>OY979716.1:8291482-9591482 GCA_963855995.1 Muricea muricata
CAGAAGCAAGTCGCGCGACTTCTAAAGGCAGCGATGAAGCCGATGAGGAACTAACAGACGCGCTCCTCTCATCGGCCATCTTGAAATACAACGCAAATTATTATTCGTGCTTAATTAAATTAAAATTCCTCAACGTACAGCGTCCTTTGTGGAATTTGATATGCGCTCAATATATGCACAGAACGGACTTGACCTCTACTTTAAATAAAGAAGCGCAAAAAGAAGCAAGAGTGCACGTGGCGACAACGGACATTATGCTTTTGCACCATTATGCGGTATTCATCAAAAGATGCTTGCACTTCATGTAAGTAGCTTTGTAAAGTATATGAGTAAAATAACGTTATTGTGTTATTCAAAATCAAATTGTGTTTTTCGAAATCAAATTGTGTTATTCAAAATCAAATTGTGTTATACAAAATCAAATTGTGTTATGTAAAATCAAATTGTGTTATGCAAAATCAAATTTTGTTACGCAAAATCAATGTGTTATTCAAAATCGAATTGTGTTATTCGAAATCGAATTGTTTTATGCAAAATCAAATTGTGTTATTCAAAATAAAATTGTGTTATTCAAAATCGAATTGTGTTATTCAAAATCAAGAGACATAAAATGAGCTCTAGCACAATAGAATTTGTATTTGAATCATGAACCAAAATAACCCTTCATATTGTAATGCGTTGGAAATCAAGCGACATGTTCGTGTAACCAACTTCAGCCGGATTTTCCGAATACCAGTAAATTTGAATCAGTCAAATCTTGCTGGTTGGGATGGGAGGCACTTAGTTTTACCGAGAAAAATTTTGTTCAATTATGCATAGGCTTGGAGTGTCTTTGCCATCAGACACAAGTCTTTTATTTGCCGTCCATACGTGAAGGATAGCGAGAACGAAACGAAAACTGGATGTAGCTACTGGGGCGGCAGTCGACAAAGACGTGCATGCACCAGTACTTGCTTTCATTTTAAATGTCTATTTACTCGACCGCTGCACCAGTACTTGCTTTTATTTTGCTGCGATTGACCGCGTGACTTTCTCTTTTTCAAGGATGTGAAAAAGTCGATGAGCTACAAAATGTTCCAGGTTATGATATTTCATAATAACGCGGTTAAGTAATCCACTCTTTGATTTCCTTCAAAAGGAAGAATTGCCAGCAAAATTGCAGCTGAAGTCTCCCGTGTAAACGGGCCTTCATCAGACGTTTGATATTGCTGCGAATTCGAATAGTTTCTAGGTTATAACTTCATATTAAAGTAATTCGTAGCAATATAATCTTACATGTGGATTAAGATTAATGTATGTAGTTAAGTACATCCAATAGCTACCGACCAGCGGCCGGTCGTATCAAAGACGTATAGATTAAACCGTGGATATTAAGTACAATTTTAGAAAACACTTATACATCTTGTTCATACACGAATTTTATGAAATAGATGTTAAAGGATTATTGACCGAGCGTGAGGTTTGTACCGTGAAATATCGGTGTATGGTACACGTAATAGTACGCACTAGAAAGCCGAAGTCCGATATTTCACGGTACAGACCGAACAAGCGAGGTCAATAAACTGTTTATTGTATGGCTTCCATTTATTTTCAGAGTTAATGTGACATTGTGTATTTAAATGACGTCGATTGTGGTTTCGTTAATTAGAATACAAAAAGGTTGAACAAGAGTCAACTTTATTTCTTACAAATAAAGTTTCAAACATATCAGCAAAACATTAATTTCATTAATAGGTATATTGCAAGCAGTAAAAAGTGCGATTAAAAACTCTGGGAAAAAGCCCGGTCGGAATACGGAAATTTGTTATTTTACTTGTTTGCTATTTTCGACTTATCCATCGTTTTAGAAAATGCTTTTGATACAATTAGGCCCAGAGAGCAAATAAATAAACAGGCAATTTGATTTGTGGGATATCAACCAACCCGTATTATTAACTAGGTTTGTGAGTGCTTGGCTGCATCAATGAAAGACAATAAAATATAGAAATTAGTTTTGTAACGAAGGATTAAAATCACCGAATTATATAAGTGATGTCCTTTCTTTGATAGTCCAATTACAAGGCCTGATGATAATGTCAAATATTCAGAAAATCAAGCTGTCTAGTCCGAAATTCGACTGGTGCTCCCCCCCCCCCTCCCCCCTCTTCAAATCTTATATCGGCTCTTTAAGGCCCTGACAGTGCCATCGTAATTAAGTGTTCCATGAAACATACCTAAGGTATTCACAACTAATGGGCTGCTTATATAGAACACGGGATTGCCCGCTCAATGAGACAGCCCGGCAAGCAATTGTTTGTGCTATTGTTTTCCTGATAAAGATTGCCGTGCTTGCGTTAATATGCACAAGCGGGTTGCCTCGGTTGGTGAGATCTCTCATGAGATCGCTAAATATGATCAAAACACTGTCCTAATCGGCCTTAAACCTTTTAGACGAATTTGAAAAATATCGAAACACGAAAAAATATTACCACAGCTTGAAAGAGCATCCTAATCTTAGGAAAATTGCAGAGTTTGGTCATAAAATGTTGTAAGCTATAAGAAGATATAGCCTTGCGAAGTTGGCAAATTTTCTGCAGTTTTGTATTATCCGTGAGGAAGGAATACCCAAGGGTATCAACTGGGTATTAGAGACCTTTAGCATTGCGTTTTTTTTTGAACTGCGAACCTCAAGAAATCACGTGACCGGTCCTTGGCGTCGCGTTTGACGTAAATTTCTGGCGTTTTCAACGGCAAAGTATAGGATTTCAGGTAAGTCGTTTACCTCAGCTTTTATTTGCCTGAATATTGTTTTTTCTCGCGTATATATCTGTTGTTGGTATACAGAAGAAAGTGTGTTCTTTCACTTACAATGTAATTTGGTGCTGTGAATATTGCTGTTTAGTTTAAAACTATCACAAACATCGAGCATCACTAACCATGAATGAAATTCAATATGGCGGCTGTTCTCAAAATTTAACACTACAATTATCTCGTAATTTACGTTATCATTTTTGCCATGATACTTTAAGATAAAATTTGAAACTGCTATTTGAAAACACGTTTTGCAAAAAAAATGCTTTGCTAAAATGTTGCAACTTTGACGGAAAACGTCAAACGCGAAACTGCAGTTTGACGTTTGCGGTACCCCGCAAAAACGCAATGCTAAAGGTCTCTATTATTTTCCACCCATGAGGGAAATGTATTCAAAATTTGCCAAATTTGCAAGGCTATATTTTCCATATTTAAGAACATTTCACAAACAAACTTTGCAATTTTGCTAAGTTTTGGACGCTCTTTCAAGATGTGGTAATAATTTGCCTCTTTCGATTTTTTCGAGATTTCATCTAAAAGCTTAAAGGTCCATTCTTCTGGGGAACGTGAAAACTACTAAATTCTCCCGGCAAGTAGGATGAAATTAACAGAAAATATATTACACAAAATACCGATAAAAAAAATAAATAGGTTTTTTTCTGATTGAGAATTCCTTAATTGAAATTAGGTGGATCTGATTACAATTAAATGCATTCACCACATTATATGACTTAATGCAAGAGATTTCTTTTGAGCTGTCTTGATTTACTTTACGCTGCCTCAAACACACTTTTATTACAGAAGATCAGCAAGCCACGAAAAATGATAAAAAATATGAATGTTCAGCTTTCAGATATGAAATCCAGATAGCCACTTTGAATACAGATTGCGAACATGTGATGTAATTAAAGCGTTATCTCAATTTTAAAAACTCCAATCGCGATCGGTTAATGTACCATAATTTGAGACTTATTCGCTCAAATATCATAGGCAACATATCCAAAGAAAGCTGAATGAATACACGTTCAAACAAGGATAAATACTAGATTCATTGTTTAATATTCTTTTCAAGATTTAAGCTTGAATGCAGAACTCCGCTTTTTTGGAACACCCTGTAGTCCTGCTCTTTTGTAACTCCCTTTAATTTAGTCCGATGGCCTGTCTATATTGGGAAAACGTATCTGGGTCAGTGAGAAAACATTTTGACAAAAGTTAGCAAGTGAGAAGATTGCGTTTAGATGAGATGAAAGTTACCCGATATACCGTACTCAGATTACGGTTCGTCCCATATGAACACAAGTTTACCGCTTAGCAGGAAAACCTGTCATGTCAGCAACTTGTCAATGGACAGTTTGTGTAATACACTGAAGTTCAAAATTGGCAAAAAATTATTAAAATACGGAAAATATAGCAAATTTTTTATATAAAGCGAATACGTGTGAGTCTACATGCCTGAATCACTTAATATGTACTACTTTGAGCGGGTAAACAACTCTGATGAGCAAAATTAAATCACCAGTGTCAGTGACTTCCCGTATTCGACAGAGTGTTTTTGTATTTTCAATATCAAAGCAGTTTTTACTAGACACTGGAATGCATAGTAACAAAGTAATCGTTTATATTGACCCTCTATCTCTATCAACCAACCTATAACTATAACTTTAAGTTTTAAATTAAATCTATAGTTTTTAAGCTTTAATTAACTGGTTAAGTATTTAATGGCAAATATAATATATTTGAAATCTTTGAAAATACAGCACAATCCTTACTCAACGATGTTCTACAAAAAAGGACGAGTTTTAGTATAATGCCTTTAAGTGAATCAAAATATGAATTTTTATCGAAGGGGCATTTTGGTCTCGCAGTATGTCATGCTAAGGATAATTCAATTTTTTGGAAAATAATGGACTGCGCAGGTCATGTGAACAACTGTCTGAATTTGCTAGAAATTAAATTTTAAAGCGATAGTGCAAATTCTGCTGCAAATGTTGAGTGTACAAATGTACGCACTGTAAAAAGGTTTGGCGGATAATTCACCCCATGCGTGAAATTTTAACTTTATTGTTTCGGTTTTATTTGATGTTTGGCTGGCATGCGATCTTAGGTAGTTACCCTGTGAGCAAATAATTAGATGCAATTTTGCCTAAAGGAGCGGTCATGTCATATTTCACGCATATGCTTCTACGCATAAAAAACTTGAATGCGTTGGGCCAACGATATATTTATAAGAAAACGATAAATTTAGAAGCACGCTATATCTTCCCTATAGTTCTTGAATTTGGCTATCTCTACCCATAGCTCCTAGATGTGAAAAATAATCCTCCATGTTTTTAATAAATCTTATACCTGCAGGGTAGAAACACCAGGGAACATCATTGATACTGCTATCCCAACAGCAGCCTTTTCTTGCACATTCCAATGCTTTCACTCCAGGATAACCACAATCTACTCTATTTGGTGGAGGCACGTTAGAGCAAATAGTATCTAAAATTTATCAAAAATGTTGGAATGACATATATTTAATATAAAATATAAAGTTTACGTTAGATTTGTTATGAATAAAATTTAAAACTTTAATTAGGACTTTGAAGTCGGAGGAAAACTAATATTATGAAATTGCAATTTGATTATTCGCAGCAGGCTTTAATTCCTTCGCCCCGCAAAATCAAAGAGGGTGGCTCATCCCGGCCCACATGCTCCCCTTAAAATTTGCCCCTATCCACAGGAAACTTTTTCGTGCTTATCCGCTCGTATTAAGAACAGGAATTGATCCCGTACGGAGCATGAATCTAACAATTTCAGTTGTTTTGAGGCATCCAAATGTTCCGAGCTGTGTTCAATGATTAGTAAGTAACTTAGCTGTAGGTTATTGTGCAAATACTAAACACTGCAATTTCACATTTAACTCCCATGTTGAAATTCCACAAGATAAGCTTCCATGTTTGAGAAACCAAATTTCCTTTGCTATCGCTTTAACTTTTTTTATTCTTGCTAAAATTTCTTTGCGCAATCTTGATACAAACTTTTAAGTGTAAATGAAACCACTTGAATATTTCGAATATCTCCTGCATGGAGTTTCAAAAATCATAATATAATTTATAATAAAAGTCGGCGCACAATCACGAATTTTTGGCGTGAACTATACACAGAATGCACGCTGGGCTAGCAACCAGGCAGAGCATTAAAAAATCGAATGAATACCAAACGTTGTGGTGAAACTTATTAATTTATTCAAATTGGTGGCCAACCCAAATGGAAACACAGCTATTGTGTCGAATAATTAAGTATTATTGTATGAGGCTGAGTTTTATATCGGAATCATTCAGACTAAGTTCAGTGCTCCAGGCTGTATATAGAGGTCAGTATTAGAAAAAAAACAGGAGGATGTTGCTTAGTATTTTTTGTACGAACGATAGATTGTCGCCAAAATCATTAAATATTTATATGCTTTTTGTGTAGTTTTTCGTTAGTTTTCCATAAGTGTTGACATTTCCAACATGGGGAAACATGGGGAAACATATGGTCCTTAGGAGCCGGGTCTAGAGTGGAAAAATAACGTAAAAATTATAAATTAGACTACCAGTTTGACTCAAAACTGATTTCGACGATTTATACGGCAAAATTGAGACGAATAAAAACACGCTTCGGGAACGAAAGAAGGCGGCAAAAAGACGACTTACGAGAGCGAAGAATCAACTTAAAGTCTTGGTAAATACTCAATTATACGGACAGTTAACGAGCAAGAATGTTACTCGCCGTGCTATTAAATAGGTAAACACAGAATACGACATAATCAAGAAAATTATTAATGCCTTAAAGGAAATTTATGCTGTCGGTGTTATATCCCATGATAAAAATGCAAATGTTGACACGATCATTGAGGCCCTAGATAAAGAGCTTGAGGACATTGGAACTATGATCGATGAAAGTATAAATTTCGTAAACAAGCATATAAGAGAAAGAGAAGAGAACGGGGAGTCAGCTTCTGATACTTTATCTAATGTTCAGGAAACAAGATATTCATATGCTCAAGAGGCAAATAAGAGGTTTTTACAGATTCAAGAAGATCAAAAACGACAAGAAAAGGAGCTGGAGCGACAATATGCAGAACTTAAGGAAAGATTTGTGCGGTTTGAACAAGAACAACGACAGAAAGGGGAGAATTGCAACAACAGGAAGCCGAGCTTTAGCTTACCAAACAGCGTGCTGAGGAAGCACGAAGAATTACTTAATTGAACCAAGCAAGAACAAACACTGCAAACCAGGGCATAGACTCCCACCGTACAGATCCACTCCTACCTTCTGGGAACCCGTCCATCACTCAAATGGTCCCTTTGGATCCACATCAGAAAGAGAAACCACTCAAAGAATGGCAACAGTTAAATTGAAAGGCGTGGATTTGCCAAACTTTTTGAGCGAAGACAAAACGGACTATGAATTGTGGAAAGCCGCGAAAGCAATCGTGGAAGCAGATATTCCCGTTAGTGAAAAAAAATGCTACGCCTTCAAAAAACAAGTGGACTTGGGAGCAAGCCTAAGGACAACAGAGATTCGAGAGGCAACGACAGACGACGTAACCGAGCATTTAAAAGCATGCACAAGCAGACCAGTTGCATAGTCGCCTTGTGCAAGGAGAATCATCCCCCCCCCCGTGGGTGTGTGGTGCACTCAAGGCCCTACCTGTATCCAAAAGAAAAGAGCTAATAAGCAACAGTAAGCGCTGGTTTAGATGTCTTGCAGCTGGTCACCGCAAGATGAACTGTCCTAACGTTAGATGGTGCGGGCTCTACGGATGTACAAGTGAGGAAGCCAGTAGATAGCTCCATGAAAATGCACAGGAAGAAGCGCGTTACGATGGATCAGCGCAACCTGAAGTAGAACAGCGCCGAAACGACGAGCATTCAAATAGAACAGTGAGCCAAGACCAAACCAGGAATGAGAATAGAACTCATACAACCCAGCAAGCAGACCATGTATCGCTTATGGTATTACCATCAGTGATTCGTGACGGAAATAAGTCATTGACGGTAAATGTGATGTTGGACAACTGTTCAACTGGGTCGTACGTGTCTGAGGCGTGGGCAGAGGAGCTTATGCTACAAGGAAAGAGTCAACAACTAACTATCTCCAGAACCGGCGGTTAAGAGGTAAAGAAGAGTTCGTGCCAGGTCGAAGTAATGGTAGCCAGCGTATACAACAAATTTTCTGCGAGTTTCCAAGCTAATGTCCTGGATAGCATGGCAGGTTATACTCCCGCATTTGAGTGGTCCACATTGAAGACGAACTGGTCCCATCTACAATCCATCCTGTTCCAGAAGGTTGCTAAACATAAACAAATCGACGTTCTAATCGGCTCGGATAACCCGCTATTTCATCACATTCTGCAAGAAGTTCATGGATCTAAAACAAATGACCCAATAGCCCGGAAGACGAGTCTCGGTTGGGTTTGTTTTGGACCAATGCAAACTAAAGAGCTCTGACGTTCATCCAAATCTCATTTTACACGCATCTATCGTACCAACCAGATTGAAAAGGAAGGTCCTTCTGACGATGTTCTACGCCAGTTTTGGGAACAAGAGTGCATCGGTATTCAAGACGAAGACGAGAGAGCCTTGACGCCAGACGAAGCTGCGGCAATACAATATTCATTTTATTACAACTTCAAATTTACAGGTGATGAGTCTTGTTTAACATCTTACTAATATAAATATAAGTGCCATTAATGGTCATAACATGAACACGTTCTAGTGCTAAGAATCTACGAATTGTTCCAAATGTAGTTAATGTTCAATGGTATTATCATCATTTTACACAAGTTCATTATAACTATAATCGTTAATCAAATCATTCCGAGCTATCATCTGCATCTTGGGAAACGTCAGTTATCCCAAGATGTTCCCGTTAAATGTTTGTAGATCCTTGCATTGCTTCGGTACAACACAATTTTCTGAATAAAGAACGATAATGTTTTGACATCCCGAGTTCGCGCAGAACGTATTCATTGACAGGATGCCAAGAACCAAGGGCGCCGATGACAAAGCCAAAGACTTTACATTGTTTTTCTTGACCAACGAAGAGTTGCTTCAGCCCTTCATATTTGTCGAGTTTCCGTTGTTCAGCATCACGGAGGGCTTCAGCATTGTTATCGAAGGGGCAGCAAACATCAATAATCAACACTTTCTTCTCTTCTCTACTATTATATCAGGGCGGAGACGAGATTTGGCAGCACGAACTTGTTGATCTGTTGTAATACATCCACGTTGAACGGCGTTAACGATGCGGTCTACTATGCTATTGTGTCTTCTTAGGATAGTAGGCATGTTAGGACGACAATGGCATAACACATGGGGGAGGGTCTCATAGCACAGCACAGCACAGCACAGCACAGCACAGCACAGCACAGCACAGCGCAGCGCAGCGCAGCGCAGCACAGTACAATACAGTACAATACAATACAATATCATTATCGATATAGATAAGGATAATAATCATTTATAGCTTTTTAAAAATGAGGAAATAATGTAAGACTACGTATATCCTCGGGTAAGCGATTCCATAATAAAGCCCAATCGTAAGAATGGCTCCGTTTTAAGTAATTTGTTCGTGGTTTTGGTAAATTAAGTTTAAATTGGTTGTTTCTCAAATTATACTCAGCATTGCAAATAGAAAAGAGAGTTCGTAAATATGAAGGCATATTCTCTTTTAGTATTTTGAACATTAGCTAAGCCTTTAGTTTTCATACATAGAGATTATGCAACTGCAGGGCATTTAAAAGAACACTAGCATTGGTGTCATAGCTTGATTTAGCTAGTGATGACCCTAACCACTCGGTTTGTAGCTTCTGAATTTTTGTACCAAGAGTTTCGCCTAAACCGTCCCAAGCAGAACAGCAATAATCAAGATGAGGCTGTATCAGAGCAAAGTACACCTCAATAGCTGTTTTAGTTGTTATATATGATCTAATGCGTTTTAAAGCGCCTATTGCAGAAGATATGTTCTTACATACTTTCTCGATATGCACTGACTAGGTAAGGCGGCTATCAATATGTAACCCTAAAGATCTAGTCGAATGTACCCTTTAACTTCATGTTCATCAATCCTAATGTCTATGTTATCCTGGGAAGCATTAACTCTCTGTCATGATCCAGTTATCATAAACTCAGTTTTAGTAATATTTAGACTCAGCTTATTTATAATAAGCATATCATTAAGATTTTTTAACTCTGAGTTTATGAGAGTTTGGAGTTGTTCTATAGATTCTGAAGAGTAGCTTACATTAGTGTCATCAGCAAACATTCTCAGCGTACTAGTGTTGAGGCAATTTGGCAGGTCGTTAATGCAGACAAGGAATAATAGCGGTCCCAAGCTGCTTCCTTGCGGAACACCACACGTAACTGGAACAGCATTTGAAAGTTTACCATTGACAGCACATTTTTGTGCTCTACCAAAAAGATAAGATTCAAACCATCTTATGCCGGCTGTATCAACTCCATAGCACTCTAGTTTTTGTGAGAGAGTACCATGGTCGATCGTATCAAACGCTTTCTTTAAATCGATCAAAACTACCCCATTCAACAGTCCGTTGTCCACATTAACGCACCAGTCATTTGTAGCCTCCAGCAACGCCGTTAATGTGCTATATAAGGATCGAAATCCAGGTTGAGACTGAAACAGCAGGTTGTTGTCATTGAGATAGGCATAAAGTTGGTCAAAGATGATTATTTCAAAAATTTTTGAAACAGCTGGAATAATAGATATAGGTCTATAATTATTTGGATCATTTTTAACGCCATTTTTAAACAGTGGCGACACCCTTGCCTTCTTCCAGTCGTTTGGAAATATCCCAGTATTTATAGACTGAGATAATATTTCAGTTAAGGAAGGGGCTACTACATCTGCTGCCATTTTCAAAAGCTTATTTGGAATATAATCCAGACTAACGGATTTATTTTCATCAATTGCTTTTAACAACCGGCAAACAGTGTTGCTGTAGGAATTTGTATTGAGAAAATTTTGTCCTTGTTATAATGATAAAATATTACTCAGGATTCTAACTCAAAGGGTTTTTTTAAACTTTTCGTTTTTGCGACGTTTGGGATAGTTTTACTATCCGTTTCCAAGCTTTTTACTTATTTAAGTTTACAAAAATCATTTTTATCAGGGATTTTTGTAAACTTAAATAAGTAAAAAGCTTGATATTACGAAATTTTTCGTAGAGCCGCGATAACCTTGTCTGGAGACATCTCCGAGATGTTTCTACAAGTTGGTCTTAGTGAGGAAGATCGTCAGTACCACAGATTCTTATGGTGTGACCTCAATTCAAGGGATCAAGACCACTTGAATTTGAAAGGCTCCCGTTTGGTAATAGAGCATCTCCATTTTGTGCTCAACATGTTGTCCACACCCATGCAAAAACCCATGCGAAGGATTACTTTCAGGCGCAGAAACTATTGACAATTCGATGTATGTAGACGACATTCTAGATTCCTGCGAGACGGTAAACGAGGCTGGGCAATTACGTGGTGAAATTTCAGAGTTACTTGAGTTAGGAAAGTTCAAGTTAAGGAAATGGATCCACCTGTTCTAAACGATGTTCCAGTAGAAGATCGATTAAAAAGCCTTGAGATCCATGAAGCAGAAGATACTCCAATGATCAAAATTTTGGTGTACTGTGGGAAGCAATGGCCGACGTTTTCATCTTCTCTGTTCAAGCACCAGATGTGATCATGAAGCCTACGAAGAGAAATGTTCTGAGCACTATTGCAACTATATTTGACCCACTGCCATTTCTGACCCACTTTACCATACGGGCGAACGTCTTGATGCAGGAAGTCTTGTTGGCCGGTATCGGTTGGGATGACATTCTACCCGACGACTTAATCGCTAAGTGGCGACGATGGGTTTTAGAGCCTCACAAATTGTCACACATCACCATCCCTCGAAGTGTCCGTCTCCCAAACCTTCCCAAGCTCGACTACATGTATTCTCAGATGCCTCAAAAGAAGCGTATGCCACTGTAGCCTACCTAGTCTGTCGATATCCTGACAGAAATACGTCCTCGAGAATTATTGCTTCGAAAAGTAGAGTGGCACCAACGAAAGCTGTGACGATACCACGACTAGAACTCATGGGAGCAGTCCTTTCTGATCGATTGGCAAAGACCATCAACAAGACCCTCGAAATTGAAGGAACCATCTTCTGGACTGACTCAACGAATGTGTTACACTGCATTCGAAACCAAAGCCGTGAGCTTAAGCCCTTCGTTGCCAATCGCGTGGGTGAAATTCACAGATCTTCTAACCCACAACAATGGAGGCACATACCCGATGACATGAATCCAGCAGACCTACTAACGAGAGCATTGCCGGCCACAGAGATGGCGAACAGTAAAGTGTGGCCGGAAGGACCGAGTAATATACAGTGCGAAGAGTCAACATGGCCCCCACAACTTCCTAACGAGCAAGATGAAGAAAGCATCAGGAACGACGAAAGACGAAAAGTGGCACACGTTACAATCGAAGCCCCGGGTAACAACTCCATCGACCCAAAGCACTTCTCGAATTTTAGAAACTTGGCTCATGCGTTTGGATGGGTCCGACGTTTTCAGAATAATTGTAAACTGCCGAATGAAGATCAAAAGAAGAAACATACCCTCAGTGTGCGAGAATTGAAGGATTCAGAGACTTGGTGGATAAAGAAGGCACAGACTGAAGACTTTCCCGAAGCGAAAACTGACAGTTTTTTTAACACGGTTCAATCCAAAGGAAGACGATGACGGTCTATTGCGAGCTGATGGGCAATTCCGTAACTCAAGCAATCTACCATATGATGTTAAACACCCGATCATATTGCAAAAAGACCATACAGTAACACATCTTATAGTTACAAGCACGCACGAACAACTTGGACACGGCTCCGGAACTGAAGATTTGTTATCTGAACTTTGATCCCGGTTTTGGATAGTAAAGGGAAGACGTACAGAGCGAAATCTAGTCGGAAAATGTACTGGCTGTCGAAGTCACTTTAACGGAATACCATCCTCACAAATGATGGCTCCTTTACCGAAGTCCAGAATACAACAAACCATGCGAGCCTTTGAACGTGTCGGCGTTGACTACGGCGGTCCATATCTGACAAAGCAAGGGCAAGGAAAGACAAGAGTTAAACGTTACCAATGCCTTTTTACCTGTTTCGCTACACGGGTCGTAAATTTAAAAATGGCCTACGCCCTAGATACAAATTCCTTTATAAATGCGTTAAGCCGAATGGTAGCAAGGACGGGGACGCTGAAGTACGTACTTTCCGATGACGGTACTAGCTTTGTCGGATCGGAACAGGAACTCCGAGAATTCGTCGAAGCGTTGGACCAAAAGAAGATAGCAAGTAAGACAACCTGTGAGAGCGGCGTCGAATGGAAGTTTAACCCTCCGTCTGTCCCACACTTTGGTGGTGTATTTGAAGCAATGATCAAGAGTGCTAAGAAAAGCATGAGAGCCATCCTTGGAAATGCGGAGATTTTCAACCCCAGAATGCGTTGGCATCGTGTACAACAGCTACTTGGTCAGTTCTGGAAACGTTGGAGGAGAGAATTTCTTCCGAGCTTAAATGCACGAAAGAAGTGGTTTCACCCAAACCACAACTTAAAGAAAGACGATGTCGTGATGGTAGTCGACAAGCAGGCGAAAAAAGCAGAGTGGCCGTTAGGTCGAGTGGTTGAAGCATTTCCCGGAGTTGAAGGATTAGTGTGAGTTGTGAAAATAAAGACAAAAGACGGCGAATACTGTTTATGTCTGCTAGAATACGCGGAGTAGCTAGAAGTCGGACAGTGACAATTAGATAGGTTATGTATAAATTAAGTTCATGTTGAATATTTGATTTTGAGTTTTTGAGTTCGAATGTTTTTACATACGGGAGAGGGATGTTTCAGGCTGTATGTAGAGGTCAATATTAGGAAAACCGCTGGACATAAAAAACGCGCGGAAAAAAAAGGAGAACGCTGCTTAGTGTTTTCTGTACGAACGATAGATTTTGTTATCGCCAAAATCTTTATATATTTTTATGCTTTTTGTGTAGTTTTTCGTTAGTTTTCCATAAGTCTTGACATTTCCAACATGGGGAAACAGTCAGCGTTATCTGCCTCAGCCTGAGGCAGACTACGCTGACCAAGGTTTGAATAATTCTGATATCCTGTATAAGCCAAATTCACAAACTCTTTTATTATTCATTGTGGAAGAAAAGTCAGCTATGTAAAAAAAATTAAAACAAACAACAAACCTCCAACCAAATATATATTTTTTATTGACAAATGTAACAAAGAAATGAAGAATACATGCTTCATACTTTTTCTACTTATTTTATCTTCCAATATTTGCCCGAATTGTTTGGCCGAAACCAAAGCAAACCGAACAAATGTCATTGCCACAACCTGCTGTAAACGCTCATGTTTAGTGAAACCCACTTATACACACTGACACAGTAATATAAACATTTAATACACTTACTAGAGCTTCGTTTTTGGCAAATACTATAGCTGTTAGCACTGTTTATTCCATTTTTTCTATATAACAATGTGTGATCGTACATCATATAATACCATGTCTGGTTTTCTGTATTGGTGAGGAACACTGTTTTGTTTTGCTACATACAAATAGTAAGCAATGCAATTTCACATTTAACCGCCATGTTAAAATTCCACAAGATGGGCTTCCATGTTTGAGAAACCAAATTTCCTTTGCTACCACTTTAATTATCTTTATTTTTGCCAAAATTTCCTCGCACAATCTTGAAATAAACTTATAAGTGCAAATGAAGCCATTTGCGGCTAGCATAATTTGCATAATTTGGTAGATTCACGACAAAATGCTATATGTTGTTTTACTGGAAAAAAAATCGCTGGAAAAATTTATCTGCATGCTGTTCTTAGCTATTCAACGGAAAAGACATCATTTAAGTTTTTGATATATTTCAAATAACCGAATGTGCACTTTTATACAAGCCATGGCTGACTATAGTGATCCTTGCTATTCCTTTCAAGTTCATTACTTTCAAAAAGAAATTCACGCTATTTTAAGGATAAGTGCAAAGTTTTCCTTGAGAGAGCATGAGATTCATTCTGCAAAGAGATTCAGATTTTGTCGCGGAAGGTTGCGGACACGAATTGGGATTTTTTCTCTGTGTCACAAAATTTACACACAGAATATTTAAAGGCTTTTCAATATCAAAATTGCATCAAAAGCCACGAAAACTCATGAAATGTAGAAAAACTAATGACCGCTTTCCACATATCTGTTTTTACACGTACAGGGGCTTATTCCCTCCATAAAAACATTTCATTTCAAATATAATATTGAAATTGATTTATAATTAGACTTTTACGTGCATGTACGTATGTGTAAAAATGCCTATCTGAAAAACAGCCTAATTATTCAGCCTCGTCCCCAGGTGCTCTGGTTCTTTTTCTTGCGCAAAATACTGTTACGTGTATGACGCAGGATGTCGCGCGAGGGTGGAAGATGAACGGGAAGCGTGGAGCGCCTGGCAGAAAATGCAAAAAACATGGCGGACGCATATATGCTCTGTGCTTATTATACAGCCTTTACTTGAAGGTATTAACGGGAATGAGCGTTCCAGCGTTTGTTCCACGCCAATATGCATAGGCCGATCCAAAAAGCGTATATGCTGCAGAAAATTTTATGCTTAGTTGAAAGCGGTGTAAAAGATTTACACTGTTTTGATGAAAATGGCATTGGACATCATTTTCGTGTGATACACAAATGTGATTTTACAAAGGAAAATCACCAAGGATCATTGCAAATTTGTCAAAAATTACTTGAGGATGAAACAATGAGATGTTTTGATTTGTTATTCAAGCAACGTGAACAAATGATTGCCGTATTAAATTTGTATATTTTATTAATTTCATTAAAAGTGGCTAATCTAGATCTTGACACTGGACATATAAAACAGAACATAGCATAACATAAAAACCTAAGCAAAAATACATACATTATTTACATGCATCTTTTTATTAAATTAATGTTCAATATTGTAAATTATGTCTATGTACATGTCAACAACAATTTATTAGATTTGTATAATGTAAAATTTCTTGAAAACCCATTCATGTAATTTATAAACCCATCATGGTTTATATAAAACCCATTGTTGTTTATATAAAATCCATTGTGAAAATCCAATATTGATTAATGACTATATACCAAATATCCATTAATGGATATAATTCACCTTGGTTTTACAATAGGATTTTTATTTACATTCTTAATCACAGTAATGGGTTTTCAAAAAAAATTTTTGCATATATACATATGTATATAAAAATAATAAAATTAATGTTTGGCTTATATGTACCTGTAGGTAGAAAAATATCAGAGAATTCTAGTGCATTCGTTTGGGCAAATTTTGATGAGTACATAAATGTTGACATTTTGGTAAATGAGTTAACTGAAGGCATTTTAGTACATAACAAAATTACTCAACAGTCAACACTTATTAATTATATGAAATTGTATAGTGCTAAGTCTTGTACTTACTGTGATTAACATTTACAGTGATTATTTTCTTTGTTGCATCGGGTGAGCATTTTTTAACACAACGAGTGAGCATACTTTTATCTGCATCACACAGTTGTAATAACTTCATCAAATCTGATTGCTTTATGGATGAAATGGATGAATCAATTTCGCATGTAACCAAATGGTTGAGCTCTTGGCACATCAATATTCGTCTTTCTAATGAGGTTAATAGTGGGTTGTTCCCTCAAACAAAGTTTATTGTAGAAATTTTAGTTCATCGTTTGTTAAATTACATAACAGGTTATGTCTAATATTGTAGAAAGGTCAACTCAGGCTCCTATAAACGTTTTGTACAATCATGATGCCATAAGGACACACAAAATTCAATATTGTCAAAGTTCAAATTCTCTGTGAGTTACAGCATCCTTGCAAACAATTTTCTGACAGAAGTGCTGCTGAACATTTTTTATCTTTATTCAGTACAACAAAGATAATGGCTAGTTGATTTTTTTCATACGACAGCATAATTCTTCATATTAACATCAATTACGGTATTTCATCTTTAAATACAAATACAGGTACATATTTTTCTACTTCTGACACAAATGGTGTGGAAAATGGTCTTATCATCCTCTTTCATATGTTTCACCTATAACAATTAATATTTGTCATCAAAACTAATAGCAACATACACTGACATAGTGATTCCCAAATTGGAAGACAATAGTTGTCATGCATGTTGGTAGTCAAACTAAATGTCAGTTTTTTGTTGTCAAAAACTATTTAATTCTGTTTAAAACATGATATCATGCAATTCTTAACACCAGGGGTGCAATGTCCTAAACTCCTAACAAGGGGAAGCATATGACTTCAAAGATTAATTAACATCTTTGTAAAATTTTCTAGGGGGCTCAGCCTCTCCCCATCAGGTTCAGCGTTGGTAGTATTCCTGAATAAATTGTTTACTTTGTTTACTTGACCCCAAAAAAGATGGTGTGGCTGATTTATTCATTTATTAAATACCACCATCCCTGATCTAGGTGTCAGAAATACAAATACAGTGCATACATGCGAATCGAAAGACAAAATACAGCAGGCTTTCTTACTTTGACTAGTCATGTGACCAAAAATTTAATTTGTGGAATATATGGGCATTTCAAAAACTTACATACCTAGGCTAGATCTTCGAACTCCAGCAATTCTTTTTGGCCTTGACTCCACTGCGGCTTTTGACTCTGGTGTAAGCAAGTGCTTTGAGCCAGGCTGCACATCCTCTCTCTACATATTATGCTATTTGAAAAAAGACACACTTGTCTGTAAATACTGTAATTTTGAACTTGAAAAGTAAGTAGGCACTATACCCGTATATTAAATGATAGACTCTAGTCTCTAGATACACTGACACCAAATACCAATAAAACCTTGAAATCTATTGTGTGCATAGTAAATACTATCTTTCATCAGACAATATCATAACTGCATTATGTCGAATTTCAAACATATCTTTGTCAAACATTTTCGTGCTCAACATACATAATTTGCTTGCCTGGCTACACTTTCTCCGTTGCTATTCAACCTGAAGTATGCGCGCCAGTAGTATAGTCACAGCTATATTCCACTTAGTCAGCATTTTTTCAGGAGCTCTTACCCCTGTAATTTAGTTACCAGTCCGGCCGCGTGGTGGTGGTGCGCGCGCATATTGACCGGAAATATGTCATATTTACCGGAAATATGTCATAAGGAAGAAAAAAACATGTTTAACGGGTTTTTTATATGTGGTACTATAAAAGAGTCCCGTTTTGCAGTCACGCCATTGAGAAAGATGGAGTGTTTACATGGAGAGCCTGCGTCGTCTTCGAAAACTACAAATGGTATGTTTTTTTACTGTGGGCAACGGCCTAGCTGTAATTTCTTTTGTCCGCAAAATGACTGTAGTTATTTTCATAATGCTATTACTATGTGGAAAAATTCAAACACTCCTCAGCCAAAATGTTACGAGCACAACAAGTTGGCTAAAATGCGAGTCGTGAAAGACATTTTTAAACCTAGTTTTGGTCGACCATTCTTCGTTTGTGCAGATAAAGAAAAGCCCTGTTCATTTTGGCAATGGGGTGACGTGATCAGGCCGCAATGCTACCATGGCATACAATGTTCAACGAGAAAAGTCAAGAAAGAGAACGCTAACCACGGTCGTTTGTTTTATGCCTGTTCGAAAGGTAAAGACGAGTCGTGCGGTTACTTTGAGTGGCAAAATAAAAAAGCAGACGAAGGCCCGTTTGAACCATTTTCAACTGTGTATTTTAGCAACCCTCCTTCGTACGGCTATAGGCTCAAGGAAACCGGCGAAGAGTTCAGAAGTCGTCACGAAAATCGCAACGAAGCTTACCAAGAATACTTGTCTCTTAAAACCAACAAAGAAAACTTGTAAAACAGGTTATGCTAATTATAAACTATTAAATAAACATTGGTACAAATCACGGCAGTATTGATTTCGCTGTTGAACTGATAAGTCGTGTTTAAAATGTCTGCTCGTGAAAATCTATCAAAACTCGCTTTACCTACTGACATTGGTAATGAAGAATTGGTTCTTAGCCACCGTCAAAAGGTAATTCAAGAAAAACTAATAAAGTGCTATGCAGAAGAGATTGCCTCAGGCATTAACCAACTTGTTGCTGACAATTGTAACGGGTGCATCATTGATCATCCATCCCAGAGGCAGCATTCATGTCTTATGATGGAAAGTGATGAAAGATTGTCATTGTACTTCGATGATGCGTTGTCAAAGGTTTCTGAAGCCAGTGTTATGGAAAACTTTATGAACAGTTTGGGCGATATCAGACCAAGGGTGAATGGGCTAGAGTTGCTAAAGTATATACTTGTTATGACTGGCGAACTGTGTTTTGTTCAAACGAGAGACGGTTGCTTAAACAAGAGACTCTTAAACAATTGTAATATTATATTTTCTTAAATAAAACTTTTCATTGTAATGCATATCTTTGTTGCTAATTTATTATGACGTACTATATAAGAAACCGGTTTATTCATGTTCATACGTTTGGAGAACAGGCTTGCCCGGCTTACTTCATTTAAAACATTCAAGAATTCAATGATTACGTTAGTCTATTCAGTGAGTGTGCTTGTGAACAGTTGGTCTAAAAAACGCAAAGAAAATTATAATGGCACACCTGTTTAAACAAATGTATGAGTGTGAAATTGACTTTGATGCCTTGACTGTTGAGAAACTGATAGATTTCGTGTTCACGGAGATGGTCTATCGTAAGATTCAACAATTGGAAGAAGAAGCTGCACAGGCCAAACAAGATGAGGCTTACGGTAGACTGTGGCCACGGTTTCGAAAGCGCATTGAGGCCCTCGATGATGAAGAACGCTGGATATACTATGCTGAGCGGGCTCTTGATCTGCTAGACCATGATGTTATGTGGAAAGGTGTCGTTGAAGCTTGCAAGATTTTGAAGTATCCTGAACCGTCAGGGATCCATAGAGATTACTTCGAGGCACTATTCGATATGACATGTTTCGCTTGGTTTCAGAGGTATTCTGAATTCGAGAGGGCAACATTTATCAACAATCTAATTGACTATGTTCTATGCGTATGTAAATTAAAATATAACTACACAGTGTAATCTAACAAAGAAATAAATGATTTTAAAATGTACTGTTTTGTTGTTTTTTTTTCATTTTATTCGGTCTGCTTGCAAGAGGTAACATGGGAACTTGTCATAGCAAGAGTGATAAAGTCAAAAGAGACAAAAATCATAACAGACAGAAAATGTTTAAATTTGGTGTAAGTTTTGGCCGTAACGATTTAAATTTGGAAGGTCACTTGCAAATGGGGTACAACAGTAAAACAATTAAAAACTACGGCCCTATTGACAAGCAATTAGACCTAACAGAAAATACAACTTCGGCAGTAACTGAACCGAATGATCAATCTACCGAGACAGAAAACTAATTTTTTATAACACTGGTACACAATTCCTTTGTTTCATTTAAAAAGAAGACATGGCCCAAGCAACAGTTGATGAGTATTTGGAGAGTGTTTATTATAATCCAAAGCGTCCCGGGAGTTTCGGAGGAGTTGAGAACTTGTATCGTGATGTGAAACAAGAGGGAACGTTTAAACTAAGTCGGAAAAAAATTTCAGACTGGTTAATGGGTCAAGATACCTACACTTTACATAAACCAGCTCGTCGAAACTTTAAAAGAAATCGTGTTATTGTGGGGGGTATAGACGAACAATGGCAAATGGATTTGGCAGACATGCAGTCTTTGAAACAGTATAATGATGGTTATCGATACTTGCTTGTCTGTATAGATGTATTCTCAAAGTATGCATGGATAGTTCCAATAAAGTCAAAAACTGGGCCTGCCTTAGTTGAAGCATTCAAAGTAATTTTATCTTCTGGTAGAAAGCCGCAAAAGATTATGACGGATCAAGGGGCAGAATTTTTTAACAAATCATTTCAAACACTATTAAAAAATGAAGATATTCAACTGTTTAATACGTTTAACGAAACAAAGGCCTCCATTGTCGAGAGAGTAATTCGCACGTTTAAGACAAAGATGTGGCGTTATTTTACTGCAAAGAAAACGATGAGATACCTTGATATGTTACCTGACTTGGTGTATTCTTATAACCATAGTGAACACCGCAGCATAGGAAGACCACCTGCCCTTGTCAATTCGGAAAATGAAGACGAGGCGTTTCGTACTTTATATCGTAATGTTTTAGATAATGTACAACCTGTAAAATATAAGTTCAAGATCGGCGATCAGGTTAGGATAAGTAAAATTAAACGAAAGTTTGAAAAAGGATACTTACCAAACTATTCAAAAGAAATATTCACTGTAAGCAAAAAAGTACCTCGAAATCCACCAGTATATAAACTCAAAGATTATGACGGCGAAGAGCTTAAAGGAACATTTTATGACAAGGAGCTTCAAAAGGTTATCAAACATGATGACATGTATGAGGTTGAGAAAATTCTTAAAAAGCGGGGAAAGGGGAAAAATGTACAATATCTTGTAAAATGGTCTGGTTACCCAGACAAATTCAATTCATGGGTGCCTGCATCAGAAATAAATAAAGTCTAAAAACAACGTTTGAGCTGTTTTATTTTTATTTGTTGCGTTATAGTCGTCATGAGCGGAACACATTTTTATCTCACGCTACCTAGTAATGCATCCTTGAATGAGTTTCCTAATAATAAGACGACAAGTTATCGCGTGAAATTGCCGCAAAGTATTGATTTGGAGGGGGTCTGGGAAGTTGGTTTGTACTCCATTTCCTATCCAAACACCTGGTACACATTACAAAAAGGTGTGGATACGCACCTCTTTTATGGGGATCGAACCGGTTTGTTTCAGCAAGCCATTATGGATTACGGTTACTACCAGTCCATGCAGGAGCTTATCAAAGCTGCGAATAAAGCATTGTCCAGAAACGTTAGCGATAACATCAAGTTGACGTACAATGCTTTCACAGGGAAAGTGACCGTTCAAATAAAGAACGGGTTTCAGTTTGCTGCAATGAAACCGTTATCGATCATACTTGGTTTTGGAGGAAAAGACGTTATGTTAAAAAAAACGACAGAAAGTCCTTACGTGGCAGACTTAACGACCGTATCAACCATCTACGTGTACTGCGACATTGTGCAACCCCAAATCGTTGGAGATACGAGTGCTCAGTTACTCAAAAGCATTCCTGCAGAGGGAACATTTGGTGACATCATTACTAAAACGTTCACAAACATTCAGTATGTACCTATCCAAAGAAAATTATTCGAGGACGTGGAAATTCTTTTAAGGAGTGACACAGGCGATCCTGTGCCATTTGAGCGTGGAAAGGTGGTGACAACACTACATTTCAGAAAGCACAGCTATTTTTCATAAAGATGAATAATCCATACGTACGTTATTATCTTGATCAACAAGGTCACGGTATGACTGTGTTCAGAGGTAGTCCATGGCAATTAGGTCATGGTCAAATGGGCTATGGACTGGGTGGTCTGTTTCGTAGCGTTGCCAGAACGGTCATGCCTATGGTAAAAAGTGGAGCTAAAGTTCTTGGGAATATTGCTCTGAACAGTGGTGCAAACTTTATTGGAGATGTTCTCGCTGGGAAAAATGTCAAGGAGGCTGCAAAAGCACGCACCAGGGAAGCCGCTGATGCGACGAAACAGAAAGCTGTGCAGCGACTGCGAGCGTATGCTCAAACAGGAAGTGGAAAACGACGTAAAAAACCCACAGCAAAACAGAGAGCTAAAAAGAGAAAGACATCTACGCCTACTACCAGAAGCAATCCGACCAAGAAACGGAAAACAACTCCTGCAGACATATTTGGTTAAACATGAGTTTTGTACATGCTAAATCACAAGAGTGCACCAAGAGTGAACTTGATTTATTTTCTGTACCACCAACACAAGTGAGTTTAGAAAAGGGACATTGGGTAGACCACTTGCCAGTGTCCAGTGTTTCAGATGGCGGACCTATCACGTTCCTCTGTCCGGGAACGGAGGACTATGTAGATTTGGCAAAAACCATCCTGGTGGTTCGAGCAAAAGTAACAAAGGCAAACGGAGATGATCTTGGCCAGGACGAAAAAGTGGGTATCGTCAACAATTTCCTACATAGCTTATTCAAACAAGTGGATGTGTTTTTGAAAGGGAAACAGGTCACCCAGGCCACGGGGACCTATGCATATCGTGCCTATTTGGAAACGCTCCTCAACTATGGTCCAGCCGCAAAACGGTCTCAATTGACGGCCGCAATGTTCTACAAAGACACGAGCACTAAAATGGATACCGCTGACCCAACACTCGCTGGAGACCATGCTAATGTCAACCTTGGCCTCAAGAAAAGGTACGAGTTTAGCAAAGAAAGCGGTATCATCGAAATGGCGGGGCCTATATTCTGCGACGTGTTTATGAGCGAACGACTTCTTTTGAGCTATGTGGATCTCAAAATTCTTATGAATCGAAACGTGGACGAGTTTTGTTTGATGGCCTCAGAGGCGGACGCCGATTATAGGGTGAAATTGACGGAGGTTTATCTCAAGATACGTAAAGTGAAAGTTAATCCAAGTATATCTATAGCCCACGAACTGGCATTGAAGAAAGGACCTGCCATTTATCCTGTGAGACGTGTGGAGTGCAAATCTTTCATCATTCCAGCTGGAAATCCATCATTGAGAAAAGATAATCTCTACAACGGACTTGTGCCGAAAACGATTATCTTTGGAATGGTCGATAGCGCAGCATTCAACGGTGCCTACAAGAAGAACCCCTTCAACTTTCAAAATTTTACAATATCCTTCTTAGCAATCAGCGTCAACGGAGAAGAAGTACCCTTCAAACCCTTACAGCTCTCCTATACTGCAGCAACCCGCAGATACATCGAAACCTTCCTTACGTTGTTCTCGGGTACTGGAAAGATGTTTTATGATGTCGGTAACGATATTTCACGTGACGAGTTTGTTAATGGGTTTAACCTCTATAGTGCCGACCTCAGTCCTGACATATGCGGGTCCTCCGACCATTTTAACGTGGTCCAACGTGGAAATCTTTCAGTCGACATCAAGTTCTCTACTGCACCTGCAGGAGCTGTGAGTCTCGTGTGCTACGGTGAATTCGAAAACACTATTCATATTGATTCTGAAAGAAACGTCATCTACGATTACGCTGGTTAGATGAACACTGCACAAATCACTCATGCACTAGAAGAAGATCCTATAACGAAAAAAACGTTTTGTGGCGTATTTCCCTGTGATAAACTACCTCAAACGATCGACAAGTATCCTTGCGGATTTGTCGCGAACACAGATCCGAGTAGCAAGCCTGGAACTCACTGGATTTCAATTTGGATCGGTCCAAGTGATGCTCGGGGGGACCACAACAAGATTCTGGGGGAATATTTTGACAGCTACGGGACTGATGTACCATTGGTGTTTAGAAACTATTTGGAAAAACACACTGATAAATGGAAATATAACAAACGTAAATTGCAAAGTATTTGGTCCGACGTATGCGGTGATTACTGTATATTCTACCTAAGCCATAGAGCACGTGGTTATAGCATGAACAAAATCGTACAGTTGTTTGATAACAATACTATGTTAAATGACGCGAAAGTGTCTCATTTTGTTAAGACTCACTTTAGAGTTAGTGCAAATCATCCTAATGTTAATCTTATGCAGTTTAGTAAAAAGTTGGTTCAATAAACATTGTAGTTAAAATAAAGTGTGTGTGTGTGTGCGTTTTCATTTGCCCTAATCCCATGTATAACACAACGCTAAGAACGTATTTTAAAACAATTTATTAAGTAAACAATTACAAGATTAATATTTAAGCCAACGTTCCTGAGTTTGTTTTGGTTTGCTTGCTTTTTCATCACGTCTTTTTAGAAGCTTTTGAAAATACATCGACGAGGTCGAAGCCCCTGGACTGTCTAAGGGACTCCCTCCTTCAGAAAAACTGCGGCCCATTCGGGACTCTTTCCATCGTTCTTCATTCCTCACCAAATCTTTAGGCATATTTATCTTGGATAAAACATGAAAAAATTCCTTTGAACCAGTAGGATTGAAATTTTTTCTCGCCCTCAGGGCATCTGAGATCAAGTCCGAGATGTTTGATTGTGGAATGTTTTCACCCTCGAGCTTCACTTCTCCAGTTTTGTCCCATGTGATAACGTCCGGTCTTTCTTTCAATCGGTTTAAGATAGCTGTCGCCCTGGACTGCATTGTTTTTGGTATATGCTTAACAATGGCTTCGTCAGGTAATTGATCATTTTTTGGGTGGGTTGGTTCTTCTTCATTTTCAGCACTAGGCGCTATCCGAATAGTTGGTATTTCACTGTCCTTTTGCTGTCTGAGATTAAGGTATCTTTCCAGGTTGGCATAGTACATTTTTTGCTTTTCCGTATCATCAACATCCGTGCGTTGGAGAATATTTGTCATGTCCGTGTCTGTATTTATCATGTTTTTTATGATTGGTGAAGTCTCAAGCTTTTGCTTTTGCTCAAATCTGGCATAAGCGTCTTCTGGTACCAAAATCATTCGCTTCATTTTGTTAGTAAACTTCCTAAGACAGTTAAAACAGGTGGTAACAAAGCAGTTAGGAGATTACCACCTTTCTGATTAAGAAACTGTTTCTTTTTCTTTCGCGATACTTTTTTACTAGCCAATCCACGGAGATGTGTCTTGTATCGTGCTAAGCGACGTTTTTGGCGTGGTGTAAGTGGGATAACACCTTTTAATAGATTTAGGGCACACTCGCAAATGGAAGTAATCAGAGACACTGGCCCATGTTCAATAAGCAATTTACGTAGTTTTGGTTTAGATTTAACCAAAACTTGTAGATAAGGCAGGTTGTCTTTCATGTGCTTGGACATGTTGCAAATAGAATGTCTTGAGCTGAAACCGTTGTTTAAGTACGTTTTACGTAAACAATTTGCATCTGGCCGGGTAAAATGTTTGTTCTTAATCGCATATTCTCAGGTGTACGTTGATGTAGATCTAATAACAGGTAACCATATGGTTTCTTTGTCGCATCTTGGAAAGATTGTACAAGAAAATTTGTATTGTTTGGGTACATTTGACGGGCTAAAGTAGAAATTCCTAACGAATCTCTTGGATTTTTGAACACAATCATGTAATGGGAGTTTAAGCTGATGGTCCGTTATTGTTTCCCAGGTGGAAAAAGATTTTGTGTTAGATACATGACAGATACCCCCCTATGATGTGATCCTTTAGTAAACAAATCTGACATACTCTGATTCTGAGAGCACTGAGACATCAAGTCATCCACGATCACTAAACAGTTGGTACAAAGCATATCGTTTAGGTTTTCAGGAAACCCTTCCACAAATGTAAGATTGGGTATTGTTTGCGTCATACTGTCAAACGCAGACTGGTATTCTCCATAGCAAAATATTATTTTTGTTATTTTTGGTTCAAACAGTTCATCGCAATGATGGAGCATGGATCTAACAAGAGAACTTTTTCCACATTGACTTTGACCACAGATATAAAAATTAGCAGGAGTCTTAAATCGTACATCCATGCTTGGTTACAGTATGCTATAAATGACCCGACTGTACTAAAAAGACAAACTATAAGCATTTACAGATGAATATTTAATAACTTTATACACAAAATGTGTGCACATTGGTCACTGTACAAGATTATATACACACATATGAATATGGACATATCAATATCGGTACAATAGAGATGAATGTTTTTAAATCATATAAAAGACTGTTCCATTTCTTGACAGTAAACATGTGAAAATATATTTATAATACACTAAAAATTGCTATCAAATCGTCTATAGAACGAACGCTCTTCTTCTAATAAGTATTCACTGTCCATAAACTCTATATCCGAGTCCCTTTCAGACTCAAAGTCATTGTCATATTCATCATCTGTTTCCATCAAATCTATCTCTTTCTCATGCGTGTCCATCGTTTCATCATCGTCGTCACCCATCATTTCAGTGTCATCATTACTTGCCATTCCACCATCACTACGGTCAACTACCATCGGCTCGTCATGTGTCATCAGGTCCATACCATTGCCCTTTTGCTCTTGGGATGGTTGGGTTAAGGTGCAGAGAAGAGTGTCTGGAACAGGTGCGATTGATTTCTGAACTACACTCTCATTTGTAGAAGGAATCCTGTGGAAGCCATAGGGTATGGTGTCTTCACCCTTACCGAGGACAATTCTCTTGTCAAATACGACATTGTATTCTTTCACTTCACGCTTGTTGACAATCCGACGGGTCCACTTCTCTCTGGATATTTTGCACTCATTTATGATTTTTAAGCTATTTACACTGTTTTTGTTTTCCCTTGATTTCTTAACTTTCCTAGCTGGGCCACTTGCATATTTACATATTACATCTTTTAATGAATCAAAATTTAAGACCAAGCTGTTTGTATAGTTCAAAGTAAACCCCCTTATTTTACAATGGGTCTTTCCATTATTAACTTTATAGGCATAATTCTTGGGCCCCCCACAAAGAAACTCAGTAATATATGCACCTTGACCATGTTTGGGCGTAATCTCATTAGTAAGATCCCCAAGAAAATCTCCTGTAGCAGGTTTAGGACCCCCCGGTTTGGATACATAAACACAACTATCTGTATCTACATACAAAACACTCTCTCCCAATAAATCTAATAAGTTATATAACTCTAATTGTTGTGTTGTTGATCGCTGTTGTGAAAATACCTACAAATAAATTAGTAGCTTTACTCTCCTCAGCATACTCCTGCTTACGCTTAAAAACTACTTCTACCAGTTCATCATTTAACAGGCAAAGATCATGCATTTCTGTGTCTGCCCCATTGATACGTTTATAAAATGTAGAGGATCAGTAATGAATTCTGTCATTACTCGGTCGGTCCGCATAGCAAAACGACCTCAAAGTGAGTTTAGACATAATTTAGCGAACGCACGCAGACCAGGATTCTTTACAATTTTATCTCTACGTAAAAGGATTCCTTCATGTCTATAGTACTGATCGATATATCTTGCCTGGTCCTCGGGTGTTTTAACCCAATCTGGAAATCCCGAGCTCTCCTGTTTTAGTCTTAAAAAATAGTTAACATATTCACTGAATAAATCATTAGATGTTTTTTCGAAGTGCCACACCTCATGAATTTCCAGAACCTTGTAACCCTTCTCGATGGCTTTTAACACTTCAATAGTGGTAAAAGTGCCCCAAAACGAACGCTCCTCTTCAGAATGCCGGCATTCTAAAGAGCTTTCCACGACACATTGCTTGCACAAAGGAAAGAAAAGTTTACCTTTTGCAAGAACTGGGAGAACCGGATGGTACGAATTTGCGGGTGCCAAAACTTTACATTTTATCAAACCGAAGTAATTTGAAATATGTTGGAAATTTTCGCGAATAATCGTCGGATGCGAAGTGGGATACTTTTTCGTTTTATTAACGATCGGATACAAAGAAGTAAAATCTAAATATTCTATTGTTTCATCTGCTTTTGCTTCACGAAATAGTTTGTAACCGCCGACCCTTCCACCGAAAAAACTGTCACGAGGGTCAAGGTCGGTTACAATGTCAAATGTGTCCAGGAAAAGTTGCATTTCGTCTGTTTCCTTAAGTGTTCTGTAGTCGTGTTCCCAAATTGATTTCACAGTAAAGCCTAACGTCCGTAACCGTTCCTCCCGTGTAATAGTTTCCTGGTACACATCATCCATCTTCCGTTCACTGTAAAATGGGTGATCGTTTGTTTGGTCAAAACACAATGGACAACCATGATATACACAACCGTGAAACTCATACACAGTACCCGTCTCCTCGCAAAACCCGTCTACATAATATGCCTTCCCTAACTCCTCGTCAACAATTACCTTCTCACCACCATTGCACGCATGTAGAATTTTTGAATTTGTTTGAGCCGCAATAAACTCTAACCATTCAATCGAAGATTTTGAAAAGGGTTTGTTATTACCACGATAGAGGTTTTTTGGTATAATACCGATTGTTTTTTCTTTCAAATATTTAGAACGGTAAACAGCCATCACCGAAGCGGCAATGGTACAGTAACAAAAAGGGTCCACACCCGTCTCGCTGAGAAACGTTTTACGGAAATCAACACAACATAATCGTAAAATGGTCACATCTTGTGCACAGTACGTGTACATTTCTTTTTGAAAGTCAAAAATATAGTTGCTTTTAACCAAATTACCATGCCAGGCAATAAATTCGTCACTTGTTTTCTTATCCTTTTTAGTATCTGTAGCATAGAATTCAATATCAGGCATAGGGCCTATATAATTTTGATTTTCAGAAATGTTAAATTTAAATGGAAAATCACCTTTGGAGTGAGTAGTCAAATTCAAACCGAATGTTTCCGGAAATTTAGAAAGAGGCATTTGGAGAAAATTGAGCGAGTCGATAAAACGGATTTGATAATCTGATAAAGTAAGTTGCATGACCTTTTGTCCAGAATGAATGACATGCATGTTAGCTGTTGGTCTATGTTGAATCAACCACCTTTGAATCAAAACCGCGTCAAAACCTTTTGCATTGTGTGCAATTGCCGTGAAACCCTTATGTTCGGTAGAAAATAAAAACTCACAAAATTCATGCAGTGCATCGTACCCTTTAAACACAAACCCCGTCCCATCACTATACTGACCCACAGCAAAGTTAACTACATGCTCCCCTGAAGAAAAGTCAGTTTCAAAATCATAAAATATAAGTTTATCGTTAGGTTTTTTAGGAGGTTCAGGTTGCATGTAACATAAATGGTCAGACAACACATACTCCTTACAAATATGACAAACACGTTCACCACACCTATGATCGTCTTGTCGTTTACGTTCAACATTCGCTGAGCACGTTTGACATTTGAACGACGTCTCGCATTTCGAAGGAAGTCCGACTCCCTTTGACTTGCGAGACTTTTTGTGATGTTCGAAACATTTAGTCGAACGACAAGTTTTTAAACAGTCCGGACAAGTACGTTTTTCACCAGAAACCGTAAGACATTCTTTGCGCAAACAAGTATGACATAGGTCGTTACAAGGATGTGTGCGATAGTTTTCAAAAAAAGACTTACACTTTTCACAAAAAAATCGTTTTCCGTGGAAAGCCGGTAGTTTCTTTGGGTTTACTACGTTATAATGATCGCCGTTCTTATACAAAACAATTTTTTTTTCTGCCCGTGGGCCCTCATATATGCTAGTATTACGCGCATGAAAATCAATGACAATTATCTGGTAACCAGGTAGGGACCCCTGAAATTTGCTTATTTCGCGAAGACCACAAGGACCAGGCAAAATATTGGCTTTTTTGTATAAATCCAAGGCCGATCGCTTTTGTATTAATCTACCCTGCTTAAATTTTAATAACTTGGGATGGTTATCTGCTATTGCCCTTCCCACAGCTAAAGCACGCCCACAGCATAAATTGTCTCTATTCTTAATTGTTATGATAGATTTTTTAATGTGAGTGTCTTTGGAATAATCCAGTACCTTAAGAGATCTTCCAGAACCCGTCGGTGCCTTTACGCCAATGATGTCGATAGTGAAGGACTGGTCAAGCGGAATTTCCTCGTTACTTTGGAGGACCTTGGTAATTTCACCAAGAACTTTATTGGAGGTCATTTGCGCCGATGGGATAAGTCTCGTACTAATAGGTGCCTTTAGAGAACTAGAGCGGACCATGACACGAATTTTGTCTTCTAGCGGCGACCGGAACTCGCATTGTTCTTTCACCTTTAAAAAGGATTTTTTTTACCTTAATTAAGCCTTCTAGCAACTTTAAACAAATGTAGATATTTACATAGTCTACATTAGAAAATTTATACCAATATATTGAAATGAGCTATAACATAAAATATCATTTACCTGTTCAATTGTATCGGTGAAAAGATTCGAAAGCTCACTCATGATGTTTCGTATCTTGAAGTTTTCAGTGTTTTCAATAGGTTCATTCATTTTCGCTCTGAACACGCACGAAGTAGTGCCAAATTTTCTTACAAAGCGCTCCGAGACCTTAATGATAAAATGAACGTACTACTCCACAAGCTATTACTACTCGAGCGTCCGGAGCAAAAAACGTTTACATAGGTTGTCAGCTAAACTCAGAATCTCACATACCTTTTCCATGTTAAAAGAAATCTCTTTCGTCCGATCATTGTTCTCTTGATCTAGTGCATCGATTTTGTTCATGTAACGCAACCCTTTGTTAACATACTTGGCAGATTTTTCTTTCCAGTTGTTAATCTTGGCCATGTCCGGCCTTCGATTTCGTATCTCCCGCTCGACTTTCTTGAGAAGACGAACGGATTTCTCATTGTATTTAGTAGCTTTACCTAACAAATGTTGACGTCGAGATTCGACTTTGTCAGTAGATTCCATTTTCTCAAAAATACGTTTGTAACCCGAACTGCTGGTATCGTACCAACGGTTCGAAACGATGTGTACCGCACTCAAAAAAGTCAAGCATTTTATACTGTCCGGCAGCAAAACAGGTTAAGTAGGTTTTGTTCAAAAAGCATATTAAAAGTGCAATTGTGAGTTATTTATTGACATCAGACACTTAACCCATTACTATACCCTCTAGATATAGGCCTACATTTATCAAACACAGGTCATCAAAACAACATTAAACCATACACTAAAAAACTTATTATCAAGCGAGAGTGCATGTAAATTATTGTAACATATAAAATATTCACCCACTACTGTTCACTACTGTCCCTCGTCCGATGATTCTAACGGTTTCAAGCTTGTAGCCCTCTTTTGCATTCTTGCGAGCGATTTTGTCTTCTTTTTTACATCAGCCCACTTAAAAAACTCACATTTATCATTTTCTTCATTGTCGCGGCATCGAAAGTAGGGACGACCCGGATTCGCCTTCGATTGAGACACCCACAAACTAGAAATCTGGTCACAATGACAAAGTGGGAAGTTATTCGGCTTATAACATTCATGGACGCGCATTTCAAACGCATCCATTAACTGTGGATACTTTTCTTCTGGAATTAGTAAAGGACAACTTCCTGCTTTACACTTTAGAAAACCGCGTCCTGTTTTTGACTCAAATCGTTCAAGACCCGCAGAATTACAAAAGCAGGGATACTTGCTCAGAGAGGCCATTATTCCACTGTTCTGTGAACAAAAAAAGTACCAGTGTTGTATAATTGTTTGCGTCAACAACAAAAAATACCAATGTCGTACAGATGCTGATAATTTCAGCGCATTTTATAGCATTCTCACCCTATTTTACATAATCAATAAAAATCTTATCAACATAACAAATTATAATCTTAACCTATTCAAAGTTTAACTCAAGTGCATAGACGGATGTGATCATGTCAGAGGCAATACAAATAACATCATGTGCTTAAAACAAAAACGTCTTTAATGCAACATAAACATGTACTGCAAGCCCTAGGCACTCTCTAGTCTACGTATTTGGATCTATTTAGATTCACAAGTTCGAAGGCGGTCAAAGGACGTAATTATCTTGTAGCTATTGATCAAAATCTTGAGCGCATACAACAACATGGCATCCTGAAATGTGTTTCGTCAAAGGCAAATGTCACTTATCTCCAGTTCGTATATGAATGCGCGTTTCATCAAAGACAAAAAACTCTTCAGTTGCAATTAAATATTCGTTTCATTAAAAGGATATCGATTCAAGTACAGTTACAAGTATATGAACAAAGCAAACTCGATCCCTGCGATTGCATCTAGTCAGTTTAAGTAAACTGTCAAGGATTCTGAATGAATGATATCGCCCTAGCAAGCTACCGAATTGATATTTACAATGAGTGAAAAAGAACGCTCATTTTCTAAGTTGACAAGGATGGGTCCTGTCCTTATGCTGCGTATGACTTTATACAAAAGCTCTTAAGTCGCAAAATACATAACCCAAGCACATCGGTCAAGTGCCGTGACAAGTACACGGCCTTAAGCGCACCTCATCTTAAACGAAGATGTAGTGTTTTTACAATTATAAAAATAATCCATGGGAAAATTCCATGCAGAATTTTTCGAATAGCATATTAACATATTAACAAGCTATCTCATAGACAAAATTTCTTACTATAACTTTACGATGTTCACGTATAAAAACCAAGTCGGTCAACTAAACAAGGTAACTCATAGACAATGCAATTAAAATGGTTAGATTCAGCACATATAGAGTGAAAAGGCTAAGAACATATTTATCTGTAACGCGTTTCATCAAAAGCAAATATCAAGAAATTCTTAGGTCAAAAATATACCGCCTAAAACATATTCTACTTTAAAACGTCATGCTATGTCCTTATCATCAAAGCATCCATGGGAAAAATTCCATGCAGTATTTTCCGAATACCATAGTTACCGCACAGCTGATGAATACTCAGACATTAATGTAGTTAAAATGTGCAGCCTCAGTATATTGCATGAAAAGGTCAAATTCTCCATATTGACTTGCAACGCGTTTAATTAAAAGCAAATATCGATAATTCCATGTAGTATTTTTCAATTGCCATAGTTGTACATCAAAAATGTCTCTCAAGGACAAAAGTTCTTAAAGTATATAGCAATTAAAATAGTCAAGTACATGAGTGAGTAACTGTGACAAGTACACCGCCTAAAGCGTATTCTACTTTAAGTTAAATTAAAATGATGTGTCACGCAATGTTTTTATCATTAAAACATAGTACACACAGGCAGACATACAAAGGTATAGTACACGTCAAAGATGTCGGAGCAAGTCCGTAAGTATGGTGTAACACATTAACATATTTTTATTTATCATAAAACTTTTTACATATATTACAATTACTTTCTCCTACAAATAGAAAAATGCCCTGACCACGGTTGTGGTGAATTGGTTTGTAGGCTATCTTGTGGTCATAGGACCCACGTGTCTGGGTTGCACGTATATAAAAACATTTGGTGCTGCCCCCTATGCAAGTAGGTATTTTTACCTTACTCCTACTTATGCGTCGTCATATGTCGTTTTACTAATAGCATGCGTTCTTTTAACATAGTCAGAACACCGGGCCCGGTGCTCGATGAGCACTTGTGTCAAGACCATTTTTGGCGTGAGTTGAAAAAAACTCGCTATGAGTAAGTGTTTACAATCTAACCGTCTACATATTTAACTCATAAGTTTCTCCTTTGTGCACACACGGTACAAAGTTATAAGATATAACAAATGCTCGGTTAAATACACTTGTGTTAATTTTTCCCTTCTTCTTTACAGGTTCCTCAAAAGTGTGGGATACACCCCATGAAGAGAATACAATTAAGACTTAAAATAAATAAAATGTTAATGTCACATTTCATGTCTTTGACTTTGTTTACATATTATTATCGTAATAAGAACACTAAGCCATGGATATAGATGGACTAATCTCATGCGAACTGTTTAATAATTTTCCGATATATCCATACCCTCTGAACTTTGAAAAGGCACGCTTTAGGTCTCAATTTACACATATAGTTCCACTTTTATATTATCTGATTAATGTTCTAACAGGTAAAACGATTGAACAAATGGTGTTCCAGTAAATAAAAGCCACAAATCATCACTTGCAAACGCGCTAACATATCATATCGATACAAAGATCTAACGATACAATAAAAACCTAATGAACTTTTCAGATTTCTCAATGTACAACGTAATCACATAAAACAGTTAAACATGATTATTTCAATGACATTTTTTCGATCAACATGACATATTTCCCACCAAAATGACATATTTCCGGTCAACATGCGCGCGCACCGCCCCACGCGGCCGGACTGGTAACTAAATTACAGGGGTAAGAGCTCCTGAAAAAATGCTGACTAAGTGGAATATAGCTGTGACTATACTACTCGCGCCATGTGTAAAGACAGAAGCTTCAGCCACCTTGCACGTATATATGATCATGAATTATTATTGTTGTGCTTATTTAAATAATCAAATTACCTGCCAGACTCGTTTTCCTGACACTTTCCGTTAAGTCTTCCATAATTTATCTGAATTCACCCCATCGCGAGAGAGAACAAACGAAAGAAACGCGAAACTTCACTTTTTTCAATTTCTGCCGATGTTTTTTGCATTTCTGCCAGGCGCTCCACGCTTCCCGTTCGTCTTCCACCCTCGCGCGACATCCCGCGTCATACATGTAGCAGCATTTTGCGCAAGAAAAGCAACCAGAGCGCCTGGGGACGAGGCTGCTAATTATTACCGTTTGTAAATGTTTATAAAACACAAAGGACTTATGCACGTGTTAGTCTTGAGTAACAACAATGAATAATAATTTGAAATTATCTAACTCAACATAACTATATAATACTTCTAACAAGTGTAATTATAAAAACCTCACTGAAATTCGAGGTTGTTCCTTCGTGCAAACACCAAGTCATCACTATTTTCAACATTCAATATCTGTCTACGTCTTCCTCTTCTTCCAATGCCAGCTAGATCTCTGTAATATGTTATACGATTTCCGTCCGAGCTCCTGATAATTCACTTTCTGGACAACAAAGACAGCTCCACCTCAAGATACTCGCTATTGTTATTATCTTCGCCAACTTCACCTTCGTCTTCATTTTCAAAAACAGATTCTTCTTGCCCCTAAATGTTCCTTTCCAGTGAAATGCGGTGCTCGTTTGATAATTGGTCTAACTTGGCACAGTATTCGTTGGAAAATGTATAGCTGACATGTCCATTTCGCCATCTGTCGTTTTCTCAGTTGCTGGAGTAAAGAGTGGTGTTCCACAATTCTTTATTATGCTACCAAAGTATATCTTCACTGGGTCTGACATTAGTGAAAAGGCTCTACAATCATCGTTGCTTTGTAACTGCTTGTCAAGTAAGACCAACCTAAAGCTTACCTTTAATAATAAAAAACTTCATACTGTTGCTCTTTTAGTTTTTTGATAGTTCCATACTTTCATCAATCACCAGTATTTTCACAAGAAATGAATAAATATAAGTGCAGTCAAGCTTAAGTTATTTTTGTTTCCAGAACACAAACAGGATAAGAAAACCGGTTAAACTGCTGTACTTTCACACGTTAAAACGTTCAACTTTAACAGAAACATCACATCTTATTTTGCTCTTAGCCTTGTAAAACGTTGCCGCCAAAATTAGCTTTACAGTCCTCCCTCAAGTCGACTTTTAAAAGTTTTAACAGTCGATCATCTTTGCCGTGCATTAAAAATTTTATGCACAGTATTACTGCACGGCCGTGCGTTGTTGTCGCGTAAAAGAAGCTCACATGGTGCAAATCGACCAATCAGAACATTAGTTTACGAAAAATGAATATTGAATAGAGAATATTACATGGTTGCGAGGAAATATGAAATTTTTTTCGAGTGTTGATCAAGATATTTCACAAGAACCTTATAAGTTCATGAAGCTGTAGTAAACAAAGTTATATTACGTAGCTAATTGTTCTGACTGTCACCTTGGCTACTGTCGCTGCTTTCTAAAGGACGAAGCCAACGAAATCTTTTGCTTTTTTGACTTTGTGAGACCGTTGTATGGGACTCTGTTGAAGAATTGGCTGCGACACGTACATTAAATGTTCCCCCAGTGATGTAATTGCCGTGAAACAGCGCTGTCCACGAGGTTAACGGCAGACTTTCGTGACTTTGTTGAACCCTTCCATTTCAAGTGAAACAGCTTGTTTCATGTTTGCCGACAAATGTTTTGCATAACTTGCCGGGTGCAATGAACTGGAAGATAAAATGGTAGAGATATTTTCTTGCTGTTTTTCTCTTAGGGTGCTATAGTTGTTCACCGACTGCAAGTTTTCTGGCCTGTAACCTGAATGATTTGAGTCGGAGGAACGTTTCTGTCTTGCAGTGTTTGTACTAGCGTCTTTCTGGCGCTGTGATTAGTAATGCATTTGTCAAGGCCAACGTTCGTCGTTTCTGCACAACCTTCATCAACGAATTCAGTTTGTTGACTCCCATCGGTTGAGGTTTAAACCATTTGGTTTGCGAAAATGCTTATTTACTAGTGCTGGTGTGGTTAACTGATATATAAAACAGAGAGTCAACGTTTAATGTATTTTCGGGCCGTTTCGCCTTGAAAAACTTGTACAAGTAAACAGGGTTTCTTTCGGGAGGAACGTCAAGATTTTCGTACATACGTGGCTTCACTGACCTCGTAATTGCAGGATTGTCTCCCGGTCTTGTCTTTGTTAGTCTATATTCTTCACCGCGAGACTCTATTTTGAGAGTAATGTCTCCCCACTTTCAATCGCGTTGTTCTTTGCCACCAGAAAGACCGAAATGCATACAATTATTGAACCAAATGCTGTTTACAGGTGCTGGAGGACTTTTTAAGCCCATTGCACCCTTTTCGTAAAGAGTGTCAATCTCTTGTTGGGTAAGGCATGATGCTTCGCGTAGTTTATTTCCCTTTCCTTTGCGCTTAAGTTCTTTCTGCTTCGATCTGAGTGTGTCTCTTGTCGTGGCGAAATGTTGTCCTGTTAAAATTGATTCACTGTATCGACGTTTTTTGAGATACCGTTCAACGGAGGACAGAAAACCACGAAGAGTAGCTAGCTCAAATTCATCACCGTTCTTTTTCCTTACAGCCAAAAGTAACTTACTTAAGTGGCCATCTAGTACTTCTGGCGAAAGTTATTCTATTTCAAATGACTCGTTTGTTGGCTTTTCGCTTGCATTGAATGATACGACAAGGGATATATCTTGCCTCGTTTTTTCCCTTGTATTTTTAATTTCTTCTCCTTCAATAAATATTTCGACGTCGTCGTCTGTAATGTTCACGAATCTTGTAGCCCTGTTCGTAAAAATGTTTGACAAAAAAACTTTGTGTTCGCCAAAAAAGCAATTATTTTGCAAAAACCCAGTGCCCGGGAGCGGCGAAAACATTCAAAGCGTGTACGTTTACAACATGTTCTGTGATTGGTCAAATATATTTCATACATGGGTTTTGATTGGCTAATGAAAATGATATTTTCACACGTAAAAAATATCGTATTTTTTACGTGTGTTTAAATACGATTTTTCTCAGTGGCCAGAAACTCTATATAACACTGATATTTATCCCCGAGCCAACGTTCCGGGCGTAAGCCCGGGGCGAGGGTTACTAATTTCGTATTAGCGGAGTTCAGACTCGTTGCTCGTGATAGGTAGTAAAGGTGGTATGTCATGACGTCATCCTCACTGATCTCAACAATATGGCGGACTATCATGAATGACTAACACTGATTAGCCAGATTTAAAATCTATTGTTGATTGATTAATCACGAATTCAACTGACAGCATAGGCGGCCCAATTCAGTGTGTAGTTTCATATAGAGATCAGTGCGCACACACTTCATACATTATTATATAAATATCCTAAATGCTGCTTTCCAGTTATCCGTTTTTACACGTACGTGCACGCACGTAAAAGTTTAAGCTCATCTATGTAGTTTGTATTTAACAAATAGAATCACTAAAGTATGTTAACTCGAAGCGAATGCTGAATTCTCTCCATCAGAACACTTGTTCATTTCAAATGTAATATTGAAATTGATTTAGACTTTTACGTGCGGGTACGTACGTGTGAAAAACGCGTAACTGGAAAACAGCCTTTAGGCTGGCAACTCTTTTACAGTAATAAACTGACACATGTTAGACTTTCACTTCAAACAAAAAAATTAACACAATTTACCGCAAAAAAACTAGATACATTTGATCTTGGATATCTCTTCTACATTTCTAGATAGTTTTTAGACAAAAACAAGATTCGAAAATACGTAAATTTGTTCAGTAAAAAGTATTTTTGATCAAAATTTTTCGTGTAGATAGGCGAGATGCAAAGTGCCCTACAAACGTCATCCTCGGAAATGACTTCGGCTAAGCTGCTATGATGAGCACTCGTAAACGCCGAAGAAAAGACGAATTCAATAGCAGCCAATAAGAACTTAGATTTGCATAGCCGAAGTCATTTACGCGTATGACGTTTGTAGGGCACTTTGTATCCCGCCTATCTACATGGAAAATTTTGATCAAAAACACTTTTTACTGAACAAATGTACGTATTTTCGAATCTTGTTTTTGTCTAAAAACTGTCTAGAAATGTAAAAGAGATATCCAAGATCATTTGTATCTAGTTTTTTTGCGGCAAATTGTGTTAATTTTTTTGTTTGAAGCAAAAGTCTAACATGTGTCAGTTTATTACTGTAAAAGAGTTGCCAGACTTAGGATATTAGTGATTTTAGGAAAAGGCGACGGCAACGTAAAAATTGAGCGCGGAGGCCTGGGTACGACAACGTCGATTGGTGAGTATGCCGTCGTATAAAAAACTGTTTGGGAGTTTCTGAACGGCAACGTTAACATTTTCGGCGGGAAAAATAAATGGCTTCAGTGGAAGAAACAATTGCTTGGCTCTGTTTAGCATATGATGATAATTTAATTTCTGAGGAAGAATTTGTTTTATTGTATGACGAAATTATAACAAATACAAATTCTAAACATTCTTACTTTATCTACAACGAGTACGAGCCTTTCAACTGGGAAAACTAATATGATCCTCTCACATGTAAAATTGAGTTAAGATTTGAAAAAAAGTGATATTTCTCGTCTACAAGATGTCCTGCAAACTCCTGAGTGGGTGAAATTTTATCGTAGCAGTTACTGCCCTGGTTTAGAGGCTTTATGTATACTTCTTCGAAGACTGGCATTTCCTGTTCGATGTTGTGATATGGTGCCACGATTTGGAAGGTCTGTTCCAGACTTATGCAAAATTACTCACGTTGTCTTAAACCACATTTTTGAATTGCATCGCCACAGAATTGAAAACTGGAATCATCCATGGCTTCAACGAAATAAATTAGCCGAATATGCTGAAGCTATTTATAATAAAGGGGCCCCATTAACCAATTGCTTTGGTTTTATCTATGGGACCGTTCGTCCAATATGTAGACCAGGAGAGAATCAAAGAGTCGTCTACAATGGGCACAAACGCGTGCATAGCCTAAAATTTCAATCAGTTGCATTGCCAAATGGTCTCATTGGAAATCTGGCCGGCCCATGGGGTAAGTTATAACAGAATATATATATCCACTTGCTTGCATACGAACTAGAACATGTCAGAGTATACATATTTATACAATAAATATTTTACCAAACAGAGGGTCGAAAACATGATGCTGGAATGCTTGGTGAATCAGGACTTTTGGAGAATCTTGAAAGGGTGGCTTATTCACCTAACAACGAGCCCTTGTGTTTGTATGGGGACCCTGCATATCCTCTAAGAAATCATTTACAAGCCCCATTTCGAAATGTTGTGTTGACTAGGGAAATGGAAGAATTTAACAAATCAATGAGTTCAGTGCGAGTTACGGTAGAATGGCTGTTTGGAGAGATTGTAAGATATTTTAAGTTCACTGATTTTAAACGACAGCAGAGTATTTCTCTTAGCCCTGTTGCAAAGTTCTACATAGTATGTGCTATTCTGCAAAATGCATTGAAATGCTTGTACAACAATCCTGTTTCAACATACTTTGAACTTGACCCTCCATCTTTAGATGAGTACTTTTATTAAAACTTTTACAATAATTTACAGCATGTAAAACATTTTGTCAGTACAGTATACAACAACAACTTGTATAAAATAAACTGTCAACATTGTAATATTGTTCAACATTAAAGACGATTTAACTGAGTCCATTTCTGGTTTTGTCATAAAAAGTTCAACGATGAATAAAGTTTTTTTAGCTATGTTAATTATTTTTGTTTATCATCGAAAAAAGTGCTTTCATCATCTCACCTTGCTGCTGATTTTGTAGCCTCAGTTGTTCTTCTTTCAGCTCGAGTTCTTTACGTCTTAATTCTAATACTTCCTTTCTCAAAGCCATGTCTCTCTTGGCTTTTTCTTGCAGAAATTTTACTACCGTAACTTGCCGCTTCGAATTCGAACATTTGTCTGGTTCTTTTTCCGCCGTATTTTTTCTTTTTTTAGTCCCCGAAAACGTTTCCAAAGCTTTCAAACGTACGTCTTCAGCTTTCTGCTTTTGGTTTTCCATATCTTCCAACGTCGCTTCTTTCTCAATCTCTGCAGTGGCTTCCTGGTTTTCAAAATATTCGACAAGGTCTTCCATAGCTTCGTCAAATTCGGTCGGCTCAACAGCGACTCCAGATGCATTTAGCTCTTTTTGCATATTTCATTTAAATTTCGTCTCCAACAGTTGATAGCGGTCCCTCACAGCTCGAATTGTGTTTAATGTGAAGTTTATTTCTGTTTTCGAGTTTGAATTTGACATGATTTTTTTTCCAAACAGCGCCAATTTCGCGAGATCCTTTTGGATAATCGAAGGGCCTTTCGGCCAGCATTTCTTTTACAAGTTCCAGGTCGTGTTCACTGAGCTTTACTAATATATCTGGAGGAGCGGCTCCTATAATTGCTTCAGTAATCGGAGTGTCGCCAAAAACATGGCGGATTTCGGCCTCTGCTGACGCCAGATCCTCGCCATATGGTTCCTCAGCCTAAAGGTATTTGCCACTGACTGGGCTCAGTTGTAAAGCAGGCTCATCTTTCACACCCCCCTTTTGTTTTTTTTTTCAAAAATTTTTTTGTCTTTTAGTTTTCGCTGTAAATTTTGGGGGTTTTAAAAGCTTTTTTCACGTTTGCTGGACGCTTCGCCAACTTTTGAAAAACTTATGCGCAAGTTTTACAAGTTATCGCGGACAGGAAAGGACAAAAAACCTCGAAATATATTGGTAAAACCAATATTTCAAGGGACAATTGGGTTGGTATAAAACCGAAAAATTTTGCAGTTTATATTCACAAGGAAAAAACAAAATATTTCCAGCTAAAATTGTTGAGTATAACGTATTTTTAGCAACGAGTATTTTTGTCTTTTAAGTCCGCTTTGTTGTACATCAACATTTGTTATATGGTTATGTTTGTATACCTGGTTTTTACAATCATGCTTTAATGTTTTTGAAATTGCTTACATTCATCGGCATCTTGTTTTCACCTGAACGTTGTATACATCAAGCCTTTTTGTTTTTTAACTGTCTTGAATGTTTATAGTTTACTGTAGATAGTAGAACTGAAAGTCTTGCATTTTACAAATATTTTGCAATTTACATACACGTTTTTGTGTCTCCTATAGTATTTTTTGCAAATAGTATTGTATATAATTTTACTCACAACGTTCAAGCATATAGTTCAAGTATGCTTGCTTGAGTCAAGCTTTCTCTCTCTTTTCTCCCTATGTTTAAGCTTGTGTTTTCTTGAATAACCAGTATATATAATCTGACTATTACGCTTGTTTACCTCAAAACCATTCCAGAACAATACAGCTGAAAGATGTATTATTTGTTTAAACTATTTGAATTAACTAAGGTATAATATTTCACTACCAACATTCCACAGAGATAAATACTCCACACAAGAAATGAGTACTACCTGTAATATACATGATATGGAGTGAGGGGATTGACTGCTGACAATAAAAGTATAGTATTAAGATGCCTAATCTAAATCCCCAATTGGGTGGAAAGGACGAAGCTCTCATCTCCCCATTATCCATCTTGTGCATTCCCCCTCCTTTTCTCCTTATGATTTCTACTGATTTTGAATTTTGTTAACAACTTATTAAATAATGTATTCTTGTTTCCTACAAAACTAATCCACAGTGATACACTTCTTAGTTATATTAAAGTTTATATTCAAAGTGAAAAAATTCAATGTTTAGTATTATCACACAAAGAAGTATGGCGGATAGTCATGCGAATGAATGCTCTGTAAACTCCGACTTAAATACACTACTAAATTACTCCGAAACAAAAAATTTACATGAGGAAAAGAACTATCCTGTTAGAAACGACGTTTTACTATCGAAAAGTAAACTACATCTATACTGGTCCGGGGATCTCGCTTCACTAAAGCATTTTGTATGTAACGTGATAAAATTGCAAGGCAGTTGGAGTCAGCCAGAGGCGACAAGAAAGTTTTTAGTGGGGATGCATTCAGCATTACCTGGAGAAAAAGTAAAAGAATGCTGAAGTTGGATATTGAAAGATCAAATGAGCTAAAGCGGCTGTTCTGCAATGAATTATGCGGTGCTCAAAACCCCTCACAGGTTGGCTATGAAGATGAGCGGGTCAATCAGAGTTGCGAAAGCAGCTCGTGCAAATGTCTAGGTGTGTCTACGGACATGGCAGGAGTGCAATTGGATCTGGTGATGATGCAGAGAGATATTTGGGTGAATAACAGCGATTTGGCTGGTCTTGGTGACACTATAAATACACTAAGAAGTGAAATTCGTGAAGTGCGACAGCGATTAGATAAATATGATGAAAACGTTAATTTGCGATCGAGTGTGTTTACACAAACCGAATGCCTTCAAGTTCCACCACAGTTTTTTTCAAATCACAGTCAGGCAATTTGCATTCATAATTCAACCCAAACGACAGAGATAAAACCAGCAAAACAGCAGCTTTGTTTAAGCTACATTCAGACCAATTGTTGGACGCAAACAATAGACACAGATCCGATAAAATTGCAGCATTGTTTAAACCAAGCTCAGGTCAACGATAATGACAATTTGACGCAAACAATAGACACTGAATCAATAGATCCGCAATCCAGTAATAGGGTGATTATAACACGGGACATAATTCCTTTGGTCTCCGAAACAAAGGATGAGAGTATTGTGAAAATAAATGGTAGCAATATAAAGGTGGTTCATAATCCATGCAAAGATCTAAAAGCTGTCGCTTTATCAACTGATGGTCGTAGTTATGATAGGCGTTATTCTATTCGTAGAAACAACGTGTTGCAGCGACCCCCTCCTAATAACAAACAACCTATACCAATTCGCATTACTCAAAGACTACAGTCAAAGAAAAATGTTAGAGAACCGTTCGGGAAAAATAAAAAATGGAATAATAATCAAAGAAATAATGTGGCAATGTCGCATACTAAACGTCAACTAGGAGAGGGTTTTCGTACCCAAACGCGATGGAGGGACAGAATGAAGTTTTACCAATATTTCTATTAGATAATAATGCTGAGGAGAGATGTCGTAATATGAATAATTTAGTACAAATTAAAATTAGTAATGCCAATGTTACAAAACAGATACAAGGATCACTTCCCAGTTTTTATTTGTTAAACGCGCGTTCACTTTTACCAAAGGTTGATGAGTTAACAGGTCTCATTTACACCAAACCCGTTGATATTGTAGCGGTCACTGAATCCTGGTTACACAATACAATTGAGAACAGACTATTACAATTAAATGACTATAATTTATTTCGTAAGGATCGAATAACTGGTCGTGGAGGTGGGGTATGTGTCTACGTCAAAAAGGATATTCCTTGCATGCGCTGGTCAAATCTTGAAAATGACAGTTTTGAATGTTTGTGGCTATATTTACGACCCAAACGCCTTTCTACACCTCTTTCTGGAATTGTAATCGCTGCTATATACCATCCACCATGTCTCCCCGTAAAAGAGCACGACGATTTGAATGAATATCTAATTAATACTGCTGATTTAGTCCGAAACAAATATCCAGACCATGGCTTAGTCTTTGTAGGCGATTTCAATGATTTAGAAACAGGAACACTGATGTCCACTTTAATTATAAAGCAAGTTGTTGATAAACCTACAAGAGGTGCAGCAATATTAGATCTTATTATTACCAACTTGCACCATTTATACCAAAGTTCCCAAATCCTTGCTCCGTTGGGTTCAAGTGATCATAATATTGTCTACTGGGATACATCTAACGATGGAACAAATAAAGAAAAATCTCAAGTCAAATCTACTAAACAATTAGTACGTCCATATTCAAGATCAGGCATGGATGCTTTTGGTAGATGGGCTTCTACTCATGATTGGTTTAGAAACCTAGAAATCAATCCTAATGCTGACAGTCTGGCATTCTCCTTCACGAAAGATTTGAATGAAGCTATTGACAGAATTTTTCCACTAAAGAAAGTATCTCTACACTGGAATGATAAACCTTGGATTACCCCGGCTATTAAACAGCTTATAGCTGATCGACAAAAGGCTTTCCACTCCCAAAACATACCAGTGTGACAATCATTAAAATATAAAGTTCAACGTGAAATCAAACATAGGAAATCAATATATTATAAATCTGAAGTGAAACATCTGAGGAAGAGTAACGCACGGAGATGGTGGAAAATTGTAAATAATATGGCGGGAAAACCAGATAAAAACAGTTCTTTTAATTTTAAACGCGACGGAATAATTTTGGACCAGACTGAAGAGGACAATAACTTAAATATGTTCTACGCATAAGTGAATAATGACGTACCTACGTTTGATATAACAAAGTTTCCAACCTTTCTCCCCGCTGCTGAGCCTCCCCCGAAGGTGGGACCACATGAAGTATGTAAAAAACTACTGTCAATCAAAGCCTTTAAATCAAGTGGTCCTGATAACATCCCCTCTCGAATCCTAAAGGAATTTGCTTATGAACTTGCAGAACCTATTACAAGAATTTTTAACAAGTCGATAACATCTGGAGTAGTCCCTAAAATTTGGAAGGATTCTGATATTATTCCCATTCCGAAGAAACAGCAACCTACTTGTGAGGAAGAGACAAGACCTATCTCACTCACATCCTGCCTATGTAAGGTCCTAGAAGACTTTGTAGTCTCACGGATGATAAGCGATATAGGAGATAAGATAGATGCAAGACAATTTGGATGTTTAAAGGGAACATCGACGACGTATTGCCTTTTAGATATGATTGAAACTTGGTTGTCCTTTTCGGATGGTCATAGTAGACACCTACGGATATGCTTTTTGGATTTTGCAAAGGCATTTGACCGCATTGGACACAATGTTGCTGTAACTAAACTTCTAGAGTTAGGGGCACGACGATCGTTAATCCCTTGGATTATTACTTTTCTTACAGATTGCCGACATAGGGTTAAATTGCCAGAATTTATTTCAGACTGGTTACCAAGTTCAGCTGGTGTTCCACAAGGGACTAAGCTAGGACCATTATTATTCTTGGTGATGATAAACGACCTTAAGCCTATATCTAATGGAATCGACATCTGGAAATTCGTTGATGATGTATCCATCACGGAGGGGTTAATTAAAGATAGTAATTCTATTATGCAGTCTAATTTGGACTCATTTACTTCTTGGTCTCTTCAGAATCATATGAAACTTAACCCAAAAAAACTAAAGAAATGTGCATCAGTTTTCAACATGATAACCTCGATTTGTCACCATTATTGATAGGAGAGCAAATAATAAAAACTGTTCAGTCTCATAAAGTTCTTGGACTCACTATTCAGAGCAATTTGAAATGGAACGATCATATCAATTCAATTGTAACAAAAGCATCTAAACGCTTGTACATCATCCCTATTTTACGCCGAAATGGTGTTCCTGTTGAAGATTTAATCGAGATATATTTCATACTTATACGCTCGGTGCTAGAGTATTGTTGTCCTGTTTGACATAATGCGCTACCATTATATTTTGCTGAACGATCAGAACGAGCCCAGAAACGTGCACTTAGAATTATTTTGCCGGAATACACCCATAGTGATGCTTTAATCTTCTTGAAATGTCCCCGATTGGTTGAGAGACGAGAAAAACTTTGCCTTAAAACGTTAGAAAACATACCGGAAAAGAGTCCCCTATTTAACCACATCCCAGCACCGAGAGCTACTTGTTATGATTACAATTTAAGAAAATCTAATGCATTAACCACGATCAAATGCAGAACGGAAAGGTACCGTCGCAGTTTCTTCCCGAGTGCTGTGACTTTATTTAATAATAGTAACATCAATATTTGAATTTTAATTTTGTGCTAACTTTTTCATTTTTGTAATAGTTTTAACTTATTGATAGTGATATTTTATGGGTGTTTTTAGTAATTATTGTAGTTTATATTTGTAAATTCGCCGTAATTCAATTATTTGCGATGGTGGATATTTTTAAACATGAATAATAATAATAATAATTATTAAACTAACAATGAGTCATTGAAGAAAAACACCAACTCCACATTTAGCAAGAGTAATCCTAACTCCACTTGAGCAATGTATGCTCCCTGTAGTGGCATGAGGATATTATATTATTCTGATACTATAGTAAAAATGCTAAATCATCTGATGGTTGAGAGGATGACATGAATCTCCCATCTCTGCATTGGTTGTGCAGATGTTTTCTGAAATTACAATAATTCCTAAAACTACATTGTATACTATTATGACTATGACATAACTAACATTGTGTTGTCCAAATGGGCTTTTACTTCTGATCTCTTCTCAATTTTGATGTGGTATTGATAATAGATTGTTAGTGTAACATTTGAAGAAAACAGTTGTGCTGCACAAAATATTACACATAATATGACATATATCCATGTTGACAGTACATGGTAGAACACATAATAAGTTAGGGTGGGAGTGTTTTGCTCTAGTTCTTGGTACATTTCATTAAAATCTGCAATAAAATGAGAAACAAATTTACCACCTTGTTTGTGTTTAATTGATAATAGAAACATGCAAGGCAATAATTAAAACCACTGAGTGTGCAGCACTCCCCATGATGAATAACCATCAGCTGTTGGACAGTAAAATATGAAATGAGGCTCGTAATGCATCTTACCAAACACATTACTCAAAAAAAGGAAAAAAACCAGTAAAATGTAAATTTTATGGGGTTTAGAGGCATAAACCAAAATGTTATCTTATGCACCACTGACACTACATTGCATTTCAAAAACAAGCTGAGTTAATTGCCTGTTTATCTACACTTCAATCTACAATTACTTTGCAAACAGAGGTCACAGAGGCATAGATGTTTTTATCAGGCACAGAGAGATTGTTCCACACTGTCAAGTGATATAATTAACTTTAGTATCAAACTGCAAATGGGCAAACATTAAATCATGGATACATGACCATAAGCATTCATCAAGGAAAACTTGTTGTCTATATAAATAATATCAAAAACAGCTCTATCAAAGTACAAGTCAGTGCCTGATGCTGAAGACAGAAATGTTTAAACCGATATACCCAATAAATAAACAGACTTTGCATCAGCGTTTGACAAAAAATTTTTACGCACTTCTGTAAACTTCAGGAATCAAAATGCAAACTTTAGGCAGTAAAACGGTATAAAATTGAAAGTTTCGAGGTTCTTACCTGCTAGAAGAAACATTTCCGCATTATTTTTACAAATCCTTGCATCCACGAGCGAAAAAAAGCCTATTTTATCTTTGATTTTTTTCCCGAAAACAACCAAGCCATAAAAGTTTTTTGCAAAAAACAGGGGGGCGAAGGTCTTTTTAAAAGCTCGGGATCGCAGTTGGTCAGTGGTAAATACCTGTAGGCTGAGGAACCATAATTATGGCGTCAGCAAAGGCCAAAATCCGCCATGTTTTTGGCGACACTTTTTCATGCCGAGCCGCTCCTCCAGATATATTAGTAAAGCTCAGTGGTCGTGTTTTGGTGTCCATTTCTTGGCCACATTCGCTTTCCTTTGCCATATGAAAAGAATTAACATAAATAAATCCTTTAGATGGGTGAACAAATGTCAAAGTTCTTTAAAAACTTTGAAAAAATAAATGCAAAGATCACAATCAGTTCGAAAAAAACAAACGTATAAACGGAAGCGATAGCGTATATAAAATATAAATTGTTTACAATATATGTCAAGCGAAAGTGTTAAAAGTTTTCAAAAATTACTGTTTACAATAACTTCTAGGATTATGTGAAGTGATATTTATCATTATAAGCCGTTATGAAAGCAATACTTACTTATTTTCGGCCATTTTCCTTTCCAAAAAAGAACAGAAATGCAGAAGTTGTCTTGACAACGTGAAACAAAGCAAAATGCCGTTCTCAACGCACCGTCAAATAAAAGACAACGTGAAAAAGTTTGCAGTACCAGTCTTTTTGCTCGGCTAATGCCGTTGCCGTCGCCTTCGCGTTGTGTTTCCCAAACTCAATATTCGCCGAGACAACGGCGCGAAGCGCCGTTCCGGGCGTTAGCCCGGGGCCAGGGTACTAATTCCGCACGGCTATTTACACCCGGGAAAAGGAAAGCATAGCGAGGTTTGAAGTTCATCAAATATCGCGGGCGCGTGGTTCAAGGGTGGCGGCACAAATTAGATATTCTACCAGATGTCTAACTAAGCAAAATTTATGTCCGCGATTTTCAAGAGCTCGCGTCAGCCTTCGTCAGATTGCTCGCGTCAGATTGCTCGCGTCATATTTGCTCGCGTCAGGCTTGCTCGCGTCAGATTTGCTTGCGTGGCGTGAATATTTCTTGCTAAAAAGAAGCAGCGTATCATTTATCAGTAAAATTCGTCAGGAAAATAAAGATCAATAGGTAGTTGCGCCTAAAATCGCCGTTTAAGTGCCAAAATTCTGCACTTCCCTACCTTTTTTCTAATAAAAAATGTGCATTACGCTTGCCAGAGGTATTGCGTGTCCAATTCGTGCTCTCACGTAAGCAGTACACACGTAAAAATCTCACAACTTGTAACAAGTCTGCAGACAAGCCGTCAACAAGATGTGTTCGCACTGCTTGTACCAAAGTTGTCAACAAGTTCTTTCAAACTTGTCGACAACTTGTAACAAGCTTGACGAAAATATCAGACTTGTTACAAGGCTGCTATAGCAACTCTAATACAATCCTGTTGTAGCACGTTTGTAACAAGATTTACTGTAACAATATTGTTATATCATGCTGTATCAGTCTTGTTGAAACAATCTTGTAACAGGTCTGATAGTCCCATCAAGCTTGTTACAATTTGTCAACAGCTTGTTTCAAACTTGTTCCAACAAATTCGGAACAAGCAGTGCGAATACATCTTGTGAACAACTTGTGAACAGACTTGTTACAACTTGTTTGCAGGTCTGTAGCAACTTGTGCGTTTTTACGTGTGTATACGTCAACGTGGCAAGTGCCATTGCGTGAGCAATTCGTGCTCTCTGGTTGCGTCATCTCGCGTGTGCAATTCGTGATCAGAGGAAAAATCACGGACATGAAAACATTAGGAATAGATAGGAAGTGAGATATCTGGTAGAATATCTAATTTGTGGTGGCGGTGAGTGGGAGTGGGTGGTCATCATTGAGCTCAAAAATATGGCACTCTATATTGCACTACAATATTTCGTATTTTTGCAAAAATATTTGCAACTTTCACAACCAACGAAGGGTGGTCATTTCTGATCTCAGGAATATGGCGGACTATCAGGAGTAGCAAGCACTTAAGGCATCCAAAAAGGCAAGAAATAAGACGAAAACGACTGCCACAAGACTCTTGAAGAGAGATTAATCCGGAGAAAATACAGAGAGCGCCAACAATTGACTATGGCGTGAAAGACAAGGCAAGTTTGTTGATAATGCGCATTTATACTTGTGTTTTAATGCTTTATAAAGGCCAGCGTAGCCGTACTCATCCAGTCTATTCACTGTTTAAATTCCAGAGTAAGTTTATGTTTTGTAAATGCAAGACTGTCTTCTTATTACTAATGTAATTGATAGGTCGTATTTTATACGAAATTTAAGCTTACATTAGGCGTAATAACATACTGATGAAAAATGTTGTGCCATTTAAAAAAATTTTCAATAAAACAAGGATTAAAAACTGATATTTTGTCATTTTGAAAAAATATACAGAAAGAATAACAATTGCCGTGTTCCTACACGGCAAAAAATTAGGTCATTGTAACAGGTTGTTGAAAACAGGATGCAACAATGTTGTTGGGGCAAATTTGTTCCTGGTTTTTAACGATATTGTTCAGCATTGTTACACCTGATTGCGGGTTGATTTGAGCTCAACAATATTGTTCAATGCTGTTAACAACCAGGAACAATGTTGCTCCAACAACAGTGCTGCATCCTGTTTTCAACAGGATCTGATTTTTAGCCGTGTATGACAACAACATATGTAAGTACTTCATGTGATTCCGAAAATATAGTTGCATGCTCTTAGTTAGTGGCGAGGGGTTGCTGCCATTGAGTTCTATTACATCTGGAGAGAGCACGCCAATCTCTGTTCGGTCAAGCAGTTGAAGCAAGAAACATGGCGGATTTCTGACGAATCATCACGCCATTTGACGCCATCTCACGCCATTTGACGCCATATCTATGGCAACGGCTAAAGGTAGTAACCGCTAGTTAGGCTCAATTTTGAGCCCGCGGCGGTTTTCACACCCCCCCTGGATATGATATTGATCTTTTTCGCAGTGAATTTTTTTGTCAATGAGAATGATTTTGATGAATTTTTGGGGAGTTTTACGATTTATTCAAAGATGTACAAGTTATTCATTATATACTTGGCCTTGAAAAGGAACGGAAAATTAATAAAGTCTTGAAAACGTCGACAATTGCAAGATTTTTGATGAGGAACACCAGCCTGAATTATTTGAAAATTAGAGTTTCTTTCTTTTAAGTTTATTTTTTCAATATTCATGTTCTATATAAAATTTGCAAGCTTGACGCCTGAATATACTCTACAGTCTTACATTGAATTTACAGATTTATGTTATGTATAACTTGGATCAGTTGGATGTAGAAAGTTGAAATTGCCTGCTGGTATATTTTATATCTTTGAATTATAAAAACATGGTCCTCAAAGGCTACTAATCCCGTTGTCCAAGAGCATAAAGTTTTCTATTGTTTTGTGAAAAGTCCCAGTGCATGGAATCCTATTTTCCCAGCAAAAATATGCAATTCCCAGCTCCCAGTTTACTTTTTTCAGGACTCTCTAAAAATCTCATATTTCTGCCAAATTAGCTCTCTTATTCAGGTACATTGACACACAGTTTGTAAAATTAACCACCTTGTATGCAATCAGACAGTAGAATAAATGGAAGTTTATTTAGGCATAAAAGCGTATATCTTCTCTACACTGGCACAAATTGACACATATGTTTGTGGGTCCTATGCCTTTTTAAGGAAGGGGAGTCAAAGTCATCATTTTCCTAATGCAATTTTCTACTGATTTCAATGAATCCTATGTCCAACAACTACCCCCTGGGTGATGCGAATGTGTATCATCTCACATCCTTTCTTCTCAATGTTATGTTTTTGTTGCTAGTGAACACTGTAAATTTGACACCTGGTTTGTACAGACTTTTACCTGTAGTTTTTGTATTCTAGAGGAATGTCAAAAATACATGCAAAATATGTCTTGAAGATAGCATTTATGAAGGAAATTGAAGATAGCATTAATGCAAGACTAATTTTGGACTTTGTTAATTTGCCTTTTTACATGTATGATTTCTAGCTTAATATTAACAATGTAACTTTAAGAATAGAAGTGACTACTGTACAAAATAGAATTTGACATTTTATTAAAACATTCATCATATCATAGATATGACATGAAAAAATTTCTGTTTCTGTTGTTTTACAAATGTATGCTTTATGCCATGTTGAGGTGATGTTCTTACAGTAGATAGGTCCTACAAAATAAGAAAAGTACATTTTTGCCTTTACAACACAAGGATACACATACATCTAGTAAAGAAAGCAAATGCCTTTATTCTATAAAGGTGGAACTATCAATTGGGATTCTTAAATATTGATAAGTCAATGATATTTACAATTATAATTACACAATTTTATTTTTACAGGGTGACCTCATTCAATACTGGCCCCCTATATTTGGTCTTGAAATGTCTAATTTTCTGTGCACATGCAATCACCTATTGTATCTTTAAAAGACGTCAATGGCCAATACAAAACTTAGCAATGAAAACATGCAGTTTTCTGGACCCTGTCACTTCTAAATTTCTTTTGATTGTTAATGTAAAGTGTGAGTTACCTTGATGCATTTGGAAAAGAAAACCTCTTATGCCATGTCCTGGATATTTTCTCTTTTCTATAACAGACTTTTTTCTCAGGTATTGGATTTGCACATACTGGCAGGTACAACTGAACCTAAAACAAGGCGAGTATGTACTTTGTTTAAATCTCCTGGTAGTATCTACTTTCTACATAAGCAGCATAGCCGAAAAGAGTTGCATAAAGATGCTGCTGAGTCCTCAAAAGTCAGGCTAACATATGCAACAGCCTTCAGCAAAACAAAACGAAGCTAGCAAAAAAATGCTCGAAAGAAAAAAAAACTATGTCAATAATCTTTGACCGTTTGTATATAAAATCTAACGGTTTGTGTGATCTAAAAACACTCTATTATCAAACAAGACAAACATCGAAGCGTGTTGCCGTATCTGTGTTAAAATCGTATGCAAAATACAAAGTATATGTTGTGTGAAACATACCTGAAACTGAGAGAGGAATTCCCCTAAATTTATAGTAGATTCTTGCTCCGACAAGTAAGGCAAGCACCTTTTTTCACCGTTAAGCAAATGTAGTATAAAAAGATATTCAAAGAAATCAAAATATTTAAGATTATTTCCTTTTTCTCACTATCTCGTAAACAATTTTTTGTTAAAAACCAGGGGGTCGAAGAGCTTTGTCGGACGTGTAGCATCGCAGTTTGGGTCAGTGGTAGCTACCTGTAGCCGGGAACCAATCGGGAACCAATTTTGCGAATCGCCGCCATCTTTTTTGCTTCAAACGTGGCGGCGCGTGCTCTCTCCAGATGTAGTAGAACTCAGTGGTTGCTGCATGCATGTATAGTTACTAATGTAATTAATAGGTCGTATTTTATACGAAACATAAGCTTACATTAGGCGTAATAACATACTAATTACAAATGTTGTGCTATATAAAAAAATTGTCAATAAAATCAGGATTAAAAACTGATATTTTGTCATTTTGAAAAATATACAGAAAGAATAACAATTGCCGTGTTGCTATGACAACAACCTATATAAGTACTTCATGTAATTCCGAAAATATAGTTGCATCCTCTTAGTTAGTGGCGAGGGGTTGCTGCATGCATGTATTTAAGGGTTAGAGACTGTTGTGAGTGTTTTGTTTACAAATACACGCACGAGCTGAATGTACAATGAACGAAAAATTTAGTATACTGCACGAGGCCGCCGGGGCTGAGTGCAGTATACAAAATTTTGAGTTCATTGTACATTCAGCAAGTGCGTGTATTTGTAAACAAAACACGAACTTAACAGTCTATAACACATTTGATATATGATCTGAGTTCACTGGTCGTGCTCGCAAGCGAAAGCCGTACGCTTTCGCCACCAAAACAAAGTAAAACAAATCCGATTTTAAAAACATTATACGTGAAAAAAGTACAACAAATTTAAAGAATTGTAGCGAACAACCTTTACCAGCTGAGTCAAGCAAATAAACAAAAACGATACGTCAAAAAATAGCCTGTTAAATGAGCTTTCATGCGAGAGTTCACAGACGAAAAAATGAGAATAATCGGTGTTTACTAAGTTTAATTACCTCTGACGATAGAAATTCTCAAGATTGTTTTCCTTTTTGGTCTTTATAGTAGAATTCATCGATATTTTCATCAACTTGTTAGCTTTATCCACTTGTAAATACAGTTTTCTTGACGTTTTACTCCTGGCCATTTTCAATACTGCACACTTTTCGTGCATTATTGTGATAACGCACTCAAACGACTCGTTGTTGCCAGGTAACCAAAACACACGTGATCGATTTTGACCAATCGCGTGCGCGGATTTTGAACAGTGAACGAAGATCATATATTAATTCTAGTTATTTAATAATGTATGAAGTGTTTATGTGCGCACTGATCTTTATATGAATCTACACACTGAATTGGGATGCCTATTCTGACAGCAAGCAAATATCTAAATTTGCTTTTTGCTCTACAATATTTCGTATTTTTGCAAAAAGATTTGGCAACTTTCACAACCAACGAAGGGTGGTCATTTCTGATCTCAAGAATATGGCGGAATATCAGGAGTAGCAAACACTTAAGGCATCCAAAAAGGCGAGAACTAAGACGAAAACGACTGCGACAAGACTCTTGAAGAGAGATTAATGCTGGGAAAATACAGAGAAGCGCCAAGAATTGACTACGGCGTGAAACGCAAGGCAGGTTTGTTGATAATGCGTATTTATACTTGTGTTTTAATGCTTTATAAATGCCGGCGTAGCCGTGCTCCTCCAGTCTATTCACAGTTTAAATTCCAGAGTAAGTTCATGTTTTGTAAATGCACGACTGTTTTCTTATTACTGTATTTCAAAATATTGACGGACTTTACATGTAAAAGAATATGAGCGAAGATACAAAATTGGCTTGAAACGGTTTTATTTCAAACTCAAATTAAATGTTTATGTAGATAAAGATTTAGTTTCAGAAACATTTCAAAACGTCTAATATATGTAATTAATAGGTCGTATTTTGTACCAAATTTAAGCTTACATTAGGCGTAATAACATACCGACGAGAAATGTTGTGCCATTTAAAAAAAGTTGTCAATAAAACAAGGATTAAAAACTCAATATTTTGTCATTTTGAAAAAAATATACAGAAAGAATAACAATTGCCGTGTTGCTATGACAACAACCTGTATAAGTACTTCATGTAATTCCGAAAATATAGCTGCATGCTCTTAGTTAATGGCGAGGGGTTGCTGCATGCATGTATTTCTTGTAAAATAAAATTAAATTTATGAGCATTAAGGCAAAGTTGCAAAAACACCTTTATAATGTTGATATTTGATGCCAACACACGACCGAAGTAGAAACGACATCCCCCCAAAAAAAAATTAGTAAAAGTTTATAGGTAGAAAATAGATGAGCTTATTGTCATCGTAGAAAGGCAGAAAAGTTGGATTCTAGACTTGTGAAATCGATAGGCTTTGAAGGTGAACTGGTTGTAAATTACCAAGATCAAAATGTGTCAACATTTTGAGAAAGTCTGCTTTTCCACATACCTTCAAAACCAGTAATGATGGATTCATGGTAAATATTTAATTTCCACTACTGTACAAAACGCTTGAAACTGAATTGGAGAGAAACGTACATGGAAGGCATGACGGGATTTTCTCGTTTAGACAGATAAGTGGAATTCAACAGGATAAGGTTCTACTGATGGGAGAAGGTAACTTCAACGGTCTTATGTGCCTGCCAAGGAAATGTTGAAACGATTCCGTATTATTGGCAACCAACATGTCTCTATATTTGCCAACATGTGCAAAACAGACCTCTGATACCACAAAAAAGTATAATTTTCCGTTGTCCTTTCAGGGTTTTTTTTTTGTCTCAATCGTATCCAGTTCCAAACGTTCATTCCACGACACAAGTACTTATTGCTTACCAGGGGTCCATCATTGCTTGGTTTGGAGACATATGGCAAAGCAGACTTTCTCGACATAGTCAGGGAGGCAGAGGGAATTTTACTTACTTTCTCGAGGGACTAATTCTATTGTTGATAATATTGTAGTTTAGATGTCCCTTAATATGAATTCGAATGTTGTTTCGGCAGATTTTTCTTGAGTAATGTGTTAAACATGGTTTTCTGCTTGACTTCAAAACATTCGAAAAGGCGCCATTTTGTTTCTAATTTTAGTACAAGAAACGAGCCCACGATATTTCCGGTCAGCGGGCCATCGCATAACTTCATGTATGCACATTAATACGCAAAATATTCATGCTTTCGCATGGGTAGCCTAGCGTTAATGCTCAAAACATTTGATATAATTTATAGTTATTCTGATTCGTGAAACATATATAATTCATTTCTCTTTTTGTTGTTTTAAAAAGTTAAAAATCTTTTGAATGACTCAAACAACTGAGGCGCAAATATCCAGGCAAATGAATCATTGTTACAAAGTCATGCCTATGCTCATACGTGACCGGTCTAAGGGTGCCCACCAGCTGCTGCAATTAAAATATGGTATGCTCAATATATTATCATCACCTAAAATGATGTATTCTTTTTGATAAACCCCCCCCCTTGTTACAGATTTATTTTGGTTTTATTGGAAGCAAGAAATCAAGTAGTGGTGGAGGTCATCTGCTGTTTGTTTAATTTTAATGAACGTTCTCCAGTTTCTTTAAGTATTCTTGTTTTGAATTATTTCAGTACAAAGTATAAATGATTTTCCATTACCACCTTTTTTCCCTTTGCATGAAAATTAGTGAACCATTTTTGAATCGGCCCTCCCCCTATAATTAAAGAAGGTAATAACATGAAGAGTTCCTTCCTTGTCCGCCGTGGTCATATCCAAACAACATTATTCAATTAATATTACTTCCCTTATTTTAACCGTGGTGCAGTCGAAAGAAAAATTACCAAACGAACAGGTTCCCCGGGTGGTCTGGTGCGTAACAATCGAACTGTAGGTAGTTATGGGCTGTCAATTAAGGGAAATAACACCACCGTAAATCAAGCAGCATGTACATTTTACCAGCATTCATTGTGGACATTGAGCCGAAAAACGACTGAAAAAATGCTAAGGAAAATATCCCGGGATATAAAACTTTAACAACGCAAAGAAAATAACCTCCTCTCTTGTGCTTGTCCTTCAACAAACGTTCAATGTGCTTTGTGAAATGACATAGGCGTACGGGATCTCTGTCAACTGGGGGGGGGGGCTGTCATTTGTTGCCCGAATTCCTCCATGGCCAGTGTCTCAGCGTCCAAATTCCCCGAAATTTGGAAATAAATTCCCCGAAAAACTGGCAATTTCCAATATTTTTTTTTGGGGGGGGGGCTGCAGCCCTCTCAGCCCCCCTGGCTCGTACGCCTATGTGAAATGATTTCCGACCGCAATGCATTCTGAAAATGTACATCCGCCAACTTAATTGAAAAATACTCGGCTTCACCTCGTATTTCAACCTGTCTCGGAGGAAGTCCTTCCACTTGTGTTTGAACTATTACAAGTATTAAAGTTCTTTAAGCATCACCACGGCAGAAAAAAAGGAAGAATAATCATCTTTAGACATCACCACAGATGAAAGGAAGACGGTGATATAATTTTCTTCTCTATGCATCATCAGGAAGGAACTTGAAGGGTGAACTTTAGACATCGCCACATTAGGAAATGTAAGGAACTTTTCATTTAGGTTACGGTAGCAGAAGGGATGAACTGATCATATGAGCATAGGCATGGCTGCATGACAATGGTTCGTCTGGCTATTTGCGCTTCACAGTTGTTTGAGTCATTCAAAAAATTTTTAATTTTTTAAAACAACAAAAAGAGAAATGAATTATATATGTTTCACGAATCAGAATAACTATAAATTATATCAAATGTTTTGAGCATTAACGCTAGGCTACCCATGCGAAAGCATGAATATTTTGCGTATTAATGTGCATACATGAAGTTACTCGATGGCCCGCTGACCGGAAATATCGTGGGCTCGTTTCTTGTACTAAAATTAGAAACAAAATGGCGCCTTTTCGAATGTTTTGAAGTCAAGCAGAAAACCATGTTTAACACATTACTCAAGAAAAATCTGCCGAAACAACATTCGAATTCGTATTTAGGGACATCTAAACTACAATATTATCAACAATAGAATTAGTCCCTCGAGAAAGTAAGTGTGCATACATTTTTGACCCTCTGCCTCCCGGACTAACATGTTGAGACACGTCGATCATCGTACGACCAGTTCTCCTTTAAATGCCTAATAGCTCTCATTGTTATCGATTTCAGAAGTCCAGATCTAGAATGCCATTTTTCTGCAGTTCAACGAATCTTTGGAAAATCTTCGAACTATGACATCAAGTTCTTTTATCTTCAAATTAAAACATTCTCTTGTTGTTACCTTTGTTTGTTTTGGATAAAAAATCTCGTTTCTAGTTCCAGTTAAGTTTTAACGTTTAGACTAATAGCCCGCTCTACACCCAAAAATGGAATGACCTTATAATATTTCAGTCTTATGAATAGCGTCAAATAGCAACAGTGCAAAGATCTTCTCACAGCTTTGTCTTCACGTGAATAGCGTTGCTCATTTTGAATACGTTCTGCATAAATATCTTACACCATGGTTTACAGTGCAGTAATTTCTCCTGAACAGTCCCGAGGATCTGCCTTCTTGTTAAAAATTCATGAAAATAAAAATGACCACTTAAGATCTATCTTTTATTAATTTCCGAGGCAGCAGCCGAAGCGCCGCTGCGAGAATAAGCCCTGGGGTGAGTGTAACTGATTCTGAGATGCGAAAGTCATCCGCAATTATGTGTCGGTTTAGTTTGGTTTGGACGTTCGACCTTTTATCTGACCTCATTAAATTTCCGAGGTTGGATTGGTGACTAGGAACGTCGTGATTGGCTGAACTGATATATTTTTTTGTATTAGTCACGTCTATGGTTGCCCAGCGCTATCATCGATTTTTAAGGAGGTTATTTTGAACAGTAATTGAATTCTAAAAACCAAATCTATTTTCAAATGTCTTTTATTTCTATTTTTAATTGTAAATTTAAATCAATTTCTACTTCAAAAGTAATTGTTAGTTACTTTACTTTGGAGCTTGGTGAAGCAATTTTTATTCTTTATTTTTGATCCCTGACCCACCGTTCTCATCACGAAAAAAAAATTAAAATGAGTTCGGCGCGCGTGGCCCAGCGCTATCATTAGAAAAAAAAAAGAATGAAATGAATTCGGCGCCCGTGGCCCAGCGCTATCAAACAGGAAATTATCAGAATTCCAGAAATAGAAGGTGACTTTTGGAAAGTGGAAGCTCTGTTGTTAACTTAATGGCGAGAATGGCGAGTAGTAGTTGGAAAGACGATGAAGAGTTAAAGACAGATCTTGAAAAATATGTGAGTCAGAATTTAAAAAGGTCAGAAATCTTAGATTTTGTTAAACGAGATTTTCCAGAATACGCCTGGAGCATTGCCACACTTGACAGGAGACTTCTACAATTTGGAATAAGGAACAAGATCGCCGGAATTTGGAACAAGATCGCCGTTATCATTGATCACATGGTTGATAGCGATATTGATATATGTACTATCACTGAAACGTGGTTGAAGGAATGTGACTCTGTCAGCATTGCTTGACTAGCTCTCGATAAATGTGAGATCCAGTGACTGTGGGGAATTTAATTCGTTTAAATTTTCGGAATGGAATGTTTGTGTACACAAGCAAACCATTAAAGTGGAGACAATTTATCGACCTCCTTACTGGGAAGATCACCCGGTTTCATCAAATGTGTTTTTCGAAGAGTTTTCATTGTATTTGGAGAACATCGTTATGATTACCGAAGTACTCTTGATTACAGGTGATCTTAATTTTCACGTTGATAGTCCAATCGAAGCAGACGCGAAAAATTTTGCGGACTTAATGAATACTTTTGGACTTATCCAACATGTTCATGTCCCAACTCATTCATCAGGTCATACCCTTGATCTTATTATTACTAGATCAATCAATGATGTCACAATCACCTCTCCTTTGGCGACGTTTGCTTTGTCTGATCATTTTTTTGTTGAATGTTTGTTAAATATTCCTCGTCCAAACATCCTAGTTAAAGAAGTTTGCTATCACAAAGTCAAACATATCTCCCTCAATGCCTTTATAGCTGATATATGCGCCTCAGACCTATTTCAGAAAACTTGGTCAAGTGTTAATGATATGTCAAAATGCTATGATACTACCCTACGTTCTATTCTCGATAAGCATACTCCTTTGAAATCGAAAGTTATGACTGTTCGACCAATGGTTCCTTGGTTTAATGATACTTTAAAGAAGCTGAAAGCTAAACGTAGGAAACTGGAAAGAATCATGCTTAAATCGAAACTTGAATGTGATAAGAATGCTTATCGTAAGATACGCGATGACTACAATGCTAAATTGAATGACACCAGAAAATTGTTTTATGCCAACCTTATTGATAAACCTGCTGGTGATTCTAGAAAATTATTCCAAATTGTGAACTCTTTGAGCAAAGAACGTCTAGTTGAGAAGTTTCCTGAAAATCGCGAGCCTTCCATCCTTGCTAACGAGTTTGGTGAGTTCTTTTGTAAGAAAATTGAACTCGTGAAATCAAAGATTGACGAGGTTTCCATTAATCCACCTAATGTTCCATTTTATCTGCCTGAAGTGAAATTGGATGAATTTTATTCGGTTTCTGAGGATGAAGTTCAGAAGATTATTCTTGAATGTTCGAATGCTTCCAGTAAGTTAGACCCTATTCCACTATCATTGGTTAAACTCTGTTGTCATGAATTGGCCCCAATCATCGCTGAAATCATTAATCTCTCTTTCTCTGAAGGAATTGTACCCGATCATTGGAAAATAGCGCTAGTTCTACCTCTTTTGAAGAAATTTGGACTTGATTTTATGTTTGAAAACTTCAGACCTGTAATAAACCTGCCATTTGTTGCTAAGTCTGCTGAGAAGGCAACGATCTCTCGTTTATTTATACATTGTGCTGAAAATGCCCCTTTTCCCAAGCATCAATCAGCGTATCGGAAAAATCACTCAACAGAAACAGCTTTACTAAAAGTCCAGAACGACATTCTCCTCAGTATGGATCGGCAGGAGGTTACGCTTCTTGTGCTTATCGACCTAAGTGCCGCATTTGATACTATAGACCATGCAATATTACTGGAGACACTTGAAAAAGACTTTGGCGTAACTGGAAATGCCCTCAAACGGCTAACATCTTACTTATCCAAGATAAGACAAACAATTCTAATTAAAGATCATGAATCGGAAGTTTTCAATCTTCAATCGGCAGTTCCGCAGGGTAGCTGCCTTGGCCCTATCCTCTTCATACTCTATGTGGCTGGGTTATTTAAGGTTATTGACAAACATCTTCCCAATGCACATACGTATGCAGATGACACCGAGATTTATCATTCGTTTCGGCCGGATACATCTTTATCGCAAGATGCTGCACTAAAGAGTATTGAAAACTGTGTTGCTGACATTCGTGCCTGGATGCTTTCTAACCGTCTCTTGATAAATGATTCTAAGACTGAATGTATTATCATTGGCTCAAAGCAGCAATTGTCAAATCAAACATCAATGAAATTACAGTTGGTGAATCTACGATCGAGCCTGTGGAGGTGGTGCAAAGCCTCGGAATGTGGTTTGACTCACATATGTCGATGGATATTCACATTGGAAAAGTGTGTAGTAAGGCGTTTCGCAGCCTCTATAATATCCGGCAGATAAGGAAATTCCTTTGAGAAGATACAACAAAGATTTTGGTTCATGCTTTTGTTACTTCACACCTGGATTACTGTAACTCAATGTTTTATGGTCTGCCACAATCTCAATATGATAGGTTACAAAGAGTTCTTAATGCTGCAGCACGTGTGGTCTTTTTAATCCCCAAATTCGATCATATTACTCCCATTTTGATTGGCCTTCATTGGCTTCCTGTACGGTATCGAGTGATTTTCAAGATTTTGTTGCTGGTGTACAAGGCTCTTCATGGTAATGCACCGCCTTATATCTCAGACCTTCTGATACCTAAGCATATTGGTAGCTATAGCCTGCGCTCAAATGAGCAAAATTTGTTAATAGTTCCTAAGACAATGAGGAAAGCGTTTGGCGACAGAGCTTTTGCCAAGGCTGGTCCATTTTTGTGGAATGAACTTCTCGCTGATATTCGTGAAGCGTCAACGGAAGAAACTTTTAAAAGCAGAATTAAGACCTTTCTTTTTAAAAAGGCATTTTATCTTTGAATAAATTTTAAATATGTAGTATTGGTATCATCTCATATTTTATAACATTTTATTAGGATTTGTAATGATAGCGCTTTAGAACATTTATAGTGTTTAGCGCTTTATAAATTAATAAATTATCATTATTAATTATTATTATTATAACATCGATAGGGGCAGTTTCAGGGGCTGTTCAACAAGAACTTAATTTTCATGGAAAGCTTTTGGGCTACAGAGCATTAAACCAAAAGCTTAGAACTGAACATAACATAAAGTAAAGTGCCCAGACATTTGGTTCACACTGTTCTTGCCGACTTAGACCCTGCAGGTTTAGACGCCAGAATATTACAAAACAAAGGAGAGAAACCGAAAATACCATTTTTGTCCAGTGGACCCTTATAGGTTGTGTCACTTGACGGACATGATAAACTCTGCGGATATCAAAAGTCAACCTTTCCTGTATGCATTTACGGCTGCTTAGACACGGTTTCGAGAAAGGTCTTGTACCTCTTTGTTTGTTATTCAAACTCAGACCCGCGCATAATTGGAAAAAAGTATCTAGAATATCTGTGTAGCGAAATGCCATCCTTTTTAAGAATTGACAAGGGCACGGAAACGGGCAAAATGGCCACTGTTCACGTCTACCTTATAAACAAGTTTGAAGTAATGGATGATCCAGTTGAAGGTGTTATATATGGCCCATCGACAAGCAACAAAATTGAAAGATTGTGGCTTGATTTGCACGAATGACTGGAAAACTACTTCAAAATACAATTGACACAACTATAACGCGATAGGTAATACGATACACACAATATATTAGACAGGCAACTTTTGGCATACGTTTATATTCCCATTATTCAGCGCGAATGTGATATCTTTGTGAGCTACTGGAACTCTCACAGAATCAGACACCAGGACGATCTGTTACTTCCTACAGGAGTCCCAAACCATATGTTTGCCTTTCCCGAGAACTATGGCGGACATTATTGTGGTATTGCTCTCACAGAAGATGCGTAGAGAGAAGTGAGTGAAGTTTCCGGCCTACCAGATGAGAATCCAGAAATTTATATTCATGACGAAAGAATAAAGAATGCTTGCGAGCGGTCATTACCTGAACCAGCGAATGTTACTTCAGGCAAAGCCAAAGAGGCTTACTTGTATCTTAGACAAAATATTTCTAACAATCGCTTTAACTGATAATTGTAGTATGGTTTAACGTTCATCATTCTTCTATTTACGTTGAACAGTTAAGCTAGGTTTTCACAAAGCTTGTATGCATTTAATACTGTAACAGCTATGCAAAAAATTAAAAATTTGTTTGACGAGACGTTTCATTAATAAACAATTATTGGATGAGGTTTTTGTGATATGAAGAATTATCAATGTCAAGGTAATTATCAATGTCGTTTTATCATAGATTTCAAGGCGAAAATAATAAACATGGCTCGTGAAACAATAAAAACTGATTAAAATCCAGATAAATCAGTTATTTGCTAGCCAGTAACTGATCCAGTTATCTGCTAGCAGATAACTAGGTTATCTGCATGTTCATTAATTTTTGCGTGATAGTCGCATTTATCTGCATGCAATTGACCAGTCACAACACATAAAACGACAATAATGTATAATAATTAAAATTAAATGTAACACTCATTTGCTCGATGAAATTGACAAGTTTGTAGCAAAATACAATACGTAAACAAATATTACGTCAGAGACAACTTTTCCTACTTTTTTGGCGCTTTTACTGGCTTTAGAGCATGCAAGTTTTCCTTTTTGTCAAAAATATTTACCTGACCCTACAAACAGCGGAGCACATGCTTGTAGCTATCAGCCTATCAATTAAATGAGACATACCAAAACAAAGTCGTTAAATTCATTCGGCAAAGTCCCAGAGTAATTATGAAACGTCGCATTTTAAACGTGGACAAACGTGTGGAATAGTTCCTGCATTATGCTCTGTTAATGTAAATGGAGTAATACACGGTCATAACAAAATTATAAATCTGTTGAAAGTGTAATGTGATTAGCTACGAATTATCAACAATGCCGCTTTTAAAATTAGCTAATTGCATGCTTTGTTTACCAATATTAAATTGATATATTCATATTGTTACCCTACTTAACATAGAATCAGGACAAATCTCAATTAAGTCGGACAAGTAAACATTAAAATTAACGACCAGGCAATAGCATTTCACAATGGCTAATAAACACTATGCATCATTTTTACTGTAAAATACGTAGTGATCTATGCTTTTCTAACGTCATATTTCCTCTTTGATTGCATTTTATAACATGCAGTTTTCTTGCCAAGAAACTCAACAAATGTCAACAAAAATGTGTATCAAACAAAGTCCTAGCTTGTACTACAGCGTCAGACTGTCAATTCCATTTCAGTTCCGGCGAGATTCATCATTGCACAAAACTGATTACATTTATGTTCGCAATTGAACTCATCAATACTCAAGTACGACAAATTGCCATCACAGAAATAAATCTCACCCGAGTTGTCCGTATCATCATTTAACTTTGCGGTAGCAATTTCAGGATCGTACAAATTAACATTGAGCCTTGTGTATCAAATAGCATCAAATGCACCAAACATTGTGCTTTCCGGAATACATACTCGTATTCTTCACTTGGGGATTCCAAGCATATACTATCATTATTTACGTACTTAACGAAGTCTCCTGGCACGAATTCCTTAGTAGTTACCTGCTCAACATTCAGCAACGAGTAAAAAACTTTGCCATGAGTAAACGTCTCCTTAAATTGTGGGGGTGTCTTAGTAGAAGCAAAATGCGGGGTGATATTTCTCGCCACTGCGTGCATTTGTACTTGCTTCGTGGTGTGATGCTCAACAGACATTCCAAGTACATCTTTAATTGTGTTTAACGCTTTAACACCCACTCACCGGGGAATTTAGGTGGATCGAGACACTTGGCTTGTAAGCGTCTCTAAATGCGCCACTTGCATATTTTTCGTCGTTAACCTGAAGCTTTATGGTAGAAGCATTAACCCACACACACTTGTGAACGTCGAAGTGCTCTAAATCAAATGTATATGATTTTGTTGGCTTAATCAATTTCCCAGCTCTCAGTAAATCTCCAATCGAAACAGATTTTGGGATGACTGTTGCCGGAGCACGTGGACTAAAAGTTGTATGACATGACTGAGGAAATTTTACCGGGGACGACTTCGTGCTGGCCTTGGCTCGTTTTGGCACATCCTTTAGCGACGCACTATCGTTGCGTTCGTTCTCGCTTTCAGCTGGTAAGAAACGTATGCAGAAGAGTTTTTTCGCCTTTATTTGTTCAAACTTCGTGCACGACGGGCCCCGATCAGACGCCAGGATGTCACAAGTGTTAGGTGGAGCGTCGTAAAAACGTTCTCAAGGGTCTTTTATATTGTCAATGCTTAGTTTTTCGTAATCTTCGAAAGGCACAAAGTCTCTTGGGGCTAATGCTTCATACTTCTTTAACCGACCTGAAGCTACTGACGCCATTCTTTGAACTAATATATCACTAGGAACTTAACAGCTTCCACCACGCGATTTTTTCTGCTCATCCTCGATTCTTTTAAGTCCTACTCTTTTTTTCAAACTCAGCCCAATCCTGCTTCTTACAATCTTGTTTTTTGCGTTTCATATTTTACTGTAGAGTTACTTATCAAAGACTTATTTTTTTAAACAATAAGCGTTATCACCTTTATGCAAGAAATATGGCTATAAAAGGGATACGCGCGAAATTGTGAACGCGCGCGTTGATTTACGGGATATGCTGTTTTGACAATGATAGCGCTGGGTCACGCGCGATAAACTCATTTTAATTCTTTTTTGTAATGATAACGGTGGACCAGGGATCAAACATAATGTAACGTGACCCACACTCTGGTTCGTTTACTATTTGTTTATAATATAATTCAACTTGTGACAATATTACAATGTAAATACAACAGCTCTTTTTCTGCTTATCAACTCCGTCGTCAGGCCAAGTCAACAACGACAACCTAACCGTTTTTCTACGACAGTTCACGTCAACCTGCGTGATACGCCCTATTTAACATTTATGGTATTGAAAAGATAACTAAACGGTCTAAACCTGCTGAACCAAATTAACTAATACTAATGCTACATTAACCAAACTAACCAAGCCAACAAACATAACCAAATGAATTAACACTAATGTTACAATAAAAAATAAAAATTGCTTCACCAAACTCAAAAGTAATATAACAATTACTTTTGAAATAGAAATTAATTTAAATTTACGATCGAAAATAAAAATAAAAGACATTTGAAAATAGATTTGGTTTTTAGAATCTAATTACTGTTCAAAATAACCTCCTTAAAAATCGATGATAGCGCTAGGCCACCATACATGCACGTCACGCAAATTAACTGTAATTGTTTTGCATTTTGCAAATTTTACTAACTTTTTTCTATCGATCTGAAAAGCAATTCTTAAACAATTTAACTTTACTGTAAATCAAAAATCATCTGGCAAAATGGAAAGTGCTACGATGGATGTAGTTGTGGAAGACAGAGGTAAGTCATTGTCATTTATTATAGCGAAGAATTGTCGTCCTGGCTTGTGACGAAGAGTTAACTTTTACTTTCGCAAAGTAGGAAAAATTGGAACGGCGAGCGGTTTCTGCATGTATGTATTTCTAGTATAGTTTTGAAAAGGTACACTATACCTTTGCGGTTTTTGCCATAACGAACCTACCCGTTGAAACAAACACAAGTATACGATCCTTCCGTATTGACGCAGTTCGCTTTAAGTCGTATCCATTATTGGATTTATTTGAGCATTTTTAATACTAAGATTCGGAAACATTAAGAAAAAAATGCAGCCTAGGAAGCACGCAGTTGTAGAGGCCACAGGGGGTATTTTAAAGTGATGGGACATAGGGGGCATGGTACGAGGAGATATTTCAGAGGAGGGGAAGGTATGATAACCTGGGAATTTTTACAACAAGAAATTCGCAAATAATTACAAGACGGCAGAATTTTCCTTAATTTGAACATGCCTTTTTAAATAATTTATGTTGCAGAATTTCGCAATTTCGTCCCCGAGTGGACTGAAAGTAAATAAGTATTTCTTCCTTCATTTTTTTATTTAGAAACTATAGGTTTACGCCTGTAACCTTCACCATAAATATGCGCAAGTAGGAAGAACCTCTCGGATTTGAGATATTTTGTTACAGTTTATCTGTTTCCTTTAAAGATTATCCAAATTTTATCAAAAATGCATTCAAATTTCACACGCCTATATTGCTCCTTTTTTAAGGAAATTTCCATTCCCGTTTTTCCATATCACAAATTTCATTCGTTAGTTCTGTACTGTTGTTAAAGATTTTTGCACTCTTGTTTGGGATTACCTGCACTAAAAATTACCAACTAGAGTGGAGAAAACATTTTATTGTATGTATATTGTAAGTCACCGCAATACATATAGTCCATGTTTACCTGAGCATATTTCGCCGTTCCCAAGGTATCCGTCGCGACATTTACAGGTGAAGGATCCTTCAGTATTGGCGCATTCTGCGTTTACATCACATTCATTACTAGATTTTTCCGAACATTCATCAATATCTATACAAAGACAAAATATCAACATGTATTATTATCTATCAAGTGTCAGTTCATTCATTCTAGTATTATATTGGTTAAAAGAGGATCACGTGAAAGTCATGATATTCAACTGTTGACCGCATGAGGTCTGCGAGGACATTAAAAGTATTAATGCCCGGCGGCGCTACAACCGGGATTCAAGCATGTGTGACGTAAAAATGCGACCTTTGTCCCTATGAAGCCGAAAGTTGTCTTTCGTGTTTTCAAATCAAATTATTTTGTATCATTTTGTTCAATAAAAATAGTTTTTGTCTTTTTAATACTGTCATTCACTGACACTTGATACATTAATACATTAATAAAACACTTATTTACTGTGTGCTTGAGAAGGCAGTATGTTTTCTGATCCCTCGACCGGCGATGTTTCCGTCATCATCGGATCACAAAACATACTGTTTCTCTCGCGCCCAGAAAATTAGTGTTAAATCTTGTTTACTAAATATTAATTGAATAAGTTGTGAGCAAGTGCGTACGCAATTGCACATTGTAAAAATAAAAATATGCAAATAATAGCAGCGCTGTTTATATCTGCTACAAATTATAACCAGGAAAACGTTCTTTGATTCCAAAATTTGAAGCTGGTACACCTATATGATATCCCATGTGATCTTTCTTGACTTTAGTGAGGGTACATTACTGTTAGGGCTGGCTTTTTCATTAAAATAAATCACACGACACAGTCATATGCCGTACTTGATCCTAAATTTAGTAGAAGGTGTTTTGTTTATTGATTAGTAATACAGGTACCTCTAATATATGGTATTTTCAGAATGTATGTCCAAAATTCTAGTTAGTGAGAGAAGAAAAAAATGTCTGCAAAACTGAGACAAGTTTTGAGAAGTCATCAAAATTCCAATGCATATGCGAAACAGTCATAGTTGAAGCAACAGTAAACCATTTAAACGGTAGATGTCACCACTGACGAGTAAAATCTTTGGCATTTGGCAAATGAAGTATGTAAAACTGGGTATAGTGGGGTGCAGTGCAGCTTTTTAACATGTGGTTGGTATGCAGTGTTGATATAAGTGCATGTTGGTAGAGCAGGTGTTTTCGATGAAGACTTGTCTTGTATATACTTTTAAATCACATTGCATGATATAATACACCAAAAAATAGACTAAAATCGCAAAATTTTATCACTATCAAGGTCTTAGTATGTGAGTCAAACATATGCAAGCTAGCATTGAATGTAGCTAAAGCGTTCATTACTGCCAATAAGGGTAAACACTTAAATCATCGGTCGTTGTTGCCAGAAACGAGCAGAAGAATTGCGTTTTCATGCAAAGAATTAACACAATGCCTGTTATACATTGTTAAAGTGCAACAACTAAATGGATAAGTAAAAAACCTTCCAGCATTGGCGCAGTTAGCTTTTTTATTAAGAAAGGACTTTTAGAAATGCTTCATGAGTCATTGTCTCTGTTTCCATGATTCAAGCCTGTAGAGATTTCGTAATATATTCAATAATACATTCTAAATGATTGACTTTGATTAGATTTACTCAATCATGATAGATTGGAAAAATACATGTACGTAAACGACAAAACACAATACAATTTGTAAATAATTATTTATAAAATGACTGAAGAGTCGGTTTCTGCAGCTTAAAAAGGCACACGCGCCTCATGACATATTCTGTATTCGGTATATTATATAGTGATGAGAAGTGCCATTTTCGAAAAAAAAACTTATTTGGCGAAGCAAGCATTCAATGTGGACACAAAACCGTTCCGCACTTAGCAGTTTAGCAAGTCGGAAATTTTTTTCGAGTAACTCGTCTGTTATGTTTGATGCATTTTCTGCTAGGCGCTACTATTTCGACTTGCCCGTTGACCTAGCACCCTTGCGCGCTTGGCTTTTTCGCGTGTTGATAACATCCTTGCGTCTTTGCCACTAGTTTATTACTAGTGAGATACATGAAGCGACGTGTCAGGTTTGGTTAAGTTCTGCAGAAAATTCAATTTATTTGCAGTTTGGGCATCGATTTTTAGCAACACGGTTACAATAATAAATTTGCAGGATTTAGTAATTTAGCTACGGAGCGGATTGCAAAAAAATAAGCCCAGCCCGGAAATTTTTTCTGAGGAAGCTACAGAAACAAGATCTTTAATGTTGGTGCAATTTAAATTTTCAGTACAGTTGTCACCAAAAATTTCGGCACATTCGTTTATGTCTAAAACCAACATCATGTAAAACAATCTTCATCGATAAGTCTTCAACTGTCATTATACTTTGATGAAATTGTTCTTGAAAAAGCTACATAGCAATTCACTTTACCTTCATCTTTATCTTTTCCATTCCCTGAAAATCCATTCAAACATTCACATGTATAAGATCCTTGGGTATTGGAGCAAACTGCCTTTGAATGACATTCGTTGGTATACTCATCAGAGCATTCGTCAATATCTGACGTGAGAAAATATACGATAATTTTAATTGATAAAGAGAAAATATTATATTAGTCGTTTTCGCGAAGTATATTTATAATTAAAAAGGGACAATAGAATTAAAATTGAATTTTCGAGCATTAAGGCAAAGTTGCAAAAACGCCTTTGCAATGTTGATATTTGATGCCAACACACGACCGAAAAATTATCGTATTGTTCCATACCTGTATTTGATATGCACAACGCTATTAGTTTTAAACAGTATGATAACTCGTTAGAACGTCATTAGAATTTTATTGGGAGGGCAAACGACATTTTTTTCAAACAAATAGTAAAGTTATGATGACAGGAGAATGGTTTAGGTAGAAAATAAACGAGCTTGTTGTCATCGTATAAAGGCAGAAAAGTGGGATTCTAGACTTCTAAAATCGATAAGAATGAAAGCTATTAGGTGCTTTAAAGTGAACTGGTTGTAAATTGCCATGGTCAAAATGTGTCAGCAGTTTGAGAACGTCTGCTTTGCCACATATCTTCAAAACCAGCAATGATGGATTCCTGGTAAGTAATAGTTAATGAAAAATATTTCACTACTGTACGAAACATTTGAGACTGAATCGGGGATAAATGTAAATGAAGGCACGACGGGATTTTCTCGTTTTGACAGGCAAGTGGAATTCAACAGGTTCTAATGCTGGGAGAGGATAACTTCTGTTCAACGGTTTTATGTGCCTGCCAAGAAACCACTGTGTTTCCGCATTACGCTCAACAAACCAGGGACGTAACTAAAACGTTTATTGGGGGGAGGGGGTGGGTGTATATTCATATATTCATGTTCTGCCCGACGAGTTTCTTTTCAAATCAAATTTAGATTTCTCAATTTGAAAAGAAATCTGTCGGGTAGAGGATGAGTACATTAATATACACCCCCCCCCCCCCGAATTAACGTTCTAGTTACCTCCCTGCAACCAATATGACTCTAGATGTGCCTATATATGGAAAACAGACCTCTGATACCTCAAAAAACTATAAATTTCTGTTGTGCTTTCAGTTATTTTCTGCCTCAAGTCAGTTCCAAACGTTCCACGACACAATTGCAAGTACTTATTGCTTACAAGGGATCCATCATTCCTTGCGTTGGAGATATGTGGCAAAACAGACTTTCTCGACATGTTGAGACACGTTAATCATCGTGCGACAAGTTCTCCTTCAAATGCCTAAAAGCTCTCATTGTTATCGATTTCAGAAGTCCAGAATTCCACTTTTCCGCAGTTCAACTAATAAATCTTTGGAAAATCCTCTAAATATGACACCAAGTTCCTAAAGCATTCTCCTGTTGCTACCTTTACTTGTTTTTGGAATAAAAATCTCGTTTCTAGTCCCAATTAACTTTTAACGTGTTATCATAGTTTTAAAACTAATAGCCCACACTACCTCAAAAAATGGAATGACCTTGTAATCTTGCAGTTTTGTGATTAGCATCAAATAGCAACAACGCAAAGATGTCCTCTAAACTTTGTCTTAATGCGAATAGCGTTGCTAATTTTGAATACGTTCTGCATAAATATCCAGGGACGCCGGAAAGGTAGGGCAAAGGGGGGCAATGCCGACGGCAAGGGCAACTTTGGTCTTATGAATTATATTTATAAAGTGGTCGACGTAGACCCGCAAATCAGTAAACCAAGAAATTCTTATAATGCGGAAATCAAAAATCTATATGTTGTAGTAACAATTTCGCTACAAATAGTTGACAATAAATGGTTTACAATGCTCAGATGATACGGCTCCGTCTACATATATACATTTATAAAGTATGTCTCTATAAAAGGGCACTTTTGCCCCACCCTGCCCCCCTTGAGAAAGGGCAAGGAGGGTGAGGCCCCCCTGCGCCCTCCCTTTCTGGCGTCCCTGTAAATATCTTACACCATAGTTTACAGTGCAGTAATTTCTTCTGAACAATCGTGAGGATCTGCATGCACGTTAAAGATTCATGAAAGTAACAACGTGCACTTAAGATCTACATCCTTGAGCCGTAGCGCAGAGTGCTACCGGGCGAAGCCCGGGGTGAGGGTTACTGTTTCTGAGATGCCAAAATCATCCTCCATTATGTGTTGGTCTTGTTTGGTTTTGGACGTTCGACCTTTTAGCTGACGTCATTGAATTCCGAGGGTTTTTTAAAATAAATGTCATGTCGAAATCATTAAAAAACAATAAAAATAAATCAAAAATACGGAGAAGTCGTCGAAAAAACGGGCTAACAGAAGGAAACAAGAGCGGAAATGTACATAACAGGTAGCCATATTCATACTATTCAGTAGCCGTAATGATTCCACATTTTAATTTCATTCGAAGTTTATGTTTCTTTGTTTTGTAGAAGCAAGGCTATAGTTTTATTATATGTGTGAAAATAATCCCCGAGCCAACGGCGCGAAGCGCCGCTCCAGGCGTAAGCCCGAGGCGAGGGTTACTAATTTCGTATCAGCGGAGTTCAAAGTCGTTGCTCGTGGTAGTTATGTAGTAAAAATGGTATGTCATGACGTCATCCTCACTGATCTCAACAATATAGCAGACTATCATGAATGGCTAACACTGATTGGCCAGATTTAAAATTTATTGTTAATTGATTAATCACGAATTCAACTGACAGCCAATATCTAAATTTGCTTTTTGCACTACAATATTTTGTATTTTTGCAGAAAGATTTGACAACTTTCACAACCAACGAAGGGTGGTCATTTATGATCTCAAGAATGTGGCGGAATATCAGGACTAGCAAACACTTAAGGTATCAAAAAAGGCGAGAACTGAGACGAAAACGACTGCGACAAGACTCTTAATTAAAGAGAGATTAATTCTGGGGAAATACACAGAAGCGCCAAGAATTGACTACGGCGTCAATCACAAGGCAAGTTTGTTGATAATGCGTATTTATACTTGTGTTTTAATGCTTTACTAGAAATACATGCATGCAGCAACCCCTCGCCACTAAGAGCATGCTACTATATTTTCGGAATTACATGAAGTACTAGCATAGGTTGTTGTCATAGCAACACGGCAATTGTTATTCTTTCTGTATATTTTTTCAAAATGACAAAATATTGAGTTTTTAATCCTTGTTTTATTGACAATTTTTTAAAATGGCACAACATTTGTCATCGGTATGTTATTACGCCTAATGTAAGCTTAAATTTGGTACAAAATACGACCTATCAATTACATATATTAGACGTTTTGCAATATCTATGAAACTAGATTTTTATCTATAGATAAAAATTTAGTTTCATAGATATTGCAAAACGTCTAATATATGTAATTGATAGGTCGTATTTTATACCAAATTTAAGCTTACATAAACTTTGAGTTTGAAATAACACCGTTTCAAGCCAATTTTGTATCTTCGCTCATATTCTTTTACATGTAAAGTTCGTCAATATTTTGAAATACAGTAATAAGAAGACAGTCTTGCATTTTAATACAAAACATAAACTTACTCTGGAATTTAAACAGTGAACAGACTGGAGGAGTACGGCTACGCCGGCCTTTATAAAGCATTAAAACACAAGTATAAATACGCATTATCAACAAACTTGCCTTGTGTTTCACGCCGTAGTCAATTCTTGGCGCTTCTGTGTATTTTCCCAGAGTTAATCTCTCTTCAAGAGTTTGGTCGCAGTCGTTTTCGTCTCAGTACTCGCCTTTTTGTATGCCTTAAGCGTTTGCTACTCCTGATATTCCGCCATACACTTGAGATCATAAATGACCACCCTTCGTTGGTTGTGAAAGTTGCCATATCTTTTTGCAAAAATACAAAATATTGTAGAGCAAAAAGCAAATTTAGATATTTGCTTGCTGTCAGTTGAATTCCTGATTAATCAATCAACAATAAATTTTAAATCCGGCCAATCAGTGTTAGCCATTCATGATAGTCCGCCATATTGTTGAGATCCGTGAGGACATACCACTTTTACTACCTATCACGAGCAACGACTTTGAACTCCGCTAATACGAAATTAGTAACCCTCGCCCCGGGCTTACGCCCGGAACGGCGCTTCGCGCCGTTGGCTCGGGGATAAAAGCCGGCGTAGCCGTACTCCTCCAGTCTATTCGCTGTTTAAATTCCATAGTGAGTTTATGTTTTGTAAATGCAAGACTGTCTTCTTATTACTGTATTTCAAAACAGGGGCGGATCTAGCTGTTCGGCTGACTGATGCATAAGGCCTCGCATAATTAGGGGGGTCCAGGGGGGTTGTCCCCCGGGAAATTTTGAAATGTAGGAGCCCGGAAACGCGATTTCCTGCATTTTGAGCGAACTTTTAATCCAAATTTTACGTGCAAATACCGTTCGAAATGTGCCGAATTTCAAACAAAATACGTGAAGATATTGGTTAGTATGGTAAATATATTATGTTGCTTTTGAAATTAAATTACGATACTTTTCAAATTAAACACGGGGCGAAAAATGCAATTTGCCGAAATTTGCGCATGAGACAAACCCGTGCGCAAAAATAGCGACTAAATTTGCGCACGAGTTTGCCCACATGCATTTTCTAAGTTTGCAACGCTTAAATTTGCTAGAAATCTGCGTACAGGTTTGCATCTAGGCAAACGTCTAAGCAACTTTGCAGTTATAATGCCCGCGGGCAAACCGTTGGCAAAGTTTGTTAAACAAAAAAGAGTTTGCTTTTAATTTTTCGACCGGTTTGCGTATGCAAAATTAAATTGCAAAGCTGCTTGTAAATTTGCACATCAGGCAAACCCATGCGCAAAAATAGTGACTAAATTTGCCCACGAGTTTGCCCACATGGGTTTTCTAAGTTTGCAACACTTAAATTTGCTACAAGCTTCCATACAGGTTTGCACCTAGGCAAACGCCTGAGCAACTTTGCAGTTATTATGCCCGTGGACAAACCGACGGCAAAGATCAATAAACAAAAAAGAGTTTGCTTTAAATTTTTAGATAGGTTTGCGTATGCAAAATTAAATTGCAAAGCTGCTTGCAAATTTGCATCGAGTTTGCAAATATGGACTTCTCAAGTCTTGCGGTCTACCAAAATCCCACTTACATCGGAATTTTTGTTGTGTGCCAAAAATTTTAAAAGATTACATACACAGTTGCTTGGTAAATCTTCATCAAATAATTACTATAACAAGTTTTTTCAGAAATTGCGGCGATGGCTCGCCGTCAACAAAATCAGTGGCTTGTGAAAAATCCAATTTGCCGAAAATTTGCGCATGAGACAAACCCATGCATGCGCAAAAATAGTGAATAAATTTGCGCGCGAGTTTGCCCACATGCGTTTTCCAAGTTTGTAACGATTAATGATTCATATTGGTAAAGTAACTTTTCAACTATTACACCGTGGTAAAACTGGCAAAAGTATTCCTCAAGAAAAAACTAGTTTGCTCTAAATTTCGGTATAGGTTTGCATATGCAAAATTCAGTTGCAAAGCTAGTTGCAAATTTGCAACGAGTTTGCTGATGTGGATTTCTAAAGGTTATTCGGATATAACCTTTGGAAAAACTGAAACAGCTATCACAATCAAATAAATTTGCCATATGCAGGAATGGTTATAATTTAAAGTTTAAGATATTACAATAAGATTTTGATCGAATAGAGATATTGAGATTTAAAACGAGAATATTATTGTTAACGTGTCGTCATTTGCATTGCAGTTATACAGCTTCTAAACCCTAGCTTTATAAATTTTGCCTAAACACCAAACACTACCACTCGTCGATAGTGCTTTCTATCTTTCGATAGTACTTATTTCCATACTGCTTTTATATACGAAATGTTTGCAATTTAGTGTCCGTCAATTAAGTAGCCAATGAGATAGTCGAACGTGGCTAAGGTATAGGTAGGTGTTCATTCTCTTTATGTATAGAAAAAGCTTATAATTACACATAATAATTAAGCTTCCAAGCAATGATCTTTAAATAATATATTTTTGCACTTCCTAAGCAAAAATATAGAAATCGATCTGAATTGATTGATCTAAAGCTTGATTGTAATTTTTACAGCCAATGCAAAGCACAACGGCTATCATCAGGGAAAATCGGCCTACTGTACCTATTTTTTAGTTGTGTAGCAGTGGCGAAGGCAGCCCAAAATTTTGTTATGCTGTGCGAATATCATTTTAAGGCTCCATATTGAAAGACCGTGAATAAATGAATAATGATGGCATAATTAAACTAATATTTTGTTGAACCATGAACTTTTAAAGCAAATTTTAAAAAAAATATCAACTTTTGACGTATGTAAAATAAAAGGAAAACATTCCGCGAGCTTTTGGCGCGAAAGTTGACCAATCAAATTGTTCCTTTTGATATTGAATTTCGAACTGACAAGGGAATGTTTTCGAGACGAGATCCAAGAGTTTTTGCTAAAAAAAATTGGGAAAATGCATAAACTGGTGGTTGAAAATTAATACGTGGTACAATGAAACACAGTTGCATCATTCTGGAATGATATTTAAAGAATTTGGCTAAAAAAAGATATGAAAAAATCAGTATTTTGTGTGCGAAAGATCAGCCAGTATTCAAAATGGTTTCCATACATTATAGTAAAGCATCGCTTTGTTTCGAATCAAACCAAGGATTTGAGGGAATAAATCAAATGCTTTAAGTGGAAGGTTAGTATCCTTTCTTTCTTCAAGGTCTATTTTATGACTATGATAGTTTTGTTAGCGACTTTTTCAGGCTCTGAATCCATTACAAAACAGCTGGCATTTGAAATTATTTAAGACTGTAAATTCATTATATTTATCTCGTTAATCGCAGCGTTTTTGATTTTTATATTAACAAGCGTAGCTACTATTTTTCACGAAACTCATAAACACTTTTAAGCCTTACAACTGAATTAACTCCGAGGTATTTTGTTAACTTTACTTGTTTTGTTTCCTCCAGGATGCTTGATGCTTAAAATTGTATACGGTACCATCATTAACACCTTCAAATATTACGTAAGTAAAACAATAAAATGCTAAATTTACGTCTTTTATATATATTAGGTTCTCAAGTTGAATTTGGTTCAGTGTTACTTCAGTGTCCAAGTGTGAAAGTTTTGAGAGGAAAATATTTTGTGAACTGCAAATATTGTAGTTAGTGCTTGGATAATGCATACCATAACCACTGGAAGGAAGCTTAAATTATTACAGTTGACAAGGTTTATGGCAGCAACTAGCTTTAGCCATTAACCTTGTGAATTTACAACTAAAAGCAAATTTGAAATGCAAAAAATTATTAAATAATTTTAGTGAGCGAGAGGTCAAGCTTATTGATGTTTAGGAAGTTCACTAATCAGCAATGTCAACTTATACACTACCTACTAGTACTGATTAACAGGTTATACTGATAAGTTGACATTGATGGTTGATCACTTCTTCCCAAATTATTGAAGACAACTTATAACTCTTCTGATAAAAGGTCACCAGTATTTTTCGTTTTGTCTGTGCACTTGTTAGCTGATTTTAATTTTTTGGGGAGTGTGTGTGTGTGTGTGAGGGGGGGGGGGGGATTAAAGCTACTTGACTGCATGGTTGCCATGATAAATTTATGAAATTGTAAACAACAACATTTAGGTGACTGACAGCATTTGGTGATTATTTAACAAAATTTAAGTTGACAATGGAACATATCTTTTAAAAAATCACATCTTTCAGCAGCCAGCTCAATACCATGAAAGCCGAAACACAAATTTTTGGCCATAATTTTCCCACTGAATGATTAATGTAACAACTCGAATTTTACATGGTGAAAACGGATTCAATTAAACTACGGCTATATCAGGCATTTTGTTGTATCCTAACGAAAACATAATGCTGGGCATGAGAAGTCCTCAAAACTTTGCCAATGACAGTTTCTTGTATGACATTCTACCTTTTGCTTTGTAGAAACTAGAAGAATCTTGGACATTTGATAAATATGGTAATCCATTTTTTACACTGAAAAATTAAATGATCATAACAGTCAGCAACAATGTGCCAATTAACAGTTTGGTGATTTCAGCTCTACCATGGCCAGCAGTGCGAGGAAATGCCACATGGTAAAAAAACTTTTGCTTGGAAAATTGCAACTACGGGGTTGAGAAAACTGTTATTTTCAATGATGGTTCAACAAGCTTTAATATTGGAGAAACTACCATGATACATGTACTGTAATATGTGTAATAAGATGAACCTAAAAGACTTACAGGTTGCATGCCCATGTCGTACAATATGTAAATACGAAATGCTGCTAGGTTTGAAAATTCCAGAAAGTTTTTCATTAGATTGAATCAGCTCTAATCTGTAGTGCTAGACTGAATAAAGATTACCATACCTATCTCTTTAAAGAGCAGAGGGTAAATCAAAGAGTGCATTTTGCATAATGTTGCATATTGTATTGTATCCAAAAGCTTAGAAAAGTGCAATTGAAACAATAGATTATGAGTTGACTTATCTCAATTATCTATTGCTTGAATTGCATTTGACGCTGCAGAAATTTTACGACTAAATCAGACCTTAAAACTAAGCTTTCTTGGGCCTTCTTCATACTTTTGTTGAGGTCTTTATGACTATGTCAATCTGTGTTAATCTTTGCGATGGTTTAAAATGCGTGTTTTTAATTATCGCAAAAAAGCACTGGTTCTTTTGTAATATTATGTAAATAAACAGGTTTTTCGTCACTGATCTTTTAGTTCTATATTTGACCACGATACATGCATTTGTATTGTCTAAATTTTTGCCCGTTTGGTTGGCTACACAGCTGTAATGTCAAAAAACAGGTACTGATGGTATTGTTGAAATCACCTAAAAAATACAGGAACGTTGACCTTTCGAGTCTTATCTTGGAGTTAGTAAAACCTGTGCTCAAAACTTACTAGTTTTCAGGTGGTTTTTAAAATACCTGGAGTTTGTTGGCCGGTCTCCCTTGACCAGGTTTCTGGGCGAAAGAGCAAACTACGACAAAGTTATGAAGGGTAATTATCAGACGCAGAAAACGCTTATTGATATATGCATCGCCTAGAGATTAGGCCATGTATAGCTGTTTGTATAGCAGTTTTTGTCAATGGATACCGTGTATTGTTTCATTGCACATGGTTATAATGGTAGCATACAAATGTTAACATTAAAATTTATAGCGAAAAGTTGGAATGCGCGATTGCGTAACCGTGGGTAAGCCCTATAAGAAACACTAAGTTTGCATAGAGTTTACCTATGAGGCTAGTCTGCAGAAAACCAGTTTTTAGTTTGCGCACGAGTTTAATCGATACGAAAATCACCTAGCAAACTATACGTTTGCGTATGAATTTACCCACACGGCAATCGTGTCTCAAAATTTAGGTTTGCGTACATGTTTACCCGCGAGGCAAACCTGGCGCAAATAACCCGCGGTTTGCAGACCTGTTTACGCGTGAGCAAATTTTAGGCCAAAACTTTCATTTTGCCAAGGTTTGCAAGCAGGTTTGCACTATTCACTTCGCGGCCATCGACCGGTAGTCCAACTGGTTTGCTCGAACGGCAAATTAATGTTTTTCATACCCGGCAAAATTAGCAAATTCTGGCAAATTTCAACTTTGTAACATGATTTTCTTTAATTTTGCTTGCGTTGCAAACCGAACTTTTCGCCCCGTGAAAGCCACATTGAGACAAAACACGGTCTGTGCTTACCTTATTTAAGCAACCAACAAACAAATGCTATTTTACAGCAATGTACTTACGTGCACGTGAAATCCATAAGGAAATAATAGAAGGTAGAGGCATAGCAATTGTTCTGCTGTGCAAAGACGGTAAAAGAATGGTCATTCACAACAAACAAGAGTATAGCAGCTAGCAAGCAAAAAATGTGAATGATGTTTTTGGTTAAATTAGTCGCAAATTTTGTACACATAGATTTTATTAATTCCATGGCTAATAAAATACTACAAATACCAGTCAACTCATTATGCTGCAATGCAACCTTTTGTGCCCTATATTATTATTACTAAACTAGAAATACATGCATGCAGCAACCCCTCGCCACTAACTATGAGCATGCAACTAAATTTTTGGAATTACATGAAGTACTTGAATAGGTTGTTGTCATAGCAACACGACAATTGTTATTGTGTATATTTTTTCAAATGACAAAATATCAGTTTTTAATCCTTGTTTTATTGACAACTTTTTAAATGGCACAGCATTTGTCATCAGTATGTTATTACGCCTAATGTAAGCTTAAATTTGGTATAAAATACAACCTATTAATTACATTAATAATAAGAAGACAGTCTCACATTTACAAAACATAAACTTACTCTTGAATTTAAACAGTGAATAGACTGGATGAGTACGGCTACGCCGGCCTTTATAAAGCATTAAAACACAAGTATAAATGCGCATTATCAACAAACTTGCCTTGTGTTTCACGCCATAGTCAATTGTTGGCGCTTCTCTGTATTTTCCCCGAATTAATCTCTCTTCAATCTTCTTCGGCAGTCTCCTCGAGCCTTTGTCGTCGTCTACGCTAGTTTCGCCATGCTAAACGTTCTGCTTCCTCGTTTTCCTTTCGCTGCTTGCTTGACTCCATATTTGTTGACCTGATAAATGCTTTTTATTTAATTTTTACAACAATAAATTGTTGTTAAAGTTCCCAAACTTTTAAGTAGTATAAATACCATCGGTAGTTCACATCAGAATTAATTTAACTTCCTGTACAAGTTTGTAGAATTTCTGATCACTTCTCTTTTTACAACCATCACCTTGCTGCCTGGAATCCTTTCTGTCATATCTATCATGGATCACCCAATGCAGAATCAGATACTGCGGCAGAAAATGCATTGTTTTTATTGGAAGATGTTAGACTTTTAATTCATGTGTGGTTCGAAAGCATGCAACTTTTGATTGTTGAAAAAATCGATACTTGCCAAATCTCTCAGATAACCACACAGATCTTCTTTGCCAAAAAGTATCTTTTAGAATGCTCTATACAGGCAATTCCCTAGACTTGGACCAATTCTGTCCCTCTAAAGTCCGAAGGGAAGCAAGGCCGAAGGGAAGCAAGGTGCATTTACGCGGGAAAGTTTGCGGGAGAGACAGACCTGGCTCACCTGCAAGCGCGCCAAATTTACCGACTGATTTTGCAGTCGGTATTGCGTCATAACCAGATGGCAATAATTTATGCTAATTGCAATACAGCGGAAATAATGTCTTGTTCACTGATCATGTTTCACAATACACACCACCATTCTATCTATCTTCGTGTCTGGTATAAATTTACTATGAATTCGCTTCAAGATAGTATTGAATATGGCTTGCGTAAACTTGGATACGATAAGATTAAGGGCAATCAGAGAAGGTTGTCGAAGCTTATGTGGCTGGTCGGGATGTCCTTATGGTCGCTCCAACTGGATCAAAAAAGAGTCTAATTTTTCAAATAGCACCCTTAACCCTTTGTATTCGACTTCATTAGCTATGGCGTACGAGAAAGGATTGGCTCTGTCTGCTTGGTCATTGCCCCTTTACTATCCCTAATGAGAGATCAAGTAGATAGTCTTCAATTAAGAGGTATATCAGCTGCTTGTTTAGATGCTGAAACTTCTCCAGAAACGGTTGATGCAATTCGTCGTGGCGAGTTCAACTTGATATTTGGAAGTTAATCGTTAAAGAACACGCATAGAAACATTTTCAGAGGACATTTGAGGTATTGTTGATGAGAGTCACTGCATAGCAAAATGGTTAGTCCTTCAATAATTCTAACGCAGATATACTGTCAACATTTACTGTTTTAAAACATATATATTTGTACTGATATTGTATAACTTCAGGTATTTATAATAGCAAACCCCCAATGTGGCAATGTGTATTAAAAAGCATTGCCCAGGAGATAAAGTTTTTTGGGAAGATCTGTGCTATCTTTTTGGCATAGTGTTTGCTACTTTAATGTACTGTACATAGTGGATATCTCATTTTTCTGAAGAACATATGGCATTCACTGTGCTACCTCGATATAGCCTCAATTCATAATATATACCTAGCCATCCATGTCATATTGTATGATTTGTATCATATAAATTTTTCTTATTTTTTCTATGTGATGAAATATTTTAAAACAAGATATATTACGGTTTCATTTGTGTTATCCGGCAATTTCAATCGGGTTATAATTTTAGTTGGACTAGTTGTACTATCTTCGCTACCTGCCATGCTTCGAGTAGCGTTTGAAATAAAATCTATCAGTTAACTTCTGCCGCCCGCGACGCGCTGGCGGCTTCCTTATTTGTAACAAAATCACTAAAAATAACACCTGGGGCCGGTTGTATAAAACTCTTGATAACTTTTTTAATCACTGTTTTGTAGTTAAATAGTGATTACGTACAAAATACGTGGTTCTGATTGGTAGACGTCTCCACAAATCACAGTTAACTTTAATCACCTTCTTTATACAACCGGCACCTTAATACCATTTCCCACCAAAATAACCCTTGCTCGCCCCTTTGCACTTTATAGAGACAGACTTGATCCAAGTCTAGCAATTCCCATCACCTTTAGTTCTTTATAATGAGTACAAAATAAAATTGATGATGAAATCATGAGCCTAAATTTATAATAAACTATCACACTATAAAAATAGGGCTAATTAACATACTGCCTATGGTCTCTCGATGAAGCATACAGCCCCATATAATGGAACTGGGCTCATGCTTACAAAACCTCAATAATCTATTTAATATGATTGCCTATTTTCAAAACTTTTGCCTATAATTTATAATAGAACACCATGTATAAATGGGAACAAATCAAATAGACGATCTAGCAAAATCCCAAGCTAAGGCACTATTAAATTGTCTAGCAGGTAAATCCAGGTTTCCCCCCCCCCCTAGCTAGGGAATATTTTTTTCAGCAATTTTATATAGTGCACAGATAAATAATATTATATATAGAATAAATGGAATAAACTACAAAGCAACCTTGACTTACTCTAGAGCCCTCAGTTCTCCACTCAGCTGCCAATCCTGGACAATATGTTTGGGAATCAACAATTCAATCAATTTATCCCTTTCATTCTTGCCCCTCAAGAATGGATTCCAAGCCTTGGTTTTCGAATGAAATCAGTAACTTTCATTTCACACTGTCTTCTCTAATACCGCTCCGATTTCGAAGGCTTTTTCGTCTCGAAAGAAGTACAATGGATCGTACTTCATTTGCATATCTTTGTTGCGCCATATCTTCGAGAAAGCGTGGGTCGAAAGAACAAGCTTCGTGTGGCTTCGGTGATCGTTGACTGCTTCCTACGTCACAGTAGATTCATTGCAAATATGCATCAGTGCACCGATGCGAACGCCCGCAACCTGCACGCGATGCATCGCTCAGCGGACCTAAATCTACTGAGACGTAGGCAGAAAAAGGCTATAAAGCAATGGTTTTGATGATGTCACAGTAGATACCGCGCAGAAAAAGACTCGGGACCGATGCATTCCCGATGCATACCAGATCAACTGTGACGTAGTGATGCATTCGCTTCTACTGTGACGTATTCACTCGCCGTATAATACAACAGGCAAAACATGAAAAAGTTTTTGCGAATTATTTTACCTTAATTTAATCTGGCGCAAAATGACATAAACAAACGATTTTGTATCGCTCTGATTGTATATTTACGAGTTGAAGAGAACTTTAATGAATGATCTGGGCATTCTGGGGTTTGGAATTATATACATTTTAGTTTTATCGATTAATAGCTCTGTATAGCTCTGTGTAATGTAAATTTAAGAAGAATCAAAGATTCAAATTTGAGTATTTCTGACTGATGCATTAGCATCGTTTGCATCGGTCTAGAACCGCCCCTGTTTCTCAAACTCAAATTCTACTAGTGTAGATAAAAATTTAGTTTCATAAATATTTCAAAACGTCTAATATATGTAATTAAAGCTTACATTAGGCGTAATAACATACCGATGACAAATGTTGTGCCATTTTAATAAATTGTCAATAAAACAAGGAATAAAAACTCAATATTTTGTCATTTCGAAAAAATATACAGAAAGAATAACAATTGCTGTGTTGCCATAACAACAACCCATAACAGTACTTCATGTAATTCCGAAGATGTAGCTGCATGCTTGTAGTTAGTGGCGAGGGGTTGCTGCATGCACGTATTTCTAGTTTACAGGTAAACTAGAAATACATGCATGCATGACAAACCCCAAGCCTTAATATATCAAAGATGCAAGTACATTTTCGGAACATGAAGTATTCTCGGAGTTGTTGTCATAGCAACACGCCGATACGGCAGTTTTGAATTATGCGTTCTATATTTTTTAAATAACTGTGAAAATAGTCAAAGAATTACCAGTTTCCATGAAAAAATACTTAATTTTTTAAATGTCTGTGGTCCGTATGTCATTATGCGTAGTGTGAGCTTTAGTACGGTATGAAATACAATTTATTATGCTACATTTTTAAAACGTTTTGAGAATATTTATAAACCATTAAATCTTTGTTTTGCAATAAACACCATTTCAAGCCATGTATTTTTTATTGAAATAGCTACGGTCGTATTTTCACCTGTTAATATATATTTTCACACTTACAATAAAACTACAGTCTCGCTTTTACAAAACAGAGAAACGTAATCTTTGAAATTAAAATGTGGGATCATCACGGCTGCTGAATAGTCTGAATATTGCTACCTTTTATGTAGATTTCCGTTTTTGTTTCCTTCAGTTGGCGCGTTTTTCGTCGTCTTTTCCGTATTTTTTATTTATTTTTATTGTTTTTTAATGATTTCGATTTGTTTCACTACAGATTTCAAGACATTTATTTTAAAAAACCTTTGGAATTCAATGACGTCAGCTAAAAGGTCGAACGTCCAAACCAACACATAATGGCGAATGACTTTCGCATCTCAGAATTAGTAACCCTAACCCCGGGCTTCGACCGGGCAGCGCTCCGCGCTGCGGCTCGGGGAATATACGACCGTAGCTATTTTAATCAAAAATGCATGGCTTGAAATGGTTTTTATTACAAAACAAAAATTCAATAGTTTATAAATATTCATCAAAACGTCTTAATAATGTATCGTAATAAATTGTATTTCCTTCATAGCGTACCAAAGTTCACACTACGCTTGATGACATACAGACCACAGACATTCGAAAAATTAGGTATTTTTTCATTAAAACTGGTAATTCTAGATCTTTCATTATTTTCACAGCTATTTAAAAAATATAGAACGCATTATTAAAAACTGCCGTGTCGGCGTGTTGCTATAACCACAATTCTGAGATTACTTCATGTTCCAAAAATATAGTTGCATCTTTGATACATTGAGGAGAGGGGTTTTGCATGCATGCATGTATTTCTACTTTAATGATATCTAAGCCAGCGGCGCGGCTCCGGGCGAAGCCAGGGGCGAGGGTTACTAATTCTTAGATGAAAAAGTCATCCGCCATTATGTGTCGGTTTGGTTTTGTTTGGACGCTCGACCTTTTAGCTGACGTCATTAACGTGATTGGCTGAACTGATATATTTAGTTTTCATGTTAGTCGCGTCACAAGATTTAAGTGTAATTGTTTTGCATGTTGAAAATATTACAAATTTGTTTCTATCGATCTGGAAAGCAATTTTTAAACAATTTAACTTTACAGTAAATCACAAATCATCTGGGAAAATGGAAAGTGTTACGGTAGATGTAGATGTGTGGTTTTCTTCAAATAACTCGTCTGTCATATTTGATGCATTTTCTGCTTCGGTGCAATACCAAGATTCGGGAACATTTAGAAAAAATGCAGGCTAGCCGGCACGCAGTGGTAGAGGCCACAGGGAGTATTTTAAAGTGATGGAAGAGAGAGGGCATAGCAGGAATGGGGAATTCGCAAGATATTTCAGAGGAGGGGGAGGTATGATAACCTGGGAATTTTTGAAAACTAGAAATTTGCAAATAATTACAAGACGGCAGGATTTTTTTTAACTTAAACATGCCTTTTTATATCATTTATGTTGCAGAATTTGGTGATTTAGTCTCCGTGCGGATCGAAAGAAAAAGTATTTCTTCCTTCATCTTTAATTTAAAAACTATAGACTTACGTCTGTAACCCTCACCATAAATATGCGTAAGTAGAAAGAACTTCTCAGGTTTGAGATATTTTGTTACAGTTTATTCATTCCGTTCAAAGATTATCTAACTGCTGCCATCAAATTTCACCCGCCTTTTTTGCTTCTTTTTTTAAAGAAATTTTAATTACTGTTTTTCCATATCACAAATTTCATTCGTTAGTTCTGTCCTGTTATTATAGATTCTTGCACTCTTGCTTGGGATTACCTATACTAAAAATTACCAACTAGAGTGGAGAAAACATTTTATTGTATGTATATTGTAAGTCACCGTAATACATGTAGTCCATGTTTACCTGAGCATATTTCGCCGTTCCCAACGTATCCGTCGCGACATTTGCAGGTGGATCCTTCAGTATTGGTGCATTCCGCGTTTACATCACATTCATTACTAGATTCTTCTGAACATTCATCAATATCTATACAAAGGTAAAATATCAGCATGTAATGTAGTTTACTTAAATGTATGCACTCACAATACATGCTTATACCCCCAAAGAAAAAAATGCGTTTAGTTCAAGGCCCAACGTCGAAGTTGCTCAAAAACTGGCTAGCTTAGCTTAGACCTGAGTTAACGTGAAATTCCAAGAAAGTTAAGTTTCCAAGTAATTTAATTGCTATTAGACCTGGAAATTCGTTGTTAGATTCTTCAGAGCATAAAATAATCAATATTCGATATGTGTTAAATAAAATATAATGATAATTATAAAGATAATTGTAAGAGAAAGTACCGTAAATGAAATTATAATATCTGTGCTCTTTGAGAAATATGTTTCATAGCTTGGGAGGGAATTAAGTAGATAATTTACCTTTTGGGATCAAACAGCTAGCGTTGTACTCCTGGAAAAATAATGATTATTTACTCTCAGCCTGCTTGACGATTTTAGCATGCTTTCTGCGTCATTGCTGACGGTTTGTTTGATAGTACATTTCGTTTATTATGGTAACATGCCTAGGTTAAATAATAGTTACAAGTGTGATAGGGAAGCGTGTGCTGCTTATGATTTAATTAATAATGGTAATTGCACTGAGTGGAGTGCAATTTGGTCTGAAATCAAACGCGTGATTACAAATGTAATCACAAGTTTGATTTCAGACCAAAATTGCACGACACGAAGTGCAATTTCCACTTTATTACATTTATTTTGAAATCTAAAACAAGACACACCTCCCGCCTTCCTTCCGGTTCTTCTTCGGCGCGGTAGCATAGCAACAAGCGAACAAAATCGAAGGACATATTTGTACAGGTATTTAACAAATGGAGAAGATAATGAACTTGTTTGTGCATAAAATCTATGCCAAAGGAATAGCAAGGTTAGTTTAAACATTCTATCAGCTTTATTCGCGATTTAACAGGATTCAACAACGGATTTTTGAGCTAAAACATTTTAAATTTATCTGGACTTACTTGTCGCTGCCATATTGCATTTCGAGCTTGTACTAGTTATTCAATGTTATTCACAAAGGTTTTATTTCTGTATTGTGTAGCATCGTTTGATTTGTTTGGCAACTTAGCTAGTGTTTTATCTGTTTTGCAGTGCTTGTGTACTAGCCTTTGACTGCCTGAGAAAATAGTATAGGTGATATGAAATTTGTTTATTTTGCTCTTTTGTCACTATGATCAGATGTTTTTAAAATTTATTTGGTAAATTGCATGCATGCAGTTTGATTTGTTTTGTTGGCTAGACTCAGCAGCCATATGCAATTGGGACCAAAAAAGATGCGATTAATGAACAATTCTTTAATCGCACCCAAAATGATGCGATTTGGAAATTTATCGCACCATTTTTAACCAATCAGATTGCAGGAAACACCAGTGATTTCAAAATGAATGTAATAAATATATAAAATTGTGTTTTATCAAACAATAGGTAATAGCTTCAGCTTGATTTTCATCTAAATAATGATGCATTGTTATATAGATATTGTGTTGGCTAAAAGTGATTCGCCAATTTAATTGATTGAACAACATAAGTGATTGAACATGTCAAGTAAAAAATTTTTGTCCACTGCGAACAAAACAAACGTTATGCAACCGACAACAAAAAAACACAGCGCTTTTCCAATAGTCAAGCACTTAATTCCAACTCTTGATTGAAAAGAAAGATGCAGAAAACAGCCAGAAGGCTAAAAAATGCTGTGGCAACGCTTTTGGCATTTTGTAATGAAATTTCGCCGAACGAATCTCCGCCAAGGAACGATAATTACCTCGAACTCTCATAGGCTTGAGGCTCAAGCCTCATAGGCATTTTCTTTTTAAAAAGAATGTTAACATCATTAGCGATCAAGTGTAGGAGACGGGCATTGTCGAATTAAAACGGCATTGTTTTAGAAATGTCGAACATCACAACGCAACTTGAAAAGAAAACCTCAGAAAAATCCAGCTGTCCTACAATCCTGTTGTTCCTGATCCAAAAGAGCTTCAACAGTTTGCCTGGTTCAACATCATGTTTTACCTAATTCGTCCAGGAAGAGCAAACCTTCAGCTTCTTACAAAGCAATCGCTCGCCATAAAGAATGGAGCGACAGGACAAACGTTTGTTCACAAAGCCGCAGACGAACTAGACAAAAACCACAGAGGGAATGACAACGCAGACGACTCCACAGGCGAGGCAGTTATGTACGAAAAAGACGGCCCATTTTGTCAGGTGATGGCATTTGAACTTTATTTAGCAAAGATTGGAAGTGCTTTTAATTTTTGGCCAACGCTTTACTAATTCCCATAACAGTTTGTATTTCAGGTAGGAATGCATAATAAAGCAATCAAGGAGCTCCACGGAGTTGGCTTTAAAAATATACTTTGATCAAGTATTTAAACTCACTGAATTTAAAATTGTACTTGAATATAAGTGGTACTAAACAATATTTAAAAAATAAATAAAAACCGCTTCTTCATAGTTTGTAGATTCACTGTCTTTAAAGAGTACCTAAACCAAAAGTTTATCCTGCATTGCAAAGATCGCTTAAAATCATAGTGTAACTCGCAATGTAGAATTTCTCAATTTTTTTCCTTCTAGAGATATTCACCTAATTCGATAATTAGCCAAACTACACAACTTATTGCATAGTAAGTTTTCAAAAAATTACCAGTAATTTGCTCCGTGATCGATATATTCCGCACAAAAGCGCACAACACTAAGCGATACAACACACACGTGCAGCACAGTTTTAGTTGTTTCTTGTTGCTATACACTGCAAAATTAGCATTCTCATAGTTACACATTATACACAGTGATGTATTGTGACGTGTCGTGACGTAATGGGAAATTCATTTCGAATTTTTCTTTATATTTACACGATGGTTCAACAACACGAACGAGATTTTTTTTTGTTAAAAGAGACAAAGGCTCTGCCCTACCTACACCTAATGATAGATACGTAATGTACCAGAATAACGACGATCGGGGAATCAATTCTTCTTCTGTAGTCAGCATATCTCTAATCGCAATAGGTGCAATAGATTTTCTCTTAGCAGTTAGATTGTATTTCTCTTTCAACGCTAGAAGATGATCCTTTCTCCATCTTAAGCGAAAGTTCAAAATAATTGTGAAAAGATATCTGGCTGATACCTCTTCAATGCTTGATGTAGGTTCTCTGCTTCTTAGATCAATCGTTTCTTTTTAATACTCGGGAAGGGTAGAACTCGTTTACAACAGATAAGAGTGATAAGGAAGTGCATGGTTCCGCCATATCATCAAATAGGAAAGGTGTCGAGAATTAAAGATTGCTTCGACATTAGCAACTACTGTTAATGTTAATTCCTCATAACTCATCTTCGCCTTACCAAGTATGCATCTAATCATGTACGTTCGAAAAATCCGCCCTACCATGGGGTTCGTGACATAGCAGTTGGAAAAACGCTTTAATTACAATCGTCACAGGAACCAAGGAGATCATAACCATCCAAATCACACTCAGCAGTTTACGCTTCGTAGTGGAGTTATCTCATTCAAACAAGTCCGCGTAATTCTTCATGTCAAAAACAAGTTTATCACTGTCTTCATTCCACTGTAATCCAAGCAAATTTCGATTCTTTCCGTCAATGTCAGTCAGATTTGTTCCCAAGGATGACGCAGCGTATGTTTGGTCATCTTCAGCTTACCTAAAGGACAACGTTTCTCCGTCTGGATAGGTTTTTCTGCACGTGGTTTGCAATCACATCTCGCAAAGGTTCGATTGTCGGTTACCCATTTCGGAAGAGTAAATCCCCGTCGAACGTCCATTGTCAACTCTTCAGATACAACACCTACGGCGTTGTTCTAGCTCCGCCACTAAGATCATCCACGTATAAAGCAGACAAAATTGCCGCAACAAAGTCAGTATTATCGACGTAGCTTGTGATGTGATGATCTATGTTGGCATTTAACAGAAATAACGGAGTGTTAAAGGTGGCTCCCTACAGTTGCAGGGCAGATCTATATAGATCAGTCTGGAGCTTCGCTGACCGGCTACGGCAAGGTTAGGGCTATTTCAGATCCGTCAGAGTACCTAGTCACCTCAATTCAGGTTAGGATCAGGGATTGGGTTAGGGTTAAGGTTTGAATACTATTTTTGATACGATTGTTTCAGCGAGCATCCTTGGCGCAGTGGGTGGAGGCGTTGTGTTACATGGTTTAAGCAGCGCTGGTTCGAGAACCCGTCAGTCGCTTTTTTATTTATGTTTTTTTTTTCACATTTTTTTCAAAGTTTTTCTCGTCCTTAAAATTTTTTCTCGTTCATAACATATTACTCATCCTTAAACACATTTCAAAAATATTTAAAACGAAAAAAGCCGTTGAAATAGTTGTTACTAGTCAGTATACAATTAGCCTGCGGGCAGGAGGTGCTCTGACGGATCTGAAAAAACCCTGACCGACGGGCAAATGTTTTGAAATGAACGATACATGAAAAGTTGTGTTTTGAAGTTTTCCTGCGGCGAAATCACCAAGCGTTCTGTACATGATAAAAAATTTGGGGAACCTAAACAGTGTGTATGTTTTTGACTGTTTTTTCTGTTTCCCGACCGCGTTTTCGTGAGGTTTTACGTTTAGCTCATTCTGAAATGTTTTTCGTATGTCGAGTCGAAATTTTATCACGTCAGCAATGATTCTATGGATTTTAGCCTCGATTATCCGCTGTTTCCTTCGATGAATTTTTTTAAAACAACGTCCAGTTGTTATACCATATCTAAGGTAAGACATATTCAAATTTTTAAAAAATCTACAAATACGTTTCCCCGCAATCGAAATCCACGAATATATAAAAATCTGAATTATAAACCTGTCATCGAATTTTGATATCTTTTTCCTTTATACATGAATAATCAACTAAAAAAATTTCCGAAAATTTGACAGAAGAGAAAGAAAGTTATTCTTCATTCATTGCGAAATTTAGCATTTAAACTGCAAAAAATAGAACGATCTAGTTACCATAGAAACGCTTATTTTGTTTCTATTTTTCTATATATGCACATCAAACACCTTCATATCTTTTCTGAAAGCACTCACATAACCCTGTTTCTAGTGTAGTCGGTACAAATTTCGTTGCAAGCTGATGTGTCGTGAAAAGCCTAACATTTTATGTCACTATATAGAGCCACCTTAATTATTATGCCGAAAACAACTTTGGCAAATGCGAGTCTCACTCGTATTGTTGTCAATCGAGAGAAAGAGCAAGGCATCTCAAACTTCCTCGGCTATGGAAATTTGATGGAAGGCTTTTTCTACATTGGCTACAAAACCGACCTTGTGGAAACTAAATCGAATTAAAATGTCAACGATCATAGGTAAAAGTTAAGATCCTGCGTTCAAACATGAGTTTGTAGACGTTTTGGTGGTTTTTGCACTGGCGTTGTACACTGCTCGAACTTTCGTCGTTTTCTTGTCTGTGTGAATTGCTGGATGATGCGGTAGGTAATGTACGTTTCTAGGTGTACAGCTAATGGTTTCGACGTTTACTTTTTCGACAATCACCGTGTCGATCTGGGGTTTTTTTATTATTTCGTCGTGCTCTCGAAAAAGCCCGGGATATTTCCGCGGACGGTTCAATTTGTATGCAAGATATAACGCTCACTAATCTCGAAGTTGTCGGGTAGAATAGGATGACTTCCTGCAATGTTAAACGGACTTAATAACGTCCATTTTTAAACTCAGCTGTTTGCTTAAACTGATCACAGGCGCCCAGGCTTGCATTGTGTTACTTTACTATTACATATATTTTTAAAAAAACAACAAAAAATATGCGATAAAATATGTATACTTTTGATAAGATTTACTTGCCTTGTGTTTTCTCTGAATTGTTTACTTCCCGATATCTACTCAGTCCAGCCCATTTAGTTAGTAGTTAAAATAATAGAAAAGCTGCCAACTCCCAGACTGAAAAATGTTCACACTAAATATGTACAATAATACACAATAGTACATACTAACACAGTGCTCGCCTGGGCCGCCTGTGAAATTGATTTTTAAGTTTAACACCGATCGCTTCTAATTCCAAAAAACTTTACAACCGTTCGTATAATTTATCGTTACTTGAATTCTCTTGTTCCGCTGCCACGTCAACTCGTAGGTTGGTTGGCACGAGGTTAATATTCGCGTTATTGTCTTCCATAATATTGTATTGCCAGTTTTCTCCCAAAAATGCTTAGGAATTTATCTGGACGAGAGACTGGAATTCGATGTTCAGATTGAAGATATAATGTTGGTAAAAAATTTTTTCTGGTGTTGGTATCCTTAGACGAATTAAACCTTTTGTTCCTAAAGACTGTCTTCTTAAATTATAGAACTGCCTGATCCAACTATACTTTGATTATTGTTTCCCTTGGTGGGATACATGTGACAAGACATTGAAAGACAGTCTCATGACAAGAAATCATGGACATGATTAAATATTCATCATTAAGATCTCTAGTAATTTGTATACACATCAACAATGCTATGCATGAGTAACTTCACCACTGCAAATATTTACAACGTGCATGAACCTACACGTACTTGCAACCTTGAAAACTACGTGACCCCGCTAAGAAACATAAATCAACGAGTACCAGTTGACAAGGTGTCAAGATCATCACTTGAAGTTTTGAAAACAGATAGAACATGTTGGATATTTTTGCTTACTCTCGCACAAACTGAGATCATCAAAACCTGAGATCTATTGAACATTGATGAATCGAACACTCTAGCAATCAACAAAAATAGGTTATTTTAAAGGCGAGAACCGCACGATCGACAAATGGAGAGGAATAATGCATAATACGAAGCATCAATGACATTCATACTCTCTTCAAATTCGATTGAAACCGAACCGATATTGCTTTATGAACCCTGATATTTGAGTGGCTTGAAGAGATGGTTAGGCAATTTTTAGTTAGCCATTATGCCGCTTCCTATATAGTAGCGGTCTAGGGTTTCATGTTGAAAACCGCAAGAGTCGTAACACTGTTTATCAAAATTGTTTTACATTATTTCGAATGTATGTATTTTATTTTGTTTATATCCGATTGAAACATACAGATAACTTTAAAACTGAATGTACTATGACTTTTTTTGTCATTTTTCCAATGTAACTCCTATGAATTTCAACATAGAAGTTTTATCAAATTGTTGCTTATTCACTAAGTGTCGTGCGCATGCGTGTCCGTAATTTCTCGCAATGGCAGACACTCCAAATTCGGACTGCTAGAATAATTTCGGGAGCAACAATAGTATATCAGATCTATAGATATCTTAAAAATCTTACAAGTGGACTCACTTGATGTCAGACGCAAAAAGCTAAAATGTGTCTTCCTATATAAGGTCCTCAATGGGATTTCGGCACCGTGTTTGCGAGAAAACCTAGTAATTATAAGACTAAGTGGTCTTGCTAGAGGTTATGATCTGCGAGGTTCGCAAACAGATTTAAAATGGCCAAAACCTAAAACAAACTTTCTAAAACGAAGCTTTAAGTATAGTGCATCAGCTTTGTGGAACAACCTTTCAATCGATACGAGGAACGCTACAACTTTGTACGAATTCAAACGCCGAATATCGGACTTACCCTTCAGTGAAAACTACTAGCTAGCTCCCAATAATCTATATTCTTCGTTGTATGTATGTAAATAATATGTTGTATTTTTGTCATAATTTATTTATTTACTATAATAGGAATCACGCCCTTCCGTAAAACAGCATTTATTTGTTGAGTAAGACTAGCGTGTTGAAATAAAATTGAAGGCATGTATGTATGTATGTAGGAGTGTGTTACTGGGCCGACAAGATATAGCCCAGCTTGGTCTTAATCGCAATAGGACCAAATGTAATGTGTTGTAATATCTCGAATTTCTCTTCATATTTACACGCTGGTTAGAGAACACAAATAGGAATCTTTATATTTCAACAGAAAAAAGCTTCCACCCTGCGTGCCCTAATAATAGCTACGTAATGTGCCAAAAATAACGTCAACAACAATGTCAACAATTTGCAACAATCTCATTAAGTTATGTGAGCTACATATTGAATAAAGTTGAATATCTCAAGTACGAAATTCTATCAAAGAAGATACACTATGACTATTTGGGACTAATAGTTCGAGTGGTGTTTTGGAATTTTCCTGAAATTGGAAGAGCTGCCGTGGTGAGTCCAATTTCACAAAAATTTACAAACATCACGAATATTATCAATCCCACATTTTACGAGCAACATCCCAAAATTTTTTGTTTACTCGTCACCATCACAAAATTAGGCACCTCAACGGCTCAAGGTTTGAAAACGTTTTGATGCGCTGTTATCCACTTGTGGAAAACGATTTCAATGTGAACATCATATTTCCTCTATAAACTAACATTTTGGGCTTTTATTTGTACATATCATACAGTATTTTTTCTTCAATTGCTCTTGAACAGTTGCTTTTGTTGATGTATATATCCGTTATTATTTGTTTGTTTTGAGTCCCGCACTTTTGTCATGCTAACAATAAAAGGGTTTACCTTCTTTGGGCTGTTGAAAAAGACATGGATGTAGGTGTCACTCTTCTTCAACAGATCATTCGATGTATTGTAAACCAAATTATGCAACATTTCACAATTTTCTTCATTTCTTGCAGTGATGATGGTTTTAAAGTTGATTGATCTGCAACAGGAATCCTTCACGCATTCTATTGCGCAAACTGACCAATCAGCGGTCGCTCTTCGTGCGTAGACCGTTGTATTAAGCCAGAAACCTAAAATGTTGAAGAAAATTATACCTCGAGATTTATCAAAATAAATATCCTACGTCTAACTGGTTAGATTTAAAATATTTAACCACGATTTATTAAAGTATGCCAAGATTATGCAGTTATGGAATCCAATTCGTAATCAATAATGTACTTTAGTGTCTATTTTGATAATGTACATCTTTAGTAATGTACTTTAGTGTCCGCTAGACAACACTTTATATAACAGTAATAATTTTGGTGCAAAGGTCTCACTGTCTCACCTTCAAAAGTTGCATTGAAACAAAAGTTTAATGCTAGACTATCATCCTCTTGGGCGTTTACCAAAGAAACGAATAGTATCAATAGGAAGGAGAAATTGTTTCTTAGCATCATGTCTAGGCATCCGTATCAAACTAAAAAATTAAACAGCCGAATATGAGATGGCCTTTCATCGCCGATGTAGAAAAAGACTGAAATGAAAACACGATATTTTAACGACAACACAATTCGGACCACTCGAATATATACATTACCTGCAGTCAGAAAAAAAATATTCATGAAGCATTCAGAATATAGTTATCTTTATCAGTAGAAAAAAAGAAGAGCAATTTTAAAAATTACCAGTCTACAAAAAGACAGACTGCCATAATACATGGACTGAATTTAAATAAAATCGATTAGAAGTACTTCAGATTCTTGTCGCAGAAGGTATTAGTCATGCTGACATTTCACCTATAAAGCATTTATGCTTCATAGAGCACATTAATACAACAAATATTCACTTTAGTCCAAGGTATGTTAGGCCACCCTGTGTGGTTCCTAGCAACATTTTAATAGCTTGCTATATAAATAATTAACGTAATATTTGAACAGCACGCTTGACAAGCACCTGCTGCTTCGTAAACTAAACCACAAAATGTAAATTGACGAAATGATAAATTTTAAACATTGATTCCTTTTGAAGCACAAAATCAAACATTCGATTCAGGTCAATTATAATGCTGAAAAATCACTATGCATTTTCTAAAACTGCAATTTTACAAACAACTACTACGGGTGAGGTAAAAAAGTACGACAGTTTGATTTACTTTCACTTAAAAACTAAAATAGCTATTACACTCAAACAAGTGACCGTGTCTTCCGCCATGTTCAACTTGATACATCGTTTATAATTTTCCGTGACTTCGTTTGAAGTCAAGCAAACATTTTTTAAGCCGAGAAGGCCTTGCTAAAAAAATGTGATGGAAGACATATATGGATGAGCTTTTTATTTCAAACAAAAAGTGTGGAACGTGACATGATCAGCAATTTGATCACACAACTTGAGAGAACTTCGCGAAGTGATTGTTACAGTTTGCCGCAATTTAATTAGAATAAAAAATGATCCACAATTTCAACTGCATGCATGAATGCACGCGCAATATGTACATTCATGTTTGATAAATTTTTTTTCGTTGACGAATAGAAGATTGTTCTGAACAAAAAGCGTGAACTGATAATAAAAAGTAAAATGCATCTTATTGTTGTATGATATATTTTAAAATATCTAGTAAGCCATTTGACATACATTTGAGAGGAATCACATTCTTTTCACCTGTGCATGTTAAAAGATTTTGTTTTTATTGCTTGCTTCAAAATTTCGCCTCCATCATGAGATTTGTTTATTTCGTACCACGATCCCAGGAAATTTGGAAGAAAATTGGGTGCGCCTATAAGCAAAATTTTATTGCTTATATATTTTTATATACTTGTCAAAATCGCATCTGATCAAAACATTGGCGCAGCGCTTATATGTGGGGTAATAGGATGAGGAGTAAATAAATGAGGCAATATACCTTTTACTGGTTGACGCATGCTTTAATTAAGAATTAATTTATTTTCTGAAATAGATTTGTGTGTCTCTAAATATATTTGTGTGTTGCATTTGTGGAATACCGTAAAAACATCACTTAACCACGAACGTACCAAAACTGTATTTGTTGATAATTATTAAAATGCATGTAAAATACGTAAACTTTAACGAACCTCATCATAGTTTCATGAAACATTATTATAATTAACCAAAATATTCGTTTTTTTCAGTGAGATGATAACCAATTATTCAAATACAACTACAAAGTTGAGCCAGACTGCCATTAGCGACACAAGCCATTGGCAATGCTACAAAGAGGGGGGGGGGGGGGAGGTAAGAGGCGTTCTGCCACAAAGTTTGTGACCAAGACCGTTTCATTGTTTCGCAATTTTTCAGTATCATTAAAATTGTGGCCTTATAGCTTTTGATCTTGATTATCTTAAGTATTATAAAACAATCTCTCCCCCCAAATTAAACCCAAACACAGACAAGAATATAAAGCATGAATTCAATTTTACTCTGGAGTTTCCAAAAACATGAATGAAATGTTTTTCCCTTCAGTTTACTTTTCTGCGTTCACTTGGATCGGAGTTTGGATGAAGTGTCTTCATAGGCCATCAAAATGCCTCAAGGCCTTGCATTTTTCACCACAAATTTTGTCTACATCTGGTCCTTTTTGTTCAAAAATTGAGTTATACAATAAAACCTATTCTTCCTTAATACAAAAAATAACTGCGTTTATATACGCTCAAGAAGAGCATTAAGTAAATATGAACTATATCATGCATACGTTGCCATGAAGAGTGCAGATATAGTGCAGTCAAAAGTGCATGCACGAAAGTTTCATCAACTTCCAAGAGACTTTTAACTCTTCACCATGCCGCAAGACTTGAGAAAATCGTTTTCTGAAAATACTTTAAACACTCAAATCACATTCATCCTTCAGAAATTATCTAACATAGAATGATGTGCTACAAAATCGCAAAAATACATTAAATGACAATGTATAATAATTTTTTAGATTGTATATTTAAATTTTAAGCATTTTTTGGATTTACATGAAGAAGACAGAATGAGATCAATTCTCTACATGTTTTCTTTTTTTCTCTTACCTAGTGATCTGACGTTACAATTGGAATTTAATTAACTTATCGTCCTAAAACTTACTGATTGCCAAATTTTTCTTTAAAAGACGCTTGCTTTTGACGACATGCATAATTATGATGGTGGACCACAACTGATGCGTCAAACGCAGAATACCCTCGTTAAACACAAATTGTTGTGCGTGAGAACCGTAAATTTGAATGGATAACTTGCGCCAAAATCTTTTATTAATGTCAAGTTTTATGTTCAAATGAACATTGCGTGTAACGACTGTAGATATACAAACTATAAGTACGATAGCTTGGTTTTTGTTGTTTGTCATCAATTTGTATTTATGGCTTTGGCCTCATTTTGTAAAGGATATTTAGCTCTTAATAAAGTCGTGATCAACCGTTTTGTTTTTCTACAGTTCCAAAATCCATGAGGGAGCGATCTTGAAGGCTCTGCCACTTGTTAGTTGTTTATCATACAGGTCCTTGGCTTTATAGGTCCTTGGTACCTGCTTTTACGTTTGCTTATGCAGATACCTATCTGAGAGTACTTAACAAATATATCGTTTTAACGTTAAGCTGCCTATTTTAGTTGTGGCGTGTTGGCTGTCTGACCATGAGTTCAGGCATTACTCTATATACCTAATGCCTTGAAGAGGGCTTTAATATATTATATGTGCTGGTTTGATGAATATAGACTGTTTTTGCTAAACATTTATATATCCTTATATGCCTTGATAAGGGCTTTGTATGTTATATTATGCGCTGGTTTGATGCACCTACATTAATTTTGCTTAAACCCTAATGATTATATGGGTTGCTTATTTGATAATTATTATGTGCTGGTTTGATGCACATACACTACTTTTGCTTAAACCCTGATGGTTATATGGGTTGCTTATTTGATGTTTATTATGTGCTGGTTTAATGCACATTCACTGTTTTGCTTCAACCATAACAGTTAAAAGGGTTGCTAATTTGATGATTATGGGCCTTATAAGCACACGTTTGTTTTTTATTGGTGGTGTGTACTGTTTTTGTATCTTTATATGATGTGTCTGTGTTAAAATGTGACTGTAATGTTAGTGTCGTGATCATTATTAGGTTGTGTTTGTTTATGTCTCTGTCAATTATGGTGATAGCCGGCGTGTTGCTTGCCCACTGATTTGTGTTCGGCTACCTTTGTTGTATGCCATGATTAGTAATCAATTGCGCCGTTCTTGATCTTTAAACGTTTCTTGTTGCGTTTCAATGTTTGCATGCCCACAGTCAAAGACTGTTATGTTTGTCTATTGTTTAGTCCACATACTTGACATACATTTCATTGCATGCTGACTTTCCACCAGGCTTTGCTTCCTTTCATATGCTGGTTCTGGCTTTGGCTATTTGTGCCTGTTTTGTTTTTTTGTTTTCTGTTCTTTTATAGAAACATGCCTTATACAAGACCAAGTACATGCGTTCAACGTCGGGCTCAACCTTTTGTCTCACGCTGTCACACTCGAAACCATCATGTGTCTCCTGTTCCCCCAGTGACTACCTCGCAGGAAAGCTCGACTACTTCTGGGGCAGTTGAAAGTACCATCACCTCAACACTATCAACAGCAGAAGTGACAAGCATTGCAACAGCAGTGGCACAATCTGTCTTGGCATCTTTACAGTCAGCCTTATTGCCTACGCCCATACAGAATGCACGGGAGGTTCCGTTAGTATCTTTACCAGGTCCTTCTGAGGCTGACGTTCAAGTGCAGGGGCCAGTGGCATCAGCTTTGGAGGGCCTGTCAGGTGAGAGTGTTAATTTGGAGGTAGCGCGTCCACAACCTTTAGGCTTGTCCCACTTTAATTCTATCACCATGCCCATTGATGCTCAGGTTAGCCCCAATATTAAGGCAAAGATTTGGGCCCATGAATTTGAATTTGGGCTCCTCATTAATCCAAGAGTGAGTGATACACGTTACCAACTGTCAACTAACCAGAATGACAGTTCAGTGCCAACTCTTTCCCTAGAGCCATCCTCTCGGATAAAGCCTATCAACACTATTGACTTGTGGACGTCCGCCTTCCAGATTTTTGTTGGGATTTATACATGTAAATTTCCACAGGAAGCCCCCTCTCTTATGAAATATGGGGAGGTTGTCCGTGATCTGGCTGCACGAGGTGGAAATTGGCGGTTCTATGATACACAATTCCGTTCTTTACGTCCATCTAATGTGCCTGGGATGCCTTGGGGCACAACCCATTGGGAGCTGTGGATTCGTGCGCAAAACATGAAGCCGAACACACAAGCTCGTCCTAATTCCTCACCGGCTTCCACTGTGCAGCTTGGTCCATTTGTCTCCCTAGGTTACTGCCGGAAGTACCATAAAGGTTTTAAGTGTGCTGGTTGTAATTATAAGCACCAGTGTTTCAAATGTGGTGCTACACATTGTTCAAAGTCCTGTAATTTTCGTCCCTCAAGGCCATCAACCCCTAGTTCAAAACCACTTCCACCACGAGCTTCCAACCCCAGTAATCATTAAGCGTTTGCTACCTTTGTTACATGGATATGATGCTCATGTTGCCCTGATGTTGTCTAATGGTTTTCACAAGGTTTCCCACTTTATTTTAATGGGGTTCCCTTGTCTTTTTGTTCAAAAAATTTTCTCTCAGCACTTCAGCACCCAAACGTAGTCAGTGCTAAACTTATCCAGGAGGTTAAGGCTGGTAGGATTGCCAGCCCATTTGATACACCTCCATTTAAAACTTTTTGTGTTTCTCCTTTGGGTGTTGTTCCTAAAAAGATTCCGGGCGAATTTCGACTTATTCGTCATTTGTCGTTTCCCAGGGGTGCGTCAGTAAATGATGGCGTTTCTTCTGAGCATAGTACAGTTTCATATTGTCGTGTTGACAATGCTATTGCATTAATCAAATCGTTACACTGCATGAAAAACGCAATATTCTAACGCGAATACTTATGAATACTGTTTAGAATATTATTAGTATACATATTCCGACGTATTACCAGCGAATATTGTGAGAATATTGGTGGTATTCAGACGTGAATATGTTGGAATATGACACACCTAGTATTCGTACATATAATACGTTAGAATATTCTGTGAATATTTTTCTAGACCGAATATTCACACTTGCGCTTCTTAATAGACAGTATTACCGTTTGATTTACCTAAACATTTTACAAACCTAAACATTTACTTCGTGGAACAAGTATTGTTTTGTATTCCATGGTAATTTTAGCATGTCGCTTTGTATTTGTTAAGTATGGTTACGCATGCAATGAGCTCGGTTCGCGATTCGAGTAGAAAATATCTATCAATGTAGAGAACAGTAGCGAATAAACTGCATGCTGATTACATGTAGCAAAACTTTCTGGAAGTCTGTTATAAATTCTATAGCTGCATTTAGTTGTTCTCAATGCTATATTCACTACGCTGTGTCTGTTAGATTTTTACCGTTACTAAACTAGAAATATATTGACCTAGGTTTTCATTGAAAATAGATTGTCAAAGCGGAAGCACCTAGAAAGGAATTCCAAATTTCGAACACTGACTTGAGGACAAACATTCAATTTCCTTTCAAATTTCCTTGGTTCAAATTTTTAATGGCCTATTGCAAAACTCCAAAGTTTGTGAACACTTACATTCGGAATATAAAATCGCCCAAAGCAGACGAAAATAAAACCTAGTATCAGCTTGCAGATATGTTGACAGCAATATATTAAAAGATTTAAAATTAAAAGATTACAAAAGGATCAATGAAAAGGTATAATTTTGACTCTGAACTCCATATGAACTGTATACCAGCTTTTCATTCCATTTTTGAAGTACAGCCTATTTAGCAATTCCCAGGTCGTCTGTTCATATTGTCATTTCCAAATCATAGTTTTATTGAAATACAGAAATAAATATTGGAGATTAAAATGGGTGTTAATATGCCTGCATGTACTAGGCAAATTCTAAATATTGTACACTGGATCTACAATAATGTATATTGTCATTAATTTTAAAGCTACAAGGAACTCATTTTTTCTTGCCTTGAAATTGATCTTTATCAAGAACCAGATACACCCTACATGACTTTTCCTCAGCTAGAATTTCATTTCATTTTCATACAGTCTGCATGTGGTTTTGCTATGTGCATGTTCAAAATCCAATTCTAGATTTTGAATTTTATTGAGTAGGAGTACCTTTTTAACCAAAACTTAGAAGTTAGGCTAAAACTTGATAAATTTGAATTTATGGATAATTCTCAGCTTCCTGGCCCAGTTAACACTGTTTAGTTATCAGTTGGGCATTTTCAAATATTTTAGTATATATGTATATATCAACACTTAAAATATTGATATAAAAAATGCTGATTGTTAATTACCTTGAAATTGACCTTGTACTAACACCAAAGTCACAAACAAAGTGCATCGTGACGTCATCTCGACTGAAAATCCAATGATTTGATTTAGGCATTTGGTTGCCTTCAGGCAATAAACCATATATACCTTGGACTGTTAAATTATTTAACAAGTAAAAACAGGAACACTAAGGCGCAAAGACAACGCTTTTACGGTTGCCTTTACCCTAGATTTTAAATTTTATTTATTGAGTACATTTTTCACAAAATTTACAACTTGATAATTTTGATTCTTGAATAATACTCTATCTCAACTTGCTGCAAGTTGTCATATTGTTCAAATGTTTTCGTATTATAATTTTATATGATTCTACTCACAGTCTCACATGATGTAAATACATAATCTAATATATAAGATCTATGGTGTACTGATCTATGGTATACATATCATGATAAAAATAAAATAAATTGCTTGATTGCTTATATTATATGCAGTATATGAACAAGATTTGATATAATGAACTTGCAAATACACAGAGGGTATATACATTGGCAGCCAGTTCTGGTACCAACCTGCATGCTTGATCTCAACTTTTATGTTTTAAAATTTGGGTATAAATTTTATTAATACGTATTCTATTTTCTTAAATATTTATTAAAATATGGTATAGTATATAAACTTTATATCTTACTAATAAACATGGAGATATACAAAGAATACAGTAGCTTGGGCTCATGGCCGAAAGACAGAAATCTTAGCCATGAACTGCCCAAAGACACAAATCTTAACAGTTTAGAAGCCCAAGCTACTTTACAATAGAATACCAAGCTATGCTTAATTTTTATATTTTAAAACTTGTGCATGATTTTTTTATTAATATTCTATTTTCTTGAATATTTATTACCGTATGGTATAGTATATGAACTTTATATCTTACTAATAAACATGGAGATGTACAAAGAATACAGTAGCTTGGGCTCATGGCCAAAAGACAGAAGTCTTAGCCATGAACTGCCCAAAGATAGAAATCTTAACAGTTTAGAAGCCCAAGCTACTTCACAATAGAATACCAAGCTATTCTTAATTTATATATTTTAAAACTTGTGTATGATTTTTTTATTGATATTTATTCTATTTTCTTGAATATTTACTACAGTTTGGTATAGAATATGAACTTTATATCTTACTAATAAACATGGAGATGTACAAAGAATACAGTAGCTTGGGCTCATGGCCAAAAGACAAAAATCTTAGCCATGAACTGCCCAAAGACCAAAATCTTAACAGTTTAGAAGCCCAAGCTACTATACAATAGAGTACCAAGCTATTCTTGATTTTTATATTTTAAAAATTTGTGTATAATTTTTTTATTAATAATTATTATATTTTCTTGAGTATTTATTACAATACAGTATAGTATGAACTATATAAAATGGAGATATACAAAAAATACAGCAGCTTAATTGGGCTCATCACCACAAGTCAGAAGTCTTAGCCATGAACTGCCCAAAGACAGAAATCTTAACAGTTTAGAAGCCCAAGCTGCTACACAATAGAATACCAAGCTATGCTTAATTTTTATATTTTAAAACTTGTGTATGATTTTTTTATTGATATTTATTCTATTTTCTTAAATATTTATTACAGTATGGTATAGAATATGAACCTTATATCTTACTAATAAACATGGAGATGTACAGAGAATACAGTAGCTTGGGCTCATGGCCAAAAGACAGAAATCTTAGCCATGAACTGCCCAAAGACCGAAATCTTAACAGTTTAGAAGCCCAAGCTACTATAAAATAGAATGCACATATGGTATGGATAATAAACTAGCTTATAGTTTTTAGTTTTGCATATCCTTTTAGGTGAACAACTACTTTCAGGCACACAAGTTGATAAATATTAGGAAAAACTCCGTTTTTACCTTGGTTATTAATAGTTATTTTCGCTGGATTTACTTGCAGAACATGTGCTCTGTGTGTACTTCAAATACCATAACCAAATAATCTGAGATTAGTCAGAATTCAACACTTTCAGACCACTATTACAATACTAAGGCTTTCCACCTGCAAATCAACAAACAAATCTAAGAACACTTAAATATTAGCACGTCCATGAGCTACAAGTATATAGTGTCAATAATATAGTCTTTGCCGGCTTGTTCTTCCCTTATTGCTGCCACAGACCCAGTAGCTTCAATTTCTTTGACATTTTCCACTCTTTGTTTGGCCTTTCTTTCTTCCTTTCTCACCAGCTTTTTCGCTTTTTCCGAGCAGTCCGTATGTTTGTAACAGAGCACAAACAACTGACTCTATGTAAAGCTTGTCAAACACGCGGTCGCGAAATGCGCGCAATATAGCGGCAACGAAATACGAAACCGTTTTTAAACCTTGCTTGTTTTTTGGTTATAATTTCCGGGCACATTATAAGCATCAACAGTCGCTTTTATACTGGAGACGCATCATGCGTCTGGACGAACTTGGGCAAGGTTTTATTATTCGTCTGATTATGCGTCTGTAGTATAAAGATGGGCGCAAGACGCATTATGCGTCTGGACGAACTATGTTCGGTTCTTCGTCTGAACAGACGCACTGTCGACGAAAGTTCGTCTAGACGAAGCTATTATGCGTCTTTGTGTATAAAGACGGCACACAGACGAATAATCCGGCTATTTTAAACCGTAATGCAAAAAGCCAGAAAAAAATTATTGTGGTGGTTTGCCTGATAGTTCGTCGGATTATGCGTCCCGTCTTTATACCAGACGAACAATATAAAAGGACGCATTATGCGCCCAGACGCATAATGGGGGTCTCTAGTATAAATTTGCCAATTCTGTGATAAAGTTTCCTAAACATGATTCATTTGTAAGCTATAAAAATAAATTCCGTAAAGATAATGATATCAGGTCCATTTTCTCAATGCTTTACAAACATTAATAACAAGATTTAATATTGAAACCATGGAAGTTAAAAACAGTATACTGATTTATATAGTACCTAAGAACGCACAAACGTTAGCTTTTATATTTTCAGCGATCGAAGTTTGTTCACAAAATCTCCACACAAAACAGCGGCAGTCCGGCAGCTTTCGACATATCTCCTTTTCAAAATGGGTAATCAAATATTGAATATTCGTGAATTACGACGAAATTAACAAAACAAATAACGAAACATATATAAGCAACAAGCCGTACAATTTATTATTTATGCATGAGTTGCATTTTCACGCAATCCTCGACTCTTTCAATATTCCTTACAATTCGTTGCTAACACATTCGCATTCCGTATTTTTGTTTTCTCGGTCTTGACACATGATCACATATCACATGAATTTAAAAATATCACAAATAATGGAAACACCGAGACGACTAATTCGATCTCCACAGTCACATATTCTAAGTCAGATTATGGTATAGAATACGTGCCATATTCAAATGATATTCGCATTCGGAATACCATCGAATACTTACGATATTCAAACTAGTATTGCGCATCAGAATATCCCTTCGATATGCGTCTTATTCATACCCATATTCACATGTGAATACGTTAGAATATGTCTTTTTTCATGCAGTGTAGGTCAAGGTTGTTTTCTTGCCAAAACTGACATCAAATGTGCGTTTCGCATTATTCCAATCCGTCCACAGGATTATCCTCTTTTAGGAATGACTTGGCAAGGAAAATATTATTATGATCGTGCTATGCCCATGGGATGTGCTTCTTCCTGTCGCACATTTGAAATGTTCAGTTCTGCCTTAGAGTGGGTTGCTAAGAAACATTTGCATATTGAGCATCTTGTACATATTTTAGATGATTACTTGATGGCAGCTTCTTCTTATCACCAGTGCTGCGCTGCTTTGCGAAATTTTATTTCACTTTGTAATTACTTGGGTGTGCCAATTGCGCCGGAAAAGGCTGTCGGCCCTCAAACTGTTTTGATTTTCGCGGGTATTGAATTGGATACGAATACGATGGAGGCTCGGTTACCAAATGATAAGATAACGAAAACAAAGACATTTCTTTCAGATTTCTTGCGTCGTAAGAAGGTGTCTTTAAAGGAGACCCAATCATTGATTGGCCTTCTTAATTTAGCATGCTCTGTTGTCGTACCTGGCCGGGCCTTCCTTCGTCGTCTTATTGATTTGACCAAAGGTGTCAAATTACCACATTATCGCATTCGACTCACTAAATCCGTTGAGGCAGATTTGCGCCTATGGCAAACGTTTTTTGACGAGTTTAACGGCCGCTCGTTTTTTCTCGGTGACACTTTTTTTCTCGGTGGCTAGATTCCAACTGCTTGCAACTATATACCGATGCAGCGGCGGGATTTGGATTCGGAGCTATTTTTGGCTAACTGTGGTGTTTCGGCCCTTGGTCTGAGCACTGGAAACTGTTCAACATTGTCATTTTAGAATTTTATCCCATAGTCCTTAGTGTTCTTTTATGGGGTCCATTGATGCGCAATCAGCGGATCCTTTTTTATACCGACAGCGCCGCACTGGTTGATATTATTAACAAAACAACGTTTCGCGACCCTACCATAATGATACTTGTTCACCAGTTGGTGCTAGCCTGTTTAAAGTTTAACATATTTTTCCGCGCTCAACACGTTCCTGGTGTTCATAACACTTTAGCAGATGCATTGTCTCGCTTACAGGTTTCAAAATTCAAGGAACTAGCACCAGCGGGCGTACGGGCTTTGCCGACCGTTATTCCCAGTCACCTTATGCCACGCAGTTGGTCAATATAACTTCAACTCTCATACAATCGAGCTTGCAGCCATCGTCGATTCCTACCGATCGTCGGGCATGGCGACTATACACCCATTTTCAAACAAGGTTTTGAATTCCTCTGCTATTTCACTACCCCTGTCACCGTCACATTTGGGTCTATTTCTCTCGTTTATGTTTGATAAAAATTACGCTTGTTCAACTGCTCGTACGTATGTGTCTGCGCTGGGCTATTGTCACCGACTTGCTGGGTATAGTGATCCAACCAAAGTATTTTGGGTTCTCGAAATGTTAAAAGGCTACACGAAAATGGGCATGCGTGTGGACACACGATTGCCAATTACATTGCCCATTCTTTTAAGTGTTGTCGACAACATGCCGTCCTTGTGTTCCACACTTTACGAGAGTCGCTTGTATCAAGCTATGTGCACCACAGCTTTCTTTGCTTTTCTACGGGTAGGAGAGATCACGATCTGCCCCCGGTCCCCATTTGTGCTCCAGATTGAGCAGCTGGTCAAACTTGAAGATCAAGCTGGGGGAATCTTAGGACTTAAAATTACATTCCGAGATTTTAAACATTCTCACAACAAGGGCGATGTTTCTCTTACGTTATCACGTCGTTCTGACATATGCCCAGTGCAGATATTGCTCGATTATTTATCCCTACGAGGCTTTTCAAACGGCCCATTGTTTATGACGCCTAATGGCACGGCAGTTTCACGTCATTCCTTTACCCAAATTTTGTCCTTAGTTTTTCAACGTTGTGGCCTTGATTCGTCCAAATACAAAGGCCACAGCTTTTGTATTGGCGCTGCAACGTTCGCCGCTGAAAATGGGTTTTCTGATGTCCAATTACGAGCTATGGGCCGCTGGAGATCGGATGCTTTTCGAAAATACATTCGCGTACCAAGTTTAAGCTCTAGTTCTTTTTAATCTTTTCGAATCGTTGATGGCTGCATAACCATGCGCAGCAAGGCGAGCGGCTTCGTTTTAAATTGTACGGTGATTTTAATGTCTAGCTGTAATTACATCGTATAATGCGTTGGTCGTCGTGTAGCCAATGCAGGGGCTGGGCTCGCGACGACCAGCATAACTGATGATATAGCGATCTCAAACTGTTAAGTATAGCATGTATTATCACACTGTCTGCCGATGCAGGGGCTAGGTTGCCAGTTGATAACAAAGTTAGTAGCTAAATAGTATCCCACTACATTAGTAATACGTCAAATTCCTGTGTTTAGGACAATGCGGTGCCGTAAGCCTTGCTTTAAGCTAAAGTGTTTCATATTTATATTCCGACGGCAATTTCTCTTCCGATGAGGGTGCCTCCTCTTCAGGTAGGCTTGTGGCGTTTTTAGCACCCCACCTTTTCTGTGCTAAATTCGAATGATTGTTAAATTTAACTAATTTGTTACTTTTTATTTGAAAATAAATCGGCATGTGCTTTTGCACATAGCCAATATTTCTCCAGAGGTGTCTATATGTTCTATGATTTGCATTTAATGTTTGCACAGAAAACAGAGCTCATCGGAGCCGGAAATTGTTATTGGAAATAGAATTAGTATTTGTAAGAGGAAGCGATAAAGGAGTTATTTGTGTCAACGAATAATAAATTTATTGCCTCCTCTTTAAGTGTGTTTGTTGGATGGGTAGCACGTGACACATATTACAGGGGCATGCGGTTGTGGATATCATCCTAACTTTACGGGGAGGTTTTGCAACAATTTAGGAATTTTACTTGCGTCATGTCCACGTGCAAACTCAGCGCTTTGTATAAATAAGGCAGTGTAAAGTTTTCCAGGTCATTCGAAGTCTAGTCAGCCAGGTGCCAACTCGTTACTCTTCAAATCCCTCCCTCCCGCCTCGTTTATTGGTATTTTTCTAGTGCTACTAAACTATTTGCTACTTAGTTTAACTAGCGTTTTTAGCACCCCACCTTTTCTGTGCTAAATTCGAATGATTGTTAAATTTAACTAATTTGTTACTTTTTATTTGAAAATAAATCGGCATATGCTTTTGCACATAGCCAATATTTCTCCAGAGGTGTCTATATGTTCTATGATTTGCAAACATAAATAAAACAAACATAATTATATTGAATCATTCAAGGTAAAATGCACCAGATATGGGTCTTGCAATGTGGCGTACCAAGCGGCACCGATGCGGAAACTATGACCTTTATAACGAGATGAGTCGAGACTGCACAAGTAAATTGCTTCAGACAGCCAGCCAGCAAACGCGTCACGGCTGTTCCCTGTTGCGTCAAAAATATATAGAGCACCTTGATGATTACCCCGGAGGGAGGATAATCAAGAAGTAATAAAATTGGGTGACAAGTGGGCAGATGTTTGATCGGCAACGTGAAAGGACGTTCGTGGTAACTATATTCAAAATGAATTACACCACTCTTCATTGCGAAAAAAAGAAGTTCCGTTGAAAGAAGATAAAAATGCAAGCCACACAAATAAATCGGTCTTAACTTCAGAACGCAATACGATAAAATGAGAAGGCCGTTTTACGCCTTGTGTTAGGTCGTAGACGCGCCGCTGGCGTCACGACCAAGATACGTCTAGCTACAAACTAATTTTCAAAATGCAGCGACGTATTCTTTACAGTATGTGGATAGTAAAGCAGCTGGCTTGTAATTAGTGTTAAAGCATAGGCTAAGCTAGGCGTGAACGGGGCATGAATATTGCTCTGCTGTTTTCAACACATTCAAGAAATGATTTTCCCTTAATCTTACTTCTGTTTCACCTTGCTTAGGCTTTGAAATTAAATAAAGCGTGTTCTGCGGTCACGAAAATGGCTTCAGCGGTTTCACTTCGATGCAACTTTCAGCACAGTGTTCTTCTTTCTTGTCCTTATTGTAAAAAATTGTGTCATTCAGTCACAGTCATTGAACTCTAAATACTTGCTTGAAATGAGCTTTGTGCATACTTAACTTGCAAGCGTTTGCCTAACATGACTACTTTGTGTATGCTTAACTTAATTGCGTTTAAATGCGTCCCAAGAGAAGTTTAGCTCTTTCTTAGCAGGCCTTTTTTTCTGAAAATATATCCGAAATTTCAATCGGCACATTACCCTTTAGAAAACATTAAACATTGGCTAGAATGCGATCAACTCTTAACATGTTACTTTAAAATTTGAATTTTACTTAATATCCCAAAATTTTATTCATTGCTAATAATGACATGCAGTAGCTTACAACTGCCGCGACAAAAAGCAGAATATAGTCCCGCGTTATTATGTTGCTCAGCGGCAAACAAAGTGATAAAATTTGACTCGAACTTACCCCCAAAATTTAACGTTATTCTTTAAATGACGATCTCGTGTAACGACATAGCATAGTCGCTAAGTGCTTAGCTGTAAGTGAATAACAAATTTATTAAATGCGTTTTAACTACCCATCTGTTCCTATTTTGCAGATAATTACTGCCGTTTTCAAAATAACACGACCAAACCAAAAACAACTTCGGTTGCAAACGTCAGTTCAATTTGGCGACCTGCTATATACATAGCGACGATGAACGTACTATACAAATATATATTAAGTCATACTATTTTTTTGCAATAATTATTACTAAAATGTTATTACGAAACGACTTTAGATTGTAGCGAAATGACCTTAGATTGTAGCGAAACGACCTGTAGCGAAACGACTTTGTAGCGAAACGACCTGTAGCGAAACGACTTTGTAGCGAAACGACCGGATACCAATACTTCTCTACAAAGCAAACAAAGAATACATTTGTTGAACGACAAAATTTAAACCTGAAACTATTTTAGTTTCGTGACAAAAACCTGCATGACATGCCAATGTATAGCTGTTAGTTTAGCTCGGTTGCGTAATTTGGAAACGGGTGTATTTCGCTTAATAAATTAACAGCCAGAAAATAGTTATTAATTTTCAAGGATCAGTTGTCCGAAAAAGTAGGAAACAAGTTTCATTGTGATTAGTATAGAAGAATTTCAATAATCATATAACTCTTTTAGCTAATATTTGTTCTAAATTTTCTTATATCGTCATGAAAAATAAAAAGTCGGAGCTGTGGAACCGGCATGCTGGACTGACGACACAGAAATGAAAACCACGGCGAGCATAAATAAAAGATAAAAAACTTGAGTCTGCTCCAAAATATATGGAAATCAAAGAGTCTAAACTGTGCATAAGACGGACTAATTTAGAAAAAATGATTTGCACAAAGAAAACTGATTTGGAAAACAAGGAGTGTGATCTATGTAAGCCTGAACCTTAGAAAGGAGTGCCATGACAACATGAGCAGACAACCGCACAAGAGTTCATGATTTTTGTTCACTGTTACACTTTTTCGAAATAGTTAAGAGAGATTATAATACAATATGTCTAGAAGAAAATTATTAAATACCTCTACAAAAAAGCTAGCTTGTCATTGGTGACGCAAGCTAATATTAATATTCTTTTTGTGACGGTTTTGCAGGCATTGAACTCAATTTCTAACGGAATATGTCAACAAAACACGCATTTTAACATGTATGCTAGAGCATCTAAACCGCAAGAAGGTTTTACGTGCAAAGATTCTCATGCAAAATGTTTTAAAACGACAAATTCCACCGTGAAACTTTACTAAGGGACGATGTATCGCGGTGAAGTTTTGGGAGCGTGTTTCCGTTATTTTCTGTTTTGTTTACACTTTTAAGAAATTTAGAAATTTCTACGTAAGAATCCAACGCAAATTCTACCGAAACATCTATATAAAAAACACAATTTTTAACATATGTAATAGTGAACAAGAAAGGACAGGAAGGTTCTTCATCAAAACATTGCTCTAGAAATGTTTTAAAACGGCCAATTCTGATAGACTCCATCATTCCATGATCAAGAAGTGAGTCTAGGAAATGTGTTCCTAATTCTAATCACGAAGTATTCGTTGTGATCTCTTTCATTGGTTTTCTATATCTATGTTGAGATGCGGATATTTCGTGCAAAATGTTTTATTTGCTTGTGGGATCTCATACATTTATAAAAGGTAAGAGACATTTAACATTCCAATTCCAGAAATACATATGTTAGTCTAAAGTTCCCATTAAAGTATATCGGGGAGAGTTCAGGTAGTGTGCTACAGAATAAGATTTAAATGATGCTATCAGGTTAATATATTTATGTACTGTTACACTTTTAGTAAAATTTTCTTTACTTGCAACTACCCAAAAATAAAAGCCATATGCGGTGGTATTATGACAAAAGAATCTTGTTTAATATATATTCTTTGAAAGTCTTTAATTTAAATTATGTTCTAAAAAATTCAATTTTACTAGGACTCTGGGCAGAGTGCCTGGCAAGTCGCTCAGACATTGATTGTTGGTTATCTTAGTGGTTACATAAGAGTGCAAGCAATGCCTTAAAATGCCTTGGAAGGTACCCTAATAATAACTGATTTAAAAAGGAGTTCTTTGGGCAGAAGAGAAATAAGTGAATATACCCCAACCCTCAATGAACGCTCCAGTTACAGCCTTGTTCCCATTTTCATTTTGGCAGACGGAGTGAACGGCTTGGCAGGTGTCTTGTTCCAAATTTTTTCCCATTAATGGAAAATTCATTATTTTCATCGGTTTATTCTCAAAAACAAGCAAAGTGCGCATCAAAGCAATTAAAGATGTCAATTTGCTACTATACATTATACTTTATTATCTAAATTTCAAAGGGTTTATTTTTATACACTGTATAGGATTATCAGATTCTGAAGAAACCATTTTTACGACAATTTTAACGCAAAATGGTTACTGACCACCCTCTTTTTTATCTGTTTCCCTCAAATGAGACAAGATACACTAGAGAGCGAAGTCATAACTTCATTTTGTCACTTGTTCGAGCAGATGTTTTAAACGCACTTTATAAACAGAAGTGTATTTAACTTTGTTTAAATAATAGCTTTATTGTAGTTTTAGCATATGTTCCACAGAATTGTAAACTCGCACGTCTGTTGTTGAGTATTTTTTAATAAAGTCTAAAATGAAATGAAATGAAATAAATTTTCCGCGCGTAAGACTTATTTACTGAGACCGAGGTAGATTTGTGCTCCTATGACGGTAGTTGTTGACCGAGGAGAAGCCCTGCTCAACAATATAGTAATCGAAGGACCCAGTGATGACAAGTTTGCCTGTCTCACCGGAAACTTCCGACTTGGCACCTCACACACGGTTCAGAAAAATAAACAAAACCAAATCTCTCTGTTTCTCCATTGTAAATTCAATAAATTCAGGAAATATACGAAAGATATAAACATCCTGTTTGAGGGTTGTTTGAACAATTAGCTCTAACAATAGCAATAGTTCAAACGAATGCAGGCTTAGGCGATGTAGTCTTTTTTCAGAGCTTTTTCTGTCTTTTGCCATAGAAATAATATGGTTTATTTACGGCCTATTATTTCTATGGTTTTTGCACTTTGATTTGTTTTTGGTTTTTTTGATATGAAAACAATTTTTGAAAAGCAAATCTTTTTTCATGTTCCTTGTACAATTTCAACATTAGAATATTGTATTTTGGCCTGACATCGTAAGAAGTTAAAGATCACGTGATCTGTAACTTAACATTGTTAACCCAAGAGGATGTATTTCGTTTTTTGGGGTCTGTTCTTGATGATTTTTTTTTCAGCTGAGGGACATATCCTGAGTGAGCCTATCCTCAGGGGGGGGATATTTTCCTGGGCGGGGTCTTTCTTTGAGAACCTTCTCTCCAGGACTTTGTTTAAAGCAAGTTTATCTTAGAGTTTAAATTTTTTTTACGTACATTTTCAATTCACCTCGCCTCAAAAAATACTTGAACAAGACTAATGCTTTTTTCATTTTTCTATTTGTTGACTCGCTGTATTTATCTTTGATTAGTTCGATGATAATAATAATAATGATATGTGATCTTTACAGAGGAAGCTTCCATCACCATTAGTGCACGCTTGGCAAAAATGCATGCAAAATCGCCAATATGCGATATGCATATCCAGCGGTTATTCAAGTGAAAATATCCAATATTGGCTGCCTAGATGAAGTAGTTCGCTTCATTCTTTCAAAATGGCGAACCACTGCTAAAAACGCAATAAAGAATAAAACCCAATATTTTGCCAAATGATACAAAATTTGGCGAAACTAAATAGAAGAGATGTGGTACATGAATTGTGAGCATTTTACTGTTGATGGACTATGGCGTGACAGTGAGCTACGCCATGTTTTTCTTCTGTGAAGACTGCTGTGGTTGTATTCTGAAGTGAATCTGAATATAATGTGCAAGTTTTAGCAAAATCTATTCAGGATATTTGTGGAAAAAAATTTTGTTTGCAAGTTTTTACCTGTTGGGTATTCTCGAAAAGCAGTCATGAAAAGAAATAGCTCGCTGAATTGCGCATTTGGGTCATAAAATGTAGGATTGAAATGACATGTATGAATTTGTAAACAAAATTTACCTATACATTATAAAGTATAGCCATCAAAATATAAAGTAAAGCAAGGAAGCTTTCCATTTTCATCCTCGCAATTACATATGAAATATTATATAAATGTACATATGGCATACGAACAGTATGGTTGGACAATAGGCACAGTAATCTTGTGCTGTGTGAGATGTCTTGATAATACAAGAACTCTGATGTTATAGCAAGTAACAATGCTCAAGGGAAAAAAGAAACCTGGGTGAGTGGGAAGTTCTTAATGACCTACCTTACTTCATTCCTTTTTAGTACTTAAATGCAATAAATGTGGATAACACCTGCTATTCCCCAACCATTCCCCTTGCCCACCAAACTCAACACATGATCAGACAATTATGGAAAAATTCTCAGACTTTTACCTATTATATACTGTTTAGTAACTAATTTATTAGGTGTCAGGATGTACAAGTGTCTTGTTTATAATCAATACTTTTAGTGTACAGTAATTCATATAATGGTTGTAATTGGTCTATTTTACAATTATATATTATGTATTATATACAATGTCTTTTACTGTTTTAGTTTACTTTGTATTCTCATTGGTTTGGACTTTTAGTATGCATAAGCAAGATAAAAACTCTTTCCTTGACAAGTAAAGTGAGTCTTTATCATGCATTGGGCTCAAACAACAAAGATTGGGTTTGCTAATTGACTATGATGAAAGATCATAACATTCACAAATAGATTTGTACAGCAATAGAGTGAGTAATGAACAGTATGGCTGCACTATATAGCTTTACAAAGTGCAATTCCATACATGCATTGTGTTGACAGATCCTTGAGTTAGGCTATTCTACATTGCCCCCTCCCCTTTCCACTTCTTTGATCCACTGAAATTGATCTATTTCTGGCCATTGTTTAGTACTGTACAATGCAAGTAAATGGGCCCAAATTTATTGGCACATGATTAATTGTGAAGGAAAGAATTTTTATGTCAATCAGCAAGTGACACATGCTATTAATTTTATTTGTTGACCAAATTCAGTGCCCCCTTTTCCTCATTCAGTAATATTGTTTAACATTAGAAAAGGCAAAATAATATAATAGTATGCATTGGAGCACATCAAAAGAACTTTTGTGCTGCTATATCTATGAAATTGCCCTTTCAAGTATTTCATTAATTGTTCTTGGAACTGGCTGGCAAAGGCCTCACATACTATTAATTTTATTTGTTGACCAAATTCAGTGCCTCCTTTTCCTCATTCAGTAATATTGTTTAAGATTAGAAAAGGCAAAATAATATAACAGTATGCATTGGAGCACATCGAAAGAACTTTTGTGCTGCTATAGCTATGAAATTGCCCTTTCAAGTATTTCATTAATTGTTCTTGGAACTGGCTGGCAAAGGCCTCACATACTATTAATTTTATTTGTTGACCAAATTCAGTGCCCCCTTTTCCTCATTCAGTAATATTGTTTAAGATTAGAAAAGGCAAAATAATATAACAGTATGCATTGGAGCACATCAAAAGAACTTTTGTGCTGCTATATCTATGAAATTGCCCTTTCAAGTATTTCATTAATTGTTCTTTGAACTGGCTGGCAAAGGCCTCACATACTATTAATTTTATTTGTTGACCAAATTCAGTGCCCCGTTTTCCTCATTCAGTAATATTGTTTAAGATTAGAAAAGGCAAAATAATATAACAGTATGCATTGGAGCACATCAAAAGAACTTTTGTGCTGCTATATCTATGAAGTTGTCCTTTCAAGTATTTCATTAATTGTGCTTTGAACTGGCTGGCAAAGGCCTGCTTGGATTGAGAGCACACATAGGTTGTGGTAAAGACTTTTGCTGCCAGCTGATGTAGTCAGGTAAATAATGACCTAAAGAAGACAAACCCAGTGTCACTCTGGTGTGTCAGCAATCAAGATGCAATGTAGTGATGAGCTGACTGCCTGACGTGTGTGATTTTAATAAAAGCACACACACACAGGATGAATTTTCCATGTTGCTGCTGCAGTGTATTTAAAAACAAATCTGACCCTTTCCCCGTTTTAGGTAGTAAAATAAGATGACATGATTTCTTAATAACACATTTGGAAATTAAGTGTCAACACACATCTCAATCACAGACTCTGTCACTTTATGTATAATAAAACTAAATGTATTGGCCAGCTCGTGAATTCTTTACATGATACAAAAAAGAGCTGAAATACTTTGTAATACTACCATAGAACTGGAAAAATGTCGCGTAAGTATTTACTACCAAATGTGGAAGGCCAGTATTTTAAAATAGAAACAATACGTAAAAATATAATTTGCCTAAATGTACAAAGTACAAACAAATAGACATATAGTCATACAAGAGAAATCTGTCAGAACATGGGCCTGATTACCGATAAATAACACCTAACAGTTTATTTACCTCTTAATCTAAATGATTTATCCAGTATCCTCTGTTTTTTGCTTTCTTTGACAGTCTTTATATCCGTTTCTCTACTTCATATGTGTGCAAACAATCAATTGTTATTACTGGAGTTCCAGGTATCACCCGTAAAACATGCCTTTTTTTATGACTTTATAAAACAAAACTTTGAAAACAAAAAACATACGATTTTAAGTTCCCATCTTAACTTTAAAAATACGCAAAAATTTTTACGATCGGAGTAAAAATCAAAAAGATATAACTAGCCGAAAATTGCGAATTTTTTCGAAAATTCGCAATTCACCCGATTCGCGCACGCACCCTCGAAGCAAAATTCGTTCACAGAAAGGGAAACAACGTAACCATAGCAACTTTGGTATCAAAATTATCCTCGTAATTCCCCCTTTCAAATTCACTAGGTTTCCTATACTCCCCGACAACCCTAAACTTCTAGCACCGCTCGAAATATTGCGCAATTTTAGAAGACACATTAGTCACCAGTCTCCGGTTAATTTACGCACGGACGGCAAAAAATTGGGACATTTTGAATTGGCGATTTTGCATACATTTTTGCCAAGCGTGGTGCTTTTCAGAAAGGTCCTTCTTATAGAATTACATATACATCAATAAATTAAAAGTTAAAACCATACTAATTATTATCAAAAATTATTTGTTTATATAAATTTAAGAATGCTGACTGTCTAAAAACATTCTAAGCTCTCTCTTAAAAATGTTTTGGGGCATTGGTTTCTTCAAAATATTTGGAAGTGATAACCAATCCTTTGTTGCCCGATAATAAGTTGTCCTCATTGCCCATTCGGTGCTAGGCTTAGGTAACCTAGGCAACTGACCATTTCTTGTATCATATCCATGGGAGTTACTTAACGTTGATCGGTAACATTCGAAGTGTTCAGGTATGTTTCCTTTCATTGCATTGTGAACAGAGATGCAACGATGACTGAAGCGCCTTTCAAACAAGGATATCCATTTCAACGATTTTAATGCATCAGATGATGACTGCTTACTCCAATGGATTTTCCTGGCAAATCGATTCTGAAAAGCCTGCAATTGTTGCATCTCAGTTTTCACACCAGCCTGATCCCCCCAAACCATATCTGCATAGTCTAAATGTGGTAAGACTAGTCCCTTAAAATACGCAACACGAGATTTATAGTCCAACATATGGGTGATTCGATTAAATGCTGAGAGTCGATGGCCCAATTTTTGAAGCAGATCCTTGATATGTGGCTTCCAGCTCCATTTCTCATCCAACTTCACCCCAAGATATTTAAACGACTTGACCCGATCTATCTCTCTACCATCTTGTGATTGTAACTTAAAATCTTCAAATTTTAGCAACTTAGTTTTACTACCTGCCAGAATAAATTTCGTCTTCTTGACATTTAGTGTTAATCTATTATCAGAATACCAATCGGAAATCAAATTAAAAGTATGCTCCAAGGTCTTTTGCAATTCCTGAGATGTCGACGCAGCAGAGATCAGGACAGCATCATCTGCATACCATATAACACGAGTGTTCTCTACAGCATTTGGCAAACTATTAACATAAATGTTAAACAATAGCGGACCCAAAATACTGCCTTGCGGAACGCCATGCACAACAGAACGAGAATCTGACATTTCTCCGTTTACCAACACACTTTGCTTTCTATCAATAAGGTAAGAATGAAACCATTTCAGTGCTCTACGAGAGAGTGCTGCATTTTCTAGCTTCCCCAGGAGCACTTTATGGTTTATCGAGTCAACCGCTTTGGAAATGTCAACGAACAGTAAACCAGTAATTTTTCCCTTATCCATTGATTCAAGAACCCAATTATTTACTTGTGCAATAGCTTGCGCAGTGTTATGACCTCGTCTAAACCCATATTGATGAGGATAAATATAATTCAACTGATCTAGATGATCACACAATTGTGTATAGACAACCTTCTCAAGGATTTTGCTCAACACCGGCAACACGGAAATTGGCCGATAATTTTCAACCAACAGTTTATCATCAGCCTTATATACCGGGGTGACACGGGCAATTTTCCACAAATCAGGAACAATTCCATCCGTAATTGATTTATTTACGAGATGCGCTATTGAAGGAGCAAGCTCATTTCCTGCATCTTTTATCATTCTCGCCGAGATTTCATCCAAACCAGCCGCCTTATTTACTTTCAACGAATTTAAGATCGTACGCACAGTTTCATGATTTACTGGCTGCAAATCCAAGGGATTTAGTTCACTTTGATTTTCTGGCTCATATTTTAACCAGGCATCTGTTGCAACAGCTCGTAATCTACTTGAGATTTTACTTCCAATAATTGCAAAAAATTTGTTAAATTTCGATGCTACAGCTTTGGGCTCACACAGGATAGTTTTCCCGTCTTGTATTTGAGTCAGCGTATCACCAGTACTCTTTCCACCAATCACAGAGCTTAGAGAACTCCACATTTCTCTCGGGCCTAGTGACGACTCAATTAAATCCTTATAATACTTTGCCTCTGCCGCCTTTATCTTTCTGTTTGTAAAATTACGATAATTATCCCAGTTTTGACCAGATCTTTTCGCAATCTTTAGTGCATAGTCTCTTTCAGCCATTAGTTCTTTAATATCTTTTGAAATCCAAGGCTTCAACCCACCTTTTGTTCTTATTCTCTTTAAGGGTGCATGTCTGTTAGCAACATCAACAAACAAATTATTCCATGTTGAAACAGCATCACTAATCTCATCAAAAGTCTCTATAATACTCCAGGGAATACCAACAATATCTTTGCAAAAATGTTCCCTATTGTACCATTTAAAGGATCTAGATTCTCGAATTTCGGCTCGAGCTTTGCAAATTCCCGCTTTCTTCATGGCAAAAATAATTGAGTGATCACTTGCTCCGAAGTTTTGAACGCCATGTGAAACGAAACGATGAGGATTGTTCACAAAAATAAGATCAATAGCAGTACTTGTATGTTCAGTCACGCGTTTTAATTCTTTAATAAGTTGATTGAGACAATAGGGCCATTTATACGAGCGAAAATAAGCCGCAGCTTAAATAGGCCGCGGCTTAAATAAGTCGAGAACGTCTGTATAAACGCACAAATTCTTTGCGACTAAAATAAGCCGCGGCTAATTTTAGCCCAAGGTTTGAGCCTCGTCTTAAATTGGCCTCGTCTTAAATTTTATTTTTTGTGTGGTATATTGAAATATTTATGATTAACATTCAATGTTTTCAATAACTTAGCGTTTATTTTTGCCAATTATTTGTATGCAATGCACAATTATATACACAATTATGTAATTATTCTGAAATGTATAATTAAATTAATAATTTTATTGTGATTATTTTCATTTATCGACTTAATTTATTGGCAACATGAACTAATGTCAACACATGCCTGAGAAAGCATTTGTTTGCAAACAAAATTTCAATAATATTCTGCTGCCTGAAACAGTAGCATTGCAGTAATTAACATAGCAGTTGAAGAAAAACATCTCACGAGTATCTTTGCCGTCATGCCCCCATTCATCACTGTATTGTTGATTTTTCTCATTTGCTATAGTGGCATTTCCAACTTCTGAATCCATAAACCATTCTTCTGGGTATTCTTCTTTCTCTTTCATGCAATAATTATGAAGGGCACAACAAGTAAGTATGACTTGGTCAACGTTCGATGTTTCTAATTCAACTTGTTTCAATAGGAGCCTGAATCTTCCCTTCAGCAGACCAAATGCATTTTCTATTATTATCTGTGAAGAACTGTGGAATTTATTGAAGAGCTGCTCTTCATTGCTCAAATCTGTGTTCTGGAAAGGGACCATCAACCAACTTAATAAGGGGTAGGCACTGTCACCCAAAACCACCTGTGGTAGGGCATCTATTGCTAGGTTTAGATACCTAAAAAGAAACACTTTACAGTAAAATACATGTGAAATTGCACAAAGTCCTGCACCTTTTGACACAGTTAAAATAATACAACCATATTGACACTTACATAAAAGTATAGTTAGAAATCTTAAATGTTGGTTTCTATTTAATACCTTTTAGCTTGAACGTTACTGTAAAACGTTGACCTTCGCAGCATCCTTGCATCATGTATTGAACCAGGATGGCCGCAACTGATGCTTAAAAATTTTCCTTGTCCATCACACAATCCCTGTATGAGAATACTGTAGTTCCCTTTACGATTGTAGTAATCAGTAGGATGTTCCACTGGCTTTTTTATTTTGACATGACAACCATCAATGGCCCTTATGCAATTTGGAAATTGAAACGTTTTCATTGCTGCTGAGAGCTCGTCATCGGTTGTTGGAAACTTAATAAGATCAGGAAGGAGGTGTTTGTTTATAGCTGATGTGACTTCTTTGACGATAACCGATACCGTGGGTACAGCAACTCCGAACTGATTTGCAACAGCTCGAAAATTCCCTCCTTGGCCAAGGTAGTATAGGGTCAATAAAAGACGACGCTCGACCTCAATAGTATTTTGTGCAAACGTTTCTTGATTCTGTGTATGAGGCTCAAGCATTTGGCAGAGTTTGAAGAAGGCTGGACGAGATAATCGAAAATTATTTATAAATTCGTATTCGTCCATTGACGAGATATCGACATTAACCCACTCTGTTGACCTGTCTCGTATTCGGCTTGACAGCCGTTTCTTTCGCTCGTGCAACTTCCATAGACTATTACATCTCAACACTTTCCGTACCAGAGCAGTCTTTGTCGCCAGCGAATGTGTAGAAGTAAAAAGAGAACACAAAAGTCCTTTTTTTTGCAAGAGTAAGGCCTTTCGTGTTGCATTTTTCCTAACGCGAGCCATTTTCCTTTTGTTGTCATGGTAATGGGTATTTAAAACTTCGGTGACCTCGTTATGGTCTATTTATACGAGTGTTTTGGGCTAATTTAATAAATTTAGTAAAACTGGCGTATAAACGGCTGTGTTCTCGACTTATTTAAGCCGCGGCCTATTTAAGCCGCAGCTTATTTTCGCTCGTATAAATGGCCCTAATGTAGACTAGATATTTGCATTAATTTCCTTGAATATTTACATAGTTTTGGAGCAATGACATTTGCGTTAAAATCACCCATTGTTATAATGTCTTTATTCATTTCATCTGCCAGCTTGGTAAGATTTTTCTCAAATCCTTCAACAAATTCGTCATGCTTCATAATTGGTGGTTTGTACATGACTGTAAAGATAGTATTTTTCGCTTTATCCGGGCAAATTTCAACACATACTATTTCAAGTGAGTCTACTTCCAAATCAATTCTTCGTTTACTTGGCCACTTATTCTTAACAAATACAGCACAACCACCTCCATTTCGATTTCGATCCTTCCTGAAACAAACATATCCAGACGGACATATCTGACTGTCGAGTATTGTGCTGTCCAAACGTGACTCAGTCACCGCAAACACATCAACCTTAGCTTCATCGAGCAACACTTCCATGTCAGTATAATGACCAATCAGTGTTGCGATATTCACATTAGCAAATTTCGTACCTCGTTTCTTAAGATTAGGATTTAGTTCTATGGCCGACAACCTTTCTGACAAATAGCACATGGATCTTTAACGGGTCCTGGATTCAAAGCCACATCTCCTGAAAGTATCACTAAAGTAACTGCATAAGCGGTAATGTTCGTCAACTTTATCGCGGCCATGCATTTCAAGGTCGATGGCACACGAGATTCGCAAACAAACCTTCGAGACAGACCAGAATTACGCGTTGGATAATGCTTCAAATCAAGTCTCTTTCCCAGAAATATACTGTTAATCTCTATATCGAAGCCGTCGTCTGGGTTTAGAGAATTTAGAATAAGCGATTTCAAAAGCAACGTTAATAATATCCACACAAAGCAAAACCTCACTCCGTACGCCATAGTTACTTACGAACGAAACGATGAGGATTGTTCCAACCAGTTCGATGATTTCTTAGCCAGAATGATTTGTAATGCGTTGGAAATCAAGCGACAAGTTCGTGTAAACTAACTTCAGCCGGATTTTTCGAATACCAGTTAGTCTTTGAATCAGTCATTGACAATTCTTGGTGGTTGAGATGGGAGGCATTTAATTTTGCCGAGGAAAATTTTGTTCAATTATGCATAGGCTTGCAATGTCTTCGCTATCAGACACAAGTCTTTTATATGCCGTCCATACGTGAAGGATAACGAAAACGAAAGGAAAACTTGATGTAGCTGCTGAGGCGGTAGTCGACGAAAACGTGCATGCACCAGTAGTTGCTTTTATTTTAAATGCCTATTTACTCGACCACTTTTTTGCTGCGATTTACGGCGTGACTTTCTCTTTTTCAAGGATGTGAAAAAGTCGATGAGTTACAAAATGTTCCAGGTTATGATATTTCCTAATAACGCGGTTAAGTATAATCCACTCTTTGATTTCCTTCAAAAGGAAGAATTGCAAGTAAAATTGCAGTTGAAGTCACCCGTGTAAACGGGCCTTAATCAGACGTTTGATAGTGCTGCGAATTCGAATAGTTTCTAGATTATAACATCATATTAAAGCAATTCGTAGCAATATAATCTTAAATGTGAATTAAGATTAATGTATATAGTTAAATACATCCAATGCCAACCAGGGGCCGGTTGTATCAAAGACGTTTGCCCTAAATCATGGATATTAACTCCAATTTTAGAAAACACTTATGCATCTTGTTCATACAAGAATTTATAAGTTTTATGAAATAGATGTTAAAGGATTATTGACTTAGCGTGAGGTCTGTACAGTGAAATATCGGTGTAGTGTGACATTGTGTATTCAAATAACGTCGATCGTGGTTTCGTTAATTAGAATACAAAAAAGTTGAACAAGACAAAACTTTATTTCTTTCACATAAAGTTTTCAAACATATCAGCAAAACATTAATTTCATTAATAAGCATGTTGCAAGCAATAAAAAGTGCGATTAAAAACACTGGGAAAAAGCCCGGTCCGAATACGGAAATTTACGGGCCACGGTCTGCTACGTGTTTTTACGAACAGCACCTTGACCAATCAGAATGCAAGATTCTTCAAAGCAAAATCATAATTAGTTCTTCCGGGTGTCTCAAAAAAAGTATTGGTGTTTAATTTAATATATTTAAAAACTACACCAGCTATGACTTTCGAATAAGTCTTATGGTATTAAAAAATTGCTAACTTAAATTTTGGTATATAGAACGCTTGAATTTCATTCAATATTAAACGAGACATAAATGTTTTAAGCTGAGGTTTGGTTGAAAATTGGCAAAAAATTTGACTAAATTGGCCTATTAAATTTACTCAAAGACATTTGCTATTTTTCCTCGAGTGTTAAAATTTTGAAGAAGCTACCTTTAATCTCAAGGTGATTCGCCCTGACGGCTTCGATTTCCTGATCTGGCGATTTGCAACTTGTTTGTTTAGGGTTATCATTTTGAAGCAAAAAACCGCAACGTCCCGCATGAGCACCAGCCAATGAATTTGAGACAGCTTTGCCAGGCAATTATTTTAGCGTGCCAAAGACTGCATGCACAAATAGTCCAGACCTCATTTGATGGCAAGGTTAACAAAACACCACGTTGTATATATGTTCAAGGGCAGCTTTTTCAGATGAATAAATTATCTAATGTGTAAATATTTGTTTTATCGTGCGTTGTGTTGACAAGAACAAAATTAAAATAAATGTTAATTTAATAGCCCGATTTATGGTAATTTTAAGTATTTTCGAAATTGCTTGTTCGAAATGAAACTGTAGTTATATCTCATTCAATATTGCTTAAATTAGTCCGGTCGCTTAGCGTCAAAAATTGGCAAGATCGTGACAAAGCTGACAAAGTTGTATTCTCTTTCCCCGCGACTCCTCATGACAATTGAAATGTTTTGGGGGGTGTAATGAAGAATTTCAAAAATTTATCACTCCCGGAGGGGGAAAAAGTACTTTTATGAAATAGGTTGCGAACGTTTGTTCATGTGTTTGGTTTTTTTCTCAAAGACAGGGACTTATAGGGCATATAAAATTTTCTGTTTGATGTTTTCAAATTAAATATTATTGACTGGCAGAGAAAAATTGCCAACCGTTAACGTGGCATCTCATTGAGGTAACACCTTCCTGACTTGAAAATTTTAGGCACCCCTTCTTAAATTCATTAGGATGCATAGTTAATCAATTGTAAAAGGGGTGTCCAAGTTTGTCACCGCCAGTAACGATTTTTACCATAAGCCACCAGACTAAATATTTTCACGTTATATATCAAAATTTAATTTAGGCCTTTTGGAATTCAGTGAAGTCTATTCAGCAAAACAGCTAGTCCATTTTTAACGGTATAACAAATCAAACATCGATACTTTTTTTGAGACACCCAGTATGTTATACAATATAACAAAATTTAACTGTTTTATTGATGCAATGTAAAAACTTGTTTAATATTTTCGACTTATCCATCGTTTTAGCAAAACGCCGTTGAAACAATTAGGCCCAGAGAACAAAGAAATAAACAGACAATTTCATTTGTGGGATATCAACTAGCCCGTATTATTAACAGGGTTTGTGAGTGTTGCATCAATGAAAGAAAATCAAACATAGAAATTAGTTTTGTGGTGAAGGATTGAACTCACCGAATAAGTGATGCCCGTTCTTCGATAGTTCAATTACAAGGCCTGATGATAGCACAATTTTTTTGTAAATAGGAAATAACGTTTCAGCAATAAGCCAGAAATATTCCACATCAAAAACTCGTAAAAGTATTTCTTTGTTGGTAATATTTGCTGAGAAATATAGTTCTGGAAAGCAAAACGAACACTTAGTCACCATTCTCTTTCAGCGTGCAATGTAATTTAACATGGGTAGTACAATAGAAGAACAAAAGCTTGTTCAACCGTGACCCTGCACAAGGTACACAATAACCTAACACAAAGGTCTCCTAACCATCTCCTTCTATAAACTCTGTTAATATGCGCAAGCGGGCTGCCCCAGTTGGTGAGATCTGTCTTGAACGAGGCGAGATTTCACTCAAAACATTTCTATATCATGGGCTGGCCCGGTTGCCGGGATGAAAGCTTTTTCTAAAATCTGCTAAATATGATCAAAGAACTGTCACAATTCTTCCGGGGGAACGCAAAAACTATTAAATTGTCCCAGAAAGCAGGATGAAAATTCAAACAAATGCAAGTCAAATACATGTCGCTTACCGGGCTGCTTAGTTAAGTGGGCCAGCCCGGCTGCCTTATTAACACCCCCTACATCATGCAAAAATTAAAGTAAACGTCAAGTTTAATAATACTGTGTACTTCAGGGTGAACACAAGACTTCAACTTCCAATGCGTTGAAAACTTTATATCCGGTAAGATGAGATACGTTGCCATCAGATGGAAGTTGATATGTATTTCCAAAATTAGTTTTGATTATTTTGGATCCATGTTGGTAAATGACCAAGTCATCGACACCAAAACATGGCCCCCTCTCTCGCTGACGGTAAATTGCTTTCTCGTCATTCTCATTCTTAAGATGCAATTTCGACGGCGAGACTGTGTTAAGATCGTAATTGCGGAGAGAAAATATAAAAGATCCAGGAGCAGGTCTCCAATATTTATAACCATCAACTACAAAATAATGGTAGATTTGAAATCTATTCCTAATGTATAATAATTTCTAGACATCCACCGTATAAAAGCTAGCCTGAAATTTGATTGGTTGAAAGACTCACAGCATATCAGCTGATACACGCATTAAACAAGTGTACAAGATAGCGACACACGAGTTTTTTTAACAAAAAAGTCGAATTTTAGCTTAGAAAAAAATACGATGAAAAATACCTCCAGAGATCCTTAAGGTGTTGGCAAATACATTTTAAATATGGAATATTGTAGCATGAAATAGTTTTAAAGAATTAGTGCTAGACTGCATGGCAGGGAAAATTTGTTTTTCAAATATGAATTATTTGGAAATAGTCGGATATCGGGAGACATTGAACAAAAAAGTGCTCAATAGCATATCGACAGAGCAAAATGTATAATGATGCAAGATGCCTCAAAAATTGTCCGCAACAGCCAGTTTCATCGAGAAGGAATCTGCAGGTGGTAGACAAATTAATTTCGAAGACATGTGCGCATTAAAGAGGAAAATTGGGGAGTGGGTGTTCAAAAAAGATGCAATGCTGTATACCTGAAATCTATTTTTTGTTGGGAGGTATTTCTTTTGTTAACTAAGCATGCAATTTCAAGTTTTTTTCTTTAATTAAAATGCTAACTTTGTTCTTGAGGTAAACGAAAAAACAGAGACCACACTTTCTTTAGCTTACCCCAGCGCCATCCAGCAGATGCATATCCTCCAAAAATGAGGACGACGTCATTTTGTTCTGCTTTGACAATAGTCAATGTTTGTGCCTTATAGCCACATTTTTCTTGAAATATCCCACTCGTCCACCCATCTCTTGTCGCTCGCCAACAATTTTCCCAAACTCCAACTTCGAGGAGCCACTCTTCTAGTTTGATTTTGACTTCTTGCGACTCAGATGACAGTATATCAGACTCGAAGGAATAACCTGATAAATGAAGAACACGTCGTATCTGTTATCTCATCAACTAAATTTTGCTCAAAAATCCGAAATGCTATTTCATTTCTATGTGGCTACACAGCAAGTGCCGCTAGGGTTTTCCTAGCAGTGGTGATAGTGGTGATAACGAGATGGCTACAGTAAATACAAGTTAGTTGAGAAGAGAAAACAGAAATTCGAACCCTACTCTTATCATTAGTAAACTTAAGTGAGAAAATTAAGTGAATACTTCCAATGCAGGAGTATAAAGCTTTGAAGTAGAATACCATATCTAGAACTTCACTAAATACACTGATCAACACTAATTCAGTAATTCCTGCAAATTTTACGCCGGATTTAACACTTAGTAATTTGTTAAAGACCCTTCAGTATCCTGCAGCTGGTTTTAATTAAGAAGTTTTTTCCGGTTATATTTTTAAATGTGTAGTATTGTATCGTCTGTTGGAAATGTGGCCAATTAAATTTGATTATTATTCATTGTATTATTTTCCTGTATTCTTATTAGTTAAGAGCCTGCAGGTAATTATGCGTATTTTGGCGCTGACAAAACAAATCTGGCATCTGTGAAGGTCAAATTGTGAACTCGACAAATACGACAATTATTTGTCAAGGTCAAATTTTTATCTGGACAAATAAATGTCGTATTTGTCATGTCGATACGGTGCCCGCGTATTTTGGTGTAAGAAATTTGTCTTTGAGGTCTTTGTCTGTTTTGATTTGTATTTGCATCGCCCATTATTCTTGGGGAATGAAAAATAAAATAATTATTGAATCCGGCTTTGCAGTATATCAGAATTACTCAGACCTCGGTCCGCGTTAGTATCTAAATAATTTTGAGTAACCTGCTCAGCCTTATCCAATAATTCTTAATTGTTTACTTGAGCATATTTTGCCGTCCCCAAAGTATCCGACACGACATTCACAGGTGTAGGATCCTTCCGTATTAGTGCATTCCGCGTTTACATCACATTCATTAATGGTAGCTTCTGAACATTCATCAAAATCTACAAAAGCAAAACCAATAATATTGTTTATTATATAAAGTATAGTGCTTTAAAGGGATTTCGGGCACTGATAAATAATGGTAATTGCACTGAGTGGAGTGCAATTTGGTCTGAAATCAAACGCGTGATTTGTAATCACAAGTTTGATTTCAGACCAAAATTGCCCGACACGAAGTGCATTTTCCACTTTATTACATTCATTTTGAAATCTAAAACAAGACACACCTCCCGCCTTCCTACCGGTTCTTCTTCGGCGCGGTAGCATAGCAACAAGCGAACAAAATCGAAGGACATATTTGTACAGGTATTTAACAAATGGAGAAGATAATGAACTTGTTTGTGCATAAAATCTTGGCCAAAGGAATAGAAACATTCTATCAGCTTTATTCGCGATTTAACAGGATTCAAGAATGGATTTTTGAGCTAAAACATATTAAATTTATCTGGACTTATTTGTCGCTGCCATATTGCATTTCGAGCTTGTACTAGTTATTCAATGTTATTCACAAAGGTTTTATTTCTGTAATGTGTAGAATCGTTTGATTTGTTTGGCAACTTAGCTAGTGTTTTATCTGTTTTTCAGTGCTTGTGTACTAGCCTTTGACTGACTGAGAAAATAGTATAGGTGATATGAAATTTGTTTATTTTGCTCTTTTGTCACCGTGATCAGATGTTTTTAAAATTTATTTGGTAAATTGAATGCATGCAGTTTGATTTGCTTTGTTGGCTAGACTCGGCAGCCATATGCAATTGGGACCAAAAAAGATGCGATTAATGAGCAGTTCTTTAATGGCGCCCAAAATGATGCGATTTGGGGATTAATCGCACTATTTTTGACCAATCAGAATGCTAGAAATACCATTGATTTCAAAATGAATGTAACAAAACTGATAATCGCACATGTGAAATTATTTATGATAATTTCACATGTGAAAATTATCACTTTTCAATCAATCATGTTGCTGCTTTTCTTGTTTACGGTGGGAAAAATCTCATTAGTATGCAAACTGTATTTTTCGAGCTTTGTTTTTTTCTCTCGTCGTGAAAGCTTTGTTTTTTTCTCTCGTCGTCCCCTCGATATGATAAGTATATCTGCCTCTATCTGCTTTACTATATTTTTCGCGTTCAGCGCGCATCTCTTAAATCTCAAAATTTTTAAAGTATGTCATCGAGTCGCTTTGTACATCACAGTGAGGACGACATTCAATGCTTTGTGGACACAGAAGCAAATACGAATACAAAGAAAAAAACGGCAAGTGATATTGCACTCGTTGAACTTTTTCTTGCAAATGAAGGAGAAACCAGGGATATTATAAGAGATTCCCCAGGAAGATTTAGATCTAAATTCCTGGTATCCGTCTGAAAAAAATCTGGGGATGAATATGAACCTACAACTTTGCGAGGCTTTATAGCTTCTGTGAACAGATACCTTAAAAAATTTAAATACAGCGAGTCAGTTATTACTGGTCAAAGTTTTGCAACTACTCGAGATGTTTTGAAGTCGAAACAGAAACAATTGAAAAGACTTGGTAAAGGGAATAGACCGCAAGAAGCTGCCCCTTTGACTGATGACGAGATAACTGCACTATTTACTCCCAACGTTATGGGGATTCATTCACCAGAAGCGCTTGTTAACATTCTATGGTTTAATAATTGTTTGGCAATGCACTTAAGATTGAGGGAAGGCAAAGAACAACGAGACTTGCAATGGGGTGATATCGAGTTAAAACCCGACTTGAATGGAAAAGAATACCTTGAATACTCTGTTGAGAGGCAAACGAAGACTAGACCAGGTGATAATCCTGCAAATCGAAGAGCAGTAAAACCAAGAATGTTTGAAAACAAATCCTGTACATGTTTTCGTCTACAAACTGTATCGAAGTAAACGACCGTTGCAAACCTTATCACCAAACTCGCCATATCACACGAAATATCACACGAAGACTGCAAACCCTGGCTTAAAGCTCAGCCTATGGAAGTAAACAAGCCAAATTCTTTGATGAAAAATTGTGCGGTAAAGGCTGGGATTGGGGCTGATAAGCGTATTACCAACCATAGGGCAAGAGAAACCCTGTGCCACCAACACATATTGCTCAAGTAACAGGCCACAAAAATCTTGAATCTATGAATAATTATAGTTGTTTACGTCAAGAGCAACAAAAAGCCATTTCATCCTTGTTATCTGCAGACACTTCGTCGCCGTCATTAACGACGAATCAATCGCACGCAAGGGCATTAAGCCTTGAATCAAGAAAGCAGGAAAATGAGACAGAAACTTTATCCATGTTTAAAGGTAATTTTATCACTGGTGGAACTTTTGACATACTCGTTGCGAGTTCTACAGCGTCAAATAGTCAAACTTTAATAGCTGATAGTCCCAAGAGAAAATATCGCAGACTCTGCCCTTTAGACAGTAGCGATAGCAGCTAAGAACACTAAGTCAGTCGAATTTTAAAACTTTTCGAATGGTCAGTTCTATAAAAGTATCCCATTAATTAGTTAATATCATGTAACCTGTGCTTTCAAATTTTTGTAGGCATTTAAAGGTTTTTAGTTAAGTTTGTTTGGAGAAGTTAAGATGTTAAATTATTTTATTAAATAAACCATTCAAAGTTGAGTAACTTGATTTTCGATATATTTTGTTTGAAAAGACTGTCCTTTATATAATAAACGCGAACGAGTGAGATATCATGTTCAACTCGAGAAATAAATGTGGTATTTCCAAGCATCCATGTATTATTCTCTATATATTTTAATTTATTATGATATCTAATATTGCGCCTTAATTTAATTTTCGAGCACAAATAAAACTGATAAAAATTATTGCTCTACAAACAACTAAGAAAGCTGTATTTTTCTACATACCTGGAAATTAATTTGTAGATTTAACTGATTTTGATAGTATTTCCGCCTCCTCCCTTTACAATGTTGAAATTAAGGTCACTCACACACCTTGCAAATTGACGCTCGCTCTTCCAACATTGTTCGAGAAGGGGGGGGAGGGTTAAAATCACAATTTATTTTTTTTTGCGAAAGGCAAATTATTATATTGCTGCAGGTAAAAGATGGTTTAAGTTTTTGAAAAGTCTACGAATATTTTTTCCAGGATTGTAGCACCCTTGCATGCGCGCTTAGCTTTTACGCGTGTTGACCTACCACTCTTGCGCACTTTGTTTTTTCGCTTGTTGACCCAGCACCCTTGTGCGCTTGGCATTAGTTAATTGCCAGTGATACATGTAGCTACATGTAGCGAGGAGTCATGTTTGGTGGAAATTTTCGGAAAGTTCAATTTATTTGCAATTTGGGCACCAATTTTTAGCCGTGCAGTCACAGTGATAAATTTGCAGGATTTAGTAATTTAGCTCCGGAGCGGACTGCAAAAGAAATATAAGCGCAGCAATTTCTTCTCCCGCAAAAGCAAAAGAATATGGCATTTGAAAGACATGTTTACCAATGCATCTTTCCCCATCTTCCTGATATCCACTAAGGCAGCTACAGAAATAAGATCCTTCAGTGTTGGTACAATTTGCATTTTCAGTACAGTTGTCACCAAAACTTTCGGAACATTCGTTTATGTCTAAAAAGACCAAAAACACACACCATGTAAAAACCTTCATCGATGAAGTCTATGCTTTGATGAAATTGTTCTTGAAATGGCTACATAACAATTCACTTCACCTTCACAATCCCTTCCATTTCCTGAAAATCCATTAAAACATTTGCAAGTATAAGATCCTTGGGTATTGGTGCCAACTGCCTTTGAATGACATTCGTTGGTAGACTCATCAAAACATTCGTCAATATCTGATGTGAGAAAATATACAATAATGTTAATTCATAAAGAGACAATATTATATTAGTCTTTATTGTAAGCATGTTTATAGGTAAACAGGGACAATAGAATTATGTTGGTAGATACCTACTGTTGCTCAACTGTTGTAAACTGACAAAGAGATATCTTTCCCAACTAACATTCAAAGTTTTGATTCAGTTAACATCAAATCAACCACTTTAAACTAAACTATATCAGCTAAATATAAACTAAATTATCATTTCTCTTTATCATTGCATATTACATTTTTAATTCTGATTTGTCAATTTACCTACATATTTTTTTTATTTTTGTATTAGTCACGGCCCAAAATTTAACTGTAATTGTTTTGCGTTTTGCAAATTTTACAAATTTCTTTTTATCGATCTGGAATGCAATTTTTAAACAATTTAACTTTACTGTAAATCACAAACCATCTGGGAAGATTGAAAGTGTTACGATGGATATAGTTGCTGAAGACAGAGGGTCATTGTCATTTATTATGGCGAAGAATTGTCAACGTGGCTTGTGACGAAGAATTAACTTTTACTTTCGCAAAGTAGGAAAAATTGAAACGGCGAGGGGTGTCTGTCTGTATGTATTTCTAGTATAGTTTTGAAAGAGTACACTATACCTTGGCAGTTTTTGCCATCCCCAACCTACCCGTTGAAACAAACACAAGTATACGATGCTTCGGTATTGATGCAGTTCGCTTTAAGTAGCATTCATTGTTGGATTTATTTGAGCATTTATCAATACCAAGATTCGGAAACATTAAGAAAAAAATGCAGCCTAGGAGGCACGCAGCTGTACAGGCTACAGGGAGTATTTTAAAGTGACGGAAGAGAGGGGACATGGCAGGAATGGGGAATTCATTTCAGAGGAGGGGGAGGTATGATTACCTTGGAAATTTCGAAAACTAGAAATTCGCAAAAATTACAAGACGGCAGTCTTTGTTTAATAAAAATAGTTTTTGTCTTTTTAATACTGTCGTTTACTTTGAGACTTGATATATTGATAAAACACTTATTTACTGGGCTCTCGGGCCGTAGCAGTAGCTATGTTTTGTGATCCCATTGTCGCCATCATTCCTTAGCTGTTCAAAATTAGCTATTTTACGATCTTACAAGCGCGTAGTAATCTTCAATCATCCATTTTTTTATTGAAAACATACAGATTTACAACTGGTCCAAACTGGATTTCTTTTTATTTTTGTAGAGCTGAGAAATTCGAATTGTTCTAAAAAAAATAGCCTTTGCATGATACAATTTTATAGTAAATGAAAGGGAGTTGGCCCTTATGTCTCTGTCAATACATTGCGCAACTTTCGGTGGCGGCCATTTTGGAATAAGGTGTATATATCCAAGAAAAAAACTCCTAGCGAGTTTATCAATGCGTAATTTCCTGTTTTTTCCCTACATGCACCACCATTTTTGAAACAACCTAAATATAAGCTGAATTAACTAGTTGCTACCCAACCTATGCATCACTCCACCAAACTCCTCCACCGAGCTAATTAGTATAGACAATTAAGGACTTTACTATTCACTTTTTTAGGCAACAATAGACCTTTTTGCTTGTATGTCATAATTAGATAGAATTTGAGCAGACGGCTGGGCATAATATCCACCAGCATTATAATTCTTCCCAGTGGCGTAGCCAGCTTCGATAATTGGAGGGGCGAATATTCATATATTTGTATTCACAGACCTTAAAAACAATCGATTTCAAAAGAAATTGATGATGCAAAACATGATACATGAATATTCGCCCCTCCAATTATCGACGCTGGCTACGCCACTGATTCTTCCAAAACTAAGGATAATGCACACTGCGCAGATACATGTACGCATAGCGTACCTATTTTTTCATTATGTATTATTATCTTCTATTACAATATCTAAAATGTAGACAGCTCACACAAGCACACCCAAGAAATATTGCAGTGTCCTAGGCTGAATATACGTCGAAGTGAACACCACAGGCGACCGGCGATGTTTTCGTCATCATCGGATCACAAAACATACTGTTTCCCTCGCACCCAGTAAATAAGTGTTGAGCCTGGTTTACTTAAATGTATACACTCACAATGCGCGTTTATACCCTCAATGGAAAAATTTGCTTTTAGCTCAAGGACCGACGTGCGAAGTTGCTCAAAAACCAAAATTCCAAGAAAATTTAATTTTTCCCATTTGCTTCTGGAAATTTGTTACTAGATTTTTCAAAGCATTCGTCAATATTTGATATGGGTTAATTAGAATATAATGATAATTATAAAGATAATAACAAGAGGGGGAAAATACTATTATAATATTTGCGGTCTTTGAATAATGTGTTTTATAACTAGGGGGGGAATTAAATAGATAATTTACGTACCTTTTGGGATCAAACAGCTGGCGTTGTACTCCTAGAAAAATAATAATTATTTACTCTCGGCCTGATATTAGCATGCTTTCTGCGTCATTACTCAAGGTTTACAGTAGAATTTCGACATTTCGTTTATTATGGTAAAATTCTTGGGTTAAATAATGGTCGCAAGTCAAACAACACTCAATATAGAGTAGCTTTGGCTTGATTGTCATTTAAATAATTATATATTGTTATTTATAATGTGTTTGCTTTTAGTGACTGGTCAATTTATGATCACGTGGCTTCAGATAAATGCAATGTTTCCCGGGGGCAACAAGTAAATAATTGCTGCCCGCCGAAAACAAAACAAAAGCTATGCAAATGCAACAAAAAACAGCGCTTTTCCAATCGTCAAGCACTTAAATTCAACTCTTGATAGAAAGGAATGATGTAGAAAACACCCAGAAGGCTACAAAAAATGCTGTGGCAACGTTTTAGCATTTTGTAACGAAATTTCACCAAACGAACGCTCGCCAAGGGACGATAGTTACCTCTAAGAGCTGTCATTAGAAGAACTCTTATGGGTTTGAAGTTAAACCTTCATAGGCATTTCCTTCTTAAAAAGAATACATGTTAACATCATTAGCGATCAAGTGTACGAGGCGGTCATTGTCGAATTAAAATGGCAAGGTTTTGGAAATGTCGAACATCACAACGCAATTTGAAAAGAACACTTCCGAAAAATCCGTTGTCCTAGAATCTTGCCGTTCCTGATCCAACAGGAACCTCAACAGATTGTTTTGTTCAACAACATGTTTTACCTAATTCGCATTCGCCGAGGGAGAGAAAACCTTTGGCTTCATACAAAGCAATCGTTCGCCATAAAGACTGACGCGATAGGAGAAAAGTTTGTTTACCAAGCCGCAGACGAGCTGGACAAAAACCACAGAAGGAATGACAACACGGACGACACAACAGGTGAGGGACGTATGTACGAAAACGACGGCCCATTTTGTCCGGTGAAGGCATTTGAACTCTATTTAGCAAAGATTAGAAGTGCTTTTAATTTTTGGTCAAACGCTTTACTAATTCCTACAACAGTTTGTATTTCAGGTAGGAATACATAAGGAACTCTACAGAGCTGGCTTTAAAAATATACCTCGATCAAGTATTTAATCAAACTCACTGACTTTAAAAATGTACTCGGATCTAGATGGTACTAAATAATATTTAAAAATGAAATAAAAACCGCTTTTTAACAGTTCACAGTCTCTAATTAAAGAGTCCCTGAACCGAAATTTTATCCTGCTACTTATTGATTGCATTGCAAAGATCGCTTAAAATCACAGTGCAACTCACAATGTAGAGCTTCTAATTTTTCCTTCTTGAGATATTCACCTCAATTCCATATGCAAGTAACACAACTTATTGCATAGTAAGTTTTCAAAAAATTATTAGAAATTTGCTACGTGAACGATATATTACGTGATTTTTATCTTTGCCATTGACTAAGCCACCTGGTCTTGAAACTGCCGGCAACTCTTGTTAAATTGGCCGCTCCTTATATTGCTAAACCACTTGCGAAAATATTCAACGAATCATTATTGACTGGAATATTTCCTAGTGATTGGAAGGAGGCTAAAGTTATTCCTGTTTATAAAAGTGGTACTAAATCTAACATGAATAATTACCGACCAATATCTATTATTTCGATCATAATAGCTAAAACGATGGAGAAGCTTGTGCACAAACAAATCTATTCCTACCTTCAACAGAATAATATATTAATTGAGGCTCAACATAGTTTTGGACCTCTTCACTCCACTGCTCCTGCATTATTAAAAATTACTAATAAATGGTATCAAAATATGAACCAAGGCCTTTTAAATGGATTCGCATTTCTTGATGTAAAAAAGGCATTTGATACCGTAAATCATGAAATATTGCTAAGTAAACTTTCTTTATATGGAGTGAAAAGAACTGCCAATGCTTGGTTTCAGTCGTATCTGTCAAATCGCACCCAGGTTTGTCAAGTTAATGGGAAGTTGTCTCTTTCGCGAAACATAATCACAGGCATTCCTCAGGGATCAATTCTAGGTCCTTTGCTTTTCTTAATTTATGTTAATGATTTTCCAAATTGCTTGACTAATACCGAATGTGATATGTTTGCTGATGATACTCAGATAGCTTCGGAAAGTAATGATATTAAAATTCTTACTGGAAAGTTAAATAATGATCTTGTGAATATTTCTGACTGGATGGTTGCCAATAAACTTAGTCTGAATGCTGGTAAGACTGAGTGTATGTTATTTGGATCCCACAAAAAACTCCAACAGAATAGGAACGATTTCCTAATTGAAATTGATAAAGCGCCCATCGAGTGTGTAAATGTTTCGGAATCCCTGGGTGTCATGATAGATGCGACTTTAACCTGGAATTGTCAAGTCGATTTGATAACATTCTCTACGTCCTCAAACGCCTACGAGATCTTGTGGATGTGGAAACCCTATTAGCAGTTTATAAAACGTTAATCCAGCCACATTTCGATTACTGCTCTCAAGTGTGGGGCTGTCTTGGGACTACTCTTCAAAACAAATTACAGAGATTGCAAAATAGAGCAGTACGTATAATTACAAAGCGAGGCCATGAATGCAGATCAGCCGATATTTTAAAAAAGCCAGGTTTACCTGCCCTTGATGTTAGAAGGAACAATTAACTTTGCATATCAAAGTATCATATTAAAAATAGCTTGGCACCGCAATATTTAACCGATCTATTTTGTCAAAGTAGTTCAATACGCGATTACAATACCAGATTTGCTCAAGATGCCTTAGCACCCTTAAAGCCAAATTCAAATTCACTGAAAAAATCATTTTCCTATAAAGGGGCAGTTGCCTGGAATAATTTGCCATCCAATTTAAAGAAAATTGACTCGTTACTTACATTTAAAAGATTAAGATCTGTAAGTAATGCGTAGAGTTGAATGGTTTGAACCACATTTCACTTATTTTATATTTTTTCCTTATTGCATGTATATATTTTATATTGTTACCCTCTTTTATATGATCTTTATTGTGTATTATTATATAATTTATCATAATAGTATTGTTAAAACTGTGTGCACGGCCTATTGGAAGATCACTTGTTGTAAATATCTTTTTATGTGAAATAGTCCCGTGGGTAAATGTTTAATAAAGTTCAAAGTTCAAAAGTATTGTAATATAATGTAACGTAACGTAACGTAACGTAACGCAACGTATCGTAACGTAACGTAGCGCAACGCAACGCAACGCAACGCAACGCAACGCAACGCAACGCAACGCAACGCAACGCAACGAAACGCAACGCAACGCAACGCAACGCAACGTAACGTAACGTAAAGTAATGTAATGTAATGCTGTGCAATTCAATGCAATGCAACGTAACGTAACCTGATGTGATGTGATGTCATGTGATGTGACGTGACGTAATGTAATGTAATGTGATGTAATGTGATGTAGTGTGGTGTGGTGTGGTGTGATGTAATGTGACGTAATGTGATGTAATGTGATGTAATGTGATGTAATGTGATGTAATGTGATGTAATGTGATGTAATGTAATGTAATGTGATGTAATGTGATGTGATGTGACGTGATGCGATGCTAGTCAGGGAGGTAGTGGTAATTTTACCTACCTTCTCGAGGGACAAATCAATTTTGCTCCTAAATTGTCCGTTGGATGCCTAATATCACAATTCTGAAGGTTGTTTGGCCCAATTCATCGTGTAGGCTTCGATCAACACGACAAGTAGTTGGTGATGTGATGATTTGTCTTGGCATTTAACAGAAATGGTCTGCTTAATAATTGTCACGCCGAAAACAACTCTGGCAAAGCAATAAAATAATACTTGAGCGGTTTTACTCGCAATGTTGCCAATTGAGAGAAAGCGCGAGGCATCTCTATCTTCCTCGGCAATGGAAATTTGTTGGAAAGCCTTTTCTACGTCTGCTACTAAACCGACATTGTCTAAATCGAATCAAAATGTCAACGATCATACTTAGGTAAAAGTGAAGGCCCTGCGTTCAAACACGAGTTTATAGACGTTTTGGTGGTTTTCGCACAGGCGTTGTACACTAGCTACTCGAACTTTTGTCGTTTGCTTGTCTCTTTGAATTACTGGATGATGCGATAGGCAATGTACGTTCTCAGGTGTACAGCTAACAGTTTCGATGGGTACTTCTTCGAGAATCCCCGCGTCGATCTGGTTTTTTTTTATTAATTCGTCATACCTTCGAAAAAGCCCGGGATACTTTCCCAGACGGTTCACTTTGGATGCAAGACAACGCTCACTAAGCTCGAAGTTGTCTGGCAGAATAGAATGACTTTCCCGCAAAGCAATGACAAATATCGTCCATTTTTAAACTCAACTGTTGGCTTAAAGTGTATATGACACGAAATTTTATATTTTAGAATTACAGACTTCTTTCTGCGGTAATTATCCTAGAGTAATTTATTTTCTAAAAAACACGATGTCAAGGGAATTATTTGAATGTTTTAATACGTGGCCGTGAGGAAAAAACTGTCCTATGACTGGGAACGAAATTGCACCAAAATGACGTCACTGATGAAATGTATTTTATGTTCATTGGCGCAATATAACTCAGGGTAAAACCACTAACGTCATTATGACGTCATTTTGGTGCAAACTCGTTCCCATGCATGGGACAGTTTTGGCCTCACGGTCATGTATTAAAACGTTTAAATACTCCCCTTAGCATCATCTTTTTGAAAAATAAATTACACCACGATAATCACCGCACAATGTATTGTATGTTTCTGAAATATAAAATTTCGTGTCAGATACACTTTAAACTGATACTAAGCGGCCGGGCTTGCATTGTGTTAAAACTTCACTATTATATATATTCAAATATTTAAAAAAATATGCGATAAAATATGTATATTTTCAATAAAAATTACTTGTCTTGTGCACACCTGGGCCGCCTGTGAAATTGATACGATTATCAAGTTTATGCCATTATTAAGTTACTGCCATTACCAACTCGTAGGTTGGTTGCCACGAGGTTAGTATTCGTGTTATTGTTTTCACAGGGGCGTGTTACCGGGTAGACAGGAAATAACCCAGCTTAGTCTCAATCGCGATAGGACCGAATGTAATGTGATTTAATATCTCGAATTTCTCTTCATATTTACACGCTGGTTCAAGAACACAAATATGAATCTTTATATTTCAATAAACAAAAGTTTCCACCCTATCTTCACCTAACAATAGCTACGTAATGTAAAACAAAAATAACTTCAACAAAAATGTCAATAATTTGCAGCAATCTCATTAAGTTGTGTGAGCTACATATTGAACAAAGTCTCGAAACCACGACAAGCAGACAACTTAAGGAATGCAAAATAAAACGAGTTCTGAAAATAAATATCTTGTATTACTGATATTCAAGAAAAAACAAGAAAACGACCGAGTAGGTGATATTTCGTTTTTATTCCAAAGGCACTGCCAAACCATTTGACAATGTCTTTGGAATAAAGACGAAATATTACCGACTCCGTCGTTTTCTTGTTTTTTCTTGAATATCAGAAATACAAGATGTCTATTTTCGAAATTTGCTTTATTTTGAATAAAGTCTAGTTGAATATCTCGAGAACGAAATTCTACCAAGGAAGTTACACTGTGATTATATGCCAATAATATTTCAAGCGATGTTTTGGAATTTTTCCAAAATTGGAAGTGAAGCCGGTGTGTGTCCAGTTTCACAAAATTTAAAAACATCATGAATACTATTAATCCTACATTTTACGAGCAACATCGTATAGCTTTCGGTTATTTAAAATCATCACAAAATTAGGCAACTCAACGGCTCGAGGTTTGAAAACGTTTTGATGCGCTTTAATCCACTTGTGGAATCAATATTTCCTCTATAAACCAAATTTTTGGGCTTTTATTTGTACATATCATACAGCATTTTTTTTTGAATCCCTCTTGATCAATTCCTTTTGTTTATGTACTTTTCCACCATTATTTGTTTGTGTTGAGTCCCGTACTTTTGTCATGCTAGTAATAAAAGGCTTTACCTTCACTGGGCTGTTGAAAAAGAGATGATCGTAGGTGTCATTCTTCTTCAACAGATCATCCGATGTATTGGAAACCAAATTATGCAGCAATTCACAATTTTCTTCATTTCTTGCAGTGATGATGGTTTTAAAGTTGATTGATCTGCAACAGGAATCCTTCACGCATTTTATTGCGCAATCTGACCAATCAGCGGTCAATATTCGTGCGTAAACCGTTGTATTAAGCCTGAAACCTGAATTGTTAAAGAAAATTATACCTCGAGATTTACCAAAATAAATGTCCCACGTCCAAGAAAGACTTTCTAACTGGTTAGATTTAAAATATTTAACAACGATTTTTCAAAATATGCCAAGATTATGCAGCTATGGAATCCAATTTGTAATCATAGCGGTATTTTAATGGACTTTAGTGTCTGCTAGACAACATTTCATATCACTGTAATAACTTTGGTGGAAAGGTCTCAATGTCTCACCTTGAAAAGTTGCATTGAAACAAAAGCTTAATGCTAGACTGTTATCCTCTTGGGCGTTTACCAGAGAAATGAATAGTATCAAGAAGAAGGAGAAATTTCTTAGCATCATGACTGGGCATCCGTATCAAACTAGAAAATTAAACAGCCGAATATGAGATGGCCTTTCATCGCTGATGTAGAAAAAGACTGAAATGAAAACACAAAATTTTAATGATAACACAATTCGGACGCTCAAATATATACAGTACCTGCAGTCAGAGAAAAAATATTCATGAAGCATTCAGAATATAGTTATCTTTATCAGTAGAAAAAAACGAAGAGCAATTTTCAAAATTACCATGCACTCTACAAAAAGACAGACTGCCATAATGCATAGACTTTAAATAAAATCGATTAGAAGTACTTGCAGACTCTTGTCGCAGAAGGTACTAGTCATGCTAACATTTCACCTATAAAGCACTTATGCTTCATAGAGCAAATTTACTTAACACAACAAATATTCACATTAATCCACCTGTGTGGTTTCTAGCACTAAATATTTTAATATTTCGCTATAAATGATTAACGTAATATTTGAACAGCACGCTTGACAAGCACCTGCTGCTTCGTAAGTAATTAGTAAACTAAGCCACAAAAATGTAAATTGACGAAACGATAAATTTTAAGCATTTCCCTTTTATGCACAGGGTTTTCAAACTTTCGATTCAAGACAATTATAAAGCTGAAAGATGAGCATGCATTTTCTAAAATTGCAATTTTAGAAACAAATACTACGGGTTAGGTAAAAAAGTACGACAGCTTGATTTACTTTCACTTAAAAACTAAAATAGCTAATACACTCAGACAAGTGACCGCGTCTTCTGCTATGTTCAACTTGATACATCTTTTGTAATTTTCCGTGCAATGTTAGCTGATATAACTTTGTTTGAAGTGAAGCAAACATTTTTGAAACAGAGAAGACCTTGCTAAAAAATTGAAGTGATGGAAGACAGATATAGATGAACTTTTTATTTCAAACATAAAGTGTAGAACGTGACATGATCAGTAATTCGATCACACAATTTGAGAGAGCTTCGCGAAGTGATTGTTACAGCTTGCCGCAACTTGATTAGAATAGAAAATGGTACACAATTTTTTCAACGCATGCATGAATGCACGCACAAGGTGTGCAATCATGTTTGAGAAAAATTTGTTTTTGTTGACAAATAGAAGATTGCTTTGAACAAAAAGCGTGAACTGATAATAAAGAGTAGAACGCATCTTATTTCTGTATGATATATTTTAAAATATCTATTATATATATAATAATAAATATTAAAGCTATACACATAAGACGAATCACTTTCTTTTCACTTGTGTATGTTAAAAAATTGTGTTCTTATTGCTTGGTTCAAAATTTCGCCTCCATCATGGGATTTGTTTATTTCGTATCACGATCCCAGGAAGTTTGGAAGAAAATTGGGTGCGTCTCTAAGCGAAATTTTATCGCTTATATATTTTTATATATTTTTAAAAATCTCATCTGATTAACACATTTACCAAGCGCTTGTTTGTGTGGTAATAGGATAAGGAGTAAATAAATGAGGCAATTCCTTTTTTTGTGATTGATGCATGCTTTAAGAATTAATCAATTTTCTGAAATAGATTTGTGTGTCACTAAATATATTTGTGTGTTGCACTTATGTGACACCGTAAAAAGGAGTAGGGATCATCACTTAATAACGAACGTGCTAAAACTGTATTGGTTGATAATCATTAAAATGCCTGTAAAATACGTAAACTTTAACGAACCTTCATGCTAGTTTCATGAAACACTATTATAATTAACAAATATTCTTTATTCTGCAGTTAGCTGAACCACCTCTTAATATAGTTATTTATTCGCATACAACTACAAACTTAATCCAGGTTGTTATTGGCAACACAAGCCATCGGCGATGCTAGGGGGGGGGGGGGAGGGGCTAAGAGGGCACTTTTCTTCTTAACAAAATTTGTCTACTTCTAGTACTTTTTGTACTAAAAATGAGTCATTCAGAAAAATCCAACGTTCGTCAATACAAAAAATAACTGCGTTTATACACGCTGAAGAAGTGCATTAAGTAAACACGAACTATATCATACGTTGCCATGGGGAGTGCGGATATAATGCAGTCAAAAGTGCATTCATGAATTTTTCATCAACTCTCAAGAGACGTTTAACTCTTCTATGTATAATTATGATGGTCGACCACGACTGATGCGTCTAAATCAGAATACCCGCGTTAAAAACAAATTGCTGTGCGTGAAAACCGTAAAATTCAAATCGATAACTTACGCCAAAATCTGTTATTAATGTCAAGTTTTTCTTCAAATGAAGATATTGCGTGTAACGACTGTATAGACGTTAAGCGTTCAGCTGCAAGTGAATAACATTTTATAACTGCGTTTTAAACATTCGCCTGTTCCTTTGCTCAATATGTAACTTTTTTATTCCCAAATTAACTTCTGAAAATTAATTGAAAATTTTCACGCATCACTTTTCAGAAGTAGGAAACAAGTTTCGTCAGTAGATTAATTTACACAAGTAAGTTTCGACTCCAACCCTAACCCTAACCGTGATAATCTCAATAATTTATTGGATACGGGGTCCACTGTAAAATTAGGCAGATACAGAATCTAAACTAATGTGCAGAAGACAGAATCTTTTGGAAAACATAGAGACAAGAAAAATTATTTGGAAAACACAGAATGTAACGACGTTTAACGATATAGAAAGACATGAGAAACCTCACACGATTTTTTTTTTGTTTTCGCGTTGAGATATTCCCGATGTAATTGTATGTAGAAAAAACATTAGATACGTCTACAAACTAATTTTCAAAATGCAGCGACACATTCTATACAATATGTGGATAGTATAACAGCTGGCTTGTAATTAGTGTTAAAAGCATAGGCCAAGCTAGGCGTGAACAGGGCATGAATATTGCCCTGCTGTTTTCAACTCATTAAAGAAATGATTTTCTCTTAATCTTACTTCTGTTTCACCTTGCTTACGCTTTGAATTTAAGTGAAGTGTGTTCTGCGGTCACGAAAATGGCTTCAGGCGGTTTCACTTCGATGCAACTTTCACCACAGTGTTCTTCTTTCTTGTCCTTATTGTACAAAAATTGTGTCATTCAGTCACAGTCATTGAACTTTAAATATTTGCCTGAAATGAGCTTTGTCCATGCTTAACTTGCAAGCGTTTACCTAACATGACTACTTTATGTATGCTTAACTTAATTGCGTCCCAAGAGACGTTTAACTCTTTCCCAGCAGGCCTTAGCTATTTTTTTTCTGGAAATATAATTGAAAATTTCAATCAGCGCATTACCCATTAGAAAATATTCAACATCGGCCAGAATGAGATCAACTCTTAACATGTTCACTTTAATTTAATATTCATTGCTAATAATGACATGCAGTAGCTTACAACTGCCGCGACAAAAGCAGAATATAGTCGCGCGTTATTGTGTTGCTCAGCGGCAAACAAAGTGATAAAATTTGACTTGAACTTACCCTCAAAATTTAACGTTTTTCTTCAAATAACGATCTCGTGTAACGACATTGCATATAGTCGCTAAGTGCTTAGCTGCAAGTGAATAACATATTTATTAAATGCGTTTTAACTACCCATCTGTTCCTGTTTTGCTGCTAATTACGGCCGTTTTCAAAATAACACGACCAAACCGAAAACAACTTCGGTTGCAAATGTCAGTTTAATTTGGCGACCTGCTATATACATAGCAACGATGAACGTACTATACAAATATATATTAAGTCATACTATCTTTTGTAATAATTAATATCACTAAAATGTCTTTAAAACAATTCAAAATACTTCTTTACAAACAAACAAAGAATACATTTTGTTGAACGACAAAATTTAAACCTTAATCTATTTTAGTTTCGTGACATAAAACTGCATGACATGCCATTGTATAGCTGTTATAGTTTAGGTTGGTTGCGTAATTTGGAAAGGGGTGTATTCCGCTTGATAAATAAACAGCCAGAAAATAATTATGAATTTTCACGGATCATTGGTCCGAAACAGTAGGAAACAAGTTTCATTGTGATTAGTATGGAAGAATTTCAATAATCGTATAAACCTTTTAGCTAATATTTGTTCGAAAATTTCTTATATTATCATGAACTAAATAAGAAGTCGGAGCTGCGGAACCGGCATGCTGGACTGACGACACAGAAATGAAAACCACGGCAAGCATAAATAAAAAATTAAAACACGTGAGTCTGCTGCAAAATATACTGAAATCAAAGAGTCTAAACTGTGCATAAGACGGACTTATTTTGAAAAAATGAAATGCATCAAAAAACTGATTTGGAAAACAAGGAGTGTGATTTTTGTAAGCCTGGACCTTAGAAAGGAGTGCCATGACAACATTAACCACAAAGCGCACAAGATTTCATGATTTTTGTGCACTGTTACACTTTTTCGAAATAGTTAAGAGAGATTATAATACAATATGTCTAGAAGAACATTATTAAATACGTCTACAAAAAAGCTAGCTTGTCATTGGTGACGCAAGCAACTTGCTGTATTCAGCTAATATTAATATCCTTTATGTGACGTTTTTGCGGGCATTGAACTCAATTTCTAACGGAATATGTCAACAAAACACAAATTTTGACATGTATGCTAGAGCATCTAAACCTCAAGAAGGTTTTACGTGCAAAGACTCTCATGAAAAATGTTTTAAAACGACAAATTCCACCGCGAAACTTTACTAAGGGGCGATGAATCGCGGTGAAGTTTTGGGAGCGTGTTTCCGTTATTTTCTGTTGTGTTTACACTTTTAAGAAATTTAGAAATTTCTACGTAAGAATCCAACGCATATTCTACCCAGACATCTACATACAAAACACAATTTTTAACGTATGTAATAGTGAACAAGAAGGGACAGGAAGGTTCTTTATCAAAACATTGCTCTAGAAATGTTTTAAAACGGCCAATTTTGATAGACTCCATCATTCCATGACCAAAAAGTGAGTCTAGGAAGTGTGCTCCTAATTCTAATCACGAAGTATTCGTTGTGATTTCTTTCATTGGTTTTCTATACCTATGTTGAGATGCTGATATTTCGTGCAAAATGTTTTATTTGCATGTGGGATCTCACACATTTATAAAAGGTAAGAGACATTTAACATTCCAATTCCAGAAATACATATGTATAGTCTAAAGTTCCCAACAAAGTATATCGTGGAGAGTTCAGGCAGTGTGCTACAGAATTGATTGAAATGATCGATGCTATCAGGTTAATATATTTATGTATTGTATACACTTTTAGTAAAGTTTTCTTTACTTGAAACTACCCAAAAATAAAAGCCATATGCTGGTGGTATTATGACAAAAGAATCTTGTTTAGTATATGTACTATGAAAGTATATTTGTGTTCTATTCTGGGCAGAGTGCCTGGCAAGTCACTCAAACATTGATTTTTGGTTATCTTAGTGGTTACATAAGAGTGCTAGCAATGCTTTAAAATGCCTTGGAAGGTACCCTAACAGTAACTGATTTGAAAAGGAGTTCTTTGGGCAGAAGAGAAATAAGTGAATATACCCCAGCCTTCAATGAACGCTCCAGTCGGAGTGAACGGCTTGGCAGGCGTCTTGTTCCAAATTTTTTCCCATTAAAGGAATATTCATTATTTTTATCTGTTTATTCATAAAAACAAGCAAAGTGCGCATCAAAGCAATTAAAAATGTCAATTTGCTACAATACATTTATTTTTTATTATCTAAATTTCAAAGGGTTTATTTTTATACACTGTATAGGATTATCAGATTCTGAAGAAACCATTTTTAGGACAATTTCAGCGCAAAATGGTTACTGACCACCCTCTTTTTTATCTTTTTCCATCAAAGAGACAATTAATGCACCAATCGTCAGGAAAATATTCGGAGACATTAAGAAACCACCATGACGCACACACAATGTTGTGGGAGAAGGATTGATGGGGAGAAATGCTCCAATTCTTATATAATTATAAACTGTGGTCAAATTGCTACCCCCCCCCAGACTCACAATTACAGCATTATGATTATGATATAATTATGTCCTCAGGGGATAATAGGTCTCTCATGTTGGACCTTGCCCAAGGGGTATTAGCTCCCCGGGATGGGCACTCTAAATGTCCAAGGGGTAGTAGATCCCCGTGATGGTCATTGTTTACTTAAATGTCCAAGGGGTAATAGATCCCCATGATGGTCATTGTTTACTTTACAATACATTGGTTTGTGTGAGTCTATGGGGTTAAGGGTGACCTTTGGGAGCACTACATCCCCACAAATGCGCAGCATGCGTATTTCCCATAGACGAAAAACCTTCCTCCGGAATGTTAGACCAGATTTTTGGTTGTCTTGTTCTTTTTGTTAAAATTTTGATAGCTGTAGTGAAATAGAAACTGCTTTGCCAGGTGATGGAAAAACTAGCCATCTGAGCATTACCATTGCTTTTAATACAGCTGGATTGTCAGGGAGGTCAGGAAAAACCTGCAATACAGGAAACCTGAATGGGGCCAAGACAACTACCAGCAGCTTCCCCACAAAGCTTCTATATTACAACTTGATGATTAAGCCATTGATAATACAGCAAACTGAGCTGACCATCCCTGCATTTCTTATTTCTTCATGTTTGCATTTTTTAATAGTTTAAAATCTAGTCATTGGTTAGGCAAAAACCAAATGCAGAGTCTTTCATATCATGTTGCTAAGAATTTTAGAAAGAAAAGTTTCAGTGCAATTCACATAGTTGTAATGTAGTTTTAAATTGCACTGATAATATTGATAATACTGATTTGATTGAATATTGCCGTTGCAACAAGATAATTGCTATATTGCAAAGGTCAATTGGCCTTGGTCATCAGTTACTATAACTTTGAAAACATAGCAGTACTATTAGGCAAACATGCTATTTATCTTATAGGAGCTGTGTTGCAATTGACAGGTTGCCAGTTTTAATTATATTGATTGAGACCACATACAATGCATGGTGGTATAAATGGGTAACAAGCTGTATCAGATATACCAGATACCTCTCTCTCCCCAACAATAGGAGAAATCAGCAAATTTAGTGTGTAGTGTTTTGTGTGAAGCAAATATGAACAAATTTCATTTCAGTGAATTATTAATTAAAATTGAGCTCAAAATGCAGAAAGACAGGATTAACATTAACTCTGGCAAACAAAGTATACAGTACATGGTCATATAGACCAGGCAATTCCCCAGGTTTGCCGAGAAAATGAAGCATTTTTCTAACTGGCAGTAAAATCCCAGTTTAGAAATACCCTAAGCTGAATTCAAGACTATTTGTGTATGTAAATTCACATAATATACAGTGCTGAATCTTCTGATGAAAATGACATTTATATTTGGTTTATGATTAATCTTGGCGCAGAAAAATCAAGATTTGTGTTAAGCATTAAAATTCAAATCAATATTGAACCATACATATGACGACAAATATGCATGGAAAAGGCTTTCGCATGTATTCTAATAATGTGACGTTGATATAAACACTTGAACTTTGAACGTCATTGTCTTTGCCGAATCAAATGTCAAATTCACGGTAAAGTATAAGTCGAATATATCAGATTATTGAAGTAAAGTCTTATCACAAATGAGAAACTTTATGCATTTTGGTTAGATTTTTCATCGAAATGTGCACTAGAAGTTTGAATAGAACGGAATACTTACGATACCATAATATAATTTGCGCGCAATGTGATAATATGTTGATAGCTAATGTGGATCTCAGCCAAGTGCTCAGCAACTCTTCCCGGCGGTGTTTCTATGTTGTTCCAGTTGCTACCCATAAACTTTGACTTATCATGGTACTCGGTGAATTGGCAAGACAATACTTTACCATATAATACAAATGAGACGAATATATACAGGAGATTCGCCGAAGACAGATCCCACTCGCACATATCGATTCCAACGTCAAATCCTTCCCTACAACGCTAGGTTGTACTTTTTCTTTGAGAACCCACAAATCTTGATCGTTCGTTGTGTTCCCAATTGTCTTTTAGCTCGGTTCATGCCTTTTCTTGGTTAGGACTTGAAAGTTTGTGAAACTGTGACCTTTGTCTTGACCCTTGTCTTATACGCGAATGCTATTCATAGTGTTCTGTATATAATCGGAGGAAACTGAATTGGACGGGAAAGCATTATATTTTGTCTTCAGCGTGTCAGCCTCAATTACTCAAAATTTCAAAATCTTTTGCTGCAGAGGTCAAATGCCTTTAGTTGCATGTGGCCGATGTGGCAGAATGAAGCTTACTGGTCCAAACGGCATAGTACAAAACATGGACTGGACCCTAAATTGGACTCAAAATTGGACTCAAAATTGGACTCAAAATTGGACTCAAAATTGGACTCAAAATTGGACTCAAAATTGGACCCAAAATTGGACTCAAAATTGGACCCAAAATTGGACTCAAAAATATAAAATTTTCCTGATAAAAACAACCGCGAGAATATTAATTAGCGCGTTTCATTTTACAGGCAAAAAACCTCACCTTTCCTTGACCTATCTATTTTATACTACATATAATACCGTCTAAAGTTCTATATTATGTTTTATATTAACCATATCTAAGAAAACGGACAAATGCTCGATAAACAACTTAACAACTTGCAACATAGCAAGGAGAATTTGCGCCGTGAATGCGTGAATATATCCGTATAAACGATAAGCAAAATAGATATTTTCTATCAGACCCTCTTTTCTTTATATTCCATATCGCAGATATATACATATTTATGAACCATACATATTTTAATATAGTTGTGTGGTTTGTCAGACAAAAGCGCACCATATTGTAGTTCCGTTTGTAATGGCATCGCGGCTACTTTCAAACAATGATCTACCACGTCCTCTGTGACCACGTCTTACTCTGTATCCTGTGTCGTGTTTCGAGGGTTAACATCTGACGTGGGTCGTGAGTAAGGTCGTAGGTCACTTTTCAATTATTCATTTATGTATCAAAAACTATCTATATCGCGGAGTGAAGCATATAAACTTATATCAAAACATGTATTATAATTGCAAAAAGCAATCATATGCAGAATCATAAAGAGAAAGAATAAAAGCTGAAAAACGTTTACATGTCTGCAAGGATCGATATATAAAAATAGGCTATTTCATATTCAACACCAAAAGCCGGGACTCGACTTTCAAAAGTAAATGTAAAACCTTCAAAGTCCAAAGAGGTAGTAATTTTTAGCTGATGCACATTGATATTGACAATATCATATTGTATACTACAAAATAGTCGAAACGTTGTATTAAAAGTTATTTCTATCTACGGAGTGTTCATTGTTTTGTGTTTTCTAAGTTTACTTATAAGCGGTTACGTTTTTCTCGATGTTTCGAACAAAATCATTGGAAAATACACTAATACTAATTTAATGACTTTACGAAATAAAATTACTTTGCTTAGTTCTAAAGCTTTTTCCATAGCAACATCTTTCCGATCTGTCTGATAGGCTATTATGCCAGTGACATACACTGCTTCTAGGCTGCCGACTTTGGCCTTCGGCAAATTTTTCACCCCAACTCTCGCCTGACTAACCCGAAACTACTTCTGAATAGAGACGTCCATTGGACATTTTCCACTAAAATGTATCTGCAGTTTTTGCTTTACCGCTGTATAGCACGATCAATGTACTTTGAACTGACGAAGTCAAAGACTGCTAGTTGGGCACACATAACAACTATACACAACTAGCATGAGTAATGGCACATATACACAACTAGCATGAGTAATCGGAGAGAATAAAAAATTTAAAAGCTGCAACTTTAACTACTTTTAGATATTGCACTGAACTGAATAATGAGTAAAAGTTAGTTGTGTGCAATAAACTAATAATTTTATTTTCTCTAACGACACATCGAGATTAGAAAAAGTGACCAACGACCTTACTCACGACCCACGCCGGATGTTAACCCACGAAACACGATACACGATACAGAGTAAGACGTGGTAGATCATTGTTTGAAAATAACCGCGATGATATTACAAACGGAACTACAATATGGTGCACTTTTGTCTGACAAACCACACAACTATATTAAAATATGTATGATTCATAAATATGTATATATCTGCGATATGGAATAAAAAGAAAATCTGCAATATGGAATAAAAAGAAAAGAGGGTCTGATAGAAAATATCTATTTTGCTTATCGTTTATACGGATATATTCACGCATTCACGGCGCAAATTCTCCTTGCTGTGTTGCGAGTTGTTAAGTTGTTTATTGAGCATTTGTCCGTTTTCTTAGATATCCTTAATATAAAACATAATATAGAACTTTAGACGGTATTATATGTAGTATAAAACGGCATAGTACAAAACATGAACTGGACCCAAAATTGGACTCAAAATTGGACCCAAAATTGGACTCAAAATTGGACTCAAAAAATAATTAAAATATACATTTTTCCTGATAAAAACAACCACGAGAACACAGCACACGCTTGGCAAAAATGTATGGAAAATCGCCAATTCAAAATGTCCCAATTTTTTGCCGTCCGTGCGTAAATTAACCGGAGACTGGTGACTAATGTGTCTTCTAAAATTGCGCAATATTTCGAGCGGTGCTAGAAGTTTAGGGTTGTCGGGGAGTATAGGAAACCTAGTGAATTTGAAAGGGGGAATTACGAGGATAATTTTGATACCAAAGTTGCTATGGTTACGTTGTTTCCCTTTCTGTGAACGAATTTTGCTTCGAGGGTGCGTGCGCGAATCGGGTGAATTGCGAATTTTCGAAAAAATTCGCAATTTTCGGCTAGTTATATCTTTTTGATTTTTACTCCGATCGTAAAAATTTTTGCGTATTTTTAAAGTTAAGATGAGAACTTAAAATCGTATGTTTTTTGTTTTCAAAGTTTTGTTTTATAAAGTCATAAAAAAAGGCATGTTTTACGGGTGATACCTGGAACTCCAGTAATAACAATTGATTGTCTGCACACATATGAAGTAGAGAAACGGATATAAAGACTGTCAAAGAAAGCAAAAAACAGAGGATACTGGATAAATCATTTTTGATTAAGAGGTAAATAAACTGTTAGGTGTTATTTATCGGTAATCAGGCCCATGTTCTGACAGATTTCTCTTGTATGACTATATGTCTATTTGTTTGTACTTTGTACATTTAGGCAAATTATATTTTTACGTATTGTTTCTATTTTAAAATACTGGCCTTCCACATTTGGTAGTAAATACTTACGCGACATTTTTCCAGTTCTATGGTAGTATTACAAAGTATTTCAGCTCTTTTTTGTATCATGTAAAGAATTCACGAGCTGGCCAATACATTTAGTTTTATTATACATAAAGTGACAGAGTCTGTGATTGAGATGTGTGTTGACACTTAATTTCCAAATGTGTTATTAAGAAATCATGTCATCTTATTTTACTACCTAAAACGGGGAAAGGGTCAGATTTGTTTTTAAATACACTGCAGAAGCAACATGGAAAATTCATCCTGTGTGTGTGTGCTTTTATTAAAATCACACACGTCAGGCAGTCAGCTCATCACTACATTGCATCTTGATTGCTGACACACCAGAGTGACACTGGGTTTGTCTTCTTTAGGTCATTATTTACCTGACTACATCAGCTGGCAGCAAAAGTCTTTACCACAACCTATGTGTGCTCTCAATCCAAGCAGGCCTTTGCCAGCCAGTTCAAAGGACAATTAATGAAATACTTGAAAGGACAACTTCATAGATATAGCAGCACAAAAGTTCTTTTGATGTGCTCCAATGCATACTGTTATATTATTTTGCCTTTTCTAATCTTAAACAATATTACTGAATGAGGAAAAGGGGGCACTGAATTTGGTCAACAAATAAAATTAATAGTATGTGAGGCCTTTGCCAGCCAGTTCAAAGAACAATTAATGAAATACTTGAAAGGGCAATTTCATAGATATAGCAGCACAAAAGTTCTTTCGATGTGCTCCAATGCATACTGTTATATTATTTTGCCTTTTCTAATCTTAAACAATATTACTGAATGAGGAAAAGGAGGCACTGAATTTGGTCAACAAATAAAATTAATAGTATGTGGAGGCCTTTGCCAGCCAGTTCCAAGAACAATTAATGAAATACTTGAAAGGGCAATTTCATAGATATAGCAGCACAAAAGTGCTTTTGATGTGCTCCAATGCATACTATTATATTATTTTGCCTTTTCTAATGTTAAACAATATTACTGAATGAGGAAAAGGGGGCACTGAATTTGGTCAACAAATAAAATTAATAGCATGTGTCACTTGCTGATTGACATAAAAATTCTTTCCTTCACAATTAATCATGTGCCAATAAATTTGGGCCCATTTACTTGCATTGTACAGTACTAAACAATGGCCAGAACTAGATCAATTTCAGTGGATCAAAGAAGTGGAAAGGGGAGGGGGCATTGTAGAATAGCCTAACTCAAGGATCTGTCAACACAATGCATGTATGGAATTGCACTTTGTAAAGCTATATAGTGCTGCCATACTGTTCATTACTCACTCTATTGCTGTACAAATCTATTTGTGAATGTTATGATCTTTCATCATAGTCAATTAGCAAACCCAATCTTTGTTGTTTGAGCCCAATGGATGATAAAGACTCACTTTACTTGTCAAGGAAAGAGTTTTTATCTTGCTTATGCATACTAAAAGTCCAAACCAATGAGAATACAAAGTAAACTAAAACAGTAAAAGACATTGTATATAATACATAATATATAATTGTAAAATAGACCAATTACAACCATTATATGAATTACTGTACACTAAAAGTATTGATTATAAACAAGACACTTGTACATCCTGACACCTAATAAATTAGTTACTAAACAGTATATAATAGGTAAAAGTCTGAGAATTTTTCCATAATTGTCTGATCATGTGTTGAGTTTGGTGGGCAAGGGGAATGGTTGGGGAATAGCAGGTGTTATCCACATTTATTGCATTTAAGTACGAAAAAGGAATGAAGTAAGGTAGGTCATTAAGAACTTCCCACTCACCCAGGTTTCTTTTTTCCCTTGAGCATTGTTACTTGCTATAACATCAGAGTTGTTGTATTATCAAGACATCTCACACAGCACAAGATTACTGTGCCTATTGTCCAACCATACTGTTCGTATGCCACATGTACATTTATATAATATTTCATATGTAATTGCGAGGATGAAAATGGAAAGCTTCCTTGCTTTACTTTATATTTTGATGGCTATACTTCATAATGTATAGGTAAATTTTGTTTACAAATTCATACATGTCATTTCAATCCTATATTTTATGACCCAAATGCGCAATTCAGCGAGCTATTTCTTTTCATGACTGCTTTTCGAGAATACCCAACAGGTAAAAACTTGTAAACAAAATTTTTTTCCACAAATATCCTGAATAGATTTTGCTAAAACTTGCACATTATATTCAGATTCACTTCAGAATACAACCTCAACAGTCTTCACAGAAGAAAAACATGGCGTAGCTCACTGTCACGCCATAGTCCGTCAACAGTAAAATGCTCACAATTCATGTACCACATCTCTTCTATTTAGTTTCGCAAAATTTTGTATCATTTGGCAAAATATTGGGTTTTATGCTTTATTGCGTTTTTAGCAGTGGTTCGCCATTTTGAAAGAATGAAGCGAACTACTTCATCTAGGCAGCCAATATTGGATATTTTCACTTGAATAACCGCTGGATATGCATATCGCATATTGGCGATTTTGCATGCATTTTTGCCAAGCGTGGCAAGGAGAACTTGCGCCGTGAATGCGGAATGATCTGAATGACCTAGAATATATCCGTATCCATGTATGAATATATCCGTATAAACGATAAGCAAAATAGATATTCTCTATCAGACCCACTTTATATTCCATATCGGCGCAAAGAAGTATACATTTCAACGTGCTCACAAACTTTGTTTTGCTGAACATATTAATAAATAAAACTATACATATTTTAATATAGTTGTGTGGTGTAGTGCTATAGGATAGGATGGATAGTTTTTGAAATATAGATGAATAATTGAAAAGTGACCAACGACCTTATTACTCACGACCCATGCCGGACGACACACGACACAAAGAAAGACGTGTTAAATCATTGTTTAAAAATAAAGGCGACGCCATAACAAACGGAATTCCAATATGGTGCGCTTTTGTCTGAAAAACCACACAACTATATTGAAATATATATAGTTTAATAAATATGTTTAGCAAAACAAAGTTTGTAAGCACATTGAAATGTATATTTCTGCGCAGATATGGGATATAAAGAGTCTCTTATAGAGAATATCTATTTTGCTTGTCGTTTATACGGATATATTCATGCATGGATACGAATATATTCTAGGTCACTCAGATCAGAGTTTGACTAATTGTTGAGAGTCGAGGGTAGTAGGTCGAGGGTGAGGGTAAAATGTCGAGGGTTGAAAAATTTGGTCGAGGGTCAGAGATTTACGTTTTCTACTTGAAACATTTTTCGGGGGGGGGGGGTCGAGTAGGTGATTACCAGAAGATTTTTCCCCCCGCTCTACCGAGCTAAAAAGTTTTAATGCCGTGATACATGAAAACGGGCTGGGATGAAATTTTCGCCCAGTATGAGTGTCAAAATGGAGCTATATTTCGACTTGTTTATAGTCCTGCTAGAGACCAGATATTACGTTAAAACACAAACCAAAGAGAATAAAACAATCTAAACACTCCTCAGATCATTCCGCATTCAAGTCGCAAGTTCTCCTTGCTGTGTTGCGAGTTGTTTAGCGAGCATTTGTCCGTTTTCATAGATATGGTTGATATAAAACATAATATAGAACTTTAGTTAAGAAATATAAAACATTTTCCGTGTTGATACACAGTTATATCAACACGAGTGAAAATTGGAAAAACGAGAAATTGTGTGGAAACACAACGCCCGCAGGGCGGGGTGTTTTCACACAATTTCAAGTTTTTCCAATTTTCCATATGTAGTTACCGTACGTAATCCATATATGGACTAGTATATACTTAATATGCAAGAGCATATACACGACGCTGAAGAGCATATACACGACGCTGAACAGCATATACACGACGCTGAACAGCATATACACGACGTTTCAAATACAATAGGTTACATAAGCAGTATAAATTTAGTTTTTAACGGTAAACTTTCGATTCGCCGCATTAGCTCAGTGGTCTAGGTCGTGCGCTCCAGCAATGTTTGTTTCGGGTTCGAGCCCGGTTACGTGCTTTTCTTTTATGCTTTTTTTTTTGTTCTTAACACACGAATACTTTTTTTCTTATATTCTTATTTTTTTTCTCAATTTTAAAAGGGTTATCCTCAATCACTGGGACTGTATCTACTTCACCAAATTTAGCTAAAGCGCGAGCCCGAAGGGCGAGTAAGGCTGAGCCTGTCTTTGTATGCGCCATGTTGTTATTTTCGAGCGTCATGTATATGCTCTTCAGCGTCGTGTATATGCTCTTGCATATTGTGCAATCACTTACCTTATATGGAATACGTACCATAAGTGCCTATCCAATTTTCACGAGTGTTCATATAACTGTATATCAATACGGAAAAAATGTTTTATATTTGTTTTATAATATAGCACAAAGAACTTTAACAGAAGAGTGGCGGGAAATTTTCCGTGTTGACATAGAGTTATATCAACACGGCTCTTAGCCAATCAGCGTTCAGAATTTACAAATGCTATATTATAAACGGTATTATATGTAGTATAAAACAGATAGGTCAAGGAAAGGTGAGGTTTTTTGCCTGTAAAATGAAACACGCTAATTAATATTCTCGTGGTTGTTTTTATCAAGAAAAATTTATATCTTTTGATTCCAATTTTGGGTCCAATTTTGAGTCCAATTTTGGGTCCAATTTTGAGTCCAATTTTGGGTCCAATTTTGGGTCCAATTTTGGGTCCAGTCCAGGGTCAAGTCCATGTTTTGTACTATGCCGATCCAAACAGGAAGCTATGTAGACAAAATGGTGCCACCTGATTGGTCCAATTTTCCAAGACATATACAGAGGGATTTAGACAATGGTTTGTTGTTACGACAGTTTGTGCTAAAGGCACGTGTATGATCATGCGGTTGCTGGACTGACCTTTGTACCCCATTAGACTTTGCACAACTTTACTTTTGGCCCTTCGCTTGTTTCATTAGCGAGGTAATAACTTCATTTTATCACTTGTTCGAACAGAATGTTTTAAACGCACTTTATAAGCAGAAGTCTATTTAACTTTGTTTAAATAATAGCTTTATTGTAGTTTTAGCATATGTTCCGCATATGTTTAGCATATCTTGATTATTTTTTAATAAAGACTAAAGTGAAATGAAATGAAAGAAATTTTCAGCGAGTAAAACTTTTTTGCTGAGACCGAGGTACAGTAGATTTGTGGTCCTATGCAAACGAATGCAGGCTAAGCCGATGTAGTCTTTTTTAAGAGCTTTTCCTGTTTTTTGCCATAGAAATAATATGGTTTATTTACGGCCTATTATTTCCATGGTTTTTGCACTTTGATTTGTTTTTGGGTTTTTTTAAATATGAAAACAATTTTTGAAAAATCTTTTTTCATGTTTCTTGTACAACTTCGACATTAGAATATTGTATTTTGGCCTGAAATTGTAAGAAGCTGAGCATCATGTTGTTACAATGTCCGGAGGTTAACTAATATTTTAGCCGCGCTTAATTTATAAATCGTAACAAAAATGTGTGAAACCAATTACCTTTTCAAATATTTCATTCCTTTATATATAATTCTACTTTATAACTCAACAATTAGCGTCCTTATAATAACTGCAACTTAATATATATGTTATATAATTTCTATATTCCAAACTTATTTCTCTGTCTGAGCGCTGTAAATAGAGCTGTCTGAACTGTTTAAATCTGTGGAACAGCTCCTCTTTTACAATACTTTTCTTTAACAAATGTCCTTGAACTCTTCTATCATAACTTCATAGTATTTCTCATAATACTTAATATATTTGGAATAGCATTTAACAGTGATGCTATTCAGGCTTTAAGCCTTATGAATAAAACACGACTTTAGAGTTGTGCTCTGGCTTTTATACTAACGGTGTAATGACCTAATTTACTTTTATTATACGAATTACCTAATTGTTAGGCAATACGCTGTGATCATACACATCCCGTTATGAGCAAGCAATTTCGTATACCAGCAGTAGAATAGGTGCAGCTATATAACACTTAGTCAGCATTTTTCACGGAGCTCTTACCCCTGTGAATTAGTTCCCAGGTCATCCGTGTGAGACAGGTGCGCGCGCATGTTGACCGGAAATACGTGTAAAACTAGAAAAAAACTTGTCTAACTGGTTTTGAATGCAATACTATAAAAAAGCGGCCGTCGGCGAACGAGATAGTCAGAATTATGGAGTGTCTACATGGAAAGCCGGCGTCCTCTTCCAAAACCGAAAATGGTTTATTTTTTTATTGTGGGCAAAAGCCTAGCTGTAATTTCTTTTGCCCCCAGAATGATTGCAGTTATTTTGAAAATGCTATTGCAATGTGGAGAAATTCGAACTCGTTACAGCCAAGATGCCACGGTCACAAGAAGCTAACTAAAATGTTAGTCGTGAAAGATATTTGTAAACCTAGTTTTGGCCGGCCATTCTTCGTTTGCTCGGATAAAGAAAAGCCGTGCTCGTTTTGGCAATGGGGTGATGTTATTAGGCCCCTATGTTATCATGGTGAGCAATGTTCAACGAGAAAGGTCAAGAAAGAGGGCACTAATTATGGTCGTTTGTTTTATACCTGTTCGAAAGGTAAAGACGAATCGTGCGGCTATTTTGAGTGGAGAGATAAAAAAGAAGACGAAGACCCGTTCGAGCCATTTTCCACTGTGTATTTTAGCAACCCTCCTTCGTACGGGTATACGGTTAAGGAGACTGGCGAAAATTTCACAAGCCGTCATGAGAATCGCATCGAAGCTTGCAAGGAGTACTTGTCCCTTAAAACAAAGAAAGAGAACTTGTAAAACAGGTTATGCTAATTATGTCTAGACTATTAAGAAACATTTGGTACAAACTGCCCCATTATTGCTTTAGCTGTTCAAGTGAAAAGTCGTGTTTAAAATGTCAGCTCGTGAACGTTTATCCAACTTGACTCTACCTACTGACATTGGTAATGAAGAAAGGTTTTTAAGCCACCGTCAGAAATTAATTGAAGAGAGACTGGTAAAGTGCTATGCGGAAGGAATTGCCTCAGTCATTAACCAACTGGTTGTCGAAAATTGCAACGGCTGCATCATTGATCATCCATCGCAAAGACAGCATCCTTGTCTTATGATGGAAAGTGATGAAAGATTGTCAATGTACTTTGATGATGCGTTATCAAAAATATCTGAAGCAAGAGTTATGGAGAACTTTATGAACAGTTTAAACGATATCAAACCAAGGGTGAATGGACTAGAGTTACTGAAGTACACTTGTTATGATTGGCGATCAGTGTTCTGTGCAAACGAGAGACGGTTGCTTAAAAAAGAGACTCTTGAACAATTGTAACATTATATTTTCTTGAATAAAGCTTTTCATTGCAATGTATATCTTTGTTGTTAATTTATTATGACGTATATCAATAAACATGTTTGTTCATATTCATACATTTGAAAAAACTGGTTTGTCTGGTTTACATGACTTAAAAGAGACGAGATCATCATGATCACGTTAGTCTATTTGGTAAGTGTGCTTGTGAACAGTTGGTCTAAAGAACGTGAAGAGAATTATGGCACACCTGTTTAAACAAATGTATGAGTGTGAGATTGACTTTGATGCCTTGACTGTTGAGAAACTGATAGATTTTGTGTTCACGGAGATGGTCTATCGTAAGATACATCAATTGGAAGAAGAAGCTGCACAGGCCAAACAAGATGAGGATTACGGTAGACCGTGGACACGGTTTCGAAAGCGCATTGAGGCCCTCGATGATGAAGAACGCTGGATATACTATGCTGAGCGAGCTCTTGATCTGCTAGACCATGATGTTATGTGGAAAGGTGTCGTTGAAGCTTGCAAGATTTTGAAGTATCCTGAACCGTCAGCGATCCATAGAGATTACTTCGAGGCACTATTCGATATGACATGTTTCGCTTGGTTTCAGAGGTATTCTGAGCTCGAGAGAACAACATTTATCAACAATCTAATTGACTATGTTCTATGCGTGTGTAAATTAAAATATAACTACACAGTGTAATCTACCAAAGAAATAAATGATTTTAAAACGTACTGTTTTGTTGTTTTTCTTCATTTTACTCGGTCTGCTTGCAAGAGGTAACATGGGAACTTGTCTTAGCAAGAGTGATAAAATCAAAAGAGACAAAAATCATAGCAGACAGAAAATGTTTAAATTGGGTGTAAGTTTTGGCCGTAACGATTTAAATTTGGAAGGTCACTTGCAAATGGGGTACAACAGTAAAACAATTAAAAACTACGGACTTATTGACAAGCAGTTAGACCCACCAGAAAATATAACTTCGGCAGTGACTGAACCGGATGATCAATCTACCGAGACAGAAAACTAATTTTTATAACACTGGTACACTTTTTCGTATGTTTCATTAAAAAAGAAGGCATGGATCAGTCAACAGTTGATGAGTACTTAAAAAGTGTTTATTATGATCCAAAACGTCCAGGAAGTTTCGGAGGAATTGAAAGTTTATACCGTGATGTAAAGCAGGAGGAAAAGTTTAAATTAAGTCGGAAACAAATTTCAGACTGGTTATTGAGTCAAGATACTTATACTTTACATAAACCAGCTCGTCGAAACTTTAGGAGGAATCGTGTAATTGTGGGAGGTATAGACGAAGAGTGGCAAATGGATTTAGCAGACATGCAGTCTTTGAAACAGTATAACGATGAATATAGATATTTGCTCGTCTGTATAGATGTATTCTCTAAGTATGCGTGGATAGTTCCAATCAAGTCAAAAACAGGTCCTGCCATAGTTGAAGCTTTTAAAGTAATTCTAGCTTCGGGCAGAAAACCCCAAAAGATCATGACAGACCAGGGAACAGAATTTTTCAACAAATCATTTCAAGCATTGTTGAAGAATGAAGATATTCAACTTTTCAATACGTTCAACGAGACAAAGGCCTCTATTGTGGAAAGGGTCATTCGTACATTTAAGTCAAAGATGTGGCGTTATTTTACGGCAAAGAAAACGATGAGATATCTAGAAATGTTACCCGACTTGGTCTATTCTTACAATCATAGTCGACATAGGAGTATAAAGATGAAACCCGCACTTGTCAACACAGAAAATGAGGACGATGTCTTTCATACGCTATACTGTAGCTTTTTTGATAACGTACAACCTGTAAAGTATAAGTTTAAGGTTGGAGACAAGGTACGAATAAGTAAACTTAAACGCAAATTTGAGAAATCTTATTTGCCAAACTTTTCTACCGAGATATTTGTTGTAAGTAAAAGATTACCAAGAGATCCTCCCGTCTACAAACTAAAAGACTATGACGGGGAGGAACTTAAAGGAACGTTTTACGATAAAGAGCTGCAAAAGGTTGTCAAAGACGATGATGTCTACGAGGTGGAAAAAATTCTGAAAAAACGCGGGAGGGGAAGTAAAGTACAATATCTTGTGAAATGGTTAGGTTATCCTAACAAGTTTAATTCATGGGTAAATGCTTCTGAAATAAATGTTTTAAACTCTTGAGTGTGTAGTTGTCATGTTATTCTTGTCTGTAATTCACAATGAGTGGGTCACACTTTTATCTTACGCTTCCAAGCAACTCGTCCTTAAATATCTTTCCCGATAACAAGACGACTAGTTATCGTGTAAAGTTGCCACAAGCCATTGATTTGAATGGTGATTGGGAAGTGGGTTTATACTCTATCTCTTATCCAATTACGTGGTATACTTTACAAAACCATGAGAATCACATTTATTACAGTAAAGACGGTTTGATTTTTCAAACGGCAATAGTTGACTATGGCTATTTTGGCACGATGGCTGATCTTGTGAAATCGGTCAATGCGGCATTAAAAAGAAACACAGGAAATGACAACATTAGACTAACGTATAATGCTCGAACTGAAAAAGTAACTGTTCATGTAAAGAATAGTCACCAATTGGTTTTAATGGGGCGATTGTCTATTATTTTGGGATTTGGTGGAGAGGAAATAAAAATTACAAAAACAACTACGAGTCCATATGTCGCTGACTTGAACGGCACAGCGATGATATATTTTTATTGTGATATTGTACAGCCTCAGGTTGTTGGAGATACAAATGCCAAACTGATTAAAAGCGTTCCCGTGCAAGGAAAAATGGGCGAAGTTGTCGCGAAAACGTTTACCAACATACAGTATGTGACCGTTCAAACGAAATCTTTTGAGGACATTGAGATTATATTAAGAGATGATACAGGTAAACCTGTACCATTTGAACGTGGGAAGGTGTTAGTGACACTACATTTTAAGCAGCAGAGTTCATCGTATTTTGCATAAACAATGACTAAAACAGATCAGTACGTACGTTACTACATGGGCCAGCAACAAGGACACGGAATGCCCGTCTTTACGGGAACTCCCTGGATGCGTGGTTATGGTCAAGTCGGATTCGGTTTAGGAGGACTTTTTAGGAGCCTTGCAAGAGCTGTTATGCCAATGGTTAAAAGTGGTGCGAAAGCCCTTGGTAAAAGTGCACTGAACGCTGGGGCAAATGTGCTTATGGATGCTTCTTCCGGTAAAGATTTGAAACAGGCAATAAAAACTCGTGGAAAAGAGGCCGTAAGCGATGCAAGAGATAAAGCCATTAATCGTCTTAAGACTTTTGCTCAAACAGGAAGTGGAAAACGGGCTAAAAAAAGACCTACCAGTCGGACAACGAAACGGAGAACAACTGCTAAAAAGAGAAAGGCATCAACGTCTACTGCCAGAAGCAGTCAGTCCAAGAAGCGGAGAACAACTCGTGCCGAAGATATATTTGGTTAAATATGAATTTCGTACATTCAAAGTCGCAAGAGTGCACAAAAAGTGAGCTTGATTTATTTTCCATGCCTCCAACACAAGTAAGTTTGGAAAAGGGACATTGGATAGATCACCAACCTGTTTCCAGTGTAACAGAAAGTGGCCCCATTACTTTTTTGTCGCCAGGAACGGAAGATTATATCGACTTATCAAAAACAATTCTCGTGGTGAGAGCAAAAGTGACGAAAGCTGATGGTGCAGATCTCGATGCGGGTGAGAAGGTTGGGGTCGTGAACAATTTCCTTCATAGTCTGTTTAAACAAGTCGATGTCTATTTGAAAGAAAAGCAAGTAACACAGGCTATGGGCACCTATAGCTACCGATCTTATCTCGAAACCCTCCTCAATTATGGTCCTTCCGCTAAAAAGTCTCAGCTCACTGCAGCCTTGTTTTACAAAGATACTGCAGGGAAAATGGAAGTGGCAGATCCTACTGCTGTAGACGGCAACAAAGGTCTTAAAGCGAGATACCAGTTTAGCAAAACAAGTGGAGTGATAGAGCTGGCTGGTCCGATATTTTGCGACGTATTTTTTACTGAACGACTGCTACTCAGCTTTGTCGATCTAAAAGTTGTGTTGAACCGAAATGGACATGAGTTTTGTTTGATGTCATCTGTGGATGACGCTGATTACAGAGTCAAACTAACCGAGGCCTATCTTAAAATACGTAAAGTTAAAGTGAACCCTAGCATCACCATGGCTCACGAAATTGCATTGAAAAAAGGACCAGCAATCTACCCCATACGTCGCGTCGAGTGCAAGAGTTTCATTATTCCAGCCGGGAATCCATCCTTGGTGAAAGATAACGTCTTTAGTGGACTTGTACCGAAAACATTCGTCTTCGGATTAGTCGAGAGCGAGGCGTTTAACGGGGCGTACAAGAAAAATCCGTACAATTTTCAACACTTTAACATGTCATCTGTTGCATTATCCGTGAATGGAGAAGCGATACCGTTTAAACCGTTTCAACTCTCCTTTGGTGCAAACAAAAGGTTTATTGAGGCGTTTTCTACGCTTTTTTCCGGCACGGGGAAGATGTATTACAACATGGGAAACGATATATCGCGAGATGAGTTTTCAAATGGAAATGCAATTTTTGCCTTTGACCTGACCGCCGATATGTGTGGGTCGTCACCCCATTTCAGTACAGTTCAAAGAGGAAATTTGACAGTTGACATCAAGTTCTCAACTGCACCGGCAGCAGCCGTGAGTATCGTGTGTTATGGAGAATTTGAAAATCTGATTCAAATTGATGCAGAAAGGAACGTCATTTATGACTACTCTGGCTAAATGAACACTATTCAGATAGTCCATGCCTTGGAACAAGACTCTGTAACAAGAAAGAGGTTTTGTGGTGTGTTTCCCCGTGATAAGTTACCTGAAAGAATTGACAAGTTTCCGTGTGGATTGATTGCAAACACAGATCCTAGCAGTGAGATAGGTAGTCACTGGTTAGCGTTTTTTTTTACAGAAGAACAGAACGGTCAACAAAACGCAGTTAGCGGACAGTTTTTTGACAGCTTTGGACAGCCACCATCTTACTATAGTAGTTCATTTGAACACTTTCTAGATAAACATTCGAGCGAGTGGGACTTTAATAAACGTAAACTGCAAAGTTCTTGGTCCGATGTGTGTGGGCAGTACTGTATATTTTATCTTAGTCATAGAGCAAGGGGACATAGCATGAATAAAATCGTACAGTTTTTTAGTAAGGATACAATGTCAAATGATGTAAAAGTATCTCAGTTCGTTAAGAATCATTTCAAAGTAGTGCCAAAGCAGGCAAACGATAATTTTAATCAGTCTAGTAAAAAGATGTTTTGGAAATAATGTAGTACTTTAATCAATAAATGTTTTTAAACCAATGTCTTGTCTTGCATTAACACATAAATAAAATCACAAGAAAAAGATTTTTTAAAATGTTTATTTATTAACATGAAACATTAAGATTAATATTTTAGCCAGGAAGTTTGTGTTGGTTTTTTTGCTTCGTGTCTTTGTACAAGACTACGGAAATATTTCGACGGGGTAGCGGATTGAGAGCTTTCGTCTTCTACTTCTTCACCATGAGAATTGTCTATTTCGGATTGTTTCCATCTCTCTTCATTTCGGACAAGATCTTTGGGCATATTAATTTTTGATAAGACATTAAAAAACCTTTTCGAGCCAGCAGGATTAAAGTTTTTACGTCCTTTCACGGCGTCACTCAACAGGTCAGATATATTAGAACCTGGGACTTTTACACCTTCGAGAGTGACGCGTCCAGATTCGTCCCAGGAAATAATGTCAGGTCGTGTCTTCAACCGATTTAAAATTGACGTAGCTTTTTGTCGCTTTGTTTTTGGCATACTGTCCACGATAGCAAAGTCTGGTAAAGGTATCGTTTCTTGAGTGGAATTGTTCTCGTCCTCGCTTTTTTCACTCGTTGCCAAGCGAACTTTTGGGATCTGACTGTCCTTTTGTTGTTGAAGACTCATGTAACGTTCCAAATTAGCGTTATATAGTTTTTGTTTTTCACTGTCTGGTATATCCGTCCGTTGAAGAACATCTGACATCTCTCGATCAGAATTCATCATATTCTTAACCAGGGGCGAGCTTTCAATTTTTTGTTTTTGTTCAAATCTAGCATACACGTCTTCTGGAACCAAAATCATTCTTTTGGCATGCTTCATTTTATCAATAAACTTCCTAATACTGACAGTACTGGTGGTAATAACGCAGCCAACAGGTTTCCGCCTTTCTGATTTAAGATTCGTCGTTTTTTTACGCGCGAAACTTTCTTGTCTGCCAACGCTCGGAGATGTTCCTTGTATCGTGACAAACGTCGCTTTTGACTAGGGGTTAGTGGAACTGTACCTTTTAACAAGTTATAACAACATTCGCAAACGCACATTAAAACGTCTGCAGGGCCATGATCTATAATGGCTTTCCTAATTTTAGGTTTACATTTAGCGAGTATTTGTACGTAAGCCAAATTGTCCTTCATTCGCTTAGACATGTTGGTCCTAAATGATTTAACCTAGCCTAGATGCTGATTTATGTACGCTTGACATACACGATCTGTTGCTCGTGCGGTAAGATATTTGTCCGCAATCTCATATTTTCGGGCGTGCATTGGTGCAAGTCCATTAATAAGTAGCCGTGAGGCTTTTTGGTGGCATCTTGATATGATTCTAGCAGGAAGTTGCAATTGTGTGGATACATTTGACGCGCCAAGGACGAAACGCCTAGGGAGTCCCTAGGATTTTTAAAAACAATCATATAGTGTGAGTTTAAGCTTATAGTCCTCGATTGTTTACCAGGAGGGAATAAGTTTTGAGTGAGATACATGACAGATATCCCCTGATGATGTGAACCGCGAGTAAACAAATCTGAAATACGTTGATCTTTTGAACACTCTGACATGAGATCGTCGATTATAACTAACGAGTTTTGGTAACCTTCCAAAATGCCATACAAATTATCCGGAAATCCTTCAGTAAAATAGATATTAGGTATTGTTTGAACCATATCATCAAATGCATGTTGATATTCACCATAACAATAAATGATCCTTGACGGGACAGGATCAAACAATTCATTAAGATTGCGAAGCATACACCGCACTAAGTATGATTTGCCACATTGACTTTGCCCGCTAATGTAAAAATTTGCTGGTGTTTTAAATCGGACATCCATGCTTGCTAACAGTATCAATTTGAATGACTCAGTTGTGCTAAAAAAACAAACTATAAACACTTGTTGATTTAAGATTTAATGAAATGATCATTTGTTTATTGTGTACAATATATACAAAGACATGAAAAAATATTTACATTATAACAACGTTTATAATGTTGTTGCTGTAGAGTTTATGTTGCTAGTAGAATTTATGTTTATGAAAATATTTGGACTAGAAAGTGTTCTCAAAACGTCGATAGAAGGAGAGTTCTTCTTCTGACTCATCATTGTTCAAAAACTCAACATCAGAATCACGTTCTGATTCAAAATCAATGTCACTTTCATTGTCCGTTTCCATTAAGTCAATATCTGTATTATCAATCTGCGTTGGTTCGTCATCATCATCATCTGTTTCCATCATTTCATCATTAATCGTATCGTCACATTCCATTAGGTCCATTCCAGTGCTCTTTTCCTCCACAGCATCAGACGGTCGAATCAAAGTGTACAGCAGATTGTCAGGAACTGGTGGTATATCGGTAGGGGTTATAGTAGAACTAGTTGATGGACTCCAGTGGAAACCATATGGTATGGTGTCCTCGCCTTTACCAAGGACAATCCTCTTGTCAAATACAACTTGGTATTCCTTCTCTTCACGTTTATTGACAATCCGACGGGTCCATCTCTCTCTGGTGATTTTGCACTCATTTACAACTTTTAATTTATTTTCATTTTTACTTGCCCTAACTCTAACTGGCTCACTCCCATATTTACAAATTACTTCTTTTAAAGAACCAAAGTTCAAAACTAAACTGTTCTTATAATTTAAAGTAAACCCCCTTATCTTACAGTGTGTCTTACCATCACTAACTTTATACGCATAATTTTTTGGGCCCCCACAGACAAACTGTGTAATATAAGCCTCCGGGCCGTGCTTGGGAGTGATCTCATTAGTAAGATCGCCTAAAAAATCCCCCAAAGCAGGCTGTGGGTCACCAGGTTTAGAGACATAAACACAACTATCCGTATCCACATACAAAACATTTTCCCCTATTAAGTCAAGTAAATTGTAGAGTTCTAACCTAGCCCATGCAGTTGTAAATATTCCGATAAAAAGATTAGTGACCTTACTCTCAAGCTCATATTCATGCTTGCGTTTATAAACGAGTTCTACCAACTCATCATTTATTAAACAAAGATCATGCATGTCAATGTCTGCTCCATTAATACGTTTGTAAAATTGTAAAGGATCAGTAATGAATTCGGTCATTACTCTGTCGGTGCGCATTGCAAAACGCCCCCAAAGCGAATTAAGGCATAGTTTAGCAAAAGCGCGCAATCCGGGATTCTTTACAATTTTATCTTTACGTAAAAGTATTCCTTCATACTTATTATATTCATCTATATATCTTTCCTGGTCCTCGGGTGTGCGAACCCATTCCGGAAACCCTGAGCTTTCCTGTTTTAGCCTTAAAAAATAATTCACATATTCACTGAATAAACTGTTCGATGTGTTTTCAAAATGCCACACTTCGTGAATCTCTAAGATCTTATATCCTTTCTCGAGAGCTTTTTCTACTTCAATTGTGGTAAAAGTACCCCAAAACGACCGTTCCTCTTCAGAATGCCGGCATTCTGAAGAGTTATCCATGACACATTGCTTGCACAAGGGGAAGAAAAGTTTACCTTTTGCGCGAACTGGAAGAACTGGATGATACAAATTTGCCGGCGCCAAAACTTTACATTTTATTAAGCCAAAGTAGTTTGAAATATGTTCGAAATTTTCGCGAATAATGGTCGGATGACCTGTTGGATAAACCTTTGTCTTATTAACAAACGGATACAAAGAAGTAAAATCAACATATTCAATTTTTTCATCACTTTCTGTTTCACAAAATAATTTATAACCGCCGACCCTACCGCCGAAAAAACTATCGCGAGGGTCGAGATCGGTTTTAATGTCAAACGTGTCCAGAAAAAGTTGCATTTCGTCTGTAGCCCTAAGTTTCCTATAGTCGTGTTCCCAAATTGTCTTTACAGTAAAGCCAAGAGCCCTCAACCGTTCCTCCCGTTCAATCGTCACCTCGTAAACCTCGCACATCTTCCGTTCACTATGAAACGGATGATCGCTCGTTCCGTCAAAACATAAAGGACAACCATGATACACACAACCGTAAAATTCGTACACCGTTTTCGTCTCCTCGCAAAACCCGTCCACATGGTACGTCTTACCCAACTCCTCATCAACAATTGCCTTTTCACCACCATGAACCGCATGCAAAATTTTTGAATTCGTTTGAGCCGCAATAAACTCTAACCATTCAATCGATGTTTTGGAAAAAGGTTTATTACCATCGCGATACAAATTTTTAGGTATGATGCCGATACTCTTTTCTTTTAAATATTTTGAACGATAAACAGCCATTACTGCAGCCGCAATTGTGCAATAACAAAAAGGGTCTACGCCCGTCTCACTAAGAAATGTTCTTCTGAATTCCACACAACATAATCTCAAAATGCTCACATCTTGTGCACAGTATTTATACATTTCCTTTTGAAAGTCAAAAATGTAATTGGTTTTGACCAAGTCTTTATGCCAGTCAATAAATTTTTCTCTCTTACTCTCGTCTTTCTTATTATCTGCATCATAAAATTTAATATCCGGTACAGGTCCTATATAATTTTGATTTTCAACAGTATTGAATTTGAAAGGAAAATCGCCTTTTGAGTGTGTAGATAAATCTAAGCCAAACGTCTCAGGAAATTTTGATAAGGGCATTTGTAGAAAATTTAAAGAGTCTATGAGTCGAATTCTGTAGTCATTGAAAGTCAGCTGCATAATCTTTTGTCCTGAATGTATGACATGCATGTCCGCTGTTGGTCTATTCTGAAACAACCATCGTTGAATTAATACAGCATCAAAACCTTTGGCATTATGGGCAATCAAACAATACCCCATATGCTCCATAGAAAAGACAAAATCGCAAAATTCATGCAGTGCATTGTAGCCTTTAAACACAAACTCTGTCCCATCAGCATACTGAGCTACAGCAAAATTAACTATGTGCTCGCCGGAAGAAAAGTCAGTTTCAAAATCATAAAATAATAGTTTTTCGTTTGGTTCTTTAGGTGGTTCAGATTGCATGTAACACAAATGACCTGACATGACAAATTTTTTACACACATGACACACATGTTCACCACATCTATGTTCGTCCTGTCGTTTACGTTCAACTGTTACTGAACACGTTTGGCATTTAAATGATGTCTCACATTTCGAAGGCAGATCAACTCCCTTCGATTTGCGAGACTTTTTGTGATGCTCAAAACATTGAGCCGAACGACAAATTTTGAAACAGTCCGGACAAGTACGTTTTTGATCAGAAACCAAAAGACATTCCTTACGCAAGCAAGTGTGGCATGGATCAAAACAAGGATGAGAAGAATAGTTCGAAAAAAATGACTTACATTTTTGACAGAAAAACCGTTTTCCGTGGAAAGCTGGCAGTTTTTTCGGATTAATTACATTATAATGATCACCGTTCTTATACAAGACAATTTTTTTATCACCCCGTGGGCCCTCATAAATACATGCATTCCGAGCATGAAAATCAATTACTATTATCTGGTAACCAGGTAGGGACCCCTGAAATTTACTTATTTCGCGAAGACCACAAGGACCAGGAAATATATTGGCTTTCTTGTATAGTTTTAGTGCTATTTGTTTCTGAATAGGTCTCCCCATCTTTAATTGTTGTAATTGGGTGTGATTGTCAGCTAAAGCCTTCCCCACTGCTATTGCACGACCACAACATAAATTATCCTTATTCCTAATAGTAATTATAGATTTTTTTATATGAGTGTCTTTGGAATAATCCAGTACCTTGAGAGATTTTCCAGAACCCGTCGGTGCCTTAACGCCAATGATATCAATTGTAAAAGACTTGTCCAAAGGTATCTCTTCATTACTTTGAAGGACCTTCGTAATTTCGCCGAGGACTTTACTGGAGGTCATCTGGACGGATGGAATCAGTCTGGTGCTGATGGGGGATTTCAGAGCACTGGAACGAACCATAACCCGGATTTTGTCCTCCAAAGGCGTGCGGAAGTCACATTGTTCCTTCACCTTAAAACAAGATATTGATTTATTAGGCGTGCTAGCCATGAAGGTGTTGGTATTAAGCTGTAGACCGAAACATTTACCTGCTCAATAGCGTCTGTGAAGAGTGACGATAGCCCGCCCATAATGTCTCGAATTTTTACATTATCTGTATTACTCGGTTCTTGCATCGACGCACGAAAAACACATGAAGTTGTGCCAAATTTCTTCACAACTCTCTCTGAGACCTATAAAGAAAAATGAATTCTATAACTATGATTTGTTTTCCATTTGCACCGCCCAATAATGTTGAAACGTTTATCATTTTTTTTTTGTCCAAAACTGTATACACATACCTTTTCCAAATTAAAAGAAATCTCGGTCTGCTCACGGTTATCTTCGCCCTGCGCATCGAATTCGTTCATGTAGCGAAGCCCCCTGTTTACATATTTGACCGACTTCTCTTGCCATTTCATGACCTTACTCATATTGGGGATCCGCTTCTGCATCTCACGCTGGATTTTGCGTTGAAGCCGATTCGACTTGTCATTGCTCCTCTTTGCTTTTTCCAAAAGACGCTGACGACGTGTTTTGATTTGTCTTGTTGATTTCATATTGGAATTGAAAAATCGAAAAAAAACAAGTTGAAAACGGAGAACCTTGGTGGTTACAAGTGAACACAATGTTTACACTGCAGTGGCTGGATTCTCACAAACCCATCATTTTTATACTTTAGCTAAGCAATCCGGTTTCATCCGGTTATTTCTGCACGCGTCTTGAATTAATTTGATGATTCATCAGTTATGCCGGACATGATCTTTCAATCAATACACAGTGGAAACAACCGATAACAATGCATTGGTGCTTAGCGCCAGCACGAATAATTGATTAAAATCCTAGGGCATCGCACGGAATAACTTACAAAAGTATATTTGGCTGGTAGAGACAACGTAAAATGTTTTTAAGTTTTTCCAAAAACTAAATTAAAAAACCTTTACATGACTGTTTGATACTCAGTCCAATGTCAAAGTATTAATTCCCATGTTGACAAAAAAACGCGTGGGACTTTCAATGTCATGTAATTAGCGGTATCACAGAGGTAAAATTGCGAACCGTCCCACAAAGTCGACAGGAAACATTGAAACACGCTGAAGTATCACTAAAAAATTATTTAAAACTGTTTTAAAATTAATGTCCAGGCAAAACTTTTACACAACTAGATGATGTCCAAAGCTATCACAAAGATTTAGTCTACAAACTGACTAAAAAGGCGTAGGCAACTTGAATGGTCGTTCAGTAAATAGCGGTATCACAAAGCAGTATAATTGGCAAACCGACACCGTAAAGTCAACAGGAAACTTTGAAACACACCGCAGTATCACGAAAAATGATTTAAAACTGTTTTAAAAGGTTCAGGCAAAACTTTTACACGACTGAATGATGCCCAATGCCATCACAAAGATTTAGTTTACAAACTGACTAAAAAGTGTAGGCATCTTAAATTGTTGTTCTGTAATTAGCGGTATCACAGAGAACTTAATTGTTTACAAACCGTAAACAATGTACACTGTACACGAACACGCACGCACATACCTTCACAAACATAATGACACATTATTTTTTTATATGATGCTAGCCTTCGCTACATAGATATGGGGCAAAATAAAAATGGAACAAATTGGTAAGTATACATTTAGATTTCTACTAGATGGTTAACCATACATGATAACTTTCCCACTCTTTATTTTAGCAAGTGTCAAACATGCTCAGGCGTTCTACACATTGAGTTTTATAGAGTACTTCTGTTCGTCAGACATCAAGATGTCCAAAATTGAACATAAAATTTAATAAATCTTACACATGTCTCAGTTGTTTATTACACAATCTAATATTAATCGCAGTTCATTCTAGTTTCACTAATAACAAAGAGAAAGAATTAAGAAAAGGCTTCCACCGTCCACAGGGAAATAACATTTACAACAATCAACATGACTCGAACATAATCGCTTTACAACACTAAATGCAAAGTTTCAATAAATGTACCACAAGTTTGCCTTAAACATGATTTTTGTCGTCCAAAGTCAAACAATACGACGTTTCCCCCCTCAAACAATAGCCCAAACCAGTCAAAACAGGTTTTACACGTATTTCCGGTCAACATGCGCGCGCACCTGTCTCACACGGATGACCTGGGAACTAATTCACAGGGGTAAGAGCTCCGTTCAAAATAAAAATGGAACAAATTGGTAAGTATACATTTAGATTTCTACTAGATGGTTAACCATACATGATAACTTTCCCACTCTTTATTTTAGCAAGTGTCAAACATGCTCAGGCGTTCTACACATTGAGTTTTATAGAGTACTTCTGTTCGTCAGACATCAAGATGTCCAAAATTGAACATAAAATTTAATAAATCTTACACATGTCTCAGTTGTTTATTACACAATCTAATATTAATCGCAGTTCATTCTAGTTTCACTAATAACAAAGAGAAAGAATTAAGAAAAGGCTTCCACCGTCCACAGGGAAATAACATTTACAACAATCAACATGACTCGAACATAATCGCTTTACAACACTAAATGCAAAGTTTCAATAAATGTACCACAAGTTTGCCTTAAACATGATTTTTGTCGTCCAAAGTCAAACAATACGACGTTTCCCCCCTCAAACAATAGCCCAAACCAGTCAAAACAGGTTTTACACGTATTTCCGGTCAACATGCGCGCGCACCTGTCTCACACGGATGACCTGGGAACTAATTCACAGGGGTAAGAGCTCCGTGAAAAATGCTGACTAAGTGTTATATAGCTGCACCTATTCTACTACCAGCCAATCCCAGGGTGAATATGTAGTTATACTTGCGCAAGTCCGTGGGCGCTAAAGTATTTGCTTATTCATGCAAGAGTCAGATTGCATTATATCATTGGATATAATTAGTATAAGTAAGGATTATATAATTGAGGGCTTATGTAACAACTTCCCCCTTGAGAACGAAAGTTTTGATAAATATGAAAAACTTTCGGTTATAAATGTTTAACTGGAAATGTTTGAAACTCACTGTTCGAGACTGTTCCACGACTCTTACACTCTTGAAAGGTAATCCGCAATCGCGTTGCCTTTTCCATTGATGTGCTGAATATCTAGGTTGTACTCTTGTAACAACAAACTCCACAGTAACAGTCTTTTGTTTTTATGTTTGATCTCATGAAGAAACGCCAAGGGGTTGTGGTCACTGAAGACAACAACAGGTGAACTGGAAGACGTCACGTAAATATGGAAGTGCTGTAAGGCCAAAATCAGGGCCAATAACTCTTTCTCGATTGCCAGTAGAACAATTTTTCTGAACCTTGCTAAGCTTTCGTGAGAAATAGCAAATGGGATGATCGATTCCGTCAGAACACTTTTGTAGTAGCACGGCACCGACGGCAGCATCACTAGCTTCCACAGCCAACTTAAATTGACGATTAAAGTCTGGAGCGGTTAAAACTGGTGTATTCACGAGAACAGCTTTCAACTTCTCGAATGCAACTTCACACTCAGCGCTCCACATTAACTTAACGTTTTTGCCAAGCAAACGCGTCAACGGTTCCGTTATATTTGAAAAATTGGGGCAGAACTTCCGATAATAGCCCGCCATACTAAAAAATGGCATTACTTGCTTCTTTGACACAGGCGTGGATAACTGTGCGATCGCAGAGATCTTCGCATCCACAGGTTTCACTTTCCCTTGACCAACGATATGTCCCAAGTATGTTACAATGGCACAACCGAATTCACGCTTTGCGAGATTGATCGTAAGCTTCGCTTGACTTAGCCGTTTGAAGAACAATCGAATGACGGCTAAATGTTCCTCCCATGTCTCGCTGTAAATGATTACGTCATCAATATATGCTTCACAACCATCAATATCCGACACGATACTATTGATGAGACGCTGGAACGTCGCTGGTGAATTCTTCATCCCGAAAGGCATCACTTTATATTGATAGAGGCCACCGGGAGTAATGAAGGCTGAAATCTCTTTGGCGCGATCCGTGAGTGGGACTTGCCAAATCCTTTTAGTAGATCAAACTTCGTAACGTATTTTGCGTTTCCAATGAGATCGATACAATCGCCCATCGGAGGTATGGGGAAAGTATCTGACTTAGTTACATTATTCACTTTACGGCAGTCCGTACACATACGATAACTACCATCGGGTTTGGGTACTAAGATGCACGGAGAGCTCCAGTTGCTTTTACTGGGTTCGATAAGGTCGTTCTCTAAAAAGTACTGGATTTCGTCTTTTAGGGATCTCTTTTTTGCTGGACTAAGGCGGTAGGGGTGCTGTTTGATTGGTGCGGCATCGTTGACAATGTCTACGTTGTGGTAAATCGCATTTGTTCGCGAGGGAACGTCTGGAAATAATTCTTCATGTTCTTGTAAAATCTTCTTAAGATCTTTACGTTGAGATGACGGTATATTTCATTCAAGTTGTTGAATATGTCAGAGTTCTTAATTTCGTTGACTCAGACAGATTAAAGAGATCTACATTAACACTATATGTATCGTTACCAGCACTTTCCACAGACATTACCACTTTCTTTCTTTCATTATATGGCTTTAGCACATTTACATGCCAAATTTACTTGTGCTTACGCCTATCGGGGGTTACAATAACATAATTCAACTCACTCTCTCTCTTTTCTACCACATAAGGCCCAGAATACCTAGCCTGTAAGGGTTTTCCAGAAACAGGTAGAAATGCAAGTACTTTGTCACCAGGTTGGAATTTTTGCGTAACCGGCTTTACTTTGTGAGTGAATCAATAATTATTTTCATCTTAATGTTTTGCAATGGAATTGCCTCAGGAAAACGAGTTGATGCACACATAATTGTCAATAAATATTGGTGACCTTTTTTTGTTTTAGGCAACGGTCGGATGCAATCAATCATAACCTTTCTAAAAGGTTGATCAAAAGCCGGAATAGGGCTTGATGGTGCTTTCGAAATACTTTGGTTCGGTTTCCTGACCATTTGGAAAACATGACAGGTTCGGCAGAGTTCTACCACGTCTTTATATTCCCGGCCAATAGAAATGTCGTATAATTTTTTCATGGGTTTTGTTGATTCCCAAATGACCTGCAAGAGGTGTCTCATGTGCTAAACTCAAAACTACCGCTCGGTAAGTTTCAGGAATAACAATTTGGTTACGAAAAGACCATTCCTCATCAACACAAACATCAGTAGGTCGCCATTTCCTCATTAAAATCCCGTTTTTAACGCAGTACCCTATTTCGTTTTCATCACATGCTTGAGCAATTAGTGAAACTATTTCTGCATCAGACTTTTGCGCATCAATAAGATTAGATTTAGAAATGCTTTTAACTTCGTCTGCATTGTCAAATATGTGTGTAATAAAGGTATTAGATAACTCATGTTCGTATGCTGCTTGATCATTTGAAATTTGTTGTTTAGACATTGCCCTAGTTACTGCACATGATGGATATAAATCTGAAACTTCTTGTTCTGCTGTGACGGGAATGCATTCAGTACATGGTGTGTTAGATAATACGGGGTTAACGGCAACTTTTTCACTCGTAAGGTCATTACCTAAAATCAATTGTATCCCGTCAAAAGGCAATGAACCTATAATCCTAATTACAACATCTCCTAAAACTAAATCTGTGTAATTTAATGTTGTGCGAAGGAATTGGACTGTATTCGCTGGAGTGTACTCCTTTAATTAACACATTTTTCCTGAGTAGGATTGTGTAGAAAATGGGCTAGGACAAAACGCGGATACGGATGCAGAACGGAGCGGATTGACGGAACGGATATGAGAATAAAACGCGGAACGGATAAGAGGATAAAACGCGGAACGGATATGAGGATAAAACGCGGAACGGATATGAGGATAAAACGCAGAGCGGATTTGAGTTGTTTTTTTTGTGCGAATTGAAGCTTAAATGTTTTTCGAAAACATGTTATGGTACTTGATAAAACAGAATTCGCTGCCATGTTTCATCTCATCTAAATGGGTTGGGAATCTAGACCTGCTATCTATATTTAGATTATTCTCTCATTAAAAGGTGACAACATTTCTTTACAAATTAGATGTGCAGTTTCCAAAGATGATACAAATTGAAACAATGCATTCTTAGCGGAAATATCGAGAGAAAATAAATAAACTTAATTATTGGTATAAAATATAAAAATATATAATTGTATGTATCGGACGTATGATAATGGACTAAAACCAACGAGTGAATAGGTAAAGTATAGTGGAACCCGTTTACTATGGTCACCAACGAGCTGAAATAATGTTGCCTTATTAACAGGATAATATAAAGTTTAAAATATGACGTAAAAGCCATGTTAAAAAATATTTCAAAAGCACAACAACAACACCATACCACAATACCAATTACTATTACTATATAAAGTTGTGAAAAGTTTTAAGTAATGCTAACGAAACAATATCAGGATTTGGTTACCAAAAACCTTGATTTTGAGAGTGTCAAAAACTGGTAATGTTTATTTTCACGTGGAAGCCAGTTTCATAAAGCGAAAGCAATCATACTTCGTTCCAGCAATGGTGCAGATTCCGCCGAGCTTAACACCATACTTGATGCCAGTTCACCTACAATATCTACGTGAGTTTGGCATACCATTTTAGTTTGTCCGAAAATTGGTAGCTAATACCAACTAGCCCCTACTTAGTATTACATGCAGATATGCTAAAAAGTACACTTGATAGTGCACATGCAGTGTATAAAATATTAACACTGTATAGGAATTGATTGGTTTCTTTATTGCTCGTAATTTATTAAGTATACAGTAGTTACGTATAGTTATCACGATATGTTTTGTTTTCAGAATGGCATTTTTGCTTTTACTATGTATGAACAAGCATTTTACCACGTTTTCATGTTAAACGTAAATTACGGGGTGTCCCTAAACTACACTGCGACTCACGATATTAGTTTTATAAGATTTTTATGCCGTGCGTATTTAAAATGAGCATTACTATTCATTAAAACTTACGAACATCAAAACAAAGATGTGAGAAGATCTTTACGATGTTGATATTTGATGTCAGTCACATGACTGAAAAAATATGGTGCTGTTCCATATTTCAGGTAAACCACGCTATTAGTTTTAAAAATATGATGACACGATAAGACATTATTTTTAACTTAATTGAAAGTGGAAACGACATTCTTTAACCAAAAACAGCATAGGTAACAACAAGAGAATATTTTAGTTAGAAAATAAACGAATTTGGTTTCATAGTTGAAGGATTTTTCAAAGAATACATGGAACGGCGGAAAAGAGGGATTCTGGACTTCTAAAATAGATAAGAATGGGAGGTATTAGGCGTTTGAAGGAGAACTGTTCGTAAATTATCATGATCAACGTCTATCAACATTTTGAGAACGTTTGCTTTGCTATATATCTTCAAAACTAGCAATGATGGATTGTTGGTAATCAATAATAATTGTAAAAGTACCTCCACTGGTATCGTGGAATGAACGTTTGGAGCTGGATTAAGGCAAAAAAATGCTTGAGAGCACAACGGAAGTTTGTCCTTTTGAAGGGCAAACGAAATCAGCATGATAAAGCTTGGAAAATGCATGCATTGGTTAGATTATTGATATTCAATGATGGTATTTGACAGGCGAGGCTAAGGAGTCGAAAAAAAGTGATAAAGTAAACGAGCTCTGCTGGTAACAGCGGAAATAGGGATCAGAGGTCTCTTTTCCACATTTAGGCGCATATGAAGACATTTTGGTTGCTAATAATACGGATCTAAGTGATCGTTCTACCACTTCTTTGGCAAGTACCTAAAACCTTTCATCATAAGTTCCTTCTCCCAGCATTAGGGCATTATCATGTTGATCTCGAATTGTCTGTCTTGTCTGTCTCGACTTGTTGCTCTCAAGCATTTTTTTGCCTCAATTCAGTTCCAAACGTTTATTACACGACAGCAGTGGAGGTACTTTTAGAATTATTATTGATTACCAGGAATCCATCATTGCTAGTGTTGAAGATATATGGCAAAGCAAACTTTCTCAAAATGTTGATAGACGTTGATCATGATAATTTACAAACAGTTCTCTTTCAAACGCCTAATACCTCCCATTCTTTTCCATTTTAGAAGACCTGAATCCCTCTTTTCCGCCGTTTTTCGTTTTCTTTGAAAAATCCTTTAACTGCGACACCAGTTTATTTTCTCACTAAAACACTCTCTTGTTGTTACCTATGCTGTTTTTGGTTAAAGAATGTCGTTTCCGCTTCCAATTAAGTTGAAAACGACGTCTTATCGTGTTATCATATTTTTAAAACTAATAGCGTGGTCCGCCTGAAATATGGAACAGCGCCATATATTTTCAGTCATGTGACTAACATCGAATATCAACATCGTAAAGATCTTATCACAACTTTGTTTTGATGTTCGTAAGGTTTAATGAATAGCAATGCTCATTTTGAATACGTACGGCATAAATATCTTATAAAACTAATATCGTGAGTCGCAGTGTACTTGTCAACCTCCCGTTCCTGGAAAGGTAGGACCATTCTGATGTGTTTAGTAACATCAAAACCTAAGGTGCGTGCAGCATGCCCTACATTGCCTTACATCCTTAGCTTGTGCCTGTAGTTCTAACTTTTGTAACTCTATTTCCTGCATCTTAATCTGCCTCTCTTCTCTTTCCCGCTCGCGTTCTCTTTCCAACTCCATTTTTTTCTTTTCCATCTTATTTCTTCTTGCTTTCTCTGCCACTGTATATCTTCCTGCTCTCTCTGCCACTGCCTATCCGTCTCTACTTTATCTAATCCTTCACTTTCCTCATGACGGCTTATTTCAACAGCTGCGGTATTTGTTTTCGTGTCGGTAATTTGATATTTGCTTAACACAGACTGTTCGAATATCGATTCTTTTGCTAAATGTTCCACAAGAGTTGTTTGCATTTCTCGTTTTCTCTTACAACTTCTAACTTTTAAATGTTTTCCTAACACGATCAAGTCATCCTTTCTTAAATTATCAAATTTGTTTTGGTCTGGTCCCACCATGAATTCCTCAGCGTTAAATGTAGACATAATGAAATAACTCGTTTCACACTACACAATATGTGGATCTTATTGCTTAAAACTTTTAGCTTTTCTTTTACAACGAAAACTTGAAATTTAAAATTCTGTCCCCTCTCAAATCTCTAATATTCTTATTTTCGCAATAACAATATAAACACTTTAAAAAATTTCCCGGGTGAGCCCCCAATTGTTACGATATCCCGAGGGTAACTTATATTTTAGCCGCGCTTAATTTATAAATCGTAACAGAAATGTGTGAAACCAATTACCTTTTTAAATATTTATTTCCTTTATATATAATTCTACTTTATAACTCAACAATCAGCGTATTTTTAATAACTGCAACTTAATATATATATTATATAATTTCTATAGTCCAAACTTATCTCTCTGTCTGAGCCCAACTCTGTAAATCTCTGGAACAGCTCCTCTTTTACAATACTTTTCTTTAGCAAATGTCCTTGAACTCTTCTATCGTCAGCCTCGATCCCAGGGCCTTTTTTAAAATGGAGAGAGGGAAAAGGCCCTGGCACCGGCTGCGAACTTCTGCAATTTCATTGGTCTATAATCTCACTCAGTTAAATTATCTAAAACCGTATAATTGTATATCTGCGTGGAGAAAAAATTACGCGTAAAAATTAACGCCTTACTAAGGCACTGCATTACGTGTTTTTTTCTAAACACTACGATTTATCGGTCATTTTGGAAAAAATCGCATATACAGTTATCGCGTTAATTTATTCAAAAACCACGATTCGTAGTTTTGAAAGCAAGCCGGTGCTAGGGCCTTTTCCCTCACTCTAAAAGGCCCTGGGAACGAGGTTGTTCTATCGTAACTTCATAGTATTTCTCCTAATACTTAATATATTTGCAATAGCATTTAACAGTGATGCTATTCTGGCTTTAAGCCTTAATGAATAAAACATGACTTAAGAGTTGTGCTCTGGCTTTTATACTAACGGTGTACTGACCTAATTTACTATTATTATACGAATTACCTAATTGTTAGGTAATACGCTGTGATCATGCAGATTCCGTTATATATGAGCAAGCAATTTCGTATACCAGCCAATCCCAGGGTGAATATGTAGTTATACTTGCGCAAGTCCGTGGGCGCTAAAGTATTTGCTTATTCATGCAAGAGTCAGATTGCATTATATCATTGGATATAATTAGTATAAGTAATGATTACATAATTGAGGGCTTAATATGTAACAATGTGATCTGTAACTTAACATTGTTACCTTTGTCTATATCTCTTGGACCCAATGAGGATGTATTTCGTTTTACAGGGTCTGTCCTCGATGAATTTTTTTTCGGCCGAGGGACCTATCCTGAGTGAACCTAACCTCAGGGGGGTGTTATTTTCATGGATGGGGTCTTTCTTTGAGAACCTTCCTCCCAAGACTTTTATTAAGCAAGTTTATCTCAGAGTTTAGGAGCTTTTTACATTTTAAATTCACCTAGCCTCAAAAACATACTTGAACAAGCCTAATGTTTTTTCATTTTTCTGTTTGCAGACTTGCTATTTTATCTTTGATTAGTTCGATGATTTCTTAGTCAGAACGATTTGTAAAGCGTTGGAAATCACGCGAAAAGTTCGAGTAAACCAACTTCTGCCTGACTTTTGGTTCTAATATTGTTGACCGGTCAACAAAAGTCATGTTACCCTTGCAACCACAGCAACGAAGTGGACATGGCGTTTTATCGACCCATAGGTATTGGAAAGAGAAACGGATTGGCAACGCTTTTCAATACTATACACGATCTTCGGTTCAGTTATTTTGAATAAACCGGAAACAAACATTGCACAACTCGCTATGGTAATTATGCGCATAAACGAAATTGAGTTCATGAGCATAATTACCATACAAGTTGGGCAATGTTTGCTTCCGGTGTGCTCAACTGAAGATAAAATATACATAACAGAAGAGTTGCCAATCCATCCCTTTTTCTAATATCTATGATCGACCAACACGTAATACGAATTTTTTCCAATCAAAAAGCTGAAAAACTGAGAAAACAAAATATATTTTGGAAGCTAGATTTTTGTATGGAAAGCTTGATTTTATTTTTGTATAATGCCTGGTATTTTTTAAATGTAATTGTACATATTTTTGTCCGGTTCTATTACGACTAAATATAATTTAGTTAAAGCTTTATTACATTTTATTTGAAATTAATTTCTTCCAAATCTTTAGCTACATACATGCTGTTCCGAATACCAGTTAGTCTTTGAATCAGTCAAATCTTGGTTGGGAGGGGCGAGGCACTTAATTTTACCGAGGGAATTTTTTTTCTGTTATGCATAGGCTTCCTGTGTCTTTACCATCAGATACAAATCTTTATGTAATACTTTTATAATTATATGCCGTGATACGTGAAGGATAGCGAAAACGAAAGGGAAACTGAATGTACTGAGCATGCACCAGTAGTTGCTTTTATTTCAAATGCCTATTTACTTGACCGCTCTTTTGCTGCGATTTACAGCGCGACTTTCTCCTTTTCAAAATGGGAAAAAGTCGATGAGTTACGGAATGCTGCAATTAAGGATATTTCATAATAACGCGGTTAAGTAATCCACTCTTTGATTTTCTCCAAAAGAAAGAATTGCAAGTAAAATCTCAGTTAAAGTCACCCGTGTAAAAAGACCTTCATCAGACATTGGATATTGCTTCGAATTCGAACAGTTACTAGGTTATGACATTATATTAAAGTAATTCATAGCAATATAATCTTACATGTGAAGTAACATATTAATGCATATAGTTAAATACATCCAATACCAACCAGGGGCCGGTTGTATCAAACGCTTTTAGCTTAAACCGTGGATGTCAAGTCCAAGTTTAGAAAACACTTTGCGTCTTGTTCGTGCCTGAGTTTATAAGTTTTATGGAATAAATATTAAAGGTTATTGACCGACCTTTGTTTGAAAGTCCAATCAGAAGACCTGCTTATAACGCCAAATAATCAGAAAATCAAGCCGTCTATTCAAAAATTCGAATGATGCTCCTCCCCCTCGCCACCTCCAAATCTTATATCGGCTATTTAAGGCCCTGACAGTGCCACCGTAATCTAGTGTTCCATGAAACATACTCAAGATATTTACAACTAATGGCTGCTTATATAGAACACGGGATTGCCCGCTCAGTGAGACAGCCGGGCAAGCAAGATCTCGCCGTGCTATTGTTTTCCTGATAAAGATTGCCGTGCTTGCGTTAATATGCATAAGTGGGCTGCCCCGGTTGATGAGATCTCTCTTGAACGAGGCAACATCTCACTCACTGGATTCAAAACATTTCCATATGATTGACTGACCCGGTTGCCGGGATGAAAGCTTTACTTTTTTAAAAGCTGCTAAATATGATCAAAACACTGTAACAATTCTTCTGGGGAATTGGAACGCGAAAACTATTAAATTGTCTGGGCAAGCAAGGCGATAGTCATAGAAGCGCAATCCAAATTCATCTCGCTCTCCAGGCTGCCTCGTTAAGCGGGCCAGCCAGGCTGCCATATAAACAGCCCCTAACTCACGCAATAATTAAACAAAACATTAGTTTAATAATACTGTGTACTTCAGGGTGAAGTAAGACTCCAACTTCTGAGTTGATATGCATTTCCAAAATTAGTTTCCATCTTTTTGGATCCATCTTGGTAAATGACTAAGTCATCAACACCAAAACAAGGCCCCCTATTCCAATAACGGCGAATTGCGTTCTCGTCATGCTCATTCTCAAGACGCAGTTTCGACGGCGATACTGTTTTAAGACGGCAATAGCGGAGAGAAAGTATAAAAGATCCAGGAGCAGGTCTCGAAATTGTATAATTAACATTTACAAAATGATGGTAGACTTAAAATCTATTCCCAACTCATAAAAATTTCTAATCATCCTCCGTAAAAGAGCTAATTTGCAATTTGATTAGTTGAAATACTCACAGCATATCAGCTGATATACGCATTAACATGTGTACAAGATTGCGACACATGAGTTTTTTTTTAAATTTTAGCTTGGGGAAAAACAAATACAATGAAAATTACCTCTAGAGATCTTTAAGTTGTTGGCAAAGAGATTTTAAAGGTAGAATATTGTAACATAAAACAGTTTTAAAAAGTTAGTCCAGTGTGGCAAAGGAAATTTTTTTTTCAAATATGAATTATTTGGATATCGTCGGATATAGGGAGACAAACAAATGTTGGTCTTGGCTTGCCAAATACAAAAGAGTGCTCAATGGTATAATAGAAAGAGCAAAATGTATAATGATACAAATGCCTCAAAAACTTGCCACTACAGTCTGTTTCATCGAGGAGGAATCTTCAGGTAGCAGACCAATCAATTTCGAAGACGTGGGCGCATTAAGAAGGAAACGTGGGTGAGAGGGTGTTCAAATAGGATGTAATGTTGTACGCCTGAAATCTATTTTTGTAGGCAGGCATTTCTTTTGTTATGTAAGCATGCAATTATATTGTTTTTCTAACTTTGTTCTTGAGGCAAACGAAAAAAAACAGAGCATGCAATTTCTTTAGCTTACCCCGGCACCATCCAGCAGTTGCATGTCCTCCGAAAATGAGGATGACGTCATTTTTTTCTGCTTTGACAATAGCCAGTGTTGGTGCTGCAGAGCCACATTTGCCTTGCAATGTCCCACTCGTCCACCCATCTCTTGTCGCTCGCCAACAATTTCCCCAAATTCCAACTTTGAGGAGCCACTCCTCTAGTTTGATTTTGACTTCTTGCGACTCAGACGACAGTATATCAGATTCGAAGGAATAACCTGATAAATGAAGAACACATCGTATCTGTTTTCTCATCAACTAAATTTTGGTCAAAAATCCGAAATGCTATTTTATTTCTATGTGCAGCTAGGGTTATCCTTACAGTGTTGTCCCTATCCGTCCTGTCAAACTCCCCTGTGGGAAGAAACCTGAGCACCATTAAGCCTATAGCCACAAGTTTTGTAGTGCCTCGGCTCTTTCACAGGAAGGCTAGGTATAAGTTGAGAGGAGAAAACAGAAAATCGGTCCCTCCACTTGTTATTGGTAAACTTTAGAGAGAAAATTAAGTAAATGCTTCCAATCCAGGAGTATAAAACCTTGAAGTAGGTTCCATATCTACAACTTCTCAAAATGCACTGATAAACATCTAAGTAAGAGCACAATGTTTTAACTTAGTAATTCCTGCAAATTTTATGCCAGATTTAACACTTCATTCTACAAAATAGGATTGGTAATTTGTTAATAACTCTTCTGTATCTTTGTTTTAGTCATAAGCTTTTTCCTGGGTCTATTTTGTAACCAATTAAATTTGATTGTTTACCTGAGCATATTTCGCCGTCCTCAAAGTATCTGACACGACAGTTGCAGTTGTAGGATCCTTTCGTATTAGTGCAATCCGCGTTTACATCACACTCATTACTAGATTCTTCTGAATTCATCAATATCTACAAAAGCAAAAGCAATATTGCTTATTTTAATTTATTATAATATCTAATATGATTCTACTTTTAATGGCATTTCGAGCACTAATAAAACTGATAAAAATTTTTGCCCTTCAACCAGCTTGTTAGTATGCAAGCTATGTTTTTCTAGTTTTGCTTTCCACTAGCCTCGTCGCCGCAGACGCTTCGGTGTTTTTATGGAGATCAGTGGAAAAGAATTAATGGCAAGCACGTGAAGAAGGAAGCGCCTGGCAGATTATGCAGATTTTATACTTCACTTTATCGTATATTTTCATGTTTATAATGCTTTTGATTTCTTTTCTTTTGATTGTCTGTGGTCTAGTTATAGTTCTGGAAGATATTACACAAGGGCTTCGCGAATTGTCATTTTAAGGTAATTTTTACGGAGTATTTTCGATTTTTAGAACTGCTTCATGAGCCATTGTCTTTATTTCGATCAAGCCATGTAGAGATTCAAACCATGATCAAGCCTGTAGAGATTTCGTAATATACTTAATATTAGTAGAATCATACTAGTACTATTGCAGATGCTGTAATATGATTGGTTACTCTACTCCTTTTTGCATTTCTACTTAAGAAATGCAAAAAGGGATTACTATTCCACGAAGATTGCTGATGATAAGTCCAATCCTAAGCAGGCTTGGAAGACTATAAACAGTTTATTGGGAAGGCAAAACAAACCGTCAATTGTAAATGAGCTAAAACTTGGAGAAAACAGCCTAACAAACCCTAGAGATATTGCAGAGGGTTTTAATGATTATTTTTCAAATATTGGCCCAAATTTAGCTAGTCAGATCAATACACAAAATTTCAACTTTGAGACATATGTCAAAAATATTGAATCAGAGTTTGCTGCATTCCAGCCTGTCACGGTCAACCATGTCAATCAACTTCTGACTGGTCTTTCAAGCAACAAAGCAACAGGTGTTGACAAGATTTCTTGCAAAATTATTAAGATTGCTTCACCTGCTATTTCAGATTCACTAACACACATTTTTAATCAGGCCATTGCTCTGTCCTTATTCTCTGATGAATGGAAAACGGCTAGAGTAATACCGCTATACAAAAATGGCCAACGTAATGTGGCAGGAAATTACAGACCAATTTCTGTCCTGCCAGCCATCAGCAAAATTATGGAAAAAATTCTTTATGATCAACTATACTGTTACTTATCCAAATTTAGACTTTTAAGTGATGGTCAATTTGGTTTTCGAAAATTTCATTCTACCGCTACAGCATTATTGGACTGCACTAATGACTGGTATGCAAATTTAGACAAAAAAATGTTTAACCTAGTTGTCCAAATCGACTTAAAAAAAGCATTTGATACAGTTGATCATCGAATTTTATTGAGGAAATTGGAGATATACGGTATAAAAGGCCAGGCTTTGTGTCTACTTAATTCATATCTCTCAAATCGAAGTCAGAAATGTCACATAAACGGATTTTTATCATCAGAGAAAGCAATTAGGTGTGGTGTACCACAAGGCTCTATTTTAGGACCATTATTCTTTTTATTGTATATCAATGATTTGCCCCAATGTTTATCAAAAACAAAACCACGGTTATTTGCTGACGACACAAACCTGACAGCTTCTGGCGTCTCTGTAACTGATCTTGAAGATGCAGTAAATTCTGATTTAGAAAATCTTAGAAAATGGCTAATTGCCAATAAACTAAGCCTCAATGTCGCGAAAACTGAATTTATGCTAATTGGTTCAAAACAAATGGTTAAAAATATTTCAAACTTCCAGCCAAATGTGGTAATTGAAAACAAACGGATTAAACAAGTGCATGAGTGCAAAACTCTCGGAGTGACAGTCGACCAGCATTTGTCGTGGAAAAGTAATACTGATATTATTTGCGGGAAAATAACATCGGGAATTTCTGCTCTTAGACGTTTAAAGGATTTTGTTTATAGGCAAACACTTCTTTCCGTTTATAATGCTATTATCCGCCCATATTTCAATTACTGCTGTGAAGTATGGGATGTGTTCAGTGAAACACAATCTAAACGACTTCAAAAACTCCAAAATAGAGCCGCTCGAATTATCATGAATATGAGCAATGATACAGATCATTCTGTAGCATTGAAAGCGTTGGGCTGGAAAACACTCAAAGTAGAAAGGAAGAAAGCCAAGGCAAAAATGATGTATAAGTTGTTAAATAACATGGGGCCTCAGTCACTCACCAATTTATTCACTTATAAAGGTGAGACGACTAGCTATAATCTCCGAAGCATTTCAGGTACACTTTGTTTACCGCAACCGCGTACTAATAATCTAAAAAAAAGTTTAGTGTATGATGGATCATTTCTTTGGAATTCCATTCCTAAGGAAATTAGAGAGAGCAAATCCCTTTCTTCCTTTCGGACGAAAATCGCTGCTTACTTTGATAGTTAAAGCAAATGTGCATTGTAAATACCTCGCTACCGCACTATATGTTACATTTTGTAAATAGCTTTTAAATATTTTTATGTATCTGTTACCTGCTTCACACGCCCCTCGTGGAAATCAGCTTTTGTTGACGAGGTTAGCGTGTTTAAATAAAGTTTTATCTATCTATCTATCTACTCGCTATCTATTCCTCGATAGATAGCGAGTATCGAAACAATCATCTTCCTATAGAGATTTCTTTTAAAAAAATTGTTTAAAAATCAAATTTTTTTATTGAATATTCCATGTTTGACCACTGATGCTACTAAAACTCGCTCTAGATTTCTATGCGGTGATAGTTGATTCGGGCTTCGCCCTCATCAACTATCGCCGCATAGAAATCTTGAGCTCGTAATCTAATTGTTAAATAGATTCTAAATGATTGAGTTTGATTAGATTTCTGTCAATCATAATAGATTGGACGTAGGTACGTATATGATAAACACATTACAATTTGTAAATAATCATTTAAAATACCTGAAGAGTGGGTCACTACAGCTTGAAAAGGCTTATACTTATGTCATTCACACAAATTATTTTTGCTATTCCCTGTATTATTGTTCACTGTCCGGTTACTATCAATTTACACCTAAGAGATCATATACCCACATACAAAACGGAGTTAATTCAAGTGTTAATCAAATTGAGATAATCAATTAAAGAGGGGTTACAGTCCGTAATGTAAACAAACGCTTTGTTTACATTTTGAAATTCTATATCCGTAAAATATGACTTACTAAATGAATATCTGACACTTTTCTGGTTTGCTATGCTTATACATGGATGTAAACCAGAGTTTCAAATCAAAAAGAGTTCGAAAAATGTGAAATTTGGACAATGTTTATATTCTGTGGCCCACCTTTGTTATGAGCAGAACCGATGCGCAGAACGGACTGTAACCCTCTTTAAAGTAAGTTTGCTTTAATAAAGGTAGTTACTCTGTTACTGTATAGTCACTGGGAGTTCCGTAAACATAACAGCATGTCCGTAACCGTCTCAATATTGACTTTATAGTTACGCGATTACAATTAATAAACAGTTTCATGAAGTTCTAGTACGTGATGAACCGAACAGTTTATTTCTTAAAGGGTAATGTGACTAGGACTATACTTTAAATAAGACGTGAGCAAGTGCGTACGCAATTACAGATTATGAAAATAAAAATATGTAAATAATCGCAGCGCCGTTCTATCTGCTACAAATTATAACCAGGAAAATGTTCTTTGATTCCAAAATTTGAAGCTGGTACTCGTTTATGGTATCCCATGTGATATTTCATGACTTTGCTGAGGGTACATTACTGTTAGGGCTGGCTTTTTCATTCAAATAGATCACACGACACAGTCATAATTTCCCGCACTCGATCCTAAATTAAATTTAATAAAAGGTGGTTTTTTATTGATTAGTAATACTTCCGGTATATTGTATTTTCAGAATGTATGCCCAAAATTCAGTACGCAGGCTAATGAGAGAAGTAACAGATTGTTTACAAAACTGAGAGAAAACTTGGAAGGTACTAGACTTGTAAGGTACTCGACAACAAAAAAGTGAATTTGATTTTTAGGCATTTTATCCAAATGTATAATAGATACATGGTCATGGTAATGAAGACTACTAATACTTAGCTACTGATGAAACCGCATCTGGGAGATCTCAAATATAGCTCCATGACCAATTAAATAAAGGATAATGTCTCAAAGATAATCCTGTAGAGATTATAACTATGGAATGTAAAATAAAATTAATAAATCTAAGTTGAATCTGGAGTCTAGTCTTTTGTGTGTTCTGCTGTGTTAGCTTAATTCGTCTCATTCCAAATTGAAATCAGTGTCATGCACTAGTCAATTAAAATCTGCCTCACCCCAGGTTTATGCAGGAATTATGGATCATTTGCTTTGCTGCTAGTCCAATTTACCAACAAGGCTACAAAAAACTGGTAATCTTTGGCTTATTCCTGCATTTCCTTCGGAGGGGGGGGGGGGGGAGGAGGATTTCAGTTGACTATTTCATTACCTTCTTGAGAAAGAACTTTGTTTAAAATGTAGAAGATACTTACTTTGTATCTGAACCTTGTATGGTAAATTATTTTACGGAATAAATTTACCACTATGTGTTTCAGAAAATTTTGATATTTGTTGATCATACATTTTACTAAAATTTGTACGGTACGTATCAACAGTTTCAACGAACACAGAAGAAAATCTTTTCCTTGTAGAAACTTTAAGGTACTTGCGATATCTAGTTGATACAAAATGAGTCCGTGCAAGCATTCAATGTGGGCACAAAATCGTTTCGGAGCTGACTGTTTAACAAATCGGAAATTTCATTTTTGATGCATTTTCTGCTCGGCACTATAATTTCAACTCACGTGTTGACCTAGCACCCTTGCACGCTTGGCATTAATTAATTGCCTCTGAGATACATGTAGCCAAGAGTAAGGTTTGTTGGAGTTTTGCAGAAATTTCAATTTATCTACGATTTAGGCATCGATTTTTAGCGGCACGGTCACAGTGATAAACTTGCAGGACTTGGTAATTTAGTGGTTTGAAAAAAAAAATAAGCGCATGAATTTCTTCTTCAGCAAAGGCAAATTAATGTGGCGTTTGAAAGGCATGTTTACCAGTGCATTTTTCCCCATCTTTTTGATATCTACTGAGGCAGCTACAAAAATACGATCCTTCAGTGTTGGTGCAATTTGAATTTTCAGTACAGTTGTTACCAAAACTTTTGGAACATTCGTTTATGTCTACAACTACCAAAAACACACATCGTGTACAAAAATCTTCATCAATAAGTCTTCAACTGTCATCATACTTTGATGAAATTTCTCTTGAAATGGCTACATAACAATTCACTTCACCTTCACAATCCCTTCCATTCCCTGAAAATCCATTGAAACATTCGCAAGTATAAGATCCTTGGGTATTGGTGCAAACTGCCTTTGAATGTCATTCGTTGGTAGACACATCAGAACATTCGTCAATATCTGATGTGAGGAAATATACAATAATGTTAATTAATAAAAAGATAATATTATTCATGGCTTATTTTCAAAGAATATGTTACCGCCAAATCCATTAGCCACCGCAGATTGTGCAGACAAGTGTTAATGTTTTAGTATTAACTTTTCATTGTTTATCTGGAAATATGTTAGTAAAGTTTGCAGACTACCTAATAAGAACTATAAAGAGAACGAGGTCATGGTTTTGTTGTGAAAAGGTTTTTTTTCCATTTGGGATTGCTATAGCAAGTTATCATTGGGTTTCTCGCTGTGTATCATGGCATAAATTGGAAGTATAATATTTTGTTAATCTACATTAGTCAAACGAACGGAAACATGCAAGTTTGTGTAAAACATAGTTACTTTTGAGTGCATATTTGTTAAATTTTGTCATTTCGTGTTAACCATGCTAAAAACTCTACTTGGTCCAACGGTATTTTGCTGAAGAAAGTTTCAGATCTTTTTTGGACTTGAGGAAACAATTACTGTTGAGGCTGTGCATTTAAATGCATATTAGACTTCCGTGTTTACCTACATTCTGAACAAACTCAAATTCATTGTCGTCAACCTGGCTCTTACTACCGCTTCAGAGAAGTGGAACTAGAAAGTCTGGCCTGCAAGGTTGATTCAATTCATAGGGTTTCAAAGAATCAAACTGATTATATAAATAAATAATTGAAAAAGGTTAAAACTTCAAAAATCATGACATTGTATTAAAGTGAAACGTTGTGGCAATTGTAACCAATCTAATTACTTCTGTGGTGACATGCTCGCAGTGCATGCACGACGTAATACAACGCGAAAGATGATATAGAGATATGAGTATTAATTTTAGTAAGCCTTTACAATATACTCAGTGTCATTTCAATGGGAAAACAACTGCGTGGCGCTATAGCCTCTCACCGCCGTTGAACCCAGATCAGCGTAGATCGAAACGTATGCAAACCCACATGCAAGAAATTGCCGCGGGTGTAGGCAACTCGAACAAGTTGCAGCACGGCCAAACACTCCCCTCCAGTGTTTGTCCGCTTGCAATGCATAAGCAATGTTGAATGTATTGTGCGTGGTGACAATCATTCAGACATGGATGAAACTTGACTGATATACTTATGAAAGGCATTGGATTTCCATCGACCAATGATACGAATCTGACAATCAGATATCCTTGCCCCGCTGCGTACGAAGCTGCGCCGATACGAAAACTATGTCCCTTGTAGCGAGCTAGATCCAGACCACACAGTCGAATTATTGAAATTAAACAATTTTCAGTTAGCCTTATGGCTTGAATCAGCATCGCAAGCCAGGCTCTTTACATCCACTTCTTGAAGCGGAAGTATAGAGAGCTTGGTTTGCGGGCTTGAGTTTGGGTTTGATCAGAATGAAGATAAACACGGAAGTCTAGTATATGTATGTAAATGTACAACACCAACAGTTACATGTTTCAGCAAAATGCTACTGGAACACGTGGACCGATGTAAACAATGTGACGCCGAACGTAGCTGATGGCCTATTTTTGGGAAGTTATAGAAATTTTGCTTTTCGATATCGTTTCACCATGCATTTAACGGGGTTTACTTTGAATCTAAATTCAGTGGACGTGTTTTATTTGCAGTTGTTACACAAATCAAGCATGGGTTCCTTTGCTTGGTTCTTTGTGTTAAAGGACATTGGCAATAATTTTCTTATTCTTCATATCTATTAAACGAATACTTAAGTCTATATATTACCAGTGCCCAGTGGTAAACATTACTGCCAAACGAACTTTACTGCCTAAATAAACGTCTTTATTTTTAAAAAACACAGTCGAAACATGTAGTAGAGTAATGCTGCTAAATTGCTACGTAGTTATAGAAAAAATTGAAGTTTATCTGCTCTTTTTTAGTCCAAATCTTCTAATGCGATTACATGCGTATTATTTTATATTGATAAACATCTGTTTCCCCTGCACCTGACGTCACAAATTTATATCTGCGCAGATTAGCATATATTTCAAAATAGCAGACGAAGGTAGAAAGTTTTACGATATTTCTAAGCAACTAAACGCGATGGCTCTGTGACGGTGACAACACCGCTCTCCGAACATATAGTGTCCATTTTACGGTAATAACTGAATTTTTCCGTCACAAATAAACACCAACTGTTTGAAACCGCCAAAATATATGATTTGTTCTATATTACCTGTACGTCACAATTTTGTCGTCGTCGCCAATGTTATGTATCGAAAATACGGTATTTATTTAAAATCTTTCACAATGTAATTATCTCTGTACTCCGTCATTAGCATTCTCCCTTTTTACCTTCCCAGTACTTCATGTAACACTAACACAACACTTAAGATTTTGTTTTTTTTAATTATCAAGCAAACAAAATGTTTTGAAGTATCATATTCGTAGATTATATTCCTAGAGTATATCTTTTTATTGCTCTGTGCTGAAAACATCATGACTTTGTTTTTTACATTTCATAAAATTACCTGTTTCAATACTTCAAAATCAGTTTACGCTTCATTTAGTCCCGGGTAAACGGGATCATATAAACAGGCCCTAAAATTCATGCAGAACATGTACACTACTTATAGAAAATAACTAAAAAGAAAAATATTAGTACTTTTGGTACACATTTCGTTCAAGAAGTTTCTGTTTTCTGTTGTCTTTATGTTTTTTACAAAACTTTTCATCGCAAAACTTTTCACAAGCAGGCCTAAGAGACAACGGCAAAGGGATATTTTGTCACCCCCTTTGTATCCTGCTGGAAAGCACAAGAGAGACTAATATTTGACAATGAACCAGCATTTTCAACAGTCATATCAAATTCTTTTGAAACAAGATAACAAGCTTCGATGTTTGCAGACGATACAAGCTTATCTTGTAAATCGTCCATAGAAATAGGAAACAAAATTAATACTGATTTAGAAAACGTACATAATCGTTGCCTGCCTGCCTGCCTGCCTACCTGCCGGCCTGCCGGCCTGCCTGCCTGCCGGCCTGCTTGCCTGCCTGCCTGCCTGCCTGCCTGCCTGCCTGCCGGCCTGTCTGCCTGCCTGCCTGCCTGCCTGCCGGCCTGCCGGCCTGCATGCCTGCCTGCCTGCCTGCCAGCCTGCCTGCCTGCCTGCCTGCTTGCCTGCCTGCCTGCCTGCCTGCCTGCCTGCCTGCCTGCCTGCCTGCCTGCCTGCCTGCCTGCCTGCCTGCCTGCCTGCCTGCCTGCCTGCCTGCCTGCCTGCCTGCCTGCCTGCCTGCCTGCCTGCCTGCCTGCCTGCCTGCCTGCCTGCCTGCCTGCCTGCCTGCCTGCCTGCCTGCCTGCCTGCCTGCCTGCCTGCCTGCCTGCCTGCCTGCCTGCCTGCCTGCCTGCCTGCCTGCCTGCCTGCCTGCCTGCCTGCCTGCCTGCCTGCCTGCCTGCCTGCCTGCCTGTCTGTCTGTCTGTCTGTCTGTCTGTCTGTCTGTCTGTCTGTCTGTCTGTCCGAAACTACACTTCTACATTCTGCTAATCATTTTCTTGTTAATATGGACAATCGCCTGAATAATGGCTTTTTATTTCTTCCGGTACTGTTGGCCATAAATTCTAATTTCAAAACTGGAAAAATATGGAATACGAGGAACCGCTTTGTTCCTATTCCAGTCTTATTTTTCTGAAAGTATGTAAATTCCAAAATACAATGTCAGAGGTTGTCGATATAACTTGCGGTGTACCCCAGGCATCAAACATTGGTCGAATACTTTTTCTGTTATACATCAATGACCTGCCTAACTGCCTACAAGATAACAAGCTTCGATGTTTGCAGACGATACAAGCTTATCTTGTAAATCGTCCATAGAAATAGGAAACAAAATTAATACTGATTTAGAAAACGTACATAATTGGCTAACTGCCAATAAATTAACTTTGAAGGGGAAAAAACTTAATGCATGCTTGTGGGCTCTAAACAGAGATTGCAACAATCCCTAAATAATCCTCGAATAGTCACTAGCAAGTAGCAACCATACTATACAACAGGTTTCAAGTAAGAAAATTCTTGGGGTTACGTACAGTTAAATAAAGTGGAGAGAACACAATGATACACAATGCAAAAAAAAAATCACAGTCAATCGCTCTCTCGAGAAAAGCAAAGCAATTTGTAAGTCAAGATACACTTCTAAACATGTTTAATGCAATTGTTCTACGTCACTTAGCATACTGTTGGAGTGTGTGGAACGATGGTAGCTGTGCACATATGTCGGATTATCCCATATGTGTGATGAAAGCGGGCTTCTGATTTGTTCTCAGCAGGTTAGTTTTTTTCGAACTAACCTGCTTTTTCCCAACTTACCCGCTTTTCTCTTTTATCGATAAAACCGGCTTTCCGATTGATTACAAAAACCCGAACTGACCTGCTTGTTGCTTACGCTGCCGTCCGCCTCAAATTGCTCAACAACTATGGCGAACAAAATTTAGCTGATTATTGAACCTACACTTTAAAGAACATTTTTTAGCAAAAAACGTCACAGAAACCAAGCAAAAAGAAACGGAAATTTGTAAACTAAAGACAATAGAGACCCTGATAAAGAAATATTAAGAGACCAATAAGTTTAAGAAGAGAAAATGTTGACAAAATACATCGGTGACAATGGCGACTCAGCGAGCCTTGGAAAACAACACAAGAAGATAAATTTATTATGAGATAAAAACCCAACTTTTCGCGAGGTAGGTTCGGACAGCTGTCAGACCCCGAGGTGCGTTAATCCCGAACCAACCTCCCTGCAAGTAAGTTTGTTATAAAACTGTATAAATTGCAAAAGCCAGCCGCTCGTGTGATAACGGGTTCAAATTATGGAATAAGATCAATGGAGATATTTGAAAAACTAGGAAGGGAAAGGATTAAAGTGATTTTTTAAAAACGTGACTACATTATGACATTCTACGCACTACGGGGAGAAACACTTAATCACCTATCAGACTTGTTTCTTGTTTGTCATAATGACACGTATCAATTAAAAAGTAATGACCGAAATATTTGATCTTGAAAAACAAAATACAACTTTTTTCTAAAAATAGCTTTTCATACCGTCGAGCTGAATCATGGAATAATCTTCCTGCTGAAATTGTCGATGTATACGATCAACTTTCCTTCTTCACCAAATAAACACCTTAAGCAAATTCTCTTAAAATTGTTGTAAATAGTAATATCATTGCACGAATTTATATAGTCTAGTTAGTTTTTGTATTATAGATTAATGTATATAGTTACAAACGGCCACTTGTTTATCATTTACCGCAGAAGGGCTATCGTTTCTAAATAATTTTAAATTATGATAACAAAGATTCACAATTAAATGCCGACACGTGCTCGAGGTTGACGCAGTGCGGCGCTTCATCTCGCCCCGCGTGTCTTTTCGCGCGAGACGCGAAGGCGCTTGTGCTCGCTCGCGTGCGAAAACATGAAAATAATTTACGCGTGTGTCGCGTCCATATAGCATGCAGAGGACTAGAAGGTCGATTTCAAGAACGAAAATGACGTTCAAGGTAATCGCTTACTGTTTCTTTGTTGAAATAGGATCATGCGAATCGATAGAAACAAATATTTCCCCGACAATTGAAAGAAATATTCCGACTGCAATACGAATATCAAATCAACTCGATGCACTGTTCCAGTACGAACAGTTACTTCGCGCATAAAATGTTGTATGGGATCGAGAGGGTATATGAGTTAATAAATCCAGCATATTTTCCAACAAGAACAACACACATTAAATCACGATGTTCAATCCTGAATGTCCTCGTGAAATCGACAGAAGTGTATCGAATCAAACGAGAAGTGCTTCATGCATACTACAATCCGACCAGTGTAACAAATGTAGCTGCATGCGTATATGTATGTATGTATTCCAGAATCAGATATTTCCCCGAATTTACGCTAAAAATCAACATGTTTTTACAATATTGTACAGAGTAAAGTTTTATTGTATTCAAAACTGGAGTACAATTCATCTTTTTATCAAAGGATGAAGCAATTCCTTAGCGAATACGAAGCTCACATATATGTTTGCAAAACTTTCCTAGTTTTAATTTGCCGATTTCTTGGAAGTCACAGATGGTATGTGTCGCAGGGCTGATCTCTGGAATATGTGGAGTAATAGGAATGCACCATTTTTCTTGCAACGAAACAAAATAATTTTCCTCAATATGGAACTACTTATTCAGTCGTACGTACGAATTATCCAAACTGCTATAGCGAGTCATCAAAATGGAGGAAGTGGTTGTCAACCCTAATTTTGCCGATGTAAAGGTGTGGTTATTTCAGTTGAATGATGTCAATGCTGTGCTCTCCTAACTAATTAGTCCAGCCGTCAATCTGAACTGGGAAAATATAATTTTGCCCACAGGACTACACGAGCGCCGTGTTCTGGAGCGACAACTAAAATGATAATTAACTGCATAGTTAATTAAGCGCTAATTAATCGCGCACTTGCAACTATTAAGGGGATTTTTCGCAAAATTTGGCTGTGTGAGTACTGTTTAGACCTTTACTGGAAAAAATAATTGCTGCAGCCAAATTTTCGCATCATTTTACAGCTAAGCGACAAAATACAACAATGAAAAAATTTCGTATAGAATTCAGGTGCAAATGTCAATTTTGTGGCGCAGAATTTTGAAGCGCAGATGCTGCTGGAAAATATTTATCTGCTGGCACTCTCATGATGGTGCTAAACTAAACTGAATCATAAAGCACAGAAGTTTTTAATTAAGTGATAGTTAAATACTACAGTTTTTGAGCAAGCCAATTTTTTAAAGACAGAAACGTGAGCTAAACATCATTTTAGTGTGATATTTTCTTATATATATCTAAGGACAATGGCTGATCAGGTGGATGTGTGGAATAATGGCACGAACAATACCGACAAGACCATTGCCAGCTTGTATCTACCATACTATAAGAAACAAATATCAATACAATCCCACGAAGAATACAAAAAATCACATATCAGGGCTAATAATAGATTTTAACAAATTAACATTTTATCAACAAAGAACATGTGCAAAATTTGTCATCATTTATTTGTTTAGCATCAGAATCAACGTGCGCATTATCTGCACAACGGCATTGTACTATGCTCTGCACAACATAATTAAAAAATACAAGTCAAGATAATTAGGATAAGCCTAGGATTAGATTAAATCATAATATATTTATTAAGTAATGTTGTAATATTTATTAAGTAATGGTGATATAATCTGCTGTAATTTACTGGAGATAACATGCAGACCAACTGATCAACTGATCAACAATAGATCAATTTTCAAGCCAAATTCATATCGCTTAACTGGCTGCCTCGTTAAGCGGGCCAGCCAGGCTACCATATAAACAACCTATAAATCATGCCATAACTAAACTAAAAGTTTTTTTAATAATACTGTGTACTTCAGGGTGAACGTAAGACCTCAACTTCTAATGCAATGAAAACTTTATTCCCGGTAAGATGAGATACGTTGCCATCAGATGGAAGTTGATATGTATTTCCAAAATTAGTTTCGACAATTTTGGATCCATTTTGGTAAATGACCAAGTCATCAACACCAAAACATGGCCCCCTGTATGCCCGACGGTAAATTGCTTTCTCGTCACTCTCATTTTTAAGACGCAATTTCAACAGCGAGACAGTGTTATGACGGTAATTGCGGAGAGAATATATAAAAGATCCAGGAGCAGGTGTCCAATATAGATAACGCTCACCTAGAAAATAATGGTAGATATAGAATCTATAAATATTCCTTTATTTCACTTAACCGTAGCCATGTTTTACATATCGCTCGCTGTAAATCAGCTTATATTCGGCCAGTAGCGAAAACATGATGACAGCACAAATACTACGACAGTTTTTTGGACAAGAAAATACCATACACAACGGCAAAAAATCTCCAAACAACTTTAAAGGTTAGCAAATACGTTTTAAATGTGAAATCACGGGCTATAGGACAGGCGCATTTCGATACTGTTTACGTACGTAGATAAGAAAATTATTAAAATGTTATAAAACGTATTGTACTTGCTCATGAATAATTTAGATATTCAAATGATGGGAGTGTTCTAAACGTCGTGATTTCGTTCGGAAATAGTAAAATACAAAACCTTGCTCCGTTATACATCGTCGCCATGTTGAATCAATCACAATTTCCATCCCCCCTGGCAAAATAATAAGACGGCGAAGAAAAATAGAGGAAAAATAAGAGGGTAGGAACAATGTGGGCGTGTTTCGTCAGACGCTGGATGCAGTGACACTTCCATATATGGCACAAACGTGTCCCATACTTCCATATATGGCACAAACGTGTCCCATACTTAATATTCCATGACCTAGCAACACTGAGCGATATATTTCCACGAACAGCGATGATGCTTCCCGCCTGTAACGGTTTAAATCGGTCATGTGACATGGAATTGCGAACGTTTATTCGCTCAAAAGCATAACACGCCCACAAACGCCCACATTGTTCCTACCCTCTCATTTTTCCTCTATTTTTCTTCGCGTCTTATTATTTTGCCAGGGGGGATGGAAATTGTGATTGATTAAATATGGCGACGACGTATAACAGAGCAAGGATTTTTATTTCACTATTTCCGAACGAAATCACGACGTTTAGAACACTCCCATCATTTGAATATCTAAATAATTCATGAGTAAGTACAATACGGTTTATAACATTTTAATAATTTCCTTATTTACGTACATAAACAGTATCGCAATGCGCCTGTCCTATAACCCGTGGTGAAATATAGCTTAACATAAAATATTTTTAAGGAGTTAATGCCGATGTGGCAGCGAAAATATGTTTTTTTTTAATATGAATTTTTTGGAAAAAGACGAAGAAATGCTGGTGTCAGTTGTGCAATAGAAATGCATTTCTGGATCCAAACTGCTGTTATTCCTTCTGAAATATAATTGCTTCGGATTTAAATCTCTCGTAGACTTATAACTTTCTTCACTAATCATGATTACGTATAATTATTAATTCTTAATTTATGTCCGGAAATCATTTTTAAACTGGAGCTTACTGGATAAGATATTGTTAAAAATGTAATTTGTGAGCTGGAGTAAATTTGATGTTTCACTATTTACTATGAAGTATTTAGTACAAAAATTACGCTAATTGCAGTAAGCACTGCAGACTATTTTTAAAAAATAAACAACAATAAGAACTTTGAATGAACACAGAATTTTGATTCTACGTTTTGACTTTATTTCGTCATCATCAGGAATGACTAAATTACAAGTGCAAGCGTTTATACACTGACTATACGTAAGTTGATATAAAATAATAGAAGACTGATATTTCTCTCGATGCTTTAGTGCCATGATTGAGTTCTGGTCACTGAGCTCTACCAATATATCTGGAGATCGGGCTCTAATACATCGCCAGTCAAAACCCTGGAAAAAGGGCTAAAAATAAAATATCTTTATACTCGAGCGAGCAATATATTGAAAGACAATATTTTGAAAAAAAAACAAAATGCCTAATTCTTGCTCTGTCTTTTGGTGTTGGAACACTGGAAAAAGAAAAGTCTTATCTCTTCTTCGGTGAGTATAAATACTGAATAGTTTCGACAGCTATTTGTATATTTTTGTAAAAAGTAATCACGCCGCATGCACGACTTTTTTAATCGCTTGAGAGTTAGACGGCTTGGCATTAAAGATTTTTTGCATGCAATATTTATCAAAAAGTATTTCAGCAGTTAAAGGTCATTTGTAACGTGTTAATAAACTTTAATGCGAGCTTGTTTTGAGTTACCAAATCGTCCAACGTCCATTTATACTTTTCAGAATCTGTGAAAAATCCAGAGTTGTACAGCATATGGATAAAAATGTAAACAAAGGTGGACCAGCTAAATTTGTTCCGTTGAAAGATAGCCGTATATGCTCAAAGCACTTTAGTGCTGATGTGTTTGAAGAAAATGGCCGTGGTGGAAAAGCAGCATTGAAGCCATATGCTGTACCCACAATCTTTAAGCGGCTTAACTTCTTAACAGAGCTGTATAATGAAATATCCTATGGAAATATCATGTGTGCATTATCTAATCTAGTGGGCCTATGTGACCCATGGGGTTCTCAATGTTGATATGCCATTGTTTGGCATCTTATTGAATATAGTAAATGTACATGACATGAGAACAAGGTACAGCACCAACCTCAGCAATTAATTTCAAGGATTTATTTCTACTCCAGCATTAGGATTAAAGTAACTCCTGTGACTGGAGTTACTTTGACAGGAGTTAATGTAACTCGAAACAAGTGTAAGAATACTCCATTTTGGAGTTAAAGTGTTCATTTTAACTCCTATATTGTAGTGACAGATATGGAAGTTTATATAACTCTTAAACAGGAATAGGAAGTTACTCCTAGAGGAGTTAAATTGTAAAGTGAAAAGAGTAGGAGTTAAGTTAACTCCATACATTTCTAACCACTCCATGTCATTTTTAACCATGTTTTGAATGTTGTTAGTATTAACTTCAAAAAGAATTAAAGTTACTCTGCAAAGAACGATTAATTTTATTTCCTAAAAAGGATATTCAAATAATGTCGCTGACGAAACTTAATAACCACTCAATAACAGTTTTCCTGAAAAATCTGATAATATTCATAATTATTAAGGAATTTTTGTATTGATTGTGACTTGTGGCTGGAGTTTTCTGTAATTAAATAGAAAAAGTCAAACAACATTTTTTCCCAACTTGGCAAAATGACATTTAATTTATTCACAACCATAATCACGGTTCTCTTAGTTGCTGGTTACAATTTCAAATTTAGGAACTATGTAACTGCAGTTCTTTATTTTTACTGCATATGGTTTGGTTTTGTTAAGGGGCAAGAAACAGTTTAAATGACTTTGATGAAATAAAACCAACTGTCTTCTGAGTACTGGGCTTACTTCGTAACTTTGATAGTGTGCATTAAATTCAACAGAATGCAGCTGGGATAGCACAAATATCACATCACTGACATTTCGGTTTACAGTGCATATGGTAACTACTTTTCCAAAAATAGGAATATCATATTCATCAGCTCCAATCAGTAGAATGCAGCCAACCTTGTACTTTGTACCATGAACGGATACCCATTTGTACCTGCACACATGTAAGAAAAAAAGAAGATAAATTTTAGACATGTGCATGGTGACAAATAATACTCTATGTACTGTATCACATACAAACAGAGAAATTGATGAGGACAGAAAGAATGAGGTAAAGCTGGGGCAAAAGATACACAATTTTTCCCATACAAACAAACTAGCTACAATGACAACAGAATGTCAGCCTATACTCAGAGTACAGAATCTGGTACCTTCAATAGGTCAGGGAGGGTAATCCTTGAATTCTCCCATGCCCCTTTGACTACAAACTGTTCGTTACTGTTTGTTATATCCTCTTGTTTCTTTAAAATTCCCTACATGCCTCCCTCCTGCAAACAAATTTCATTATTGACCACTGACTCACAAATAGGTGTTTGATTACAAATTGTTGGGTTGTCGTGAGAAAGGAGGGCATAGTAATCCACATCACCTACATAATAATTGCACCCTAAAATGAAACATCACTCTGATTAAAAATACAGTTTTTAGTTCTGTTTGCCGGTACTTAGGTGTACCGATATATTTTTTCTTCCACCTGACCTCTTCATTAATTTTTCAGTTGCTAAGAAACTGGTTCAAAATTTTTTGATGTATGTCAAGGAAATTTACCCTAATACAATATTACTCACCACAAGGGCCAGTTTCAATTCCTTTTGTTATAAACAATGACAGACTACCCTCAGATGTTTGAAGTCTGTAGCAAATGCATTCTTGGTGATGTTTAGTAAGGGAGTATCGTAGGTTAATGTAGTTTTCCATCTTGATTGCAAGTCGTTTAAATTCATGGTGCTTCGTTTCAAATCGCATACACCAGCTTTGTATAAGAGGCCCAAATCTTAAGAAAATGAACAAGTTAATTTTCTTGCTATATTAACTAAATTGTATGCATCTAACATACTATAAATTTATTGCTATAAAAAACATTATGTACCTTAAAATTGCTCTGGGCATATGGATCATAACTCCATAAAAAGTTTTTTCCAGAATATTAGCACAATCACTACTGACAAGGTTTTCTTTTTTTAACCACTGTCACCACTGTCATCAAGGAGCTTACCATTTTATTTAACCTACATGTTTTTTTTCTGGGATATATTCAATTTCTTCTTCAAACTTTCAACCTGGTCCATTAGATTATCAACTTTTCTTCCTAATCTACAAGGAGATCTTATAAAGTAGGAATGATCTCAATCATTTGCCTCATTACTACTCACTTTACTTTGCACTCATCAGGTTGTTTCCTTTTTTTTCCTGGCTGGCTACTTACAATATTGAAAACCTTCATTCCTAAGTTGTCATTACCATCATGCAGTAACAACTTCAACACGACCTGGTTCTGTGGATGCAGCTTCAAATTCCTCAGTCACAAGAACTGTTTCCTTCAAACCACTATAGGCACCTTTTGTTTTTCTACCTAAACAATAGATATTTATTTGTTTCAGCTGGACAGTGACAATAATTGTTTATTATAAGAAAATACTATCCAACAATAAAACACTTGAATTCACTTTAAAATAGACTCAATACTTCCCGGGAGTCGTCACCATGAAATGAAAAGTTGATTAGGCTGAACATTCGTAGATTTTGACGATTTATTTCACAATAATTCTAGACAACTTCGAAACATAAAAGAATACAAACTCCCCAAAAAACCAAGTGCACATGTTCATGTACGTCATGCATAAATTATCACATCATGCATAAATTAGGATAATGTCAATAATTTTCTACAAATTGCTTTATTTTATCCGTCTTACAGTATAAGCTCGTATACATTTGTCATTTATCACTCTAACACTCTAAAATCATTATGTAAAAAAAACATTACGCCATTAGCATAAAAACTACGATCTATTAAAACATTAACATTAAAAACCGTTAAGAACCATTTTATTATCAGCAGGCTAGCTAACACATTGTCATCTGTTAGCACAGTCTTCTTTATTCGACGCTGTCGATTTTTTAGTATGTTCTTCCATATAATGTCAATATTTCACTTGCGTAGGATGGTCAAGTCATTCCTTAAAATTCTACAGAGAAATTTCAAATAGAATTATTAATCTCAGTGGATAGTACTGTAAAATTTAAATTTTTTCTAGCTAAGTAATTTATATTTTAGTCTAGTATACTATATATCTTGACGCAGAAATTTATCTTACAAATGCATGCATTAGGCCTATGGAATTAAGGTTACTGTTTACCGTCACCCGCCCGCGTGTGTTTTTGATGCCCGCGTGAAATTTTCATTATTTGAATTTTTTTTTCATTATTCTTTTTTTTACCTAAAGCGTTTGATAAAAATATTCTGGGTAAACACAACATAACTTATTCAATATCAAATTAAGATGTATTTTCGAAATGTTCGAATTCAAAACGAGACGCGCCACAGGATGTTGCTACGATTTGCTTTGATACTTTCGAATTCGCAATATTAAATAAAATATTTTCTTGTCGGGGGTTGGCCATTAAATTACTGCATCACATTTTCTACATTTGCAATAATGAATAATGAAAATTTTACGCGTCAAGTTTCCAAAGTTAAAGTGACGTAAAAAGGAATCTTAATTCCATATGCCTTATCAAAACTGGTCAAAAAACAACAAAAGTACCGAAACGACTTGCTTTTCGCAAATGCTCTCAACGCTATTAGAGCTATCCTAGCTTGTACACGTTTTAAATAAAAAACACGTTGAGATGACAATAACTTTATGTATGGTGCAGTCGTGCCACATGTAAGCTTGACTTTTCTTCGTCGTTTTTGCTGAGATACTGTTGAATGTCTTTATACATATCCGAAACACGAAATGTCTTTTCGCTTATGAAAATGGTAAGAAACATGATTAAAATGTAATTTTTAGTCTAAACTCCCATCTATACACCACGTAAAGAACTATACTTTAACTGTACCTCTATTTTTTAATTTCACTTCAATCTCTATGCAACCTTTCAAAGACTTGACATCTTCTGTTGTTTTTTTTTTAAATATCTTTCATGTTGCTGCTTGCTGTTTGTCAAAAAATGACGAATATGGTCTGATCTTGATTTGATTGGTTGTTAGATTGTTCTTGAATTTTAAAAGCCAATCAAATGCTGCATCGACTATTCGTGACAATTTGTCATTAACCAAAATAAATAAAGTCACTGCAGCGAAAATTTAATTTTAGTGCCGCTTTATTTTAAATGTCAAGGATAGTTTTTCTTACGTATTTTTAACATTTTCCAACCAATGTTCGAGGACAGATTTCAATTATTTTACGCTGAAGACTGTTAGGTCTGTGAGCCCTTATATATAATTACAGGCTAGCTTTGACAAGACTTGTTATTCACAAGCAGGTTTTTTCAATAACTTGCAGAAAGGCTGCATTAAAATATTAATCGCATCAAGTCTGATTTTCACTGCAAATTTGCAGCAACTTATATATTATTCAATTTGTAGCAAGATTCTCTTGTATCAACACTGATGCTTTCAACAAACTTGCTGCAATTTGTGGTTTCAGTCTTGCAGCAAGTCTGTGATATCAACTTGCAGCAAATCTGAAAATATCAACTTGCAGCAAGTCTGACGAACGCATCAAGCCTGATGCAAGTTGCTACGACAGACTTGTCAAGACTTGTTATCCACAAGCGTGCGGCAAGTTGTTGCAACAATTTACAGCAAGTCTGCAAATATCAAGTTGCAGCAAGTCTGATCCTCACAGACTTGCTGCAACTTGATGAAGTCAACAGGCTTGCTGCAACCCAGGCTGCAGAGTATGGCATTGCCGCACACAAGATTTCAAGACATTTAGCCAAAGGCGCACCTAAACTACGCGATTGATCGTTAACGAAAATTTTTGCGCCCTGTACTCCCCCCCCCCCCTTCCCACACACACAGAGTAAAATTGTAAAAATTCCTGTTACTTCAGACTTTAGTAGATAAAATTTATTAAATAGTTACAACAATGCAACGTACAAGTGATCCAATATTTGAAAAACTTGATGCTAGTTGAACAAACAACTGTAATGAAATTTCAAACAACCGTACTATCCTTAACTCGTACTATCTTTAAATGATGGAATGTAAAGTACAACCATTTAAAAAAGTACATTCAGTAACGTATGAACGCAGAGTGCCTTTAATTTGCTATTCCTTGAGGTCATCTTTAATGAGAAACGGGCATCTTGGCTTCTCAGCCATATGTCTGTCCACAACTTTGCTCACGTTGTACTTTCCAGCTGCCCTCTGACGTGCATCAAAGAAAATTGATGGTCGGTGCTTGCGAACACCAAGTCTCTTGCAGCCTTTTGTGAACAGTTCACTAATTTTGAGGATAGTTGACGGATATCCCAGAGGATTTGGAAAAACCCAACCCACAACAGCTCTTTCAGTTAAGACCTTATTTGATTGCCCGCCGGATTGTGCTTGTGCCTTGACAACGCTATAGAAACCTTCTACGATGGCTTCGCAGCCACTGGATGCTAACGCAACATCAAGAACAATGCAATCATCCTGTCCCAGAGACTGATAGATTTCTACATTCGTGTAAAATGTAGATATAATGAACTCTTAATTAAGATGGGCAATAACTGATATCCCAGATGAAAAGTTTAACTGAAAGTATTTCTTTAAGGAGTGCGTCTCGACAACAGACATATGAACAAGTTGGCTCCGGTCAAATTCAACAACGAACTCGCCTTTTTCAGTCACAAACATTTTCTGAGCGACGTTTCCTAGGTTTTCCCAAACCATTTTCTTGACAGTGTTTTTCAAACAATTGGCAACAAGTTAGCTGTTGTGGACAAGAAGGTTAGATGACATATTGCACTTCACATACTCTAGTACTTGCGGCAATTAAAAGAACAAACGTGTTTAAAAAATTGAGAGAATTCTTCCATTCCATATCTCTCCCATGCAATTCGATCTTCAAGACTAACAGATACTTTGCCATGCTCAAATCGGAAGAACGAAACTGCGGCAACCATTTCTTTTATCACATCATATCTTCATGAAATTTTCAGCACGTCTTCTGTGGTAACTGAGCTACTATTAGGTTTATATAATTTTAAAATTAAATATGTTGCGTGACAAAAGTTTCATTTTGATTGACAAAATGGCCCGGATTCAAGATTTAACGCCAGATCAGCGAGATTTAGTGCTTTTACTGAGGCACGAATTTGATTACTGATACCGGCAAATTGCGCTAAAATACGACAAAATACTAGTGTTAATTACATTCTTCTGATACTTTAGTTTCAATTGTTGTATATATTGCTCACAAAATAATATATTCGTGATGAATCACATATAGATCTTAAGAATTTGTACAAAATAAAATAGAAAAAATAGGGACTCCAAAAAAATGCTGTCTATTTTCGAAAACATCCTATCTATTTTTTGTTTAAGTTAAATAACCAGTGCAAGTTCCCGTGTGTATTTAATGCCCACATATATTCACGCCACGTAACCATGTACTTATATCAAAATAACAGACTGTTTTTACAAGTAACTACAAGTAATCACAAGTAACCACATAATTAGATAAGTATATATGATATATCTTCTTTATAATTATATGGTTACTTCTGGTTACTTATGCTTACTTGTGGTAACTTACGATATTTACACTTGGGTGATAGTTATTTCTGAACAATTACCGAATTCACAAATCTTGTGTAATATTAGAGATTTTTGTATGTCCAAAAAATTATATATTGCATTATATTTGTCACCTTGTTTATGGTTACTTGTGTGGAGGTGTTGCTATCTCTACTTCCCCTTGAGAATTAGTGTTTAAAAAATAGGGAATTCATGTTTTGTTTTTGAAATTATAGACATATCATGCAGTATTTTACTGAATTAATCTAAACGTACTTCATGCTTGAAAATATTCAAGCTGGCCTGTCGTAATCCTCGAGGATAAGGCGAGCGAATTGAAGATGTTAAACACACGCAACAAAATCCAACCTCTCACTGCGCTGTAACCAGATACATTATACAGAGTTAATATGTGTCTCACTGGCTAATGAAAAATATATCATGAACAGTCTAAGCGTCACTTGTTAAAATAACAATCACGCAAAATAAAATTACAATAATATAACGCGCGCGCGCTTCAAGCTACCACATATACATTATATAAAGATCTTAAAAACTTTCAGCAAAAGTACTTTTAGCATACAAATATATAAAGATTAGCTCTATATATAATGGAATGATATTTTAGGAAGCACCATAACAATTTGGAAGGCTTCATTGCCAAGTAAACTAATACTAACAAATCCTAAGTCGTACAAACCATTGATAAAAAAATCTCAGACAATCAGTCACATTGAAATTTGGAACACTTAGATCAATAAGATATTTTTTTAAGCACTGTTTGTAAAAATTCACATGTAAACCCCTTTTCCCCCCGTTTCAATGTTGCTATATCGGCCATAAAAATTATTGGCGCCATCATACAAGACCATAGCCGTTACTGCTGAAATTGCTCACCACATGAGCAACATTGAAGGGGGGGGGGGGGGGGGGGGGGGGAAGGGGGTCAGTTGTATGTTTTGAGCAATCGGTCCAATATTTATGTCACTGATTGTAGCCTTTAACTAAAATATTCTTCAACTCAAGTCTATAAGAATGTACACAGTGCATGCTGTTTCTGTTTTATTTTGGGAGTGTAAGACAACGTTAGGGGGTGCACACCCCTTCTCCCCTCCCTAAAATCTGCCCTTGTCAATTATCATGGGTTTTTTTCACTAAACAGGAATGAAATGCTGGTGCTGCATAATTTAAATCTTATATTAAATTTACATATGTATATATTATTTTTACATGTTAATACTGGTATTGTTTTAATTAATAAAATCATTGTTCATTAATATAGTTGTTTTTTATTATGTATCAAGTATTATGCATACCTATGATAACAATGAATTGTTATGACCCTTTAAGTGTTAATGCCATGACACAGCTCAGGAGAGCTGGAAAGCGCAAATCTATATTGTTTTGGTAAAGACACTATGGTCTAGATATTCGATTTGTTACTCAGGTAAATGTTCCTTGGGTCCCAATCCATTGAGATCACACTAATTTAAATTTATTTATTTTTTTCTTGCGGTGTGAAATCATATTTTAGCCTTCTGCAATCTGATTGGTGACACGAGCGGTCCGTATGAGGCCGTACGGACCGCGCGAGTTCTAAATCCACAATGTTTTTGTTTTTAAAAATAATCGCACCGCAAGAAAAAAATAAACCGGTTTGGTCGCCGGTTTGGTCGGTCCGTATAGGGAAATATTTCCCTGTACGGACCTCTTTACAACTGGCAAATAACCTATATATATATGTAGATTGAAAGTACTTTGATTTATATGGATGAAAATATGAAAAAATCTTACTTTCCTGGCCTTGTCCCTGTCATATTGACTGCCATGTGGGCTAACATTTATCTGGTGCATTTTGAATGTTCAGTACATTACCCCTGAAAAATGAAAAGCATTCATTATGACATGTATAAAATTTATTACTACTGTATACGCATTAGAGATGTAGTTTAGAGCCAACAATTTTAGTCACGTTTCCTTGCTTTGTTTCTAAGTTGGGTAAATGTTTGAGAAAAACAAACAACAATATATGGATATATAATGAGTTTCTTATATTTCACTTATCCGATTATTTTTTGAGGACAACGAATAACCACGATCATGCAAATATTGTTCGTACTTAAATTTAGGTACCCTGTTAATGGAGCAATGAGCTCTGTAGGGATCACCGGTCAGATTTGACAAAGCTTGTAAATAAATAAATAAATAAGTATTAAACTAAACAGAAATTTAATGAAAAAGTGGTAAAAACGATTTTGTGAAACTGTGAAGTTTTATTGAAGATGTACATTAAATTTTTATTGTACGTCTAACTTGATGCCAGTTGTTTTCTTTTAAGTTGTGTTTACAATTTATACAAATTGTTGAGCAAAACGAAACAAAGGTTTTTTCAACCCAAAACAAATGACCTCTGATCGGAAAGCATGCTCTTTTAAATAAAGCATGGACATATGTATAAATTTTATTGTATTGGTATGGTGGTATCATCGTATCTGAGTTCTAAAATTTTAATAGACATGGGTCACTGGGTCAGATGTTATTAAAGTATTCATGGGTCACTTAATTAATTCTATGTTGTTCAAGTTCACTAGCCATGTAAAATATAAAACTTTACCTCTCATATCTTTTGTCCTGTTTCCCGCTGTTGACTGCAAAAGTTATCAACAGCGCGCAGTATTTTCATTTCATATTCTCAGGCGGTTTAAATTTCTTGACTATAAATTAACAAATGTTTTCGAACGACGATGATGACGATATGAATTTTTTTACACGATCAGAATTTTAAAAAAAACATTTCCAATCGCTAAATCAGGGAGGAAATTTCGTGTCACCTGCAAGTAAATGAGCTCTTGTCAGTGGTGAACCGCATTAATGGCGTACCCCAGCTGTACCATAGTGACGTAAATCCGCCATGTTTTCAAAGGCACATTGAAGTCTAGAGCCCGATCTCCAGATATATCTGTTGAGCTCAGTGCTTCTGGTATTTGAGGACGAATGTCAAGTGCTTCTTTGAACACTAGGTTTGACCAGTGTTGCGCCCTGTCTGAGATGTGAGAATTGTTATTTAGGGAGGATGCTAAGTCAAATTGTTCGGTGTTGGTATTGTCTGTACAGAGTTGTACTAGGTTGGTTAATTAAATTGTTCGCAAGAGTTTATGTGCTTGTAAAACTCAGATTTATTGTCTGTTGAGGCGTGTTCATTCATTCTTGTGTAAAGCCATCTGTCCGTTTTACCTATGTAAGTTTTAGCGAATTCTTTATGTGTTTTTTTCATTACCCGAAAAAAGTCAGCCAGTTGTGGTGTTGTCTCGGTAAATAATGAATTTGCATGGTTCTTTTAGCAGTCGTGAAACTTTTGACTTATATAATTCTGTGGATGAGATCAGTTTTGCGTTTACGTATTTAGGGTAACTGCACGAAGATTTTACAAAATTGGACTGTTTGGTCCTAGTGGTTATTTTTGGAATTGATGTAAATTTGTTAAGCTCTGCCTGTAAATTTCTTCACAAGCAAATTAACCAATCTTTCAGGAAAACCATTCCAAGACATAAATTTCAAAATGTTGTTGACCTAATTCAATAATAAACAGTCGTTAATAAGCCAAGACTAGCCAAGAAGATTGCACGAAATAAAAAAATATCACTAGGCATGCACAAATAGATTGTACGGGGGAAAACTCACCCTGGATCCATGACCATCTAGCAGTTGCATATCCTCCAAAAGTTATGTTCACATTATTTTGTTCCGCTTTCACAACAGTCAGTGTTGGTGCCGAATAACCACATTTGACTTGAAATGTCCAACCCGTCCACCCATCTCTTGTCGCTCGCCAACAATTTTCCCAAGCTCCAATCTTGGGGAGCCATTCCGCCAGTTTGCTTTTAACTTCTTGTGACTCAGATGACAGTATATCAGATTCGAAGGAATAGGCTAATATAAATAAGGAACATGTATTTCTTATCTGGTTCAATAAATTTTGACACAGAATGCTATTTCATTTCTATCCAACTTCGCAACAAGTGCACAGTCATCACGACAGTGGTGCCCTTATTGTTTACCCTTCCTGTCAAATTTCTCTGTGAGAGCAAACCGGAGTGGGTACGATCGAATGAACTCACCACTTTTGGTAGTGAGTTGAATTCTATCATATTCACATGATGGCTAAGTTCAAGGTGAGAGGAGAAAACTGGAAATCGAACCCTCCACTAGTTACGGGCAAACTTCAGTGACGAAAGTGAAAAAATACTCCCAATGCAGAAATATTAACCTTTGAAGTAGAATTCCCCAATTTTACAACTTCAAAAATGCACTGGTCAACCAAGCAAAACACTAATATTTTAAATCCACTAACACCAATTTTTGTATCTAAATTAAATTTTCTAGCAGACCATCCTGATCCAACACTTGTTTCACAACTATGTACGAATTTAAGAGTAGGGGGCCGCATAGGTTTTGAAGGGCACAGGACTCCTAAATTTTCAAAAAAATTAACCAACCAGGTATTGTGACTTCTAATTTAGAGCATGAAGTTTCTCTTGGCCGTGTGGCTGGCCCGTTTGAGACCCTGCCATTCCCTAATTTCCAGGTTTCACCAATTGGCTTAGTTCCAAAAAAGAATCCGACAAAATTTCGAACAATTTTTTATCTCTCTTTTCCAAAGTCAGGTGCCACTAGCATCAATGCATCAATTTCAAAAGATGATTTTAGCCTCCAATATGTAACAATTGACACTGCTATACAAGGTATTAAGCGTTTTGGCTACGCCTGTTTTTTAGCTAAAACTGACATCGAATCTGCATTTCGGCTCATTCCTGTCCACCCCGACGATTATGAGCTTCTTGGCATGTATTGGGAGGAAAAGTATTATTATGACAAAGTGTTACCTTTTGGTCTCCGAAGCGCCCCTTATCTTTTCAACCAATTATCCGACACAATGAGTGGATATTAAAAAACAAGTGCATGATTTCATTTGTATGTCATATTCTAAATGATTTCCTTATTATGGAGCCTCTATCTCAACTGCCCCCACATGATAGTGCTTTCCAACAAAGCTTAACTGCTATGATGCTTACATTTAAGAACCTTAACATCTCAGTAGCACCTAACAAAACACAGGGTCCAGCAACTGTACTAGAGTTTATGGGTATTATCCTAGATAGTGTTCGAATGGAAGCACGTCTTCCTGCAGACAAAATAGAGCGTTTATGTGTTGCCTTCGCATCGTTTCAAGAAAGGAAATCATATACCTTGAAAGAACTTCAATCACTGATAGGGACCCTCAACTTTGCATGTAAGGTTATTCCCCCAGGTCGCCCTTATTTACAAGGAGTGATTGATCTGACAAGAAATATAAAACAACCACATCATCACATAAAACTTAGTGCAGGCTTCTTCAAAGATCTTGAAATGTGGAAGCAGTTCATAGTCAACTGGAATGGGGCCAGTTTTTTCTTGTCTTCTGCATGGGGAGACTCGACATGCCTCAACCTGCATACTGATGCATCGGGAACCTTAGGTTATGGAAGATTCCTCAAGGGTAAATGGTTTCAGGGTAAATAGGAGCCCCATCAGCAACTAGGACAGCCTGAAAGTAGCATAGCCTGGCAAGAACTGTTTGCCATCGTGGCTGCATGTTATATATGGGGGGAATCTCTTGAACAAAAAAGAATCATCCTTAATTGTGACAACGAATCTGTTGTTAACGTCATTAATTCTAAGCGATCACGAATTCCCCGGGTAATGGATCTATTACGTCACCTCACTTTGATAACATTAAGGCATAATATACATATTAGAGCAAAACACATACCCGGCAAGTATAATGAATTGCCGATTCCCTTTCTCGTTTCCAGTCTCAAAGATTCCGGCTCCTAGCACCTCAAGCAGACGCTATTCCACACAAAATTCCAGCCCTTCTGCTGAAAATCTGAAGGCTGCTGTTCAACACTACATCAATTTGTCTGTGGCTGCTTCAACTAAACAAACATACAGTGCTGGCGAAAAGAGATTTATTGTTTTCAGCAATTTATATCGACCACAAGAAGTAAAATACCTTTTACCAGCAAGTGAAGAAACTCTCATGAAATTTTCAGCCTATCTAGCCAAAAGCATCAAACACTCATCAATCAAAAACTACCTTGCAGCAGTTCGTTATTTTCACCTGAGAAATGGATTTTCATTAGACTGTAAAAAGATGTTGCGACTTCAAATGGTTCTCCGAGGTATAAAACGGTCACAGGGAGATAACATAAGAATGCGCCTCCCAATAACAATCCATCATTTGAAACTTTTCCGCATGATGCTAGCATTACCTGCCACAAAAAATTATGACACAATTATGTTTTGGGCTGCAATAACATTGGCATTTTTTGGCTTTCTGAGGCATGGAGAGCTAACATGTAACTCAAACTTTAATACCGACTCCCACCTGATGCCAGCAGATGTAACATTTTCTAATGAAATCCACCAACACCTGCTATGTCTATAAAGATAAAAGAATCCAAAACTGACCCTTTCCGGGTAGGCCACACAATAGTAGTTGGGGTAACAAACACACCTCTGTGTCCAGTTGCAGCGATGAAACAATACCTAGCCATACGACCACCACAAGCAGGCCCCCTGTTTGTAAATGCTGTGAGTAAACCACTTACAAAACAAGCCCTAACATTAGAAACAAGAAAACTACTTGCTCAAGCTGGCTTCAATGCCTCAAGCTATGCAGGTCATAGTTACCGCATTGGCGCTGCAACAACAGCAGCTGCAGCAAAATTACCTTCCTGGCTTATCAAAACTTTGGGTCGCTGGTCTTCTGATCGCTATGAACGTTATATACAAATTCCTTCTTCAACACTACTGAATGTTGCCGCCACATTGGCCAAGAGTTAAGCCTAAAACTAAAACTGGTCCAACTTACAGGGGGGAGGGATTTAGTCTATGGGGAATGCGCATGCTGCGCATTTGTGGGGATGGAGTGCTCCCAAAGGTCACCCTCTACCCCATAGACTCACATAAAACAATGTATTATATATATTTTATTGTAATTAATTATGGGGATTTACTTCCCCTTGCATGTTTAAAGTAAACAATGCCTATCATGGGGATTACTACCCCTTGGACATTAAAGTAAACAATGACCATCACGGGGATCTACTAGCCCTTGGACATTGAGAGGGCCCATCTTGGGGAGCTACTACCCCTTGGGCAAAGTCCAACACGGGGGAGCCATTACCTCCTGAGGACATAGCTATATCATAATCATAATCCTAAAATAGTGAGTCTTTTGGGGAGGCATTTTTGACCAATGTTTATATAAGAATGGGAGCATTTCTCCCTATCAACCCTTCTCCCACAACATTGTGTATGTGTCATAGTGGTTTATTAATTGTCTCATAATATTTGCCGAATGATTGGTGCATTAATAAAACTACACTGCAGTACACACTGAATTACAAATAGCATCAAATAGTAAAATGATTTACATGGTACTTTGAATAATCAATGCAAGGTGCTTTAAATAAGTACCTAAAAAGAAAATTAATTAACTCTGTAATTTAACGCCTTATTCTACATATATAACAGGGTGCGTAATAGTTTTACTAAGGATTTTTCTTGAGTTGCGTGCCAAGCGAGTTATTGAGCACGCACGTTGTTGGAAAAAACACGGAAAGCGTAAGAGTTGGTCGAGGCGCTAGTCGAGGCTAACTCTAGCGTATCATTTGGTCTCGGATATGCTTTGATCAGTAATAGAGAGGTTCAGACTTCGCTTCCAATACCTCTACCACTACCTAAATCTATCCTTCAGCCAATCAGATGTGTCGTATCCATCCGAGTAACCTACTAAATTATTGAAAAATCGGGAAAAGGTAGCGGTATTGGTAGAAGTCAAATCTGAACCTCTCTAACATTATACTATTTACACAAAAGTAACGGGGAAATATTCACGCGCTTCTTGGCCCTGCTTACTCGTGTTATATATTGAACACGCGATTGAACAAATGAAAAAGCCTCTTTCATAGCATATACATATATCTATAAAAGACTCTTTCACGTGTTCGTTTTAATTATACGTAACAAGATGGTATCGTAAATAATAGAACGAAATAAGTTTAAATTGTTTACCTGAGCATATTTCACCGTCCCCAAAGTATCCCTCACGACATTTACAGGTGTAGGATCCTTGCGTATTGTTGCAATCCGCGTTTGTATCACATTTAGTACTATATTTTTCTGAACATTCATCAATATCTGAAATATAAGCACGTAATAATATTGTATCCTTCAATTTATGCACACACAATATATGTTTATAAACTTAATGGACTTGAAAATAATTTTAATGCTTGGCTCGACGTGCGTGGTCTCGTTCACGTTTTCAGCAGAAATCGTTCCTCGACAAGTTATGCTGAAGCTTTCATTACTGCCAATAGGGTAAACACTTAAATCATCGGTCATTGTTGCCAGAAACAAGTAGAAGAATTGCATTTTGATGCACAGAATTAGCACAATGCCTGTTGTACATTGTTAAAGTGCAACAAATAAATGAATAAATAAAAAACTTTTAGACATTAAGACTTTTAGAAATGCTTTATGAGTCATTGTCTCTGTTTCCATGATTCAAGCCTGTAGACATTTCGTAGTATATTTAATAATGCAGGAATTATGGATAATTAATTTTGCTTTGTGGATAGGCCAATTCACTAATAAGGATACAAAAACAATCAATAAAGCTTCGTATATACAAATCGCTTCCGCAAAGACAACATGGAAGAAAACTTGCTTTCGATACAAAATGAAATCCTTGTCAGTGGCTGATTTCTATGAACAAATGGTTGCATATCTCATGGCACATTCAGTGTTCAGTATATTATATAGTGGTGAGAAATGCCATTTGCAATGCAATGTGGACACAAAATCTTTTTGGAGCTACCAGTTTAACAAATCGGAAATTTTCTTCGAATAACTCATCTCTTATGTTTGATGCATTTTCTGCTGGGCGCTACAATTTCAACTTGCGCGTTGACCAAGCACCCTTGTGCGCTTTGCTTTTTCGCATGTTAACCTAGCACCCTTGCGCACTTGGCACTAGTTAATTGTCAATGAGATACATGTTAAGAAGAGTCAGGTTTGGTTGAGTTTTGCGGAAGTTTCAAATTACTTGCAATCTGGACATCGATTTTTAGCGGAACGCTCACGGTGATTAATTTGCAGGGTTTAATAATGTATCTCCGGCGCGAATTGCAAAGAAATAAGCACACTGATTTCTTCTTCGGCAAAAACAAAGGAATATGGCATTTGAAAGACATGTTTACCTGTGCATTTTCCCCCATCTTCCTGATATCCCTTGAGGCAGCTGCAGAAATACGATCCTTCAGTGTTGGTGCAATTTGAATTTTCAGTACAGTTGCCGCCAAAACTTTCGGAACATTCGTTTATATCTAAAACGGTCAAAAACACATATCGTGTAAAAAATTTTTATTGATGAGTCTTCAACTGTCATTATACTTTGATGAAATTCTTCTTGAAATGGCTAGATAACAATTCACTTCACCTTCACAATCCCTTCCATTCCCTGAAAATCCATTGAAACATTCGCATGTATAAGATCCTTGGGTATTGGTGCAAACTGCCTTTGAATGACATTCGTTGGTAGACTTATCAGAACATTCGTTAATATCTGATGTGAGAAAATATACGATAATGTTAATTATTAAAGAGATAATAGTATTAATACTAGTTTTTTTTGCAAAGTATGTTTATAATTAAGCAGGGACAACTGAATTATTTTGATAGATACCTACTCTTACTAAACTGTCGTAAACATGCAGTCAAAGATATATCTTTCCCAATAAAAATTTAAAGTTTTGATGTAATTAGCATTAAAAATTAAATATGCATATAAACTAAATTATCTGCATATAAACTAAATTATCATTGCATTTTGCATTTTTATCCTGATTGGTCAATTTATAATTACCCATAAACAGCTGCGTGCACATAGGAGCATGTGAATTGCTTTCATTTTTTTAAAACAATGGCTTCTCTCTTTGCTGAACATGCAAAAGGTTTCTGGGAAAAGCTGGTTCCTCGGGGCCGTAGCCAGAATTTTAGGGCGTGGGCGTTTATTCATATATTCATGTTTTGCACAACGAGTTTATTTTCAAATCAAATTCAAAGGATCGTTTCTGTTCCATCAACATTCATTCTTGAAAACAGATTTTGGTAACTGAAATCATCATTGCATATAGCAGCGATCATAGTCCAAATTTAATCTATTCAATGACGTACACATAATGAAAACAAGCTAACTGTACAGTAGACAGGACTGTGCAATGTGAAACTTTATTACTAGAATAATATTGTCCGTAAAAATAGTGACAGCCAAAAAACCTACAAATCCACCAACTCATTTATTTTCGTTTCCATCTGGAAAGTGACCAGATCAACAATGCAGACGGAAAGCGTGGATAGAATTTTGTAAACGAAGGGCGTTTAAACCTTCATCGTGTACTAGGATATGTTCTTTGCAGAAGACGCATACGAACCGAGAAGTTCGCCGCAGTTTCTTAAACGCTTAGAATTCAAAGAAAAAATTCTAGAGCGCTTAAAAAAGTACGCATTGCCGACATTAAATAAGGCATTCGAAAAACCATGCGCAACAACTAGTGGTAAGACAAGAGATTCCACAGTGAGAAGAAAGCAAAAAAGGTAAAGGTTTTTATATAACCATGTATGGAAAAGTACGTTATGTTGGTGTCAATAACCGCAATGTACACCAGTTGCTTACACGCATGTTTATGTTGTTACGCTTCTAAATCCAGAAGTGAGTCGTGGGGAATGTTTTCGGAAAAGTGGCGAAAGTGCTGCCGAAGCCGAATGTGACATTCAATAAAGAATGTCAATGGACATTTAAACAATTCAAGAGGAAGACGAAGCACAAGTAGACACAATGGCCAGCAGCATCACGCACGCGATGCATCGATCCGAATATACCCACACGACAGCTTTCACACCAAAAACAAGATCGATAAAAACACAAACTCTCATTGACGCAACATCAAGTTTCTTTTGTGAAATGAAACAACCACTTCCCGCGTTGGAATCAACACCAGAAAATTTACTGATTCTACCGGAAAATGAGCAATCCGGTACTATTGCTCAAAACAAGCGGAATACAAAAGGAAGTTGAAATTTACGAATCGAGCAGTGCTGGTGCATAATTGTTTACGCTATGTACAGTTTTTATTATTATATACACAGGATTTAGTGATTACTCCAATAGTCTTGATGTGAAGTTTATTCCAATTTCGGATTAATAATCTGTTATTCTGTTTCAAACAACAGCGAGCATCGTTGGTATGCCACTAGTCTACAAAGTTCATGTATCTTCTCCAAATCTTCGTCATCCATAGTCCAATTATCTTCAAGATACCGACAAACGTCTATTTTTAAAACGCCTTCGGACGACATGTTCGCTTACAACAACTCAAGTACTCAAGGCATCATGCATTTTCGGCCTTAAACAGATGGTCGACTTCGTCGTCTGACAATTCACTCTTCTTTCGAGTCGCTCTTGTTATCGCTGTCGCTTGCCTCCATTGCCAGTTCAGGTTCAAATTGAAAGGACAATATCATATGTGATCTTTGATTATCATGAATATTTTCCATTGAAATAATTGAAAACCGCCAAATTCCTCATCAGAAGTACGAAATCCTTTTAACCTTTTGAAGTGGATTTAACTCAGTGTGTAGATATTTAGAAGAATTTAACAACTAATTCATATCAATAGGTTACACACGGAGTGCCTCACGGATCTATTTTAGGGCCACTGCTTTTCAACATATTTATCAATGAAATAAGCTGGATATGTAGAGATTGTAACATTGAATCATATGTAGATGACTTAAAATTGTTTTTACATTTCTTAACAAAAGACATTTCCATAGGAATGGACAAACTGAATGCATACTTAAGAAGAGTAACTGCCTGGTGTTCTTCATACAGTTTATTGATAAATCCTGAGAAAACTAAGTTTCTGGTATTTAGCATGAAGGCAGCTTTGGCCAGGATTCTAGCAATTTCTTTTCTTGGTAAAGAATGAACACATGTATAACTTGTATCCTTTGCAAAAGATCTGGGCCTGACAGAGGATTGTTCTCTTTCCCCTACAGATCATGTTGAGGATCTGACCTCGAACCTGATGCGCTCGCTGTGTCAGATTAATAGAATCAAACATCTGTTTGATAAGAAAACCTTACTTTCGATAATTAATTTACTTGTTTTCAGCAAACTATTTTACCCTTTGACGGTTTGGGCTGGCACGTTCAAAGAAAGCATTAAAGAACTGCAATTTTTACAAAATTTCGTAGGTAGGATAGTTTCAGAAAGAACATATAGGCGGCCTAAAATTGTCTGGTAATTTCGTGCATCGCAAGCGCGAGTGGTGGCGTATTGTTTACATATATAGCATAAATAAGGTTGACAACTAAATTTCCCCTGACGAACATATGACTTTTGTTAAACACGAAATGCTGTCATCGCTCGTGGAATTAAAAACAGGTAAAAAATGATAACACATTAATCTCTGATATACTACACATACTCAATGTAATTTGTCTTCAATGTTTCCGAATGGCTGCAAAATTTGAACGTATTTTTCATGTATTGCCAAAAAATTTCTTGTCCCAATGCGGGATGCCAGGGGTTATGCCACACGTCAGCATTTAAAAAGCATTTATACGCTCCTATTGGTTTAAATGAGTACTTTGTTAAAAGTGCACCAATAGGAGCGTATAAATGCTTTTTAACGTGTGGCATAACCTCTGGCATCCTGCATTGGGACAAGAAATTTTTTGGCAATATATGAAAAATACGTTCAAATTTTGCAGCCATTCGATTCGGAAACATTGAAGACAAATCACATTGAGTATGTGTAGTGAAATTATCGGAGATTAATTTTTTACCTGTTTTTAATTCGACAAGCGATGTACTTTGTATTTAACAAAAGTCATATGTTTGTCAGGTGAAATTTAGTTGCCAACCTTATGTATCTTATATATGTAAACAATACGCTACCGCTCGCGCTTGCGGCGCACGAAATTACCAGACATTTTTGGGCAGCTTATGGAAAGAAGGAAATTCTACCACATCTCATCAACAGTTAAGGGACTTGGTTGGTTAACACTCCAGACATGCTTTTATACCGTGATGCCATGGCGTATAAAATTATGAATGACAGTGTTCCATCTTGTTTGTCTGATTTGTTTATAAGACGTTCTAATATACATAGCTGTAATACTCGTAACGGACATGATCTAAATATAGAACCTAAATGTAGAACAAGCTTTATAGCACAACACTCATAGGTATAGAGCTGAAAAGCTGTGGAATGCAATACCCAGTCGGGTAAAGACAGTCCTATATTTGAACACTTTTAAACGATTAAAAACTGGCTATTGGTGAATAATGATAGTTTTTAATGATAACTTCTATTAGCGTAACTTATAACATTGTATTTTGAAATATTCGTGTAATTATACCTGAAACGCTCTTAGGGGAGGATCTAAATAAATTCTGTACTCTGTATTCTCAGTTTTTAGCATGGTGTATGAAATGACAAAAATTGAACAAAATTACACTCAATAGTAATTCAAGTTGCATGTTTCCGATCGTTTGACTAATAGAGATTCGCATGATGTTATATACACGGCGAGAAACCCAATGATAACTTGGTACTGCCATCCCAAATGGAAATGAATTTTCCCAACATCAATTAATTCTAGTAATTAAAACAGCCAATCACGACATGAAACATTCAATTTGCTACCCTATATATGTATATGACATATTCCAAGTTTAAAAGACATAACACTAACACACACAAAATCATAACGTCATTCTCATTATAGTTCTAATTAATATTAAGTAGTCTACAACCTGTATTAACATTTTCCCAGATTAACAATGTAAAGTTAATACTAAAAAAATTATACTTGTCTAAATAATCTGCAGTGGCTAATGGATTTGGTGGTAAACACCGTACCCTTTGAAAATAAGCCATGAATGTAATAATGCAAACAGTTACCACTTTAAGCTTCATGGTGCAATGCGAGTCGAAGTGTGTCCAACAAAAATAGATAAATAAGTTCTTAATTCTACCGGAAATAGTCGACTCGGTAATAAAAAACACGGTAATAGATAATAGGAAACACGGCAATAGGAAATAGGAACTACCAAAAAAAGTGCCTTTTGCGATCAACTTTTTCAACACGGAATTGCACTTCTGGGCGTCAGTATAGCTAGCAAATAGCTGAATCACTTCCAGATTGCATGATATTCGCATTTATCTGCAGCATGCAACTGACTCATCACAACTCATAAAACACCAGCAGCATAATAAACAAAATTGTAGAAGATTTACCTTTCGGGATCAAACAGGTGGCGTTGTACTCCTAGTAAAAAAAAATTATTTTTTCTCTGCATTGTTTAAAATCAAGGTTTAGTCCGTGTAATATTTTGCAACATGAATAGTTAGTTCTACGTATAGTTAGTCAGTTAATCTTGCATTTCTTAATCTTAACCTTTTCAACATTCAACTCACCGAGCACTATGTAGGACTTGGAATCTCCAGCCTACAGGCGGATGCTCTACCCATTGACCTACTGGAGACTGTTAAGTTTACCTTCATTGGGCTGTTGAAAAAGATATGGACGTATGTGTCATTCTTCTTTAACAGATCATCCGATGTATTGTAAACCAAATTATGCAACATTTCACAATTTTCTTCATTTCTTGCTGTGATGATTGTTTTATAGTTGATTGATCTGCAACAGGAATCCTTCACGCATTCTATTGCGCAAACTGACCAATCAGCGGCCGCTATTCGTGCGTAGACCGTTGTATTAAGCCTGAAACCTGAAATGATGAAGAAAATTATATCCAGATCTAGAAAAATAAATATTATACATACAACAAGCATCGTACAACCAGGAGTATTTAACAGGTTAGACTAAAAATATTTCCACAATAATTGTGCCAAGATGATTGCGATTATAGAATCAAGTTATTCATCCAATGTTATTATGGAATCAAGTTATTAAGTCAATATTATTTTGGAATATCAAGCTGTTAAATTATGGAATCAAGTTCATATTATTATAGAGTCACGTTATTATAAGTCAGCGTTAATTATTCAATGCTCAAGTTATTAATCAAGTCGGTGCTATGAAATTATTACTTTAGACTTTTTTAAATAATTCTAACATATTTACGCAATTTATTTATTCTGATAAACAGGAATCTCATTAAATAATACGGTGAACTACAAATCTCCTGGCATGTCTTACCACAAACGTCGATGCTAGTCAGAAAATTACTTTGCCATTAGGTGCTGCATAGAAGTTTAACTACATGCATGTTAAACTCATTACTTTATGTACCATTTCAATCAAAGCAAATGATATGATGATGTTCTAAAAAGTGCTGGTATACGTTTAATATAGCAAAATCGCTCTCTTTTTGACATGTCATTTCTTTTTTACTCCTGGCCGCAGCTCGATAATTTGGTGCTACAATTAGGACGTAGTATTCAGCGTGTATTGCGGATACTTCACAAAACAAAAGACGAACTACAAGTGTTATAAATTTTGGATTGATATCATACATATATAACTCCCCTCCCCTCTGAAAATTCCCACTCAATCTATCAAATCTTCAAAAAATTCTAGAAGCGTAGCCCCTGATTTGTTTATGAGTGACTGCCCCCAGCCTACTTTTACAACGGATTGTCGTCCTACTCTAGTCATTTTTACGCCCTGCACGTTTTAGTAATAGTGTGAAATAATTTAGGTGCAGAAGTTTCGTTTGAAACAATCTCAAATCCTCACCTTCAAAAGTTGCATTGAAACAAAAGTTTAATGCTGCAGTATCACCTGCTTGGGCGTTTTGCAAAGAAATGAATATTAGCAAGAGGAAGAGCAAATTGTTTCTTAGCATCATGACTGAGCATCGATGTTGGCCTAGAAAATAAAACAGCCAATTGTGATCGCTGATGCAAATTCAAAAGTCAAATTCTGTGTATAAAAATATATAGTTTTATCACAAGTCTATAGTTATATGCCAAACGTTGTACCAAAGGTTGGACAACGAACTAAACAAAATATATAATCGGTCAGAGAATACAGTCACGTATACAACTTGAAAAAGATTCAGCGCTGAAATTAAATATAAACAATAATGCTGCTGTATAAAATTATTTGGGTTTGCTTTTTACAAAATACAACAACAAAACAATTATTTAAAAAACAAAGAAGCGGGGATACCTGCACGTGACTTACATTTCTATTTAGAAACCAACACCAGCCGACAATTTCAAAAAATATAATACAAAACATAGTCCGAAGATAAGCATCTTGAAGCTCAAAATATTAGTTAAGTTAAGCTCAATTTTCTTGCTTAACTCATATTTTGGGTTTCAAGATGCTAATCTTCGGAGTATGTTTTGTATTACATTTTTATTTAGCTTAGTCTTATAAGGACAGGGCCACCACAACACCCTGTATATACACCATACCATAATTCACCCTTACAATTTTTCACGTGGGTATACACTAGAGTACCCGGAGAGGACCTATGGCTTTAAACATAGCGCGGGCTTAATCAATATGTTCTTTTCCAATGACGGTTTGGTTGAGTTCAATCAAATTCGATTGAGAAGATATTGCTGAAAATTCAGCCTACACCTTAGAGTTGTAGATTGCATATAAAAGAATTTTTATTTGATCCCTAAAAAATCGGTCGTAGCTAGACAATTTAAATGATATATATCATTCTTTGCTAGAATCTTCCAGAGATATTTAGCTTTGAAAAAGAAGCTCGCTTTGTTACGTCAAATCGGGAACGGAAGTAATTTAAGCTCTTGTCTATTCTTTAGTGTTTTGTATAAACAGCGCAAAAGTCGACGCAAAAGGTGAAAAATTGAGGAAAATTGGTTGGATTTTTATAAGATTTATACTGATATCGTCATTTCAAAGTTGTACTAAAATAAAACATTTTTATCTGCTGAAAAAGAGTCGAGTTATGTTGATGACTACGAAGCTAAAGTGGTGCAGTTTGATGTCGGCTCTACTTCGATATTGCGGCAAATCAAGCTGAAAAGCATGGTAAGGCAACATTGCAGTTAGAGCAGTTGCAATTTTTCTGTACAGTATTTCTTGCGGGGAATATCATACAAAGATGTGTATGGAACTCTTGTGTATGGAACTCTGGGTAGGCTTCAAATATACCATTACCAAAATGCGTATACCAAGCAATTCGAATTAAATTGAGCGAAAATTCAGAACTGTTTGTGATGCATTTGAAAATAAATGAAATTATGAAAATTCAATTGTTAAAAACCTAGTTTGAATACTGAAAACACATTTTGGATACTTAATTCTTAACCATCTCGCAGACTAAATTTAAATGAATTTCCCAACAAATTTTGGCTGTGAGCAGGCTAATTGATTACTGTACCAATTCACGTAAATTTCATTGGATAAAGAGTATCTACATTGTGTTTAAGTTGCTAAATTAGTTACGTACGTATATCTTGTGTTTTTTTCATGAAAGCGCCTATTTTGTTATGGCTTTGTTTCTAATCACAAGGCTACCCGGATGCACCAAACAATCTTTTCTTAATTCTTACCCAGGTACATTTTAGAACCAAAGGCTGCCGGACTTTTTCATTCAAAACATCAATATATGTTTGCTTCCCTTATTTGAGGTTGGGCGAATATTGTTTATTACACTAAATTTTGTTTGTTACACTCAATCAACAGTGCAATAATGATTGGTTAAATAATTCTCTTCTACATACCTATCAATATTTGTACAACTGTACATTTGTTACATCGAAATATTTAATTAAGATTCTAAAACGTTTTCTGATCGTAAAATTTATTTAACTGCCTTTCGACAGCCAGTCTGCATCCTTCGACAGGTCAAGTGATACTGAATATATAGAGATTATTGCATGGTTGGCGAGTGCGTGCGATTTTTATGCACGAGTTGTGAAAGATTGTTATATAAACGAACGAGTGAGTTTAGCAATCGTTAACAAGAAGTACAAACGAGCCAACCATGCAGTAATTTGTTTATGCCAAACATATAGAGTTATTTTACAACTGAAAATCTGTCAAAGGCGAACAATGTCGTAACAAAACATTAAACTCTCAAAACAAAATCATACCATTTGTCTCTTCATTATTTGGTCTATAAATAGTGAGTCAAAGCTGTTCTGCTTTCCTTTCATTTTTTTTTGGAGAAACTCTTCTTCTTTTAGACAGAACAGACAAAGACCCTTTCGCTCCTTCCCCAACACGCCGGCCATGTCGTGAGCAAAATGACGATACGATTTTCTTCACTAGTGAGAAAAATCGTATAGCCAATCAAAATGCTGATACAATAAATTTTCACTAGTGAAAAATATCGTACGGCCAATGAAAACGCTAATTCGTTTCTCCAGAGTGAAAATACGATTTTTATTTCCCCCGTTTACCTCGCGTAAATCTCTGTATGTATGGCATAAAAACTATTCTATGGATATAGCTACTGGGACAGTGATTTATAATTACATTGATATATCAAATAACAATAAGTAGCCTCACTTATGGAATCTCTTGTAAAAAAATTATTTAGCTTAGCCCCAGGCACAGGGGCAGGGTCACCACAACAACAATTACTGTGGCCCGTATTGTCTATCCCACTCTGCCAACTTTCCCTGTGGGTGAAAACCGCAGTACCAGAGAAAACCCACGACTTTCGGCAGAGCTTTTACCATGTTCTTTCCACATGAGGACTGGGTTCAAGTCCACCTTACTGGGGAACGAACTCGGAACCTTAGAGGTGAAAGGCGAGCAGTCTGACCACTAAACCACCGAAGCCCCAAAATGAGTGTCCTTATAAATACAAAACTATGATAATTTCTTTTTTAATAAAAAATCTAGCTACATCCGCAGAAAAGTTTCATAATATTTAGTATCACTTTACCTGTCGAAGTCTATCGTAACTACCTTTCTTTATCGTAGACACGCTTTCACTGGTTTTTTTCACTAATTTAATTCCAAAGCTTCCTTCCTCTGGCCTACAAACGTTCTTCATTTTCATGTTTACTACATCGAATTTTCAACCTCTAATTCAGCTATTGAAACTTTCACGTTCAGCTTGAGGTTGACCGGGAAAAGTTTAACTTGAATGTTTTGATTGCTTTCCCTTCCCACATGTTCGATGGTCTTGCTTGTTGCTTCCTTATTAACTATATGTTCGAACCAAACCTACTGTTCCGACAGTTCCTGAGAAAATTATCTATTTCTGCTTTCCCTTCACTGGCTTACACACTCTTCAAATTCACCATCAAATCACCCGACCTTGCAATGCTTCTTATCCACATCCCAACATCCGATTTGTCTTTCGCTCCTCTACACGCATCTCCTCTTTCTTTCCATTTAAGGATAAAGTCCCCAAGTTTATGAGATCTGGTGTTGTATACTTATTAAATGTCGATGCTGTTCCGCATCGTATGTGAGTCAAACCACGCATTATTTCCACACCAGAGTTTCAAAACACTTGGGAATCTCCCCTATAACAGGAAAACTGTGATCCAGTCCAGTCATGTTAAGCATTTGCTCTCATTTAAATTCTACTGGTCGCTCTGCCAACTTTGACGATTTCGAAATTCTCTCCTCTTGCTCCGCCGGACACTTGTGAATCAATGACTCACGAAAGCCTTCTTATATCCAAGCTCAAACCCTCTCTTAACGTGCAGGGTAGCTCAATTACGCTCAACCTTCTATAATTCGCTATTTTTATCCCCCTTTTGTATCGTCCTGTTGCGTACTATTCTTTACTCTATTACCCTTAATCATTCTTAACGCTTTATAATATGGCAGTAGGTAAATAGATAATAACTAGCTTATATATATTCATAATCTCATGTTATTTTGTATTAATAATCTGAAGATGTCTTAAGTTAAAGATTGCTTTAATCTTCGTCGTCTCTTCGCTTGCACCGTAACAATGAGTCTATTTTTCTGTCAGCCCCGGTATGTCCACTCAAATTTACTTTGTTAAGGTTACATTATATGAAGAAATGTTGAAATCACCAATTTTGAGCTTTTTATCGAATTTTACTAATCAATTAGTGAGCTTTCAAAATATGCAAAAAAAATTTTAAAATTTTAAAACGCAAAAGAGATATGGGCAAATGTATTAAAGTTGCTAAATATTTTGCCGCGAAAGTTGCATTCGAGATTGGCATTTTCTGTTAACACGTTCATCAAAATTATCCGGTCGAGGTGACAGGATGTGGTCATTTGTTTTGCTTTCAACATCAGATCCTATTTCGCATGCTGATACGTAGCTATAACACTGATTATGACTCCTGGAAAAGCTAAAAATAAAAAAAACACGAATACATTTTGAAAACGTTAGCAGAAGGCGACCGTGGTTCTTGGTTTAATCAGCAAGAACAGTGGCAGTCAAATTACTCAACTAGCATGGCTTCAAGTTTAAGCTCGGCGTCTTCTAGCACAAGGAAGCTAATATAAAAGCCGTCTCCTTTTATGCGCAGACGATTATGAGGTTTCCTTGCCTTGTTTGCTCTTGCGTTTAGCCGGCATTTTTCCAGTGTTTTGACTTTACCGAATGCCAAAAGCACTTTGCCGCACTAGTAAAAGCATTGGTGGAAAGAGCACCTTGCCAAATAGCAATTACGAAAGTTGAACCTAATTAGTTAATGATAAATGCGATTAAAGGATTAAGGAAGTAGGAGTAAAATACCCGCGAAATCTTTGATCGCCTCTATTTTGTTAAGAGAACTTTGCGCAATTCTCAATACAAAGTGAGCTTTCCAGCTCGTGCGTTTTAACCGATTTTGCCCAAACTTTGTCACAATATAAGGAGATAGTTAAGGATTAAAAACGTGTTCGGATTTTTTTTGTAACGTGATATTTTTTGAGTTATGATAGTTTTTCTCAACGCACTCCCGAACAGACGGAACACTAAATTTGCCTGGCGTATATCTCAGATATAACCCAACCTGTCAAAAAATGTGAACACGTTTTTGTAACTTGATTATCAGAGATTCGGAAAATGTTAATTTGGAAGTTTCTGCGTAAATCTAGCGAAGGAGAAAACTCGTCGCGTCCAAGACTGCCGATTCTCAAAAACCACGCAACCATCGCTATAATTTTAAACTCATCTACATGGTTTTAAGTCCCGTATTTCTACAGCTATCAAGCAATATTTCTGCCAAATTTGAGAGACGTTCCGTTAAAACTGACTGAATAGTGAATATTTTTTGTGTCAAAGGCACCTATCATAATATAATGTAACCTTAACGGAAGCTTCCAGTTCGACATATGCCGTCTGTACCAGCCTCGTCATGGCGAGAAATTTTGGACACGCACAGGGGGGGGGGGGGGTAGTGTAATATCGGGCACGCTCGAGAATGTTTGCCATTGGCCGTAGATGCTAAACATTGTCAAAATGGCTTTGAAACGTTCTTGTCACTCCGATGGCTTTTTTACTGATTTGAATAAGCTGTCAATTGCGGACTTTTATGCACAAAGCTCGGGGAAAAAAACAAAGAAGACGGTAGATAATGGCCGGTTGTTTGGCGTTGAAAAGATTATCAGTAGTCGTCGATCAAAGGATGGAGACGTAAGGGACTAGATCACTAGAATATTTTGATTTTTTATTATAAATTATCCATGGTTCGCTCTACTTCTGGCGAATACAGTTGTTGATAAGTGCTTCTCATTTATAGTTTGATGTGGTCGTTCATCAAAGGAGATCTATAATAAGACGTTTTTTTATTCATCTTATATAACTATCAGTCTGAAGTGTCTTCCAATACATAGGAAAACGTTTAATATGTTGCCCAGGCCAGGGGCAGGTTGTTCAAGATTGTTATCGCTGGTTTAGCGATAAACCCTAGGATAAAGTTTAACCCACTAGTTCTGTTTTAGTTTCTGTATTTCTACATGTCTGTTTATTTTAAAACTTCAGGAACTAAAATTACTTTTGATTCACGCCAGATTTGTGAAGAAGTGTATAAGCAAGCTGTTAGGGGAAGTTTCCTTTGAATGTTAGTCCAGGGTTAAGTTAACCGACTTATGAACAACTGACACCTGTTCTCGGATAGTAAGTTTCTTTACTGTCAGGGCCGCCGAGAGGGGAGAGGCAAGGCGGCAACTTGCCCAGGGCCCCCAACCTACTGAGAGCCCCCAACCTAGTAGAGACCCACAATTTGAGAAATAGCCTAAAATTAAGCAAGGCCCCATCAAAATTAGGGCAATTGTAAGGCATTAAGGGCTCTGTTTAGAGGTATTTCTCAATTCTTTGGAGTACTGTCATCCTGTTAGTGTTTTTAGTCCTTTTGTTGTTTGAAAATAATGATGTCATAGGGGCCCCAGATATAAATTTGCCCTGGACCCCGCAACTTCTCTCGGTGCATGGCCCTGCATGCTGTATAGAATTTGAATGAAGGCAAGAGGCTGTTTAATACCTTGCTGTCTGAGTCTGGATGGCCCACTTGAAAAAAGGTGATACAAAAGATATTATTTAAAAGTTAATTAAAATCAAATTTAGCACACATGTTTGGCCCCTGTAGATGAGGTACATAGATAAACAGCTAATGTTGTCCCTCACGTGATTAACTCGATTTACGCTTATTTTATGAGAAAAGACTGTGACACAACTACAAACAAACTACTTCTGTCAGTTCGTGCAGAAATTTAACTAATTAAAATGGTGTGACTTTAGACTCTATGCTAAGTGGTGACTTATGCAAACAGCCTTGAAGTCTGAAATGTAATGCAATGTAAAATGTAATGTATTTTTAATGAAAAAACAAATTGAGACATTAAATACAGTAATTTACATTAAATATTATTACTTTGTAATTGCAATGAACCAGAGGTAGAAAAAGTGCTTATTTCTTCCTGAGAATCTGCATGGGTTTAGGACTAAAACTGGCAGATAACAAAGTGATTGTTGTGGAGTTAATTATCAAACTTTAAAAATTTTTGTGAAATTCTGTGCAAAAATTTAGATCGAATTACCAGAGTAACAGAGTTAATTTGCAGTTAATTCTCAAACCTCAAAAATTTCTGTGATCCCTAAAAAATCCCGATACTTTTTCCACCTCTGCAATTAGCCTTTATAATAATATCTATGGATGCATAAAGATACCATGTACCTGCATGTAGCCCATAATTAAGGCAACAGAATTAACTGTGAAATAGCAGCTTATTTGTCTCCTAATTTGATTAAATACTTCATTAGCAAAGCAAATGATAGCTAATCTGCACATAGATCATTGACCCAGGCTTGGGGTGTAGGGGTTTAACTTGACAGGTCCATAACTCTGTTAAATGTATAAAATTAATACAATTAAGTGAATAAATTACTTTCAACCTAATGGGTTTTACTGACCCAGCATGGTTTAATTTGATGTTGTGTGGGAGTTCACTGCTTTTTTCTAATTGTTGAATATAGTTTCGCATGTTTTCTTTATCATTTTCCAGGGGGTTTTTTTCTTTGGAATTTTGCTCCATCATTTCCTCAAATAGTGCTCTTTTCTCTTCTTCCAGGTTTTCATATTTCTTTTTCCAGTTTTCCATGCTTTCATATAATTCCACTGCTTTTTTTTCCATTCTTTTTTTTGTCCTGTTCGTATTCCCATGCAGTCATAACATCACTAACCAGAATTGACAATTTTGAAAATTCCTCCAAGAAATCATTTCGTGGGGATATAGATCCAGATCTTCTCAGCTTTTTAGTTTTTTCATTGATTTTCCAGCATAAAACTCTTATTTTCTCACTAATTCGCTTAGAATCTTCCTTAATCTTAATAACACCATCAGGGATAAGATTATTGATGATTTCTACATAATTTCCCATTGGCTTATTTGCAATGCTGAGCAATAGAGCATTTTTTCTTGAAAAGGTATATATAACTTCATTTTCTGCTATTGCTTGGTTGTAGACTTAATTAAGCTTATTGTGTGGACTTTCACTATGAATAAAAAAATTTAATTTCTGCTTATTCACTGGTAATTCCGACATTGCGAACTTGTTAAAAACAATCTGAAAGTAATTTACAAACTGCCAAGGATCTTTTAAGAAAGCAGCAAAAGGTTTTATCACTTTTTTTGCGCCTTTTTGCGCGGGATGTTTTTGTCATCCTGGCCCATGTAATTTACATACGTGATTAAGATTGATATTCTGTCACTGAGCTTTACTGATATATCTGGAGGAGCGGCTCCTATACTTGCTTCAGTAATCGGAGTGTCGCCAAAAACATGGCGGATTTCGGCCTCTGCTGACGCCAGATCCACGCCATATGGTTCCTCAGCCTAAAGGTATTTGCCACTGACTGGGCTCAATTGTAAAGCAGGCTCATCTTTCACACCCCCCTTTTATTTTTTCTTTAAATTTTGTTTTGTCTTTTAGTTTTCGCTGTAAATTTTGGGGGTTTTAAAAGCTTTTTTCATGTTTGCTGGACGCTTCACTAACTTTTGAAAAACATATTAGCAAGTTTATATGTGTAACAGCACTATAAACTTAAGTTAATGAAACAAGCGTTGGGCCAGCAGTAAAATTGTGCAAAGTCTTGCAGTGTACAAAGGTCAATTTGGGAAACGCATGTTCATACACGTGCTAGGCTCAATGCCAACTTTAACAACAAACCATTGTCTACATCTCTCCCTATGTGTCTGGGCAGGTGGACCAATCAGGTTTGACCATGCCGTCTAAATAGTTTCCTGCCTGGATCAAAAAGTATCATTCTGGCACATGCAAGCAAAAGCGTCTGACCTCCATGACAATATTTTGAAATTCTGTCAAAGCGTCTGACTTGTGCAGCAAGAGATTTTGCAATTTTGAGTAATTGACGCTGACACGCTGATTGTACGGCCGAGTATGTCTGAGGACAAAATACAGTGCTTTCTGTCCAATCCAGTTTTCCTCCGATTCTATACAGAACACTATGAATAGCATTCGCGTATAAGACAAGGGTCAAGACAAAGGTCACAGTTTCACAATCTTTCAAGTCCTAACCAAGAAAAGGCATGGACCAAGCTAAAAGAAAATTGGAAACACAACGAACGATCAAGATTTGTGGGTTCTCAAAGAAAAGATACAACCTAGCGTTGTAGGGAAGGATTTGACGTTGGAGTCGATATGTGCGAGTGGAATCTGTCTTCGGCGAATCTCCTGTATATATTCGTCTCATTTGTATTATATGCCGGTAAAGGTTTGTCTTGCCAATTCACCAAGTACCGCGATAAGTCAAAGTATGGGTAACAACTGGAACAACATTGAAACACCGCCGGGAAGAGTTGCTGAGCACTTGGCTGAGATCCACAGTAGCTATCAACGTATTATCATATTGCGCGCAAGTTATATTATGGTATCGTAAGTATTCCGTTCTATTCAAACTTCTAGTGCACATTTCGATGAAAAATCTAACCAAAATGCATAAAGTTTCTCATTTGTGATAAAACTCGAGCATAAAGCTTACTTAAATAATCTGATTTTTTCGACTTATACTTTGCTGTGAATTTGACATTTGATTCGGCAAAGATGATGACGTTCAAAGTTCAAGTGTTTATATCAACGTCACATTATTAGAATACATTGGAAAGCCTTTTCCATGCATATTTGTCGTCATATGTATGGTTCAATATTGATTTGAATTTTAATGCTTAATGCAAGTCTTGAGTTTTCTGTGCCAAGATTAATCATAAACCAAATATAAATGTAATTTTCACCAGAAGATTCAGCACTGTATATTATGTGAATCTACATACGCAAATAGTTTTGGGTAGTTCTAAACTGGGATTTTACTGCCAGTTAGAAAAATGCTTCATTTTCTCGGAAACCTGGGGAATTGCCTGGTCTATATGACCATGTACTTTATACTTGGTTTGCCAAAGTCAATGTTAATCCTGTCTTTCTGCATTTTGAGCTCAATTTTAATTAATAATTCATTGAAATGAAATTTGTTCATATTTGCTTCACACAAAACACTACACACTAAATTTGTTGACGGCCCCTATAGTTGGGGAGAGAGAGCTATCTGGTATATCTGATACAGCTTGTTACCCATTTATACCACCATGCATTATATGTGGTTACAATCAATGTAATTAAAACTGGCAACCTGTCAATTGCAACACATCTCCTATAAGATAAATAGCATGTTTGCCTAATAGTACTGCTATGTTTTCAAAGTTATACTAATTGATGACCAAGGCCAATTGATCTTTGCAATATAGCAATTATCTTGTTGCAACGTTAATATTCAATCAAATCAGTATTATCAATATTATCAGTGCAATTTAAAACTACATTACAACTATGTGAATTATTGCACTGAAACTTTTCTTTCTAAAATTCTTAACAACATGATATGAAAGACAACTGGAAAATAGTCTGCATTTGGTTTTTGCCTAACCAATGACTAGATTTTAAACTATTAAAAAATGCAATCATGAAGAAATAAGAAATGCAGGGATGGTCAGCTCTGTTTGCTGTATTATCAATGGCTTAATCATCAAGTTGTAATATAGAAGCTTTGTGGGGAAGCTGCTGGTAGTTGTCTCGGCCCCATTCAGGTTTCCTGTATTGCAGGTTTTTCCTGACCTCCCTGACAATCCAGCTGTAATAAAAGCAATGGTAATGCTCAGACGGCTAGTTTTTCCATCACCTGGCAAAGCAGTTTCTATTTCATTACAGCTATTGCAATTTTAACAAAACACCAAAAATCTGGTCCAACATTCCGGGGGAAGGTTTTTCGTCTATGGGGAATGCGCATGCTGCGCATTTGTGGGGATGGAGTGCTCCCAAAGGTCACCCTCAACCCCATAGACTCACATAAAACAATGTAATATATATATTTTATTGTAATTAATTATGGGGATTCACTTCCCCCTGCATGTTTAAAGTAAACAATGCCCATCACGGGGATCTACTACCCCTTGGACATTAAATAAACAATCCCCATCACGGGGATCTACTACCCCTTGGACATTTAAGTTATCGATGACCATCACGGGGATCTACTACCCCTTGGACATTGAGAGTGCCCATCTTGGGGAGCTACTACCCCTTGGGCAAAGTCCAACACGGGGGAGCCATTACCCCCTGAGGACACAGCTATATCATAATCATAATGCATAATCATAATTGTGAGTCTGTGGGGGGCAATTTGACCACAGTTTATAATTAAATAAGAATTGGAGCATTTCTCCCCATCAACCCTTCTCCCACAACATTGTGTGTGTGTCATAGTGGTTTCTTAATTGTCTCTATATTTTCCTGACGATTGGTGCATTAAAGCAAGTTTATATGTGTAACAGCACTATAAACTTAAGTTAATGAAACAAGCGTTGGGCCAGCAGTAAAATTGTGCAAAGTCTTGCAGTGTACAAAGGTCAATTTGGGAAACGCATGTTCATACACGTGCTAGACTCAATGCCAACTTTAACAACAAACCATTGTCTACATCTCTCCCTATGTGTCTGGGCAGGTGGACCAATCAGGTTTGACCATGCCGTCTAAATAGTTTCCTGCCTGGATCAAAAAGTATCATTCTGGCACATGCAAGCAAAAGCGTCTGACCTCCATGACAATATTTTGAAATTCCCACCATCCCACCCTTCAATGATTTTGCACCATTTTTAGCATTAGTTTAATAGAATTGGATATAAACAGGTAAATAGTCTATGTCGCACTCAGTCAGTGTCATTTGCATGGAATATTTTTCATGTAAGGTCAAAATTAATTATGGGATAGTTAATATGGTTAAGTGTAATAGTAATAGATTAGTAAAAGGAAATAATTATGGTTAATATGTTTAATTGTAATATTAATAGATTAGTAAAGGAAATAATTAAAAAATAAATAAATAAAATTTGTCTTTGGTTGATGAGGACTGAGTGCTCCCAAAGGTCACCCTCAACCCCATAGACTCACATAAAACAATGTAATATATATATTTTATTGTAATTAATTATGGGGATTCACTTCCCCCTGCATGTTTAAAGTAAACAATGCCCATCACGGGGATCTACTACCCCTTGGACATTAAAGTAAACAATGCCCATCACGGGGATCTACTACCCCTTGGACATTTAAGTTATCGATGACCATCACGGGGATCTACTACCCCTTGGACATTGAGAGTGCCCATCTTGGGGAGCTACTACCCCTTGGGGAAAGTCCAACACGGGGGAGCCATTACCCCCTGAGGACACAGCTATATCATAATCATAATGCATAATCATAATTGTGAGTCTGTGGGGGGCAATTTGACCACAGTTTATAATTAAATAAGAATTGGAGCATTTCTCCCCATCAACCCTTCTCCCACAACATTGTGTGTGTGTCATAGTGGTTTCTTAATTGTCTCTATATTTTCCTGACGATTGGTGCATTAATGCAAGATTTACAAGTTATCGCAGCCAGGAAACGACAAAAAACCGAGAAATAATTTGGCAAAAACAATATTTCAAGCGACAATTGGATTGCTATATAGCCGAAAAATTTTGCAGTTTATATTCACGAGGAAAACAATATTTCCCGCTAAAATTGTTGAGTATAACGTATTATTAGCAACGAGTATTTTTGTCCTTTAAGTCCGCTTTGTTGCACATCAACATTTGTTATATGGTTATGTTTTTACCTGGTTTTTACAATCATGCTTTAATGTTTTTAAAATTGCTCACATGCCATCATGTTTTGATGTGAACGTGTATAAATCAAGGCTTTTGTTTCTTAACTGTCTTGAATATTTATAGTTTACTGTAGATGGCAGAAAACTCTTGCACTTTACAAAATGTTTTGCATTTTACATGCAAGTTTTTGTGTCTCCTGAAGTACTTTTTGCGCATGATATTGTACATAATTTTGCTCACAACGTTCAAGCATATAGTTCAAGCATGCTTGCTTCTCTCTCATTTTCCCCTATGTTTAAGCTTACGTTTTTTTGAATAACCAGTAATAATGGCAGTATATAATCTGACTTTTCCACTACAATACAGCTGAAAGATGTATTATTTGCAACTATTTAAATAAGTAAGATATAATTTTTCGCTACCAATACTCTACAGAGATAAATACTCCAGACAAGAATATTATAATATGGATGCAACATAGATGGTATGGAGTGAGGGAATTGACTGCTGACAGTAAAAGTACAGTATTAATGCCTAATCCCCAACTGGGTGGAAAGGCTGAAGCTCACATCTCTGCATTATCAATCTTGTGCATTCCCCATCTTTTCCCCTCATGATTTCTATTGCTTTTGACTTTTGTCAACAACTGTTTAAAAAATGTATTTTTGTTTACTACAAAACCAATCCACAGTGATACACTTCATAGTTGTATTATTTTAATTGAAAAAAATTCAAGGTTTAGTAATTTCAACTAACAATGAGTCATTGAAGAAAAACACTACATTTAGCAAAAGTAATCCTAACTCCCCTTGAGCAATGTATGCTTCCTTTAGTGGGATGAGGATACTATATTATGCTGATACTGTAGTAAAAATGCTAAATTATCTATTGGTTGAGAGGATGACATCAATCTCTCATCTCTGCGTTGCTAGTGCAGGTGTTTTCTGAAATTACAATTATAATGCCTAAAACTACACTGTATACTATTATGATAATGACATAACTATCACTGTGTTGTCCAAATGGGCTTTGATTTCTGATCTCTTCTCAATTTTGATGTGGTATTGATAACAGATTAATAGTTCAACATTTGAAGAAAACAGTTAAACTGCACAACATATTACACATTATGACATATATCCATTCTGGCTGTGCATGGTAAAATACATATGCTACAGTAGGAATGTTTTGCTCTAGTTCTTGGTACATCACATTAAAATCTGCAATAAAATGAGGAACAAATTTACTACCATTTTTGTTTTCAATTAATGCATAGAAACATGTAAGGCAACAATTAAAACCACTGAGTGTCCAGCACTTCCCATGATAAATAACAATCTGGTGTTGGACAGCAAAATAGGAAATGAGGTCCATAACGCATCTTACCCAACACATTAATCAAAAAAGAAAAAAACAGCACAATGTACATTATATTGGGTAGACATGGTCCAAAATGTTATCTTTCATGCACCACTGACAACACTACATTGCATTTCAAAAACAAGCTGAATTAATTGTCTATCTACACATCAATCTACAATTACTATGCCAACAGAGGTCCCAGAGGCATAGATTTTTTTGCCAGGCACAGAGAAATTGTTTCACACCATCAAGTGGTATAATTAATTTCAGTGCCAAACTGCAAATGGGCAAACTTTAAATCATGGATACACGACTATAAACATTCGCCAAAGAAAACTTGTTGTCTATATAAATAACATCAAAAACAGCTCTATTAAAGTAAAAGTCAGTGCCTGATGCAGAAGACAGAACTGTTTATACGGATATACCCAATAAATTAAATAAAGTGATAAACAGATTTTGCATTAGCATTTGACAAAACTTTTTACGCACTTCTGTAAACTTCACGAATCAAAATGCAAACTTAGCAAGTAAAACAATATAAAATTGAAAATTTCGAGAGTCTTACCTGCTAGAAGAAACATTTCCACATTATTTTTACAAATCCCTGCGTCCACTAGCGAAAAAAAAATTTTTTTCTTCGATTTTTTCCCCAAAAGCAACCAAGCCATAAACTTTTTGAAAAAAACAGGGGGGCGAAGGTCTTCTTAAAAGCTCGGGATCGCGGTTGGTCAGTGGTAAATACCTGTAGGCTGAGGAACCATATGGCGTCAGCAAAGGCCAAAATCCGCCATGTTTTTGGCGACACTTTTTCATGCCGAGCCGCTCCTTCAGATATATTAGTTAAGCTCAGTGTATACTGTTCGCAAATTGTTCTAACAGAGTCGCAGTGAAATTACGCACGATAAAGAAAATTAGATCGTTCAAATTCACAGCAGCAAAAAAACGCCGATCATATGGCACTAATCAGTGACCTAAAATACGAAAAAAAAAATACCCGAAACTGCTTTGAAACCATGACAACAAGCCAAGGCTTGATTGCCAATCAAAGATGGTCGATGAAATACAACTTCACGATTATTTTTTGAAGAGTTTTTAATGAAAAACGGCCGATTTCGATAAGAAAATAACCAAAAACATGCTTATTTTGAAGGGGAAAAACGCAAGAGATATATTTGGTTTACGTTTTTGCATTAAGAAAAGTTCAAGACCATCGCTCGGAGAGTTGAAAACAGATTGGATATCGTTGTCTACTATCGCAAAAAACTGAGATGATCGATGGTCAACACTGAGAATTGGATGACAATTATAGCGTTTCCCTATACTAATACGCTTTTGGCTATTTACTGCAAAAACGCAAGAAATACAAACCACTGAATGTCATCTATTATATCAAAATATCATGGTTTACGTCTAAAAACAGAATCAGATAGAACATTTCGACATTTTCAAAAGAGCCAGGTAAGGCCATATTCCTCATTTAACATATTTAAAGTTCTATAGTTTTGCGTAGCCATATTGTTTCAAATTCTCCCAAGCCATTGTATTTACTGCGCGTGCGTGTCCAAAATTTCTCGCCATGTACCCAGGCGTCTCTTAAGACCGTTTTCCACTAGGCGGATTTTGCGCGCGGAACGACACTTTCGGCGCGACTGAAAAAGTTGAACTGCTTTCAACTTTTGTGGCTGCGCAATTTTGGCGGAAAATGTCGCTGCGCACGCAAAATCTCGCCTAGTAGAAATCAGGCTTTAGTGCAAAGTAAAAGGTTGGTTGCACGAGTCATGCAAATATTTTCTACTTGCCATGTCCGCCCATCTCCTTGTAATGATATTTGTTTCAATATCTGCTCAATGATTACTAGTTTATGGAGATAAAATTAAAAAAAGGTATTAATATAGGAACTAGGCAAATTTTATTAACCATGCAAATGTCTAATGTAGCTTCGATGCGTAATTGAAGTGAGTTTGAAAAATTAACAGTTTTAGCTAAAAAGTACATTGATTTGGAAAAGCTGTTGCAATACCATGAAGACTTGAATGCTCATGAGAAGCTATCTTTGGTATATAATGAATTTACTTGGCTTATCAGGTGCAAAAACATTATATTTGACTTCTTCAATTAAAGAAGTATTCCTACGTTCTACCACACAAAAAACATACTTGTTAGCCATGAGAATGTGTACCCTTTTGTGATTATGCCTGCTGTATTATTTGTCGTAAAAAACAAACCACTAACAAAATAATACGTTATTGTTAATATGCAATTACCTGATTTAATGTATGAGTATTTCTTAAAGAAAGATGAACATAATTATATCCTTTTATAGTATTTACTTGTATACTGTAACAGTAACAGTAACAAAAAATCTAAAAGCTTTAATGATGATTTGATAAAATTCCAAGTACTCTGTAGTATAAAGCTAACATTAAGCTAACCTGGGTTTTCACAACAAGCATGCAGCACATGCAGGTTTTTGTAGTTGACTATTATTTTCATTTTAAAAAAATTAATATCAAGGAGTCATGCACAGATCATAATTTTTGTAAAAAGATTTACTGGTATTGAGACTATGTACGTGCTTTATTTTTTTGCTGTACTACATACTCAAATTCTTACTAGCGACGATATACAATTGTAATTTTTCTTAACATTGAACAGTATTATCTATACAAACTTAACAGTGAAAACAAATGGTGGCCAGCCATTTCTTCCTTCAACGCTCTTCGCTACAAATATATAATGATATATCAGAATGAACTAAATGTCATTGAAAATCATTTACCTGAGCAGACGAAACTGCTCTGAGCTTGATAATGGAAATATTAGTTTAGCCAATAAGCTTGCCCAAGATCACAATTTAATAAATTCACAATTTAAATTCAGCATTAGTCAAAATGTATGAGGTAAACTAATTAAACTGAAGGTGTTGCAGATTCATAACAGCAGCAAATTAAGAAGGAGATCAAAGAACTGGAGTAAATATTTGATTTGAACATGAAAAGAGATATATTGTTGTGCAAGATGTGTTTTGCGCTAAATTCTTCTAAACTTGTTAAACAATTTTAATGAAAAATTTCTTTTGTTGCGCAGTATTCTCCGAACACGTTCGCCATATTTGTTGCGTATTCTGCCAGGCGCTTCCTTTCCCGCGTTCTTCCCAAGCACCCCTGCGCGCTCAATCTCAAACTGATTTGCATATATGACACTGGATTAATTGATATTTTAATTGAACTAAAAAGCGCCTGGGTACGAGGCTGCGCTTTTTCGCAAAGGGTCCCATTTAACGCGTTTGCGCATGACAAAATCCACCAAGCGCTTGCGTTGTTTTATCGCCTCTGGTCTGGAATCCCCATCATAGGGAATCGTATGAAGAATTACAGCCAAAACCTGCAACGAACATAAAGCCATTTTACACTCATATCCTTGTGAATATGTGAATAGCAAATTAGTACTCGCAGAATTACTTCCGTTCCAGATTAAATTTGACTTCACAAGCTTAAATCGTACCCGGTTTTATTTCTCCCGGTCACTTTTAAGAATTGGCGGGTTTAAAGTCAAATATCTACGAAAATATTTTTCGTATTGATAAATGCCACATATCATTCGAATCGTATCTCCATAGCCGATCTTTCAGTAAAAAATAGAAATTCTTTCATATATATGCACTTTAAAGTGGTTTGTTTACATATTTCATCACAGAATCCATACATGCACACGAGTGAGTCGTATTCTATGTAAAATATTCTCAGTATACTTTATGTAAAATTTTTAACATACGATATGAGCAAATTTTCAAAATGTTTAATTAACGTGCAAAAATCTCAGCATGATAAAATTAAGCTTTCTAATGCCGCTACTTCATGCTACGTCTAGCATAGCAGATTAACAATTACAATATGGTAGCTCTAATCGGCTTTCGTGACGATGGCCGTGAACAGTCATATGGAACCGGGCCATTTGGAATCAAAAACAATTCTCCAATAAATGAATGTTAATTGGATATTTTTAAAGGTAAGAATGCGAAGATTGTCCGCTTATGAAGGCTTAAAATTTCTACCTTAGGGCAAGATTTCCGAGGTTATAACCTTTACATGACCCCTGTATCACAGAAGGAAACTCTCAAGTTAGTCGATCCACTAACATATAGAATATTTGCATAGTATAGTAGGTTAAGTGATTAAATTGTGCAGATCTATACAATATCGAAGCATTCATATTCCACCTCCTCTCTATGGCTTCTTTAATTTGGGCGTGTGCCATTGGTTGGTTGTTTGGTGTTGGAATATTTTTGTCCTCACCTTAATGTTGAGAAATATGTAAAAGCTTTGGTCAATTAATTTTTGGGAAAGTTAATTTGAATATTAAGTATTTTAATAATAAAACGGTCAGGAGAAACTAGTACCCGTGGCTCACAATATCCCAAACCCACTTTAATTCGCTCTTCATTTTTTGTCACATGGTGGTACAAGTAGCGAGCTGCGGAAACGTAAAATCTATTTTGCATAATGTTATTCTCTCAAGATGACAGCACAAAAACAATTTATTAATAGGCATGCTTCATGAAAACACAAATGCGCCGAAGATAATTGTATCCGACTCATTTTCATACGTAGACGTGGTTTGAATTTGCTTTTATATATTTCCCCTCTAAATTATGTTTGTAAGTCTTAAATCGTGACAAAAACATAATTAATTAGTTGTGCAGATCGTTTTTACTTTAAAATTGTTCAGGACTTTTTGCTGCTTCAATACTTTTTCGTTTTTGTAATTCATGTTCCTTCATTTGTTAATCAACATCTCTATTGTCGAAAAATAACGGGAAATAATTAGTGACCGAAAGTGCTTCCCGTACTTCCTTAATTGGAAGTGCTCCCATCAAAAGCAAATACTCGCATCAAAAGTAAATTAATGCCAACATCAAAAGCCAAATCGTCGCGTCAAAGCAAAATGCTCGCTTCAAATGTAAAATGTTCGCATCAAATAATAAAGAGCAAAATGCTCGCGCAAAAAGCAAAATGCTTGCGTCAAAAACAAAATATGCTCGCCTCCAAAGCTTGATATATACTCGCCCCAAAAGGAAAATGTTCGCATCAAAAGCAAAATGTTCGCGTCAAAAGCAAAATGCTCTAATAAAAAAGAAAAATGTGCTCTTCTCTAAAGCTTGATATTATGCTCGCATCAAAAGGAAAATGCTCGTATCAAAAGCAAAATCAGCCCGCTTGAAAAGCAAAATGTTTGCTTGAAAAGCAAAATGCCTGCTTTAAAAGCCAAACACTCGCATCAAAAGCAAAATGCTCGCGCCAAAAGCAAAATAATTGCGTCAAAAGCAAAACAGTCTCGTCAAAAACAAACTGCATGACTAATGTCAAATGCAAATTAAACGCTGAAATTCGAAAGTAACATACCTAAAACTTTTACTATTGCCAGGTTTTTCTTTAATCGAAGATTGCGGGTAACAACACTGTATAGAAGTAACAGCAACACTATATATAAGCCCTCATGCAGCTGAAAGTGATCATGAATAAAATTTTAACTAACTGCGCGGCTTTTAAATATCCATCAGGGGCCGGTTGTATAAAAAAGTGATTAAAGTTAACTATGATTAGTAGAAACGTCAACCAATCGGAACAACGTATTTTGTACTTAATCACTAGCTATTTAACTACGAAACAGTGATTAGAGAAGTGATTAAGAGTTTCATACAACCGGCCCCTGTTTATTTCTTTATTGCTGTTTGTAATTACTCCGCTTCACAACTTATCAACCTGAAGACAATTACAAATTTTCAGAGATCATTTTTCAGATGAATTAGTTTTCACATGAAGTAGATGTTTTCAAACGACTTTCATAATGATCAGCTTAAAATATTTATGTAATTATATTGACAGTAGCGCTAGTAAGTCTTCCAGTTAGATTCAAGTAAGAAACGTCGAAAATTACATGAACGAAAAACACCCATGAAGGAAAACAAATGAACTTTAACTAATGTTTGTGTTATGAAACATGTATTTATTTCTGTTTTAATATTCATCGTGTCACTCAAATTCATGTGAATGTTAAATGTTTGTACAGCTAACGGAACAGGCGTCTAAGTGTCTTATTGTTAGATTAATTAATGTACATTTCACAATCTCCTACGTCATTCAGCCTAAATATATCCACCTGTATTAGTGCCTAGTGATCAGTCTTGGATAGGGCTTGTATGGAACTCCTACTTTCCCATACCAACTCATTGTATTGTTAATTATTTGAAAGAAAGAGTTAAAAGAAAATTGTATTCACTCATTTGAGCATTCACTGATTAGCCGAAGATCTCCCTTGGTTTCGAGGCCCTCGCGCAAAAGCTGAGTTGATCCCCAGAAGGCCTCGTAACATTTGTTGAAATTTAACATTCCCGTTATTGTTTGATGTTGCGAGTCACGAATGTACCGCTCTTGATCTCATTATGGATTTAAGACTGGGATCAAAGGACGGAACAATTATGCGCGTAATAACGTAAATGACTAACCGTTCCGATAGACTGATTACGATCCGCCTTGACAGCAGAATATAATTATCAGACCAAACTGGACGTCAATACAACACTGTACTCGACACATTACAGAAAGTAATCCAGCTTTTAGTAGAAAATAGCAACTTACTGCAGTAACTACACAACTGCTTACGTTTTTTCGTCGTGAAACGGATTTAGAGACAGCATAATCTGATAGTGTAAAGTCAAGGTGTAAAGTGTATAATTATGAAATAATTGTAAATTTCACATTTTTATGTTTAGGCTGGAAAATTTGTTTAGATGAAGTGCTAAAGACCTCTTACATATAGTAGCAAATTTCTACAATAAAACTAAAGAGAAATTAAGCTGAATGGTTGAAATCTGATGTACCTGCAGTACTCAATACTGTAGTTTATATATAGCTACCGTAAACATTCATACAAGGAGGGAGTTTGAGTCAGCAATGGTTGCTAACTAACGGCTAGCTATAGGGCCTGAGGCTGAGGCGGTTAATATTGTATTTGCATGAATATAAGCCAGGTACCCGCTCTACTAAAATAGGGTAATTAATTTTCTTGTGTAAATGCTTACATTATTTGATAAAATTTATTCATCTTGAGAAATATTGAATTACAGTGACAATGGGTGGAATTGTTTCACGTAATTTATACTGTGAAGTTAACACAATAAATATAAGTATGTGTAGTCTTATCAATGCCAGGCAGGTTAAGCTGGGCTGGTCCATTTGATGCATATCGCTTTGTTGAGCCAAGATCATGCCAAGCCAGGCTGGACAGCTTTGAAAATGAATGCATTTTAAAAATATATCAAAACTATATAAGGCAAAATCATGGCTAGCCAGGCCTTCTTATTCAAATAAATTTTGGTACTTTATTATATTTTAGTTGTACAATTTATATATTGCTAGACGTGCTGTGAAAGGTAACTCATAGCTATGAAGATTTAATTTTTAATCAAAAATTGTATTAGCTCTAATGTTGTGGTCATCTACTTTTACTTTGTATTTCTACCACTAAATACCTTTCCCAATTGTTCCTAAATAAATATTTTGACTATTTTTTTACCAGTAAAATGTAGGAATACCTGTTCGAATGACAAGAAACTCATCATTGCAGTTACTTGGCAAAACAATTTGCTTAGACATTTTATTGATCAGTTTTTTGTGTGGTGGTTGATACAATGATTAGAAAATATATACAGAAAGAAATTTATTTTGCAGTTTTAATTTGAATATATACTAATATTTACAAGCCTTATCCAACATTTGAAAATCTTAAAATACAAGCATTTCTTTATTCTAGGAAACATCCAACTGTTGCATTAGACCATCAACTACATAAACATCCCGAAGAAAATCTCTTGTCTTAAATATGTACTCTATTGAACAGAATTCTATTGCCCCAGTTCCTGCAATAAAAATATTTGCAGTATCCTTTTAGGGGTACAAGAGCCCTAAAGGTTTCCAATATTTTTTTTAACATTTCCTTAGTCACAGAGCTGGCACAGGACACTGACTCGTCCATTTACAGCTACGTTTCCAGGCAATTAACATGTTTAGGTAATTATGTTGAAGGCAATCTTTCAGTGGCAATCCTTAAACGCATATTATCTTAGGACTATGCAAGTAAACTGATACGGTAAAACTTGCTTGCCATAGGCAACATATAATTTGCCGTTGTAGGCTTTTTCTTGTTTAGTTTGAATTAATCGGTATTCCTACCTAAATAGTCGTTGTTTTTGTCGCTGCTTATTGGTGTCTCTGAGGTTTCATGAGGCATTTGCGTCTTTGACTCACCTAATATCACTGACACATATTTGACACTCCGTCACACTCCTGTTGCCACGCAAAAACTTTGGTTTTCCTGGTGATTCTGGACTGAAAAGCTTGTAATTTACCTTTCAAAACATTCACGTTGTATATGCTTATCGTAAAAAAATTTTTTTCGGTCCAAGAGAAGAAAAAGACGTTTTAACACGAAACATATCTTATTTTGTAGTAAAAATCTATAGTGTTCACTCCTCAAATGGGGCCATTCAACATGGCCGCCATCCTAAAATACCGCCTACTTCCGGCTTCAGCCCGGTGCGCTATCTAGTATAAGTACATATCTATGGCCGTGAAGTATCAGCTACCCAAACAATATTGTCTATATTCTTTACATTACCTATCAGAGTAATTATGTAAAAGCGTGCCACCGTCTTAGCCCAAATTGTGATGATGTATATATTATTATAGATATTAGTCATATTAAAACTGCTGCCTCGCAAGGTAAGTATAAACTAAACTACATAATGTAAATGCATCAAAATGATAAATTGTAATTAATTCTACTTTTTGCCCACAAGATATATTTCATAGTTCCAATCTGCCAAAAAATTAGCTGTCACTATTGTAATATTTGCAAACAAATACATGTAACGCATCGTCAGTCAAAACATTCCTAGAAAAAACTCTTTTACTTCCTGACAACCGGGCCGTTTGGAATCAAAAACAATTTTCCAATAAATGAATGTTAATTGGATATTTTTGAAGGTAAGAATGCGAAGATTGTCCGCTTATGAAGGCTTAAAATTGCTGCCTTGGGGCAAGATGCTGAGGTTATAACCTTTATGTGGCTCCTGTATCACAGAAGGAAACTCTCAAGTTTGTCGATTCACTAACATATAGAATATTTGCATAGTATAGTTGGTTAAGTGATTAAATTGTGCAGATCGATACAGTATCGAAGCATTCATATTCCACCTCCTCTGTATAGCTTCTTTAATTTGAGTGTGTACCATGGTTGGTTGGTCGGTGTTGGCATATTTTTGCCCTCACCTTAATTACTGTTGAGAAATATGTAGAAGTTATAGTTAATTACTTTTGTGAAAGTAAATTTGAATATTATGTATTTAATAATAAAACGGTCAGCGGAAACTGGTATCCGTGGCTCACAATATCCCAAACTCACTTTCGCTCTTCAATTTTTGTCACATATGGCGGTACAAGTAGCGAGCTGCGGAAATGTTACATCTATTTTGCATAATGTTATTCTCTTAAGATGACAGCACGAAAACAATTTATCAATAGGCATGCTTCATGAAAACACAAATGCGCCGAAGATAATTGTATCCGACTCATTTTCATACGTGGACGTGGTTTGAATTTGCTTTAATATATTTCCCCTCCAAAATATGTTTGTAAGTCTTAAATCATGACAAAAAATTAGTGCTCTTTCATTTGTTTAATCAACATCTATTGGCGGAAAATAACGGGAAATAATCAGTGACCGAAAGTGCTTCCGGTACTTCCTTAATTGGAAGTGCTCCCATCAAAAGCGAAATACTCGCATCAAAAGTAAATTAATGCCCACGTCAAAGGCAAAATGTTCGCAGCAAAAGCAAAATGTACGCATCAAAAGCAAAATGCCAGCGTCAAATTAAAAGCAAAATGCTCTCGCGTCAAAAGCAAAATGCTCGCTTCAAAAGAGAAATACTCGCTTCAAAAGTAAAATGCTCGCATCAAATTGAAAGCAAAATGTTCGCGTTGAAAGCAAAATGCCAGCGTTAAAAGCAAAATATGCTCACCTCCAAAGCTTGATATATGCTCGCATCAAAAGGAAAATGCTCGTATCAAAAGCAAAATGCTAGCCTCCAAAACAAATGCTTACTTTAAAAGCAAAATGCCTGCGTTAAATGCCAAATACTCGCATCAGAAGCAAAATGCTTGCATCAAAAGCAAAATGCTAGCCTCCAAAACAAATGCTCACTTGAAAAGCAAAATGCTTGCGTTAAATGCCAAATACTCGCATCAGAAGCAAGATACTTGCATCATTTGCAAAGTACTCGCATCAAAAGCAAAACGCTCGCGCCAGAAGCAAAATATGTAATTACGTCAAAAAGAAAAACAGTCTCGTCAAAAGCAAACTGCATGACTAATGTCAAATGCAAATTAAACGCTGAAATTTGAAAGTAACATACCTAAAACTTTTACTATTGCCAGGTTTTTCTTTAATCGAGGATTGCGGGTAACACCACCGTATAGGAGTAGCAACAACACTATATACTAGTAAGCCCTCATGCAGCTGAAAGTGATCATGAATAAAATTTTAACTAACTGCGCGGCTTTAAATATCCATCTGTTTATTTTCTTTATTGCTTTTTGTAATTACCCCGCTTCACAACTTATCAACCTGAAAACAATTACAAATTTTCAGTGATCATTTTTAAGATGAATTAGTTCTCACATGAAGTAAATGTTTTCAAACGAGTTTCATAATGATCAGCATAAAATATTTATATAATCATATTGACAGTAGCCAGTAGGTCTTCCAGTTAGATTCAAGTAAGAAACATCGAAAATTACATTAACGACAAACGCCCATGAAGGAAAACAAATGAACTTTAACTAGTGTTTGTTTAAATTTAATATTCTTGTTATTGTTTCATGTTACGAGTCACGAATGTACCGCTCTTGAGCTCATTACGGATTTAATACTGGGATCAAAGGACGGAACTATTATGCGCGTATAATAACGTAAGTGACTAACCGTTACCGATCGACGGCAGATGTCAGAGGGAACATATTGATATTGCAGCTTCAATGTAACATATTTTACAGTTATTCTACGAACTCAAGTCCTATATGAGCTGATAGCCGACGAGGCACGTAGCTATTGCTCATATACGACGAGAGCTAGTGAGTAGAATAACTGTTTTATTATATAGTAGATAACTGCTACCAAAAACACTTCCCAGTGCAGCTATATCTTAAATTACTAAAATATAGTCAGTTTAGCAATTTTTATTATAAAGATCAATGCCCAACATAATAATGCTTTGAGTAAAGCCATAAAAACAAGATTTAAAATAGAAAGTATTTATTCAGCAGTGGCGAAGCTAGCGGTCATATGCTTGTCATGCTGGGCATGAGTAGAATTTTGAAGTCTAAAAAAGTACTTTTTTGGGAGGAGGAGTTCAAAAATATTAAATTCATCTTTGAGAAGTGAACTTAAACATTTCTACATAAAATGCCATTTCAAAACTCCTTTAAAATTACGCGAATTCGCATTATTTTGGCAAATTCGAACTGTACATAGTTTTGCCTTAATGTAGGCTATTGAGCATGACTACTGGGCAAATATACCCGCATGTCATGCTCAACTCAGGCCGACATGACTATCAATTAGGAATATTGTCATCCTATTAGCCAAATTGCCTCAAACGCATGCGTATTCCGCCAAGTTATTCCTTCTTGTCATGCTTCTCTTCTGGCGCACGACAAAATCGTAATACTGTTGAATTATTCATCGTAATTTCATAATTTATTCTACTTTTAATATGGAAATTGCTCAAGGTCAATCTAGTTAATATCGTCTGAGGTTAGCAGTACGAGAGATGTAATTTCTGATCTTCTAAGAGGGCCTTTTAGCATTCGCAATCCGACTGAGCAAAAGGCTATTGTAAGAATGCAGCAACCAACACTAAAGCTGCAAATCATGTCTAGAGGTAGGAAGTTCCAAGAGTCATGGTACAGTGAGAAGGACTGGTTGTGTACTAGTGAGACGAGGAAGTTTTTGTTTTGCTGGCCATGTTTACTCTTTAATAGTAAGTCGGGCCGATCTACTTGGACGCATGCTGGTTATGTCAACATGCACGGTTTCTTGAGCGATTGCCAGAAGCATGAAAGGCCTAAATCCCACATGGAGTCCTACAAAATGTGGAAAACCTTCCAAAATGACAGGCAAGAAAGTGTGGATGTGTTATTCTCCAGGGCTAGGAGGGAAGCTGTAGAAAGGTACAACGAGGAGGTCAGGCAAAACCGAGAAGTGCTAAAAAATATTGTTAATGCTGTACTTTACTTAGCAAGGCAGGAAAGGGCATTCAGGGGACACGATGAATCTTCTACCAGTTTAAACCAAGGTAACTACAGGGAGCTTTTGAAATCTTTTGGTAAGCTAGATTCTGTGTTTGACAGGCGTTTGCATGGCAGGCTTCGGGAGGCAGAAAGGTGCGAGTCTGGGGCTGTTTTTACTGGTGTTTCATCTGATGTCCAGAATGATGTGATTGAATGGATAGATTCAGTGATTGAGGATCAAATTAATAAGGAAGTAAGTGAATGCCAGTTTCTTAGCATCCAGTGTGATGAAACCATGGATGTGTCTGTCAAAGAGCAACTGAGCATTATTATTCGTTTGGATAGAGGTTATGAAATAGTTGAAAGATTTTTAAAATTTAATAATGTTAGCAGAGACCGCACAGCTCTGGGAATGGGTGAAGTTGTTAAGGCTGCTCTAAGTAAGTTTGGTGTTTCAGTTAAATCTAAATTAATTATGCAAATATATGATGGAGCTGCTGTCATGAGTGGTCAACTCAGTGGCCTACAGACACTCATTCACCAAGATTACCCTTTTGCCTTTTTTTTTCATTGTGCTGCACATCGCTTGAACCTTGTTTTGTGCCAGTCTGCTCAAGGTATTAAACAGATTAAGTCTTTTTTTTCTAAAGTAAATGCTTGTTGTACATTTTCCTCATCTTGTCCTGATCGGAAGGCATTTCTTACTTCAAAAGGTATTAATATTTCTAGTCCAGGTGAAACTAGATGGTGATTTAAGGCCCGAGCAGTCTCTGCCATTTTTAAACAGTATGAAAAATTACAAGAAGCCTTCACTGAAATTCAAGATAACCCTGTGAATTTCACTGATGAGACTTTTTCTAGGTCAGACAATCTTCTCAGTTATCTTGAGTCATTCCTTTTTTGATTTTTACTGGATCTTTACAACAGAATTTTAAAAAAGTCCTCAATTTTATATGCCATACTGCAAAATAGGTCCACTGATTTCTCATATGGTGTTAAAAAACTTAGACAATTGGTGAATTTTTTAGTAGATGATCTTCGCAATGATGCTGCTTATGACTCTTGCTATGCAGCAGCTAGGAGAAGAGTCCCTGTTACTCAGGCTGTTAAGGTTGCTTCAACAAGATCTGGGCAAAATATTAATCATAAACAGCTTTTCTTTGAAGTAATTGATACTATTGTTGCTATGATGAATCATCGGTTTGAGGATGTTGAAAGTTTCTCATTTCTTGACTGAGTGAATCCAAAAATCTTTACTAAGTGGCAAAATGGTATTCCTTCTGAGATGTTGCAACAATTAAGGGAAGAGTATGGTTCACTTTTTGATATACTTAGTCTTGAAAACCAACTTATGTTTATTTACAAGGATCAGGATTTTCAAAAGGATAACCCAATGGAACTTCTGAAATATATTTTTGAGATGAATATTCAGAGGTGTATTCCACAAGTTGTCAAATTGTTGAAATTAAATGGTGTAATTGCTGTTTCTATTGCATCAGCTGAAAGATCTTTTTCATGCTTGGGTAGGGTAAAATCCTATCTTCGCGGCAAAATGAATAATGACAGGCTTGGTTGTTTGTGCAGAATATCTATTCACAAGGACATCCTTCAAGAGAACGAAGATAAAAAGCAACTCTTTGAGTTAGTTGAGAAAAGTTTGTTCAGAAGCCCAGGCGTCTCAATTTTAGATACCGATAGATGGCAGTGCACTAACTTATACAGTGACCATTAGTCTTCATTCTTATTTTGTTCCATGACCCTGTAGTAGATTCACAAGCCAACCTTATTCCTTATGTAATGGTTTTGTGTCACTCTAGTCTCTAGTACACCTTTATTATATTATATATATATTTGCCATGGTGAGACCTGTGCTAGTCAACAGGTTAACATGTCTGATGTCTTCATCATAAGAAGACGCTCTACTGGGGCTAATTTTCTATGACTGTTTATTCTGAGAGCTGCCTGCACGGTAGTGCTAACATGAAGTATTCCTGAACTGTTACATATTTAGAAACAATCAGAATTACATAAAAACTTACTTAGAATTGGGATGGGGGCTGGTTAATAAGTGGAAAGGGGTTAAAGGGTTAGATATGACTGGGATGGTGTGCAAAATTGAGCAAATTGCATGTCCATGAAATGTCCCAAGTAGTCACCCTTTTCTAACCAAACTCCTTTCACTTCTTGTGAAGGTGTGAAAGGCGGGTTGCTGGCGCCTTAAAACCAGTTTTCTCATTAGTGCTGTTAATGCCGGATTCACAGATTGGCAATAATAGTTCTGTGTGTGTTTCCTAGGCATGCTGATGAGCCCTGACATAGAGTGAAACAGCCAAATTTGCGATTTTTTGAAGAATATTGCGCTCACATTTTTCCCCATTAAACTTGTTTTTTTTTACTGAATAAGGCAAGTTCTAAAGCATTAGTTCTTTCTTAAAGTCAAACTGAAGCTATGAAATCCATGCTCAAATCGCGGGAAATGACATTTCCGAGCTCCAATTTTAAAAATTTTCCCGGGGTAGCATGCCCCGGACCCCCCTAGAAATCTCGCGCCTTCGGCGCTCGGGCATGACCTACTTTTTCACCTAGCTTCGCCACTGATTTATTGTGACGTTTAGTCTTAACTTAAGACATCTTCAGACAAGTGGATTTATATTACATACAAAATTTGAATATATATCTATGCTAATAGTGTTGTTATATTTATAATTACAAGGTGCAATTAAGGATATAGACGTGTGAAGGTGGATAGGACATTACAAACAAACACAACATAAACGACAAAATTAGAACAGGTTAAGAGGAATAGAGCTGCCTTGAATGTTTAGATTAGGTTTGTATTTATTGATGAGAAGACTTTCGTGTATCATTAATTCGTATGAGTCCGAGGAGGAAGAAAGAATTTGAAAGTCGTCAAAGTTAGCAGGGTGCCCAGAGGCGTTAATATGGGACAGAATACTAGACACAGCTGGGTTGGTTGAATGTTTTCCCGTGATTGGAGAGATACCCAGATGTTCAGAAATCCTAGTGTGCAGATAGCGCGTGGTTTGACACACATACGACGCGGAACAGCATCGCCACTTGAATAAGTATACCACACTAGATCTCAAGTATTTCGGAACTTTATCCTTGAAGGGAAAAAAGGAAGAGATTCGTCTTGAAGAACGAAAATCGAATCTAATGTCAAGATGAGGAAAAGCGGCGTTGCGGAATCGGTTGATTTGAGTGCGTATCTGTAGAGAATGTATCCCTGTGAATGGGAGGCAAAAATAGATTATTTTCTTAGTGGCGGTCAGAACAGGCGGTCTAGGGTCAAAGGTGTGGTCAAAAAAGCGGCGAACAATGCGGTCGAACATGTGAGAGGGAAAACCATTCGAGTTAAATAACTTTCTGACAACTTCAAGCTGTGAATGAAAGTTTTTATAGCTAGAACAACGATTGAAAATGCGATGAATCAAACAAGAAACTAAGTTTTGTTTGTAGGCAAGAGGGTAAAACTGTTAAAGTTGGTGAATAAACCAGTAAACGTAGGTTTGCGGTAAACAGATGCAGAGAACTTTCTGTCGGAACGAGATATGTCAATATCGAGAAACGGTAGTTTCCCATCGCGTTCGATCTCAGTGGTAAAGGCTATATTGGCGTGTTGTTGGTTAAGGTAGTCGAGAAAAAGTGGTACGTGGTCTGAGGAGCGGAAAAGAAGGAAGCAACCATCAACATAGCGTCTGTAGAGTGGAGGTTTGAAGGAAGAAGGGCAGTTGTTTAACCATTTTTGCCCATGTGAAAAACAACCAATAAAGTAATGGAAATACCTCGAACAAGCCTTCTTTTCCCAAGTGCTATCGAATGAAAACACCACCCTATCGAATGGGCCATCGCCACCAATCCCTCGAATAGCTAAGCCATTTGCCCCTTGTACACCAACTGTGCAAGAGGTAGGAAATGTGACAACTATGTCTATTCCTACACGAATTACTGCACGGAAATTCCAACCATTTTTTACAACTTACGGAAATCACTATAGACCTTGTGGCTCTAACATACTAAATCTGAAAAATATTGTCATACACAAACCTAATGCTTGTATTACGAAGTCTTCAAAGTCACATTTACTTAGTTTTTGCTGCATTAATGCCAGATCGCTGCTTCCAAAAATAGATGAACTCACCTTGTTTTTAAGTTGTCGTCAACCCAGTGTAGTGGCGGTCACTGAATCGTGGCTGAACAGTGACGTCGAGGATGGACTCGTTTCGATAAACGGATATAACATTTATCGTAAAGACCGCCCTAGCCGTCGTGGAAGAGGAATTTGTGTTTATCTACCACATGGCACCCACGCCAAGCGTAGGTTGGACCTCGAACATGAAAATTTAGAATGCCTGTGGCTGTGGCTTCACCCTACTTGCCTTCCCAGACCGCTCTCTGGAATCGCAGTGTGCATAGTCTATCACCCCCCTGGTTTACCTGTAGAAAACCACCACCAACTTAATGAACACTTGATTTTAACAATAGATGCATTACGCAACGAACATCCCAACTGTGGTCTAGTCCTTCTTGGTGATTTTAACGATTTCGATATATCGAATATATAATGAAGTCATAATCTGAAGCAAGTTGTTGAAGTCCCTACAAGAGGAACAGCCATTTTGGATCTGATAATTACGAACCAACCAAACCTGTATGAAACTTCCCAAGTTTTTGTGCTGATAGGGTCCTCAGACCATAACATTGTAACATGGTCACCCAGTCTAAAGAATACCGACTCTCAAGAACGTACGAAATTTGTTAAACGTTGCATCCGACGCTATCCAAGGTTTGGGGTTGAAGCTCTGGGGAGATGGATCCCTACACATGCCTGGTTTGGTGAGTTAGGGACTAATCACACGGTAGACGATTTAACATCATCGTTCTCATCGCATCTTACAGAAGCCATTAATCGTATATTCCCTCCTATAACTGTGAAGTGTTATCAAACCGATAAACCTTGGATAACCCCTGGTATTAAAGAACTGATTAAAGATCGACAGAAAGCATTCCATAACCATAATATCCCCCTATGGAAATCTTTAAAATATAAAGTCCAAGAGGAGATTAAGCAAAGAAAGAAACCATTTTATAAAAACAATGTTCAGCATTTAAAAAACAGTGATAGTCGTAAGTGGTGGAAAATCATTAACAAAATGTCTGGCGAACCGGGAACAACAAAGTCTTTCACCTTAGAACGCGATGGTGAAATCCTAAACAATTTACAAGCTTCCATTGCCCTTAACGAATTCTATACTTCCGTTAATGCTGATATTCCGCCATTAGATGTGAACTTATTACCATCGTTTTTACCATCGAATGATAGCGTACCTGCAGTTGAGTGTTATCAAGTCTGTAAGAAACTCCAATCTGTCCACTCTTTTAAAGCCCCCGGACCTGACAATATCCCACCTCGAATTTTAAAGGAGTATGCTCACATGCTAGCTGAGCCGATGACCATTATTTTTAATACATCCCTTGCTTCAGGAGTAGTGCCGAGTAGTTGGAAAAAATCGAACGTAGTTCCACTCCCTAAAACAAGTAAACCGATTGCTGAAGCCGACACTAGGCCTATATCATTAACATCGTGCCTGTCTAAAGTTCTAGAGGATTTCGTAGTATCTTGGCTGATTGAGGATGTAAAAGAAAAAATCGATCCCAGCCAATTTGGTTGCCTGAAAGGAACATCCACCACTTTTTGCCTTTTGGATATGTTACATACTTGGCTTCCCCAGCTTGATGGACTCGGTAATCATCTGCGTATTTGCTTCCTAGACTTCTCCAAGGCCTTCGACCGTATAGGTTATAACCTATTAATTGAGAAACTGATAAATTTGGGTGCTAGACGCTCATTAATCTCTTGGATCATCAACTTCCTCTCAAATCGAAGGCAGCGGGTTTAATTTGACGGAGCAACCTCTGACTGGCTTCCAGTAAATGCAGGTGTTCCTCAGGGGAAAAACTAGGTCCAATCTTGTTCCTAGTAATGGTCAATAACCTGCGAATCACTTCTCCCGACACTATAGAATGTGAAAATACGTAGATGACGTTTCAATCTCTGAGAGTCTTAGCAGAAATTGTACCTCTATCACGCAACCAACCCTTAATTCAGTTCAGTTGTGGGCTTCCGATAATTGGTTGAAACTTAATATCAAAAAATGCAAGGAGCTTCGTGTTAGCTTCCTTGGAGAAACCCCCCAATTAATGCCTCTGTTGATCGATGGACACCCAATTGAGACAGTGCGTTCACATAAAGTACTGGGACTCACGATCCAAAACAACCTGAAATGGGATGAACATATCAATAAAATAGTCTCGAAGGCATCCAAAGATTGCATGTCCTCCTTGTGTTGCGCCGAAGTGGTATTCCTCCTGCAGACCTTCTCACTGTGTATAATGCGTTAATACGCTCAATCCTTGAATACTCTTGTGAAGTTTGGCAGAGCTCTATCTCATGCTATTTATCTGTCAAACTTGAAAAAATCCAAAAGCGAGCCTTGCGTATTATATACCCTGAACCAGGGCGCCTGAACAAACTTATAAAGATGCGTTGCTGTTGGCTGGTATCACCAAATTGGAGACTAGACGTGAAGATCTATGTTTGAAGACACTCACGAAGATAACCAGAGGTGGTCCCCTTACACAATACGTGACCCAGACTAGATCGAACGATCATAATTATTTTTTTAGATCACTAAATAATTGATCAACTTATAAATGTCGAACTGATCGGTTTAAAAATAGTTATCTTCCCAAATACAATTAAGATTGCTAATAGTAAACAGTGCTGGTGAGACTTGATCTTAACTTTGTCCCAACAACCATTGTAAATAATCTTATATTATTATAGTATTTTAATGTAAGCACATTGTACTTCACTTTATGTGCGAATTTGTGCTATTAAACATCATCTTATCTTATCTTATGAAAGGACATGAAAATGTTGGCGAAACGAGGACCCAAGGGACTGCCCATTGCCACACCTTCAACCTGTTGGTATAGACAGCCATTAAAAATGTAGTGACAATTTTTGACGGACAGGGACAAAAGTTTTACGAATTCAGAGCGATTAAGACCGTGGAAGAATTGGTGATCAGAGAGATATTGTCATATCTCGTTCCGACAGAAAGTTCGCTACATCTGTTTACCGCAAACCTACGTTTACTGGTTTATTCACCAACTTTAACAGTTTTATTTCTCTTGCCTACAAACAAAACTTAGTTTCTTGTTTGATTCATCGCATTTTCAATCTTTGTTCTAGCTATGAAAACTTTCATACACAGCTTGAAGTTGTCAGAAAGTTATTTAACTCGAATGGTTTTCCCTCTCACATGTTCGACCGCATTGTTCGCCACTTCCTTGACCACACCTTTGACCCTAGACCACCTGTTCTGACCGCCACTAAGAAAATAATCTATTTTTGCCTCCCATTCACAGGGATACATTCTCTACAGATACGCACTCAAATCAACCGTCTCTGTAACGCCGCTTTTCCTCATCTTGACATTAGATTCTTTTTTCGTTCTTCAAGACGAATCTCTTCCTTTTTTCCCTTCAAGGATGAAGTTCCCAAATACTTGAGATCCAGTGTGGTATACTTATTCAAGTGTCGATGCTGTTCCGCGTCGTATGTGGGTCAAACCACGCGCCATCTACACACTCGGATATCTGAACATCTGGGTATCTCTCCAATCACGGGAAAACATTCAACCAACCCAGCTATGTCTAGTATTCTGTCCCATATAAACGTCCCTGGGCACCCAGCTAACTTTGACGACTTTCAAATTCTTTCTTCCTCCTCGGACTCATACGAATTTATGATACAGGAGAGTCTTCTCATTAATAAATACAAACCTAATCTAAACGTTCAAGGCAGCTCTATTCCTCTTAACCTTTTCTAATTTTGTCGTTTATGCTGTGTGTGTTTGTAATGTCCTATCCACCTTCACACGTCTATAATTGCACCTTGTAATTTTACACCTTGTAAATATAACAACACTATTAGCATAGATATATATTCAAATTTTGTATGTAATATAAATCCACTTGTCTGAATCGAAGATCTCTTAAGTTAAGACGAAACATCACAATAAATACTTTCTATTTTAAATCTTGTTTTTATGGCTTTACTCAAAGCATTATGTTGGGCATTGATCTTTATAATAAGAATACGTTTTCCGCCTTTCACGTCTCTGGCCACAGTTTAGCAATTAAACAACTTGAGCGTATACTGTATAAGACACTCATCGTAATTAAACATATCGTAATTAGAAAAGAACGTTTTAACAAATTTTGCCAAAAGCTTCAAATTCTTAAAAAAATATAAATGTTTTGGGCGAAATAAGCGCTTGTTGACCCAAAATTGAGCACAATTTTTTGTTATCATAACAATTCAAAACAATCATAGACTTTTCCAGCTTTCGGAAGACTTGTTCAGTATTAATGCATAAAAAAACTTTATTTTATATACTTGTTTAGATGACATTTAAATCAAGTACTAACCTTCAAAACTTTATCTAGGTTTATGTGTCGTATTTTTATCCAAGAAAGGCAGGCAAAAACTCAAAACAAGATTTTTTACGATCAAAACACTTTCAGCCGCCATCTTGGTTTCTCTACTTGTAGGATATGAGCTAATATCCTTCTAGTAGAAGAGCCAATCACATTGCAGAATAATTTATATCCGCTGGCAGTCATTTCTATATAATAATACATTACATTTGTGCCATTTGACACATGCTCGGATCCATCCGACTTGCTATAATGCCATCTTGTGATTGGCTCTTTGACATTCGTTTCAAATTTAAAAAAGTGGGTAATCTTTAGTTTACTGCTAACATCGTGTCATTTCCCTTCGTCTCTTATCGTCATCACAATAGTCTTGTTAAAAACAAAACATATTTGGCTATATATTTTAGTTACAATTTGTCAGAATTCACGGCTTCGCATGTCCCGTAATTGTGCGGGTTGCTCTTGCAGTGATATGCAACGTGTTCAAAGTCTTTACATAGTCATATTCAAGGTCATTACAAAGTTATTCCATCCATTTCTTTGTGAAAGTGATCAAAGCAAATCTTTGCTCTTGTGTTGGAAACTCCTCTCTGCTTTTGCTTCTAAAGTTGCAACGCATCACGTTTGCCTATAACCTTAATTACAGTTCTTCACGTCAGATTTAATTCTATAACAGAAATCTTTATTTCTTTCGAAATGTCTAAGTTTCTAATGTGAATGGACTTCTAACAGGTTTTATCGAAGATACTATTTGAGCAATTCATTCATCCAGTTTGAGTAATCCCTCTGATCTATTCCTCAAATAGTTTGTTAAAAGTTTCATAACTTCCTATTTATTGACCAATCAAAATTCTCACGAATGTTGAGAACTTTATAATGGAGTTTTTAAAATTTTGAAGAATTGATCAAAAAAATTGCTCAAACTTCAGGAAATCACGAACTGATTTTGTTGGAGTTATTGCCGTGTCTGTAACCTACGTAGTGTTGTTCGATCACATGCTAAGAATCACATGCAACTAATCCATGATATCGTGTAGATAAGTCTAAATAAGTCGTTTAATTCCGTTATAGATTCATGTCCGTTCATAAATAATGTTTCATAAATAAAATGCGGACCAAAATCCATACAGAACGAAACAAGAACAATAACCCGCGCCCGCGTTTCCGCAGCTCCGCGTTTCATATTAATATCCTTATATTACGACAAGATGAAGTACTTCATTTGGTTATTTCAATATGGAAGGCAGGCAGATGAACGTTGTGGAAAATCTGCTGCGTTGTATCATCTTGATTGGCTACCTCGTCCTCTGTAAAACGGTCAGTGATGAATAAAAGATATATTTTCTTTTTTATTGGTGCTGTAGTGGACTTTAGGAGGTGAAGCGGTGAATCAATAAAAAATAACCCTTATTGTCATTTGTCACTGGATATCTTCATATCTTTGTATCAATGTATCATTATCCCTTGGTCCTTTATTATTAAGTGCGTGTTAATAGTTGTTCTTTATTTCGATGTTATTTGCAGTTAATTTCGTTCCGTAATCGACATTTCACAATATCCCTTTCTAAAAGACCATGGTGCCAACTCCATAACTCTGGCAGGGGGTGGGGGTGGGGGTGCATTAAACATATTCTTGTATTCATAGATTCATTAACTTCTTTTGAAATCGATTGTTTTGATGGCTTGTGAAAATGAATATACAAATATGTTCCCCCGTGGTATGCCACTTGAAAAGAGTACAATTATTAATAATAACTCTCGCTTCATCTACACAGCTGGATATGGCATTTACAAACCAGAGTTATTTTTGTGCTACATTTTTTGCATATGGGTTGACTTTCAGAATGCTGAATCTGCTCCTGATAGGTTCATAATTTGACTAAATTCATTGTAACAGGTATTCTTGTAAAGAATTTGGCTATTTTGAAAAATAATATAATAAATCTTCAGCCATACTTTGCAGCCTGGCACTTCATTAGCTATTTACAGTGTTCACCAAGACTGTAAAGTATGTCAATAGTGCATTTATGATTTGTGGACAAAAAAATTAGGGCATCTAGTAGGTTTTTTCACTAGTTTTGTAATTTAATCAGCTCTCAAAATCTGGAAAAATCTGCAGTCTAGGTACAAAAATCCATAGACATGGTACAAAAATCTGTAATCACGTTGCAAAAATCTGCAATCATCACTGATGCAAAATGTATTATCACTCAGGGTTTTCAAAATAAGCTGTCGCTGGTCGCATGCGACTGCAACTTTACGATTTCCGATGTCTATTTTTTTATACACTTTGCAATGAATATGTTTTAAATCAGTCGCAACCCCTACTTTTGACGGTCCTACTGAAAAACATTTTTGAAAACACTGTTACCAATCTATATTAGTGCAAGGTACAATTTAAAGTTTTTAATGAAGATTAAAAAAACTGCTAAAGTTTAAGTAAAGATTAAAACAAAAATGTACAATATGATTGGAAATTAGCCACTTGCATCAGTATAGTCCCTTTAGGCTGCTTATTTTAATCTGTAAATATAAATCTAGAAAATTTTCAATCCTTGTAGAGTGATGTGAATAGAGATGGTTTAACATTAACTGTGGAACATGCTATTGGAACAGGTAACATTCAGGATTTTAATGTATCTGTTATTAGCAGTAGCGTAGCCAGCCCGACGATTTAGTCCCACAGGCATTGACTATGAAAACAACAATTACTAAAGAAAGGAATAATTATAATGATTTGAAATTTGTGTAGCAAGACTAAATTATTGGGCTGGCCACCCCACTGGTTATTAGCCTAAAATTAGTCTAAAGGGCTATTCATTTACTAAATTAAGGGCTGGGTGTTCTAACTTTTTTTCCCACAAAGTTAAAGCCCCAGGTGAAAGAAAAGGAAATTTTAATTATCATTCTCTTCATACGTGTATTATACAGTATTCTTAATTCTGATTGGTTAATTTTCCTGCAAATTTATAACTGCATACATATAACACTCTGAGCATGCGCATTTGTTAAAAACATTGCTGAGCTATAAATAACTCTTTGAGCATGCGCATTGCTTTCAAAAGTTGAAAATAATGGCTGCTTGCTTTGCTGAACATTCAAAAGGTTTGTGTTAAAAGCTTGTAGCTCCTAGTAGTCATTTGAAAGTCATGTATTAATTAACTATGTAAGAGAATGATAAATGCAGACCAAATACAGTGTAATAATTCATCTTCTCGCCACCGACAAATCATTTGCTTGACCTGTCCAATAATTGATAATTATTTCCCCTGAAATGTCTTGTTATGCTCGTGTGGTCAGGGGGATTTCAATTGACTAGTGCATTACGACCATCCCAGACTTAAAGTTAATAAACCAGTAGTCTTACAGTATAACCCACAATCTGTTCCAACAAGTTTCTGGAATATTTTCTCTCAATTGTACCAGAGTGGTAACTAAGCTATAAAGTACATAATATGTGTTAAACAAAGTGTATGAGTTAGCAGCGGCTGTTACTCATAGACCTCATTCCTTTATGTTATTGGCATGAATTCTGTTGTAAGCATTGACAAACGTTCTGCCATCAACAACAAATAGTAACAAAAGATAAACCAGATGATCCAATCCTGATCAGATCTAATATTTTCGACAAACCAATGAAAGAGCACCACATACAGAAGACCACATACAGAAGAAAGAATATTATCAACTATATAGCTGTTAAAAACGTTTTCAATGTACGGTAGATGATTCAAGCACGAAGAAATCTATATGTTTGTCCTGTAATTTATGTCGTAATGTGTCCTGTGAAATCTCGTATTGTTGTTAGTTTTAATGTTTGTTGTATCTTATCTATATTCAGGTAGAGGGCCGCTGAAATTGGCGCAAGCTGTAACTGTACGCTGCCTATAGTGTCTATGTTTGTCTATATGCAGATGTAATTTGTTGTTTGTTCATCTGTATACACTTTATGTAGTTTATAAACAATAAGCTGACTGAGCAACTGGCCCCTTGGCGATGTGAAAATAGTCTATGAATTTCTTATGAAATATATGTTTTAATACTTTTGATGTTTCTGGTATGTTTGTGGTTTAATAATCTGAGCATATATCCGCATTGGGTAGGCTATAAGTATGCTAGACCACATGTAGAATGCTCAGGGTATATGTCCCAGACTGTGGATGTTAACAGCATAAATTGATTGGTGCACTGTCAGTATTCGTGCCAAATATATTATTGAATTCTAAATTTTGTTTTCTATAGTACCTGCAATAAAAATCACATTTTCCTTTGATTTCAGGATCTTCTTTGGATTTTCGAGCAAGGTACAGTCGCTTGTTCACAGATACGTAACTGTGTATATGATATGATTTCAACTATTCACATTTTTGTGGGCTTTTTGTAATGGAATGTGTACATTTTTTCAACCGACTGTTTTTACAACGAGAACGTTTTGTAAACCCGGATGGCACCGTTAGAGATGAACGTTACTAAGAAAGCCTTAAAATTTGGCCAAGCTCAGTTACAAAACATCAAGTATTGGATGGTTTTTCCGTTTGAATATCGTCGGTAGTTGTCGTGAAAATGTCGACTGTAGCCGCAGCTGGTCACAATTTTGAACCGTGATATTTACTTCATGTGAGATAGGCTTTGTTCTGGACCTCGTTTACATCGCACTGGATCCGCATGGTGACGACATCGAAGAACATTCCTCAATGTTTATAAATATGAAGGATAGTCGATTTTAAATCATGATGAAACATTGGGCGCAAGACAGTCAAGCACTGACCTACCCTTGCATGTACACAAAGTTGCTTGGAAGGAATCCATCCATTTTCATCTCTTTTCCACATACCCTTCTCGAAAATGAATGTGTCTGGAATATTTTTTCCGTAAACCCAATATCTTCAAGGGTATTTAATTTTAAGTGGTCGTATGGCTCAGGTATACCATGAAATTAAGTTGACTACAAAACAGACATTATTGATTCATTGTTGACATGTTGTTATTATCGATTTTTGAAATGAATGATGTTTATTTCTCGTAGAGGACAGATCACAGTAAAAAGTACCAAAGGGATCTTCGGTTCTTATAAAGACAATCAAGAATTAGCCTCACATGAATTTCAAAATTTGCTGAAGGTAAACCTTAACATTTAATTGCGTGTTTATGTACGGCGGCGCAAATGAATTTAATAATTGTCCTTGGTACCTTGCCGCAAAGTCCTCATGCATCTTTTCCTCTTTTGGGTCGTTGCTGGTATGTTTTAAATAAGCGCCGTCTAGATATTTTCTGCCCGCTCTTGCTATCACGGTGTTATTGTTGTGCAAAGTTCGTGACAAGGACTGCATGCTGGTATAATGTTCAAGGATCAGCTGGCCCGGCACTCGTGTAATGATGGACGATAAATCTTGAAGGACACAAACTGCATGAAAACAGCTTTTGTTATTTGTAGATTGTATTACAGTTAGGTGTGTCGCCAAAGAGCATTACTTTTTTATAGGGGTTTGTTATTTGTAGATTGTATTACAGTTAGGTGTGTCGCCAAAGAGCATTACTTTTTTATAGGGGTAGATTACAGTATACTGTTTTGCAAAGTGAAGATCATCAGTATTCAGTAGTTTTCGTGAACTACCACTATACGAAAATCTTCTTTTCTTTCGTTTAAAGAAAGGTTACTATGGGGCGCCATGTGTACATTTATTATTTAACAGTTTTTGAATGCTTTTTTTTTCATTATTTGTTGAATAACCAAAAAATGGTTATTTTATATAACCAATTTTCATTTAATTTCTTTATGATATCACATAACCAAACTAACAAATTTGGTTACATCAAATAGCCAAAATTGTAAACTTGGTTATATCAAATAACCAAAATTGTAAACTTGCATGGTTATATCAAATAACCAAAACAATATTTTTACACTTGGTGAACTTAATTTCATCACTGCATGCGCATAATTAAGTTCGCCCCCCCCCCCCCACATCCGTTAAATCTTTTTTGACGGGGGGGGGGGTGCCTAGGTTACTGTATGGAACTTCACGACGACATATGTATGATTCTCACTCCAAATTAAAACCTGAAACCCATTCGCGGGCAATTACCACCATACATATGATACACATTACTATCGCTCTTGTCAGGTCAGAGATGTGCACGGCATCTATTGAGGTCCTATATACTGCAGCATCACTTCTGCGGGTGCATGCAGAACATCAAGTTTCGGGTTGCAATCCACTTCTTGTAAAACAAAGTCATGATGTCAGATGAATCGAAGCAAAAGCGGAGCTAAAAATCTTCTGCTAAATAATGTTTTTCAGGAGGCTGTACAGAAAGGACATTTTTATCACATGCGAATGTTAGTTCAACCTTTGGAGAATGAGCAATCCAAAGATTCGTATTATCTAACAACGTTTATTAAAGCTGTAAGTTTTTCTAATTTCTTCTGTTGTAAACATCAGCAAATGCAATCGTCAAACGCAAAAGTTGAGCGTACCAAGCGTGACGTATTTGACGACGTTAGTACATCTTAAAATATTTCTAATCAATTATATACAATGAACAGGAAATGGAGTGTGTAATCAAGGTATAAATAAAAACAGCTTCAACCGCTTCTCTTAACTTGCATGTTTTTATTCCTTGAATAATTATGGCAGGATAAAGTTTGTTTGTTTTTATATATTTTTCATTATCATTTGGGCGTGGTTTATGTTTCCAGTTAGTATGAGTTGCCTAAATATCGTATAATTTGTTTATGTATGTAAGGTGTCTTTTGCTAATCTAGGAAGTATATTGTTTCATCTTCTGAGCAGTTGTATAAGGCGGTCACTCGCTTATTTTGTTAATTGAACTCCTTAGCAGTTGTCTTGTTTTGTGCAGATGGTTTAAAAAAATCATATGTATATCCTAATTGTATACATAATTAATTCATTTTCAATAAACTTTGCAACATATTACATCATTCTATTTTCAGTGTTCGTTGTTACAGTCGAATTTCTCGGATATTATAAAATTGAATGTAGACCACACAGGTTGGTGTAGAATTACAAATTCCATGATATCATATTGAATTTTTTAACATTCTCTTGTGTTAGTCAGTCAAGCTTATGAGCAATCCAAAGATCCCTATTATCTAACAACTTTTAATAAAGTAAAGCTCATCGCACACAATCGTTCAACAGTATCAGACATCTTTCAGTACGTTTAGGTTCAATTCAATATTAAGATTAGTTTAATAAATAAACATTATAGTTCGTTTTAAGTCGGTTTTCTTTATCGTACGGCGGTATCTAACTCTTATAGTAAATAATCTTGATTTAAAATTTTTAAAATTGATAGATTATGTTGAACAACCACTTCAAAATTGATTCAAAAGTCAGGATTTTGGATTGAACAATATTTGACATGCATTTGCCTCCTCCCTATCTATCTTTTCTGGATTTCTGAATTGTGTTTCAGGTCAAATATTTGCAATTGGCTTGTCAACAACAGTAGCTGACTGCAGTGGTTTGCGTACTGATCAGGTATTGGACATAACGTGGGTATGTATTGAGTTGATAATATATTTGGTATGTTCTGCATGACATTTGGGCGATTTCAATTTCAGATTGATGTCATGGATAAAGAACGGTTTAATACAACTGTGGTATTGTCTCATGTCACTCCAGGACCCGTGTATGTATTAACATCCCGTGCTGTGCTTAATGTACTGTATTGTGTTCTGTTAAGGTTCAAAATAACTTTGCCCATAGTTTTTATAGCAGATTTCAGAGTTACATACTCTTCCCTGTAACCATGTAAAAATACGCGACTGTTTGCGGTGCAATCCAAGTCTATACATCATGTAAAAGTGTCGAGAGTTATTTCTGATGATGTATTTTAGTCCTGACACCCAGACTTACATAAGGAAACTAGAAGAGGAACGGCGTGCTAAAGAAAGAGGAAAGGGCAAGGATAATAGATCTTTTTTTGCAAAATACGTAAGTGTCGATTTGAATTGCTTAATTTGCATGTCGAGCAAGGTAACATGCATCTGAAGAACAAGGGCATTCCTACACCAAGCATAATTCTTGGTAACCCCTCTAATTTAAGTCACAACCGAGGTTAACCAGGTGACCAACTTGTCTTAATAGTATAACCGTTTAGTTGGCACGGGGGTAATCCGGCAAGTCTTTCAGTGTTTCAATTTCAAATCAGTGTTTCAGTTCAAATTCTTCCTCAGACAACTGGCTGCGACAACGACGGCTAGTAAAACAATAACACTAAAATTAGTAAAGAAAGATCATGAGTAATGAATCAGACTATAGCTAAGAGTAATCAGAGTATAATTAGTTTCACAAGAGATGAAGAGGTCGTCTTTGCTCTCGTTACAACGCCTAAACATATACTTGTCTACAGCTTGTCAGCACTCGAAGCTGCGAGAATGGCAGAGTAAGCAAATTGGATAGCGGTATTCAATTCATATCATCGACAACGAACAACAAGCTTTTTATACTTATTATTCGCCGAAGGCGAAGTGATTATTGGTAAATATTCACCGAGACGAAGTCGAGGTGAACATTTACCATAATCACTGAGCCTTAGGCGAATAATTGTTTTAGTATAATTTCTTTAGTAAAATTTACGTGCATAAAATGCACTGTCGTCTTTTATGAATACAGTTTACTTCTAAAAATTCCTAAGTAAAGACTAAAGTTTACTTGTAATTTTTAAAAAATGAAAAAAGTATTTAATAAGGTATTTGCAGACGATCTATAAAGATAGTTTAGGATCAAAGTCTGTTTGTATTCTTTGAGTTTATATTAATGCAATTTTTCTCCATTTGCTAATTTTGGCAAAAGTATAATACATCAAAACGACTCTCATTGGCGGTCATTTTAAAAAAATGACAGCTAGTAAGTAATGTCTTAGATTTACTAGCCAGTCAACCAATCAAAATGCTTGAAAACCATTATTTACTAAAGAAATTATACTAAAATCAATTATTTGAGTCAGCTTTACCATTGACGTCGCGTTCGGCTATCACACAGCTTAGGTTCCCTTTAAATTCCACCCAGGAGGGTCCCAGAAGGAAAAGTAGCTGGCCATGAAACTATTGCTCGACATTCGAGATATTATGGACACATTTAAAAAATATCGGCCCGTGGGACGTTTTCAAGTTTGCACTTAAAGAGGAACTCCACCCCCGATACAACTTAGGTTTAAATGAAAGGCCTTACCACCAATAGTTTGTGCGTGTAAAATATTTTGTCCTAATTCAGTTTCGTTAGCGAGATATTGTGCGCAACATCCATGAAAATTTGCATATAGAAGGTCGCCATTTCGCCATTTTCCGTCGGCGCATAAAGTTTCAGCGGTTTGTTGTTTGACGTCACTCGTGTGCTTGAAGTGCTCTCTAAATAATATGTTTCTATGTTATGATCGGTCGCTTCGTGGCGAAGTAAGCACGATTTTGTTTGGCTTTTTTCTTTTGCCATTGGTGTTTTACGGAAGTATGTGTGTTTACGGCGTGTGCGGTTTTGCTTCACTAACAAGATGATCAGAAATGTTGAGGAATTAATTCGCTAGTGGAAGGACACTCAATGTTGTGTTATTATGTTACGACTGCGTCTACGGGAAGCCACAAGTATGAAGTTTCAAGTAAATGGGATTGTCAACGTAAATTGGTCAGCAAAATTGTAAAGCTTTTCCTGTAATATAATATAGAAAATGATCTATAGAAAATGAAATGTAGCAGTAAAACTTTTTCCTCTACCTAGTGTATGTATCTTGTATTGATATTTTGTTAGCACACTGTGTTTAACTTACACTACAGTATGCGTCACTGTATGGTATGGTGCCAAATTGTTCAAATGGCTGGCGCAAAACAAAGGGCACAAATATAACTTACCACCGTGTACCGAGTAACCATATGAAGAATGTTTGGCTTCAAAAAATCCGGCGAGACAACCCTCGAGATGTCAAACACTCCTTCGTTTGTAGTGAACATTTTACCCCCTGATAGTTACGTTACCTCGCTTGCTGAGACATTGTGTGGGCATAAGGGGAGAAGGGTACTGAAACCTGGTGCAGTTCCAACAATTTTGAAGCACTCTGAAAATACACCTAAACGTAAACCTAGACTATCAAGAGAAAGGAGAAGTCACACTCGAACAAGAAACGAGGTAAATTATATCTGTTAAATGTAAATGTAAAGCTATATAACTATATCTATATCTATCTACAATAAATTTAAAAGCAAGGGTGCAGGTCATACTTTTTGACTAACAGCATTGTTCTTGGAGACTTGGCAAGGGGGTTCAACCAGTTACCCCCAATCTTTTAAGAGAAAACAAATGTTAACAAAGGGGGCTCAATTGCTACATTACTACACCTCAGCTTTAGCAAATACCAGTTGAAAATGTAAAAACGTTGTATGACATGCATGTCATTTTTGTATTACTTGTGTAGACTGTGCAGAAATTATTAGTTGAATGCCCAAATAACAAACACGATGATGATGGCAATGGTTCAGAGTCATCAGCAACTAATCCAATCTGTGAAGAAAAAATTTGCTACACAAGAACTGACCACCTCTATTAATCCCAGAATTTAGCCCCCTTCACTAAATGTTGGAATACAGCTGATAGAGTAATGCTGAAACACAAACAGATGATTGCTATCTACGTCAATTAAACAATACTATTAATACTGAATCGTGTTATCTTCAATCACCATCAACCAACCATCATTTATTAGATCACAATTACGCTGATCATCAACATTTTTTTGACGAGCCAGTAATTGTTTCAAAACCTGCACTACAGACCACCCTTCCAGAGCATGAACTTGAAAAACCCGACCAATTGTCCCCTGCTGCATATGTCGAAGAACTTGGTGCAATGTCCAATGAGTATCACCCAGAAAACGAGGTTCAATCAGGGGGTGAATGTGAAAGTGTCCCCATTGTTGCTCCATCATAACACAATTTACAAACAGTAGGTTCGATATTAGAATGACTTACTTAGGCTATTAGCTATGTAAAAGGAAATAGTAAAATACCGGAATATATAAGCACAACCAGACATCATTCTCTAGATTATATTTATAAGTAATATCATGAAATGAAGTGCATTAGCAGTTAAACCGCCCGCTCGACGAGGGTCATTAAGCAAATTCCTGAGGGTCGTAGGCCCTCAGGAATTTACTTAATGACCCGAATCGAGTGGGCGTTTTAACAGCTAATGCACCTCATTTCATGATATTACTTTGTAATATTATGGTCATAGAATAAGAATACATAGAAGAGCCACTCGCGTCGGAGCCTTTGAAGTTTTTGAAGCCGCGCATGTCGCATTACACACGTTATTAGCATTTTCTCAGCCAGTCAATTGCATTTTCTGGCCAATAGGAATGCTGAACTGGCTGGTGGGAGCCAGTAAACTGCATAAACATAGGGAGACATGTTGCACTGCTGAGTGGCCCTTCTATTCATTTCTTATTCTATGATTATGGTTGTCGAAATTCGAGCGACGGCTGCGAATACTCATCTAAAGGCAGCTATTCCGAATAAAATGGCACTGCGAGGACGGGTCATCGTACTTTAGAAAGCTTGCGAGAATACCAGTCACTGGATATAAACGACACGAAACGTGTATCGGATGCGCTGAGCTCCACGCGCGTTGATAATGCTGAGTTTTGCGAGAAACAGAAAATTTTTGTGGCCAATAGTAATAATATGCAAGACACATTAGTTCTGACATGCTTGATGAATTTGATGTAAGTGATATTGAGTTGATTCAGGCATTGGAGTCTTACGAGACTAGTGTGCAAGCTGGAGGAAGAAGTTCGTCAAGTGCTAACCTTGATTTTAATTGATTTTTCCGAATTGTACTATTGGCACGTTAAATTTGTATATTAATAACAAATAAGGCATTTGTAGTTTGAAGTAAAAGTTTGTGTGTTGTTCAAAGTGTTTGTGTTTTCTTTTGCTTTTATTATTTGCCAGGTGAGAATAGGCTAATACTACCTCGCATGACGTCATTCAAGGTTGTATTAGTTCTAATACGACCGCTAGATTGTATAAATGAATTTTAATGAGGTAAATTTATTAATTAATTCAACCTGAAAAGACAAAAGAAATTGAGACAACCATGATATTATACAGGAAAAGCTTCAAAGCATTGCTGATTAAGTGTCTAACTTACGTTGAACTAACTTACTGTGGTTTGCAATCCGTTTAGACGCATGCCTTTGACTTCCCATCGAGTGCACGCCATTTTAGCATGCGTGAGACAGTATTGACTTTTTCTTGTTAGTGAAGCATAAACCGGACAGGTCATAGACACACATATTTCCGTAAAACACAAATGGCAAAAGAAAAAAGCCAAACAAAATCGTGCTTATTTCGCCACGAAGCGACATATCATAACATAGAACCATATTATTTAGAGAGCACTTCAAGCACTCGAGTGACGTCAAGCAACAAACCGCTGAAACTTTATGCGCCGACGGAAAATGGCGAAATGGCGGCCTTCTATATGCAAATTTTCATGGATGTTGCGCACAATATCTCGCTAACGAAATTGAATTAGGACAAAATATTTTAAACACAAACTATTGGTGGTAAGGCCTTTCATTTAAACCTAAGTTGTATCGGGGGTGGAGTTCCCCTTTAATGTATTTGACCATGTGCCGCGAATGGTGTCCACCCCCTTCAATGATTCTGATGAGACTCATCCCAGTTTGTACAAGTCTGTTTTCAGACTGTACCTCTCACTTCTATAAAAGCCAACATTAGCGCATACGTATGAGAAGCTCTCTTCTTGCAATCAAAGTATATTAGATCAAATCAGCTTCCTAATTACAAACTACAATAGTGTTAATTGTGGATAACGTCCCAAATATTTGACATAACGTCCCAAACCATTGTTTTCGTACACTTTGGGGTTAGCGCATCAAACGTACTAGAGCGCACGACTGTAATTATTTTTTGTTATCTTTTTAGTGGATGTATATAGTGCCTCTGGTGTTATTCCTTTTGCTGTCAGGTCAAGAACCTCCTGCCGGGGGTGCCACTGGTGGGGGAGGATCGGGTGGTGCTCCTGCTAACTAACAATATCACTTCATCCAGGATGAACCGCAAAGAACAAGAGCAAATCACATACTGTCCATGCTGTTAACTTGTCTGATAACTGTGCTACGCCCTCGGTTCCATATCACAATTAAATTATGCTTTGATACCCTAGAGCTGAATCCCGCTGTGGCGAGGTATTAGCCTGGCAGAGTTGCAAAAAGCCTTCAACCTTCCTCCGGGCAAAATTTTCAAAGTTGGCAAACCTTTCTTAAAATGACCTTTCAGAAAGAAGGCATGATTTCTGGAATAGTCGAATAGATCATCATCTATTATTTTTTTGTTATGTTATTGTTTAGGATACATTATGTAGTGTGTTGACATGAAACCTTCCTCACTGACTGTCCATTTGGCAAACCTTCCTCCCGGGTGATACCCGCGTACCCGTGGCATTTTTGCAACTCTGTAGCCTAGACGGTCAATTCTGAATTTGGACGGCTATATCTTAATGGATGGCCTAAGGGAATATTTGCTCTAAAATATCAACTCACAAGTTTGTAACATTTGTTGAATACTTGATAATGATTGTAATTATTTCGTACCAAAAAATCGCGACAACGCCCAAGACACATGTTTTGTCAAGCCCCGCCCACATTTTTTTGGATTGCCAGATATAAAATCCTAGTTAACACCCTACGCTGAGGTCAAGTGAAAATTTGATAATTAAAAACTAAATTTGATATCTCTGTGGTCAACCCAGAGCCCAACTCGTGCTACCCAGATAAACCCCATTCCCTAGAACCTCATTTTTTGGGCTCCCTGTTTGTTTTAGTAACTCCAGTAGTTGGTCACCCTACGGCCCAGTAGGAATCTTCAGTTTCGGGGGAAGTTCTGCTGTTATTTATATCCAACGGTTGTTACAAGTGGTGGGCAGTACCCCCCGTCTTGAGACTTATTCTCCCACGCGGCCACTCTAAATAGTGACACTCAAGTGTTACTGGCATGTGATTATTCAAGCTCATCTTTTTGGCATTCACAACAGTTTCTCATCTCATTCGCCTTCCTGTTTTTGGTCACGACTGGTCTGCGTACTCTGATCAACTGTACCAATGTTCGCTTTCTACGCCCACTCGATGCAGTCTAAATTTGTTCGATTCTGTGTAAAAGAAGTGAATCTTGATGTAAATCCAGGAAATTTGCCCCTTCCGGAGCCTCCCCCCCCCCCTTTTTCTTTTTTGAAGTGTTTAGAAGTTCTGTGTCATGGCTAAAAATTTAGTGTGTGTGATAGTAATAATAAAGATGTTAATTTAATTGTAAAAATTTAATATCTTTATTATTACTATCGCTCTTCTAGCCGTTTTTGGCGCTAGTTTGACCGTAATTTTGCTAATACGAATAAGCAGAACGATTTAATATTTCACGCGCCAATCAGCATAAGCTCGTCATCTGAATTTACTATATCAGTAAATTCCTAAAAGCCTCTAAATTTACTCATACGATAAATTTACAACAAGTCTAACCCTCATCCTAACCCTAAATTTAATTCTGAAACCGGTCCGTGCCGGCCACCCACCCATTAAAGTGCAATCTTACTTTTATAATTTTCGTCTATGTCTAATTGTTACAATGCACAAAAGTTGTTGTAAATTTATTATATTGTTAAATTTAGAGGCGTTTAAGAATTCACTGATATAGTAAATGGAGAAGCTCATGTTGCGCCAGTTGTGGCTTTTGCTGGTATACAATATGCGCTTTTGAAATACCTGCATTGCTTTCTAGTCACCAGCTGCATTCAGCTGTTATCCAGCTTTATCGCCATCCAGTGTTACATAGAGAACAGTACACTTAGCGCGGAAGTGATAAGATTGAATTGCAAACAATAATAAACAAAGAAATTTGTAACTTGCATTTGTTCCTAGCCTGCGAATTCAGATTCAATTTATTGTTCCCCAAGCTGAAACGAAAAGAACTATAATAATATTAGGAAGAAATTCAAGAAGAAACTACCATGATATTGCACGGGAAACTTTGTTACCTTTTAGTCTTCAGCTTTATATTCTATTCTATACAAAATAATTTTGCAAATGAATTCGAAGGCAGCTTCTTAAAAGGTCATCTTGAGCCTCTTGGATCACACAGAGCACCTGATGCAATAGAAGAGAGAGACGATATTCCAACTGCACTGGAGTTCTGGAACAATTATGTGAAAGTATCAAAACCTGTAGTGTTTAGAGGAGCTGCCAAGCATTCTAACGCTTACAAATTGTGGACTGACGAGTATTTGAAAGAAAATTATGGAGATTTAGAAGTAAGGTTAGAAAGCAAGGGTGAAAAATCTGGAAGAGTTCCAATTGGTGCTAAAGGACTAGGAAGAGATACCATAGGTAGGTAGATCAATCATTCTTGTATGACACTGTGTACTTAATCGATGAAAACTTATAATCAGAAATCTATATTGAAGGTAATTGATATTAATCAATTAAACATTGATTGACATTGGTTAATTGATGACCAATCGATGGTCACAAATTCACCACAGTTTTATCAATTACCTTCCAAACAGAAAGTTTCTGGGTGTCTGCATGTTCAACTTATTTGGACAAATGAAATATAAGGTAATAAATGTCTGCATGAGTGTGCACATGAGCAATGAATAGATGAATAGACAACTAGCTGCTGTTGAAAATAGATAATCTTTGAACGGTCACAGCAAAAATTTTATCAATTAATGTCCTAATAAATAGTAGTTGTTTGATGTAGATGCATGTTTGAGTTAAACTGGACAGATGAAACAGACAGTGTAAATTTGTGACAAGAAGATGTGACGTTAGTAATTCCTGAAACAGTTGTTGGAGCAAGGGGGGGTGTTCTTGGCCAATCCCAGCGTTGAATTTCATTGGTTAGTCAGTTATGCATTCTGCATTGCCAGTCATCAATAATTTAGCAGTATTTAACAATTGTGGTATTTTGATAAATATAATTACAGTTTGCTGCTTAATTTGCTGTATCTCTCTTTCTTTCTGCTAAATAACTTTTTTTATTACAGGTACTTTTTGATGAAAAATCCCCCTTCTGTTATTTAATTCTATCCTGTTTTCCGGTACATTTGTACCTGTTCATCTGTTATTTTTCTCTGGGAATCTCGAATGTGGCATGTTTTGTCTAGAAGCAGGTCAAAAATTTAAGAACTCAATTCAGGTCCAGGTATAGGACTAGTGTACTTGTCTGCTGTGCCATTGAAATAGTATTTTTGGCATTTTTAAGCATTGGAATATGTGCAAAAAAAAGGGATTTCAAAAGGTGGCCTGCGGCCTGAGGTGGGGCCTGAGACCCGATTTACAGCTCATTGGTCCAGGCATTGTTTGCCTTGTTCTTTCAACAAAAAACCTATCCATGTAATATATACTTTGACTATGATGTTTTATACAAAACCCAAAGTTATTGTATATAGCAAAACCCAAAGTGAACATATATTTTTGAAGCAAAAGCTGAATTTTTTGGTGAAATCGAAAACATATTCAAATATTGCATTCAATTTTCAGCAACCAACCCACCTGTGGCAGTTTGGCAGTTTACTTCAAAAAAGCCCCCCCCCCCCTGCAGGCCCCCTGTTACTATAAGTCTATAAGACAAACTGAGATTTTAAAAAAAGTTGGCAAGGGAACCCCCCCCACCTCCTCCCCATCTGTTCCTTAATATTAATTATTGTGTTTGACTAATAATTATTGTACCTCAGACTATTACTGGGTATGCTGTTTCTGGCAGGTACTGATTAACATCCTAATGTACGTGGCATAATATATAGCAAAGTAGCTTATGGTACTATTACTTTTTTACTTTACAGTCTGTATCCTGTCCTGATAATTTGAAATTTTTTGCAGCAAATTTTGTGATGACCTACCACAAGAAGAACAGTTATATAGTTTCTGAACTTCCAACACCAATGTGGGATGATATCCAGGTTCAACCATGTTTAACATGTGGAACATTTGCTAACCGTATTGTGGAGATTGATCTCTGGATGAGTGGAGGAGGCAGTAAAAGTCTTCTACATAAGGTATGTGGCTTAAAGTGCCCATGACACGAAAATTTTTATTGCATACCGTAATGAGAAAGAGTATTTAAAACTGTAATACAAGTTCTTTCGTATTTTTGCGCTGCAACGTTTTGTTGAGGAGATATTTCAGTTTGAATATTTTGTTCGGTCGGCTAATTACGTCACACTTTGCATAATGAGGCATCAGAAAGTAGATTATAAAGTTGTTTTCCTATAAAGAGACGACGTGCAACATTAATGGTATGCTTATGTTTGTCCTTAATCTACATATCCTTTCAATATTACGAGAATTTTGCTCATTGAAGACATAGATAACTGGTATTCAACAGCAACTCATTATGCAAAATGTGACGTAAATTAGCCGACAGAACAAAAAATTCAAACTGAAATATCTCATCAACAAAACGTTGCAGCGCAAAAGCTTAAAAAAACTTGTATTACAGTTTTAAATACTCTTTCACATCATGTAATAAAAATTTTGGTGTCATGGGCACTTTATAATTAGTTTAGCTTATAACACGTGATATTTTTTTTCTTCTGTTAGGGAACATTACTTCCCATATTTTAAATTTAATTTTGAATAAATTTTAATTAGTTGTTTTTGGTTTGGTCGCTGTTTTTGGTGTCAATTATTAGAGCATTATTATTTATTGAAAAGAATTCAAAATATTTTATTGGTTTAGAGCAGTGAATTAAATCGTCATATCCGTTGGATAGTTGCCCAAATTTGGAGTTATGACATCACCATAGAGTATTGAAAACACATATACGACAAAATTACGTAATTTATTCGTGTATACGACCTTAAGGCGGATTTCCATTCAGTGCAAAATGTCGCGCGACTTTTAGCGAGCGCTTTCTTTTGAATTACAAACAGTCTAGCGGAACAAATCTCATTAGGTGTGGTTGACTTCACACATTTCAAGAGAAAGCGCTCGCTAACAATCGATCGCGCCACATTTTGTACTGAGTGGAAATCCGTCTTTACGAGGTCGCAATAATTTATGCTGCTCATGCTACAGTAATTGCAAGAAAATAGAAGTGGTTTTTTCATTTTCAGCAAGGCAAGCATTTATTCTGAGTCAATGATGATTCTGAGATGCAAATAAATAATGAAACAGTTTTTGAATTCGGTTCTCGTAGGAGACTGTATGAAAAATTATTAAGCGTTTGTTTTATCTTCTTCAGCCCTCGGCAGATACACAAACCTCTGCATTAATAATTTCTCCTATCCTACTCAACATCATTCAATATCATTTATTATTTGATATTCAAATACTTTACATCACACTCCATAAGAATAACTGAATTGCGCGTCTGAACTTGTACAGTATGTGCGTAAGATATTCTTGCGTGAGCTATTCGTGATCACTTGAGGATTCGTCATTTATACTCAATACTTTGACAACTTTTAAAATATGAATAAGTTCTGTAGCAAGTAACTTTAATCACACTTTTCCCGCGGATAGTTTGATCAGATATAAAACGAAACAAACTTGATTATATATCATATCATCGCAATGACCACAGTAAGGACCACAAAGATATGGAACATATTACCAAGGTCAATTACGAACGAATTTAACTCTGTAACTACCGTATCTTTAAAATGCTCCTATTTCAATATTACCATGCTGCACTGGCAATGAACTATAACGTTGACGGTCCTCGATCTTGGAAAACAATTTGTCCTAAATTTAACCAGCCTGTGAGCTAACGAAACTTAACTGCTGTTTTTAAATTAATTGTAGTGTTTTGTGTGTATGTATGCATGTGTGCTAATGTAATGTAGGCGTGTGTGCGTTTGTTCGGTAATTGGCGAAATGCTGTTGTGATTCTCTTTCACAATTTCTAATTACATGACAAAACACCTAAGGAGTTTCAAAGTTCGATTGTATATATTAAGTTCTCCTGTCCAGGGTGCTTTAAATCCTACATAGGACTGACAGACATATATACTCGACTCAACAAACATGCAAAAACTGACAAACACAGTGAGATTTACAAACACATCAACGAATGCAAACACTTCACCTACATTACCAACGTATTGAACATTGACGAATCCGATACAAACGAACTATTTGACTTAGCACCATTCCTTCTCTACAACTCCACACACTAGTCAGTCTTGTCGTTCAATGAAGCACTCAGCATTCACAGGCAAAAACCGGAACTCAACCACGGCATCAAAGCGTCTAGAGAACTAATAGTTTTCTTATAGTAGATAGCTATGGAATTATAGCTAGCTGTATATATTAGGCATTACTAGTATGTAACATTATCCCATATGTGTGATTAAAGCGGGCTTCTGATTGGTTCTCAGCAGGTTAGTTTTTTTTTTTCGAACTACCCTACTTTAAAGAACATTTTTGGGCAAAAAACGTCACAGAAACAAAGCAAAAAGAAACAGAAAATTGTAAACTAAAGACAACGGAGACCCTGATAAAGAAATATTAAGACCAATCAGTTTCAGAAGAGAAAATGTTGACAAAATACATCGGTGACACCGGCGACTCAGTGAGCCTTGGAAAACAACACAAGAAGATAAGTTTAGTATGGGATAAGCACCCAACTTACTTGCAGGGAGGTTGGTTCGGGATTAACGCACCTCGGGGTCTGAGAGCTGTCAGACCCCTCGGAGCGTTAATCCCGAACCAACCTCCCCGCAAGTAAGTTTGTTATATTATCCACTCTTGATGATGGCTAAATAAAATCGAAACGTGAAATCATAATGTTCTCTTTTTTCGAAGTTACCGTTGTTCTGTATTTTAATTAGTTTATTAGGGCATATGTGCTTACCAGGTAACTGGTGTACAACAACATTTGATTGTTTAAATTTGCAGCATTTATTAAGAAGTTTTAATTTATTTCTGTGCTAGGATGCATTTAATGCAATCAATTGTCTCTACAATGGCACTAAAGAATGGAAAATGATTGAGTATAAGTATGAAAACAAGATATATAAGGCGTGGGAGCCTGAGTACGAGATTGGCGGATACTCACTGCTTGATGTTGAGTCTGTGGATCTTATTAAATATCCAGAGGTCAAGGATGTTCCTTGGTCAGTTGTCACTGTGAATGCTGGTGATTGTCTCTTTTTACCTAAAAGTAAGTTGCTCAACAAAAATGTCACTGAGTGTTCACTTTTGTCGAGGAAGAAGAATTAGAAAGTCGAGGCCAGAATCTGAATTAATTAAATTAAAATCAAATGCAAGATATAACACCGAAAAAATAATTTATTCAACACTTTTTCTATAACGACCTGTTTTTCTGTGTTAACTATAAAGCAGCTATGTATTGCGTTGACCTCCTGAAAATGTTTGATCTAGAATAAATGAAATTGATTTTAACAGTATTTTAGTTGCTAGTTTAGCATTTTTGTATCTAAATATACTGTCCAGTATATTGGCATATCTGTTGGAATATTTCAAATAAATCTAAAATGGTGTTCTCAACTTGCTTTACGTTCTTATAATTTTAGGCTACTATCATCAAGTCAACTCTTATGGCACTAATAATGTTGCTGTAGCAATTTTGTTTTCTCGACTGGATAAGCTGGAGGCGTTCAATAACACTGGATGTGGGAAAATGTCTTATATTCCTTTGTCTCAGCTTGATGTTGACTGGAAATATCCGGGACATGGCAAAATGACTATGGGAAATGCTCACTTAGAAACTGCAAGGTAAAACATTCAAACAAGTTATTAACAACTTTATTAAGTGCATTTGATACTACAACCATTTGTTACAGAATAGTGGCGATTGAAATACCAAGCGGAAAACGTAATCTGAATATGAATATTGACAAACAATTCACGTTTATATTAAATTTAATTTGCTAACGTTTCGTCGCTACATCGCAACATCATCAGAGCTATATACAATGAATAAACATAAGTTGTATCAATATATACATGCATGATAACTAAGTATTATATTACAAACGGTAAAAATTTAGAAAGAAGGGACGAATAGTAAAAGAGTTAGAAAAACAAAATGTGGAAGTAAGAATGGAGTCATTAGATATTACCGTAATATCAAAATACCAGTTCAAGTTTGAGTGGGATTAGTGATTAAAATAGATTTAGTGGCATAGAGGAAATATTATTATTAAGGATAGGTTTTAATTTGGAAATGAGGAGACTTTCACGCATTTCAAGATTAAACTTTGAGTTGCCTGACGTTAGTATAGTAAAGTCAAATGTTATGTCCAGGTAGATGATGGTGAGTCAGAACAGCCGACATTTACGATTCTTAATTAACAATTTGATTACCAGCGAATCTTGACCAATCAGAATGCAGGAAAATCAATAGTCATTAGGAAATTTATACTAACACCACATAGAAATCGAGAGGAAAAATCTGGTTGTTTTAGTAGAATCTTGAATGAAAAATTGATTTTCAAGCCAGTTTGTTAAAAATAATGCAGCAAATTGTCTTCGAATTAGAAAAAAACCCACCAGGGAAATTATAATTGTTTTGCTACTCGCTTTTTGTACGCCAAGCTTTTCCACAATAAATTCATTCAATCTTTGTGAGATTAAGCAATAATTCATGAAGAAAACACAAAAGAATTCTTGAGCGTAAAGGAGTGCTTTGTTGATTTTCACAAAATTTAATCCAGTTTTTCTCGTCAAAAGATCTATAAAATTGGAGAGTTTGCAAGCCATTTATAATATTTGCATCCGTGATACATTTAAGAATATTATAAATTAACATTTTCGGTGTTGATATGCCGTTATATATCAACATGAGTGGAAACTGGAAAACGAGAAATTGTGTGGAAACACGACGCCCGCTGGGCGAAGTTTTTTCCAATTTCCGCGAAATTACTTCAATGGATCCGCGACGGAAAATTCTCCGTATTTACATCGAGTTATGTAAACACAACTCTTAACCAATCAGCGTTTACAATTCACAAATGCTGTCCTATAACATTTATGCAACTCTCGTTTCCAGCTCGAGTTCATATATCTGGTAGAACACGGTCACTCCTGTTCTAAATAATACCTACAGTTTGCTGTTGCATAGAGAGTGTATGTTCATTCACATTTCGTGATTAAATTGACTAGCTTAGTCTGGCACTTCTTCATGACAACTCTTTGTACAATTTAGAGAAATGTTGAAAGAAGCTGCACAAAGACAACCGTTAAGACTGGAATCTCTTCCTATTTTTTTAAAGGTACTGTACACTAGGTTGTGGTGAAACAATTTTCAAATTGTCAGAAAAAGATTCGAAGTATGAAAGTATAAAGTGGTTCAGCCGCCTAGTATGACTATTTTGCATGTCCGTGCCGTTTCACGCAGCTATTATAGACTTAAAAATACAAACCGTTGCATAGGGTAGTAACCATTGAATGACTGGAAAAAAGTTCTCAGTTCTTTGGAGTCTCGTAAACGGACACTAAAAAATTTTGGGGCGATGAAGCGTGCTTGATATTTTTCGGACACTGTAACCCTCCTCTGGATTTCTCTCCGGTTTTGTAAGAATTTCAAATCTTGTTCTGAATAAAATGAGCTCCCTCCCCCGCGTGGCTACGCCCATGGTAAGTGCATACCACATATGCATTTTTTACCAAATCTGATCGAACCGACTTCTTAAGTCTTACAATTATTTGAGGCAGGGAGCTGTCCAAACACATCCGATCGGAGTTGGTACAAATTTTACCTATTATCTCGTCACACTGCACATATGTGGAAGCAGGCAGGCTGTACGCGTATTTCTTTGCCGCAAGGAACTTTTTTGTTTAAGCTGAACGCGTTTCAAATGGTGTGGACTGAAAGAAATTAAATGCCAATATTACATAATGCTATTCCGAGTTTATATCAAGACGAGGCACGCTAGCTATAATACATGTATGGCTGCATGGCCGCGGTGGAAATCGAACCTATAACGGAATTAATAGCCCAATGATCTGGCAACTGAGCTACGCTATCAGCGCGACTTGAATATGTGATAGTTCCAAACAATGCGATGGCAGCATAATCTATTGAACAATTAGTTGTCGAAGACGAGGTGATTACAAGCGTATATTCACCAAGTCGCTTCATTTTGCAAAAAGCTTGATTATAATCAAAATAGTTAGAGTTTTGTAACTCTTGTCTGAATCGTCATTCAACATGATTTTATTATTAAAACACGCTATTAAAACACGGCTAATTTAACGCCGCACTTTGATAAAAAAAAGGTTTGACTTGAAATCTAACGTTGTTAGAAGAAGATCTTTTACACTTCCATTAAGCACACTTAATCACGACAACAGGTGCCCAAAGGCATTAGAGGACGGTCAAAGCGAAATCTGAAAACTAGCTGCTTTTGGTAGACGCTTTAAATATACACTCTATTAGCGGTGCTTTTTAACCCATTGAATGATAAAGTTATAAAATGAAAATAATTGTTATTTTTTTTCTGCATGCAGGAAGTTCTTCACTGGAGAACAGACCGTAAATCCTTGGTCGAAGACGTAAGATATTTGACTAAGTGTGCACCCTTATTTGACAGTTCACTCATGCCATGCATGGCTGCTCGAAGTTTTTTGGGGCTCCAGGGCAAAATTTGACCTTGAAATCCTTATGCTTGAATCTTCTAGTGCTATGGTGGTATGGAACGTTATAGGAGCCCCCGGAAACAAATTCTATCTAAGTTTCCAGAAACGGAAAAACCCCCTTAGTGACAACTGATAAATTGATTTTTAGTGCGTGGATAACGTTGTGCCAGAGTAAATTGCCCATTTGGTTGGCCGCATTCATTGGTCTATGCGTGTTTTATCACATTGATTAAAGAAATTAAAGTATGACGTGTTTGTTCACGGCGACAATGTGGCGGCTTTAAATTGTTATGAAGTCCGGTGGAAGTGCATCCACAACCTAAAATTTTGACACTCGAGTCTACTGTTCATCAGGCATGTTGCAACGTTGCCCTTTTTTAAAGACTATTAATTATTTATGGCCGGGGGTGGGCTGGTAAGAATCTGGGAACGGGGTATCCAAAATTTTAGGCAATTTGAAGGGGGTCATAGAAAATTTGCCAATAGGTTGGGGGGGGTCACCTGCTATTGAATAATTTGTTTAGTGATATGTTCATAAAAGCTAATATTTATCATAAAATATGAAATGTAAATATGAAGTGGGGGGCTAGTTTAATATATATTTGTATTTTCATGAAGGGGGGTCATGGATTTTTTGTTTTTTTATATAAGGGGGGTCAAGAAGTTTCTTTTTGGTATCATGATAGATATTACCTGCCCACCCCCGGCCATAAATAATGAATTGTCCCTCATACTCCAGGGATACCGTCATTGGCCAACTTAGTGCATGGAGATGTTCTTGTTCAGATAGCTATTCCGTTATAAATTTCACCGTAAATAGAGAAAGTAGAAAGCTAAAGTTCTATTGTAAAGTATTTCAAATTATTTTTAAGGTATTTAATATCCTGTCGAAAAATGGTCACACTTCGATCACGGAAGAAGATATTGAATCATTGAATAAGAATGACTTGCGACAAATATGTTTAATGATTGAACGTTATGAACCATCAAATACATACACTTATGAATATTCATATGTTAGAGAGGAAGATATCAGGTGAGACAAAATACATATTTAGCATAGTATATTTGGCCACTCGCCGCAAAGCGTCACATGTTCATTATACAGTGTGTCCCAAAAAATGTCTCGTGTTAAATTATTGGCAAAAGCATTCCGTAAGGGCGACTGGCGTCTTTTATAAAATGTGTATGGTAACATTTACTATGTGTAAAAATATGATACTTCAGTTGCTGTTTCAGCTATCGGCGTGTGCAAGATTATCATTCGAATTTCATACTAGTCCAAAATTGCACATTTGCACTTACAATAGAAATAACAATTCAACTCAGATATCCTAGTGTTTATTCCCAAAATTTTGGCCTAAGTATTCTTTTTTTTCTCACAACGCTCGAGTGAATTGAAGCATCGTCCCTTGGAAGTTGATTATGCCAGGAAAACAACATGCACGAGAATACGCGCATGCATCAAGCTTGTCAATTAATATTTTTGAATATGGGAACCAATATTCTTCGTTCTTTAATTATGGCTGCATGCGTAACAATTTACACCCGAGAAAAGAACGTGGTACGAGTTTTGAACAGCGAAACAGGAACTTTAGCAAGGAAGCCTTTGTGAGACGTTTCTCTAATAGTGATCTCTTACGAGAAGAAATGTGTTAGAATACCAAAATCAACACTAAGGGCACTTAGCACTGGCCAGAATAATGGCGGATCAGCCAATTAGCGTTTTTATTGACTGGAAAGATGACCGGCCAGAACCTGCATAATGAACATGCGTAATGCGACATGCGTGGGGACACAAACTTCAAAGGTTACGACTGGGTGGCAGCCGCCCTAATTTTGTGCACAACAGGGGTAACTCGGGAAGACCCAAATCAGCCAGAACACAACCGAATATTGATGCGGAATTTAACCAACATCGAAACGGATGAAATTTGTAAATCTTGTTTGGTAATTCCATTCAAACGTTACTTTGCAATTTGAGAAATTTATTGTTTCGGCGTGCGCTTGCTTCTGGGTTATCTTTAAGTCCGCGCTGAACTACATCAATATTCGGTTGTGCATGTTTTGGCTGATGTGGGTTTTACTGAATTAACTTTGCTGCGGTTGTGGCTTGTCCAGAGTTTTCCAGATTATTTTTCTGGCTGGAAAATTCCTATGACGGAATCGTCTGACAAAGGCTTCTGTTGTCTTCCATAGACTTCCTGTTTCGATGTACAAAACTTCGCACCGCGTTCTTTCCTCGCGTGTAAATTGTTAGATGCAACCCATTTTAAGGGATGAAGAATAAAACTTGATACATATGCGTATTCTCGTGCATCTTGTTTTCCTGATATAATTTCCAAGGGATGATGCCTTTAATTAACTCGAGCGTTATGTGAGAAATAAATAATACTTGGGTTAAATTATGGAATCCTTGACCAGCTGATAGTTTCTGCCAATATGAAACTAGAGATATCCCGAATAAGGTGTGCATAGTTGTAGTACACAATTTAATTTTAAACTGTATATTTCGAATCTATTTGATTCATCTTCATTCTTCTATATGATTCATCTTCTTTAAAATTAAATTGTGTTTATTTAATTAAATTGTGTTTAAAGTTAATTCTGTTGTTAGTGTAAGTATAATTTTGGACAAGAATGAAATCGGACTAGATTTTGCACGCAAAATTAAACTATAATACATATTTTTACACCTTATAAATGTAATACAGTTTACCATACACATTTTTCAAAACAAATCAGCCGCCATTACGGAGCGCTTTTGCCAAGAGTTTGACAGGAGACATTTTTTGGACACCCTGTATTGACCAGTTAGGATATGAAAAATACCCTGCAGCATATTTTCAGTACCGCTCTGTTCACTGAACAAATATTCGATTCAATTTTTGCGTAGAAGAAACCCAAGAATTACACATTTTGCTAAATGCTTTATTATATGCCGCTTGATACGCGTGATTTTTCTCTTTCCAGGTTACTCATTGATACTCTACTCAAGCAGGATAGTGTCGTCATTTTAGACAAGTTCGTTAAAGCTTATCAAGAGGTATGTACCCACTGAAACCAATCTAGTACACAAAAGGCAAGTTTCCTTCACTACCTGAAATAATAAAGTAAAATTGACGTTTCGAGATTTTAATTTTACTTTATCGTTTCAATAGAGAAGAGAGCTTATACCTCATCCGGAGTATTTGTCTTAAATCGCTTATTGATTTTGTATGTGCAAGACATGCAATGCTTACATTCTAATTTTCACACGACTTTTTTTTAATTTCTTTCTTTGCTCTTTACTTTCATAAAGCATTTTGGAGGGACCGAAGCATTTGCTGTTAAGGTGAAGTAGTATATATTCTGTACTTATGGTATCTGAGCTGGGCTGGGAAGGTTAACCGGCCGCTTTGTCAGGAAAATTCGCAGCGGCGTTCATATGAGGCGGGCTGGTCCAGCTATAGCCGTGGCAATGGAAGCATTCGGAAAAATTCGAATCAGTTTATATGAAAACGTTGAGAAATTCATTCGATCACAACTTCCTGTTAAAATGCGTCGATCAAAGTTGAATGAGCCACTTAAATAGAGTCATATAGGTAGGATTTAGTTTGATTGACTCAATTGAACGAGCCAATTAAATGCAGTCTTACCGATAGGACTGAATTTGATTGGCTCATTCAATTTTGATTGGCACATTTTAACAGGAAGTTTTACATTTTAACAGGAAACCGTGAATTTTTTGAAGGACTTCTCAAAAATATTACGGAATTGATCAAATGAATTCCTGACCGTTACGAAATGAAGTGATCAGCATTTTTCCGGAACGCTGAAAGTGACAATAGGGGGAATTGTCCGCTTTGGAAGTTAACGAAAGAATCATGCGCATAATCAGTCTCATCATTTCCAGCCAGGGTGACCCACTTCATGCATTCATATGAGGCCGATAAAAGCAAGATCTTCCTTCGTTCTGACAGGATTTCCCCAGGTCGAGCCATTGCCCATATGAATGCTATTTTGATATTACATCGACACTATGTGAGCGAGATGTCGTTAAAACAAGGACAGCCCGGTTTATAATTCCAAATTCCAACTCTAAGGAGTTTAACAATGGAGCAAAGCTATAATTTTATTTTATTTTTATGCATTCGTTATGCTCAGGGATTGTATAATTCTTCAATGTGTATGTAATGTACCTGAAATGGTAGATTGTCGGTTGCAAACTCACCCTCGTGTTTCTAACATGTGAATGTAAACAACCTCCTCTTCCGCTCCCTGTAGCTGTTCAAGGGCTTCATGTCGAAACATGAGAGCATGGCAACAGCAATGGAAGTGCAAGAAAATCTTGATACCGTTCTTAAACCATACATAGAGTACAGAGAGAGAGCTGGATTGGATGGTGATGGGGGTCCTGAAGATGATGATGATGATGATGATATTGATCAAGATAATGATCACAATCATGATTATCATCATGACAATAATATTGATAGTCAAAATAATGATAATGACAATCATGAAGGTTCTAACAATCACGATAATAACATAGACAATGAGGATAACTGGCAAGAACAAGCCATTGGCAGTTCAAAAGATGAGCTTTAGATAAAATCCAGTACAATGTAGTGTAAAATGCACGAAAAGGAGCATTTTATCATGTTTAAGTTATTAAATATTTGAGTTTTAGTGGATTTTTTTGTGATATCAGTGTTATTTTAACCACTGCTGGGACGACGAGTTGCAGATTTTTTTTGGGATCTCTTTCGTTTGGGGCTTTTTGACCGCACTCGAGTAAAACCACCTTGGCCCCGTACCCTTGATTCTTGATTATTCATTGTAAATTTAAGTTTTTAAAAAACGACAATTTATGTATTATACCGGTCTATTTATTTACGAGACCATTGTCTGAAATAGGAAGGCACATTAGTGCGGTCTCAACGGTCGTATGTATACTTTTGCATCAATGTGTTTATAATATTAAAGTTAAGCAGCTGTATCTGTGTCGCCTATGTCTTACAAAATTTCAAATCATTATCACACACATAATAAGACCTTTTTGTTGGCGCGTTGACGTCTACCTATATACATAGTAAACGGTCAAAATTGTGTTTTGTTCAATACGTTAATTACCGGAAGAGCAACAAAGAATTTATTCTAAATAACTCACAGTCCGACACTCCACTAAATTCAAAACATACAGCTAATCTAAGAATGATTATTTACTAGTTTGACTAGTAATTACCCTAAAGTACAATATATCTGGTGTAATGTTCGAATCATTAATATGTATTAAAGCAGGATTGCGCATTTATTGCTGAGTTTTGAAGCCGGAAGTACGTCACATTTTTAGACTTGTGGCCATGTTCGAAGGCCCCGCTTGAACATCAAATGCTATACATTTTTACTGCGGGATGTTTTGTTTTCGTTTTGAAACAAAAGTTTCTCGTTTTAAGGCAAAAGCTTCCTAAAAAATCAGTTTTCTAAAAGAAACTACGTTAATTCGATTTTTGAGTGAGGCCATTCCACATGGCTGCCACTCTCTAAATATGACGTGTTTCCGGCTTCAATGTTATTTGTATTTTGTATTACGATGCACTATCCAGTCTTAATACATATCAGTGGTTCGAATGAAAGAGCAATTACCAAACATCACCACAGGTAGTCCAAAATACCACTATGTTTTTGTTTTCTCTCGAATAAACGCCATTATTATTTATTGAAACTATTTTAAGAGATTTGATTGGTTAACAGCTAAAGGTTGAATCGTCATATCCGCTTGGTAGTTGCCCAAATATTTTTTCCTTAAAGCTTTCGGACAATTTCATGCTGTTCCATTATTAGCAACTTGTGTCTTCTTACTTACAAAGCAAGCGTTTAAACAGATCGAGTATAAATATTTTCAAGAAATAGTAAAACAATTATTGAATTCGGTTCTCGCAGGATATGAGGAATTATTAAGGCCTCGGTTAGTGTTATCTGAAGGCTTCGGCAGATGCTGTAACACAAACTCTGCCTTAATCATTCCTCTTATCCTGCTCGACCTCGTTCAATAATTGTTTAATATTTGCGTTCTTCTGTCTAAAATACTTATACTTTGTGCTACATGAAGTACACGACGACACATTATCCCCCTTCTTCTATCGTTTCAATTCGCGTGTTCAGCATTGTTTGGCAACAGTTTATTACTATACATTATAAAAGGTTGGCAAGAAAATCTCAATGTTTTGACTATATAAAGAACTAAACGACAAAAAAGCCTACAAGAAAACATTACATATTCACAGAAAAAACTCAATCCTGACTACGGATGCAATCTAAGCACTATGTACATTGCACATATTTTTTCAGCTAAATACAACATTACAAGGCACGAATTTTGTGAAAATTCTTCACATTTTTCATCGCTTTTGTGCAAAACCTATCCAGGATGACACTAGCCTGCCTTACGTCACAACTTAAAGCAATCAGATCCGCTAACTAAAATACAAAAAAAAAATTAGCGCGAAGCAACAACCGGGGTGGGTTGGGGGACTTGAGAGTTTACAAGACCTGGCAAGAAATTGGAAAGCGATTATATTTTTTGAAAAAACAGAGTTTTATATAAAATACAAAATATGTGAGGAGCTAACAGAGAAATACTTGCCCGGTAAGGACAATCGTTTTGTTGTCGGTATACTAGTCTGTTTATGCAGTGGCGGGTCCAGGGTAAGTCAAAATAATTTATAGCAGCTCAATTTTAAATTCAAAATAACTTTATAACAATGTCATAGGTTGTGAATTTGAAAAGAAGAAAATCTAACCAATGAAGTTGCTTTGAAGGTATTTTAAAATGTAAATGTATCCTAGAATGAGCTGTGGTAAAATACAAAGAAGTATAACAAATACAAAGAACTATAAAAAGTGGCCAAATTTATCCGTTGTTTTGAGAAAAGTTTCACAAAAAAAGCAAATCTATGCAGTGTGCAATTGATTTATTAGACTGGTGTCGTGTGAACTAAATACTCGACCAGGTCCATAAAACTTTCCTTTAGTGCATGAAATAATTAACATGGGTCGAAGTATTTTCTCGCATTCAACTATGTATTACATGCACACGAGCTCCAGAGTGGATATGTTTGAGGAGCAAAACTTAGTTTAAAACTATTGAAAGAAACTAGACTGACAATGATGAATCAAAACAGTTAACCTTCAATTTATACGTTCTACGAGTAGTTTGTACAACGTCGTAGCTATAGGCTGTTTTTTGGTACTTTTGCACGTCGCCCATGCTTTTTTTAGTAAAGCATTTTTCCAAAAATAATTTACTGATTCTCAGCTAACAAAAATTGATTTGAGCCTTAGTCAACACGCATAAAGTCAAAAATATTATCCACTTCCTTCGTTGTATTGGAGCATCGGCTTGTCAAGACACTCCAATATAGTATATCTCAAAAGAAAACTTTTCAAACTTGGATCTGTAGTAATACGTATTCGCTAAACGTTCTGTTGTGCATGAATGTTTTTTTCTGGCTACCGTTTCTTTAATACAACTTTTCACTGGCCGACTGAGAATTTTAACATGATTAGACCCCCATTGGATTTGCCGTTGAGCAGCAGCGCAGCCATCCCAGCGCACGTTACGTCATTGCATACATTATTATATAAACCTAAGACTGGTAACTTTCTCATCATATCGAACTGACACACGTTAGAATTTCGCTTCAAACAAAAAATTAACACAATTTACTGCAACTGAAAAAAACTAGATACAAATGACCTTGAGTATCTCTCATGAATTTCTAGAAAGATTTTGGATAAAAATACGATTCAGAAATACTCAGTAAATTTGTTCAATAAAAAGTTTTTTTGATCGAAATTTTTCGTGTAGATAGGCGAGATGCAAATTGCCATACAAACCTCACTATCGGAAACAACTTCGGCTGAGCAAGTTCATATTATTGACTGCTATTGAAGCAGTCTTTTCTTCGGCGTTTCCGAGTTGCAACCAGCCAATAGCAGCTTAGCCGCCGAAGTTGTTTTCGATAGTGACGTTTGTAGGACAATTTAGGATATTTATATAATAGTGTATGCAATGACATAACGTGCGCTTGGATGCCTGGGGCAGCAGTGAATATGGTCAACAGGAGCTTGTTTGGAGGTATTTTTTGACAGCTATAAATTCTCGATGAAAAAATTTAATGATCCTATTTTTGTAAAGCGGGACAAACACATCAGTTTGACACGTGATCAATTGGTACATATATTAAGAATTCATGCAGCCGGCCAATAGAAACGTTTATCGATCTCGGCCATGTGGTCCTTTTGACATGCCGTTTTGAACTTCATAATCATACAAAAGCCCTACACATGCGATACTACATTCTATAAATAAATTGTTTCTAGAATTTTGGATAACACCTAATAATCTGGACAACATTTATTTTTCGTTTTTGCTTAGGGAAGGGGAGAGGCGACATAGATGATCTCTCTTTTTCGCTGAATTTCCTTTGCGGATATTCAAAATTAATTTATTACGCAATTTTACATCTATTCTATAGGATGGGGCAAATTATGAGTGCCATAATGGCAGTTTTGTTACTACAGAGTCTATTTTATCGGCTATGAAATGTGTAATGCGAGAATTAGAGATTCCATGGATGCATGTTGTCGAAAATTAAAGGAATATCTGATTAGTATATAACTTATTACATGTCATAAGAGCTTCATTATTGAATTATCAAAAACTATGATTTTTGAATTACAGTGACACAAAGCTTTGACTTCCTGAGGACTTCTGGCTACTGCTCCATTTCCTTTCAATTTGACATACCCCCCCTAAAAAAACAAAGATTTACCTATATTTTGTCATAAATGTCATGGTGAATAAATTAAATTGAATTGATTGAATAAACTGGCATTTCCCTTTGCCAAAGAAGTCTGTTATCGATTGCATATTCCCGACCCAGACTGTTGAAATTCACCACACGGACAAACAGTGGATGACTCCCAGCATAAAAAACTTGTTAACCTAAGGCAGAAGGTTCTCCACTCTGACAACAAAAATCTATGGCGTTATTACCGAGTTAAGGTACGAAACGAGATGAGACTGAGAAAAACGTACATACTACGAAAACAAGGAGAAAAACTTGAAAAATAGTGACCCTTAAAAGTGACGGTCCAGCATTAATCAGATGCCAGGGGCGGGAAAGACCCACATTAAACAACATCACAATTGTTCGTGACGGTGTAACTGTGTCAGGTATAGAGACCTTGCTCAAATGCTACACACATGTTTCCTAAGCGTCAATGATGATCTTCCTAGCCTTGATCTATCCTCGCTAACTGCTCTTCTTCACCGTGCAAGCGACTTGTCGATAGAAGCCACGATACCTGTGCAGAAACTTTTAAAACGATCCCGGATCCTGATTTAAAACCTAACCGCATTTCACCACCGCTTAGTTCCAACATGAATGATTGAGAAACAGTTCCCATTACTGTGGAACCGAACGAAGCAAAAATAGTTTTTTATTACATAAAGTACAGTGCTTTATGTACTTTTTTAAACACGAGCAGGAGTGTTTTATTAGGTATAAAGAAATGAGCGCGAAGCGCGACTGGTCTTGTACCCAATAAAACGACATACGAGTGTTTTAAATGCTTCGAAACATTTGCATAACAAAGCCAAATCTTAATATAAAAATATTTATATAAAAATCTTTACATAAAAATCTTCATATAATTTGCATAACAATATCTTTTGTATTATTTCATAATGAAGTGTTCTCTTGCAGGTATGCAGAGGCATGCACGTGATTTATTTAGCACTGGATATTGGTTATATAGATTTCTTAATGGGAAGTGCTGACGTATGGTATCTACACACGCGTTAATTTGTTTTCGCAAAACGAACGAGCGAGTGCAACGAGCGAGTGAGTTTGGCGAAAACAAATTAACAAGTGTGTAAATACCGTACATAAGCACTTTCCATTATGAAATTTGTTTATTTTATAGAAACTGATATTTTCTATTCAAAAGATTGCCTTCACCCAACCTAAATTTGGCTCACTTAAACCATAGGCGGCCCAATTCAGTGTGTAGTTTCATATAGAGATCAGTGCGCACGTAAACACACTTCGTAGTTTATAGTTAATTTCCTAAGGTTGGCAACTCTTTGAACTTTTTGAAATACACGGCACGAAATAAATCTGTAGTTTATCAAAACCAGAAAGAAAACAGCTTTAAAAACAACACAAATATAAACTAGGATAATTTTACTAACCTGTTAGCAACTTTTCTTGTGAAAACACGGCTTTAAACGGTCCGTATTTGAACGAACTATAAAGGTATTTTGCCGATTTCTCGTCTGTAACTATGCGGGATGCCCTCATCCTGCTACTGGAAAGAGTTTTAAATGACGAATCCGTGCAGCGATTGGCTTAACTATGAATTTTTAACGTTAAAACTTTGACAAGCCAATCGCTGCACGGATTCGTCATTTAAAACTCTTTCCAGTAGCAGGATGAGGGCATCCCGCAAACAAGGGCGAATAATGTTAGCCAATCAGCGCGTTTGTTGACATTTTGCGTAATTGACCAATCAGAATGCATGAAATTCACAATATGTAAACAAAAGGAGTGGGAAAATAGCACCTTGTTCTATGGCCTCCGTGCCATTCGTTATTGCACTTCTCACTTCAAAAACAACAAATTGTGAGAAGGCGTGATTTTTTTTACAATTTCCTCGGGGGAATTTTTTAAATTCGATCTAGAACGCGAAAGATCAACGTTTCAATAACCGTGTTTTTATGCGCGCAAGAAAGATACCAATCAGCTCTATCGATACTATATGTAGACGTAGCTTTGTGTTACCTTACTTCCTTTATGCACACTTTATGCTGGAGATATGTCACCAGGTTTTGCAGGTTATGACTGGCCATCATCGTGATCACGGCTCGACTCCAGCGTTCGCCAATGGCGAATTCTTTGTAACAAAGTGTCAATGTTTATTGTTTCGCTTTGATCGTCGACCAGTTGGTCGTACTCGTCGTCGTCATCATCGTCACTTAATTCCTCGTTCTCGTCGCTTTCCTCAGCAGCAGAAGGCACGGACACATTTGAAACAGACTTGTTTGCTGTTTGACCAAGCTCTTTAACTTTTGATGATAACGCTGTGTTACAGATCGGGCAATCTCCGATATTTGGGAGGATGCATGCGATGTGGAACGAATGCCCACATCACTGAGCTATACTATATGGCCCACATCCATGAAAAACCGTTCACATGGAGCTCTGTTTGTTGCAGTTGAGCAAATCGCATTTCCTAAAAGTTTTAAAGTAAGTTTTATATTTTATAATTCATATTATTATAATTTGTCACGACTTAAAATATTAAATGAGCTCTATTAAATATGTGAGAACTTCATTAACATGTGCTAATTAAAGGTTGTCCCAACTCTACCCTCTATTCATCACATGTGCCTTTTTTAATAACAGAGTGTGTTGTGTTTTTCAAAGCATGTGCATGTCCTAAGTAAACCAAGATCTCTTTGAATAGTGAAGTATTAAAGGCTTGGGGTTTTTTTAATTGAGGTATGTAAGAATATTATTCCATTTACCTGGCTGGGTTTGGTTGATTTTCCACGGACAAGAATCCTAGAGGTAGGACTTGATTGGTAACAATTTTTTGACCAAACAGGTTAGGAAGTTTCCACTTGCTTGTGTGTTTAGGTTGACGGGGTGCCCGAGGTTGTTGAAAAGCTTTGTTGGGGTTTGTATAGAGGGTCTCAAACTTGTTGGTTAGAAATTTGGCTGCTTTGGTTTTCAACTTATCTATTCTTTTTGTACTGAAATTAAACTTTCTAGGTGGTACAAATACAGATTGGAAGGCATTTAGATCATGTTTGCAGACATCAATTTCTTTGACCTTGAGTGCAATGTGATCTGCAGTGTCTGCTTCTTTTGTTCTTCGTCGTAACAGCGAATGAAAATTCTCCACTGGATATTCGTCAAAAGCCAACAAGTGTTGATGTAGGGTGTTGAACATGGATGGGATATTTTCTTGCCAGTGGAGGAGTGCAGAAAGTGGCACCAGTAGTGCTTTGTCGTAGTGGCGTCGGCGGAACACAACAAACATAACTCAATATCTTTGCACTTGTAAAAGACAGAGAAAATCATATCTCTCACAAGTGTCCACCCTCCATATAATACTTCCATAGCTTTATTTCCAAAAAGAAAGGTGTAGAGATCAGCAAATACCTCATGGAATTGTAACAAAACACATTCTCTGGCATTCAACGAAATATGTAATTGATCGATCAACAGGATTACATTCTTCAGTGCTGCAGGTACTGTAGGAATATTAGAATAAACCAGCTGTCTGATAAAAAATTGCATTGGCCAGTCACCAATGAAAGGAGCAACAAATTGGTTGAGGTAAATGTCTAGACAGAAGACAATACAGAAGACATCTTTTAGTGCAAAGACATTGAGTTCCTCACACTGGTCAATCCCCTTGACAATTACATTCCATTGGTGTTGAGTATTTATTCCATAGTCTTCAAGTGCAACAAGTATGAACTGTTTTATGAATCATTAATCCACTGTTGGGTTATGTTTGTTGTGTTCCGCCGACGCCACTACGACAAAGCACTACTGGTGCCACTTTCTGCACTCCTCCACTGGCAAGAAAATATCCCATCCATGTTCAACACCCTACATCAACACTTGTTGGCTTTTGACGAATATCCAGTGGAGAATTTTCATTCGCTGTTACAACGAAGAACAAAAGAAGCAGACACTGCAGATCACATTGCACTCAAGGCCAAAGAAATTGATGTCTGCAAACATGATCTAAATGCCTTCCAATCTGTATTTGTACCACCTAGAAAGTTTAATTTCAGTACAAAAAGAATAGATAAGTTGAAAACCAAAGCAGCCAAATTTCTAACCAACAAGTTTGAGACCCTCTATACAAACCCCAACAAAGCTTTTCAACAACCTCGGGCACCCCGTCAACCTAAACACACAAGCAAGTGGAAACTTCCTAACCTGTTTGGTCAAAAAATTGTTACCAATCAAGTTCTACGTCTAGGATTCTTGTCTGTGGAAAACCAACCAAACCCAGCCAGGTAAATGGAATAATATTCTTACATACCTCAATTAAAAAAACCCCAAGCCTTTAATACTTCACTATTCAAAGAGATCTTGGTTTACTTAGGACATGCACATGCTTTGAAAAACACAACACACTCTGTTATTAAAAAAGGCACATGTGATGAATAGAGGGTAGAGTTGGGACAACCTTTAATTAGCACATGTTAATGAAGTTCTCACATATTTAATAGAGCTCATTTAATATTTTAAGTCGTGACAAATTATAATAATATGAATTATAAAATATAAAACTTACTTTAAAACTTTTAGGAAATGCGATTTGCTTAACTGCAACAAACAGAGCTCCATGTGAACGGTTTTTCATGGATGTGGGCCATATAGTATAGCTCAGTGATGTGGGCATTCGTTCCACATCGCATGCATCCTCCCAAATATCGGAGATTGCCCGATCTGTAACACAGCGTTATCATCAAAAGTTAAAGAGCTTGGTCAAACAGCAAACAAGTCTGTTTCAAATGTGTCCGTGCCTTCTGCTGCTGAGGAAAGCGACGAGAACGAGGAATTAAGTGACGATGATGACGACGACGAGTACGACCAACTGGTCGACGATCAAAGCGAAGCAATAAACATTGACACTTTGTTACAAAGAATTCGCCATTGGCGAACGCTGGAGTCGAGCCGTGATCACGATGATGGCCAGTCATAACCTGCAAAACCTGGTGACATATCTCCAGCATAAAGTGTGCATAAAGGAAGTAAGGTAACACAAAGCTACGTCTACATATAGTATCGATAGAGCTGATTGGTATCTTTCTTGCGCGCATAAAAACACGGTTATTGAAACGTTGATCTTTCGCGTTCTAGATCGAATTTAAAAAATTCCCCCGAGGAAATTGTAAAAAAAATCACGCTTTCTCACAATTTGTTGTTTTTGAAGTGAGAAGTGCAATAACGAATGGCACGGAGGCCATAGAACAAGGTGCTATTTTCCCACTCCTTTTGTTTACACATTGTGAATTTCATGCATTCTGATTGGTCAATTACACAAAATGTCAACAAACGCGCTGATTGGCTAACATTATTCGCCCTTGTTCATCCCGCATAGTTACAGACGAGAAATCGGCAAAATACCTTTATATTTCGTTCAAATACGGACCGTTTAAAGCCGTGTTTTCACAAGAAAAGTTGCTAACAGGTTAGTAAAACTATCCTAGTTTATATTTGTGTTGTTTTTAAAGTTGTTTTCTTTCTGGTTTTGATAAACTACGGATTTATTTCGTGCCGTGTATTTCAAAAAGTTCAAAGAGTTGCCAACCTTAGGAAATTAACTTTATACGAAGTGTGTTTACGTGCGCACTGATCTCTATATGAAACTACACACTGAATGGGCCGCCTATGCTTAAACGTCAAGCGCCTGGCAAAGAGCACTTTACTTTTGCAAAAACCCAAAGCAAAACGTCATCGTGTACGACGCCGTATGTACAGTATATGAAAATTGCTTTGCTTTTTGAAGCCAGATCTAATAATATAAACCCTAATAAACCAGCAGTTTTTAATTTTTCTTTCAAATAAGCAAAGAATAGAAAGCCTATCTTTTCAAAATCTCAAAAAGTTCATATGATGTAAATGCAACTTACCTAGCTGTTTGTTTTGGTATAACTGCCGTGTCTTTTGCTTGCATATTTCTCTTTCAAAAATATATTTTCGGTTTTTTATAAAATTGTAAATCTTTGTAAACATGGGAAATTGCCCAACGTGTCGAATTTAAATCTAAAATAGACTTTCAGACACAGCCAGCAACTTGAAAAAAATCTCGCCGAAAAGTTTGCCGGCTGTGAACGAATTCACTGCTATGTAAACACAGGCTCGCACTGATTGGACGAAACGGTTTTTTCACGTGTGAAAAAATCGTTTCATGATTCTGATTGGATAACGCTCGTTAAGAACAAATCACGAAACGGCTTTTCATACGAGAAAAATCGTGCGTAAATATCAGTATCTATATAATAAAATTAGTTCATGAATTATTAATGAGTTTTTGAAAAGGATTTCGGGCATTGCTAAAACTGATAATCTCACATGTGAGATTATTTATGATAATTTTACATGTGAAAATTATCGCTTTTCAAACAATCACCAATGATAGCTTCTGAACATTTTATATTGTTGTAAAACCTGTAGTTTATATAATAAACAGAAAAATGCATGGGTGCATGGAAATACCAGATTTATTTCTCGTGTTGAACATGATATTTCTCATAGATATTATGTTCAACACTCGAAATAAATCTGGTCTTTCCGCACACCCATGTATCATTCTCCATATAATTCCTAAAATGTGTCCATTTGCTGACAATGAACTTTTGTAGCTTTATATATTTTTTAGCTTTAAATATTCCTAGTGAATATTGTATTTTACAATTTAATTATTGTTAACATATTGCAATTCACCTTTGGTGCTATAGTATGTTTAATACACCATTAATAATAATAATAACATTATTAATGATAATAATAACAATGATAATAATAATACCATTAATAAAATAATGATTATAATGCTTTATTGCTTGTATCTTATCAAAATATTCAGTGGTTCCCATAATTGCGTACATTGCTTAAACAAATAAAGTAATGTGTTTGCGCAGCCCATATATTATACCCTTATGCTATGGGCATTTTATTATTTTTTTTGTAAAAATGCTCCTTTTTTCATGGATTAATAGAGTTATAGTTTGTTTCGCAGAAGAAATGTCGCAAAGCACCACATGATTGGTCATTGAGGAAACCTTTTGGGTTCATCTCAACGCAATCTTCATTCCAAAAATTGTCTGGTTGACCATGACCAAATTTTGTAAGGGTCACAGGTGAGCCATCACTCCAGACCCACACCCCTTCTTCAGCGATATCGTTTAAACCAAGCCATGCGCCACCTTTCACTAAAAGCAATAATATATGGATGTTAAATCTTTTGCTGCTACGCCCGTGATGTATTGGTATAATTCTATTATTGTATTGGTATTGTACCCATTTGTACTCAAACAAAAATATACAATTTATCAAATTAAGCCACTGGCTAATTCTAACAAACATTTATGGAGGCTAGATACCAGGCCGCCGTATTGTTAGTTTTGCCTGGAAAGTGCTAAGTGCTATTGTACGAGTAGGAAAAACTTTTCTGCTTAATGGACCGATTGCATTATGGACAAAATTTTGAAAAAATTTGAAGTGGGAAAATTTGAAGAGCATCCTAAAATTAGTAAAATTGCAAAGTTTGGTCGCGAAATGTTGTAAAATGAGGAAAATATAGCCCTGCAAAATTTGCGAATTTTGTATACTTTTGTTTCATCGCTTTCTCGATGTTTTGGTATCAATTTTACGTGCGTAATACAAAAATATACAAAATTTGCCGTCTTCACAGGCTTACATTTTCCACATTTTACAACATTTCCCAACCAAACTTTGCAATTTTACTATTCTTGCGGCGTATCCCTAACGAAAAAGTTGTTTCAGAGACGGAAAGAAGTAAGATTAAATCTGTCCATGGGTTAACATGCTCACATGATTGTGAGCAAAAATTTGTTGGATGTTTTCAGTATGAAATAAAATTGTAAACATATACTAGCATTTACCATCAGGATTGTTCTCAATGAATGTTTGGTGTAGAAAAGAATATTCTTCTTCAGTTGAAGTGGAGGCCAGATGTCCTCTTTTTTTTCGACAGTATTTCTTTGCATCTTCAAAACTAAGCTTTGATGGTACGAACATGAAGTAACTAAGATGAAACGCATACCATGGTGTGTCTGAATTGGAAACATATATCATACATTATTAATGATCAATATTTGAGAAATTTGAATTAGGGGTGATAATTCCATGTCAAATCATCAAGGCGGTGAAACCAAGGTGTCAGGGATTTGCCTCACGCTTACATCACAGAAAGGTACTGATGAAATAAGCAAAATATCAAAATTTCGCGTCTTTAGCGTTCATGCTACAGGGAATGTGACTAAAAAACCCGCTGACAGTAGCATTTTTGCAGAAAAAGAGACGTGTCATAGACAGGAAGTCATTTTTCATTTCATTATATTTTCGGCTGCAATGGCGAGGAGTTGACGAAAAGTTGATATGACGCAGTCAATGACGCAGAATCCAAAAATGTTATCCAAAAAATTGGATGTTGTAATGCCAAACATTTTTTTGCATGCAATATAAATTGCAATACTTACAGGAAACACTTATGTTTAATAGTTCGTGATTAGTGCATGTGGCCAACTACTAATGTACTTCGCATTTGTAATATCATAAAGGCTGTTGATTCTCGTTCATTTTTTCGAGGATGGATGAATTGTTTCAAAAAACTTCAACAGCTGTAGACCTTGAATTGCTGTGCTACTTATTTTCAAAATGCTTGGTGCCTTTCACAATCGGTTGGACATTTTAGCAAGTTATGAGGGATTGCCAATATAAATAGATCGTATAGACCCCGAACTTTTATTTAGGTATTAAACTTTTAGGCTATACAATTTACATGTACATATCTGACTTCATGCTCTCTCTTCAACAGTGTAACACTAACTCTCTCTCGTGTACTCTGACATACTCTGTTATATGCATGCACTGTTTGCTATCTCAATTAAACACTAACTAAATTCCTAGCCCATATTATAAGATCATATAACTATGACGTCAGCAGATTTAATTTCTAGACTCATAGTTTACAAACTGACACCTTGTAACAAGACAACCGTCAATCTTTTCTACGGCTGGCGGGACAATGTCTTGGACTGACGGATACTTTGAGGCTGGCCTTTAGGAATCTCTGCGCAAAATTGGTAACACAGCAATTCAAAGTTCTACAGCTGTGGCAGTTTTGTAAAACAATTCATCCATCCTCGATTAAAATGAACGAAAATCAACGGCTTTTATGATAATGCCGATATGAAGTACATTTAATTTAGTAGTTGGCCACGTGCATTAATCACAGACCAAACATAAGTGTGTCCTGTAAGTATTGCAATTTAAATTGTATGCAAATAAATGCTTGGCATTACAACATCTATCTTTTTTTGATGACATTTCTGGATTCTGCGTCATTGAAAACAGTAAATATCAACTTCTCGTCAACTGATGGCCATTGCAGTCGAAAATATAAGGAAATGAAAAATGATTTCTTGTCTATGACGACACGTCCATTTTTTGGCAAAAATGCTGATGTCAGCGTTTTTTTTGCTGGTTACATTTCCCCTGTAGTCTGAACGCTAAAGACGCAAAATTTTAACACCATGTTTATTTTATGAGTACTTTACTGTGACGTAAACGTGAGGCAAATCCCTGACACCTTGGTGTCCCCGTCTGGATGATTTGACGTGGAATTACCCTTAGTCAAATCATATGCGTTATATTTTTTGATATGCTTGATTCAGTCAGTGGCGTAGCCGGCCCAGGAATTCAGTCAATGCAAATTTCAAGTTAATTATCATTATTCATCTCTTTAAAAGTTAATTGTCTTCGCAGTCAATGAACATGGAAATATTTGCATGGTGGGCTGGCTGCGCGCTACTGGATTCAGTGCTTATCATATTACTGTCTGCACTCTCGTATTTCACTGCAATTACGTTTAAATTACTAAAGTGATATTTTTACACTAGCATCAAGAAATGCGTTTCAAATTATTTTCCTGCTGCAATATTGAACATTAAATATTTGAATAATAGAAAAAAAAAGTTTCTACTGTCCTAGCCAATTGTTCTGAAGGCCGGTTAGCTTGACTCAGGTAAATGTAAAATTGAAATGATACTTACAGCAATTAACTTGTTTATAATCTTGTAAATTATTCTTTTTAAATCTTGGCTGGATCAATATCAATTTTAATGGTTGCTGTAGCTTTAAAATTAGCAAGCATGTAGAAACAGAGAAATGAAAACAGCGGGTTAACCCTTGGTAAACAGTGGTTAAGGCTAACCCTGCTTTGAACAACTGGCTCCAGCTGATGTAGGAAGCACGACAAAAAAACTGTCTGGCACTTTTTTCAAAAGCATCCAATTTTTGATTAAAATTAAATTGTCGGTATAATTTCTGTATTTTTCTTTTTTCCCAAATATATATTAGAATTTACATTTCTTGTATAAGTTTTGGCGAATTCAATTTTTTATACAGATATGAATAATTCATAAATTATAAACAAATAAACCGATTTTGTGTTTTCTTCCTATTTCTATAGCCTGTTACTTCGCGGTGAAATCAGCCGCTAGGTGGCTAAGCAAAGATTTGAGATGCATCCTGAATGCTATCTGAAGTATATATAGTGAATATGCTTAAACTTTTTATCTCAAAGCAAAAGAAAATCCTATTGATATCACTCGGTGAGTCTGAATAAAATCTTGGCCAATAACTGAATAAGAAAAATATTCAAGAACCAGAAATTTCTAATAGCGGATGGATATACATAGTTTGGACGATAAAATAGCAAGACTTGTTGAGTCAAAACATCACCTTTTTCAACACTTTTAAGAAAATTCTTCTCCTAAAAAAATTGAAGAAGTGTTTAGCTTGGATGAAGAACAGAGTTGATAGAAATTATCCCTTCGGCCGGAAGAAAGAAGGTGCAATGAGGCAATCTTTGATTATACAGAATGAATCAAAGGGGAACTTCGGTCTCAAATGAAGTTAGGTTTAAATGAAATATCGTACCTTTATTAGCTTGTTCCTAAAGTATTTCCGTCTAAATAATTATAGTAAAGGAGAAATTGCTCTCCAAAGTTCGCATAATATTCAAATTTGGGCGCCATTTTGCTCTTTTCCGTGCAAATGCGGATTTGGTCAGCGCCTCATTTGTAACGTCAATGAGTGAAATTTTTGCAGAAAATATTCAAAAATACATTGGAGCGAGTATTAATTGCTTTATAGTTAAACGATTAGACGCAAAAAGCGGCATTGTTCTGTACCTTTATGTAAAAATTACAGTCAAAAGACTAAAGAGACAGGTATAAGCTATCATAGATTGCCAAATGGTCCACTAAAAAACGTCTGGCTACGAAATATACTTCGAGAGAATCCTCGTCCACGTGCCCATACGTTCGTCTGTAGTGCACACGTCACAGAAGATTGTTTTCAACCCGGTGTTGAAATTGTACCTGGTTTTAAAAAGGTCAAGACGCTAATATCATCGGCAATACCGACAGTTTTTAAGTTTGGTTCAAGGGACAACGGTAAAAAGGCCAAACCATCGAGTATGAGGCAAATACAAAATCGAGAAAGGAAGGTTGGTTTTGATTTGTACTGTGTATTAGAGCCACAATATCAAGGGTTATTTATTTACCAATCCCAAGAGTTTTGGCTTCTAAAATTGTTTACAATTGATTTGGATATAGTTAGATAGGTATTAGATAGACACTATTATGTAAACAGCGCTGACATTTATAGCATAAACATGTTTTGACATGTAAAATACATTTAAGTATTGTTATTTAATTGATTTTATCAATTTGTACGGTTAACATTGTTAAGGCTGTAGAAACAGAAAAGGAAGAATTTGTTTCTGGTAATTCACCTGGCTACTCCCATAAAAATGAAACCATGGATATTTCCAATGATTTTGAACAAGTCACAGTACAGAACACTGAACTCAAAGTGCACAAGGAGGATCAGACTTCCTCAGAACAGGTTACAATGTTTAGAACAATTGGGACACAAGCACTAGGAATGCTGATGACATCAACAAATTTTTTCATTTAGAAGATCACTGTTACTCATTGGGCCCCAAAACTCAATTCTTAACTGATGACCATTTTGAAGTTGCAAAATCATGCCCAACACCATCCACACCACACCAGACCTTAACGACAAGTCCATCATTTTATCCACATGTGGTGATAACCAACATGAACTGGTAATATTGGAATCTGGGCATGAAGCATTTTCAATTGAATCCGATAATAATGGCTGTTTGAGTGATAGCTGTTCCTCATATTGTCCTTCAGCTTCTGACAACGACTCTGAAACAGATGATGAATTTCTCGATGGCACTACACCTTCCACTGTAAAAAAAATTTATAGTATTTGAAAGTCAGTTATTTAAGTTATTTAAGCTGTGTCAAAATTGTTGTAGCCCTATTGATACAACAACACAACTTAGTCAGAGAAGTATGGTAACTATTGCTGCAAGTTGTATTAATGGCCATACCTTTTCCTGGCAGTCTCAACTAATAATCAGTGGATCTGCTGCTGGAAATCAGCTGATTCCAGCATCAATTTTATTTAGTGGCAGCACATACAAACACATTGCAGACTTGCAAAATACCTTAACCTGGAATTCATTCAGTCTTCACATTATTACACAACACGAACAACAACTCTGTTCCCAGTGGTAAACCATACATAATTATATAGAAATTTAAACTGTTGCTCTAAAACAGATGAAGCAAAGTGGCAGTGTGGATATATGTGGAGATGGGCGATGTGACAGTCCGGAACATTTAGCAAAATATGGGACTTATACCATCATGGATGAAAAAACTAATTTGATAATTGAAATCAGTGTTGTACAAGTAAACAGAAGTAACATCCTCAAATGCAATGGAGAATGAAGGTTGTAAAAGAACATTGAATTCAATAATCAAAAAGAAAATTCCAATCTGTTGCCTGACAACAGACCGCCACACAATCATAACTGCTAAAATGAGGTCAAGCTATCCTAAAATTACCCACCAATATGATGTATGGCACATAAGTAAATGGATAACCAAAAAAATAACCAAAAAGGCAAAAAAGAAGGGCTGTAAAGAGTTATTGCCATGGATACGGAGTGTATCAAACCATTTGTGGTGTGTGCAGCAACCTGTGACGAGAGTGCTGACATCTCAAGGGAAAAATGGCTGTCATTATTATACCATATCACTAGTAAACATCGATGGAAAACTTCAGAAGACTTCCAAAATGTCAAAAAGTGTGGACATCCTTCAATAAGTCAAAAGGACTAAAAGTCCATAAAATGGCTTGAAGCTGGCTCTCCGGCACATGTTGCATTAGAAGAAGTCGTGACGACAATAAGCTTTTGAAGGATATTGGTAAACTTACAGAATTCCATCCTACTGGTCAACTGGAATCATCCCATTCCCTTATGACAAAATATGTTCCCAAATGAAAGCACTTTCGTTACAATGGAATAGTAGCTTGAACCCAGTTGGCTATTCTCGATCACAATACTAACGTCAACAGAAGCCAAGCAGAAGTGAAACAGGGAGTCAATAAAGGCGAGAAACGATTTAAGCAGGTTTGTGCAAAGCAAAGGAAGAACTAGATAACAAAGGAAATAAGGACCCCAAAATCCACTGCCTTTGTTGAAGGAATGATAGACCGTGTGTTGCAATGTAAGAATGGCAAGAAGCTTTAAAAATATAATCCAGCTAAACAAGCTCAATGCATAGCACCAACTCCAAAGCCTTGAAAACAGGAGGCTATTGAACACCATAAGTCAAGGCTGCCTGGAAAAAAAATGAAAAACACAATTGCCACTAAAAACTCGGCCTTAAGATATTTACAAGTCTTCTGACATATCAAATAACTCACTGTAATCCCACAACAATAGAATTATTCATCAGCAAAACGAAATCCAACAAATTCAAAGTCATCTTCATTGCCTGGTAGTGGAAAGTGTGCTCAAATACAACTAACTGCACAAGATGGAAGGACAACTCGTATTTCTTTCCCTAGAATTCCCCAACACCATCGCACTAGCTGGCGGTAAGCAACATGTGCTTGGGACCTTCGTAACCTCGACTTCCCTTCTGTTTTTTATAATCAAGCCAAGCAGCATGCAACACCCATTGATCTAAACAGACTGTATGAAAACCGGGGTTATCAGTTATGCAATCATTCAAAAACCTCGTCGTTTTTACTAGCAAATCGTTCAATCTCGTGAGAAAAGACGCATTCATGTTCTCTATCCATGACCTGACAATGTTCACATGAGCACCTAACAACAGTCAACAAGGAACGACTTTGCCACTGACTTGAATAGAATTGATACAATTTAAGAACAAGAAAATTCCAACCAACAAAGTTATGATTTACCAGTCTAAGTTGCCCAAACGAACAAGCGAAGTTTCCCCTTGGATCAGCATGTGTTCTTCCCCGTTGATGTCAGCAAACTCGTCACTCACACTGTACGAATCTCGTCTAGGTTCAAACTGATAGCCAAGGATTGCGTCCGCTTGTAAAAGATCTGTATGGAATTCATCTAAACTCTCACCTGATGAGCTGGAAGTGCTTGATTCCGACAAACGGTCACTTGACGATTTTAATGGATTGACATTCATCGTAAAAGCTAAATAATGCTGTATTTCTGTATAAAAACAATATGCTTTGCCGTGCAGATTTCACTCACTGTCGTTACAAAATGAGGCGCTGACCAAACCCGTGTCTGCACGGAAAAGAACAAGATGGCGCCCAAATTTGAATATTGTGCGAACTTTGAAGAGCAATTTCTCCGTTACTATAAGCATTTAGACGGAAATATTTTAGGAACAATCTAATAAAGATACGATATTTTATTTAAACCTAACTTTATTTGGGACCGGAGTTCCTCTTTAAGCATAAGAGCAACGGAATATAGAATACCACCTAAATACCTGATGTTATTTTAATCAAATCATTTATGACCACTTAACATATTCATCTATGTGGACAAATCATTTAAAAAATTATGCGTCAATAGATCGCGTCAGCGCACATTTACTTTTTAATTTGATGGAAAATTTCAATCATATTTAATATAAACTTATAATATAGCATTTGTAAATTCTGAACGCTGATTGGCTAAGCTGCCGTGTTGATATAACTGTATGTCAACAGGGAAAATTTCCCGCCACTCTTCTATTAAAGTTCTTTGTGCTATGTTATAAAAGAAATATAAAACATTTTTTCTGTATTGATATACAGTTATTCTAGTTTTTCCAACTTCCACTCGTGTTGATATAACTGTATATCAACACGAAAAATGTTTTGTGTTTCTTAAATAGAAGCAATTTGCTCGCTGTTTTTTCTAAATCACAGGTTTGTCAACTATGCCTTTATATGTTTTCTGCGGTAGCCAAGAGAGCTAATTTGTCCAATTCGATGTTCAACTGAATAAAAGTTTCTGTATTAACACTATAACACTTACTTAAAAATACTAAAAGTGAAATGCTAAATTTAAGTTTGGCTTTTTTATGTGCTTTGACATACAATATTATCAAAGATATTATTTAAATTTCAATGCTCATTAATAATCCATACAATTATTATATTAACTATGATAGGTCATGTGACGTGGATTTATACCCGATAAAGTACTGATTATCAAATAGTACTTCAAAAATCTAAATAGACTAAATTTCGCATTTCTCGAATGTTAAAACGTGGTACAAACTGCATGTGGCACACCTTACTCATAGTTGATGACTGCTCGAAGAATGGAAACATATAATACCCTTCACTTTTGTCTATTTATTTATTTAATAGCTTATTGCATAACAGGGAATCCCACACAGCGTAAGCCAGTTACTGCGCCCCCCCCCCCCTTTAGAACCAACAAATATTTACAAGAATAAAAGGAACAAATAAGCTTCTTCCTTGTCCTCAGAGTTAATCATAAGGTATTTTCAGAACCAAACCGACTTATAATAAGAAGATAAACAGTTGATTCTTGTAGAGCACAATGAAATAACTCTCCCGAAAAGATGTAACAAACGAAAACAAAAACACAATATCTACATGCGACACGAGATCGGATGAGCAAATCTACGAACACAGTCATGATCACACTTCAGAAAGATTATTATGCTCTCCCGATTGATCTTTACTGTCTCTGGACTTATGTTGACTAGCATCATCACTAAACACGCCTGTAATTCACCATTCGCGCCTTAATTTTCTACAGTTTTTGTCCGTTTGGGATTGTTCATGTGTAGACGAATCCTTGAACCGTTAATAGCCTGTTTCTCATATGCCACCGATGGTCGGTGACTCATATTAAGAAGAGAATTCACAAAGGATTTTTATCGCGAGTAATTCATCGACAATGGTCGTCACCGACGACAAGGACATATGAGTGCCAAAGTTTAGTAGCACAGTTCAACAATGTCCTTATAGTTCAACAATACCCTGGCTAGAGTAAAACACTAAAAGCTGCAACTCGAAATAGACTTGGACACGACTAGACAAAATAACATAAAGGAAGAAGGAGAAATGGAGCTCATTGTATCTTTTAAGATCTTTTTCTTCGTGCAGAAATGTTAAACAACTATAGAATAAGTCGAGTAGGATAAGAAGATATTAGGGCAACTAAGATTTGTGTTATTTGTCTGCCTAAGCCGTAGGATGAGGCCTTACCGCTTTGCTTGTTGTTGAAGAGTTTTTTTGTGTTTTCTGAGTGTATTTCTTTCAGCATTTTTTTTATTTCAGGCTCGCTAAGGTCGGCGAACATTCCCTTGTGAAGAAGCTATTTGTCGTTTCCGGCATTTGGCTGCCATAAGCAGCATTAATTAGTGTAACGTTCTAAGAATGAGTAAACGATTTTAATATTTGAGTATATTACGCAATAATGTCGAAGATTTGTTTACAATGTTCTATGGTTATGTCTTAACTCCGAATTTGGGCAACTACGTACTGAACGGATATGACGATTTCATCCATCGCTCTTAACCAATCAAAACTTTTCAATTATTTTCAATAAATAATAATTATAGTCAATTATGATTAACCGTTTTATTATAAATCTTTACTCAATACTCTCCTCCAATTTTTAAGGACACGGAAACTCTGCTGATAACAAAGTGTGGTGTTTTCTGCAAAATCTTACCGTGAATGAGACGTATTCTCCCGCATCATGTGCAACAAACTGATGATGTCTTGTAGCTTTTTCTTTCAATACGTTATTCAGCTGACAAACAAGACTTCCATCATGATTAGATAGAAAATTTAGTGAGAGACAGTTCACGCCAATTGTGCATCTGATTATACATTCATAGAAAGACGATACTTTTATTTCTCCAATAACAAATCCAACAAGGACATTTCCAGGGACTCTCGTGAATGATGAACTAGTACAGCCATTCGAAAGACCAACATTTAAACCCAAAACAACAAAACATTGCAAAACGACAACAATAATCAAGCCTTGCCAGCAATTTGTGATCATTCTCAACCCAGAATCTTGTTAGGTCCAGACAGCAGTGCAGCTACACAAATAAATATGAAGTTTAAGAAATTTTAACCATATCCATACCTGATACAAAATTAGTAGCTATAGCATAAGGGAATTATTAAGTTTTCAATTAATATTAAAATGCGGCATGATCATGTTTTTACGGAATGGGATGTTTATAGAAGGACTTTCAGTAACTGCCAGTATTAAAAAATGGGACGTTATATTGGTAACACGTTGTATAGCAAAGTGAAATATTCTATTTTCCAAATTTCTGGCAAAATAGTACAATTTTTCCTAGTTTTTGCAGAAAATTTTGTTAATTACTTGTGAAAAATTAGAATTTCATTGCATTTTGACAACCTTATCAGCTCTAGATGGCAGAAATGTAAATATTTTTTAATTATTTGCCGCAAATGGACATAACAAGGAAAATTAAACCATTGACAAATAACTATTTTTTTGCAAAAAATAGCATGAACTGGGATGAGCAAAAATTTTAATGTTAATATTGGACGATTCCGTGATATTTGTGAAGAAGAAGCAATTTTGTCATTGCTATATCTACATGTAGCATTTACTTCTTACAACACGACAAAAATAGTTGCTAAAACGTCATTCCTAGCTAACATAACGGTAACATTTGCTCGTCAACTTTAATACTGCATTTGCAGCGCCAACTTTTGCCCTGCATTTGCAGCGCCAACATTGGCACTGCATTTGCTTGCAAAAAGTTGACAAAGTCACACTGACGGGTGATCCTCAAAAAAATGATCAAAATATTACAGCTCTAGTACCTATCAAGTTCTTAAAATACAGCACAGCAAATACAGCTAAAGTAATGTGATGCATGCAACATTGGATGTTAAACTTTAACATTGTAGAACCGGAAGATTACTCATCATCGGTCAACGCTTCAAAATGTTAAAGTATTCACGTACTATAACAATTATGTATAATTTAGTATTGACTATGATATACCATTGACAACGACTGTTACAGAGTGTGTTGAAAAGCTGCGTGCAGTTTAGTTTTGTCTCTTTAGCAAGTAAACCAATACAGATTAACGTGTTTTACTGCAGTAAAGTAATGAATGGAAATTATATTATTTTAGCATCCACTGATACTATCTATTCGCATATATGACATGTATTTTTCATTGTGCACAAGCCATTTCTTTGTGGTGGCAAGCTGTGTAGATTACAATATATCATGTGCTACTAAAAGCAAAAGGAAATGGGGAAATGAGAAAAAGTTTACAGGATCACTGAATTCATAGCTTTAATGCTTTGATACAAGCAAATGAAATCCAATTCCTTTACTTTTTATTTTAACAAAAGCAAGTCGTTTCGCCCCCAAGTCGTTTTGCTCCAAAACTGACTCGCCCCAAGTCCTTTCTCCCCCGACAGCCATTCGATACTAGATCTGTTTCTCCCCAGAGTTCGTTTAATTTACGGTTTTACATGTTTTATACCACTTAAATTTGAAAGGTTCCAACTCAAAAAGGCTCCGTCTCCGCCAGTCAAAATGGCCCACCATTGTTAGTCAAAATGCATGCGTTTATAAATGAAGTCAGTTAAAATACAAATGATGTATATTTGTTTATTTAAATGGTTTTTGTTTGTCTCATATACGATTTTTAGGTCTTCGTAAACAATTCAAGTGTAGCAGATGTTATCGAGGGGATGTTACGAAGAGAAAACCAAATCCTATAGCATCAAATATGTTGAGTATAATATTTGTGCGTGTGTAACTGTGTACATGTAACTGATTATACCAAAGAAACAAACGACTTGGAGCGAAACGACTGGAACAATTTTAACATAGTATATTACAGACCTGGGTATGCAGTGACAGATCCAGAGGCGAATCAAATAATCAATAGCATTATAGCAACTCGCAATTTGAAATTCAAAATAACGAATAACAAGGTCATTGATTCCTAAATTAATAAGTAACTAACATTTAGCGTTGCTATTATAGTGCTTTAAACTTTAAATTGCGACACATGTCTGGATCCGCAACAGTATACTCCAGCTTCAATGCCTATCATCAGATACTGTCAAAGGCTCGAATAAAATTCTATAGTGGCTATGTACATGTACTTTAATAATTTAGTTGGTTCCATTCCATGGAGAATAGAGTCATACATGCTAAACAAATTTGCAAACCTCGTACTTTTAATAGCTGCACATGCGCTCCCTGTTGTCCATTATATATTTATCAAAGAAACAATTGTTTACCCCAGATTGTGCCTCTGTATTGGCTTCATTAGTAGTATCGGTAAACATTGTTCTTGGTTTCGCCATTAGAACTCTATATCCAATTCTAAGTACACAGATCAGCAAACAACATGCATCCGTAAAGCATTTCAGCTACCTTGTCGGTTTTTTGTGCTTTTGCATGAGAAATCCTTTATGGTACCTATTACAGCCTCACACAATAGGCAAATTCGACAAGAACTGATAAGCCGGTAATATTTTGAATATTGTGCGATCAAAGTTCGACCAGCCGGATACAAGTTTAGACGTCGAGCTTTTTTATTTAAGGCAGTTGTCGGAAATGTTATTGTCACATAATATACAGAAGAACCAATTGGGCGTGCAACGCGTGCCAATTTTTTGGGTGCACGTGTTTAGGTCAGCGCCACCATCTTCCTAGCCAGTCGATCGCAGCCAATCGTATATAAAACAATATAACGGAATGCGATGTAGAGACAAGAAAACTTCCATTTCTACAATTTAAGTTGCTTGGTTTGCATTTGAACTTTAAAGATCTCAACAACAAGGTACGTGTAAAAATTATAGATATTTAAAATTAATCTCAGAGAAATATTTTTCCCCAATTATAGCTTAAACGCGCATACTTTTTGCATGAGAAATCCTTTCTGGTATATCCCACAGTACATTCTAGATGATTTACAAATACCAAACATTTACTTAACTTTCCTCGTGCTGCTGCTTCAAGATGATTTACAAATAAACATTTACTTAACTATCCTTGTGTTGCTGTTTCAAGATAAGTTACAAGACAAAGTGGACATTTAACAAACTTCCTTCATGCCGCTGTTTCAGGATGATTTACAAATGAACATTTTCTTAACTTTCTTCGTGCTGTTGTCTCACGATAAGTTACAAATGAACATTTATATTACTTAACATCCGTATGTTTCTGTTGCAGGATAATTTACAGAAAATATTTTTACTTCCGCTGCGGGTGCTCAAGATGATTTACAAATGAACATTTACTTAACTTGACTTCTGTTGCAGTCTCAAAGCGAATTGTTTCGAACATTTAACTGCCCTGAAACCGCCGTTATGCTGCTATTTTAAGATAACTTAAAAAAAAGGTCGGCTCTTTCAAAAAGCCAATGTTTGAGTTGTGTCAAGTATTGCTATAACGCCGTTACGGGTAGTGTTGGACGATATTCATGGTGCTGGTTCAAGATTTCTACGACTTTCTTCATTGTCGCTGCGATATTGTTGCAAGAGACACTTTTTATTATCTTGGTTGCATGATGGGCCTTAACTCCGCCGTTCCGGGTCCCAAGCCCGGATGAAAAAGGAGAAGGGATGATCATGGTGCTGCTTTAAGACCAATGGAACAAAATAATATAACACCGAAAGTATTGAGTTGGATAGCAGTAGATATGCACTAAATGGACAGCTGCCAACATAAAGATGCCAGAACGTTCTATAGAATACTGTAACTCTTAAGACTGGAATGAGACGGATGAATGTTCAGCTATCTGGTTGTACGTAAGTAAGGCGATTTTGCCTTTGTGTTGTACATTAGTAAATCACGGTATATTCTTTCAAAATTTTCAGTTATTGTTTTCCGTGCATTTCCAAGCATTATTTGTCTAAAATTTGACCCTAGTAAGCTCAAATTTTACGACAGAATTCCATGTTCAGTACGTCGCAAATGGCATTTCCGGTGTTCAAATTTCAATAATTTTCCGGGGGAGCATGCCCCCGGACTTCCCTAGTTGGTGAAGACCCGCAAAAATGCTACAGTCAGATCTTCGGCTAGATCCGCCCCTGAGTAGTGTTGCAGTCAAACAAATTTATAGCTGTACACCAAATTTATACATTATTCTGATCAATAAGTTAGCTGCTTGTTGTAATGTTTTCGCGTTAGAATACCTTCGATAGTGATATAGCTTGGGTAGTAAATTTTAGAAAATCTTATCTCGGGTTGATATTCTGTAAACTTTTATATTGAAGTTCATGACATTCCGACTAAGCCCTATGCAGATTTGTTTTATCGTCTGTACATATTTTCTGGTTTTTAGAGTGATGAGAAGACTGTGTGTGATATTTTATTGAAAGTAACTAGTTGCGAATTCAACAAGGTGAATTTATGAACCTTACAAGCTCTATGTTGACTGTGTAGCAATATACTGTCATAAATTAATGTGACTTTTTAATGTATTGCTTACAATTTTGTACAGATATGTTTAATAATTTTTTCTGCTGCCTTCAATTCCTCTACAGTTGGATAAAATTTATTGTGCAACCCCTGTGCATCACCAACATAAATCCACAACAATAAAAGTAATAGTTTGCACTGTACTATTTGGACCACAATAGACAAGTACTATTGCTTTGAAATCTATGAACTTAACCTATGCGATTTATTATAGTGTTTTCACTTGTAATATGATGACAAAAGAGATGAAAATGGTGTGTATGATAAATACTGTGACAATATATATGACAAATTACAAATATAAGCAAACAGGATGTATCAAAAAAGTACTGTAGAGCCTTTGAAGTAGCCACAATCTGTTGTATAAATTTGACAGCTCTAAATGCTTCGAACACAAAACATAAGGTCTAGCACACATGAGCCTTAAGTTCCTAAGTGTATAAAATCCTGTATCTTTTTGGAAATCATTGTTTTAAGGTATTACTGAGCAACAGATTGCAGCTGATTTGAATTACAGCTACCTTAAAGAGTCTATTTATTTTTACAAATACTATAGAAAGCAATACAAATGAGTCAAATAAAATATTTTTGAGTAAGACATAGTTAAATGATTAAGACGGTCACCATGCACTTTGGCATATGCCCTGCAGTATGCTCCATTTCTTATGCTAGGTGGTTTTACTAATTTATTTAAACTCATTAAAAATAATTTAAAAATTCTTGACGTAGTTGCATGAATTTGATTTAAAGAATCAGTTAAATTTACTTCACTCATTACAATAAAAATAATATAGTAAAACTCCCAGTTGGTTTATATCTGTACTGTGGAATAGAATTTATTTAAGTTATGCAAGGTTTGAAAATCTTTCAGAGAGACGAAAAAGTCACTGACAGGATCAAAACTATGGGTTGAAGTCTCTTCTAGCAAGATTGAATACAGATCCCATCGAAAAATAATCCTGTCCCATTTGAGCTGGGTCCACATTTTGCAATTCAGTTTCTTCTTAAACTCTTCCTAAGAATGAGGATTTATTATAGCATCAAGTTTCCTAATCAAGATTTGTCAATAGCCAAAAGCAAGAAAATTTTGCATTCAGTGATGCCATTCTTGACTTGCCGCACATTGACTGTGTTGGTGGTTCTGTCTCAGTTCTATTTTGGACACTAGTACGCAGTGTAGGTGAACAACATTGAGTGGTGTGTTCCGAGAAATTGGTTGCAAGACATTTCAAGGTTTTTAAGACACTTTAAATAAAATAAATAACCAGAAAACCTTAACAATGGCAGAGATTTGAATGCTTGATTAAAAACATAGCTAGTGAAAGGTCTACAACTGTGGCAGTTTTTAGAAACAATTCATCTATCCTCGATAAAATGAACGAGAATGAACAGCCTTTATGATATCACGAATATAAAATGCATTAGTAGTTAGCCACGTGCACTAATCACAGACCAAACATAAGTGTGCCCTGTAAGTATTGCAATTTAAATCGTATGCAAATAAATGCTAGGCATTACATCATCAAATTTTTTTGGTAACATTTTTGGATTCCGTGTCATTAAAAATGGTAAATATTAACTTTTCCTTAACTCGTGGCCATTGCAGCCGAAAATATGATGAAATCAAAAATGACTTCCTGTCTATGACACGCCCCTTTTTTAGCAAAAATGCTGATGTCAGCTTTTTTTAGCTAGTCACATTCCCTACAGTCTGAACGCTAAAGACGCAAAATTTTTACTTTTTGTTTATTTCATCAGTACCTTACTGTTATGTAAACGTGAAGCAGATCCCTGACTCCTTTTCACCATCTGGATGATTTGACACGGAATTACCCTTACTGCACCACTTCGTCAAATGAAAGCCACCCCAAGCCAGCAATTCTTGAAGTTGACCAACCAAGGTATTTACTCTCTCTACGATGCTTAGTTTTTTCATCAAGTCGTCCACGTACACTTTTTTTTCACTGCTTGCAGCATAATTCCATCACTTTCGAGTTCACCTGTCCTCTTTAAGCAAAAATGTGCTATGCTAGAAGATGACTTTGCTCCAAAAACGTGTTTTACCATCCCATACTTCTCTAGTTCCTGGAACAACTCGCCATCCGATCACGGGCCACCATAGGAATCTGAGAACATCACGGTCTCGTGGGTCTACCAGCACCTGGTGGAACATCGCTTCTATATCTGCTATCACTCCAATCAATGGTTCCCTCCAAAAGCGACTCAGAACACCGACTAGACTGTTTGCTTTATCTGAACCTTGGGAACTTCGGGGGGAGTCATGGTGATCCTGGGGAGAGTCACGAGGATGAACCACCCCTTAAAAAAAGGTCCAGGGAGGGCCCATCCACTAGTAGGTCCCGGGGTGGTAATACAAGTGGTATAAGAGCCAGGGGCAGAGCTGGAGGAAGGAGAGCCCGGGGTACTGGGAGGGGCAAGACTGGTGGGAGAATAGTAAGTTCAAGTACTATAAGTACCACTGGGGATGTAGAAGTTGAATACTAACTACACTTCACTTTTGATTATCCAGATGAAAATATGAACATACTCCCTCACTTCACCCCATGCCGCCTATCCGGTATCCATTTTGAAGGACCAGTCTTGCGTAATGGCATGAACACTGAGTTAGATATTTTCCGTCTATTTATAACACCTCGTATGGTTAGTGCTATCGTGAGTCACACGTACTAACACCTATGCACTTGTGAATGTTGCAACTAGGGGGTACAGTAAGGCCTATGTAGAACGGCACGGGTGCTGGACTTGGACCACTGTTAAGGAAATAGAAGAGTACATAGCTCTAATCTACTTTGGGCTTGTAAAGCGGAGTGGGCTCAATGATAAGTATTGGAGGACAATTTACCATAAATTGTGAATAAGGAAGATACTTTCTGATTTTTTGCATGTTGTTGTCCCCACCAATGAGACTCCTGGCAATAAATGGAGGAAGGTTGAAGAGTTCCTTGCATCTTTCAAAGAAAGGGGCAAGCTTTTGTATCAACCATATCATCCCAAAAATTGTCTGCGGATGAACGTATGGTGAAGTCCAAGCATAGGTTGGGTACTAGGCAATACATGAAAGCTAAGTCTGGATTGAAACTCTGGGTTTTGGCAGACAGGGATTATGGGTACACTGTAGATTTTAATGTTTATATATAGGTTTAAGAAGCTGGCAAGGAGACATTTGAGCATGGGCTTATCTACGATGGACTTAGATCAGGGGTATCATTTGTATCTAGACAATTTTTGTACGTCTACGCAATTGCTCATTGACCTTTTCAGCGACGTACAGCTGCTGTAGGGACAGCCAAACTACAAAGGAAAGGCTTCCCTGCATGCTTACAAAATGCAAAGGGCTGGGCTATGACAGGCAAGCGAGGTGATGTGCGTTGGTTTAGGAAGGCCCCTGTTTTGGCCTTGCATTGGATTGACAGTGAACCTGTTTCAATCCTTTCAGCTATTCACCCAGGCAATTGTGAAGTTAAGTGTGAACGAAGGACAAAAAGGAATAGAAAGTATGAGAAAGTTAAGACACCCAGCCACTTGCTACTCATGACTACAACCACAGCGTCAGGTTAAAATGTTATAGGTGGTGGAAGATTTTGTTCTTTCATCTTATTGACATCGCTGTTGTGACATCGCCTTTGCCAGGATATGATGACCCACCAGCATCTGTGAAGTCTGCTCCTGGTCATAGCCAGTTTCAGACTGATCATATGCCGGTGGCATCCGAGGAAGGAGTTAGGAGAAATTGTTTTGTATGTTAGAAAGAAGTTAGAGGTGAAAAGAAAGTTTCAACTAACTGCACTACCCCCCAGTGTCAGAAGTTTTTGCACATTAGTCAAAATTTTAATTGTTTTGGAACTTTTCACTCCCCAGGTACGTTATGACAGATCGTAGTGCACGTGCTTAGTGCATGTTTGTTCGGTTAGGATAAGGCTTTGTCCATATTTGTTCAGTGAGGATAAGGCTCAGTGCATGTTTGTTCAGTTAGGTTAGGGCTTATAGTGCATGTTTGTTCAGTTAGGATAAGGCGTAGGATAAGTTAGGATAGGGTATGGACCGTTTCAAGGCATGTCCCACATCAATCATTGCCAATGAGGTATCTGCAACATACATACTATTATATTATAATACTTCTATGGCATATATTTTTCTACTATTACACCACAAATAGTAACTGGGTTTGGCAAAACTTCAGAAGTTATATATTATGTATCTTATTTGTGCTTTGAATAATAATAAATGGGTGATTGTTGTTTTGTTTACAACTCTTTGTGGCTTGTGGGAATTGGCTTTTGGAATAATTCTGAACACGTATCTTGTAACATAACATATATTCCTTCTGTGCTTCATACAAAATAAACATAATTTGTTTATTTGCAACACAATAATTGAAGTACCAAGGTTTCTTACTGATATACAATGCATAAAAATCAGAATACCAAAAATGCCCGTATTCTGCTTTGATATGGTGCAAATTTAAAAAAAAACTTCCAATTAGTCAAAATCTTTGAAACTTTCCCACAATATACCGCTTTTCATGAACCTACAACGTTGCTCAAGGGCGGTGACAATTTCTTAATTCTGTTCGTGCAATTTAGGTTTATGGGTAAAAAAGTGACGTCATGTTTGGGTTAATTTATGCAGATAAATGCTAATTATTTTGCTTATGCTAATTATTTTGCATATTTTATTTATGATACATATCATTTTAAAGCAAAAGTGATCACCTATCGAATGATGCGTCGTTTGTTTCATTTCGATAAATACCACCGAGATATTTACATTTGAATTCACATTTACTCGCAAAGCGTTGCCACGAGAGCACAAATTTTACCGGCTTCTTCCCAAATTTTGCTCGCAACCTTTCTGTTCAATTCCTTTAATGTATTAACATGATACAAGTTGCCCAAATATTCTGGTCCCATTCTCTCGAGTGTGCGACTAGTAGACCCAAGGTTTCGTGCAAACTTAAGCAACGAACTGTCGTCAGCCTTTTTCAAATCAAGTAGATTTACCAATTTAGAAATATGTGCTCTAGCAATTATATGCGGCTTACCAAAGTTCTCCGTTAAGGTTTCCTTAGCGACACGATGCCCTTCATGTACTGGCAGATTAACGCACGCTTTAATTGCTTCCTTGCCTTTATCGTTGCAATGCTGGATCAGTAATTGCAGCTTTGATTCATCACTGTCATTGTTCCTTCCCAGGCATGTTTCGAAATTGTGCAAGAAAGAGGGAAAATTTGTGGGATTCCCATCAAACCACATGCACCCTATCTTAGAAGTGGCCACGACTTGTTTCAGAGGCTTGATAATTTCAGAGGCTTGATAATTTTTATGTATGCTTAACTTTCAAACGTACGTGTTTACCTAACGACATGACTACTTAACTTGATTGCGTTTAAATACGTCCGAAGAGACGTTTAACTCTTGCCGAACACGCCTTAGCAATTTTTTTTCTGAAAATATCATTGAACATTGAGATCAACTATTAACATGTTCGTTTTTTACCATAACCAGTTGATACGTTAAAATTTGAATTTAACTTGACATCCCAATATCTTATTCATTGCCAACAAGTAGCTTACAACGACAAGGACAAAAGCAGAATAGAGTCGCGCGCGTTTAAAGTAGCTAATTATGTTGCTTGGCGTTAAACAAAGCGGTGAAATTTAAATCTAGCTAACATACCCCAAAATTCGACGGTTTTCTTCAAATGACAATCTCGTATTACGACATTGCGTAGACGCTAAGTTCTTACCTCCAAGTGGACAACATTTGTATTAAATGCGCTCTTAACTATCCATCTGATCCTGTTTTGTTGTATGTAACTACGGCCACGTTTTCAAAATAACGCGAACAAACCGGAAACAATCTCGGATACAAATGCCAGTTTAATGCTCGCGAACTGCTATATAAATAGCAACGATGAAGGTACTATACAAATATATATTCAAGTCAATATATATATAAGTCAAAATAGTTTTCGCAATAATTATCACTAAAAATTCTTTAAAACCATTCAAAACATTTTTTTACAAAGAAAACAATGAATGCATTAATTGTCTTGTGCAACAAAATTTGAAACTTTAAACATTTTTAGGTTCGTAATCGTGCAGTATAAAACTGCATGATATGCCATTGTATAGCTGCATGATATGCGTCGATTGAATAGTTTTAAAAACGAGTATATTTTGCTTGATGAATTAACAGCCCGAAAACAATTATAAATTTTCAAGGATCACTAATTGTCAGAGAAAGTAGGAAAAAAGTTTCATTATGATCGATATAGAGGAATTTCAATAATCGTATTATCCTTTTAACTAATATTAATTTTGTTCTAAAACATCATACAAAAAGCTGGGAGTGTGCTGTATATAAATATAAAGTTTATAATGTGTTATTAGATGCAATAATCTGATATAACAATCCCACTGGGTTAACGTTCGCATCGGCTGGGATGACACGGAGTCCGCAGTAAAATAAGGCAGACGTAGAATCTAAACTGATGTGCAGAAAGCAGAATCTTTTGGATAACAAGAAGGAAAATTATTTGGTAAACACGGAATGTGACATTTAAAGATAAAAAGACGTCATGACAACATTTAGCCAAAAACAAACCTCAAAAGATTTTCTTTTGTTTTTGTGATCAGACATTCCCGATGCAGTTATGTGTAGAGAACACTAGATACTGTTCCTCTATAAACTCATTTACAAAATGCAGCAACGTATTATTCACACTATGTTGATATCATAACAGTTGGCGTGTCATTACTGTAAAAAGCATGTTAAGTTAGGCATCAGCGAAACATGAATATTGCTCTACGGTTTTCAACACACTAAAGTAGTAAAGAAATGATTTTCTCTTAATTTTACTTCTGTTTCACCTTGCATATGCTTTGAGTGCAAGGTGTGTTCTGTGGTCATCAAAATGACTTCAGGGTTTTTCACTTAAATGCGACTTGCACCACAGAGCTCTTATTCCTTGTCCTTATTGTACGAAAATTGCTTAATTCAGTCCCAGTAAGTGAACTTTAAATATTTGCTTGAAATGAGCTTTATGTATGCTTAACTTTCAAGCGTTTACCTAACGACATGACTACTTAACTTCATTGCGTTTAAATGCGTCCCAAGAGACGTCTAAACAGAGAATTTGTGAAATCTCGAAAACTGCCCTTGCCAGTTATTCAAGCTCGAACGGAAAATTAATTGGATCTAGAAATACCGCCTAACTGAGTACAGGTCCTCAGTGAGAAAAGGATAAACAGGCTAACGAAACAGTCGCCCGTGCAAAACGTTTGCGACAGACTTTGATCATTTTATTTATTTACGTGTAATAGAATCCGCATAGTCAGTGTGACACATATAGTCAGTGTCAGTAAGTGGGTAAACAATCGCAAAGCATCGCTCTTGTTAATGCTTCACAACCGCCTAGCAAAAGAAAGAACTAAAGAAGGATCGTGCACGACTTATTGCTCTTGCCAACACCTCGAATAATCGTGTTTCAAGTGAAATATGTGGCATGAGAATGATTAAACGCGCAGTCATGGAGAAAAAGAGGAAACTCGAATGCACTTATGGAAAGCATTCGACTTCCAACGACCAAAAATACGAACTTGAAAAATATGAGTCAGAAATTTCTGGCAATGCTGCGTACGAAGCGGCCCCGATGCGGAAACTATGACCTTTATAACGAGATGAGTCGAGACTGCACAAGTTAATTGCTTCAGACAGCCGGCCAGCAAACGCGTCATGGCTATTCCTTGTTGCGCCAAAAATAGAGCACCTTGATGATTACCCCGGAGGGAGGATAATCGAGAAGTAATGAAGTTGGGCAACAAGCTTAAGTGGGCAGACGTTTTATCGGCAACGTTAAAGGACGTTCGTGGTAACCAGTATATTTAAAATGAATTACACCACTCTTCATTGCGGAAAAAAGAAATTCTGTTGAAAGAAGATAAAAATATGAGCCACATACACTTAAATCGGCCTTAACTTCAGAACCGAATTTAATAAAATGAGAAGGCCGATTTACGCCTTGCGTTAGGTTATAGATGCGCGTTGAGATATTCCCGATGTAGTTGTATGTAGAAAAAACAACAGATATGTCTACAAACTAGTTTTCAAAATGCAGCGACATATTCTTTACCGTATGTGGATTGTATACGCAGCTGGCTTGTAATTAGTGTTAAAAGCATAGGCTAAGCTAGGCGTGAACGGCGCATGAATATTGCTCTGCTGTTTTCAAACCATTAAAGAAATGATTTTCCCTTAATCTTACTTCTGTTTCACCTTGCTTACGCTTTGAATTTAAATGAAGCGTATTCTGAGGTCACGAAAAGGGCTTCACAAGTTTTTACGTCAATGCAACTTTCACCACAATGTTCTTCTTTCTTGTCCTTATTGTACAAAAATTGTGTCATTCAGTCACAGTCATTGAACTTTAAATATTTGCTTGAAATGAGCTTTGTGCATGCATGCTTAACTTGCAAGTGTTTGCCTAACATGACTACTTTTATGTATGCTTAACTTATTTGCGTTTAAATGCGTCCCAAGAGACGTTTAGCTCTTTATTAGCAGGCTTTAACTATTTTTTTCTGAAAATATAACTGAAAATTCCAATCGGCACATTACCCTTTAGAAAATATTAAACATCGGCCAGAATGAGATCAATTCTTAACACGATCACTTTAAAATTTGAGTTTTACTTAATATCCTAAAATTTTATTCATTGCTAATAATGACAGTAGCTTACAACTGCCGCGACAAAAGCAGATCTGAAATATAGTCCCGCGTTATTATGTTGCTCAACGGCAAGCAAAGTGATAAGATTTGACTCGAACTTACCCCCAAAATTTAACGTTTTTCTTCAAATGACGATCACGTGTAACGACATTGCATAGTGTCTAAGTGCTTAGCTGCAAGTGAATAACATATTTATTAAACGCGTTTTAACTACCCATCTGTTCCTGTTTTGCCGATAATTACGGCCGTTTTTAAAATAACAGGACCAAACCGAAAACAACTTCGGTTGCAAATGTCCATTTAATTTTGTGACCTGCTATATACATAGCAACGATGAACGTACTAGACAAATATATATATTAAGTCATACTATTTTTTTGCAATAATTATCACTAAAATGTCTTTAAAACCATTCGGAATACTTCTTTATAAAGCAAACAAAGAATACATTTTGTTGCACGACAAAATATAAACCTTAAACTATTTTAGTTTCGTGACATATAACTGCATGACATGCCATTGTAAAGCTGTTAGTTTAGCTCGGTTGCGTAATTTGAAAACGGGTGTATTCCGCTTGATAAATTAACAGCCAGAAAATAATTATGAATTTTTACGGATCATTGGTCCGAAAAAGTAGGAAACAAGTTTCATTGTCATTAGAAAAGAAGAATTTCAATAATCTTATAACCCTTCTGGCTAATATTTGTTCTAAAATTTCTTATATCATCATGAACTAAATAAGAAGTCGGAGCTGCGGAATCGGCATGCTGGACTGACGACGCAGAAATGAAAACCACGGCGAGTATAAATAAAGAATTAAAACACTTGAGTCCGCTGAAAATATATGTAAATCAAAGAGTCTAAACTGTGCATAATACGGACTCACTTAGAAAAATAGGTACGCAGAATGCGTACATGCGTCTGCGTTGTTGTGATTAGGGACCTTAAGATTTACGACGCGGCAGCTCGACGACGCGGCTTCATAACAAAAGATATTTTATAGAAGACAACAGCCATGAATAATTTGTGCTCCCAGGGGTATTCTCAAGCGCGTAGCCATGGCTAATAAAACATCAAACTGAGAATTATCACGTCCCTTGGGCAACGCGAAAGCATGCTACGACGTAAGAAGCGTTTTGGAAGTCCAACTTATAGCAGAAAGCATATAGTTTTGGCCAACAAAAATATTTTTAAGTTACTAAAAAAAGCTTCAAATATGGTCATTAAAACAATCAAATTCCAAAAAGCTTCTTCCTGTACTTATATATTGACACTGCGTCTTCGAAGTTGCCGCGTTGTCGATCTTAAACTCCCTATTAACACGTTGCATCACTGTACCATATCAGTATAATCAGTTAGCCACACAGCTTTAAAAGTATGTTTAAAGTTAAATAAAAAAATCATTTGCACATTGTGAAATTCGAAGTTAATAGTTTTGTCATAAATATTACAAAACTACATGGTTCTAACCAACAGCCAACAATCAAATTGATTGTACAGATATTCAATTTTACAATGTCTCTGAACAGTATATACATTAAGCTCTGAGCACAGCATTCAAGAGACAAACATACTGACGATGACTAGCATTCTCGATTACTGCGTGACCATTCTTACTCTGCACTAACTGGCCATTCTTATCGACTGTTCATTGCCATATACAAACAGGGCTCAAAATAGAAAAAAAAATATGACCTGCCATACCAATATTTTTTTGCAGGTAAAATAACATTTAGCCTGTCATTTTATTTTTTATCTGCCAAAAAGGTGAGTTCTAGATCGTATTTGGTAGAAATGAATGTTTAGGGGATTTATTTTTAGCTTTATTGCTCTAGACTAAACTGGTATTATTTGACTTTAGTAATCTTGGATTTAAGTGCTAATATACTAACATGTTTTGACAGCAAATCGATCAAGATTTCTAATGAGCATTTCAAGTATCTAACGTTTCCCAGTATGGTAATCAAATGAAATAAACTGGCATCAAACTCATCAACTGAATTTCGTTTACAATTTTTTTTTTCAATCTGGCCGTCCAGTTTTATTTTCGCTTGCCCTCTCTAAAATATGGCCTGCTTTTGGCCATTGGCAGTCCACTATTTCGAGCCTTGTATACTAATACTATATATCCGTATATCCTGCCCTTGTAAATTCTAGATGCCAGTTTATAACAATATAAAACCAATTAATAAATTTGGACTGTAGCTGTCAATAATGCCTGTTTATAGTTCACTATAATCACTAGTCAAGGAAAATCCCTGCTCCTTACATATTTAATAATTGTGCAATGCATATAATAGTATACCGCAAAAGAGTGAGTTGTTACACAATGTTCCTGGGACAACAATATTGTTGAGCCTTACATAATGTTACATATTCCTTTTATTTAGACTACGCAAGGTAGGAGATCTTTACAGGTATTAATTCTACAGTTCAATAGTCGTCTTCTTCTTCTGAGTTTGTTGGTCTGTCTTGTGTTTTTCTGTCTGTTCGTTTGAGTAGAGTTTTCACTTCTTTCGCTACTTTGCAGCTACTACTCGAGATTCAGCTGGGCGGTCTTTTATACTAACGGTCGTAAGAGTTTTTGTGCAGGTGACCAGCCAGAATGGTAGGCTGATGTGGGCTCAGCCAATCAGGTCTAGCTAGGTTTTGGATTTCTGAACTCTCCCACCAGCTCTTTTCCTTTATTTATTTATTTAAGGCGTTGTCGCACTGTCTTAGTCGGTCGTATGCTCCGTCAATATTGTTTTAAAAAAAGTTCAAACTTATTTCGTTGATTTCCTTAGTAAAACCTGATGTCTCTATATATATATGAACTCAACTTCAATGTTTGACTTTTTCTTTCCTACAATTTCACAATACTACATTTTTTATGACGTAACACTTTTTATTTCCTAACCGCACGAAATACTGGTACAAATGATTGACGGCAAAGCCCCAAAAGTTTTAGTATCGTTAATTATACTGCAGTGACGCTAAACGGAAAAAGATTACTGACATGTTTGCGCAAGGCTTCAAATTAATTTCTCAAACATTGACAGTTTAAATATCATTAATTATATTGTGACGCTAACGGAAGAGATAACTGACATGTTTGCGCAAGACACCAACTTATAATTTCCTTTGTATGTACCTGCAAAATCAAACATGCCTATCATCTTTCCTGCTAACGTATGTAGTGTTCACCTTGCCTGGGTAAATATAATTTGGCTATTTTTATGCTATTAATGTACTGCTTCGTAACATAACAATGCTGAACAATATTGTTGACACATTAGAATTTCTTACACTTGTATTTGGTGATATTAATACTTTCAGTAAAGGCTAAAACTTTCAAAATAAATAAAACGCTGAGATTAACGCACTTCTGTCTCAAAATATAACGTGTTTTGATCAAAACAAACTAGATTTCTTCGTTGATTCATTGCTATGCATTCTTTATGAAGTCTTAAAATATTTGAAAAGATATTATTAACAATATTGAATCGAAGAACTGCCTTAGGAAACGTTTTAAGTTGACAAAAGTTATCTTGTTGAATTTCGATCATAGTGACGACCGCAAGAGACGCAACATATTTGTATTATACGCAGTGAATTCAATGATTATATGTGAAAATGTTCGCATTTTGCGAAACAAATCTCACGCTTCTGCAATGAGAATAGAATGGATCAAAATTAAGAAAGTATATGTATCAAAAACCATGGGTATATACCTTCACAAAATCCCAGAAAAATAAAGAATGAAACTGCTTTTAATCCGAATTCGAACAGCCCACTGTCTGTGCCACGATGTAAACATGCGATGATTTGCTATGTACAGCATACGTCAAAAGTTACTTTGGCGCAATGTCGGAACATCATCGTTAACAGTAAAAGCCGTTTGAGTGTTAGAGTGTATCTTGTGGCGTCAAAATACGTCACATTCGTTGACTACCCACAGCCCGCCACCCAGCCACACAGAAATGTATCGCTTACATAGCGTTACGTTGCTATAGCAACGTAGATGCAAAAATGAAGTGCACAAAAAAAACGGATTTGGAAAACAAGGAGTGTGATCTTTGTAAGCCTGGACCTCAGAAAGGAGTGCCATGAAAAAATTAACAACAAACCGCACAAGATTTCGTGATTTTTGTGCGCTGTTAGACCCCCTCGAAATAGTTAAGAGAAATTATAATACAATATGTCTAGAAGAACATTATTAAATACGTCTACAAAAAAGCTAGCTTGTCATTACTGACACAAGCAACTTGCTGTATACAGCTAATATTAATATGCTTTATGTGACGGTTTTGCAGGCATATTTTAAAAATACGTAGCCTGCAAAAAGTTGTGAAGCACAGACGGTAAAACTTCAATTTACTCATGTTTTCATGAAATGTGTGGCATGTGAATGATTAAACGCGTAGTCATGGAGAAAAAGAGGAAACTCAAATGCACTTATGGAAAGCATTCGACTTCAAACGAAAAATACGAATTTGAAAAATAGGAGTCAGACAATTCTTGCAATGCTGTGTACGAAGCGGCACTGATGCGGAAACTATGACCTTATATAACGAGATGAGTCGAGACCGCACCAGTTAAATGCTTCAGACAGCCGGCCAACAAACGCATCACGGCTGTTCCATGTTGCTTCAAATATGGAACACCTTCATGATTACCACGGAGGGTGAGATAATCGAGAAGTAATGCAATTGGGCAACAAGTGGGCAGACGACATTTTATCGGCAACGTGAAAGGACGTTCGTGGTAACTATATCTAAAATGAATTACACCACTCTTCAATGCGGAAAAAAGAAATCCGTTGAAAGAAGATAAAAATGTGAGCCACACCAATAAATCGGCCTTAACTTCAGGACGCAATCTGATAAAATGAGAAGGCCATTTTACGCCTTGCGTTAGGTCGTAGAGGCGCCGCAGGAAAGCAATTCCTGCACGACCAATTTGCGATGACCTCGTTGAACAAACCGAAAACAACTTTGGTTGCAATGTCAGTTTCATGCTCGCGAACTGGACTGTTAATTGAGGCATTTAAAAGGCCAGCGGCTCTTTAGGCTATCACTAGGGTCATGGCTAAAGGGGATAGACGAGAGGTAGGTTTTCAAAATGACGGCTGTTTTTCAAGATTCTTAAAACGAGAACGACTTAACAATCTAACATTTATATCATTCCTAAGGCTCACCCTAACCTTACCCTGAACCTAATCCCAATTTAGGAATGCTATAAACGTCTGGTTGTTGATTTGTTCTCGTTTTAAAAATTCTAAAAAACATCCGCCATCTTGAAAACCTACCTCTCGTTCATCCCCTTTAGCCATGACCCTATCACTAGTGGACGCCGGCAAAGGAAAAATTGTCATCTCAGATTTTAAACCCGCAAATTAAATAAGCCCACACCAGAAGTCATGTGGACGAGGTACTTCCTCTGAAAGCTTAATAATTACACCATTATTAAGAGGAGGGGGACATAATATATATATACGTCCATGATAATATTCCTGTATATTGCGAATACATAAATAACACACCCCACCTGATTAACGCTCTAGTTACGCCTGACTGAGTTCCTCATCATTAATTTACTTGCACTTTCACAAATACCTCATAAGTAGTGCATGTACTTTTTGAAGAACAGACAAAAACAACAACAAAGAATGTAGGGCTATCTACTGATGTCATATTCAACTTCTATTACTTCTCATGTATCAGAGAACGTCACCTTTGTCAACTCTATTTAAACACGGAAAATCATCATTGATAAATGAATAATTATATAAATTCTTAAAATTAAAAAAACATAGCGGCTAAGAATTTTTAAAATACGCTTCCCCCCAGACTGCTATGTGATAATCAGATATAAAGCTAAGAAAGTTCCAAAACCTATCTTAAGTGCACAGCGAATGGTTGCAAGCATGAGAGATTAACAAAAATAACGTTTCAAATAATTAGTGCGAGTTTCACCGTGCGACACTCGCTCTAATTGGTAGAAATCATCGATTGAAAGTAGACTGGTGTACGTTTGTTGCGAGTATTAATGAGGCTTTTTGCTTTATAAACTATATTCGTAGATAATGTTTCCACTTGAAGCGAACAAGAGAAAATGTCATAAGATCAACGCATTAAGAGATGACCTGCCCTATTCTGTAAATTTTGTTATTTTTCACTTTTTCCTAGGCCAACCGAAACTACATGGAGCCTAATAAGAAAAATGAGGTTCCACTAAGCTTTTCTAACTTTTGTTGCTATTTTGGTACCGATTCAAATATCTCTCATTATTAAAAGCATGAAAAAACATTTTCGAAATGTCATCGATATGATATTTTCTATGTCAATTTCTCATCAATTGTTAATCACAATGACCCACATTTCATGCAAGTGAAATATATAAAAAAAATATAGTAAACAATTATGCTTGACTCATTTCACTGCAAAGTAAAATAAATCAAGCATATTTACTATGTTTTATTGTTTTTTGAGGAAAATAATGGAATTTAGTATAATTTCAATAGTAAATAATGTCTGAGAGGGTTTTGATTGCCTGACTGACTAGTAAATCTGAACAAAACAGCAACAATTTGGATTTTTAGCTTTTTTAAGGGTAGCTTTTTTAAGGGTAGTTGTCGACAACTAGTTCATTAAATACTTTTTCACGATTTAAAACTTACGAAAAACAGTAAAAGAGTGGTAGATTTTTAAAAATCACCAAATCTTTCAACAGACCTTTCCAACGAACTATTTTTCATGTTTAACATGAACATAAACAACAAATACCCTTTGTTAAACGTTTTAAATTGTTTAGTTTGAATAATAATTAATTTTTGTTATAAATTTTCACTGCCGTATTCGGAGATTTGTTTACGAATTTTCCAAACCCTCTATATTCATAAAAGAATTGCATTTTATATGATTATTACCATTACCATATATTACCATTGAAATTATATTAAAGCAATAAGTCACCCTATGCTCGGTGATTAAAGCTTATATTCACCTCGCCTTCAGCTCGGTGAATATATATAGGCTTGTAATCACCTCGCCTTCGGGAACCAATTGTTAAATATCAAATGAATTCCTCCTTTTTAGCAAATGAACAAATCAACATTTTCTGGAACGGCCGGTTGTATTGGTACGGCTACTGCCGTGCTGCATTGGAAATAAAAATTAAGTTTGATCGATTTGAAAGAACATTCAACTTATCATTAGAGGCCTTTGTAAATTTTCTACATAACTCTTGGATTTTTTCGATTAATTCTTGACATCATTACATAATGTCAAGCTTAAAAAACACTTGTAATAATATTTGCAATAAAAAAGTTGTCAATCGCTTTTACTCAATGCATGATATCAAATCACACGTAAAAACGAGTTCCTGGTTTGTCCAGATCGCTGCTTTTCAACAATTAAATATCGCGTGATCACATTTATGACGTAACATGCATATGGTTGAAAACTAATATGGCAGCAACTCGTATGTGTTTCAGATCTCAAGAATCAATAGAAATATCAAAAAGTTGAAAGGATTTGTTAACTATTTCGAAAGCTCTTTCAAATGAGTTTTTTTCATACCACTATCCTTTAATGCCCCAAGTTTCATATTTCCTCGGCGTGCATATGTCAACTTTTAGTCCCTCTTTATGCCATTTCCCCTGTGCGATACTCTGACATACTTGACACCAGTGATGAAATTGTCTGTTCCAATATTTTCCAATGACTGTATCATCAATATAGCCCAGGCCTTTAGTTTTCCATTCTAAATACTTATTATACTCCGTTTCGTTATTCATCAAGAATTTCAAACGCTCGGCTAGTTCTTGCGGACTTTTGAAATCTCTCACGTTAACGATGCTGTTTTTAAGATTTCCCGGAAGAAATTCATAAATCTTATCCGTGCTCATTACGACTGGAACAGATCCTGCGTTAAGTGCGTGTAGAATTTGGTCGTCGACGAAATAATCACAATCTTGGTTGAAGAATGTGATAGAAAATTTATATGTTCTTTGTAGTTTCGATTTCATCCCTTTAAAATCTGACTTGTAGCGTCGAGTTAGCCCATCTTTATTGTGCAGACAGCCACCGTATGAGTCTACTGGGACGTATTTTATCAATTGTCTCAAGTACTCGGTTCTGACACGTTCACAGTTTGAAAAGGCCGCCATAATCCCACCAGTTTTATTGGAAAAGGGAATAGGAGGGTCCAAATTTGGTTTCTTAAAGAGTGGTGTGGGAAAATCCGAATCTAACCTGTAGCTTCGCAGCAGGTGAAACTGGGACATGTACTCCGGCTTTCTTAAGACAGGCGTGTAAACAGGGTTTTCCAAACTGGTTAGAATCCAAGGAACGTTTTTACTGGGTGGAAGTGGGCGTGGATCACGAGCGTGCACAACGAATGCATGGACGTCCTTGGCTCGACTTCGATTAGCTGTCACCTCACAAGCAACTGGGCAATGACCTTCGCCAACACCCTTTTTCAAAAAGCCTTCTGCTCTTTTTGCAGGGCGCCCCCATAAGTTTGACCAGAACAGGAGAACGATCTTCTTCTCCTGCGCTGCCTGACTTGTTATGTTTGGCCGAGGTACCTGGACGTGTAGCGAAGTGTTGTTGAAGAAGAAAAGGGCAACAAGTAGAACTGTACCGCATATGAGCGTTAGAAAAATGACCAGCAACAGTGGAAGATTTCTAGCACGTTGAATCACTGGCATTTTGTCGAAACAGGGTGTCTCAGAGCGATGACTTGTCCTGTATAAATTGTCTAAAAAATTATATTCGATGTATTGATTAGTATAGAAAATTACACGGTTAATGGAGTAGTATTAGTATTACTGGAAGATCGCGTGCGTGTGTTTGACGTAATGTGTGATTTTTCATTTTTTTATTAATATTTTAAAATAAAAACACTCAAACTAAAAAAATCATGCATAAAAAGCATTTGACTATATTTTCGTAGATGGTTTTTAAGCCACAAAAGAACTTCATCGATGATCGCTAGTCTTTAAACAAACACATCCAATACCTGGGGAGTCGGCAGATAGCTACATAACCCTTCTACGAACGCTAGTCGAAACGTGCGAGGGCGAAAAAGCCGTAAAAGAAGCTCGCGATCAGTTTATCATGACATGCTGGTCTCATGCTGGATGTATTTTCCTGAGCTATATGGTCTGTACTTAACAGTACAGACTATATACAGCTCAGGAAAATACATCACTGAAACGAGAGAATAACTTACTCAAAGAAGAGTTAGATAACGTAAAGTGTGTCATGTCTGAGTTAAATAAAAAATTAATAGCTGCCGAAAACGTTAAAGCTAGCTTACTAACAGCTGTTCGCTTATAAAATGATGACGATCAAGCTTTTAATCATGCTAACGTTAACAGCCCGATTAATTCAAATGAATCAAACCAAGTGAATCAAACAGCTAACTCTTGGCACGCGGCTTCAAGCTCAAATTCTCAAAGAAAAAATTGTCATCAACAGCCTCTACCTTTAAAAAACAAATAAATATTCTGTTTTGCGTGTAGTGGACGAAGAAAACTTGGAGAAAAACGAAGATATAGCTGCTAAGCAAGACAGAGAAAATAGTCAATCGACTAGCGATAAGTCGAGCTTGAAGGAATCAGCTTTTAATAAAAAGAGCGGTCGTAACAAAGGAACAAAAACTAATACGGTTATTGGCGGTGACTCAATGATCAAACATGTAAAGGGATGGGAGATCTAACTGTGTTACGGTCAAATCATTCTCAGGCGCCACTATCGAAAATATGTCGGATTATATGAAACCAATTCTCCGTAAGAAACCCGAAAAGGTTGTCCTGCACATAGGAACAAATAACTTGCGTAAAGGTGATGCTAAGTCTGTTGCTGATGGAATAATCAATCTTGCACAGTCGATTGAGCAGCAGTGTCCAGATACTGAGATCATTATTTCGGGAATTATCTCAAGATCAGATGTTATATCCTTTTCAAGCAGAGTAAAAGAAACGAATGAATCGGTTAAATCTGTGTGCAATCAGAAAAATTGGATTTTTATGCCTAACAAAAATTCTAAGACCGCACATTTATATGCCAGAGGATTGCATCTGAACCCTCTGGCAGTTTATTGCTGCAAAACAACTTTAAGCTTGTTATTTCTAAATCACGACAGTCTGAGTTTGTGGTTGCAAATTTGAGTGAACTTATTCCTATTGTAATCCTGAACTCAATTCCCAGTTGTTTAAGAACTAGCTAGAGGATTTAAAATGGCACTTCTTAATATAGTTAGTCTACCGAAACATGTTGATGAATTGCGCATATCTGAGCTTTTTCGCCATTTGATTTGTTTGCTTTAAATGAAACTAGATTGGATTGGTCAATTTCCGATGGTCTAGTCAAAATTCGTGGTTACGATATTGTGCGAAAGGACAGATCCTGTACAGGTGTTTGTGTCTACCTCCGTAGTACTATTAATTTAAAATTCGAAATGATCTGGTTGCCAGTAGCGAAGCCAGCCCAACAATTTGGTCATGCTATGAAAATTTAAATCATTATCATTATTCATTTCTTTAGAAATTCATTCCTTATACAGTCAAAAACACAGAAAAACTTGCATTTGCATGATCAAATGTCGGGCTGGCTTCGTTACTGCTGGTTCCTGATGATATGGGAGCAATTTTTATAGAAATTTCAAAGCCAACTTCCCAAAACTTTGTTGTTGCATCCGTTTATCGTCCACCAAGCTCCGCACAAGGGTTTTTCCTAGCATTTGAAAAAACTACTAAAATGATTGTGACGAAAATAAAGAATTTCACATTCGGGGAGACCTAAATTGTAATATTTTATAAATGTATCATGTTTTGCATCATTAATTTCTTTTGAAATCGATTGTTTTTAAGGTCTGTGAACACAAATATATGAATACTCGCCCCTCCAACTATCGAAGCTAGCGACGCCACTGCAAAGAAATACTTGAAACATATCAGCTATCACAACTTATTACAGAGCCTACGCGAATAACGGCAAATTCCTGTACTCTCAATGACCACTATATAACATCTACACCTGAAGAAATTGTCCGGTCTGGAGTAATACATACAGGAATTAGTGACCATAATATATTCTATGGTGTTAGGAAAGTAAATCCGGTTTTAAATACTCGTTAAAAAGCAAAAAATTTTGAAGTTAGAAATATGAAAAGGTTTGACAGAGGGCGCTTTAACCAGGACCTTTTGAACATGCCATGGGAACGGAAAGTGTTAAAAACAGATACTAATTCGATGTGGATTTGTTGGAAGGAGCTATTTTGATAAACATGCTCCAATTCAACAGTTTAGGAAACGGTCGTGTAGTGGACCGTGGATAACTGCAGATACAAAAAACACTTATATTTGATAGAGATAAAATGAAACGTAAAGCAATGGTGGCAAAACAAAGTGTTGATTGGGATGCATGCAAAACATGCAGAAACCGAGTCAACATTGCTTTACAACGTGGTAAATCCGAATATTATTGTAACAAGACAGCCCAACAAAATAAAAATGACTTATTAGGTCGATCTTCTAGTGACACCACCATAAATGAGCTAAGTATCGATGGTTTCAATATCACTTCTACGCAAGAAATGGCTAATGGCTTTGATGAATGTTTTACCAATATTGATCCTAACCTGGCAAGTTCCATCGATGACTCAAACACCTCGTTTAGACTGCTCGTTAAACCTGCCAAATCTAAATTCGATCGTATTAAGTTGGCTTCAGTGAGCAGAGTAATTAAACTTCTGAATGGATTATCTAATTGCAAAGCACTGGTCCAGACAAAATATCTGGTCGAATTCTAAAAGTTGCCACAAATAGTATTGCTCCATCACTTACGCATATTTTCAATCACGGTTTGATTTCAAACTGTTTTCCAGATGAGTGGAAAATGCCACGGCTTGTAGCAATCCACAAGAAAGGGCCTCGGGATTTAATCGAAAATTACAGGCCAATATCAATCTTGCCCACTATCAGTAAAATAATGGAAAGAATATTGTACGAACAGATATATCAATATCTCAGTGATAATTCCTTGTTCACTGAACACCAATTCGGTTTTCGTAAAATGCACTCCACTGTTTCGGCTCTGCTTGATAGTACAAATAGCTGGTATGTTAATATGGACCATAAAATGTTCAATTTGGTTGCTTTGTTAAATCTTAAGAAGGCATTTGATACTATTGATCATAGTATACTGTTAAGCAAATTAATTACTTTATGACATAACGGGAAATGCTTTGTCTATTCTTGGTTTGCAATCAATCTCTAGGGATGCGGCGGACAATGTCTGCCCCCCACGGCGGCTGGACCCAACAATGGAACTAATAACATATTCTTTGTGCTATACCTCCAACATGGCCGTCATGACGTTAAATGCAAACCATCAATGATACGCTCACATTTATCGGGTCGTAAACAAAAACGTCAATTGGGTGACAAGACGTCAACTACCAGGCGTATTGAATGTGATATTTTTCAACGGTCTATTTTGGACCCACTCTTTTTCCTTATATATATATTAATGACCTTCCTCAGTGCTTAAGTCATGCTACTGCCCGGCTGTTTGCCGACGATACAAATTTAACAGTGGCTGGTATATAAGCATACAAGAAATTGAATCGAACATGAATAGAGATCTTGCATATGTAAATGAGTGGCTTTTGGCAAACAAACTGAGTCTTAATGTTGTTAAAACAGAATTTATACTTGTTGGCTCAGCTCAAAAACTAAACAGCATTGTTATACAGCCAAATTTGAAATTAATCAAGTTAGGATAAATCAAGTCGGTAATGCAACTGTACTTGGAGTTGAAATCAATGATACATTATCGTGGGATAGTCATATTGACAAAGTTGCCAAAAAAGTTACTTCACGAATAGGGAGCTATCAGAAAGATTCGTGACCTTGCTGATCGAGAAACTCTGATAAGTGTCTACATTGCCTTAATTAATCCTCATTTTGATTACTGCAGTAAGGTATGGGATACCATGGGTGTCGGACTTTCAAACAGGCTTCAGAAACTTCAAAATAGAGCTGCGAGGGTAATTATGAACTATAGTAATGATATTCCAGAACCAGAGGCATTAAATACATTAGGATGAGAAAATCTTGTGACTCGACGAGCCAAAACAAAAGCAAAAACAATGCACAAAGTTCTAAATAAATTTGCTCCGACTCCGCCATGAGAAACTGTTTGAAGATAAGAGAAATGTTACTCAGTATAGCCTCAGGGGATCTTCTACCTCGCTGCAGTTGCCTCAACCCAAAACTGAAAAGTTAAAGAAAAGTTTTTCTTATGATGGAGCAAGAGTTTGGAATTCTTTATCAGCAGATGTGCGTGGCTCAGCTACATTTACAGTATTTAAAACTCGTCTTTGCGCTCACAAATAGTTGATCTACTTTTACTATTTATTATCTGCGCATGTCCTATTACAATTTGTTTTATTTGTGTTGTGTAACATTAGTATAGAATGTAATGTTATGTAAATCTAACTATATGTTTGTACACATGTCCCTAGTGGAAACCAGCTATGTAGTTGATTAGGCTATATAGCGTGCGATTTTTAGATAAAGTTTTTACTACTAATACTACTACGAAGTTTCTACAAGGGAAAGGCGCTAGCTAAAGGGCATACTGCGAAACCCGGAATGGACTCACCCTCGGAGAGTCTCTTTCCATTTAATAAAAAAAATTTCAGGTGAATTGGAGGAATTGCAAAGTCATGATATCATCGAACAAGATGACGGACCTACGTCATGAGTATCATCCATTGTAGCATCCACACAATTTAGATGAAATCAGATTATGCGAAAATTACCGTCGACCAAATCAGGCATTAGAGAGGTTCAGAGTTGACTTCCACTACCACTGCTGCTACCTTATCTCGATTTTTTAGCAATTTGATTGGTTAGTTGAGCAGACCAAGCTCATCTGATTGGCTGAAAGATTGATTAAAGTAGTGTTAGCGGTAGTGGAAGTCAAATCTGAACAGCTATAATATTGCAAAAGAGACATCAAGACATAGATCTTAAGTCTGAATACCAAACTAATGCCTGAGGTTTGGTCAGTCATGTGTCTCGGAACTATTCCAAAATGCAAAACAGATAGCACTTCTTGGCTTAAACGGGGGTATGAAATATCGCGGACGATATCATCAAAGAGTAGAGACTACAAAAAGGGGCAATTTCATTCAAAAAAGCGTAAGGTGCTTTTGTCATGATACGTCATGGGCGCCATGTTCATAGCCAGTGTCCTAAACAGAAACATGCCCCCCCGTATTAGTAGCAATTTTTAATATTTCCGGTGGGGGGGAGGGGTCAGTTCCTCTGTTTAGGGCACTGGCTAAGAACATGGCACCCATGACGAATATTTCATGCTCGTTCCCTCTGGAAATATTAAAAATGCCTACTAATACCGGGAAGAAATGCTCCTGTTTAGAGCACTGGCTAGGAACATGGCGCCCATCACGTATCATGACGACAGCACCTTACGCTTTTTTGAATGAATAGGCCCCTCTTTGTAGTCTCAACTCTTTGATATTATTGCAATTGGAAAAACCCAAGTTCAGCATGAACTTGAAAACACTCTCAAACTGATTATGGCTATTAAGAAACTTACATTAATCCTGGATAGGTGTAAGTTTAATCAAACGTCGCTATGCAAACATTCTTTCAAAAGATGGCTGATGGCCTATATAATCAGCTGATCTAAAAAAGGTGAGGCAATTATGAATTTCAAAAACGTCAACTGATGTCAGCCATCTTCGTAGTTTCTTTAATTGGCCTGAATGGCATTTAAAACCACCCCACTCTCATAGCTTAATTTAATTGGGAGATTTAACAACCAAGTCTTCAAAATGGTCATTATCATGGTTATCATTATTATCACTATTCATGTTTAAAAATATCTACCATCGCAAATAATAGATGTCTCTTGACGTCATTTACTCACGAGTAATAAACTATATATCTAAAATAATGAGTATCTTTGGATGTAATGGCCAGAACCTTTTCCAAATTTGCACGAGTGTAGTGATTAGGTAAACGCACACTACTGCTCACACTATGCTGTTGCCATGGAGATCGTTCCGATGCAAATGTCTTGTATTTGAAAAACAAAAATTTCTTATTTCTCTTCTATTAAACGATATTTACTTCACTGCACATAATACAATGGTTGTATGTACATTTAGATCGCATTTATTGAATTTAAGTTATACAGTGTAAAGAAAAATGAAAATTAAGATATTTATTTTACAGTTTAAAAGCTTTTATTCCAAAACCATTTATGTTGCGACATCACAATAGGAATAGTGGTGTGAAGCTACCAAATTGTTATAGTCATGCAAAGTGTGAAAAATTTCTGCCTCTATTTACAGAGATATTCGCCATTTAATAAATGTAATTTATTATTCGTGAGTAGATGACGTCAGAAACACCTAATTTGCATGTTTCAAAAAACCTTAATATCTCTAAAACGAAACAAGATTTCGAGAAACTGAAAACGCCATTAAAGCTCGTATAGAAATATTGTTATGTTTTGTTTAAAATTGGATCAAAGATTTTTTCGTTGCAGTGGCACTTTGAAACAATTACAAGAAGGAAACAGCTACAGTTGATATGGAATTAAAATTAAAGTCTTGATGCTGCTATTATTAAATAAAGTCATAGTACTCGGGAAGAAACTGCGGCGTTACTTTTCCGTTCTGCATTTGATCATGGTTAATGCGTTAGATTTTCTTAAATTGTAATCATAACAAGTAACTCTCGGTGCCGGGGTATGGTTAAATAGGGGACTTCTTTCCGGAATGTTTTCTAACGTTTTAAGGCAGAGCTTTTCTCCTGTCTCAACTAGTCAAGGGCATTTCAAAAAGGTTAAAGCGTCATTATAGGTGTATTCTGGCAGAATCATTCTAAACGCACGTTTCTGGACTCGTTCTAACTGTTCAGTCAGATACAATGGCAGCGCATTATGCCAAACAGGACAACAATACTCTAACACTACGCGTATGAATGCGAAATATATCTCTATTAAATCTTTAACAGGAACACCATTTCGACTTAAAATACGGATGATATACAGGCGTTTAGATGCTTTTGTTACAATTGACCTAATAATTATGTTCATTCCATTTGAAATTGCTCTGGATAGTAAACCCAAGAACTTTGTGAGACCGAACAGTTTCTATCATTTGCTCACCTATCAGTAATGATGACAAATCAGGATTATCCTGTTGAAAACTAATGCGCATTTCCTCAGTTTTTTTAGGGTTAAGTTGATATGATTCTGTAGGGAGCAAGAAATAATTGAGTCAAGACTAGACTGCATGTTAGAATTACTTTCCTTTATTAACCCCTTCGAGGTGGATACATCGTCAGCAAATTTCCACATATCAGTTCCATTTGATATAGAATTAAGATCGTTTATCATCACCAAGAATAAAATTGGTCCAAGCTTAGTTCCTTGTGGTACACCAAAAGAGCTAGGTAACCAATCTGAAACAAGCTCTGGCATTTGAACCCTATGTCGGCGATTTGCAAGAAAACTAATAATCCATGGAATTAATGATCGTCGAACCCCCAAATAGAGAAGTTTAGTTACCGCAACGCTGTGTCCAATTCGGTCAAATGTCTTTGCAAAATCCAGAAAACATATCCGTAGGTGTCTACTGTGACCATCCAAAAAGGACAACCAAGTTTCAATCAAGTCTAAGAGACAATTAGTCGTCGATGTTCCCTTTAGACATCCAAATTGTCTTGGGTCAATCTTATCTCTATATCACTTATCATCCAGGAGACTACAAAATCTTTCAAGACCATACATAGACAGAATGTAAGTGAAATAGATCTTGTCTCTTCCTCACAAGTAGGCTTCTGTTTCTTCGAAATGGGAATAATATCAGAATCCTTCCAAATTTTAGGGACTGGATCCAATTTCAAGCGATATGTTAAAAATTTTTGTAATAGGCTCTGCAAGTTTATAAGCAAATTCCCTTAAGATTCGAGAGGGAATATTATCTGGGCCGCTTGATTTCAAAACTCTGATTGACAATAGTTTTTTACATACTTCGTGTGGTTGTAGCTTCGGGGAGGCTCAGCAGCGGGGAGGAAGGACGGAAGCTTTGTAATATCAAAAGTTGGTACCTCATTATTAACTGATGTATAGAACATATTTAAGTTATTGACCACTTCTGTCTGGTCTAAAATTATTCTGTCACATTTGAAATTAAAAGAACTGCTTTTACCTGGTTTTCCAGCCATATTATTCACAATTTTCCACCATTTCCGAGCGTTACTCTCCCTCAAATGCTTTACTTCGGATTTATAGTACGTTGCTTTCCTATGTTTGATTTCATGTTGAACTTTATATTTCAGTGATTGCCACACTGGAATGTTTTGGGAATGGAAGGCCTTTTGTCGATCAGCAATGAGTTGTTTAATAGCCGGAGTAATCCAAAGTTTATCATTCCAATGTAAAGATACTTTTTTATGTGGTAACATTCTGTAAATAGCTTCATTTAAATCTTCCGTGAAAGAGAGTGCTAGACTATCAGCAGTAGGATTGAGTTTTACATCTCTATACCAATCGTGCGTGAAAGCCCATCTACCGAAAGCATTGAGCCCTGATCCTGGATACCGACGTACTAAATTCTTAGTTGATTTGGCTTGACGTTTTTCTTCATTTGTTTTATCGTTAGATGGGTACCAAAAGACAATAATTATCATGATCACTTGAACCCAACGGGGCAAGAATATAGGGACTTTGATATAATTGGTGCAAGTTAGTAATGATGAGATCTAATATTGCTGCACGTCTTGTAGGTTTATCAACAATTTGCTTTACATTTAGAGTGGTCAGCAGTGTTCCTGTTTCGAAATCGTTGAAATCAGCGGCAATGACCAAGCCATGATCTGGATATTTGTTTCGAATTAAGTCGACAGTATTAATTAAACATTCATTCAAATCATCATGTTTCTTTACAGGGAGACACTGTGGATGGTACATAACAGTGATCCCAACTCCCGAAAAAAGTCTAGGGAGACGTTAAGATCGTAGACATAGACACAAGCATTCGAATCTGTCATTTTCAAATTTTGACCAACGCGCGCGGGGAATGTCTTTTTTAACATAGATGCATACCCCACCTCCACGACCAGTTATTCGATCTTTACGAAATAAATTGTAGTCATTTAATTGTAATATTCTGTTCTCAATTGCATTGTGTAACCAGGAATCGATGACCGCTATAATATCAACAGGTTTGGTGTAAATGAGTCCTGTTAACTCATCAACTTTTGATAAGAGAGAGCGAGCATTTAACTAGGAAGTTTTCCTTGTGTTTGTTTTGTGTCAATGAATTTACTGGTTTTAATCTGTACTAAATTATTCATATAACGACATCTTTTTTCAGCGATATTGTCTAATAAAAATATTGGAAAAATTTCATTCTGTCTCTCCATCGCGTTTGGGTTCAAAAATCCTCTCCAGTTTGACACTTAATACGTAACGTTGCCACCTTATTTTTACGATTTTCATTCCGATTTATATTTTTCCAGAACGGTGCTCTAACATTTTTCTTCGACTGCGTTCTTTGAGTAATACGAGTTGGTATAGGTTGTCTGTTATTGGGAGAAGATTGATGCAAATAGTTATTTGTCTGAATAGAATAACTCCTGTCATAATTACGTCTATCAGTTGATAAAGCATCATCAGCATTTAAATCTTTGCATGAATTTTGAACCTCCTTTATGTTGCTGTCATTTAATTCAAAAGAAGTTGCGTCATTCAAGATAATTACACTATTGTTAAGGTCATCTATTGTTTTTGCCGTGCTGTCTGGACAATGGGAACTATGCATATAATGTTTATATTGATTTGGATTGCTATATATATCAAATGCGGTTTGATCAGCTAATTCATTTGCATTTGTTTTTGTATTTTGTTTTAACTCAAGAATCGTCTTAAGTTTATGATATTTCTGCTCAAAAACTTCAGCTTTGTTTTTATAGAATTCTAGAATAGTAGTTATAAAAACTGCCTTCATTTTCGTTAGTATTATAATTTCCTGAAGTCAGCTTGTATTCATCACAAACAGTTTTCACAACATTTAAGTTAGGCTCATCACGCTTAAGGCCCACAACAAGATGAAGACCAGCTAAGTTGTTCAACTGTGTTTGTAAATTTTCGATAGCTAGTGAATTTTGGGCAATAGTCGATTTTATTTCCCACTCGGCAATAACTGCATCAACTTTCACTTCTTCAAGCTCAGTAGCAGTATTCATGCAATTACATGAACAATTATTTACCAAGGGCTCTTCAGAGTTCATGATTTAATGATTGCCCATCTCAGTTTCAGTACCACATACTTGAATGGATTTGTTTCTTTTCCGCCATGTTATTGTCGTTTTACCATCAGTGCATGATTTTCGTTCACCACCTGAAGATTTCCAAGTGCCGTCAAATTTAATACACTTCGCAATAAAACACTTCAACGATTCGAAATCTCCCGTCCACGACAGCCTCAGTTTATCAGATATGTTGCACTAATATTTAGTATCATTAAAAAATATTGATTGTATCCGTACAGACTCGTTCATAAAGCCAGCAAAATTTTGCAAACCTTTATCTAGGCTGGCGCTCGATGTATGACCTTCCGCGATATTGACACGTGTGTATCGTCAAAATAAAAAAAATGCTATTGCTTTGGAGTTTACGATCCAAAATGCCCAACAAAATTGATGGTCTATGAAAGTCCTGACCTGTCTCGAGCACAAGAAAATGGTCACGATTTGTGCATAGCGCATGCTATTTTTTTCCTAACTCCGGCGGAATTCCGGTACTCGCAGACAGATAAAGAAACACTGGCTGCGGTGTGGGGATATTAATATTTTTATCGCAATCTTGTTGGAACACAGTTTGACCTCATCACAGACGAAAAGCTACTGGAAATAATATACAGCCTAAAGTCAAAATCAAAATATCCACTGCGGATCGAACTCCGGTTACTACGTTCACAATAGACTTTGCGTCCCGATAAAAATATTAAACGCGTCTCTTCTAGTATTATGATTTCGATATCGAGGCGAGTAGCGCGTTCAAAAAGATTGTGTTGCGAACACAGGATCATTTTTTTTCAAATTTTGATCGCTACACAGTTTATATTGTTGTATAATTGTCAAGATAACCTTAGCGTAGATTGGTTTTAGATTACCAATTTAATGGAAGAGAACTTATTGCGGATACGTGAGTTAAACAAGCGTGTGGCAGAGGTTAGAAAAAGAGTTGAATGTTTAAAGAAAAAGAGGACTGCTTTATAGGATTGACGTACAAACCTGGATGTTAAAAAATTTGGTAGACGATACATGATGTGACCTTATTAAGAAATTAGAAGACTTGGAAACAACCAGGAAACGCTGTGCCTGATTTTGTTATGTACGATGGATCAAACAGGAGTTCATCTTATGAATGAATCGCTGCACCTAATTAGTTAATAATGGATACAAACCTGTTAGCTTCGTAGACGTTGTTCGAAAATACGGCTTTCGATTGATTGCTCTTTGTTCTGCTGTTTTCGAATGAGTTTATTGCGCTGTAAAATAGGTCTGTTTGAACTTGTGCACTGTTTTTATGTGTTGCTTAATGTAAATTTAACTATATTTATTGAAGTAAATAATGTGTGTATCTCACTTGTCTTTTATATTCGTTGCTATGTGTGGTCAAGTGCAAGTAATTAAAAGAGGTGATTAACACAATTTGCATACTCGAAAGTTATTATCTGCATATAGATAGCCAATTTGGCTAACGTTTGTTCATAGCCAATTCGCATTTTCAGATCACTCACATGCCTAGTTACTATTATATTAGCTTGCAAAAGTAACGACGCATTAGAAGTATGAACACGAGTGAATAACTCGTAATATTACTCGTATGCCTGGTTACTTTGGTCCTAATGTACTCTTCCGCAAACGAGAACAATGGCATCCAATTACCATGTGAATAATCCAAAGTTGGCAATCGGGTGGCAATGGAAAATAGATACATAGCTTTATTGTTATGCTGAATTTTGTTTATTTTGTCTATTGCCTCTACTCAACCTAAATTCGGCTCACTTAAACATCGAGCGACTGTAGAAGCGCACTTTATTACGACATCGTGCAAACAGATGAAAATTACTTTGCTTTTTGAAGTTGGTATAGTAAAATGAAATCAGCGTCGTAAAATGCGTACACATTCTGTGTTTAATGTATAGTGTTGTGTCAGCAAAAAATATGTTAGTAAAATGAACATTACCAACAACGTACTTTTGATAGGATATAAAATTTTGCATGGTAATAGTAACGACCAAAGAAACGGATAGGATTAGGTTAACCAAAGCAGATTAAGGACCGCAAATTGGAGCAAAAAAGGCAGTGAAAGCATTTACGGAAAGAAATTTGTGGGACAAATGTGTTTCTGTCCAGTTAGTATAAATACGATGGATGGCTTGAAGCAATGTATAAGGGCTAGTAATGGTTGTGTGTAATGTGTTCTGCAAAGATGGAGTGAGAGTGGAGCTATTGTTAGGATAGTCGATTGTTGAACAGCACTGAAACAAGTGTACGTGTAAATATCTGTACAAAATATACAATAAAATATGTATTCGTAGATACAGTCCCGCGTGAGTCAATTGTGTCTTGAATCGTGTGTCAGCTACCAGCTTGACTTAAATCGCAGTAAGTTGCGCGAAAGCCAGGTGGAAGCCCTAAATAAACCAGCAATTCTTAATTTTTCCTTGAAATAAGCGAATAATACGAAGCCTAACTTCCTTGTATATTTGCATGGTGATTTTCAAATTAAAACATAATTTTGTGGAAACACCCCGTAAGTTTATTATCGCAGAGCTTTCGATCCGTAAGCTCTGATCTTCATCAGTGAATTTAGGGACGTGTGTATTTCTATTAGTCACATTATTATTAGCACTGATGAAAATCTGAGCTAACGGATGGAAAGCTCTGCGATAATAAACTTACGTGGTGTTTCTACAAAATTATATTTTAATTTCAATTTTTAATACGAAGCCTTTCTTTTCCAAAACCTCAAAAAGTTGACTTTCGTTAAAAAAAAATTGTGAAGTGGCTTTTACACGAAAAAAACCTTGCGGAAATATCAGCATCTATATAATAAAACTTCAGGTTGTTTGTTTCCTTTGCATGTCCAAGGGAAAATCTACTATAAATGCAGGGAAATCTTTCTTTCAGTTCAAGTATGTTTCAGCAATCACTCAACACGAAACAGAAAACGCCCCGTTGGTCCCGTTAAGATCACTGTTTTGATGACGAAAATTCCGATTTCTCTATTGTTTCCCCAGTAAAGACTTTCACGGTGCTGGGCAGGACGTTGCGCATGCACAGTATGGTCAACTAACTATATGACCAATGAAACTAGGAAACCTCTTTATATCCTTACTTTTTATCCAGTGAAGGCGGGGGGAGGGAAGGGGAGAGGTGAAAACTGCCGCAGGCCCAAAATTGAGTCTGGCTAGAGGTTACTGCCATCTATCGTTGCCATACATATGGTCTAAAATGACGTTAAATTTGCCCAAAATATGCAATGTTTATGGCTTCAACTGTTTGACTGAAAAAGATTGGTGTTAAAGGGAAATGGCAACAAAATTTTTTATTGTCTTATTTGAAAGAGACTCCAAAACAATATATAGAAGTCTATTACAGAATTTTTATATCTGCCTTATTTGGTGAGATATTTTGACTTGAAATCTTTAGTTGTCCGCCATCTTGGATATTTGTAGATATGCATGATACGTCACAACTGGGGTCACACATTTTTTTTTTCTTACGACACAATGATTAATATTCTTCATTAACCACACGCATTGCAAGTGTTTCGGATTTCAGCACGGACTGAAAAGGTTTCACACATATTTTATTGATGGTAAGTATTTATGAGAAGCTTTAAATGGCTTATCCCTGCTGTGACGTCACCAAAAAATTGTTAATGAGGTTAAAAATTAATCCAAGATGGCGGACAGTATGATTATTCAGGTGACAATATCTCCAAAAGTAAAATAGATACAAAAATTTTGTAAAAGACTTCTATATATTATTTTTAGAGTCTCTTTCAAATGAGACCATAAAAATTTCTGTTGCTATTTCCCTTTAATAATACATTCGATATTTACGGCAATGCTATAAAAACCATAACCCACTTGACTGTAACCAACCATACCTTTCGCACTAGGCTTGTTTTGAACTGACGAAGTCTGGTGCTGTAAAGTTCCTGTCGGCAAAAACATTTAGGTACTTTAATGACACGGATTTCCAAAGAGATTATTAGAGCTGTCACAAACATACACAAATCATTACACATATTAGGACGACAGCCGTGTCGTTACTTGACGAGCGTGTGTCTCTGGGCATAAATCTGAAAGCAGCATTCGCTCGTACTCTCGATGACTCTCAGAGGTAAAACTAAGACAAATTTCGGAAACACTCAGCAGTGCTTGCTATAATGACTTAGAGGCCAGCATTTCTAGTGAAATTGTATTGGTAAACAAAGCTCAAAACGAAGTAGAAGAAACACTTTGTGCCGAAAGTTCACGTTGGCCACAGTCACCTGTGTTGGCTCAGAATTTGCCTCTCGTAGCGAAGAACCTGTAAAATTTCATGCTTGGGCTTCTGCTGGAGCCAATGTGATTATTAGCTATTATAAAAAGTGACATTCATGCTAATAAGATTTTTTTTAAATATTGTTGTGATGCATGCGAAGGCTAATTGGTTATTAGTAATTTTCTAACCATAGTTACATTGTAAAACGTTCTCAACATAAAATAGAATCTTTAATATGTGTAAAATATGCTTGTTCCTACATAACAAAGCACTTAATGTCTGCTCCCTCAGGAAATAACGAGTTTTGTTCATTTTCCCTCGACTTTCTGCATTATCCTAATAGTAGAGAAACCAAAATGGCGGCTGAATTTTTTAGCTGTTTTTCGATTACAAAAAATCCTGCTTTGAGGATTTTGTCAGCCTTTCTTGGCTAAGTACAACACATAAACCTAGATAAAGTTTTTGAAGGTTAGTACTTGACTTAAATGTCACCGAAACAAGTACAAAATACAGTTATTACGAATTAATACTGAATAAGTCTCCCGAAAGCTGGAAAAGATTATGTTTTGAATTGCTACAATAACAATAATTCTGCTAATTTTAAGGTCGACAAGCGCTTTATTCGCCCGAAACATTTATATTTTTTAAGAATTTGAAGATTTTCGCAAAATTTGTCAAAACATTCTTTTTAAATAACGATAAGTAGTGTTTTATACGGTATAAGCTCAAGTTGTTTACATTGCTAAACTGACTGTATTTTAGTAATATATAACTGCACTGGGAATATCTTTTGGTGCTACGCACCTCGCCGGCTATCAGCTCGTATCGAGTTCGTAGAATAACTGTTAAATATACGACTTAAATTTGTAGGAAATCTGTTGATTGTTCTGCCGGCAGATAGATTATAGGCCTATAAACCTGTGTTTTGATCTAGTATTTTTTACTCTGTGAACCTGACTTTAACAACAGTTAAACAACACTAATACATAATAAATAATACTTGCAGTCTTAATTTTTCCAGTATATCTATAAATTTTTCATAATAAAGTAGTCATAAAGTCATTCTTTTTATGCTCTTTTCTAAGTGTTTTCTTTTTAACTTTTCGTCGAAAAAAAAATTATATTTTGAGCCCGCGACTATGTGGTATGCTCTGGTAGTACTTCATTTTAGTGAGCCAATCGTTTCCGCTTTGTGGGCTTTCTGGTTGTGGCACAGGTGGTCGAGTTGTGATATGTTTTTTCTATTTAAAAACCGTAAGTTTATACACGGTAGCCTATTCAATCTAACAAATTGTTATTATATATATTAAGGGCCGTGCGAAAATATTAACAATAATGAACTAAATACAACAATACTATGTTACATCATTAACTATTACATCTTACTTCGATAATACACAGAATATTACAATCAATTACAAACTATATCTCACACTATAACTTCTATTTTAAACTACTATATAATTAGTTTACGCAATTCTCTGTCTTATTTGTAAAGGCTGTGAATTTCAGACAATAGCCCCCCGATAATTGAAGCTGCTTTTCATCAAATTAGTATTAGGTTTAGGTAAAGACAAAGCACAGTTATTACTTCTTAAATAGTAGGAGTCTCGATTCAGCAAAGAAAAAAGTTAAGATAGCTGGGGATTCGACCCTCCATCAATTATTCTATCGAAAAGCGATAACATTTGCTTGTTTCTTCGAGTTTGTAGGTCCTCCCAGCCAAGCTTATTTCTAGTAATCGTAGCAGACGCGTCGTAACGGTCGCGTAAACGATATTTTAAACTGTCTGAGCAATTATCCCAAACTAAAGGACAGTGATCAAAATGTGGTAATACTAAGCTATCGTAAAGACTCTTTAGGCATTAAGTGCTGATAACAATTTTCGCTTTCCTTAGTATACCTAGTCTTATTGAAACAGTACTGCAAATATTGTTGACATGAGTTTTCCATGTACTTAATATTTTCATCAACAATTGTACCTAGTGTTCTGCTAGTGGTTATATACTTGCTTAATTTTATCTGAATCGCAACTTGAGGATCAAAAAGCATTTTTGATATTCTTTGTCGGGACCCAATGATCATATACTCGGTTTTACTGATGTTCAGTGAAAGTTTATTTGCTAGCAACCTATTGTGTAATGAGTCTAATTCTTTTTTCATTTTCTTCTCTATATCTTTCATACAAGAACAAGTTACGGTGATGTTAGTATAACTGCATGAAGTGCAGGTATACCGAATTGCCGAAACAATTTGGCAGATTGTTTATATAAATTAAGAATAATAATGGACCCAGATTTGGTCCCTGTAGTACTCCCGTATGAACATATTTTTTTAGGTGATTGAGTGCATATGTGGTGCCTATTTTACATGCTGGAGTGCGGTTGCTCAAGTAGGATATAAACCACCACAATGTACTATCTTTGATTCCATATAATTCAAGCTTTTTAACAAGTATATCGTGATCGACTGTGTCAAAGGCTTTTTTCAGATCAGCAAAGATTACGCCATTTATGAAACCACGGTCCATGTTCACCAACCATGAAATGGTAGCATTTAACAAGGCCGAAGATGTAGAATAGCCTTTTTTATATATATATTAAATTCTGGTCGTTTAGTTGGTTGATTATGGTCACGTGATATTATATAAAAAGTTCTATTTTCCAAGAGTGCAATGGAAAGCGTTCCATTGCACTCCTAGGAGTGCAATAGTTTTTTCTGTTGCACTCTCACAATTCCCCTCCGTCAAAAAGCTCTTCGTACGGTTTTCGTAGTTTACTTCAGGCTGGTTTTGGTCTTGAGATGAATGCGAAATAATCTAAACACTAAAATACGACTCAAATCCGTGTTGTTTTAAATATCGAATAAATTGGTTTTAAAAAAACAATAGTCTTGTATCATATAAAACAAATAATTAATGTTTTTATTTCGTGCAGTAGTAAGGATATTTTCATTCGCTGATGGATTCGCATTTTTTCTTTGTCACCTGATTTGAAAACCGGCGAAACTCTATTTCCAATCATCAGGAAAAATACCGGATAACATTTCGTTTATGAAAATTATTTGAAATGTGTTCAGAATATGCAAAGTTTTTTTAAATATTTGGTTACAGTCTTATTTTCGTCTCATTAGAACAGCAATACCATTAATAAAACGCCTTAATATTTCGAAATATTTAGATTTTGCATTGTCGGATTTTATTGTACTTCATTTAACTACAACGTATAGTGTATTACCGACGGCAATCCAAACGAAGAATTCTGCAAATGCTACGTCCTGTTTGCTACAACGTGTATAATAATAAAAAAAGGGACGAAACACTGGCGAACATTTGTTCGATGTGCACAGGGCCGGGTTAATCTTTCGTGGAGCCCGTGGCATTTTCTCATCGCGGGAACCCTACAGACTACAATTCCCCCCCCCCCCCTTCTGGTCCAAATTCAGAATTCCGTGAACTGGCTTCTAGATCTGTCGGATATTCCTCTTAGAGAATATTCGCACTTTCGACCACTTCTTCAACTGAAAGGTCCTTGAGCTTTCGTAGAAAACCAAACCTTGCTGCAATTCCGGTGTATCCGCCCAGTCGTTTCCGCAACTAAGCGTCAATTATGCCGATTATGACAAGAAACGTACGGTCGCATTGACCTGAGCTTTTTACCCTCAACTTCAAACTCTTCAAATCATGCACGCTACTTGCCAATAAAATCAATGAGTGATTCATAGATTGCAACTGCGGAGTTGAGATCTTGGTCGGCTGTTTGTAGGGCTTGACTGTTCGCGTGAAAACGATGCAGGATATGATGCAACAGAGTTGCCAGAATGCCTGTTTCGAGTTTGTTTATTTTGGCTGCAAGTCCACGGGCTTCCTCTCGGGTTTCGGCTTTCTCCTCTTCGTTGCCTGCCATTTCTACCAATGCGTCGTTGTTTTCTTCATAGCCCTCGACTAGAGCCTTTGTGGCGTCTGCGCGTGCTGACCAGCAAGTATCTAACATGCGTTTGACTGTTGACAGGCCCTCACTTGACAGTTGTTCTGTCAGAACTTTCGAACGATGTGGTGAAGCAGAAAAAAAGGAGTATAGTCCTTGAAGGAACCTGAAGAATCCAATAGCTAGCGTGCAACAAACTACTGCAATCTGACCAACTAGAATGAGGGAATTAATGTGCGGCGCAGGGTACATACTTAGCCAGATTACATTGTTGCCGAATAATGGCCTGCATGCCATTATACTTTCCGCTCATATTGCTCGCATTATCGTAAGACTGACCCCGGCAATCGGCAATAGCGATTTCATGGGCTTTCAAAAACTCAAGCAAACTTTCTGCTAGTTCTTTTCCAGTATGATACTGCATCAAAGAAAAGTTAAATATCGTCAACAAGACCTGATGGTAGAACGTACGGAAGAATGCAGGTGAGTTGGTCAACATGGGAAATATCAGGACGAGTCCACAGAAATTTGGCTGACTTTACTTCCTTAACGATATACTCGCGTACGTGATTTGCTAACAAATGGAAAAATTCATCGCAAATTGTCTTCGACAGATAGGAAGTGTGACCCCCGTCCCTTGTTGGCGTTACGTTTGATGTGCTGTGCAAGAAATGGATCGAATATGGCCAGCAGCTCCACTGTACCAAGTAGTTACCGTTTCTGGGTGATCCAATAATTTCATTTGAGCCACGAAATGGTAGACTGCGCTCAGATAGGTAACGGATAGTTTCTACTATCCGTTCAAGTACAGCACGCCAATAATCGCGTTCTGCATTGCTCTACTTTACTTGTTCCGTATCAACTCTGCAGCCAGCATCACTGAGTTGGAGAACCTGAATCATAGCCTCTAAGTGCAATGCACTTTTTTCGTGGCATGGACTTTATTGGATGTGTGTTTCCAATTCTTATATCCTTGTTTCCCAAAAACGTTACTATTGTTAATCAGTTTACATGCAAAGCAGTATCTCGTATAAACTCCGCTAGCTGTTTCTGCAAACTCTTGTATATATAAACATAGGTCGCCCAACTATGCTTGCACGCAGTGGCACGCACGCACACAACTGTCTTTATGCTCGCACGCAGTGGCATGCACGCACGCGACTGTCTATCTATTTAATATATAATTATCCTAAGGTTGGCAACTTTATCAGATATTATCAATCAAATATAAATACATACATTCAAAACTTCGATAGAAATTGAAAATATAACGACAAATACAGAAAAAAACTTAATACATGAGCTGCGAGGGTAAAATAGAGCTGCAAGGGTAATTATGAACTTTAGTAATGATATTCCTGGACCAGAGGCAATAAATGCATTACGGTGGGAAAATCTTGTGACTCGACGAGCCAAAACAAAAGCAAAAACAATGTACAAAGCTCTAAATGAATTGGCTCTGAGTCTGCTTGAGAAACTGCTTGAACATAAGAGAAATATTACTCAGTATAACCTCAGGATCTTCCACCTCGCTGCAGCTGCCTCAACCCAAAACTGAAAAGTTAAAAAAAAATTTTTCTTATGATGGAGCAAAAGTTTGGAATTCTTTATCAGCAGATGTGCGTGGTTCAGCTACATTTACAATATTTAAAACTCATCTTTGCGCTCATAAATGGTTGATTTACTTTTAATATTTATTATCTAAGCATGTCGTATTCCAATTTGCTTTATTTGTGTTGTGTAACGTTAGTATAGAATGTAATGTAATGCAAATATAACTTGCTATATGTATGTACACACGCCCCTAGTGGAAACCAGCTATGTAGTTGACTAGGCTAGCGTGTGATTTTTAAATAAAGTTTTTACTGCTACTACTACTACTACTACTACTACTACTACTACTACTACTACTACTACCACTACTACTACTTCTACTACTACTACTACTACTACTACTACTACTACTACTACTACTACTACTACTACTACTACTACTACTACTACTACTACCACTACCACTACCACTACCACTACCACTACCACTACCACTACCACTACCACTACCACTACCACTACCACTACCACTACCACTACCACTACCACTACCACTACCACTACCACTACCACTACCACTACTACCACCACTACCACCACTACCACTACTACCACTACCACTACTACTACTACCATTACTACCACTACTACCACTACTACCACCACTACAACTACTACCACTACCACCACTACCACCACTACCACCACTACCACCACTACTACCACTACTACCACGACTACCACCACTATCGGCACTACCACTACCACCACTACCACCACTACCACCACCACCCCCACCACCACCACCACCACCACCACGTCCACCACCACGACCACAACCACGACCACCACCACACCACTACCACCACCACCACCACATCTACCACCACGACGACCACCACGACCACCACCACGACCACAACCACGACCACCACCACGACCACCACCACGACCACCACCACACCACTACCACCACCACCACCACATCTACCACCACGACGACCACCACGACCACCACCACGACCAAAGTATATAAATCTGTTCCGATGCATGATTATTGCTGTTATAACTAGAACGATTGCTTCTTGCTAAAAGTTCGCTTCAAATAGTTCGCTTTCAATTTTTTTGTGTAAATTTTTCACCAAAAGCCATTTTGCAATCATGGCCACTGTTCGGCCACGTAAAGAGCTCGACTCCAAACGTTTACAGGATTCACTACGTGCAAACATTCTTACAACGGTAAGTTGGCTTCAAAACGCCTATTGTTTATTGCATGTTTTGGGTTTGCCGCTTTCAGGTGGTGTTGCGAGCATATTTTTAACGATTTTATTATTATTGATAAAAATTCAAGCGGACCCTTATTATTATTATTATTATTATTATTATTATTTACAAATATTTAAACACGGTAATATCTCAACCTCGCCCTAACTAAACTGAAACGATCATAAAAATTATATGGAAAATAAAAAGGTTGATTTTCAGATGGCCGTGTATGTACAAGTTAAAAATATGAATTAAATGAGTATAATATATATGTACAAGTTAAAATTGTTAAAAACTAAAGACAAAACACACAACTTCTTTCAGATCTCCAACGATTGCAAAGCCGTCTCTTGCAGAGCAATCTGGCGTGTTTGTGCTGAGGACATCCAATTGGCACAGTACCAAATTGCTTCAAAGCGATTGGAGTTGGACGACCTACTATCCAAAATAAATGGCGTGCAATATTTCTTTTCGTCCATTTCCTGCGTCGCATCAAATGCAAGGTCGTCGCGAGCACAGCGCGCAGGGGAAAGTTATCCGGCCATCGCATATTTCATCGTCTATCGTGAAACGGTTGCATGTAACGAAAATCTCTTGTTTGCGGCCATGCACGACCACGACATGGATGCGGAAATTTCACCAATTCGGGTAAGAAGCGTCAACCAGGTGGAGAAGGCGGCCAAACAACTGTTTCAGGTCGTTAAAGACCACAACAATCGGACGATCCAGGAAATGTTGGATATCTCGAATGTTTACTGTTACCGTCACGCGGAAGATAGCTGCGACGAGGATTCAGACGACGAAATCAACCCTAGCCGATTCCCCATGGTGCCTTCTATACTGGTCGTTGTCAACGAAAGGGAATTTAGTGATATTTTAGAACGAGCATGCAACAAACTTCGCTCCGATGGACTTGTATTAGTCATGGACGCATCACGTGACCAAAGTTCGGCAGCTGCAGCAGAAACGACGAGCAACGAAGTTGCAGTTTTGATAAGAAAGATCGCCAAGGCAATGGAACTATGCAGTCACGCCATTTATCGTTCCCAGGTGTATGCAAGGCCCGATGGTGCGGCCTTTGCATACGTTCGCATGATGGATGTCAGCAGCTATCTGCATAAATTACTTGCCAACGATTGTTTGAGAGACGGTGTGATAAAGCATTTTCAAGTGCTTCAAAAATTTCTTGGTCATCCAGCATGCGAGATTATCGAGCAGCTGAAATTCAACAATGACCTCATCGAAGTGTCAAACGGCTTTTGCTTTTCCGTCATTCAGCGTCGCTTTATACCTTGCCCACTTGTCCCTTGTATGCGCGGAAAGATCTCCCCAAGAGCCTTCGTTCCCTACGATTGTTCAACTCCACCTGAGCCAGGCCACTTCCGAGACGCAATTTTGAATTCCTTTGAAGACCCCGTCACAAGAGTAAACTTCTTGAATAAATTCTACCAATGTTTGCTCGCGTCCAGAATGCCGCACAAAGTGAGGAAACTTGTTGTCGTTGGGCCAAGGGACTCCGGGAAAACGAGCTGGGCTAATGTTTTCCATCGCGTCGTGCCTTCAGAGTTCATTGCGTCCATTACCAACGAACGGCAATTCTCGGCGGCAATGATTAAAGACGACACTCAGTTGGTGATAGTGGATGAGTGGTCTTCGCAATTGATGACGTCGCACCTTGCCAAGACAATCCTTCAAGGGGGCTGGATAGTTACAGCAGTTAAGCACGGCGAACCTCGGCAAGTATTAAACAACAGCCCATATTACATAACATCGAACAATGTTCCAGACTTTGGGGAGGAGGATGAAAACGTCGGAAGGCGTATCCAAATCTTCAGAACCAAGTCGCTACCATCAACAACAACAGGCACGGATAAGTGGGTGTACGACAATGCCATGCACTGTATCGCTTGGATAGCAGAAGAATTGGCACAAAACCACCAACTTATTGCATCGGAAGAATTGTGGTACGAGCAATCGGACCCACAAGACCTAACCGTAAGTGGCAATCAAGGCAAGTCTCTTTTTCGAGTGGACCATCTTCGTCGGATTGGCGCGGCAGACCTTCGCAATGACGAGCATACGGACAACGACAGCGACCTTTTACGAATCATCCACGACAGGTTTGCGCAAGAGCGTCGAGCACAAAGGTTTCGCAGAAGAAGACAACGACGGCGACGAACATCCCCGGCGTCCACGGATGACGAGGAAGACAGCCAAATCGTCTCCGATTCAGTTGTGCGACGTTCGGCGAACTGCAGTCCATCAATAAGTGACGAAAGTCAACACGACGTCGCTGCAACAGGTGCGAGGCAACCAAATACGTCGCCACCCAGTGGACAGCCTGCTTCACCAGCCTTTTCATCAGCAAGTGACTCTGCTCCATCAGCCACCCGACCAGCCACTCTGCCAGCTCATTCCTCGGCCACACTTGCAGGAATTCAATCAGCCCACACGTCCACCAGTCGACAGGGCCAAACGAAAACGTTGGTCATTTCATCACAGCCGTCCACTTCTTTCGCCCACGCCGAAGAGAGCGCTTCCAATTCAAGCGACGCGACACCGTCATTTGTTGATGCGCGCGAAGATGCGGTCGTTGTATCTGCCAGTACAGTTCGTGAAGTTCAGCAGCAAGACCTTTCCGGACTATCCTATTGAAACTCCACAACGAGGTTGGCAAATTAATACGGAACGTTACCACAAGAAAGTTGCACAATTGGTAAAACACTCGTTTTATAAAGAATTGAGCAAGGGGCTAGTCTACTCCTATCAGGAACGGCTTCGAAAGGCTCGACTGCGTCGCACGTTGTCGGAGAAGAAATTCTGGCAAGATGCCGATCCAGAAATCGACGCATTCCTGTTGATGTTAGGGCAATGTCGAGATGTCTTCAACATAGTGGAATTCGCTGCCTCCTACCCACAATGCAGAGGACATTTGGACGCACTGCGGAGAAAAGCAAATGTTCGCGTCATGTTTGATCGATGCCCATTTGCCAACGCCGTCGCAGCTTCAGAGCAAAAAGCAGGGGAGGTGCAGCAGCCAGTCGAAGAAGAGGAGGAACTTGATGCGGACGGTGACCCAGCAGACCCTCCGTTAAGTAGCCAGTCATACTGGACCAAAATTAAGAAGTGGAGGCCGTGGTAGACATGTCTTCTTTTACGCCAGTAAGAATGGGGTAAAAATATTCCCATAGCATTTGAAATGTTTCCATGTCTAAACTTCATGTGTGCTTGTGTATGTTTCTGCTATATAAAGTAAATATAGAGATTTCAAAAAGACCTTACCATTTTCATACTAACGTTCATGCAACTGAAAACGTTAAAGTGCATATATCAATAATCATCTTACCTGGTGATCAAAGCTTCATAAATATAAGCAAGAAAATTGCTTTCAGTTGCAAAACAGACTTGTTTAAATCACTCGTCGTTACAAACAGTGATTCTTTCGTTCACCATTATCGTGCGGTAATACGTTCGATAGCCATGAGAGGTGTTACATTTGGTCGCATTCCATAACCCTAACCAGCTGATGATGTTTGTATATATATATTTTTTCATTACTTTTCCATTCTCCATATGTGCTAGCTGAACATTTCACAGTGTGAAAATATTGTATGGAATCTACCAATGAGGAGTTCCGTGATTTGTTGTTGTTGTGTGTGTGTGTGCATATGCATATGTATGTATGTATGACTGTCTGTGTACGGCCTTCAACCAAGTCCTATAATCAGCCAACGTAACATATAGCAACGGCGAGAAATGTACTTAATACCAAAATTATACACTAACATTTCAGTTAATTCATCATTGTTTTAACTAAATATTCATTGTTTGAAGTTTCTGTCTTCTTTAAAAACAAAAGTTCCGTTAGTCGTCATTTGAACACTGACTTCAAGCCAATTATAGGCATGACAAGAACAAGATTTTTGGCCTTGAAAAAGTTCAGAACATTCATTAATTCTTTAACACGAGCTTTGGGTCTGTACGATTCAAGAACAGTCTGCAGTGATTGTACATGTTTAACGTCTTAGAAATGGCTAAAATTTGAAGGTTTAACGCAGTTGCTACGCGGTTGCTACAGACTTTGTTGGAACGTTTAAGACACAGGATATGTAGAATATTGGAATCGCATAACCACAGGAAAAAAAATTTAAAATAGCAAATGAAAAAAATGAAATTTAAAATAGCAAATGAAAAAAAAAAGAAGTTACCATTAAGAATTACGATATCTGCTTACATTGGGGTTTTCTCTTAGTGTCCTTCTCATTCAGTTTGAAAAAAATACCTAAAAATTAACTGGCAACCTAATAATAATCCTAATAAAATCGACCGGCTACCATAATAAAACGACCGGCTACCAACATATAGTAGCCGGTCTTGAAATTTTTCTAAGTGTCGTTGTGATTTACTCTAATAGGAATCCTAGTAAAATCGACTGGCTACCTTGTATAAAACGACCGGCTAGCAATATATAGTAGCCGGTCTTGAAATTTTTCTGAGTGTCGTTGTGATTTACTTTGCCTCATACTCCACCGGCTACCGGCTACCTAATATAGATCCTAGTAAAATCGACCGGCTACTGACCGGCTACCTTATATAAAACGACCGGCTACCAATATATAGTAGCCGGTCTTGAAATTTTTCTAAGTGTCGTTGTGATTTACTTTGCCTCATACTCCACCGGCTACCGGCTACCTAATACAAATCCTAGTAAAATCGACCGGCTACTGACCGGCTACCTTATATGAAACGACCGGCTACCAATATATAGTAGCCGGTCTTGAAATTTTTCTAAGTGTCGTTCTGATTTTTACTTTGTCTCAAACTCCACCGGCTACCGGCTACCTAATACAAATCCTAGTAAAATCGACCGGCTACTGACCGGCTACCTTATATAAAACGACCGGCTACCAATATATAGTAGCCGGTCTTGAAATTTTTCTAAGTGTCGTTGTGATTTACTTTGCCTCAAACTCCACCGGCTACCGGCTACCTAATACAAATTCTAGTAAAATCGACCGGCTACCATAATAAAACGACCGGCTACCAACATATAGTAGCCGGTGTTGAAATTTTTCTAAGTGTCGTTGTGATTTACTCTAATAGAGATCCTAGTAAAATCGACTGGCTACTATTGTATAAAACGACCGGCTACTATTGTATAAAACGACCGGCTACCTGTTACCTAAAATAGGTAGATTTAAATAATTATGTATATGTAAATTACTATAAGCCTCGAATATAAAAGGAGCCAACATGGGCTTAGGCGAGAGAAAGCCACAAAAGTTAACGAGGAGAACTTAAATTTTGAAATATCGAATATTGGAAAGGACTTCACATGAAGTTATTGATCTTGAGTGATCGAGCAAGTTATTGATCTTGAGTGATCGAGCAAGTTATTGATCTTGAGTGATCGAGCAAGTTATTGATCTTCATTGATCTTAAAAGAATCTAGATGGGTGTTAGTCCGTAGCTGTCTTGAGAACGAAAGCCTTGCTTGGTTAACGAGAGCATTTGCGAGCTGACGCTTGTCCAACTGCATTTAGCTTTGAAGGAACAAATTATGATCACAACGACAAGTCTTGGTAAAGGTGAAACGTAATATATCTATATATAATTATGTATAAATGTTCTTAGATATTTGCACTCTTGACACTCCTAACATATAGTAGCCGGTCGTTGAAATTTTCGAAGTGTCGTTGTGATTTACTTCCAGATCCATTGAATATATAGCAAAGTAATTTCGTCTGTCCATTTCACTTGGAGTTCACATCGGTAACTGGTATTTTTTCGAAGTAAAATTATTAGAGACTTAGATGAGAGACTTTACATGGTAGCCGGTCGATTTTGTTAGGATTTCTATTAAATCGAGTAAATCACAACGACACTTAGACAAATTTCAAGACCGGCTACTATATATTGGTAGCCGGTCGTTTTATATAAGGTAGCCGGTCAGTAGCCGGTCGATTTTACTAGGATTTGTATTAGGTAGCCGGTAGCCGGTGGAGTTTGAGACAAAGTAAATCACAACGACACTTAGAAAAATTTCAAGACCGGCTACTATATATTGGTAGCCGGTCGTTTTATATAAGGTAGCCGGTCAGTAGCCGGTCGATTTTACTAGGATTTGTATTAGGTAGCCGGTAGCCGGTGGAGTTTGAGACAAAGTAAAAATCAGAACGACACTTAGAAAAATTTCAAGACCGGCTACTATATATTGGTAGCCGGTCGTTTTATATAAGGTAGCCGGTCAGTAGCCGGTCGATTTTACTAGGATTTGTATTAGGTAGCCGGTAGCCGGTGGAGTTTGAGACAAAGTAAATCACAACGACACTTAGAAAAATTTCAAGACCGGCTACTATATATTGGTAGCCGGTCGTTTTATATAAGGTAGCCGGTCAGTAGCCGGTCGATTTTACTAGGATTTGTATTAGGTAGCCGGTAGCCGGTGGAGTTTGAGACAAAGTAAAAATCAGAACGACACTTAGAAAAATTTCAAGACCGGCTACTATATATTGGTAGCCGGTCGTTTTATATAAGGTAGCCGGTCAGTAGCCGGTCGATTTTACTAGGATTTGTATTAGGTAGCCGGTAGCCGGTGGAGTTTGAGACAAAGTAAAAATCAGAACGACACTTAGAAAAATTTCAAGACCGGCTACTATATATTGGTAGCCGGTCGTTTCATATAAGGTAGCCAGTCGATTTTACTAGGATTTCTATTAGAGTAAATCACAACGACACTTAGAAAAATTTCAAGACCGGCTACTATATGTTGGTAGCCGGTCGTTTTATTATGGTAGCCGGTCGTTTTATTATGGTAGCCGGTCGATTTTACTAGGATTTGTATTAGGTAGCCGGTAGCCGGTGGAGTTTGAGGCAAAGTAAATCACAAAGACACTTAGAAAAATTTCAAGACCGGCTACTATATATTGGTAGCCGGTCGTTTTATTATGGTAGCCGGTCAGTAGCCGGTCGATTTTACTAGGATTTATATTAGGTAGCCGGTAGCCGGTGGAGTTTGAGGCAAAGTAAATCACAACGACACTTAGAAAAATTTCAAGACCGGCTACTATATATTGGTAGCCGGTCGTTTTATACAAGGTAGCCAGTCGATTTTACTAGGATTTCATTAGAGTAAATCACAACGACACTTAGAAAAATTTCAAGACCGGCTACTATATGTTGGTAGCCGGTCGTTTTATTATGGTAGCCGGTCGATTTTACTAGGATTTGTATTAGGTAGCCGGTAGCCGGTGGAGTTTGAGGCAAAGTAAATCACAACGACACTTAGAAAAAATTCAAGACCGGCTACTATATATTGGTAGCCGGTCGTTTTATTATGGTAGCCGGTCAGTAGCCGGTCGATTTTACTAGGATTTATATTAGGTAGCCGGTAGCCGGTGGAGTGTGAGGCAAAGTAAATCACAACGACACTTAGAAAAAAATCAAGACCGGCTACTATGTATTGGTAGCCGGTCGTTTTATTATGGTAGCCGGTCGATTTTACTAGGATTTGTATTAGGTAGCCGGTAGCCGGTGGAGTTTGAGGCAAAGTAAATCACAACGACACTTAGAAAAAATTCAAGACCGGCTACTATATATTGGTAGCCGGTCGTTTTATTATGGTAGCCGGTCAGTAGCCGGTCGATTTTACTAGGATTTATATTAGGTAGCCGGTAGCCGGTGGAGTGTGAGGCAAAGTAAATCACAACGACACTTAGAAAAAAATCAAGACCGGCTACTATGTATTGGTAGCCGGTCGTTTTATTATGGTAGCCGGTCGATTTTACTAGGATTTATATTAGGTAGCCGGTAGCCGGTGGAGTTTGAGGCAAGGTAAATCACAACGACACTTAGAAAAAATTCAAGACCGGCTACTATGTATTGGTAGCCGGTCGTTTTATCATGGTAGCTGGTCGAGTTTATTAGGATTTCTATTAGAGTAAGTCACAACGACACTTAGAAAAATTTCAAGAACGGCTACCATATAAGTTGGTAGCCGGTCGATTTTATTAGGATTTCTATTAGGTAGCCGGTCCAGTTTGAGACAAAGTAAATTACAACGAAACATCTCCATCGCTGGTTTTTTGGTCATGGCTTTATAGGATACCCTAAAGGTCGAAATGTCGAGAGAGCACTGGGTTTCTCACTCACTGGGACTGTATCTACTTCACCAAATTTAGTTAAAGAGGGAGCGCGTAGCGCGACAATCATTACTCGCCCTTCGGGCTCGCGCTTTAGCTAAATTTGGTGAAGTAGATACAGTCCCAGTGAGTGAGAAAGCCAGTGCTCTCTCCACATTTCGACCTTTGGGGTATAATATAAAGCCATGACCCTGGTTTTTTGGATGAATAAATAAGCCACCCTTTTCAATTAAGCCCCCCCTCTCCAATAAGCCCCCCCTCAAAAGGTTCTGAAATGAATAAGCCAACCCCGGGGGCTAAATAGGGAGAAAACGGTACCGTATGTTGGTAGGCGGTCGTTTTATATAAGGTAAGCGGTGGATTTTACTAGGATTTCTATTAGGTAGCCAGTCCAGTTAGAGACAAAGTAAATTACAACGACACTCTCTGTATGCAGCTATCATGGTTTGTATTCTTAAGTTTTTTGATTTGTAATTTGGGTTATTCATAAGATTAAAATATATCACACCTTTTATTCTACATAGGGTACAAGCAACTCCACTAAATTAGATATATTTCTAAGACATGTCAGTTCACTACCATAGAATATGCCTTATTTATATTAAAAAGAAAAGAAATCGTTCAACGCAAGCCTGCATATGCATCGGACACAGTTGAAAATAAACTGAACTGTTTTAGACGAGTTTTCTTGTTGAATAATATAATAAATTCTATAATTTCAAAGATAAACCTTTCTTGTTTCAAACATAAACAATAACTGGCATCATTGACATAAGTTTTGAACAAGTAAAGGTTGACCTTTAAAGTGGGGCAAGTACAACGTTACAATCACACGTCCATGATTCTTAAACATTGTAATTCGTACGCAATGTATACGTAAGTTTACACAGTCGATTCTAGCATTACATATAACATGTTACATTTATTTTTGTAACTGTTTATTTTGGTTATTAAAAATGACATCAATGCCTTCACACTAATTTTAAAGCTTCTGCTCGCTTTCTTAAAGTATTTGGAACACGACATGAATTGAAATGAAAATCTGGATCACGCAGAATCTTTGACCAACTCAAACCGAATTTTTTCATCCCAAGTCTAAGGTAGTTGTCTTCCTCAGATGTAAAACGGATACCCGCCCGACGTGTCGGTAATTTCTCTGTTAAGTTCGTTGGACTTACTGGGTTTTCTATTGGTGGTGACTGATCAACACTGTCGCAATCATTCTCAATGCTCTTGCTTTCTTCAAGTAGCTTTTGCATGCACCAGCGTCCTCTCATGGCCACTTCCCGCGAACGTTTCTTTTGATAATGCACACGAGCAACGTTGGAGCTGTGTTTCTGGTCTTCAGATATCCATTTCTGTTCGCTTGGTAGAAGAACTTCACAACTTTGAGTTTCGATGATCTGTCTGTACCTGGTTGGGTGAATGTATTTCCCGATTGCTTCGAACACCAACACACTAAACAGTTCTGTAAGTTTCTGAAATTGTTTTCCGTTACGATTGACCAACACGTACTCGCAAGTGGGTGTGAGAAGGGGTCTGATGTACTTTATATATTTTTCTATCATATCCATGCTGCATTCGTCAAAATACACACTGTCAAAACCGTACCTTTTAGCTGTTTTGAAAATTTTCTGATCGACCATTCCATCGTTTCTCTTTGCGCTTTCAAACATTCGCAAGGTTAGATGCTGGTACGTCATGGGACGACAGCCTTTCACTTTCAGGAACAGGTAAGCTGCGACAAATCGAGTGGCAAAGGTAACATCACCGGGTCTGACTGAAGAAGGACATGTCATGCAATTTTGTAATACGGATTCGTAACGTTCCATGTGGAATGGAATAACGGATTGAACTTCGGACAAGCTCGCCCAACTTCTACGCGATTCCAGTGTTTCTATGTCTAACTCGCTCGTCCAGTTAGATCGCATGTCCTTGGCTAGGTACTTCCGCGCTCTCTTCACATACACTTCTGTAACGGCAAAGTTCTGAAGCACCGAGGCAGGAGGACGGTTGAATTTTCGAAAATCTAGTAAATCTGAAATACTTGCAACATAGCATATTTGCCCCGATTGTCCAATACCCCACTTGTCTTTTAGACTGTCCACGAATTTTGTCAACAGCTCAGGACATCCCAAGGCGTAGTCGATTAGATTCGGCGCACGGAGCACATCTTCTTCCCCTTCGCCATTTTCATCGCAACAAAACTTTATAAACTTTAAAGCTCTCGTTACTGAAATGTCAGACTGTTTACGAGATTTTCCGCCGCCGCAACTGCTTTGAAGCCACTGGGAGAATGAACGAGCGAAGTCATTGTCTGTCGAGCAGCAGGGTACTGTTTTAGAGCCTTTATTGGCGTTACTTTCGTCGTTTGCACATGGCGAAGTGCATACGGTGGGTTTCTCGTCAAAATAGTAATACCAAGTATGCTTTGTTTTTACATGTTTGCGACAGCCTCTTTGACTTGAAAATCCTGCGTGTTCACAGCCCGTTAAAGGACAATGATCTAGCCCATCGCTACCTTTCACCAAGTGAAAACGTCTCGGCTTTGCAAATGCCCCATCGACAGATTTCCAATTTACTTGTGTTTTCCTTCGTGACAACATGCATATACAAAGAGCAAATGCTACGCGAGCAAAATCTTTTGCATTTTATAGTGAACATAGCGTAATTATTAGCTTGCAAAATCCACTCATCCATATAGATTACATTGCCCTGTGTTAATGTCATGCTGCAAAGGGAACAATAAAACGGAACATAATGTAAAGGGAACAATACCCTTTGTTGTTCCCTTTCAGTAAGCTGATTAGCAATAAACCAATAATACTTTATAGCATTATTATTCGTTCCTGTTTCGCAGAGCGGAACCTTTTGTTCCTAAATAAGGAACCACAATAGGGAAGATATTTGTTGTTCCTAATTGCAATATTTGTGATAGCGTTCCTATTTGAGGAACAATTAAGTATAAGGAACGATCAAATTGAAGTCGGAACAATTTGTTCCGTTTCAATTCGTGTTCCTTTTTAAAATGAGAACAGCCTACGCAATTAACATGTGTTCCTAATTGGCGCTTTAAATAGATGCATAAAGCAAGGTGTGAGGAAATCCCATTTTCTATAAGCACATTAGAAATCCTAAATTTTTTAATGCTGGAAGTAATATCTTCCCACCCTTATGGTTTCAGCCAATCGAATTGCTTTACTATGATGGCGGCAAATCATGCGAAAAAAGTTTTTTAAAAAAATAACAAAAGGAACAATATTGTAGGATATGCTAGATGACCACCACCACGACCACCACCACCACGACCACCACCACGACCACTACCACGACCACCACCACGACCACCACTACGATTTACTATAATAAAATATAACAAGATTTACTTTCTTTCCAATGAGAGCGTTGCCATTTTATAATATCTGAATAGCTCGACTAATCAGCTGTCAGTAAAAATACGTTTGTATATACTTGTAACTTGTTATTGTAAAATGAGACGTCGTGTCATGTCTGCATGTACACCTAGCTCTGGTGACACAAATTCACAATGAGTTATCAGTTTATAAATAATGTCATATGCCATAATAAATACTATGCCTATGCCTGAATTGAATAAATACTAAAAATAAAAAGGCGTGCATGCCTGCTTAAAACTCTGTCGTCTCTCACGTTTTTGTGGGTAGCCGCCCGCCGCGTCAGCGGCTAACCACAATGTTACTATGCTGGCTGTATGTCTGAATGTCTGATAAACGGCACATGCGCCGATAATATGACGTAATTTTCATTGCCGTAATGTAATTATCAAAGGCAGATACTTATGTAAGAACTTTCAACACAATTGAAGTCATATTTCCTTATTTCGCTCTGTTTCATTGGGGAAACATTATATTATGGATGTAATTAACAACTTCGTCCGTCTTTTCAACAATTTCGTCACAATTTCAACCGCGTGCTTTTGTTTGTGTTTGCCCACAGGTATCAGGATTTCGCTATCGAGGCGAGTAGCGTGTTCCTAAAGATTTTGTTGCGAAGACAGGACTCATTTTTTCAAATTTTGATCGCTTTACATTGCTCAGCATAGATGTACTTCTGTAGTTTTAGGTTACCAATTTAATGGAAGAGGGCTTATTGCAGTTACATGAGTTAAACAAGCGTCTGGCAGAGGTTAGAAAAAGAGTTGACTATTTAAAGAAAGAAAGGGCTGCTTTATAAGATTGACGTACAAACTTCTATGTTAAAAATTTGGTAGATTAGAAGACTTGGAAACAACTAGGAAACGCTGTGCCTGATTTTGTTGTGCACGATGGATCAAACAGGAGTTCATCCTGATATTTTCAATGAATAACTGCACTTAATTAGTAAATAATGATACAAACCTGTGGCCTTCGTAGACGTTGTTCGAAAATACGGCTTTCGATTGACTATATCTCAACTGACTTTACTTAAACTCGAACGAGTTTATTGCGCTGTAAAATACTTGCTCCGCTGAGGAAACGCACTCAGTAATAATAATATAAGGTTAATATTAACTTTCGAAATTTACATTTGATTGACAGTTAAGTTATTAGTACTCTGAATCGGACAGAAGTGCATGTAGCATGCAAAGCAGAAAGGTTTACGCTAACCAGAAAAGTTGTATTCAGTTAAAATGACCTAATTTACCAGTTATACAAATCACGTTCGGTGTTCGCCTCACAGAAGTAAGTTAAAATTGTTTGTGTGTAGTAATTTGTATTTACTGTATTTCTTAACTTAGATCGAATAGAATTAGTCGGACTATACGATTCAATCGATTGTTGCATCAATTTAATCATCAACCGCTGAGCTTAGAACGCCCCAATACTGTAAGTCTGTTTAAACTTGTGCACTGTTTTTATATGTTGTTTAGTGTAAATTTACCTAATTTATATTTATTGAAATAAATATAACCCGTGTACCTCACTTGTCTTTTATATTTGTTGCTATGTGTGATCAAGTGCAAGTGATTAAAAGAGGTGATTAATCACAATTTGCATACTCGAAAGTTATTATTTGCATATAGATAACAAATTTGGGTGACGTTTGTTTATATCCAATTCACATTAAGATCACTCACATACTATTATATTAGCGTGCGGCAGCGTGGCGTAGAACAAAACTAACTACGCATTGAGAAGTATGGACATGAGTGAATAACTCGTAATCATTACTCGTATGCCTGGTTACTTTGGTCCTAATGTAGTCTTCCGCAAACGAGAACAATGGCATCCAACCATGTGAATAATCCAAAGTTGGAAATTGGCAGCAATAGAAAATAGATACATAGCTTTATTGTCATGCTGCATTTTGTTTATTTTGTCTATTGCCTCTACTCAACCTAATTCGGCTCACTTAAACACGAGCGACTGCAAAAGCGCACTTTATTACGACATCATGCATACAAATGAAAATTACTTTGGTTTTTGAAGTTGGCATGGTAAAATGGGTGTGCTTGCGTCAGTAAAAATATGTTAGTAAAAATATATATGAACATTATCAACAACGTAATTTTGATAGGATATAAAATTTTGCGTGGTAATAGTAACACCTAGCGTAACTGATATGAATAGGTTAACCAAAGCAGATTAAGGACCGCAAAATTGGAACAAAAAGGGCAGTGAAAGTCTTGCATTTACGCAAAGAAATTTGTAGGACAAAAGTACGTATGTGTTCCTGTCTAGTCAGTATAAATATGGATGGTTGAAGCAATTTAAAAGGGTTAGTAATGGTTGTGTGTATTGTATTTCGCAAAAATCGAGTGATAGTAGAGTGATTGTTAGGATAGTCGAACTGCACTGGAGCAAGTGTTCAACATGTTGATGAAACAAAAATGGTGCTTCAACAAATTAAAGAAAACTTCGCTGTTCAACTTGACCATTGCTTTGAAAAAGAATTTAGATAATCGCTCGTGTAATATTTTGGATTTGGAAACCAAATTGGAAAATGTTGTAGATTTTAGTAAACATAATGAAAAAGAAAGGAATAATCAATCAACCAAATCATTCAATATGGTCAAGAATAAAGCAAGTTTTAAGGACGCAAATCGTACAGACAAAAATGGAGTCTCTACGTCTCGAGAAGGCGAGTCTGATAAACTTGTATTTATTGCTGGCGATTCTATCCTTCAACATGTACATGGTTGGGAATTGTCCAACACTAAGCAACGCGTGTCAGTAAGATCTTTTTTGGGAAGTACAGCAGAAGACATGAAAGACTATTTAAAACCTCTAATTCGCAAAAAGCCAGATACAATTATATTGCATGTGGGTACTAATGGTATTAAAGACGATAAAAAGACAGAGGAAGTAGCTGCAGCCGGAATCCTAAACCTAGGTACACAAATTAAGAACAATTCACCACATACTAAAGCATGCATATCTGGCATAACTATTAGGAAAGAAAAAGCTGCTATTCACCATAACATAAAGAATGTTAATAATATTCTTACGCGCGTTTGTGATAAAAACAATTGGACTTACATGGATAATAGTAATGCAGATTATACGTGTCTAAATAGGCGTGGGCTACATCTGAATAAAAAGAGTAGCGCCACTCTTAGTAAGAATTATACAATTATCTAATAATCAAAAGTGAAATAAAACTAGCCATGTGTTGGTAAGTGTGCATCAAATATTCCTAATGGTAAGGGCTTTAAAATAGGCATATTTAATATAACTAGTCTACCCAAGCATATTGATGAAATAAGGATCTTATTGACTGATCAATGTCTCGATTTAATTGCCAACATGCTGGACATTTCAAATAACGCCACTAAGAACTTAATTTCAATAATGGAACAATATCAATTAACACAAACAATTAATGCACCCACTCGTAAGACAATGAATTCATCTTCTTCATTAGACGTTTGTCTCACCTCTACTCCAGAGAGGTTGATTACAACTAGAGTAGTGCCGATTACCTTGATTAACCATTATATGATCGTCGTTGTTCGTAAAATTAATAACCATTCTAAACGCAAATGCCATAAGAAAGTTGAATTCCGAAACTTAAAACATTTTAATGTCGAAAATTTTCAAGCTGATTTGCGAAGTCAGGAAACGGAGCTGCTAGATAGCCAATTCCTGCGTTGATAAAATGTGTGAAATATGCAAAACACTTTTTACAGCAGTTCTCAACAAACATGCCCCAATTAGAGAAAAAAAGAGTGAAAAATAAACCAAGTGTCCCTTGGTTAACAAATACAGTTAAACAGCAAATTAGAAAACGTAATCGTCTTAAACTTTTTGCAGCAAAAAATAAATCAGAAAGCCACTGGAAGCATACAAATTATCTCCCGTAACTGGAGCATTGCGTAAAGCGAAAGCATTTTATTATAAAGCACAATTTGAAAAAGTCAAGCATGACCCGAAAGCAGCTTGGAAAACTATAAATTAAATCTTAAATCGGAAACAAATGTGTCAGGAAATAAACGCTGTTAAAACTCAAAATGAAGAGATATCTGATCCAACAGAATTAGCAGAATGCTTTAATGATTATTTTATGAATGTTGGTCCAGATATTGCCAAAACTGTTGATAAGAGTGATAGAAATTTAATGGACTATATTGCTAAAGCAACAAGTAAGCTAAATTTTCAAGTCTGAGTCTACAGTTCAAAGGTTGCTTTTATCCTTAAATCCTCGTAAATCTACTGGAATTAACAAAATTCCAGCAAAAATTATTCGTGTAGCTTCTCCAGTTGTTGCAAATTCTTTGACAAAGATTTTCAATAGGGCAATTAGCAATGAGTCTTTTCCTTCGGAATGGAAACAAGCGAGAGTCGTACCCTTACTCAAGAAAGGCTCTCGTAACTTGTTAAATAATTATCGCCCTATACCTATTCTCCCTGCTCTAAGTAAAGTTTTCGAAAGAATATTGTATGAACAACTGTATGACTATTTTGTTCGGAATAACTTGTTTTATTATATAAATATAGAGATTTGCGTGTAGTATTCGGCTGAAATAAAATTCGTATTTCACTGCATACTATATTTTTCACATGTGAAAAAAGTCGTATGAGCCTTTTGATTGGCTGACATTTTCTTACCCAAAAAATTGAACACCTGTTCGCAGGCTAATGTAAACATGGAGTCCGATTTTGTCAACTTACTGAGGAGAGAGATTTATGATATTTTGTCCGCACAAAATCTCGAAAGATCATGATGAAATACATTTGTGGTTTCATTAACATGAAATAAACCTTATGGTTGCATTTTCGGCACGAAAACAAATCGTTAAATGGTGAGAACTTTTGTTTTTATATTTTGCTTGTATTTTGTTGTCCGTCAGTATATCAAATATTTGGTATCTCTGTACTCATCTTTACACTCATATAATAAACAAATTTACTTCATGGTTGGCTCGTTTGTACGATTTTTATTATTCACTCGATGTGAAGGATCGCTAAACTCACTCGTTCGCTGCGCTCACTCGTTCGTTTAACGATCTTTCACAACTCGTGAATAAAAATCGCACGCACTCACCAACCATGAAGTAATCTCTATATCCCATCATCAATATGGTTTTAGGCAGTTTCACTCGACAGCATCAGTCCTTTTAGATAGCACAAATGAGTGGTTCGATTCGTTAACATGGATCGTGGTTTCTTCAATATAGCAGTATTCCTCGACTTACAAAAGGCATATTTCGATACTATAGATCACCATATATTATTGAAGAAACTTGATCTTTATGGCTTAGAAAAGTCAGCTTTAAGTCTTTGAAAATCGTATTTAACGAACAGAATTCAAATGTGCTTTGTCAACGGTACATTTTCCAGCTAAAAATTGATCACTTGCGGAGTCCCTCAAGGATCGATTCTTAGACCGCTTCTGTTCCTAATCTATATAAATAACTCGCCAAACAGTTTGCAGTATACTTGTTAAGCTTTGCGGAAACACCACGTAAATTTATTATCGTAAATTTATTATTTACGTGGTGTTTCCACAAAGCATAACAAGTATATTGTATTCACCATGCAAACGTACAAGAAACTTAGTTTGCAGTATTCGTCTGCAAGAATGTTTGCAGATGATACGACATTAACTGCATCTGGTAAATCAATTTCTGAATTACAAGTCACCATCAATCATGACCTAGCCTAACGCGAACAATGGCCCTCTGCAAACAAACTATTGTTAAATCTCATTAAAACTGAATATCTACTGATTGGATCCCGACATAACATTAATAATATATCTGCTGTTCCAAATGTATCTGTTGGTGACGTGCCAATTAAATGAATGCAATTTTGCCGACAGGACTACACGAGCGCCATGTTCTGGAGCAATATTTTCGCAATGGAAACCATGAAAATTAAAATGATAATTAACAGCATAATTAATTAAACGCTAATTAATCGCGCACTTGCAGCTATTAAGGTACTTTTCGCAAAATTTGGCTGGGTGAATATTGTTTAGACCTTTACTGGAAAAAAACTTGCCACAGCCAAATTTGAGCATCATCCACCTAGTACACTTTAATTGTCAAAGGGGTAGCTTTGCTTGTTCTTAGTCTACGTCCTGATAATCTGGAAAAGAAGACCTGTCATACGCCTGGTTTCCATTTTGGTCATAATTGTCGTGACTTACGGTTTACAAAAATTTTACGACAGCTGTTGGGAATTTTAAAACAAAATGACGGCTGTCAATGAGCGGTTCTTACTTCCATGTTATTTTTTTGTACTCGTGCTCAAAGGACAACGTTCTCCGCCATTTTGCAATTCACGAACATGCCTTAACCCATTTTGGGATTAACTTTGCCAGATCTTTGTCGTATTCTGATGAAATACAAAAAATACAAAACAATAGATACTCCAAAGATCGATAACATATTGAAAATTTATTTCGACGTTTCGACTAAACTATAGTCATCATCAGGAAATGAATGATGATGATGTTACGTACACGTACAATTATATAGTGAAGTAACAAGATATGATTAGTTAAAAATTAATAGATCTTTAGAAGCTTTAGTTCCATGGTTAAGTGACGGTTTCAATCTATTTATAGCAATAGACTCTTGAAAAAGTATCAGAGACCAGTGTTTTGATTTGTCGATTATTTTAGTATTAGTAAATATTAAATCTGTTAGTGAGCATTGTATATTACTATCTTCGTCATAAGGACTTAGTTCTAGCAGATTCTTTATGAAGTTGAATTCGTTGCAGCTACAAATATGGTTGTATATCTCGGAAGAGTCATGATACGAATGTTCTTTTATTCGGGTGTACAAGCAGCGATCAGTTTTTCCTACGTAGTTAGCGTTACATCCAGGGCATTACATTCAAATACTTCAAAACAGTACCACTGTCTACCGCAAACCAACCCATATACTGGTCAATACCAACATTACTCCAGCTACACTCCGTGGTCGTGAAAGATTTCTTGGATACGTGCAGTGGCGGATCCAGGGTAAGTCAAAATAAATTGTGGCAGCTCAATTTTAAATTCAAAATAACTTTATAACAATGTCATAGGTTATGAATTTCAAAAGAATAAAATCTAACCAATGAAGTTGCTTTGAAGGTATTTTAAAATGTAAATATATCCTAGAATGAGCTGTGGTAATTTATTTTGACTTACGCTAGATCCGCCACTGGATACGTGCCCTCATTCATCGTGCCCACAAAATTTGCAGCAACGATGAACTCCTCAAAACTGAATTAAACAATATCACTTCTTTCATGTCATGGAATGGCTTCTCCCGCAAACTTTCAAGAAAACTATTAACATTATTCAAACCCTCAACTCATAACCCTTGTAACACTGTTACAGATAATTCCCTCATCGAACCGATTACAGTCAAAATCTGGATTCATTTATCCTTCCTTGGTAAATATGGAACTAAACTAACCAATCGCTTCATTCGAAAAATACGTCCATTATTAAAATCTCCTGTAAATTTATTGTCAACTGGAAAATTACTGATACTAACTGCTTCATCTCACTTAAAGACCAAGCACCAAAAATGTATCAAAGCTCCGTTGTCTATGAATTCAAATGCCCTGGATGTAACGCTAACTACGTAGGAAAAACTGATCGCTGCTTGTACACCCGAATAAAAGAACATTCGTATCATGACTCTTCCGAGACATACAACCATATTTGTAGCTGCAACGAATTCAACTTCATAAAGAATCTGCTAGAACTAAGTCCTTATGACGAAGATAGTAGTATAAAATGCTCACTAACAGGTTTAATATTTACTAATACTAAAATAATCGACAAATCAAAACACTGGTCTCTAATGCTTTTTCAAGAGTCTATTGCTATAAATAGATTGAAACCGTCACTTAACCATGGAACTGAAGCTTCTAAAGGTCTATTAATTTTTAACTAATCATATCTTGTTACTTCACTATATAATTGTACGTATATGTAATATCATCATCATTCATTTCCTAATGATGACTATAGTTTAGTCGAAACGTCGAAATAAATTTTCAATATGTTATCGATCTTCGGAGTATCTATTGTTTTGTATTTTATCAAAATACTCAGTGGTTCCCGTAATTTTAGTCGTATTCGTGTTAAAAAATTCTTTCGATTAAGACTAGGTAGCCAAAATATCAGTGGTATTAATCCATTTCTATGGAATAAACTACATTTAAAGTGTTACTAGTACTCAGTCTCCGACTGCATTACTTACGCGCGGTCAGATTTGTGACGTGCGTGTGTGCATGTAATAATATAGTCATCCATACACGCACGTCACAAATTAGACCGCGCGTAAACAATGCAGTCGGAGACTGAGTGCTAGTAACACTTTAAATGTAGTTCACATTCAAGCTAATTTATTTGTGAATTTTACTGTAGTTTCATGTGTTAAGAAAAGGAAGAATCTTCAAAAGAAAATAAGCAAAAGCGAAGAGGATTTAGACATGTTTTCTAAACATTTCCGTCAGTTATCAAGAGTTATCGCCAAGATGTTCACCACCTTTAGAAGATGTGACAGCCAAACGGAACAACCATCCACAGTATCAAAGCAGCACAAACCACCAACTTGAACTAATGTTGGCTGCAAAGATACCAAGAAGAATCTTGAAGAAGAACTGACATTAACAAAGGAAAAATTGCAGGTTGCCTTGCGTCCCTGCAAACGTCCCGTCCCTCTTTAAATCTCATATGAAGTGGCCCTCAGATGCCTCATAACCTTACATGGTTTGACAAATATAAAACATTTTCCGTGTTTATATACAGTTATATATATATCAACACGAGTAGAATTGGGAAAACGAGAAATTCCATACAATTTTCAATTTTCCCGACTTCAACGAGTGTTGATATAACTCTATATCAATACGGAAAAAATGTTTTATATTTGTTTTATAATATAGCATTGTCAAAAGCCCGAAGGATACGAAAAACGACCGTGTTTACAAGTATTGGGAAATTTTCCATATTTACATTGAGTTATGTAAACACGGCTCTTAACTAGTCAGCGTTCAGGATTCACAAATGCTATATTATAATAATATTTAAAAACCACTATGTCAACGCAATTAAAGCTGTGAAATTTCTACAATAGGTTATACTTATTTCAATTTCATTTTTACTCGCTGTATTAACAGATTGTAAACAACATTTCCGCAGCAGTTTCAAGTAAAAATGGTAACTTGTTGATAGCTGTATAACAATATAGTGTCTGTAACTGTATTTTTATAATACTAGCTTTCATTTTTCTCGCATTTCTCAACTGAACAACAAAGTATTATGCCGGAACAAATGCTTGAGTACCAAGTGCGAATAAATATCATATATAGTACTGATAATTTAAGTATGAATTGATGTTTGATAACATACAGTACATGAAAACATTTACTGGCGTACTTGTCAAATACAATAATGCAAAAATTTCGTATAGAATTCAGGTGCAAATGTCAATTTTGTCAAACACATTTGTTGACTGGAATGTTGAAGCGCAGATGCTGCAAGAAGAAAAATACTATTTGCTTGAGCTCTCATGATGGTGCTAAATTAAACTGAATCATAAAGCATATAGGTTTTTAATTAAGCGTTAGTAAACTGCTACAGTTTTTGAGCAAGCCAAATTTTTTAAAGACAGAAACTTGAGCTAAACATCATTTTAGTATGATATTTTCTTATATATATCTAAGACTATGGCTGATCAGGTGGATGTGTGGAATAATTGGACGAACAATCAGGGGCGGATCTAGGATTTTTCGTACGTTAGTCAAAATTTCTATTATGGCATTGATGACATAACGCGAGACGTCATCAATGACGTGATATACATTTTTCCTAGAAGTATGCGTTATCGCATGAAACTAAAGACGCTTAAAATGTAATTAAACAACGTCCAGCATGTAATAGACTGTTTCGCCCTGTATCAGGGCTCATCAGCAAGCCTAGGAAACACATTTGAACTGTGATCCGACATGGACAGCCCTTACAGAGGACAGATCCTGCTCCATCATAAGCTTGTCCTTTACAATCATCAACAAGTAAATTCAGTTCCCACAAATGGTTTAATCTTCGCTTAATCCCCATTTGCAAAAGAGAAAAGCAATAAACTCTTTCCTAATGTCAACTTTGGCATCAACAAATCATAAAATTAAAGACATTTCTCCTTGTGTGAGGAATCTGATGCCTCATCAGCAATAATAGAATAAAACTTGCTTTTTTTGACATTAATTATATTGTTATGAATTGTTTTATTCTCTATATCTGCGCGAGGTAGTCGATCTTTACAATGGTATTAATTCTACAGTTCAATAGTCGTCTTCTTCTTCTGAGTTTGTTGGTCAGTCTTGTCTTTTTCTTTCTGTTCGTTTGAGTAGAGTTTTCACTTCCTTTCGCTACTCTGCAGCTACTTCTCAGCTTATTTGCAGCTACTGCCGCTACTGCTCGGGATTCAGCTGGGGCGGTCTTTTATACTAACGGTCGTAGGAGTTTTTGTGCATGTGAACAGAATGGTGGGCTGATGTGGGCTCAGCCAATCAGGTTCTAGGTTTTTGACTTCTGAACTCTCCGCCAGCTCTCTTCCTTTTTTTGTTTTAAGGCGTTGTCGCACTGTGTCAGTCGGTCGTATGCTCCGCCAATATTATTTAAAAAATGTTCAAAACTGAACTTATTTCGTTGATTTCCTTAGTAAAACTTAATATCTCTATATATATGAACTCAACTTCAATGTTTGACTTTTACTTTCCTACAATTTTACAATACTACATTTTTATGACGTAACACCTTTATTACCTGGCCGCGCGAAATGCCTCTACAAATGATTGACGGGAAAGCCTCAAAGCTGTGCACGTGTAAGTACAAAGTTTGAGTTTCATCGGAATTTTCCTTGTTTACAACAAAACAGTATTTCCCTTTTATCAAACAATGACCCGTTCAAGTACACTACTTATACTGTGACGCTAACCAAAGAGATAACTGACATGTTTGTGCAAGATACCAATTTAATTTCCTTTATGTACTTGCAAAAACAAGCATGCCCATCATCTTTCCTGTTGACGTCTGTATTGTTTATCTTGCCTAGCGGAACTAAACTTGAATATTTTACTACATTAATTTACTGCTTGGTAACAATATGTTCAACAACAATCTCCCCACAGCAATTGATTTTATTTAGACTGGTTTTGGTGACATAGGTTTGATTTAAATCCATAAACTCCATAATGTAACATGTCAATAAAGTTAACTACTTGATTAGTAGAGTAGCTAGCAATCTTTTGATGGTACTGAGAGTCCTCACCATGTCCCCTCAAAGCCATACATCAGGCCCATAACTAGCTACGAGTCAATCGAGTCACTGACTCGGTAGGAATTTGGGGACTCAGAACATTCATGTGATTAAGGTCTGAGAAGTCGATTGAGTCGATTCTTCTATTTAGATTTATTTAGGCATTACATGTATGTAACGTTAATATTTGATTCCTCGTGAATACGTCCAGCATAAATTATATATTGAATTATTAAACTTCATTTGGTTTTAATTGCGAAAACATGGTTTTCGTTAGTATCAATCCTCGGTCATTCAAGAAAATTGAGTACTCGAGCGTCTAAGGGGGGTTACGTTGGGATGTGTAGGTACAATATTGTGTTCAACAAAATGGCGGATCCACCGATGAAAAAGTTGAAATGCACTAATCGAAAAATAACCTCCTTCTTCCATGTAAAATTCAAAGGTCGGTATCTTTAAAATGTATCATCGCAGTAAGTTTGCTCTAGAAAGATTAATACAACAGTTTTGACACGTATTTATCTTTACTCATGACAATTACAATTTGACACGTATTTATCTTTACTCATGAATAATGTATGAATTATTTGCGTCTAATATGTATTGAATATAATTTAGCGATAAATGTTCAAGAACAAGGACAAACGCAGATCGGATGATCTATTGAAGAAATTTTCTTCATTCTTCATAAAATGCCAATAACTAAATTGATAAATTCATTCAAAAGTTTAGGCACACTGTATTAGTAAATAACTATTTGTACAGGTATGTCCAGTTTTTCTATTCTACATGTTTAACAAGAAATATGTAACTTTTAAACTGGGATATTGGCTAGCTGCAATGTGTGCATGTATTTTTAAATATCCTCGATCAACTTGTGACAATAGAACCAATATTTGACTGTTAAATAACTTAAAAATTGTCCCAATTGTGTAATGTATAAAGTTAATAAATATTATTTTTAGAACCTAAAACTTTTGTTGAGGATACAACTGCACAGGCCACATTGCCTAGCTTTGAGCAAAGTGACAGCACAGTAGCACCAGCACCACAATGGGCAACAGCTGATGAAAGAACCGTGATACAAACCGAAGCAAATAGCTTATCACAAACAATACAGACTAATAACATGCATTACTTTCCCCTAGATCCAGTAAATATCATTAGGCAAATTGATGGATGCACTGGAAATCAAATTACCTATTCATTAAGGAGAACATTTTTGATGAAAAAAGTGCCACCGCAAGTTGCTCAAATGAAAAAATCAGACTTTCCAGTAACGAAAAAGAGATCATTTTTAGTTTAGTGGATTAAACAGTACCCAAGCATTAGGTACAGCATTGCTGTTGATGCCGGGTTTTGTGCCGAATGCATCGTATTTGGAGATACTATTAAATCCCCTTTTGTCACTACAGGATTTCGGCAATGGAACAATGCATTTGGCACGGAGAGAGGAATGATTACACAACATGCTAATTCAGAAGCACATACTAAATCATGTTCTAGGGCTCAAAGTTTTCTAGATATTTGTAATGGGAAAGCAAGGACAATTGCTGAATCCTTAATGCACGCATCAGAGAAGGACATCAGTAGAAAGACAAACATATTACTGGAGATTATTGATGCTGTTGCTTCCCTCTGTCGAAGAAATATTGCACTACGTGGAACATGGGACAAAGAAAAAAGACAAGAAGAAAGCTCATTCAATTTTTTTCTACAATGGAAGGCATCTGAAGACTTAAAGACTCATTTTGCTTATGCCCCTAAGAATGCAAAATATGCTTCACCCAAAGAACAGAATATTATTATCCATTGCTGTGAAGATGAAATTAGGTCTACTCTGGTATCAGATTGTTTTAATGCAGAGTTTTTTTTCAGCCCTAGCTGATGAGACGACAGATGTCAGTACCAAGAGTCAACTAGCTATGTGTGTTTGCTTTGTTGACCACCTTACCAGTGAAATTCGTCAAGACTTCCTCGGTTATATTGAAATTCCAAACACTAAAGCCGAAACTATAGCTGACGGAATTCTTTCAAGCCTTAACAGTTGGGGCATAAAAATGGAGCAATGCAGGGGCGAAGGGTATGATAGATGCAGCTCCATGTCATCGCCAGTCAATGGTACTCCATTTTGATCATCAGACGGAAATATCCAAAAGCAGTCTACACTCATTGCAAAAGCCATTGTCTCAATTTGGCCCTTGTTAAAAGTTGTGAAGATGTTGCAGAAGCAAAGTAAAATGACATAGTTATTAAAATATTGCAATAAAACTAAATATATCTAAATATCAAATAAAACTAAATATCAATTAAAATATTGATAAATATAATTGTGAAAAAAAATAAATCAAATACCACCTTAAATATTTTTTATCACTTATAGGACTTTCTTTGATGATCTAAAAGAATTGACATGGTTTTCTCATGGATCTTCATTAAGAATGGGTATCCTTAGAACACACATGCATGCTGATCAGAATATGTTAGAACTTTTTCCAGATGATGTTGACATCACCGAAGAAGAAAATGGAGATGATGAGCAGAATCATCACTTCTCACGATCCCTGCCCTCCCAACATTTGAACAAGGTGCCAGTACACTACCGTACGTTTCATATAAACAAATACCATGTTCTTACAACTCCACGAATTTTCGAATCTAAATGCATACAGTATATTGAAGTTGTAATTTTGTAAAATGCTTGAAATAACATCAACTTAACGGTAGTATTGGAGATATCGAATAGTGTGCTTTAAATCTATATCATAGGCAGTTGCTAGCAACAGCTTTCCTGGACTAAGTGACACAAGGTGTGCAACGAGACTTAAATGCCTCAGTGTTAATGGCAAAGTATGCTTGTTTCTGCGCTACAAGAAATAGAGGAACTTTCCACAACAGCAAAATCTAAAATAAAAGCCAGAGGTAAAGTAACCGTAGTTTGGAATAAAAATTACTCCCATGATACTGTATTTTTATGTAACCTTTATTTCATATCTTCAGGATCTGTAAGAAAACTTGAGAGTTTTTCATTCATTTTTCTTCTTGCCATGTGCCAAGACCTTATGTCCTATACTCATCCACTCAGCCAAGCTTTGCAATCGACAACTATAAATTAACTGTGCTCAAGGCTTATCAGAGTGCTCAAAAAGTAATTAAGAAGATTCAAGACTTGAGAAATGATGACAAGTATTTCAAAAACATCTATCACAAAGCTTTAAATATAGCTAAACATATTAATATCCAACCATCAAAACCACGAGTGTTGGGAAGAAAAAGTTACAGGTAAAGTTCTTATACTAAGTAACCTTGCACAAACACCAGTACCTTCATCGTTACGTTTACAGTTTTCTCCACCTTTACACATTTGTAGACTTAGTAGCATTTACTTAGTACTTTATATCTTTTAGAGCCAATGCTGGTGCTGCTGCAAACACCACAATAGAAGAATACTTTAAAATCAATTATTTCCTAAAGTTTGCGGATCACTTGGTTAACTCTTTGGTTTCAAGGTTTCCTCAGGATATGTCACCGTCCTTGTCTGCTGGATTCTTGCACCCAAAAGATGTTGGCAAGTTGACTCCTGATACAATTGCTGATATCTATGCATTTTATAAGGATGATTTACCCAATACTACGTAGGACACCCATTTTATTTCAAAAAGAAGTGGAGCGCTGGCAAGAACGCTGTAAACTGGAAAATGAAGATGATGGTAATGCTCTTTCAACTCAGTCTTGGCAAGAAGTTTTATTTTGTATCAAAGATGACATATTTTCCTGCATATTCATCGTGCTCAAGATATATCTCACCACGCCCGTCACTAGCAATACTTGCGAGAGGAGTTTCAGTGCATTAACGAGATTAAAGAGCTGGACCAGAAGTACTATTGGACAAAACAGATTAAATGGAATTGCACTAATTCAAGTTCATCACGACAAAATTGAACCGGAGACATTTAATAAGAAAATCCTTAATCGATACGATCCTAGTAGATGCAAGAGAATGTGGACAGCTAAGTACTAGCTAACATTTTGGACGTAATGTATAAACAAGAGCGAGTGTTTTTCCGAAATATCGATACCAGAAAACAATGGTGAAAACACGAGCACTGAGCGCAAGTATTGTGGTTTGTTACCGTGATAACTAAATGTGTCACTTGTTGTTTTATTTGAATACTTAATGCAATTCAATGCATAACAATGGTATTACATACTTTATCAGGATATTCGCAGAAGATCACTTTTATCTGATGGTTTTGCACCATGTTATCTGAAGGGTATATGCCTAAATTGCTTATAAGATGAAACGAGTCCTATGTGGAAAAATAGATGCGTCAATATCACGTACACCAACATATGTAATGCAGTAATTGTAATGGTGATGAATGATGGTATACTCTTATACCATAGGAACTTTTTTTACTGCATTATCATATCTTGTTGCCTAGTTGCGAATAGATTACATTTAGAAGGCTAAAAATTGCCGTTATTGTCACTGTTTAGAAGATTAATTTCTCGTCAGGATACTTCTCAAAATGCTGGAAATAGCGCATCTGAGCTTTAAGAACTCCAAAATTTTCTGGGGGTGGGCATGCCCCCAGATCCCCCTAAAGGCTCGCACCTTCAGTGCTCGACTCGGTAGTATTTAAATCCTAGTTACGGGCCTGCTGATCTGTGATAAAAGCAATTGTTATACTTTTTTTGTACAAATACAAACATTCATTATTACTGAAGGAAGTACTAATTGTTTGGTTTGTAAATTTCTTAAAAATGGCCAAGCAAATGGTTATATATGTCTGGATCACTGAACGTCATATGTGCTAAATTAAAATTGAATAATTTATTTGTCTGACCCACTGATTGCACATTTGTGTAAACATTTTAAAATATTTATTTTGCGAACATATGTTAATGAAGAAAAGCGAAGTCAAGACATGAACTGGAAATGCATTACTAGATACTTGAGGACTGGTCATTGTTTATGGTGGGGGTGGCACTGTCATCTATTAAGAGAAAGGAGTTAGTAAACAAAATTTTGAGTGTAATTAATTAATAAAGCAGCTATCAAACTCATGTCATAGAAGTGGTGAAATAAATGTGTGACAACTGAATGGTATCCTTTTGTAAAGTTTTTAGCTATGGGTGACATATTTATTTTACATAATTCATATTACAGTGTGTGACAGATTAAGCTATTTCAATAGTTGAATCAGCAAGTTTTTAGCAAGAGAAGACATTTTTCTTTGGTGCAAACCCCCACTATGAATAATGACTGGCCCTTACAGAATCATGGGATAAAAAATTAGATTTGCAATACATTTTTCACCCAGTGGCAAAATGCAAATGCCATGAAGGCAAAACATTTGCTATAGTGCAAATTTGATAATTTGAAACACATACATAAAATTAAAAACCAGATTTGCAGTAAATTTGCACCTGGATGCTGAAATGCGAATGCATCAAATGTGCACAAATTATTCAAATGTGTGGCAAATTTTTGAAGCAATATCTGTCTAAAAGAAGAATATGTGTCTTCGAATGATCAAATTTGCACAATAGCAAATTTGTTGCCTTCATTGCATTTGCATTTTGGCACTGGGTTGAAAATGTATTGCAAATCTGATTTTTCATCCTGTGAATTGTGCTGTCCTTGGTTACCAGACTGTAGAGCTGGTCAGAGTTGACCCCAAGTTTTTTGGGGGAAAAGTTTTTAGTACCCCTGGGAAGTGATTCATTGTTTAAGCAATTAAAACCTAAATCTGCACCAAATTTCTAAATTTCATTGCGTTTAATACCTATTTGCAATTGGTTACTTTTATGCTGTTTTGCACCCCTGCCCCTAGATTTTTAGCTTTTACACCCCCAAGATCTTGTTGAAGATTCTGGAGTATAGACAAATTTATAACTAAACTCCAGTCTTTTTCATCATGAAACCTAACCTGGGTTGGCCTAGATTGAAACCAACTTGCCTAATGTTAAAGTTTAAATATGCTTAACCCATGATGGACCCTTGTTACTTGAAACCCTAGTGCAGAACAGGTTGGAAATAACTATGTTATTTCATTTTAACTTAAGCTGAGAGTAGGTAAAGGTGGATTGGTAAAGAATTCATAATATTATTTTGTGCATCAGCCCCAAATCTGGTATTTTGGGTTGTGTGTGACCCAGAGCAAATGTATCCTATAATTTTGAATGGCCTGTGCCACACAGTGCAGATAGTGCCAATTGCAGTATTGAAACTTTGATGTTTTGAGCAAAGACACATTGTCAGAAAGGTGGTAGCCAAACTTTGTCACTTTCCAAACTGTTTGAGTTTATTTACTATTAGATGGTACTTTATATTTTTCAATATTGTGTTACACAATAATCAATATTTATTTTGATGTCTTGTCAGATGTAACAAAATTCAATACAACTTATATCATACTGTATGTATTTGTATCATGTCTGAGGTCATATTTTCCCATCTAACCACAGTTGCCAAGCTGGTATATTTCAAGTTGAATTACTCAATTACATATATACAAATTCAAAATGTCTGCCCATAAAGCAACTAATCCAAAACAAGGGAAGAAAACCAAAACAAAATTTTAATTCAGTAGAATGCAACCTACTGGTTATCTTTGAACAAAATTTGGACACATTACGGGATCAATTTTCGAGCACAATAACAAATGCCAAAAAGCAAAAGTTGTGGGAAACTTCCCAGATTAACAGCGATGAAAAACGTACACCAATACAAATTTGGGAAAAATGGCAAAACATGCCCCAAATTGACAAAAAAAAATTCTGAGATAATGCAATCCCAAAGGAAAACAGGTGGACGTCCTGCAGCAAAACCACCAACCACTACCACTTCTAAAATTATAAGGCTTTTAAGTGATGAGCCTAGTTTCGTCTTGTTAGTGGTCTCAATTCGCCCTCGATGAGTTGCGCTATAAAAAGCAAAGATTTTCGGCCAAATCTATAGCGTTTTAGGAGTTCGTCATCTGAGAAATCTGACCAGGGAAGATTACAATTAAAAACTCTAAGTAAGCGTTGCCTTTCAGTATTATCTCGCTCATAAAAGTTGATCACTCTTAATACAACTGCCATATTTAATTGGGTTTTTAGAACTTAACTATTTCATTGAGGATAGTTAACTTTAACTACTTTTAACTGCAGTTAACGCTAACTGCTTTTTTTTTGAAAAAAACACATGGAAATCACATGTGGTTCACATGTATTTCACATGTGGTCACATGCGTTTAACATGTGGTCTCATGTGACCACATGCGAATCACATGTGATACACATGTAGATTTATCATTTTTATTTTAAACCACATCTGTTTCACATGTAGTTCACATGTCACCACATGTAATTAACATGTGACGACATGTAATTAACATGTGATCACATGTGATTCACATGTAGATTTCTGATGCTTATTTTAAACCACATTCGTTTCGCATGTAGATTTATGTTGTTTATTCAAAGCCACATGTGTTTCTCATGTGGTTGACTTGTCCCCAGATGTTACTCATATTTCTCCACATGTGATTAACATGTTGTTCAAATGTGATAAACACGTAAGGATATGATTATATCCATAGTTATACAAGTCATATGATGCACATACATAGACGCATATTGAATGATGGAATCTGTAGGCAGCGGACCATCATATTCATTTGTCTTTTATGATGTCTACTATTTGCTTTTTAGTAGAATCATACTAGCATACTAATGCAAATGTTGTAATTTAATTGGCTACTCTACTTAAAAATTAATTATTTATCTCAGGTTCTACTAAAACAATTAGATTACTCGCTCTTATGGCTCGATTATTACGGACGTGGTATTTAAAAAACTGTATTCCGTAGATAGCCAAATCAGGCAAATGAAATTTGAATTTCGCCCTACGATACTGCAATTAAAACGTTAATATTCACACAATACCTTGCCACAAAGGCTTACTTTGAAACATTCTGTAGATAGTCAGATGTGACAAATTATATGCAGTAAGATGCTAAATGGCAATCAGGCATTCTGTATCAGTACTATTTTAAAATCAAGCTTGCTTGCCCAGAGGTTTATTCACCTTACCTCTCAGACAAGATCAAATGAAACTGACAATCATAACCCCCTAGAAAATGCTTCTGAGAAACTACTCAGAATATTTTCTCTTTATTATACCTTGATTATATCATGTGTTAGCAGATTATTCATAATTAAGTCATTTGGGCACTAGGCTCTCCTTGTGATGAGTACAATTGCCAGAGATAATTAAGACACATTAAAGTCTTCAGAAACCAGAGTAAAGAAAATCACTGTTTACCAGATAAGATTCAAATTTACATACTGTTAGTATAGTTTAATTAATCAATTACTGTTTTAATGACCACTGACCACATTTTGTACCAGTGACCAGCCTACTTACATTTGGGTCACATGTCCAGGAAAGATATGAAGGAGTCTATGAAGCAGCTTGCTTAAAAATAAATTGTCAAAGTTCCGTTGCACTTTTGGTGCAAATTATTACCATTCTTCCCATGAATCGTGGAATGACCCATTGTCAAGAGCTGTTTTGAGTTTCGATTCAGATAAAAATATTTCAGATTGATGTTTGAGACACAACTAAAAGAAATATGGAGTTAAAGATTTATGATTTAAGTTTAACAACAGCTTTATTGCTTTATATTCTGAAAATTTGATGCAAATCAAAGTGATGCCAGATTATATATTATGCAAAAACCCATTATTCTAGACATGCCTACAAAAGTATTCAATTTTAGTTTTGCCTAAAATATAAGTAAATTTATTGAAATAAAGGTATATAAGTAAAATATCTAGCATTGAAAATTAAATTAATAAAATATGCTCTATACTCTTGAGATATTTTGTTTCTGACAATTGTGAATTTATTATATATAACTTTGGATATGGCATAAATTAACAATGATGTCTTGTCATTCTAGATTTTGTTACTGAAAGACTTGCAGATATTGATAGATGGTAGCTGAAAGAGTCATGCCAAGAGGGAATTGAGAACAGTAGCTCCTGTTTAATGCATCCGAACAGTGTATAATATAGGACAGTAAATGTTCTTTGTGTGTTTCAAGGTGAACATCAGTATCAGTTTAGTTTTCTCCAATTGCAAAAACTGCATTAATTTATAATTGCAAAGCCTTCAGTCTGTCCCTTATATAAATAAGTTACACCTCCCTTGTACAGATTATCATACTTTATGAATATCAGCGATGTGTGAATTCAAATAAGTCAACTCATTAGCACTGATGGATATTTAACCTTGTGCACTGAATGCTTTGCAACAATGAAAAAATGGTGTTTCTGCAAATAGTAAACTCGTAGTTTCTTTTAAATTTTATGTCAGAATTGTTTTATAGTAGTTATTATAATTGATTCTATGATGATGAATATATTTGAGAATATTATTTTACTGGTATGTGTTTTAGATTTGTTTAGCATTGAAATCACAATTGCAGGTAGTTGCTTCAACCAAATGCATGTGTATTAGTCACATCTGGTTTGCTTGTCAACCACATGTGGTTCACATGTTAACCACATGTGGGTAAAACAGTTACATGTGGTTCACATGTTAACCACATGTGGGTAACAGTTACATGTGGTTCACATGTTAACCACATGTGGTTGTTAAAAATCTCCCATTGTAAAGTCACACGTGTTCCACATGTGAATCACATGTGTTTTTACCACATGTGGATCACCTGTGAAATGTTGTTCCAATTTCACACGTGATTCACATGTGGGTTTTTTATGTGGTTTTTTCGTAAGGGACAACCGGCTTAACTACGTAATTAATGTTAACCACTAATTAACTACTTTTTGGGTAGTTAAAAAGTAGTTAAGAGCTTTATACAACCAGCCCCTGAACGTAAAATAAAATCTTTAATTTGTGTCTAAAATCTTGAATATGTTTGTTCCTATATAGCAAAGAGCGTAATGCCTGCTCCCTCAGGAAATAACGAGTTTTGTTTTCCTTCGACTCTCAACATCTCCCTCGACTTCGTCTCGGGAGCATTGGAGCATTGAGTCATTCAGGAAAACAAAACTAGCTATTTCCGTCGGGAGCAGACATTAAGTGTTGCTATATTATCCTACTGGTAGAGAAACCAAGATGGCGGCTGAAAGTGTTTCGATTGCAAAAAAATCTTGTTTTTGAGCATTTTGCCAGCCTTTCCTGGCAATAAGTACAACACATAAACCTAGATAAAGTTTTTGAAGGTTAGTAGTTGATTTAAATGTCACCTAAACGTGTAAAAATGCAGTTTTTTACGAATTAATACTGAATAAGTCTTCCGAAAGCTGGAAAAGATTATACAGGGTGTATAAAAAAAGGTAATCGAACTTTGCAGTGCTTTGGCGCGATCATTATACAATCTACAGAAATCATTCTTTCACAGGCGGAAAGACCAGGCTTTTCGCTTTCGATTGTCATCATATCATTTTTGTGAAATTTGAAGAAAGATTGGGCAAATATTTTCACCGTTGGGAGTTTATTGAAAATCTGTTGAAATTTAAACCCATTAGGGAATTAAATTACAAAATTAATTGACCAATTTTAGCTTAGGTAGTAAACTTTTGGCATTTTATTAGTGATGTTAATTGTTTCTCGTGACAGATAAATGATTAATGAATTTTCTTTTCTTTTCGCTGCCCTAGTAATGCTCAGAGGTGAAAATATGCGATTTCGACCGGCTATTTTCATTTGATTCGTATTTGCCCAATCTTTCTTCAAATTTCACAAAAATGATGACAATCGAAAGCTAAGAGCCTGGTCTTTCCGCCTGCCAAAGAATGATTTCTGTAGATTGTATAATGAAAGCGCTAGAGCACTGCAAAGTTCGATTACCTTTTTTTTGATGCACCATGTAAATTGTTCTGAATTGCTGTAATGACAAAAATTGTGCTCAATTTTGAGGTCAACAAGCGCTTACTTCGGCCAAAACATTTAATTGTATTTTTTAAGAATTTGAAGCTTTAGGCAAAATTTGTCGAAACATTCTTTTAAAATAACGATAAGTATTGTTTTATACGCTATAACTATAAGCTCAAGTTGCTTACATTGCTAAACTGACTATAGTTTAGTAAAATATAACTGCGCTGGGAAATTTTTTTGGTCCTATACGCACCTCGTCGGCTATCAGCTCATATACGACTCGAGTTCGTAGAATCTGACGGCAGATGGATACAAGTCTGTGTTTCGATTTAGTATTTTTTACTCTGTGAACCTGACTTTAAAGTTAAACAACACTAATACATAATAAATAATACATAGAGTTTTAATTTTGCCAGTATATGTATAAATTTTTCATAATAAAGTAGTCATAAAGTCACTCTATTGTCTTTTCTAAGTTTTTTCTTTTTAACTTTTCGGCGAAAAAAAATTATATTTTGAGCCCGCACACTATGTGGTATGCTCTAATAGTACTTCATTTTAACGAGTCAGTCGCTTTCGCTCAGTGGGGTGTCCAGTTTTCGCACTGAGGGTCGAGTTGTGATATGAGTTTAAAATATGCAACGTTTTGTTCAATAATATTTGCTTAAATTCTTGTTTTCGTCTCATCAGAACAGCAATAGCATTGACAAAACGCCATAAAATTTCGAAACATTTAGATTTTGCGTTGTCGGTTTTTATTGTACTTTATGTAACTGCAACATAGTGTAGTTAGGGACGGTAATCCGAGCATATTCCGAGCGCCAAACGAAGAATTCTACAATTGCTACAGGCTATCTTTAAAAGGGGGAACGAGGAAACGGGGAAACGGGAATGCTTTGCGGTTCTCAATTGGGAAATAGGTGATTTTAATTCCGGCAAATTGTTGATCATTCTTTTCTAAACAACGGTTAATTTGAGCTACTAGAAGGTAGCTAAGGCGCGGTTTACACTGTCAAATTTTTCGTTGGTAGATTCTAGGTTTTAAAGTATTTGTAAGAAATTATTAAGGAAAGTGACTTAGTATTTAAGGCTTATACTTCCCTCCTTCAAATATTGATAAGAAATCATTTAAAACTTGTAGTTTTCCACGTCAAATTACCACTTTGATTGCAGATTTGATAGCGTCGTGTGCATTTCACATCAGAAAGATCAGACCTGAAACTCCACTTTCAAGTTAATCCATAATCATTAGACAAGTTAATTTATAATCGTAAGACTTTTCTAGCAAGTTGTTTCTCTGATCCACTTTTTAATATATTAGACTATGGGATTCACAACAACTGAGTCTCACAAAGAGGGACCAAACGAAACCAAGTTAAATAGTCCTATCAAAACCTATGTTACGAAAAACTGGCAGGTAACAAGTCCAAATACTCGGCTTTCTGATAAAAAATAACCCATTGTGTTATTTTGTTTGTTAGCTAAGACGAATTAGCCAAGAAACGCCTATATCACTATCTTTTAATAGTTATTTTTTATTTTCTTACTAAATCCTCAAACAACTTAGCTTGGATAGGTGTTCGTTGTAGTTTGTTGTACAATTTTATAATTTCAATACATTATTGCAACCAACTAACAATACTGATGACGTCATAGTTTAGAAAATACCAATAACATTAATATTCAATAAACATAAATATGAATTAAACTTAGTCCTGTCCTCATCTGATTCACTATCCACAATGTTGTCTTCGTTTAAATCCTCATCGTTTTCATCATCGTTAATTTCAAAGTCCCCAAGCGAACATGCATCTGTACATTTCAGCCCGAAATCGACACAAGAACAGGTGCCCGCCACGCACATTCTTCTGCAATTGCAAGCCATCATTTCCATCACTTGAATAAAAAGTATTATCGGTGATTTAGTGTTTCGTTTTTTTTGGAATTAGGATACAATTTGAAGAACCCATGAGGAAAATATCAAAAGTGCGAAAAATATCGATGAGAAAAGTATCATAAATGCGTACCTCATCTGGTGCTGGATGACAGTCCATCCAGTTAATTACAAGTAATCCATCTTCATCAAACACCCAACCGTGGTCAGCTGGTGAAGGGATATCCGGAGTTTGTTCTTGACACAAGCGCCATATACACGTCTGGTAGTTTGCTCTTAAACAATGCTGACGAAGTGCAGCCATACACGGTGGAAGACGTTTAATTTCACACTTTCCTTTCTTACAACAATAGAGCTTATAACGCAGTAGATCGATGTCCGCGATTTCTTTGCCCTACATTTTGCAAACAAATTCTTGTAGGTTGTTTACTAGCTCTTCTGAAAGTTGAAAAGTTTTATTACCAAGCTCAGCAAACAGTTTTACATGTTCCTGAGTTTTCGCCATTAACTTTATTGATCGGATCTTGCCATGACCTGCGAATGCACTGACTGTGTCACAGGCTGTAAATGCGTGCAGGCCTATATATATAACAGTGCATCCAGGAATTCTTTTCGATTCACATGATCACGTTCAGTGAGGTATCGTCTTGCAAGAGATGACTTGACGTCATCCAAATTGATGATTCTCCTTCTGTTCTTTTTACCAGTTTTGATGCACAGAGAACTTGATACTGTTTCCGAAACGGACAATGCAATAACAACGACATCAGTATCAGGAGTATGAATCACTATATTATTGATTAACTGATTTGTTGCATGCATAACATGAAGCATTCTCGTGTCCGCTTCTTCTTGTGTACTTTCCAGTTCTGGAACTTCAAAAACTTCATATACACATCAAAAACAACATCAGTTCGTTTGGTACCTCTGCTTGATGACAGAATTAATTGAAACATCTGGTGTGCTAACTTGCCAAAGGTTAACTCGGCAGCGCGAGCTTTCTGAACGATAGCCATACCATCAAATATGCTGGCATAAGCATCAGGTAATGAATCAAGTGGCTCCGTTAATTTCTCAACTCCGTTAAGTAAAGTAGCTTTGTTTGTTTTCTTGAGATCACCCATTCCGCCTGCCATTGCCCAAGGAAATGGACCCAATACTTCTTTCAAGTCTAAATCTCGCTCTGGCATTATGATCGCAATTTGGCCAAATTTGCGATACAGCATAGACAATATCTTGGCCAAATGATGATTTCAAACGACAAATATGAGGGCTAGACTGTTCGTTAAAGCGTGGATTTAGTAACTTATCCGGGCAAAGTAACAAGTGGTGACTTAATCTTACTTTTTCTTCGCCCAAATCAATTGCTTGTGGGGGGCAAGTCCATTGCTCTGACTTCTTCTCGAATCAAATGGGCAGATCTAAGCACAGTGTTTTCATCTTCTTTCATTTTTGAAGTCTTCTCTTCCTCAATCTTCAAACGGTAGTACTTTGATATCATGTCTGGAATTGACAATGTGTCGTCGAGGTAGACTAATAATCTGCTGTTAACCGTTAAAAAGCTGAAACCAGTGAGCAGATTTTCGATCTTTCGCTTCAAGTTTCTTTTAGCAGAATTTATACACTTCTCATCTACATCTTCCAAATCCCTCAAATTGTCTTCGAGTGCCTTAGTATAGCGTACTCAATTACATCGGGGGAATCATACAAATGAAACAAAATATCTTTCACCGCATCAAATGGCTCATCTTCATTTGATTGATAGTCCTTTACAACTTTGTAGTTTACTCGTGTATAATCACGGCAACATGTTTTATGGTACTTAGCCTCTTTTGCAATTATGGTACTTAGCCTCTTTGGGTAACGCAACAGCTATAATTGGCGAAAGCTGTTGCGTTACCCAACCATTTTGTCCTATTTGTATGTTTTGTTTTATGTAAATGTTGTTATATGTTTAAATGGTAAAGCTTAATAAATAAATAAATTAAGTCGTCCGTGGTAATCGCCGCAATTCTCTGGTCACCTCTGATTAAACTCGCTTTTCTGATTGAATCATCAGCTCGTAATTCCACACATGAAAGTAACTTTTCTTCGGTATCTGTTTTTCGGACAAGTTTAGTTTTATTGCAGAATATGCAGTTTGGCAAACGTTTACCACAATCCCTTCGTTCATATCCTTCACCTTGATTTGCTAATCTGAGACTACTCCTTGGATTCGTTTGTGCTTGACTTGTTCGTTCTCCGACTTCTTGTCCACAACTAATTAAGTCCCTTTTCAAGGTACATAAACATAGATCTGCATGTTTTGTGATATTTGAGAGGAGGATATTCTCCACCTCTTACGGTCCTTGAAATATCAAAAATTGGCTGGAAATTTCTTCTTTCTGCTGCTTGTAATAAAGTCTTCCACAAAGTTTCGGAGCTCAATTTCACAAGCTTTTGTTCTGATACACTATTGTAGATTTGTAGTGTATATACATTCCTCCATTATTTCAAAATTTACATATTTATGCCCATTACGCTTACTTATTTCCTATTAAATATAACAGATGCGATACTCAATTGTAGTTTAAAAACACTAGAACAACTCCCGATTATGACAAAAGAGCTATTGTAGATTCAATGAATGGTGAAGGCAGTTTTGGCATAAAAACTAAAACATCAATAATTCAATAACAAGATATACTCAAGTTTTACTTCCGCCCAAGTTTTATTAAATTTAGATCAATCAGATAACGTGTTTTTTGTGTATTTACGTTTGAGTTTTTCAAGTAGCTGTGACACAATAAGCAGAAAATCGAGTTATACTAATTGCGATAAAAACCCGTTAAAATATGTAAATAAATGTAAATTTCCCCTATGAATTTACCTACCTGTTTTAGCAACCGTGTTATCGGGCCTGGTAACTAATTAGACCTAGGCTTCCGTGTTTGTTGGAGTATAAAAATAGTATATAAAAAACTAGTTTTTTGGCATAATTTGTAAAAAGGAATAAAGGTAAACAGCTGTGGTTATGTTCAGTTTATTTTTAATCACCGTTTTGAACGTTGATGGAAGCAGACATGTACTTTACACATTTTTACAAGGTAAAATCGCACCAAAGACGATACATAGTTTGCCGAGAGCTTGATGATTTCCCAAAGATTAATGTCAAAAACAATGAGACACTGCCTTGGATAATAAAGGATAATAAATATTTAATTTGTTCTGTATTCTAAACCTAATGTATTAATATTGTCACTTTATACCATAGAAATAATTTATACTAATACATTGCATTAAAAGTGTCTTGATTACACATGATAGCCGGGTATCCAGACTTGTTACCTGTTTTTTTCGAACTCTCTATACGATAAACGTTATTAAAATTGCAACAATTTTTGGTCCCCTTTTGAGAGACTCAAAACGACTTATTTGTTGTGAATCCCATGGTCTATATGCAAGTACTTAAGTATTCTACAAATTTAGAACAAATTTAACAGCCTGTGATTGGCTATTGCTAATCCACATGTGTTCTTGCAAACAGCATTTTACTACACAGAAATAGAGCACGAGTCTTTCTGTTTGCTTAGCAAATATGGCAGGAAGCTTCAAAGTTCCGAAGCTTAGAAAGCTAGAAAAAAAAGCACAAACCTTCTCACTTTCGAGTGGGAGGACTTTGAAAAAACGAAAAAGATCGGCAGTGGAACGTTTGGCGTCGAAAAAGAGAAACATCGAAAAAGAGAAACATCGAAAAAGAGATGAAAAAGTCGTAGTGAAAAAAGTTAAAGACGAGTCGTATGATGAGAAAGCACGTTGTTTCAAAGGGGCGACGCTTTTAAATAACGCGAAAGAACACATTATTATCGTCAAATTTTTGGGATTTTGCGATGAACCTAGAGCTATCATGATGGAATATGCTAGTTTCGACTTTCGGCAATTTGGTGTTGAAAACAGCGTCTGCACTTTAGAAGATTTTCACTTTGTCGATGATGAATTCGAATTCAATTCGTTTGCAGACGTCATGCCTAAGTGCGCCAAAGATATAGTTACTGGTTTGCAGCATTTATACCATATGCACATTCAGGGGCAAAAGAAGCAAGTTAAAGTTGGTTCGGGGGGGGGGCTCTGGCTTTCAAGGGCACCTTTTCATAAAAAAGGGCACTTTCAAGCCAATTTATTTACGGTGATTATTCAATTATCTTTGCAAATTTCCATAAAACACTGTAATATAAAATTAAATAGTAATCTATGTAAATAGTAATCTAATAGTAATATGTTGTATGCCATTCTATTTCATTCTACGTTATAAACTAGCTTAAAAACTTAAACATAAACCTTTAACAAGAAAATGTTGTAAATTTTGATATAGCTATATCAAATCCGGACTATATATTAGTTCAAGATTCATGTTTGTAGCTCATATGTCTGTAACCAACACTTAGAATTTGCCAAAAAATCTCTTTCTTCTGTCATTTTTCTCCGCAAATGCCTTAGCAATTTCTTTAAGGTATCTTTTAGCAAAATATTTGAAAATTTTTCGAAATTTTGGAAACAGCATTTTTGTATTCCAAAACTATTAATCTTTCATTTTCTAGCCTTTGTTTTATTTTTTTCTAAACGCAAGTACGAATTTTTGGCCATTTTTTAGGTTTATGCAGCATTTGAAACCTTAGCAACGTCCTTAGCAACCAATTTTGTGATGAATATTTGACCAATAGTTACTTGGTATAGCTTGGTATCGCTGGATTTCTTTTCTGTACATCCCTTCTTATCCCCCCCCCCCCTATATGCTTTATTCATAAGCCAGTATATCATAGGTTACATCAAGTATTTCAAAATACTATTTCGAGAAGTTTGTGTGGCCATATACAGTATCTTGAAGTGCAATATTGTTGTGAAGGGTTTCGTTTGGTATTTTGTGATTATTATTAACGCATTGAAATAATTATGTCCAAAACTCGATCAGGATACTCTAAGAAACGTAAATTTCATGGGAATCGTTTTACTAAGGGAGAAAATAAACGATCAAATGTCGAGACTCCATCACTACATGATCTACATGATGCTGAAACTACACGTGTTGTTGTTGATGAAGCTACCACGTTTTCATGTGAAGCTTCCGCATCGGCAAGAAAGATTGGCACACCAGAGCCTCAGAAAGTGAAACAGGGAGAAGTAGAAGCTTCTGGATTCCGTTTCGTTGATTTGGCAATATTGGCAACTATTTTGAATTTGCTTCCCTGCAAAGAATGTAAGCAGTTCAAGCTGAAACTGTTTGAAAATTGGTCGAAACGCAAAGGCTGTGCTTCTAATCTCTCGTTACACTGCGAAGGATGTCAGTGGAAAGAAGAATTTTATACATCTGGGAAGATTAGTTATTTCTTTGAAATAAATAGAAGATTGGTCTATGCTATGAGATCAATTGGTTGTGGTGCATCTTCTGCTGAACGATTTTGTGGTCTGATGAACATGCCACCAATACCAACTGTTTCACCATATGCTGCCCATAACAAAGCTTTGTTAAAAGCTACTAAAGATGTATGCGAAGAAACTATGTCTGATGCTGCAAAGGAAATCCATGAACTGAAAAATAAAAGTCAAGATGAAATAGCTGACTGTGGTGTGTCATGTGATGGAACCTGGCAGAGACGAGGTTTCTCTTCTCTCAACGGCTGTGTCACTGCAATATCAATGGACACCGGGAAAGTGGTTGACGTTGAAGTGTTAACAAAGTTTTGTAAGCTCTGTAAAATGCATGAAGATGATGATGATTCACCTGAAAATGTTGCTTGGAAGACTGACCATCAGGCAAAATGCAAGGCAAATTTTCAAGGATCTGTCCCAGCTATGGAACCTGAAGGTGCACTGAGAATTTTTAAACGTTCGGTGAATTCCAATAAACTGCGCTACGCAGAATATTATGGTGATGGAGACAGCAAGAGTCATGGTGTTGTGGAAGCAGTGTACGAGCTTGATGATGATAAAACTTAAGTGGTCAAAAAAGAATGTGTTGGTCATGTACAGAAGAGAGTTGGGACTGCACTTCGAAAGTTGCGCAAAGAAAACAAAGGTATGGGTGGAAAAGGTAAACTGACCGACTGCATGATTGACAAGCTGCAAAATTACTATGGCATTGCAATTCGAAGTAATCCTGGTAATCTTGCAGCTATGAAAAATGCTGTTCTGGCCAGTTTGTTTCATTGTGCTTCTTCTAAGGAGCACAACTACCATCGATACTGTCCAGAAGGAGAACAGATCTGGTGTGGATTCATGAGAGACAAAGCAAAAGGAACGGACGATTATGAACATGGTAAAGGTTTGCCAACCTCTATAGTTGCTGCAATTAAACCCATATATTCAAGGTTGAGTAATGATGAACTGCTAAAGAAATGCTTGGATTGCAAGACACAGAACCAGAACGAATCATTCAACGGAATGATTTGGAGCCGCTTGCCAAAGGAAGTATTTGTGGGATCTGATGTATTGCACTTGGGTGTGTATGATGCCATTTCCCATTTCAATATTGGTGCCAATGCAGCCAATAAAACTTTGGAGAAGATGGGTATCAGACCTGGTGAATTTTGCTTGACTAGAAATAGTCTACCTGATAAACAGCGAATCATGAGTGCTAATTGCCAGTCAACCGAAAAGGTAAAGAAGAGAAGAAGGTTATTGAGATCCAAGAAAAAATCAAAAAGTGACAAAATGAAGAAAAAAGAAGGACAAACATATGCCTGTGGCGAATTCTGAGCATTGTGAACACTCAACATCTAGTTTTTCTGTCATATCCTTTGTTAGTCCTTAACCTAAACTTTAAAGTTGATTTATTCAATTCAGACTAATTATGCCAAGTGCCAAAAAAGATATCTCCTAGGCTATTTTACCAAATGCTTTGAAACTTTCAATGAGGCTTCATATTTGGCTTATCTCTGCTGTGAACTATTAAACTTTTTGCTGCTCTGAAGCTGCAAGTTGTCCTTTAAGGCACACACTCCAACCATCAGGTTCCGTGCAATGATTCCTTTAATTTGTTTGTACTGTATTCGCGAGCTATTCACAAACGCAGAAAACATTTATTGCAAAATGCAAACCGAAAAAGGTCTTAATCTTGATCATCTTCTTTGCAAGTCCCGCTGCTTTTTCACGCTTTTCCCGTTCACTTGCCGTTTTTGAAATACTCAGCGACGTAGAATGTAATGCCTAGTAATTATTCACCACTGCTGCGATCGACTTCATTTTCCCAGTCCATCGAGTTGGGCATATAAGATAAAGACTATCAACAGGTTCATCAGGATCAAGTTTGACATTCGTAGTGGTGAGTGTCGAATAAAGACTGCCAAATCCTGCACAAAACTCACAGAATCACCGATAGCTTCACTTTGATGTGTACACGATTTTAAGATCTAACTCAGTTTTCAGCCTGTATTCGAGCCGCAACCCTACTAAAATGGCCACTCATTGTTGATGCTCCATCATAAGCTTGCCATGGAAATTCATTTAACGTGAGATTACATCTCAACAAATTATCTCTCAACCCGGCTGTTATTGTTTCAGCTTCAGGTTTCTGATCAGATACATTCCGAGAAAGTCTTCGTGGGTTGTCAAATCTGGCAAAGCCACCCATCGAAGTATGCATGTTAGTTGTTCTTTGTTACTGATGTCACGAGATTCATCCGCAGTCAGTCCGAATAATCCTGAATTTCTTCTAATATCTTGCAAGATTGAACCCAAAACGGCGTTGCCCATCATTTCGATAAGTTCATTAATGATAGCTGGACTGATGTATCGTCTATCTTCAAACCACTGATTTAACTCGGGGACATCTTCCGCTCTCGTCTTGAGCATTTGAATTAAATTACTTTCCACTGATTCATGCTCACGGATAGCAAGACCTTGACGCACAAGATACTTTGGACTACTCAGCTGTTTTAGAAAAAGAAACTGGTCACATTCTTTCTCGTTTTTACATTGTTTTTCCTGCCTGGCACCAACGTTCATGTTTGCGTTCTTCAAAAGCAAACATTTCTCAACGCACTCTTGGTGGTAATGGGAATTTTGATGCTTATCAAGCTTTTCTCGGCATTTTTTCCAATTGCTAAAGTTCCTCGAAGAGAAAGCATCCTCATTGTAGTAGCTGAACAAATTTAGCCAGTTTTCGCCTGCTGTTTTACAAAAAAAACAGGCAATAGTACCTCACGTCGAACAGTATGTTATCCAGCTATACTTTGAAAAAATGGACCATGGACACTGTCTATTTTTTCCACTGCTGCTGATCTGCTTAACAGAGGTACTCTGTACTCTGAGGTAGATTGGGGAGTGATAGGACTTGCGAACGTGATGTCAAATGGAGGTTCAGAAATATCAGTCTCAGAATCGTGGTCCACTATAGTTGGCTCAAGTGATTGTATCATTTCTTGGGGCAAGCTAAGTTTGATGCTAACTTTTCGACAAAAGTAGACTGATGCTGTGTAAATGGTGGGTCAGGTAGTTTTCCTTATTTTCAATAGTACCGGTATCAGGGATGTCTAATTCATGTAAATGTAGGCTGGAATCTTCTGGATCAAGGTTCAAATTCTCAGTGGATGCATCATTCATAGTTTCAGGAGCAGGGCTTTCTGATTCGTGTGAATGCGAGCTGAAATCTTCTGCATCAATGTTTGTTGTCAAATTATTTGAATTCTGAGTCGTTGAAGAATTGCCCAATGTTTTCACGAAACCAAATGTACTAAGCTTTGGTGTACTGGATCTTGCCTCATTTAGCCAGTTTGCTTTTAATTTTTTAATGCGTTTTTTTCAGTGCATTTTGACCCTCAAAACTGATACAAAGAGTTGTGTGTGTATCTTATAAATATAAACAACATAAATATGAAAGCTTGAATTATTAGTGGTATGTCTCACTGAGCTATACTATACTCCCTGGAGGAGCGGCTTCTAAACTTGCTTCAGTAATGGGAGTGTCGCCAAAAACGTGTCGGATCTTGGACCCTGCCAGTGCTGATGTCATATCCACGCCATATGGTTCCTCAGCTTAAAAGGTATTTGCCACTGACTGGGCTCAATTGTGAAGCAGGCTCATCTTTCACACCATACCCCCCCCCCTTCTGTTTTTTGCAAAATTTTGTTTTGTCTTTTAGTTTTCGCTGTAAATTTTGGGGTTTTTGAAAGCTTATTTAATGTTTGCAGGACGCTTCACCAACTTTTGAGAAACATATTTGCAAGTTTGACAAGTTATTGCGGCTAGGAGAGGACAAAAAAACTTGAAGTATATATTGGTAAAAACAATATTTCAAGGGGCAATTGGATTGGTATAAAACCAAAAAATTTTGCAGTTCATATTCACGAGAAAAAAAACTATTTCCAGTTAAAATTGTTGAGTGTAACGTATTTTTAGCAACGAGTTTTGCAACAAGTATTTTTGTCTTTTAAGTCCGTTATGTTGTACATAAATATTTGTCATATGGTTTTTTTACTTGGTTTTAACAATCATGCTTTCATGTTTTTAAAATTGCAAGCCATCTTGTTTTTATGTGAACGTTGTATAAATCAAAGCTTTTTGTTTCTTAACTGTCTTTAATATTTATAGTTTACTGTAGATGGTAGAACTGGAAGTCTTGCATTTTACAAATGTTTTACATACTCGTTTTTGTGTCTCCTAAAGTATTTTTTGCAAATAATAATCGTATAATTTTACGAGTACATATTATTGTTAATGGACGATGCCTAACGCACTAGACTAGAAAGTTATCATACAGTAATACATACTAAATGATATCGTGTCAAACCTATCGGAACCCTGCCCCCAGTATCGTTTATCAACTATTGTCCAAACTACTGTTGATCTATTCAAAGCAACAATGAAACTATAGTTAAAACCATCCGGAGATATTCGAGTTAGCTCTGTCTGCCTATCATTTTCGCTTGGATTCTGACGAGTGAGGACCGCTTAAAACAGTAACCCACCAACCACCCCTTGCTCCAACCTTCCAGCCAGACAAAGAGATGGTATTCGGAATTAACTACGGCCAGTAACTGTGCTCCTCGTCAGTTGCAGCATGGAAGAAACTGAAAGTCTGAACTTGCCTCCTGGTACAATCCCGCTCTGCAGTTATACCTGAATCATCGAAACAGTGGCCTGATGTCTAACTTTATGACATTAAAGTGACATGAACATAACAATTTCAATTAAACGGCTGCAAACATAATCATGATAAATGCTCACATAGCAATGTTAATTCTTGCAACCAGTGAAATAAATAATTAAGTGTTCGAGGCAATTGCTTTGGTATGAGGTCGCAATTTTACCATAGACCTCGCGTTGTCTTTGCGAAATGTGGCTTAAAGCCACGTCCTATTCACAAAATCACTTTTATTTCTGCTTATGAGTATATGTACTGGGCAAGATCGATCAGTTTTATAAGTGATATTCCCCTGATCATTAGTTTCCAGGGTCCACCTCAGACCATATGTCCTGCAGTGCACGCTAGGACCCAGCTTCAAAATGGAGTGTTTGTGCTAGTCGGCTCAGGATCCAGTTCGAAATTCGCGCGGTAAAAGTGTTTGTCTTGGGTAGATTTAGACCAAGCTGTTAATCAGTGTTTGTCCTTATGGACTTTCCCCAAGATCCAGCTTTTCAATGAGTATATGCCCTGGGAGCCGCTCAGTACCCAGCACTCGCATGCAGATATACCAACAATATAATAATTGAGCAATTGTCCCACACTTCCATAACCCCCAAATCTGTGTGTATTTATTGCGTACTGTGGTTGAGAACATTAATTGTATATAATCCGACCATTATACTTGTTATTCCACAAAAATACAGCAGAAAATTAAAATGTATTATTTGTTGTTTAAACTATTTGAATTAATTAAGGTCCAATTTTTTCCCACCAATACTCCACAGAGATAAATACTCCACACCAGAAATGTGTACTACATGTAATATGTATGATAGGGAGTGAAGGAATTGACTGCTGACAATAAAAGTACAAACGCGACACTTTTTTACGCCGAGCCACTTCTCCAGTATTTGTAAAACTCAGAGGTTATGTCGGCTATTCGTATTAACGTGAATATCGCAATTAAGGGGCAAGAGAACCCCATCTAAAAGCCTTAAATGTAGTGAATTGTAGTGAAATACGGGGAGCTCACAAAATTTCTTGCCAACAATCATTCAGCCAAAATCTCGTATCTTTCAGAAGGGCATACAAATGTTATTGTCAGCCAGGCAAAAATGGCACTTTTTCTCATCACTTTAAAAGTTGGGGGCAGGTGCCGCCAGTGCCCCCCCTCCCCCTCCTACGCCCCTGGATAACACTAAAGCCAAAGCTGAGGCAAATAGCCACACTCGACCTGTACCAACACGATTTGGTATCATCACACTAACTTAGGCTACAAACGGAAGGCGAAGCCGAAGCCAAAGCCAAAGGCAGGTTTAGGCTACAAAAGCATGCAAGACTGTTTTAAAAACTCTAAATAAAACTAAAACCATCAAAGCTAAACTAAAACTAAAACCAGCAAAGACCTTTCTCAATTATAGCAAACTTTCAATTCGAAAGTATATAAAACAGTCTTCGGTTTTGAGAGAAAACGCTTTTAAAGCATCATTTCAAAAGGCTAAAACTTTTTTCGTGTTGTATCGAACTACCGTAGCGAGTTGTAGGGTTAATTTACACTGTACAATTCGAGTTGTAAGCGAGTTGCATGCGACAGCTGTAAGCAAAAGTTGTGCAGTGTAAACCGGCCTTTACAGGTACAAAGTAGTTCCACTCTCCTCCACAGAGGCCTTTTTGATCTCTTAAACTAGCGCCCCCTCATTAGTCTTACATGACTTTTCTGCAGATAATGAGGTTCACGGAGGATTGTGGGAAGTTTGACAAGGGAAGCCTCTGAAATATAATGTGTTCAAGTGAACGATTTCGAGAAAACGGCATGGTGTGGTGATACCTCCGATATAGATATTCGTGAGATTACGTCGCAAAATCTTATCATAGATGGCAAGTGAAATTGTTTATAATTACAAATATTTTTTTATTTTGCAGAAAATGTATATGCTTTTGGAATTTGCTATATTTTGAAAGAATTTATCATGCAAATCGGCCATCTTGAAACATTATATGGCAGAGGCTTCAAAGCACCAGTTATAACTTATAAAATAAAAAAAAGCCTCTGTGGAGGAGAGTGAAGTAGTTCACAAATAATTACCTTCCGAATTAAAATAAGGAAGAAAATACTGATAAGAAACATGTTATACCTCCAGCTCATCAACGGAAGTCAAAAAAGGCCAGGAATCCTCGTGATCCATCAGTTCAGAGAGAAGTCGTTCACACTTCTTCATCAGAGCTGCTGGCCACCTTACGGGTTTCGAAGGTGGCGCGGAGTTTGATAAACCACTTAGGGTTGCAGAGGTTTTAGGTGACTGGTTTCGTGAAAGCTTAGTTTCCTCTTACCTGCTTAACCTCATTCAATAATTGTTCAACTGAAATACTTATCTTAGCGCACAACACTAAAAACATGATGTTTATTATAATAGGCCTTGTTTAAAACAAGGCCTTTTTCTAAACGGACCCAACAATTTCATGCAACAATTTTGAATGGCGTTGCATTTTTTGCTAGTGTTCTTCAAGGCACCAACTTTTAGTTGGAAAAGTAGAATATAGAATCATCAAAAACATTGGAAAAACAAGCAAAATAGTTTTAAGTTTGTTGCATAATTTGGCCAACATAGTTGGATTCGTTGTAACAGGCCTTCAAATATATTTCAAGTTATATGTTTCAAAGTCTTAAAGGAAAATTTAAATACTTAGATTTTAAAGATTACACATTCACAATTATCCCAATTTACAATTCCCCGTTTCCCCGATTCCCCGTTTCTCCGATTCCCCAATTCCCCCTTTTAAAGATAGCCATTGCTACGTTCTGTTTGCTACAACGTGTACAATAATAAAGAAAGGGATGAAACACTGGCGAACTTTTGTTCGATGTGCTGCATGTGCACTGCAACACCTGGTGACGGAAGTGACGTACCGCGAAAGAATGCTCTTGCATGCCCTCGTTTGAAAGCATTTGGAACTGTCAAAATACCGGTTATGGCAAGAGAGATGCAAATTTCAAATTCTAAATAGGAAGAGATCAGACAATTCTGCTAAAAAAACATTTGCTGATGACTGAAGATAATGTCGATGCTAAAGAAAATAAAAACCTGCAATAAAGAACATGTAACGACATACATGTTTATAGTTGGCTTATACGTAAGATCCGAAACGCTACATCTCAGTTTAGTATAAGCTAATATATTAAAAATTTTGCCTTGCTTTAGAGCTTGATTTACTAAGAATGCTTAATAAAACTCGGTGGGGATGGAACAAATACTGGGAAACTATTAAAAATTATTGATATAACGTTTACTATTTTAAATGAAAGAAATGGAAATAAGTGCGAAAAATATATCTTAGCCATCATCACATCTGGGGAGAGCTAAAAATCTTTCAGACCTAATGGATACTCAAGGCAACAACACGATATTACGGGAGACACAGAATTCGTATAAATTGAGTCTTTAATTTTTTGAAGTTTTGATTCGGTCTAGAAAGTAATATAGTAAAGTATAGGAGATATAAGTATAATTATAAAATAACAAATCTTGTCCCTAAAAGCACTTTCACACTAATTAGACAGTCCCTTTCTCGATTATTAAGTGTGCGCCAAATTTAGTTGGTCGTAAATTACTTATTATAAAATTTTTCACCTGTCTGTTCTCACTTACCTCACACAAAGTCTGCCCGAGATCCAATTAATAAAAATGCAAGAGCTTACTAACATTACTATCGAAAAAACGAAATTCCAATTAGAGCACTTTCTTCGAGGTGACTGGAAATTTCTGGCCTGAATAATTATATTTGATCATCACCATCAAAATCGAAAATCCATTTCTTTTGGTCTTCTTTCGGGAACTCGCAGAAAATCTTACTGTGCAAATTTGAAAAACACATATTGACACGAAGTGCGAGGTTACTCTTAGCCATAAACAGTATATCGACAGTCATCTTGCAGGCGATCCAGCGAATATGATCGGAAACGAAGTAAACAACGCTTTTAAGAGAGCGATGGCGGAAATTCCACTCTCAAATGTTACAATAGTTTAAAAGTCTCGTGTTTCATACGTCAGGGTCGCGAGACCATTTCATTTTATAGGATAACTGGAAGCCAATCAGTGCTCTCGCAGACGTCCGACCCCTGATCGCGACACCAATATTGTGACGTCATTTTCTGCTATTACTGCTTGCATACTAATTACTTCCCTTGCTGGATGGGGGGGGGGTAATCTACTGTTAAGACTAACAAAACATCTGAGGGACAAGAATATCTCGTGTTTAATGAAAGTCAAACGAAAACTAGGACTGCCTCAGACTACCGTAATGTTCAAGTGGTTCCGCCGTAGATGTGAAAGAACCCTCGTTCGTTGAGACTTGTTCGCTAGTACTCTATCACAACTCGTGAATGAAAATGGTACCCACTCGTCAACCATGAAGTAATCATTATTATCTCTATATACAAAGATTTTATTACGCACATAATTCTACAGCAAAATATAATTCCACTATTTCCAAAACTTTAAAGAATTAATGTTATTGTATATCTAAATTTCTATTCAGCTTCTCTCTTAAAATGCATATAATCCAGCCCCATTTGTTCACCGGTGCGAACTAGAGACTTTTCTGCTTTTCTGATTATTTTCTCAATATCTCCTTGGTTTTTGTCCATTCCAAGTTTCAACGACTGTTTCATTCTCCTGGCTAACCTTGAGAAAGTCTTCGCTGAGTTCAATTGTTTTCTGACTTTGTTCAATTTCCATCTAATTTCACTTTGGCGATCTTTAAATTCTGGTATTTTTTCAATAGAATCTCCAGATCCCAATCCTGATATTTCAGCTTGTTGAAGTTCCATCACTATATCTAAATTAGAACCTTTGCCATCACTGTCTTCGGCGCCTGTAATAAGGCAGAAACGTCACTTTTGAAGTAATCAATAAACAAAAGATAACTGCTCCAGAGTGCCCCTAAAAATGGACGCTGTTAAAATCACTTTTGGAACTTTGTATGGCCTAGAAGTTAGGCCTGTTTCAAAGGTCAAATTTTGCATGCATTGAATGCAATTCAACAATAGATAATGATTTTGGCCATCTATTGTTTGAATTGCATTCGATGCATGCAAAATTCGACGTTTGAAACAGACCTTAGTGCTAAGGCATTCAAAGTTTAAACAATAAGTGATTTCAACAGCGTCCATTTTTTCAGGCCACTCTGGAGCAATTATACTCCTAGACCATTTAAATTCTAACAATAGTTGAATTCAATAGCGTTTGTTTTTTGTGGGACACCGTGTATTTTAGGCCACTGAGAATTTTAGTTGCATTGCAAATACCTTCAGCTAATTGGCATCAGGGTTGGTAGATTGCCTGCATAAATAAGCCAAATTTTTAACTAATGCTCATTATTTTCCTTTGTATTTGCCTTTTGTTCTCTTTGTTATTTTGATAGGACTAATGACAGTTTGGCTTATTTATTCATAAAATCTACCAGCCCTGATTGGCATTAACAGTAGCGTTCCCAGCCGGGCGATTTAGTCCTGCTATGCAAATTTCAAATCATTTCATAATGATGTTCATTTCTTTAGTAATTGTTGTTTTTTCAGTCAATAAACACGACATATTTGCATAGGGGGACAAAATCGTCGGGCTGGCTACGCTGCTGGCATAGATGCATGAATTTTCTCTTTATGCGCTCGATTATGTGATAATTTCAGCATTTTTGCTGTTTTGATTTGGTTATTTCTAATTAATCTTCTTCATCGGGAAAATTGACAACACAGTGTCTCCTTCATTACTTTAAGATCTGGAGTAGTGGTACTGCCAAGTTATGAACCATTATATGGCCTCTCAGCTGTCAATATCAAAAATCGACACTGCAACACAATAATGCACGTGGTGATAGTTGAGCAGTTATGGCTATGCACACCCATATAAATTCCGCCCAACTTTCTATAATTCACAGTTTTTGTGCCTGTTTTGTCCTCCTGTTTGTATCGTCCTGTTGTGTACTATTCTTTCAATCTCTTATCCTTCATCATCCATAACGCTTTATTGTAATATGACACCATGACTGATAACTAGCTTATATATATTCATAATCTCATGTAGTTTTATATTATTAGTCTGTAGATTTCTTAAGTTAAAGACAAAATGGGACAAATAAGATTATTTTGAAATCCTAATAGTACATGCTTTGATGGCTTTACTAAAAGTTATATGTTGGGCTCTAATATTTATTATAAGAATTTTAGCTAATTTGTACTGTGGGCAATTCAATGTTTAATATTCATCAACAATCTTGACTAGATTTCGCTTCCAGTTTCAACAAAATCTTTTCCTAGTTTAGCCGGAAATTATAGTCGAGAAAACTTTCGTACAATCTCTCGCTTCTCAAATCCAATCAATCCAATCGGCATTTCACGCGCGCTCTTTTGTGATTTATCGACTTTGCTATTGATTTATCATCTTAAGTAATGCTGGGTAATAACATCAATATCAACGAGACAAAAGGCCTCATATTGGTGATTTTAGCATAAAGCTTAGATTTCATGTTGGCAATAGATGAGAAAAAGATTAGTAAGCAGAAATTTATATCAAAGTTGTATATATTTGAATAAAAATTATAGTAATTATAGTTTAGTATAATAAATCTAATTATAGTTGTTTCAGATGTACATATAACTTACTTGATCTCTTAACTAATAATAACAGCCCAATCAGGAGGAATAAAACGTCCATTATTTTTCTTCAATCCTTATATTAACAGCAGCGTTCAAGAGGATGAGCAATAAATCCTGCCATAATGATGCATTGCGACATTTCTGGGTGATGAGGTAATATTGGACAATGACACTATTTATTCAAGGCAACTGTCAAGGTTCTCCAGAACTGCTGAGTCCCGGTAAGCTTAATGAATGTAGATTAGTATAGAAAATAATAAACCCTATCAAAATGAAATGGATTTTAGCTAGACTGTCTTGTAACTATATTATTGAATCGCACATTCTAACCTACGTTTCAACGGTAGAAGGTAATTGTAGACAGCAGGTTGATTCATTGGCAATTTCCTGTTCAACGGAGCGTTCAAGCTCGACAACAAAGAACGGCAACAGATGTAAATTTCAACACTTGTTAACGATTAATGTTTTATTTCTTCAATATTTAAAGACAACATTACCTTTAAACTTGCATAATTTTAATTACACGATAGTCAAAGAAACCTAAGCATTTTGAAAAATTCATTTTGAGCTGTAATTGTCTCGAAATGTAACGTTTCTCAATGTCGCGGCAGGAAGTTGATAAAGAGAAAAATAACCTTTCGTCCAGCGTCATTTGAAGGAAATGAAAGAATATTGTTAGAACAACATGTTTTAGACATCAGATGTAATGCTATGATTATATATAGCTTATACTTCAGTCAAATTTGTATTGTCCATAAATACGTACATGTATAGGATATTTTATTATGCAATTATGTTAAGTACACAAACGTGTATATGGAACTATTCAATCATATGGCAGGACCTGCAACGTGCACGTGTGTTGTGTGCAAATAACAACAGGCTGCTCGAGTGTAGAACATAATTATATATTCCTGACATTTGGAACAAAATACGTTTCACATGACTATTTTGTGGTGTTCTGACCACACCGGTGAAGCATATTTATAATAATTAAGCCCGTTTTCCACTTTAACCGTTTCGTAGCGAAACGTAGCGTATTCTATTGTGTCCATATCATTAGTTCTGCTTGAGTGCTCACAAAACAATGAAATACGCTACGTTTTGCTACGATACGGTTGAAGTGAAGAACGGCCTTTAGAGACCTTTAGCATTGCGTTTTTTTTAACCGTGAACCTCAAGAAATCACGTGACCAGTCCTTAGCGTCGCGTTTGACGTAAATTTTTTGCGTTTTCGACAGCAAAGGCCGATCAGTCAAACAACTCGATCGGTCAGATTCTAGCCATCTGATTGGCGTAGAAGTTACTTGACTCATCTTTGCGGGGGGTTTGCACGACTCATTTGCGTCATTTTTGAGCTTTATGATTCGTTCGCAAAAAAATTCTCCTCTCTTATTGGATCAATCTTTTTGATTCACATTCATGGGAGGTGCATGATATAACGCTTCTAATTGGATGATGGAAAAAGCCTCCTCCGAAGGGTAAACTATTAGCTAATAATCAGTCTTTCTAAACTGCTTCTTGACCGCAAAGGTACGTTGATAAATAAATTGCGTTAGAAAAATGTATAGCTGCGACGTCGTTAAATCGTTGTTCGAATTAAACGATCTAGAGGGGATTGAAAACGGCAAACGCTGATCTGTTAAAACAACTGAAGGTTGTAGATACGAGGGCGCTTAGCAGCGAAGAGCTTTTAGGCGAAATTACCAGCACCATGCTACCGAATTAACTTCGGCAACAAAAGAAGAAGTACACAGCGATAAGTTGAGGGGAGGTTAATTTAAAATTTTAAGCCTTGCAAGTTACAATATAAGATTATAAAGGTATTCTGTTTGAATGTCATGTTTATTATCATATTTATGCGCGACGGTCAAAAGGTTAATAATTTCCATATTTATAGTGTTATACAGTTGAACCTCCATTAAGCGGCCCTCCATTAAGCGGCCACACTCTATTAAACGGCCACATGTCAAAGTCCCAAAAATATTTAGTATATATTATTAAAGATAAGACCTCCATTGAACGGCCACCTCTATTAAGCGGCCGCGGCCACCTTCGAGTGGTCCCAAGTAGTGTTTTTTTTTTAATAATTATAACATCCTTTAAACGGTCAGCCAGTTTTTCAAACACAGTTTTCACCACAATTCAATGGCAAAAAATCTGTGTGTTGGCATTTTAATCAACACATGTCCCTTAGCACATCGTTTAACAGTAATCTAATTTTAAAATATTGTCTAACAAATATTTACGTTTCCGTTCCTCTAATTTAGTTTACTTTAGGATCAAATGCCTCTTTCTGTAGCTTTTCTTTCAGCCAACTTGTTGAAAATGCATCCCCCATAAATTGACATTCACACGGAATTTGCAAACCATAGCCACTGCCTTTATTTACTCGTTTGACGTTTGCCCTTGATAACTACTTTTCCAATGTTTAACGCTCGTTTTAGAAACTTTGTGAGCCAGATTGCCTTTAGTTTATGAGCATGTTGATGACTATTTCAAGCAAAAGTAGACTTCAGTATACAACAGACTGTACGTGTATTGAATGCGTTTTTTTTTTATTTAAAAGATTGTTGTTTTGTTTTGTTTTGTTGGGTATAGTTTTCCAGTTAAGATTGTTTTTATCGAACTCGAGATTTTATTTTAAGTGCATAAAAGGAACATTTGACTATATCTTTGTTTATATTTGGCATACCTCTAATGCCACCTTTATTAAACGGTCACCAGACAATTTCCCGAGGGTAGCCGCTTGATAGAGGTTCGACTGTATACAGATTGCAGATTTTCAGAATTTTTACTTGTATCAAAAGAAATTACATAATTAACCACACCAGTGCAATGCTGGCAATATTTTTGCTTGTGTTGTATATGCTTCGTTAGATTTTTAGTTTTTTGTGTCGCCGCATGGTTTGGTGATACTATATGTAGTCTTGTAATACGATATGCGAGATTTAATTTTAACTATCTGTATTGACATGTGTTGACATGCCAACGGAAATCTTAGTTTTGTTAAAAATATTCAAGTTCAGTATAGCATTTTGTATGGGCTAATATATTAAGCATTGTTTATATCTGATATGTTATCATATCTTCTAGACTCACAAGATCCTCGGCTGACAGCCGCACTAAATGTGTGATCCCAAGATGTAGAACCACCACATTTCAAAAAACTTTCATGATCAGGAGCACGAGAATGTGGAATCACCTAGTTGATGAACTAGCATTATCTCCAGATACTAGTTTTTCCTCGTTTAAAACATCATTGCATAAATATTATCTGTGTGCATTGAACATGTGTTATGATGTTGATGATCCACGTACTTATAAAACTATTTGTTTCAAATGTAATTCTGTCGGTAGTCTTACTGTACTGCCGTCATGCTGTTCGTAAATCTTTCTTGTTCTTTATAGTAATTTACCTTTATTGTTTTACTAATGATAACTGGGGCCGCAGTAATAGGCCGATGGCGCTGTTGCGAATTCCCTGCCATATTTACAGTATGTAAGATCGTTTGTGCGTGGTACTTTGTATTATTTAGGTATATGAAGGCGATGTTATATAAATAAATAAATAAAAAAAAAGCAATGACATTCTGATGAACCGGCAAGGGTGATCATGTGCAGTACTGTGATACTGATACTGATACTGTGCCAATATATTTCTTGTCATCAAAGTTTAAACTTGTCTGCTTTGAGTACTTTTTTTCAATGCATGACATGACAGATAGTTTTATAATATATAAATATTGTTGAAATTTTTGAAAGTATATGATGCTATTGACAAAACATTCAAAGCTAATAGTTTTGCAATAATAATTTTGTAGAAACAATTAGTGTTAGTACAGACAAGCTGTAAAATGATGATTTTCTCATGTCCTGGCATGGGTGATTATTGTGCAATACTGTGATACTGATATTGTGCGTCTGTGCCAGTAATATATTTCTTGCCATCAAAGTTTAAACTTGTCTGCTTTTGAATTGTCGATGTTCAAATTATATTTGAATGTGTCTCTTGTTTAAATATTATTTGAGTACTTTTTATTCTTTTTATAGCATAAGATAGTTTTGTAATATATAAATATTGTTGAAATTTTTAAAAGTATATAATGCTATTGACAAAACATTGAAAGCTAATATTTTGCAATAATAATTTTGTAGAAACAGTTAGTTTGTTACAGATAAGCTGTAGAATTTGTGTTGGAGTAATAGTACTTTTTGGGTCAAAGTTCATTCAAATAATGCCATGTGTATAAATGTATTTGATATCTCTACTCTGTGATACTATATTTTTATTATTTTAATGATAAAAATATGATATCACAGAGTGGAGATATCAAATACACATGGCGTTATTTATTGATGCCTCTAACCAATGAGAGCTTTCGCCGGTCCGAACGACGTCGATAATTTCCGATCAATGTTTTGAATAAGAAAATAACAACAGTAATTAACTAATTTTGCAAACAAGCTAACATTGATTTTGTACTTAGCAAATATGCGGATCTTTCCCGGTAATTTTCCGAACATATTCCAAACTGACGAGCCGAATAACTCCCGGTTAATTACGAGATTAGAAAAGTTACAGCTAACAGCCAACCTTAAAAAATGCGATGACATAGTATCTGCTTACGCAAATACTTAAATTCTTTCACTCGCTAAATTTCCTTAGCCCAATTTGAGGAACCCAATGTTGTGAATATGTCCGGGTTCTGTCATTTGATCTATTCCGCCTTCTTTACCGTTTCACTAGCTAAACGGCCATTATTTAACAATATTTATGTAGCTTTTACCTCTTTCGCACTTCGCTTCGCAGAAACATGTACGCATGGCGTACCTATTTTTTTACGTTTCAGCATTCTTTGTGTTCACTGTAATCTACCAACATTGATAGTTATTATTTATCATTTGTATACCCGGAACGAGGGGGATTCGGTGAAATATTTCCTGAAGTGATGATATTATTAGGGAAGGAAATATTTCGCCGAATGCCCCGAGCAGAGGGTCTATAAATGATATATTATACCGAAAATCAAAAACCTCCATCAGAATAAACTTTTAAGTTCTTCAAGTTGAACATACCTTCGTGAATATGATGCTCTAAAATACAAAATAGCCAGTTCTTTGTCTATTTTTATAACGAGAAGCCCAGAAAATTCGTTTTAATTTTTTAAATATTTGTGTTTTCAACGCCCTTGCCCTCCAAAATACTTCATAATTCTTCGTGAAATTCATCAAACTTTTCGCCCATTCCGCCATTTTTGTTTTCGAAAACTTGCCAATCTGTGCCTTGCGTGTACAAGCGTTGCCATGACAGCGTGAGATATATTTACTGTATCTCACTTTAAAAGCGAGATATAGAGAGAAATCACCCCACCACGTGGTAGAAATACGATATTTTGATTGGACAATATGAATTTGAGGTATAATATATAGATATATTATACCTGCAAATAGGCTATACTGCCTGACGTACTATACACTACGTACTAACAAGTTCCTCATCCAACACTTTTATGCTCACTTTACACATAATTGTTATTGTAAATAGTTTTAGTAAATCTTGTTATGATACTGTATATATTGTAATGATACACGCTATTGCAATGAGGTCTGGCTGTTTAAATAAAGTTATTTACTTATCTATCTATGTACTTAAAGGAACAGACTCGAAACGCGAGCTACAGCGCTAATGTTGCGGACGCGTCAGATAGTAGCCATGAAGCAAAGTGTTTTCAGGCTGATTGAAAAGATAGCGTTAGTTGAATATTGTCCCTCGTCAAGGTATCTATTTTTGTGTTCTTCTTGCTCATGTATTCGAAACGCTACATGAATATTTTCAGCCACAATAGTGACAAATCCAATACCTGGCGAGTCGGCAGACAGCTACATAACCCTTTCTACCTACGCCAGGCGAAACGTGCGAATACGAAAACGCCCATGATGAAATTCGCGAACAGTTTGTCATGACATGCTGGTCTCATACATTTCTTAAGAAGCTTTACGAGACAGAGAGCTTACATTGGGATAGCTAATTGGCATCATTCCGGCGAAGCAAAAGGGCATATATACTGCGAAACCCGGAACGGACTCGACCTTGGAAAATCTCTTTCCAATTAATAGAGAACGTTTCAGGTGAATTAGAGAAATTGCAAGTCTTGATATCATCGAACCAGAAGAAGCATTACGTCATGAGTATCACCCATAGTAGCATCTATGGCCACAATATTCAGACGAAATCAGATCATGCTGAGAATATCTTGTATAGATATGATTGTAACCTACGTATCAACTATTTGGTGTTCTACTATATACAGTCATGAAAAGCATGAACCTGTAGAATAGTTCTTTATATCAACACTACCCATAATCCTCATTGACGTAAAAAAAGATAACCTGGGTAAAGTTTCTATACCGTCCTACAAAAATTGTGGTTACTTCCGACGTGAAACACCTAATTCTTAGGTATACTAACTCTATCCAGGTTATCTGTTTTCACATCAGTGATAATCCTCCATGAACCTCAATATCTGTGAAACGTTAATAAGACTAATCAAAAGGTCCTAGCTTAAGAGATCAAAAACGCGTATTCAGGGGAGAGTATAGTAGCAACGCTATAACACACATATTCAATACCACATTTAGAAAGCCATATCAACGAAATAAAAACCATATGATCAGAGTGCTCAATACCGAAGTAGAGCGGAATATTAAGATAAAGACAAACTTGGTTTACTTCATATATTTAATCACTACAAATTTCTTTTCGTATGCCAGGTAAAGCCTGCCACACTCATCAGGTGATAGTCGCGTCTGATGGTAATGTCTAGGAAATTTGATGCTATTTACATGCGGTTTTTGACGTCAGTGGAAAGCTAAAAATACAAATGATTAAAATACGGTAGTTGCTGAGTAAATGTCTCCTTCTATGCCTACAAGTTGATACGAGCTCATTTCTAGAGTTCATGTAGCGTAAGCTTTGGGTGCAAATGATTATGTACTTTTCATGTAAAGATAAATTACATTTCTTTGTATGCTGGCTCATAGTTAACAGAGAAGAGGGTTTGGAAGCTGGGGGCGTGGCCAAATTATGCTTTTGTTCTATGTCACGTGACAATACGAGTGCATCGAAAAGTGATTCTGTAATACGAGATATATAGTTGATGCATTATAGGGCGAGTTAAAATCATATTTTTTGGAAAAATCTTTTGTAGCTAATTGCTCAATTTTCGGTTACGGAAACAGTAGAAAACACACCGGGATTAGTGTTTTTCGAATTCCAGCTACAGACGATGATTTATCGACGAGAACTCGCGAAGCGTGGGTGCGTATTGTGACAAGAGATCGGGAGATAGACTCAAGTTTAAGAAAGCAAATCGAACAACGAACTCTTCATATTTGTGAAAGACACTTTCAAAAGAACCTCATCCAAACATGTAAGTTCAGCTCGATGTAAAAGCTAGCGCATTGTAACGTCGTAGATTTGTAGCTTAAAGACTTTAGTGCTTATGGAAATTTGATACTGATTTTAATTGTGCACTTAACTCACTATAAAGACCAAGTAAATGATGTGTTTATTTTCAAGTATATTATATATTTATAGAGACAAAAGTGCGATCTTGTATTCTTTTTCTTTAGAATTTACATTTAATATCTGTGTAATACATATGTAGGATATAATGATATAAAAAGGCATATATGATGTTTGAAATAGAGTTTAAATTTTGGTTTGGTTTTGGTTTAGTTCCCACGTGTAAGAGACCTGGAGCTGTGCCTACCCTTAATCTACCTGAAAAAAGGATACCCTTATCAACTTCTACAACTGCACCCAGACGTGAATTTGTTCGACACGACACCAAGCCAAAGCAGACTTATTCAAAAAAGGTGTCCTAACAGAAAGATTTTGCCAAGACGATGTGGAGGAGTATTTTGGGTACCAACGAGCTCAAGGTAGGCGTGCTGACAACCCAAGTCCTGCAGACTTTGGCTACAACGACCTGAGGATTTCTGTTTTAAGCGACACTGCACCAGTTGCTAAAGGGAATGTTGCTGGTCGACACAGTGGTCAACGAAGCAAATGATTCCATGTTTCTGAAGAGCCTTTACCAAAACGATCAAAAAAGTAATGAACATTCTTGAGTACATCATTTATAAATACTACTGTCTATTCTAGAAAGCCTGAATAATGCAACGTTCAGTGTAAACCCCAACTTCCCTTACCTCAGGCACAAGTGGAGATTAGTAATGTACTTGCCTTTTCTTAAACTTATTTGCTGATCAAATGATACCAATTTCCACTTTCCCAAGGTGGGTCAAGGAGTAGGGGTTTTTATAAGTATACCTAACAACTTTGGGAACACAAAATATGATATTCATATGTAATTGGAGCCTGGTTAAAGAGAATTTGGGTTTTTTTTTTCAAAACTATATTTTTCTTAGAAATAATTTTTGTGCACATATGTTGACATTAGAAATTTAAGGAACAATATCGGCATATGTCTATGCTATTGTTTTATGCCAAAGACGGAGGCTACTTTACATATTATCATGCTAAGGATACACCATGGTAGTCCAAAAAACAGCTTGTTTCTGTGGTGCACAGGTAGACCTGGCATTTGGTACACAGAAACCGTGTTCGTCTTGCGCAACCTTCACATTTGCATCTTTGGGGTTTCTCACACTGCAGAGGCCAATGGTTGCATTTGTCATACCGGATACCATCTGGAACTTGGTTGGCTCTTAGTAATCGTTGTCGACTGACAGGTATGGTAGCTTCATCATTGGAAGAATCAGCTGAATCATGGGATTCTGAAACAAGCAGACACCTGCAAATATCAACAAGGAACTCTACCAAGGATCCTCTTCCCCCAATCTCACGATACATCACAAATGCATTGACAGCTGCAAGCGATATCAGATGGAATGCTATACGATGATACCACTTTTTACTTCTGTGCTTCGTGCGGTAAAGCGACAAAAGCATGTCTGCTTTATCCACTCCACCCATAAACTTGTTGTACAGTTCAATACATGCAGGGCGTGGAACTGAAACATCTTCCTTCTTCTTTCTATCGTAACGCTTGCAGTTTGACACAGGATCTTTGCCCAAAAAGTTGGAAATGGTCAAAACTCTCCGGTTATCATACCATGCACAAATGACCAAACCAGCTTTGGCATCAGTAAATTGGGCAATATCTCCCCTTCCTTTCTTTCGCATTACTTTATCGGTTGGAACAGGGCAGCTACGACTACGGTTGGATTTCAGAGTAGCAACAGCAAAAATATCTTGGGCCTTTAGGAGAACAAGAAGTTCTGGGCAAGAGAAGAAATTGTCAAAAAACACTTGATGCTTCTTCTTTTCCAAATCTTAGGTCAGCCTCAGGATCACATTTGAGCTTTCGCCGAGTTTGGGAACTTCAACGCCGGGTGGTGGACCTTTTGCCTCTGCAGATCGAAGGACTTCAAAATCATATACATATCCAGATACTCCAGCCCGACACCACAATTTGTAGCCCCATTTGGTCGGTTTTTTTGGCATGTACTGCTTGGCACCATGTCTTCCCTTGAATGGGATCATCATTTCATCAATGGCTTGCATTGTCTCTGGGGAGACACTTCCTTTGAACACATCCCTGAAATGCTTGATTAGTGGTTTCAGTTTATAGAGTTTATCAAAGTTAGGATCAGCTGGATTAGTAGGAGCTTCTTCATTGTTGTTGAAGTGAAGGACGGAAAGAATTTCTTCATACCGATTGCGAGACATGGTATTTGCAATGAGTGGCACGACGGTTTTATTGCCCCAATACATGCGGCGACTAGGTAACTTATGGACACCCATGTACAGGATTATACCAAATACTTGCTGCAATTCAACTTTGGTAGCTGGCTTTATCTCTCTGAATGAGGTCTGGGATGAGCCTCTCCTCTTCACTGCTGTTTTATAGCCTCTAGTTGCTCGTTGAGTGTTGTACAAATTGGTGTGGAATGTTATTTCTTCAAGCAGTTCATTTGTGATAAACTGTTTGAAAAACTCCATTGGCTGGGTGGTAGTTTGCAAATTAGCATCCAATGGTTTGAGCTTCTCGATATCAATTTGTGACTCTCGTGGACGGTTCCATGTGGCATTTTTTTTCCAGGAGAATGTATCCTAAAGAACACAAAACACACAATCTATAAGAGAGCTACATACTTTTATACTACATGGTGTACTTCATTATATAACTGTATACCTCCTCATCTGTCTTTCTTCTTTTCCTTTCAAGCAGTGGCATGTCATAATCTGAAATTTCATCCTCTGATGAACTCACTGAAATTTCACTTTTAGCCTCGGAATCACTATCAGGGTTGTAGTCCTCATCACGGTCACTCTCACTATTTGCTTCATCATCCATGTCTACATTTTCGGGGTTGTAATCATCATTCTCATCACCATCAATATCGTCTTCACTCAAATTCCCATCAGGTAATGGTGTTTGAGTTATGTTGGGCTGCTTAGATTTATAAAATGATCTGAAACGGAAAAATTACTAATAATGAAAAGTATCAAATTGATTGTAAATTACTACAAAATATATCTACTATGAATGTTTTGTATACAAATAATTTTCACATAAAAAAACAACAGACTAAACTCTGCAAATTGCCTTTGTAGTTCTCACTTAAAAAGTATCAAAAAACCCTATCTAGTGCATAGCTCTGTCAAGCCTTTCAATAACTATGTGTGACAGTGAATTCTCAAATTTCACTGACACAAATTCCTGATGTGCACATATGTGCACAAAATGTTTACAACTAAATTTCTATACTACAACATGTATAAAAACCGAAGAAAACGACCGTACTTTATGCAGTAAATGTGTAAAAACTAATCTAGAACGTCTTTGTTTCTCTGGAGTACATTTCACTGCAGGAATATTGAAAAAATTGACATGAAATAACACAAACATACCTCACGTTGACTCCAGCGAACGACGCCATGTTGTATCAATGCTATTTTAAATCCCATCACCCAAAAGTATGTTCGATGCATTTGGACAATGTAATATGAAGTATCCAAAAAAAAATACTAGCTGAAATAAAGGCCTGCTGCAGGAAATGCCATGTTAAAAAATGTGCACATATGTGACCGCTAGGCCATATAGGGATGACTGGTGCATAAAAAGCACATGGTAGCTTAAAGATATAAATATTATTTTCTTGTGTTGACAACAATATTTTACTCAGTCGCTGCACTCATTTGTAAAATATTGTTTTCACCATTCGAAAATAATATTCATATCTTTGTGCAACCATATAATATGCTCTATATAGGAATTGATCAAAACAGAGAAATTTGGTAAAGACTGGACCAATAAGTACATGAAGTCATGCAGTATGTATACATATATCTTACATTGTTGCTTTGTCATTGGGAAGGAACAAGTGATTATGTGATATATTAGTTTATATTGTGGCATTGTCATTGGGAAGGAACATGTGATTATGTGATATATTAATACTAAGCTTTCAATATATAATGTATATAGTTTGATCATAAAAAAAACAGAATTTGAAGCGATTCCCACTATTTACAATTTTACTATTTACAAATTTTACATCATGTCAGGCAGGCAATAGGCTCAAGTTCAAGGTGGTTCTCAACATTAAGTTCAGAAATAACACTAGAGGTGCATCATAATATTAACTATGTAAAAGAGAAACACTGATATTTTAGGGGCAACATAAGTGTGAAATTGAGCTTTCGTTGATTAGAAATTTTAAGTTTGACCAAATTAAAATTGTGTGTACATATTTTAAAATTCCACTATTTACCTCACTAGTTTTGCCAGCCACCCCTCCCCCCACCTCAAAAACTGTTCCCTTAATACCTTTGATTGTGGAGGGGGGTATATTCATATATTGAGGTCTTGCACTCTAAAAACAGGTGTTGTAATTAGAGTCTATTTCAAAGTAAATTAGAGGGCAGAACATAAAATAAATAAATATAACCCCGCCCAATTAATGCTCCAGCACAAGCTCTGACTCTTTAGGACTGTTTTCAATGTTTATGGTATTTGTTCCTAATGCCTGCTAGAAAACAATTAGTTGTATTATGAGCGTAGGTTTCAAGCATACAGTGTATGGTTATAATTGTTTACTGTCATCCTTTAACAGTTTCCGTAAAGCCTTCTGTTTTAGTGTTTTTTTCAGACAATTTGTATTTGTTTACAATATCTCTTGCAAATGAGAAAGCCCTCACAGTAGCATATAGTTTTATAATGTTTTCAAAACACAGCAACTGACACTCTTTTGTTTCTTGAACATCACACTGTTCAACTATATTGCTCCACAATGATTTTGCCTGAGGAGAGGTTTGGACATCATCAACAACTTTGTCCACAGGTAATCATGAAAGTTTGCCTGTTTTTGTGTGCTTTTTGAAAGATAGTTCTGCAGTTTCAGCAATGCTTACCAACCAGGAATTTGGTGCCCACAGTCCTCCATTTGGTGCCCGTGTCAGTGGTAAAACAGACAATTCACCCTAAAGTAGAAAATTTTTGAACCCTCATAAGACTAGTGATAAGACCAGGCAAATTTGACAGTCCTATTACTGAAATGTTGTCAAACGTCAATAAAACTAATCCAATATTAAACTGGCATAAAAATCAATAGAATCTCTGCCTGTCATCAAAAATATCATGCCATTGCTATGTATCAACTGTTGCCTTACCCCATCTTCACTGGTGACTTGACTGACTTCTGAACCATCTTTATTTAGGATGATCAACCATTCGGTTGATTCGGTAAAAATGCTACTTTGTGGTCTTTACATGGCTGAAAATATTCTTTCCACAACGCATACATTTTTCCATAGTACTCTTGCAAATAATAATAAAATAATTTATTTACTTATAGTGCGCGTGTTCCATGGAAAGATGCTCACAGGCGCATTACACATTACACATTACAAAAATGAACTTATTACAAAATTTACAATCTTAGCTTGTAAAATGGTACAACAAACTATGCATAGTAAAAAATAATCTACTAACATAGTTCAAATGTACAATAATCCAATGACGACGGCCTAACAGTTATATGCCTCTTTAAAAAGGTATGTTTTAAGCAAGCGTTTAAAACTATCTATATTCGAAGCATTCCGCAGAGCACTAGGAAGATTATTCCATAGCTTAGGTCTCCCAAGGTAACTTTGCTTTTTATTTTCGGGAAATCCAATAGGTACTTATCATTAGATGATCTAAGATTATACCTAGAAGATGTCTTTAATTCTAAAAGTTCTGAAATATATTCTGGAGCAAGCCCATGAATTGCTTTAAAAACAAAGAGAAGAACTTTAAACTGGATTCTATAGGTAACAGGTAACCAATGAAGACTAAATAGAGAAGGAGTAATGTGGTCAAACCGACCAACATTGCAAATGAGTCTCGTAGCTGCATTCTGAACACGTTGGAGCTTGTGTAGTTGGTTGTTAGGCAATCCAAGCAGGAGACTGTTACAATAGTCATGATGACTGGTGACAAATGCATTAACCAAAATCTGCGTACAATCCGAGCTAAGAAATTTCCTAATTCTTCGAATGTTATACAAATGGAAAAAAGAAGCCTTACAGACCCTGTTTATATGTTCAGTCATCTTTAACATTCCATCAAGCCAGCATCCCAGATTTTTCACTACACTGGATGGGGAAACCACACAGTCGCCAACACGTAAAGCATCAATGTTGACTTTAGCAAGCTGTTGCCTAGTTCCTATGACAACAAACTCAGTTTTTCCGTCATTTAATTTAAGCTTGTCTGAAAGCATTTACTGTCTTATATCCATAATACATCTTTGCATGGCTTCAACAGCAGCAGATTGATCATCACAAGAATTGGCATTAAAAGACACATATAATTGTGTATCGTCAGCATACGCATGGGCCTTTTGAAGATGGCGTTCAATTATCGTAAACAGCTTGCTTGCATATAGGACAAAGAGAAGAGGGCCAAGGCAGGATCCTTGAGGTACACCATATTTTACTTCAAACCTCCGAGATGTTCCGCCATTGATAGATATGAACTGAGATCTGTCACGTAGATATGACGTGAACCAGGAGTGAACATGCCCGGAAATGCCAAAATCTGTATATAGTCGATCAAGCAATATAATATGATCTACAGTGTCAAAGGCCGCACTAAGGTCAAGGAGCACCAGTAAAGTAACCCTCTGCTGGTTCATGTTAAGTAGAATGTCATTCTTAACCCTGAGAAGAGTAGTTTCAGTACTATGAAACTCACGGTATGCCGATTGAGTTTTAGGATATAGTTCATGAGCAGTAAGATGATTATGAGTTTGTCCAAACACAGCTCGTTCAATAAGTTTACCAACAAAAGGCAGGTTACTGATGGGTCGTAAGTTAGAGAAAGTTTTCTCTGCGCTTAACTTCTTTAGTACTGCTTTAACGTCTGCGATCTTTCTTGCAATGAAACTTGTGCAATAAAGCATTGATATCTTGAACGAATGCTTTATTGGGACGCAACGTAAGCACTGCGTCTACTTGTTTTGCTGGGTATATTTTTTCATCCTTCAGAGATTCAGCTATTCCACGAATTAACAACAAGACCTTCACTTCTGTTACGTATAGCTTGGGATTGGCTTCGTTTTGGCACCAACGTTTATACCCTCCACTTTACTAGTTTCGACATCATGTTTACTTCGAGTATGTTTTGTACGGCCTCCTTTAGACTTGCACACTTTCGAGCAGTATTCGCAAGGATATTGTTTTAATCCTTCAAGCTAAAACAAACATAACATAAAAACATTATACTCAACACATCTCACCACTATTGTAAAAGATAGATACACTTTATAGTGACTTACTTCTTCAGCTGAATGCGATTTTTCGTTGAACAACTCTTCAGCGTCGATTTGCAGCAATTCAAGTGTTTGCTGAAAACCGTCCTCATCTGCTGTATTTACGGCTTCAGAGTCCAGAATTGTTGGTAACTGGCTTTCTAAATCTTGTGCCGAACTTGTGGAAGCCATAGTAAATAAGACAAACAATGCTTTATATCACATTTTATAAACACAATATCGTATTTTCGTAATACTACGCTCTAGTAATTTCTGAAATCAATGCACCCGTATTGTCACGTGACCCCGTCCTTCAACATCTGAAACCAATTAGCGCGAAAGCCTTTGAAGTTTGCCGACCTTACAAACCCTCTTCTCTATTAACTATGATGCTGGCTGGAGTGCCTTGTACATTTCTTAATAATTTTCCTTAATAAAGTCGATCTTAGAGTCTTTTAATTCCCAAATGTATTTACTTAGAGCCATTCTGTTTTTGTGTTTTGGATTTCGGAATTGGAATGAATTTGTGTGGCTGCTGTATCTCGTTTTAAACGCGAGTTTGGTACGTTTGCTCTTCCTGGTTATCATTTCTTTTTAGGCGTTGCTTGATAAACAACTCTATATATAGCTACTATTGTTTTAACAAGGCTTTCACGCACCAACTTTATGTGCTATACATTCTCAAAAACTTATCGTGAAACGAGGTCAAAGAATTAATTTCGAGAGTTGTTTAAATTCATTTCTGTATAAAAATTGCTTTTACTAGTTTTAGTCGAGGGTTTAAAACACATATAACTTGAAGAAAGCATCGCATAACACATAGTTACTCAATATTTCAAAAACTCATTTATACTACATGCAATGTCTGTTGTCAACGAGTCTTTATATACGTGAGAAAGACATACATTGTTTGATATTATCGGCTTAATTAAAAAATATGCTATTACGAAAAATTTTCTTTTTAAATTAAGTCACAAGATGGGTATAAAAGGGGTCGTTGTTAAAGCCCTTACATTTGCCTGGTGTTTATATCAAACCAACCGTAAAGCACTCCTAAAAACATAATCTATTTAAACATCAAATCTCTAAAATTCCGTTTACTGCACGTATATTGCTCCTGTAACATTATATTTTGTAAGAATAAGTTTAATTCTATATGGACTAAACCTTCACACTTTCATCAAGCAAAACTATCATTTTGCGAACGGTATAAAATGATTTGTTGTAACAACAGCAATGATGTATAAAAGTATTGAAAATCAGAAAGCAGAAAGAATTTTTCTATTAATATAATTGTTTAATTTGTATTTAAAAAACTCATTAATATTCAACAATCATTTTGTCCAGTCCGATGTTCTGGTTTCGTCACGAGGAAAGCATTTTATACCACATAAAGTACGATAGATTATAAAGCCCGGGGAGGGTTTTTGAATTCGGGCCAGGGAAATCATGGGGTAGAATATGTACAAAATTGAACGAACATAAACCTTTATATAAAGACACATGTGTCTTTATATAAAGACACACGTGTCTTTATATAAACACACGCATACGTAAACTACAAGTATCTATAAATGAACCGAATCTGTGCAAACAATCGTGAAACAATGGTAGAAATAGGTTCAATTTACAACACACTTTCGTTACACAAAAAATACACTAATGACACACTAGCTAATGTACTTCTAATCATCATTTTCCAAAGTTAAATACACAATTATTGAACGTTCCGCCTGATGCGGAAATAAACGACGTAGACGCACTGCTTCTTGCCAGGATCTTTATTATCTCGCCCACTTTGCCACTAACCAAATATTTTAACCGCCCATATATTTCGTCGCATAACGCGTTGACTTCGGAACTTGTAAGGCATTTTTTTCTTCTTCCTTACTTAGAGCTTTTCGAAATTGCCTTCCTGACATGCTTAACCAAACTGAATCACTTATCGCAAATTCTACTCACCTAGTTCGGCTCATTTGCATTTATTGTGTGTTTGATTCCTTTTGTTGCTAATTCCGTATAGCAAACAAACTTGATTTTCCCCGATTATTTGTTCACCTCAATCTACTAATTACACTGCTGTAAATTCAATATCCCATCGGTGTTGGACACAATGATTGTTGAATATTAATGAGTTTTTTAAGCCATTTAAAACACTCGTAGTTCGTATTTTATGCGCTATAAAACGCTCGGCTGCGCCTCGCGTTTTATATCGCATAAAACACTCCTACTCGTGTTTTAAATAGTACTTAAAAAATTATTGCTTTCTAGTTTTAAAAATGGAAAGCCGATGTTGCAACATAACTGTTACTTAGCTTGTTATACAGTACCAGCCGCGAGTAAGGGTACCTCCACTCGCGCGTAGCGAGTACTCGCGAGTGCTCGCGAGTCAAAGTGAGTACGCGTTCCGACTCGCTACTCGCGAGTACTCGAATTTCGTCTCACTCGCAAGCACTCGCGACTCGAAACTTTCGAGTGCTTGCGAGTCGAAAGGCCCAGATAACTTGTACATATCGATGTAAAATGCGAAATTATATGAAACGCGATAGTCATATGGAACGTAGTAAAATTATGGATATTATAGCGTGTTTATAAACGACTGCTATATGACGGGACATATTTTCTACGATAGTATTACTATAGATCTATATACTATTAATATATTTTTGAGTCTGTTTTCTCTGATGTACCGCGAGTTGTATATAGGTTATTTACCTTGAATAAATAATTAGATCAAAGTTGTGGAAAAATCTCGACGTTTTTTGACTTAAATTGTTTAAAGACTCTGTTAGGAAACCCCTTCAAAAATAAATTAAGACCCCGTTCACACGGGGCCGGATCCGTATGGTCACCATATCAATTTGACAAGTTTCAAGACCAGCATGACTCTTAAATTTGTGATGATATTACAGAACTTAATTAAAACGTACCATAGAAAAAGTGGTACGAGTAAATGTGACCGTAAAGTGACCGAACTAAATGTCGAGATCACACGGATCCGGTGTCGTGTGAACGGGGTCTAAGTTAGTTAAATACCTCCAAAGCCCTCCTTTAAAAGCGAAACATGCAGCAGTCAAAACGATAAAAATTACAGCAACATGCGAATGATCGGTTCAACAAGCGTCATATTATCTAAATATGGCCAAATTATTTTAAATATGGAACTTTCTATACTCGAATATACTCCGGCTGTAAGAATTGGCTTCGAGTTCGCGTTTAACAATTGCAATATATAGAAAAACGTTGACACGTCGACACGTTAATTGTCTTGTAGTTCTTTTAAGATTTGAGTATCAAATTAGGAGTAAAAACGTATTATTACTGTAAAGCGCAAAGTCACAAAATATAACTCACATTGCATGTTATGCTGGCATCTGTCTTGAAACGGGAACCATCTCATTCATATACTCAAGCGACTTGATGCGCTAAATCCAATTGAAGATAATATCGATGGAACGGCCACGTAACAATGAAACTTATTTATAGCAAAAACGTTTTGCGTTTAATGATGCATCAAATGTTCCTTGGAAACTGTCAAACTGTGTATGTCAGGCCGCCTTGCCCCAAAAGGCAAAACTTTATTTGTGTCAATTTCTAACCGCGAGTGATATCAGGAACTTATATTTTTTTAACACATGAACGGGAATTAGAGTTTCTTATGTATTACTATTGTGTGTGATGAAGTAAGCCAATGTTCATGTATTTTGGGGCGCATGAATGCCCAGTTGTCACATTGCTATCGAATACTGTCACTGGTGTCAAATAACATTCATTGTGTCAATAACACAAAAACTATAAATGAATACTGTGTTTTCCCATTTTCCCACTTAACAATTAGATTACGAGCTTGAGATTTCTATGAGGTGATAGTTGATAAGGGCGAAGCCCGAATCAACTATCATCTCATAGAAATTGAGAGCGAGTAATCTAATTGTTTTAGTAGAATCAAAGATTAAACATGAAATATTCAACAAAAAAATTGATTTTTTAAAAAATCTTAAATAGGAAATCTCTAGAAAGTTGATTGTTTCGCTACTCGCTATCTAATGATGAATAGACCCTTCAGGGGAGCGTCAATAATGTAAATATAAATATAAATATAAATATATATATATATATATATATATATATATATATATATATATATATATATATATATATATATATATAGCGAGTAGAGTAGCCATTCAAATTACAGCATTTGCAATGGTACGTATACTAGTATGATTCTACTAAAAACAATTAGAAATGCCTCGATTAGCTGTCGAGATAAAACTTAAAGTCATTGGTCTGCACCGCGAAGGATTTCGCGTACTGCAGGTGTGTCTTTTTAACACAAAAATATTCACAACACTAAACTCTGATAGCATTTCAATTCACAGATTGAACACCAACAAAGCACGCTACGCCTCAGCAAATACATATTTAATGACTCATGTCTTTAATTATCATGAGACCAATATCAGCATGGACATTATATGTGGACTACACGGGACTATCGGAACGTTTTTGCAATTTATACCAATAAATTAAACAAGCCCAATAATAATTATCATCATTTTCATCAAGACAGGCGACAATCAGGTCGCCCAAAGAACTGGGCAACATGCCTAACCTACTTAGCGCATGTTGCCAAAATGATCCAACAGTAGACAATAGTCATTTGAATAAGACAACAAATATGAGTAGTGATTTCCTTGATAAAATTAATTGTCTTCCCAAACAGCGTGTGTTCAAAATGGCCTTTTTAAATATTGTAAGCTTGCCAAAAAGATTTGATGAAATTAATTTCACTATGTCACACAAATTTCTAGATATAATGTCCTTTAGCGAAACCAGACTTAATTCGAAAATACCTGATAGCATGATCCATATTGATGGCTATGACATCATACAGAAAGACAGGTCTAGAAATGGTGGTGGTGTCTGCATTTACCTTCGAAATACTATAAACTACCAAATAAGGCATGATCTCTCACCACCTGTTCTAGAAGCCATATGCATAGAAATAAGTAAACCACATAGTCGTCCATTCATAGTTGTTACAGTATACAGACCGCCAGATTCATCGCCTGATTTCTATAATGAAAATAAGGAGATTTATATCTTAGGTGATCTTAACTGTGACCTCAGTAAGCCCAATCCTGACCATTCAACAAAGAAACTGAATTCCTTACTTACCTACAATTATCCCAATTAATAGATAATGCGACAAGGATAACCATGCATTCCTCTACTCTTATTGACAATTTGTATTACCAATAACGCGAGTCGGAAATTTGGTGGACTGACAATTTATCCCGGACTGCAGGAATTTTAAGGTCAATGTGTCTAAATTCAACATTTTAAACACAACATCAGGGCCGGGTTAATCTTTCGCAGGGCCCATGGCATTTTCTCAGCGCGGGGACCCTACAGACTACAATTCCCCCCCCCCCCTGGACCGAATTGAGAATTCCCTGAAACCCGAAAGCTTAAAAAAATCAATATGTATACCATGATGTGAAAAATGCCTGTATGTTAAAACGAGAACGTATGTACATCAATTTGAGCTGTCCAACCCAGTTTATAGCAATAATAATAATTTAACAATTATTAGAGAACTTAATAAAGTAAGAGTCAAACCAAGTCAACCGAGTAAACATTCATAAATTTTATATACCATTATGCATTCTCCAATGCGGCAATGCAGGCGATGCTCGGCATGAAAAATGTACATGTAAGCAATGTAACTTATCTTTCTCGTTCTGCAGATCGAGGCTTTGTAAACGTTGTGCTTACGCGATTTCTTAAGAGCAAACTCATTAATTATTGACGATATATCAATGTTACGCAGAAGATCATTTTCAATACTAAGCAGCGTAAGGCTGTTCAGTCGCTTTTGTGTCATGCATGATCGGAGCTGATTCTTAATTAGTTTCAGTTTAGAAAAGGACCGTTCTCCAGAGCAGTTCGATATCATTAGACTGAGGTAGATCCGCAATGTGATTAGAATGTTCGGAAATGCAGTTTCCAGATTGTTCTCCAGAAGAAGCCTGTACATTCGCAATTCCAATGAATCTACGTTCAATGTGACGTCGTTGTCATCTTTTAAGTCATCTTCGTTGTCAGATTTATCAGAGGATGTGTCGTTAATAGCTTGTGGTAAAGTTGCAGAAGCAGTAGTTACATCCAATAATTTCATAGCAAAATCTGTGCGGAGAAAACTAGAAAACTGTACTAATTCATCAGACATACTGGCTTCTAGATCTGTCGGGTATTCCTCTTGGAGAATCTTTGCACTTTCGAACACTTCTTCAACTGAAAGGTCCTTGAGCTTTCGTAGAAAACCAAACATGTAAGCAATGTAACTTATCTTTCTCATTTTGCAGATCGGGCCTTTGCCTTCCCGAACATGTAGAAAATGTGGTGCAGATGAATCTCATCCCGATCACACTGAAATGGAATGTAAACTTAAAGAGGTTCTTACTCGTCTTAGTAAACTTGAAGAGAAAACGATTAATGAAAAGAAAGCGGAGTCAGTGCTGATTGAAAGCAATAAAATTATGGCGGTCGATATTGAGAGTTTAAAAGCGACTGTGGCCAAGTTACGAGAAGAGAACGACTCAATCAGGAACTTGTTAGACATTAAACAAAGCGAGTGGATTGAAACTGAATCAAAAAGAAAAACCAGTAAACCAAAAGCAGCCGCAACGCCAATAACGTCAGTTGTAAATCGCTTTGACACTTTAGCTATTGAAGATACGAGTGGTGAAAGAACTCTAGGATGCCAGACAAATGAAGCTACCAATATTGGCAGGCAAATCGAAAGCTACCGAGCTAAACAGAAGCGGGATTTTAAAAAATTGAAAAAGACGAGACAAAACGAAAAGACCCGTCAAAACTGTCTAAAAGAATCCGAAAAGAAGACACTTGTCATAGGAGACTCTATGATAAAACATATTGAAGCAACGAAGATTCAAAGGGCAGCAAGAAGCAAGACCGTTTGTCACTCGTACAGCGGAGCCACAGTTGGTCAACTACAGGAGAAGTTCGAAGATGATTGCCAAAACGACGAGTACAAAACCGTCATAATTCACGTGGGGACAAATGATCTGGTGCATGAGGAAGAAAACCACGTGGCTGAGAAAATGGAAAACCTGATAGAGAAGGTGAGGCAACAGACGGAGAGAATTGCTGTTTCCAGTGTCATTAGGAGGTATGATAGTAAAGTTTCTGAAAGTAAAATAGCTTCCTATAATAATTTACTCCATAATCTATGTCTAAAACATAACATATACTATATTAATAATGACAATATAGACAAACCTCTCTTAATTAAACCGCTCAAATTTACATCTAAACAAAGTTGGGGATAAAGCATTAGGGAGTGCTTTTTGCACTTTCTTAAAGTCAATTAGAATTAGTCATACTGGGCCAGTACCACCAGGAAGTGGTGAGCCTTTTTTTCCACCAGCTGTACGTCGGACGAAAGAATGGACAGATTACCTAAGATGTGCAAGACAAGCAACGAGAAATTAATTAATATAAATCCATCAAATGAAAATGTTGGTAGCGGTTTTTTAACTAGCCCCAATTCTCTTCCCAATGAAAAAGGTTTTAAAATGGTTTTTCTAAATGTTATCAGTCTGCCAAGAAAGATTGATGAAATACGATACTCAATGTCTAACAAATACATTGACCTAATTGGTTTTAACGAGACACGACTTGATTTAATTTAAATATAAGCGATAATATGATTGATCTGAATGGCTATGATATTGTAAGAAAGGACAGATCAAGAAATGGGCGAGGAGTTTGTATTTACTTGCGTAGCTCAATAAATTATAAATTAAGACAGGATCTAATTCCCTCTGAATTAGAAGCTGTTTGTGTGGAAATTAATAAGCCACATAGCCAGCCATTTCTTGTTGCAACTATTTATCGACCTCCAAATTCAACACATGATTTCTTTGAAAGTTTTGAGAAATTTATCAGAATGATTGATGATGAAAATAAAGAAATTTATATTCTAGGTGATTTAAATTGCAACATGCTTAAAGCTGAATCTGATTCAGCTACGAAGAAGATAAAATCGCTTTATGAATTGTATCAATTGTCACAATTAATTAAAGAAGCTACTCAGGTGACTATGACAGCCTCCAGCCTAATTGATCATATAGTCACTAATACTCCTGAGAAAATTTCTGTTTCTGGTGTTATTCACACTGGTCTTAGTAATCATAGTTTAGTATTTGCAATCAGGAAGATCTCTGTCACTAAGAATCGAGAAAACATAGTTGAAATTAGAAATATGAAAAATTTCGATAATCAAACATTTATTGAGGATCTGATACATCAGCATTGGGAAAATGTGTATTTCTTTGCTGAAGATCCAAATACAAAGTGGGAAATTTGGAAAAAACTATTCTTAGAAGTTTTAAATAGACATGCACCTCTTCAACACAAAAAGATCAGAGCAAAAAAAATCCCTTGGCTTACGAGTCCAATAAAAGAACTTATTAATACACTGGACAAACTTAAAAGAAAAGCCATTATTACAAACCTTGAATGTGATTGGGAAAATTATAAGAGAATTAGGAATAAAGTGAACATAGAGCTAAAAAACGCCAAAAAAGAGTACTATTCCACGAGAATTGCTGATGAAGGAACTAATCCCCAAAAGGCTTGGAAAACAATAAACAATTTATTGGGAAGAAAAAACAAACAAACAGTTGTAAATGAGTTAAAAGTTGGTGATAATAGTCTGACAAACCCCAAAGATATAGCAAAGGTTTTTAATGATTACTTTGCCAACATTGGCCAAAATTTAGCTAGTAACCAAACTGATAATATAAATTTCAACTTTGAAACATATGTCAAGAAGGCTGAATTAGAGTTTACTGCATTTCAACCAGTAACCATCAGTCAGGTCTATCAACTCCTGACTTGCTTATCGAGCAACAAGGCCACGGGAGTGACAAAATTTCTTCGAAAAATTATTAAGATAGCTTCTCCAGCTATTGCAGACTCACTTACACACATTTTCAATCAGGCTGTTACTCTATCCTCATTTCCTGACGAGGGGAAAACGGCTAGAGTAGTATCTCTTTACAAAAATGGCCAACGAAATTTGGCAGGAAATTATAGACCAATCTCAGTTCTGCCTGTTATTAGCAAAATTATGGAAAAAATATTGTATGATCAATTGTATAATTACTTATCCAACTTCAATCTGCTCAGCGATAATCAATTTGGTTTTCGAAAATTTCATTCTACAGCCATAGCGTTACTTGACTGTACAAATCATTGGCATACGAATTTAGACAAAAAAATATTTAACCTAGTAGTCCAAGTTGATTTGAAGAAAGCGTTCGATACAGTTGATCATCAAATATTGTTGAGAAAACTAGAGATCTACGGTATAAAACACCATGCTGTGGCACTCCTCGAATCATATCTATCAAATTTGAATCAAAAATGCCAAATAAACGGATATCTTTCGTCAAAGAAAATGATTAAATATGGCATTCCACAAGGTTCTATCTTAGGACCACTATTTTTTCTGTTATACATCAATGATTTGCCTCAATGCCTGTCTAAAACAAAACTTCGACTATTTGCTGACGACATGCCTAACAGCCTCGGGATACTCCATACCTCGTCTTGAAACTGCAGTGAACTCTGATCTAGAAAACCTCAGGAAATGGTTAATTGCCAACAGACTAACACTCAATGTTGCAAAAACTGAATTTATGTTAATTGGGTCAAAACAAATGATTAAAAGTATTTCAGATTTACAGCTAAATGTTATAATTGAAAACAAACCTGTTAAGCGTGTAATTTAGTGTAAAACCCTTGGGGTTACTTTGGACCAGCATTTGTCGTGGGAAAGTAACATTGAAAATATTTGCAACAAAATAACATCAGGAATTTCTGCTCTTAGACGTTTGAAAGAATTTATCAATAGAAAAACACTTGTCTCTGCTTATAACGCTATTGTTTGCCCATACTTTGATTACTGCTGTGAAGTATGGGATGTTTTTGGTGAAACACAGTCAAAACGACTCCAAAAACTTCAAAATAGAGCAGCTAGAATCATAATGAATATGAGCAATGATGTACATCATTCTGTTGTTTTGCAAGCATTGGGCTGAAAGACACTTGAAGCTGAAAGGAAGAAAGCCAAAGCAAAAATGATGTACAAGTTATTAAATAACATGGGTCCTCAGTCACTCACCAATTTATTCACTTATAAAGATGAAGTGACTAGTTATAACCTCCGAAATATTTCAAGCAGTCTTTGTTTACCGCATCCTCGTACTTCGTACGGGCATCTCCATCGTTGGCTCCTGCCTTACCAACAATGGCCGTCCACGTCAACGTCAACCCGGACCAACGTCAAATTTTCACTCGGGGAACTTTCCGCAACCCCTGTCAGTTCAGGCGCCCTCGATGGGTCCATATGTTGGTTCATCGTCAAATCTTCCTCCAGTACCCCCATTGGCCTGCTACAACTCCAGGCTTTCAGCCTTACAGTGCTTCCTTTCCTCCAGGACAAACACCAAAAGTTGTCATTCCAGGTACGCCATCTTTGTTTACTAGTAACTACCCGGTCGCCGGTCCAGGTAGCGTTCTTCCAGCGTCGTTTGCCCCAGGTTATCTGTCCTCCGCTAGCGCTCGGCGTTTCCAGCTGCTAATTCCCCCCCCCCCACCCCCCTTTGTTGTGGGTCCGGGCATCCCCCCGTCGCTCCCAAGATAGTTGCTGCGATAGTCTCCGGGGAATTTATTGAATTAGCCTCGCTCTTGGAAGACCACATCGAAGCCGAACCTCCGTGTTTTACACTCGTTGCCGACCAGCTCATCATTCGGCCGCCAAAACGGCGCAAACCAATTACGGACATCCTTTCTTGGATGCAAGGATTCGCAGTTTACACGTTCGTTGTGACAGCCTATTACCCTACACGGGTGAATGATTTACTCAAATACCAGTTGTTGATCATGCGTACAGCCCAGCAATTTTCCGGTTCTGCTTGGCTAGCTTACGATCGTGCCTTCCGTTGGCAAGCAGCAGCTGGTCTCACCTGAACCCCGAATTGTTTCATTTTTATGTCTCGGGCTGCGTCTCTATCGAACATCCCACAGCCACTCCACCTGTCCGGTCCGTCTCTCCGACCAAGCCGTCTCGCCCCGCTGAAGTCGTTGAAGCGTCGGGTACTCCGTCGTCGTCCACGCTTTGCCACTCCTGGAACGCCGGTCGTTGCTCCTCCCAATTCTTACGTTGTCGTTTTCGCCACTCGTGTGACTTTCCGGGATGTTCCGCTTTGCAATAAAAAAGAAAAAAAAATTATTTCCCCCGAACCGGCGTTTAAACGGAGTCGGTCTTCGGACGTATAGTGCTTAGTGGACGCTTAGTGATTTATAGTTTTTTTTTGTTGTGTGTGTCGCCCGTGTTCCATATTACTTACCACGGATAGCTCCTAACTGCATGTGCTTGCATTATCGTAGTTTATTTCTGTTAACTGTAATCAATCTTGTACCTTTGTGGGACAGCAGGATGGATCATACCACTGTGAATCTCTATTTTTGTGCAATTATATATATTTTTTCCTTCTAGCGTGTTTTACTTGCGATCCTGCGCGTTTTGTTTGTTGTTTTGTTTTCTTGCTCCTCACTTGTAGGGTCGTTTGCTAGCTTCAACGTTGCACCTCTGTCACCCGTTCACCGCGTTTCCCCTCTTCAGCTGGCGGCATTTCAGCAAGAACTGGTTCATCACCCTGACCGCGCCAAAGTTCAATACGTTCTGGACGGCATCGCTCACGGTTTCTCCTCAGGTTTTGATCCATCTTGGGTTGCTCTACGGTCGTCTCTTCGCAGTATGCGCTCTGCCACCGACCATCCTGACGTCATTGACGAGTATTTGGCTACCGAAATCGCCAAAACCCGCGTGGCTGGCCCGTTTGCCACCCCTCCTTTTCCCAACCTCCATTGCACCCCGTTCGGAGTGATTCCCAAGAAAGGTCAGCCCGGAAAATGGCGACTTATCTTGGAATTATTTTCCCCCACTCAGCACAGTGTCAACGACGATATTCCTAAAGACCCATTTTCGCTGCAATATATCTCCGTCAACGATGCTATTAAGATTCTGATGGCGCTAGGGCCAGGGGCCCTTATGGCCAAATTTGACGTGGGGAGCGCGTATCGCAACGTCGCGATGCGTCCCGGTGAACGCTACTCGTTTGGCATGAGGTGGCGCGATTTGTTCTTTGTCGATCTGGCTCTTACCTTTGGCTTGCGATCGGCCCCGTTCATTTTTAATTCAATCGGCGACCAGCTGGTCGAATGGATCCTCAAGGTCAATTATTCGGTCCGCTATTTGTTACACTACCTCGATGATTTTTTGTCTCTCGGTCCTGCGGGTTCGTCTGCCTGTGCTGACAGAATCACGATCGCTCGTTCCGTGTTTTTTCGTCTTGGCTTGCCACTCCATCCGTCTAAGTGTGAAGGTCCCACCTCGGTGTTAATTTTTCTTACCCCACGACAAGTTAATCAGCACTTTGGAGCTACTCTATCAGTGGGCATCCAAGAAATGGTGTACGCGTACAGAACTGGAGTCGTTAATTGGTTCCCTTCATCATGTCACAAAGGTGGTTCCGCCTGGTCGCACCTTTCTCTGCCGCATGATCGACCTGTTGTGCGCCTTTCGGTCACCGTCTCACCCTATTCGCCTTAACTGTGAATTCCGCCGCGATCTGGCCTGGTGGCTGGAGTTTCTACAATCCTGGAATGGAGTCAGTTTCTTTAGCATGCCGTCGATTTGTTCCTTTCCCGATCTATTTGTCGCCTCAGACTCCTCTGGAAGCCTCGGTTTTGGTCCAATTGGGCACAACGCGTGGCTGGCGGGAACTTGGCCAGCGTGGGTGCTGGCCACCAATATCACGGCGTTGGAGTTATTTACCATCGTGGTCGCGGTTCACGTTTGGGGGTGTCAATGGGCACGCTTACAAGTTGAGTTCCTTTGCGACAACCATGCCGTCGTTGCCATCATCATCTCTGGTTCCTCACGTGACCCCTTGTCCATGCATCTCATGCGCCGCCTGGTTCTCTCTCGTTCTCACTTTCAGGAATTCCGCAGGCTTCATCCCACCGCCGCCCTAAACCCCACCCTTGTCCCTCCAGCTCTCGTGTCGGCGTTGCTCACCGTGAGCTAGAGTCGCAGTGTTTAGCCTTTTTATGCAAGGGTTTAGCTACCTCGTCTCGCCGTACGTATGCCTCCGGAATGCAGAAGTTTTGGTCGTTTTGAACTTTGTTCCCTGACTTGTTTCCGTCATCTCCCGTTCCTACGTCTGAATATCAACTGATGAGGTTTGTTTCTTGGTTAGCCCAGTCCCTCTCCCATGCTAGCGTTGATGTTTATTTGGCAGCCGTTCGTTCCTATCATATTGACTGGGGTTACAGCGACCCAACACAAAATAAACTGAGACTCCGCCGAGTTCTGCAAGGCATCCATCGTTCTCATGGGGCGGCCCGCCCCCCTCGGCACCCGATAGCCCACGACATCTTGTGCTCCATTCACCGTATTCTCTCGCTTTCTAATTCTGGTTTCGATTCACTAATGTTTTGGTCGGCGTGCTCTTTAGCGTTTTTTCGCTTCCTACGCGTGAGCGAGTTTACGTCCTCCCCCACTTCGATCCCGCTCGTCATCTTGCTCCCACCGACGTTGAGTTCTTGCCGGGCGAACCTGGACTCCGTCTTCGCATCAAGTCCTCCATAACCGATCCGGTTGGCGCTGGTCACTTTCTCTACATCGGTGTTAGCGGTACTAATTTATGCCCAGTCCTGGCTCTTCGCTCCTATCTCGCCTATCGTGGTTCTCTCGCCGGCCCTTTATTCGTTTGGGCAGACCGTAGTCCGCTTACCGCCGATCAGGTCAACCATTCTCTCCGCGTCATTCTCTCACGAGCTGGTGTCTCGGGTCCGTTTTCATCCCACAGCTTTCGTATCGGCGCAGCGACGTCGGCAGCTGCCGCTGGTCTCCCTGATCATCTTATTCAAACTTTGGGTCGTTGGACGAGTCAGGCGTATCGTCGTTACATTCGTACTGCCCCGGCACGTTTTTGAGTGTTGCCCTGCTGCTGTAGGATTGGAGACATCTGGAGGAGGTTAACGGTAACCTACTCCAACCCCAGTAGGCGTTGGAGACTGTTTGGACAGGGTACCGTTTAGGTTCCAGATGTGTTGATGTTAGTTATGACCGAGGACAAGCCTGAAGAAGGTTCACATCTCCGGAGCCTAGCTCGATCACATCGCGAAGCTCGATCGCATCGCCAAAGCTCGATTGCATCGCCGTGCTACCGTCTCCATCCCTGCCGATCGGCAGCGGGCATAATTACTATAAGTTACTAAAGAGTTACAGGCGACATGCCAAGCTAGCATAGTTATAGGTTATTATCCTGTGAGATCATTAATAATGACTAAATCTAATCCTATGCTAGTCCTAGTCTTGTCTTGTAGTACCTAATACCTATTTATGTTGTGCAGAATATGATATGATTTGTTGGAGATAATGTGCAGGTTGAGTCTGTTGCTAAACAACTAAATGATGTACAAATTTTGCACATAGTTCTTGGTAATATGTTAAAATATATTAGCCCTGATATGTGGCGGTTTGTATTCTCATGAGCTTGTATTGACATTTGTTTCCTATAGTATGGTAGATACAAGCTTGTAATAGTCTTGTATTGCCCCGTGCTATTATTCCGCACACCACACGATGAGCCATCTAAATGCAATTGTCTTCAGTTATCTATAAAACGATATCACACTAAAATGATGTTTAGCTTACATTTTTGTCTTTAAAAAATTGGCTTGCCCCAAAACTGTAGCATGTAACCACTGCTAAAAAAACTCTATGCTTGGTGAAGCAATTTAATTTTGCACCTCCACAATAACATTTTCTTGCAATTGACATTTGCACCCGAATTCAACACACCATTTTTCCATGATTGTATTTGACAAGTACGGCCAGGTGTATATCAAACAAAATGCCAATAAATTGTTGTATGTTATGTTATCTTGCTGTATGTTATCCGCATGCTGTATGTTATCCGCATAATTCGACAAGAAAACATTCCAAACCGGAAGTGAGATGTTTGATGCTTTATTTTGAAGAAAGCGTGTTACCTAGACAACGAACGACAACGGAAATCGATTCTAAAGGTCAAAGTTTACTACACGGCATTTTTCCCCGTGAATTTACCCCAACGCAATCGCTAGATCGTCGGCTTTCGAAGGTTAGCGCACGTGATTGAGTGCACGGGAAAATCCGAAGAGACTTGCGTAAACGGCCGCCACAGGTAAACAAATGCTCGAATTACAACCAAACTTGTAAGAATTATAACACGCAGCATAAGGAAGATTTTGATTCTCTTTTGGAAGGAAACTGTCAAACAAATTAGGAGATATTGGCCAATGAGTTCATCATGTTTATAAGGCAAGTTATGTTTTGTTCAACGTCGTAAGCTTTGATTTTGAATTACTAGATACTTAGGCGGCAAATAAAAGCTCAATAAAAAGCCTATCGAATGCAGAATCGATTGGTACTATTTGTAGTAATTAGATGTAAATAATCGCGACTAAATTTGACTTTCAATTCGAGCGAGGTGATGTAAGCAAGTGTAATAAAATGGCCGACCTGTCGCGCAAATTAATATTCAGATATCATTTTCTCTTTTGCGTACTATTAAATCGTAACAGCTCTTGCAGGTCATTTAGTGGAATTCTAACTTCACTTCACATTTCTAAAGTCAAAGGAGAAGCTCCACCTTCGTCGTTTTGTTCTACTTCGACATCGCAAGGCCGAGCAGGAGGTTCGCTCTCACAGCGCTGCAATCCGAGTCTTTACTGTTTCCTTCGCTTCCTGGACTATTTGCGTTTAAATTATCAGAAGACGTTTCCCTATAGTCAGCCATTTCTCGTGTTTAAAACTCAAAAAATCAGCTTAATGTAAGCCCGAGCACTTGTGTAAACATAGTGCAACTTCTACTTTGAATTAGAAGACAAATATGGTATCAAAATGATCAGAAAAGATTGAATTTTCACATTTTGAAAAAATTTTAACACCGAAAACTTCGTGTCATTACCACTTTAAGGTCAGTTACAGTTTCATGAGTAACGTTAAGTCAATTATCAGAAGCCAAAACACAGGCATAATTAGGAAAAGCCAATCGCAAGACAATAGTTCAGAGAGCTGTAACTATAGGAACAAGCACGCATATGCCCACTGCAAAACAAGTGCATGACGAATTGCATTTATTAACATTATCCCAGCCAGTATTATTTTACCGTGTCCATGTTTCGCAGCTTTTAGTTTTGATCTTCAAGGACAACCTTAATAATTGAATTGGCTGTATCAAGACCGCCTGGCTATGGTCCCATCCAAACACGCCAAATAACGGAACTCCCGTTCAGGAGAGATTTAACATATTAGAATCAGTAATATAGTTTAACTTTGTATGTTGTAGTTACTTTGTGTGTGTTGTAATCTCTGTAGTGGTGCAGTTAGGGATATGGCCATTACCATGGTTAGGAATGGTTTTATGTCTGTTTTAAGTGCTGTTCTATTGAAATGTTTTAGAGTAGTTAAGAGAAAATATTTAAATGTATGTGCATATAAGCTGGACTATAGTTACGTGTTTGGCAGTAAAATTTGAGTAATAAGACGGAGTATACGAAGATAGATACGATTAGCTAGTAATCGTACCTAATGCATAAATATTAGGTACGATTTGTTATTAGTCCTACCTGGTGTGTATTCATCGGGTTATTTAGTTGTTAATTGTCACTAGTAAAACAAAGGATTTCGAGGTGACTATATGATATTATGTAGCTAGTCGCATGTGACAAAATTGTTATGGCAGTGTCTGTGCCGACTGTGGAAAAGAGTTCAAGAAATATCTCGTAGGAAGAAGAAATCTAAATAATAGTTGTTTTATCTAAAAATCAACAAAATTATAAGACCACACTTTTTCCACGTACGAAAAGGCAAATATGACCGCAAACTAAACGAGCTCGATCTGGTATTGTGTGAACGACGAGCATAAAACGTGTTAAGAAAATCCAGTTATTAATTAAAACCAGTTTACACTACACCGCTAAGCCACCCTAGACTGGCCAGGTACATAAATAACAATCGGCTTAGGAAGCTAGCTCGCTAAGTACAGTAAGCAAGCCTGGCTTGAAAACATTTTAGTATGAGAACCATTGAACCAACACCCTAGAACTTTTTAAGTTATTATTTCAATTGCGTGTATCAGTTGCAATTAAGATAATCTTCGAGGAGAGAGCATAATGTATTTTTGTTTTTAGTCAAGGAGCCCTGCTGTTTTCTAGCAGTTTGCCAAATTGCATTTTATTATATATTAGCGAGACCAATTTCTATAGTTTGCTGCGGGTACCATATCATTAATTTGCATTTATATATTTTGTATTTATTTATTTGCAGTGCACTCAGCAAAAACATCAAGACAAACATCGCACGCAGTTTCGTCAAGTTTGTAGACACGCACTTTCCAATAAGCCACAAGTTACACAAAATTTTCAATGGGAACACAGTTAAGGTCGTTTACAGTTGCATGAGTAACGTTAAGTTAATTATCACAAGACACAACCCACGCATGATTAGGAAAAGCCAACCACAAGACACTAGTTCAAAGAACTGTAACTGCACGGAACAAGTACGCATGCCCACTGCAGAACAAATGCATGACGCATTGCATTTACTACCATTATCCCGGCCACAATTATTATACTTTGCCCATATTTTGCAGCTTTTAGTTTTGATTTTCATGGACAACCTTAATAATTGAATTGGCTGTATCAAAACCGTCTAGCTATGGTCCCATAAATGGATAAATAACACTAAATTCAATGACGCTAGACACGGTCGTTTAGTCGCACATTTGGCAGACCTCACAGAATGCTGAATTAACGAGTAAAACAATTCTGTTGCCGTACACTCAACGAGATTCTGTTGCTGAACATATTGAGAATGCATTTTATTGATAAAATAAACATCGCTTGGACTGGTGACTTTGAATGCCTTAAACGATTTACGAACGAATTTTTAAAACTACACGGTGACTGGTCACAACCTGGTGGGGATAAAAAGGTATTGGCTTGTAACTATTTAACTATGACATGGCGAAAATCCAAACAAGTCTTAATTATAGAAGGTGAGAAAGCGGACGAAGTTAAAAGGCAAATTTATATGGCAATGCTTCGAGGCGACTCAAGTTTGGGGCAACCATTGCAGACTCAAGAGAGCGTAACGGCTGATAAACATACATGTATGGAAGAAATCGAGTGTTTAAAGCAAGGACAATCGTTAAATAGTGAAATGATTCAATCTCTTGCGGATGCTGTTAGTGGATTGGCAACTGTAGTTAACGGACTAAACGGAAATGAAAGAAAAAACCCAAGAAATTCGGGGTTCGTTATACGAAAATCCGATACCGAGCAACCACAATATGCTAATCAATCTATCATTAACGACTCTGTTGTGCCTGAGGGATTATCTGATTCACCAACAAAAGATACTAGCGAATCCCTTATTGTTCTGGAAGAATTGCCTATAAACAATGATAGTGAGCGTCTTTGTTTTGAAGTTAAAAAGAAAATTGTCTTGGCAGATGGAGACCATGATGATGATGATAACTTTATTTAACCACGCTAACATTGTCAGCTAATGCTGGTTTCCACAATGGGCGTGTAAAATATTAATAAGTATTTACAATAAATGAAAGAATAAAGAATCATGCAGGTATAAATTAATCAAATATTGAGAAGCTGTCTATTTACAAGGATCGTGTTATTTCAAATGCACAGAGTAGCGATTTTTCTTTTAAAACATGAGATTGAATTACTTTCTCTTATATTTTCTGGTAAAGAGTTCCAGAGGGAAGCTCCATCGTAGATAAAACTTTTCTTCATATTGTTTGTATTGGGCTTTGGCAAACGTATCAAACTTGAACTGCCACGAAGACTGTGGTTTAAAATTTCCTTTTTGAAAGTAAATAGTTTTTTGAGCGAATTAGGACCCATGTTATTGAGCGTTTTAAACATCATTTTTGCTTTTGCTTTTTTCCTTTGTTGTTTGAGCGGTTCCCAACCTAAGATATTCAGTACTGTTTGCTGATCTATCTCATTTGGCACATGTGCTATAATACGGGCAGCCCTATTGCGAAGTTTTTGTAGACGTAACGATTGAGTTTCGCCGAGTACATTCCAAACTTCGCAACAGTAACTAAAATAGGGTTGAATTATAGCATTGTACACAGATAAGAGTGTTTTTTTATCAACATGCTCTTTAATGTGATTCAGAGCATAAATTCCAGATGATATCTTTTTACATAATGCATCTGTATTAGCTTTCCAACAAAGATTTTCATCAAGAGTCACACCTAACGTTTTGCATTGAAAAACTTGTTTTATCGGTTTGTTCTGAATATGAATTTTAAGCTGTTCGGCAGATGCTTTTTTCAGCATTGGTTTTGTACCAATAATTTGAAATTCAGTTTTAGCAACGTTCAAGCTCAACTTGTTTGCCAAAAGCCATTGTCGAAGATAAAACCAATTATACTGTTTTGAGTGAGTTAATTGCTGATGAAGGCCATGCTAGTAGCCAACAAAAATTATCGTATGCAGAAGTCTTGTCTATGGGCGATCATGATGATTTGCCTCTGCCGGCAACGAAAGTTTCTGAGAATGTTAATTTTCAGAGAAATTCCGATGTAAATCTATCCAAAGATCCGTCTGATGGATTTGTTGGTGTGAAACGAAAACGGAAAAACTATAGGCAATTTTTCTTATCTGGAATTTCTAAAGACGTAAACGATAGCCAAATAGCTTCGTATCTTGCTAAACGGAAAGTAATTGCAAGCCACATTTCCCTCTTTCCAAGCAAACATTTGGGCACAATCTCGGCAAAGGTTGGTATTCCCCAAGCATCTGTGTCAAAGGTTCAAGAGCAAAATTTCTGGCCAAAATTCGTCTCCTGCAAGCCATGGTAACATAAAGATAATATGAAACCTGTTGTACCGGGATCTAATAATAATCGCCAAGGGCGAAATTATGCAACTAACGTATAATGGCTGGAAACGATCTGTTTAACATTCCCGTAAGGATAACTTACCATCCCAGGGGGCGGTTGAGGCGATGTCATAACAATTCACGCAATTTAGTAAAAATAGTACCAACATCTTCCCACCTACAAAGCAGGAATTAAAGAAGAAATTGTCTTCCTAATGTGCTGTTGTTTAACGCAAGATCGATATGTTCAAAAATTTCCGAAGTTGAAATTGCAATCAACATGCATAAATCTGATATTGTGTTTGTGACAGAGACGTGGTTAAACCACAATATTCCAGATGAATTAGCTCGAATAACGAATTTTAACTTGCTGAGAAGTGATAGAACATCGGGTAGAGGAGGTGGAGTTGCATTGTATATACATGAGAACATTCCTGTAAAGGTTCGAAACGATTTGAACGATGAAAACTTCGAATGCTTATGGGTTGTCCTGCGACCGATATGGCTTCCTCGTGCAATATCACGAATTGCGGTCGCGTGTGTATATATTCCTCCATCAATTAGTCACGATGATCTGAATAGTTTTTATGAATATTTTTTTATTGTTGCGATATTCTTAAATCTGAAAGCCCAGATACCTGTATTATCGCTGCTGGTGATTTTAATCCCGTTAGTAACGGTTTTAATCCAAGAGTTATAAACAGTCAGTGAAACTTGAAGCAAGTAGTTAAACATCCTACTCGAAATTCAGTAATCCTTGACCTTATCATGTCGGATATACATAAATTTTACCAAGAACCGCTTGTACTGGCTCCAGTTGGTGGTTCAGACCATTGTACGATCGTATGGTCATCAAAAGTACAGTTACAACCTCAGAAATTGTCAAAACGCATTAATGTAAGACCACTTAAATCTTCATCATTATTGGCCTTTGAACAATTCATCCAAGAATATAACTGGTCAGGTGTTTTGAGTTCTACAAATGTAAATGATAAAGTAAATTCTTTCTCGGAGGAAGTATCTGACATGGTGGATATTTTGTTCCCGCTAAAATCTATCAAAGTCCACGAAGATGATAAACCTTATATTAATGGAAGGATAAAACATCTTATCCGAAAACGTGATAAAGCTTACCAGTCTGGAAGAGTTGAACATTACAAGACTCTACGTAATTTAATTGTTTCTGAAATCAGGAAATCGAAACGCAAATTTTATAACGAGAATATTATTGGTCTTCGTAATGAAAATGCAAGGAAGTGGTGGAAAAGTGTGAAGAAAATTGTTGGGGCTTCCCGCCATAATTTCACTCTTGGAAATGTTGTGTCGGAAAACATGAGCAATAAACAAACAGCTGACTATATTAATTCGTTTTTTACCAGTTTGACTAAAGACTACCATAGAATTAACAGTGAGTGGTTATCATTTGGGAGTGCTGAATATTTGCCTAAAATTTCTGTTCAAAGTGTGGCAAGGAAGCTCTCTCATATTGATGTGAACAAAGCCCCTGGACCCTTTGATCCTAATTTAAAACTTTTAAAGATGTTCCCTGAATATTTTGCAATACCACTTGCTGATATATACAATCAATCATTTAATTACAAGATCTTCCCGGAAGTGTGGAAAATCTCTAATATAGCTAGTGTCCCGAAGTTACAACCATGCTCCACGGTCGACGACTTAAGACCAATTGCTTTGACAAGTGTTCTATCAAAAATCCAAGAGTCATGTGTAATGGACTGGGTTTTAGAGGATACTAGGGATCGAATAAGTAATTCACAGTTTGGTGGTCTTGCTGGGATGTCTGCTGTTACGGCGCTTCTTTTTATGTTGCATAAATGGTATCAAGCAATGGAAACTTCGAAGAGAATTATTAGAGTCACTTTCCTTGATTTTAGAAAGGCTTTTGACCTTATTGACCACAACCAGCTTCTGAAGAATTTTGATGATATTGGAGTGCGCCCTGGTGTGATTAGTTGGTATGCATCATATCTAAACAAACGATCCCAAATAGCTTTGTACCGTGGGGCCAAATCGGAAAGAATGATAACTCATGGTGGTATACCTCAAGGAAGTAAACTGGGACCCATAGCTTTTATAATAAAAATTAACGATCTTCCCGCAGCTACAAATTGGAACCCAAATGATGAACAGAATTTACACTGTAAGTAATGGCTGTGACGGGGAGACTGTACTGTTTATGGATGATACCACTTTGTCCGAAGTGTGTGATGTATCAAATCATGTCTCGGGCACATGTCTTGGTAATTCCCAAACAAATGTTGAAAGAGTAGCCTGTTTTGCACAACAAGAGAGAATGGAGCTTAATGCCAAAAAATGCAAAGAAATGATCATTGATTTTAGGAAAAATAAGACAATTTTTCCAGAAACAATAATTGAGAATCAACCAATGCCCCGGGTAAAGTCATACAAACTGCTGGGTATCTGGTTAGATGATGATATGAAATGGTTGACAAATACGGATTATATTACTAAAAAAGCAGCAAAGCGGCTTTATTTGTTAAGAAAGTTGAAGAACTATGGTGATTCCAAAGACGATCTAAAATCTTTCTATTGTGCTACAATAAGATCTATTGTTGAATATGGAGCCCAAATATGGCACGGAAATCTTACCAATGAGCAGCATGATGCAACCGAAAGAATCCAAAAAAGAGCGCTCCGTATTATTTATCCTGGTCTGAAATATGACGAAGCTCTCGAGAAAGGAAAATTAAAATCATTGAAGCAACGAAGAAATGATCTTTGTGTGGAACTCATTAAGAGTATGATGCAGCCTTCGCATATCCTTCATCATTTGTTACCGGAGCAAAATTCAGACATGAAACGTATGGCAACTAGATCAAGTGGAAAGGAAATTTACAATTTTTATTGTAGAACAGAACGTTTTAAGGGTAGCCCAATTGTATTTGCGATAACCAAATATATAATTGACTAACACTCGGCTATGTATTTCGATATTTCTATTAGCTTTAAAATATCTACTTATTTCTAGTATTTTTAACTAGTTTTTTAACTAATGTAAAAAACAATTTGACAATGTAAATGTATACTTAAATTCCGAATTGTAGTTATTGTTCTAATATTTCTTGTAAACATATGATAATTTAGCTGTATATAGCTATTGTAATATCCTATTAAAACCATTACCATTACCATTACCATTACCATTACATTACCATTACCATTACCATTACCATTACCATTACCATTACCATTACCATTACCATTACCATTACCATTACCATTACCATTACCATTACCATTACCATTACCATTACCATTACCATTACCATTACCATTACCATTACCACTACCATTACCATTACCATCACCATTACCATTACCATTACCATTACCATTACCAAACACGCCAAATACCGGGAGCCCCGTTCAGCTCGATAAGTAAGCAAGCCTGGCTAAACAACATTTTAATATTAGAACCAACACCCTAGAACTTTTTAAGTTATTATTTCAATTGCGTGTATCTGTTGCAATTAAGATAATCTTCGATGAGAGTGCATAATGTATTTTTGTTTTTAGTCAAGGAGCCCTGCTGTTTTGCAGCTGTTTGCCAAATTGCGTTTTATTATATACCAGGTCATGAATCTCGATCATTCTTGCATAACTTTGAATTTGGTTATTTATTGTATGCTTTTTTTTCATATGCATGTAAAACTTTGGTTTTCTCAAAATTTTGGGAGATGTCAGACTTAACTGATGTTAATTGGATAAGTTATGTATCAAACAGCGATACAAATGATTCTCCCGTAATTTTAGAAAACAGCCACACATATGTACAATTTATGTTTAGGTATCACAAAATATTGAGTACATAGTTATCCTTGATTCCCTGATAACAGTCCATTATACTTGGGTGACTCGGCCAAACTAAAGTTTCAAGCACAGACACACATTACAGACCGATTTCTATAGTCTGCTGCGAGCACCATATCATTAATGCGCATTTATTTGGGACTGCAGTGCACTCAGGAGGAGCGGGCAGAGCGGGCCATTTAATAAGAACGCACATAGAAACTTTTTTTTGTGCATGCCCAGCAGTGAAATTTTTCTATTTCCTGCAATTTGATTTGGTGGCATCTTTATTTTATTTATGGTATCTTGACCGTTGTCAGTGAAAAAAGTGATATTTTTAAAAAACAAACCAGGGAGTGAAGCTATTATTTGTCAAACTTGAATAAAATTGTTCAAAGCTGAAAACGTTCTATATTTAAGAAACATAAAACATTTTTCCGTGTTGATATTCAGTTCTATCAACACGAGTGGAGATGGGAAAAACGAGAAATTGAGTTAATTTATAATATAGCAATGTCAAAAACCCGAAGGATACGAAGAATTTCCGTGTTTAAAGTGGCGGGAAATTTTCCGTGTGTACATTGAGTGATGTAAATACGGCTCTTAATCAATCAGCGTTCAGGATTCACAAATGCTATAGTATAAATTATGATATGAAGATAGAAAATAGACTGAATTGAGCCGTATAGTAATATGTACGAACTTTGGAGGATGAATATGATATAATTTTTACATAATACTATTTACTATAGATTACTCGCCCTTTCCATGTACAGGGTCATGTCACATAGGGATTGTTGCTGTAAAACACGATATACAACAAACTTAAAAATGCCACGAGCCTCGTGGGATAAATAGACTTGATGTCGGAAAAGCAAGACTGTCAACAATAGACTCTTATTTGTTTAGATAGGTTGGCCATAGGTTGGTTGAGTTTCAAACGCCCTGTATGCTAAATTATACTAAAATACTTACAGGTTCACTTATTCTACTTAAAAATAAATAATGATATTAAGGCACATGCAATTTCCACATTATGTTAAGTCGAGTTCTTAGTTATGGCCTTAGCTTTATTTTCAAATTCAAATTCTAGAAAAAGCTACAAGCTATATAAGCTACAGCTAAATTTAGAGTTGGTTTTTGTGCATTTTGAAAACGCCTTTGTTCATAAAATGATACAATGGTTTTCGTTAATTATTTATGGCAAATGTCAATCTTTTATGAGACGAACAGAGCGCTAAGGCATTTAATACATTTGCAGATTCTTATGCCAGTATAATCGTTTATATGAATACGTCTTAATCATTGGAATTTTATCTGGTACCACATGTCATTATTAATTTGGTTGGTAAGTTATTCAATCAATGGATGGTACTTTGCCATGACGATCAGCTGTCCTTTCTATATCCTCTCAAGTTGCCCCCGAACATTGTATAAAAAACATTAGTAAACGTTTGAGCCAAAGTTAAACGGCAACATTGCCTTGACCCGGAAACGTTTCAGGAGCTTGTTGACCTTTTTTAACGGGTATTTCTCCGCCGGGAGGTGAGATTTCTTCACAACAAAGAACGAGTACTCCAATAATCAGCATATGAAACAGATCTGAAATCTCAGGCATAGCAGCAAACGATTACTTATTGGATTACACTCACCGTTCAACTACTCATAGAAGTTTGCACTTTTGATACACAATTGACGAGGTAAGAGGTTAAAAAAAGTTTTTGCATAACGCTACGGCTGTCCAATCCAATCAAATTCGTTTAAGGATTATTTGCATCACAAGTGACGGTTTTATACACACAAATGCAAAAACAACAGCGTGGAATGCCGTGGATTGTTCTAGATGTCAAACATAGATCAATTATTCGTGAAAGCTTGTAGTAATTACCTGCCGTTAAGCCATCATTAACTATTCATGCGCAAATTAGCCAGGCCAATTTCTACAGCTTGTTGGCACCATATCACAGTGTAGGGAACGAGCAGAAGGACAACTGGGCAGTGAAAGTGGGTGGCACCAGCAAGCTCAGCGTTTGTATTGGCAAATACAGTGGCTGGCTCGCATAATTGTAATGATCGAGATGCGTAATTGAGTTGCCCTACTGTCCATTCCCTATACTGTAACAATATGACTAACAAGCATCATCTCGGAGTGCAATGCCCTCAGCCGGTGTCGACCAAGCTGCATTGTGAGAAAGAGTTATAATGAAGGGTAATAATTGGTATTAATTTATTTTTGAGTCTGTTTTCTTTGATGTACCGCGGGTTGTATATAGGTAATTTACCTTGAATAAATAATTAGATAAAAGTTGTAAAAAAATCTCGAAGAATCTCGACTTAAATTGTTTAAAGTCAAAAGACTCTTAGAAAATCTTTTCAAAAATAAATCAAGTTAGTTAAATACCTCGAAAGTTGGGATGTATGTCATATACAGCCCTCGGACGCTGCGCGTCCTCGGAGGCTGTATATGACATACATCCCTCCTTCTCGGTATTTAACTCTAACGTAAGGAGCAATGAAGAGTGAGTGTCAAAAACAGTCGATTTTGGAAAATTGATTAATAGAAATCAATCTGGCAAAGCGTTCTCTGACTGCATATGAAAACATTTATTTATCATGAGCGTATACAAGATAAAAGAAAAAGGACAAATTACATACGAATAGATTAAAATACCAAGTATATGCAATTAAGGTCTCGCTGTATTGGATATCGTACTTCCGTTGAATTTAATTCGTCGTATCTAAATTTGCAGTTGATGTGAATTTGGCAATAAAGACATTAAAGGGAAATGGCAACAAAAATTTTTATTGTCTCATTTGAGGAAGACTCTAAAAATAATATATAGAAGTCTTTTACACAATTTTTACATCTGTTTTACTTTGGGAGATATTGTCACCTGAATAATCGAACTGTCCGCCATCTTGGATTAATTTTTAACCTCATTAACATTGTTTTGGTGACGTCACAACAGGGATAGCCATTCAAAGCTTCTTCTAAACACTTGTCACCAATAAAATATTTGTGAAACCTTTTCAGTCCGTGCTGAAATCCGAAACACTTAATTACCAAGTGTGTGGTTGACGGAGAAGATTAATCATTGTGTCGTACGAAAAAAACTTGCGTGACCCCAGTTGTGACGTATCATGCATATCTACAAATATCCAAGATGGCGGACAACTAAAGATTTCAAGTCAAAATATCTCACCAAATAAGGCAGATATAAAAATTGTGTAATAGACTTCTATATATTGTTTTGGAGTCTCTTTCAAATAAGACGATAAGAATTTTTGTTGCCATTTCCCTTTAATCAAGCCTCTTTTAATATGTTATCTAAGACCCTGTTTACACTAGAGCAAAAGTTTCCGGATTCGTAAAAATATCCGGATTCCTTGTCTTTCAGGCCCACAGTGTTTACACTGCACAGCCTTACACAGCGATTGTCGATACATGAAGCACATCTGCAATTCTACCAATCTTATTTTGTGATTTTTTGAGTGATTTTGATAGTTGAAATTGATGGCAATATATTCGAAAACCATATGAGGGAGAATGCAAGTTCACTCAAACTCTTTAGGGAAAGAGTTAACACGAGAAGTTTTGTCGGTTTCAAACTTTCTCGGATACAAAGTTCCCACAAACTTTTCCAGATTCGAAAGTTTCGGATTCATAATCCATCTGTGATAATTTTGTGTCGGATTCATGTCCCTTAGTGTAAACGGTAAAACTAATCCGATATCAAAACGTCCCGGATTAGCGATGAATCCGGAATCTTTTGCCCCAGTGTAAACGGGGTCTCACATATAACTTGAAGTGATGGAAAGTCTCGTGATGACATAACGCTTCATAATTATAACCTGTACATGTTCTAGCTGCTCATCGACAATTTTTTTGGATAGGAGATCATTTGTAAAGTTTCAAATACATAGCTTCAGATTGTCGTTTATGATATGTCTCTGACGTCATCTACTCATAAATAATAAATTACGTTTATTAAAGTTGCTCCTGTTTTTTTTTGTACGCGTGAATCACGCGTGAAATTGTCGTCATGAACAAAAAATTTAATTTGAAAATATTTCAATCCAGGTAGAAAAACGGCAGAAGTTGTTTTTCTGCGCCTAATCGATAACGCCAGTCCTTCGTAACTGAAAATTCTTATTGTATCAAAACAAAATTGTATGTACCTTGAGAAACTAGATTCATGTTAATCTGACACTGCAGAGAACAACAAAAAATTCGTTGTCTCGAATCTTTCGAGTCAACGGGGATTGGAAGCGAGCCTTATCCAGTTTGACAGAACTATCCTCAGAGGTATGAAAAACTAAATTGTCAGAATAATATGAATCTAGTTGTGATGATCTCTGAGGATGGTTCGATTCTGAAATGTACCTTGAGAATCAGTAAAAAATCTTTTGGTGCTTTTATGTAACGTTCAGTAATGTAATTTTTAATGCTTGAAAATTTCAACAAAATGAATATTACCCACTGTATATGGTCGCCCACGAGGAATTTTCGTGACGATTGCGCGTGACTTTTAAATTATTTCGAAGCTTAAATTTCAATTCTGACACTCGATTTTGTGTGGGTGGATTTTTCATATTGAAATTTGATCGAATTTTACAAAATGACCCTCAGAAATTCAAAAAGTTAAAGTACTATTGGATTACGTAATATAAATACACATAAAAGACGAAGAAGCCACATTTGTTCGACAGGAGAGCGGAAAGACTTCGTAATGGCGGCAATTTTGGCTAATGTCAATGATGCAAAATCGGAGATAAAGTAGACGGCACAGTCTCAGAACAAGTCAAAACTGGGCTAAATTGTTCTTTAGTCATCTGTGATTATGGAAAAGTACAAGAATTGTATGAAACTTCGGCTACTCAAAAAATCGTGTTTTTGCGGGTGGGGGGGGGGGGGGTAAGTGAAATACAATGCTTTGTATATCAAAAAGAGATAATATCCATGCTTTTGAGATCTGCAATAAGTGGATTCAATTGAACATGGTTTTTTATGTTGTAATAATCTTTTTTAGGAAATATGAGAATTTAATTTTTGCCAGCAATTTTAGTGATTTTATGCATAATTAGCTGCTGACATGGCATGTTGAGTGGTGACTTTCTTGGAAAATATTGTAGTTAGGTAATGTTTTTCTTTTAATAGCCATCCCTATGAGCAACCCTTTTAAACAATATAGCTATATTGTTTATCCTATAGGACTTCAGAAAGACTGTTGCTTGCATTGCTCTGAAGTTATAGGTATGTCGACACTGGCGTTTCAGGGCGGGGTCATTTTGAGGACTTTTGTTGCGGATTCAGGTTTTGGCACATATGCCATGTTGACCATCATGGTCATTTTACCCTAAAACAGTTATATCTGGTAAATGAAACGTATACAAAACCCTATACAGGACCTAGACTAAGTTAAAAACAAAATATATCAATTCAGCCAATCACGACGTTCCTACAATCACGAGCAAAAATATTTGAGACTTTTTATCCCCCACCCCCTCAAAACAATGTTGTTGTATCGATACTAGGCCACATGGTTTGCAGAAAAGATGTCTGCAACATTGTCAAAGGGGGAGGGGGGGATAGTTTATATAAAATCAACGTCTCTATGAATACATGTGTCAAAATGAAGAATTATGTATAAAACACGTATGTCCCATTATTTTTTCTCGTGGTTGTAGTCACCAGTTGAGCCTCGGAATTTAATGACGTCAGCTAAAAGGTCGAACGCCTAAACAAGACCGACACAAAATGGCGAATGACTTTGGCATCTCAGAATTAATAACCCTTGCCCCGGGCTTACGCCCGGAGCGGCACTTTGCGCCGCTGGCTTGGGGATAAACTAGTGTTTGGATTTTCCCTTGAAAAGTAAAAATAATGTTAATCCTCCCGAACACAGGCCGTTCGCCGTAATTAAAAAATGTTGCCAGAAAACAAATTTCATTAAGCATGTCGTGGAGCTGAGGAAACTTTGCAGAACATAACTTTTTCAAAAATAGGTACGCGTAGCGTACATGTGGGTAGCCGCTAAAAGATCAGGACTAGGCTAGTTGTTTCGAAGTTTGCAACACTACATGTACTTCAAGTGCATTTTCTTTACCATTCTGATTGTCCCACTTGAGAATTTACCTTTTTTGCGGATTCCATTGTTTCGGATATTATCTGGCAAGATCTCGAAAATGGTCTATTGTGAGTGTTAAAAACCTGTGGTCACAATTTTCCAGGTTATGCTCAAACCACCCGCTAAGTAGACTTCTGGGGGTTTTATGTAACAAAGTTCACTATTGATACAAACTGAAATTAGTCCCCAGATTACATTGCAACTTAAAGTTCAAAACTGGTGTACCATAAGCATTTCAATGGTTAATTGCGACAAATTGTCATGCTTAATTATATGTTTCCAGTGTTGTAGTTTCTCTTGCCAAAAAAGTGTACTAGCAAACATATATATTGGACACAGTTATGACAAAGTAGTTTGCACTTTTGCATGGCTGTTTCAACAAAGCTAAGCTAGTAAAGTAGATTTTATTAATACCATAATTAGTCACATAAAGTACAAGTATACTATGCGGACAACATATGCACACCAAAAATAAAGAGAATGTTTTGAACTTAAGTATTCACAATTGAAGAAAATAGAGAAAGAAAAAAATTTAACTAAGATTCCTGGATGGGGGTACACATTAAAGTATATATAGACATAAAGCCAGGATTTAATGGAAATAAAAATAAGTTTTCAGAAGTTTTCCAATTCTAAATTTTGATTGGTAATGGAAGCAGTGGCAGACACTAGGGGGAGGGAGGTGCGAAGGAGGGTGTAACACCCCCCCATAATTTTTACTGAAGCTTTAGTTTTAAAACGTGGAAGCACAAGAAAGTTTTTATTTCAATAAGTGGAATCATTACTTATTATTCAGTACAATTTAGATATATAATATAACCAGATTGTGCATCAGGGCTTAGTCTTGAAGTCATATTTGGCTCTCGAGACTTGAAGACAATTGTTGTATGGAGAAAATACAGCCCCAAATTTCAATAATAGTTTATGTCCCTCTTTCTGTTCAAATTTTCACATTCGTTTACCATTGAGAATAATCCATGAAAAAATCATGTCTTCCACATACTTCACAGCCTTCGGAATTCTGTAAAATACCGTTCCCAAATGCCGTTCCCATTGTAGTTCTCAAAATTTTCCTGTAGGAGCATGCCCCCAGATCCCCCTACCATGGGACGGACATATAAATCTTAAGAGGCCCCTGGAACTGCCCCCCCCCCAATATTTAATGACGTGTCTGGCACTGAATGCAAGATTGCTCAATTAATCAGCTACTAAATAGTTTATTCTAATATAGGCAAACTATTTATTACATATGATGTCAAACAATAGCTTTAATTTGTAAATTTGTTCTTACATATTTAATAACTTGGATTTAAGAAACCACAGCAGGCATGATGTTGCTAAATCGTTGGGTTTGAATGACATCACAGCTCCAGTATTAATGCACACTTGTTTGCACCATTCAGTTATTCGCTATTGGCAAACACGATGTGGTGAACTCTTTAAACAAAGCAAAGAGCTGGTATGAATCCCCTTGTATCACCGCTAATTGTTTGGAGATAAGAGTACGAGATAACTCATCCAGAATGGATGCTAGCTTGTTTGCAAGATTCATTTAATAGTTATATCTTATCATCGTTTATCAATCTGAGAATCAGGTAATTTGAATCACTTCGTTTCCAAAGCATATTTGGAAATAATAATTACCAGAAATTTTTGATATTTTCCTCTCTTTGTCCTGTATCAATGTGTCAACGGTCAAGCTGTTCAATGGTGCTTCCCCTATTTAGTACTTGCCACTTACATGTTTGGCATCTCTAGTTCCAATGAACATTTTATAATTCTGCATGAAAATACCAAATAAGTTTTAGGGCAAATATATCGATAGTTCATCTTTGTGGTCTTTTCGTCGATTTGATATCGCATTGATCTAATGTTCCCAACAACACTGACATACAGATGGGCAGCAGCTAGTCTAAAAACAAAACAATATCAAATTAAAGACAAATGAAGGCACGATTCGAACTGAATAAGTACAGATTGTATACGAATATGATGAGACATGTGGATCGGACAGTTCAATGTACACGTATAACGCCAATATTAAACAAGAACTGTGTGATTCTATTCGCACGGTCATAAATAAGATTTTGATCCGTGTGATTCTATATTCGCACGCTCTTAAATTAAATCAAAATATTCCATCAGAGTACACAATCAGCGATTGGAATAAAAAAAACCCATTATTTCAAAGACAAAATGGCACTTACCTTCAGTTTAACACGACGGTTTTGTCAGAAAGTCTCCACGCCCGCTACTTGTAAACAAGCAGGGCGTAGTAAAACACGGGCGGGGAAACGCACTGAAATCGCGTTGATCCATGTGTGATGCGGCCGAAGACTGGCGCTAGCGCACATTTTACAAAAAATGCAAGAAGAAGGCAAAGGAATGGCGACCAAAAGATGTGCCTGCAACTTAGAAAACGGAGAGGAATTTCAAGGTAAGTTTCTGTTAAATATTTCAGTTGAGTGACGAATGTTAAACTAGCATACCTTTTAAGTATTTTTTTGTACTTAGATGGACAATACTCTTCCTTACTTTATAAAAATAGAAACAAACTTCACGAAGGGTCAATATATGTTCAGATGAAATAATTTCTGAACATGAATTTCACATCAAGAGTGACTAATCCCTAGGTAGCCTAAGGTAAATTTGACGTTGTAAAAGTATTTATTAGCTATCCAATCGCCAATAAGATAAAACGGACTTTTTTTTACTTTTTTCCTAATGTTGTGTTTGTTGCTCCGACCTATAATATTTTACTTTGAATTAATTAAAGAGCAGGAATACAAGATAACAGGAAACGTTTCAAATCAAAACAAGAACGGTATCATTGCTACATTTTAGGTGCGAAACATGCCCTAAAAATTTCCATCCGACTAGTTTAAGTGATACTGAATCCAAATAAAGCGGAAATAAACGAGACTTTTTTGTTTTCGTCGCATTTTTCGGGTTGAAAATGGACAGGCCAAACTTAAAAAACACGACAAGAAAGCGAAGCCTTGTAACAAAAGTTTAAGACACGAAAAATTAAGCGCGGAAAATTGTTCTAGCTTTTTTCCTAGGTGCGAAACATGCCCTAAAAATTGGCATCGAAGAAGTTTAAGTAATACTGAATCCAAATAAAGCGGAAAGAAACGAGAATTTTTTGTTTTTATTGCATTTTTTCGGGTTGAAAATGTACAGGCCAAACTTAAAAAACACGATAAGAAAGGACGGCCATGTAACAAAAGTTTAAAATGCGAAAAGCAAAGCGCGGAAAATTGCTCTAGCTTTTTCCATAGGTGCAAAACAGGCTCTAAAAATTTCCATCCGACTAGTTTAAGTGATACTGAACCCAAATAAAGCGGAAAGAAAAGAGAGTCACTTTTTATTTTCGTCGCATGTTTTCGGGTTTGAAAATGGACAGGCTAAACTTAAAAAACACGATAGAAAGGACGGCCATGTAACAAAAGTTTAAAATACGAAAAGCAAAGCACGCAAAAGTGTTCTAGCTTTTTCCCTAGGTGGGACACATGTCCTAAAAATTGGCATCAAGGAAGTTTAAGTAATACTGAATCCAAATAAAGCAGAAAGAAAGGAGACTTTTTTATTTTCGTGGCATTTTTCGGGTTGAAAATGGACAGGCCAAACTTAAAAAACACGATAAGAAAGCGAAGCCATGTAACAAAAGTTTAAAATACGAAAAGCTAAGCGCGGAAAATTGTTCTAGCTTTTTTCCTAGGTGCGAAACATGCCCTAAAAATTTCCATCCGACTAGTTTAAGTGATACTGAATCCAAATAAAGCAGAAAGAAATGAGACTTTTTTGTTTTTATCGCATTTCTTCGGGTTAAAAATGGACATGCCAAACCTCAAAAACAACAGACGAAAGGACGGCCATGTAACAAAAATTTGAAATACGAAAAGCAAAGCACGCAAAAGTGTTCTAGCTTGTTCCCTACGTGGGACACATGCTATAAAAATTGGCATCGAGGAAGTTTAAGAGATACTGAATCCAAATAAAGCGGAAAGAAACGAGACTTTTTTGTTTTCATTACAGTGGAAAATTGTGATAAAAAACACTACTAACCTTAGTTCAATAAAAACATCCAACCACAAACTCCAAGCAGACTTGATTTAGTTTGTCGTGGACCCATAGTTCTATATGTCACTTCAATCAGTTTTCCATAAGTATACTTTACCTTGATCGCAATTTTTAACCGAAAATTTTAATACTGGTACAGAAAGAATAAACGAACGTCCACAATTACGACATGACAAGCACGCATTTATTTTCAATTTTGCAGCTTAGTTGTACGAGCATGCAATATGTTAACCGTAGATGCAAGTCCTCATATAAAAACAACTGTTGTTGCTTAAAGGGCATTGGCAGTAATTTTTTTGTTTCGTGTGAAAGAACATGAAAAAGTAAGCTGATTGGCCGTTTACTGCAATAGACTATCTCTTTTAATTCCGAAGTTATTCACAAAAATGTGCATTATATAAACTGCTCATTCAGCAAAAGTTTTGACGTCACAAGTTGGGTAAGTAGGTTTGATAAATACATAAACGAACATAGCTCAGCTATTATTCTGTCAAACTCAATAAAATTTTGTACATTGATACTACATGACAAGGCGCATAAAAAAACATTTCTAATTTTGTTGCCAAGGTAACACTGCCGTCCCCAGGCCCCTGCTACGAAATTTCTATAACTTGTTATATTTATCCACGTGAAAATTTTTTTCGAACAATGATCTTCTCATTGAACTTTAGGCATGCATATGTATAGCAGACAAACTTCTGATATCATGTTATCATAACTAGTTCCAGTATACAGCTATTTTATAAAGATTATTTGCGGAGCCTGGGGACGATAGCGTTACCATAGCAACGACGTTAGGAATGTTTTTGGATGTAACTTGCAATGTAGTATCTGTGCACAAAAGTTTATTGAGTTTGAGATAATAATAACTGAGCTGTGCTCCTTTATGTATTTATTAAACCTACTTAATCAACTTGTGACGTCACAACTTTTGCTGAATCAGCAGTTTATATTTTGTACATTTTTGCAAATAACTTCGGAACTAAAAGAGATAGTCGATTACAGTAAACGGCCAATCAGCTTACTTTTTCATGCTCTTTTAGATGAAACAATAAAAAATTTGACTGCCAATGCCCTTTAAAAGTTTTTTTTAAAAAGCATGAATATAAAAATGAGCACGAGGCATCGAATCTGGAATTTTGGAAAATGACCACGTGACATATAGAGCTCGTGACGTAATAGGTTCTTCATTGATATTGGTGAATAGCTGGAATATTTTTATTGCTCCAAATTACTTCGTTGTTCTGTATTCTTTGTACGACGACGTAGACTAGAAAATTACATTTGAGTTTTGAGGCTAAAGTGTGGGGAATTACCCTGCCTCCCTGAGTAACTCGCACAATTAAACAAATTAACTTTTAATCTTTAAAATATCGCTTAAATTTCCTTCAACGTCGTAAGCAACGTGGTCTCGACTCCTTTACAATGAACAACAACTACCTAATTTTCCATCGCTCAGGTGGTGTCATTACCTGCACGCGGGCAAACACGACACACTCCGCCATATGCATTCTATCTTTAGATGCATATGCTTTAACAGTTCGTCAACTGATCTAATCGTGCAGTGTATTGTTTTAAGTTCTCAGCTGTGATAAACTAACTTGAACGTATTAATAGTATATGGTTATAATAAAGTTAACTTCACTAAAGTCTGCTTTAGCCGTGACTGTTTATCCTTCGTTCTCTTCCATCTCTCGAATTTGCCTCATTCGGGTTTCCGCTGCTGCTGCTGCGTCTCTTCTTGGACGAAACTGTGTGGCTTCTGGGTTCAACTGAGTCGTTTCTTGCGCCGTGGATGTCCTATCGCATTGCAGTTCGAGTGGATACAGAAACTGAACCGGTCGTTCGATGGTAGCGTTCGAGGTCTTTAACTCCACTGCTCTGATGATTCCGTCACGCCCTGGATAGGTGCTTTTCACAATCGCCAACGGCCACGTTCCACGATTCTTGCTGTCGGATTTTACTATAACGACGTCGCCTTCTTTCGGTTGATGTTTGCTCGTCTTATGTGTGAGATTATGCCTTTCTCTTAGGGCTGTAAGATACTCGCGTTGCCACCTGCGCCACAACCCGTCTTTGCAAGTTTTCAGGAATTTCGCACGCTTTCGAAGGTCGGTCTCCTTAATCCTCCACGCTTCTTGTTCAGGTATCTGTGTTGATCGCTGGTGAATGAACGATTCGGGGGTTAAGGTTGGAAACTGAACATCCTCCTCCAAGTAACTTAGGGGACGCCGATTTATCTGCGTCTCAATGTCGAGGAGCACTTCACTCAACTCTAACCAACTAAGCTTCGCTCCGCCGATTACCTTGAACATGGCTGATTTCACGACTGCGATGAGTCTTTCGAACTGCCCTCCCCACCACGGGGCACGGCTTAGGTTAAATTTCCAAGAAATGTCATGTTGTTCCAAGAGACCTCGAAGTTTTTCGTCTTGTCGCAGGTTGGTAATCCACTTCGCAGTCTTTACAAAAGTTCCTCCGTTATCAGAATAAATAACACGGGGTCTTCCACGGCGAGCAATGTACCGTTTAAAGCACAAAATGAATGTATCTGTTTCCATGTTTCGTATAAGCTCCAAGAGCACTGCTCGGGATAGGCTGCACGCAAAGATTGCCAGATATGCTTTACTTTCTTTCTTTTGTGTTCGCTTGTACCGTATTGGTCCGGCGAAATCTGTCCCGACAACTTCGAAGGCCACTCCAGCTGTTGTTGTGCGATCTTGTGGAAGTTTGCCAGGAGCTGGTCTTGTAAATGCTGTAGCTCGAAAACGCATACATCCATTGCACTTTCTTCGAACGACCTTGACCAAACTACGTAGTTTTGGGACCCAATATTCTTCGCGAATCGCAGCCATGGTTAAGCCCACTCCCCCGTGAAGCGTGTCATAATGCGTTCTTTCGACCATTTTCTCAGTGAACATTGCATTTCCTGGGAGATATACCGAATGTTTCCCTTGAATTCGTCCATGACATACGTCCAGATCATCTTCGTTAGCTCTCAAGTCAAGTTCAGCTTTGGTCTTTGCATAGTGTGCTTCGAGTCTGTCCCTTTCCTGAATTCGCTTGATCCACCAAATGCGTTCCCTCCTTACTTCGTCTGCAGTAATCGGACCACACGTCTTCGTTTTACTTCTGCAATTGTACGCAAATAATCGTCTTATCCATACTCCGACTCTTAGAGCTCGTCGTAAACTAACTCGTTTCAAAAGGTCATCGAATTCATCGCTTTCCGGCCCGATCTTTGCTACGTTAAGAATTTCTCGGGTTATCTTTGCTTCTTTCTCTGAAGCAAGCGATGCTTGCGTCACTCGATTCTCTGGCCAGCTTCGTTTGGTTTGAAGCCATTCGGGCCCTCTTTGCCAAAGCGTGGACGACTGGACTGGACCGCCTCTGCTAGCGAGATCAGCTGGGTTATCGCTGGACGGAACGTGCCTCCACTGAATCTGTTGATGTAATTGAATTTTAGCCACCCGATTGGCCACGAATTGCTTATATTGACCATTTCCTTTGATCCAATGCAGTGCGACCGTACTGTCGATCCATCCATATAACTGTGGCGTTGGAACGTTGTCTAGGGCGTTACGCACGTTAACGAGCAAATTCATCGCCATGTGCGCTCCGACAAGTTCTAGTCTAGGTATCGTCAGTCCCTTCTTCGCGAGACGGCTTTTGGCTGCTACTAACTGTTGCGTAGTACCCGAACGTTGTCGAACGACTGAATATACAGCTGCTCCAACCCCTTGGCCCGACGCGTCTCCAAATGCATGTAGCTCAACCTCTTCAATCTCTTCATGGTATGGAGTAATCGGACGAGGAACTTCGTATTCGACCGGTAACTGCTGTTCCCAATGCTTCCAAACTCGTAGGAGGTTGTTATTCAACTGCGTGTCCCATGGTATCTTGGCTTCGCAAACTTCTCGGTAGATTTGTTTACCGATTAGTGTTAATGGCACCACAAACCCCAATGGATCGTATATCCTGGCTAATTTTCCAAGCATTCCACGTTTCGTAGGTGGTGCTTCTTCGACGGGCATCACTACGTAGAGGGTATCGCGCTGCTTGTTCCACTTCAGCCCGAGTATCTTAGATCCTTCTGCTTTACTGTCAAGCTGTTGCTTTGCATAAGTTTGCGTTTCATCTTCTGGAATTGCACTCGTAGAATCTTCTAGCTCTCGGTGGTTTGAGTTCCATTTATGAAGCTGGAATGTCGCGTCGTGTAGGATATCCGTTGATTCTTGCTTGTTCTGTTGTGCTTGTTGAACAGTTCGACCACCACTCACTAGATCATCGACATACAGGCTTTTCCTTAGCTCCGCAACAACTCCCGGGCGATCCTTCTCCTACGTGTCTAAATGAGCTTGCAATACACCGTTCAGCAAAAATGGCGAAGGTGCCAGTCCGAAAAGGGCGCGTGTGAACCGATAAATCTCAATATCTTTATCTTCATTCGTTCGCCAATGGAACCGTAGGGCATCGCGTTCGCTCTCTCTTATTCTAATCTGCAGAAATGCCTGGCGAATATCTCCAGTCACAGCAACCGGATATGCACGTTGACGCACCAGAACATCCCACAACCGATTCTGAAGTGGTGGTCCCGGATTGAGGCATTCGTTAAGCGAAGGGGTGTCAGGGGACGCACGAGCCGACGCGTCATAGACAACCCGCATCTTCGTTGTCGCTGCCGATTCCCGCACCACGGCTTTGTGTGGGATATAGAATTCCTTTCCTGAGACTTCCCGAGGTGCTTTCTCGATGACATTGGCTTCGAATTGCTCTTGAATAACTTGGTTGTATGCTGAAAACTGACCTTTGCGCTGTAGTCGTCTTGTTAAGCTTTCAAGGCGTTGCAAGCTTCCTTGTTTGTTGTTTGGTAATTCTGGATGATTACCTCGCCATGGCAATCCACTTTCATACCATCCTTCCGGTGCGAGGATGAGCTGTTCTTTGAATTCGGCGTGAACCATACTTTGGTCGTTCTCCGACGTGTCTGCAAGTCCTAAGACATCCATACGACACAAATCCTCATAATCACTTTGTGATGTTTGAGTTAATAGCATAGTCTTCCGATCAAACTCCGCACCAGGGCTCATAACAAACCATCCCAATTTGGTGAGCTCCGCAACTGGTTCGCCATCGTTGCCTACTTGAGGTTTAGATTGAGTCTTGATTCGGGCATATTCACCGCTCCCTAAGATGACGTGTACTGGAAGCTGGTTTTTCTTGTCGTTGTCGGTAATCTCAACACCAGATAGATGTGCATTATTACGAATCAGCTCAGCGTAATGTGGGTTTTCAATTGTAAGCAGCTCGGCCTTATCCACCTTGATGAACGTTACTGGCATTTTGAAGTCCTCGTTGACAGATTCTGTGTTTAGTTCGTAAATTTCCATTCTGGTACGCTTGGATGACATCAGCATTTCAACTTGTTTTGTCTGGGTGGAAACAGGCTTCACTTTTAGAATATTAACGAGCTTGGCTGAGATGTAGGAGCTACCGGATCCCTAGTCAATCAGGGCTCGACATTTCACACCATTGACCTTGATAACAAGAACAGGAAACACGCCTTCGGATGAATGATTTGTCGTCAAAGCCTTCTCCTTTTCTTCTCCTCTTTTCTGGGAGTCGCAAATCGAACTGTGGTGTCGTCTTCCGCAGTGTTGACAAGCTGATTTACTCGAACATTCGGCAGCCCGGTGACTGCCAATAGCACAGTTGAAACACAGTCGCTTTTTCTTCAAAATCTGTTTTCGCTCACCAACTTCGACCACCTTGTTGCAGGTCGATGCTTTGTGATTTACATCACCGCAATAAACACACTCACGATGGGTTAGATAAAATGACTTCGTTGGACGCTCTGACTGAGTCTTCTCTCGGTTGTGCTCGACCGGGTTCCGTCTTGTCCACTGGCGGATGGCTTCGGACAACTGGGCAAAGTTCCACCTTTCCCAATCTGGATCTGTTCTGACCAGATCTCCTCGTATGGCAGGGAGTTTATCCAATGTCATGCATACATTTCCATCGACTTGACTAATTTTGTTCATTGTTTGCAAGGCTTGTACACAGTAGTTAAGTCGCTCGCTAAATTCACCAATTTTCTTTGGGTTAGCATTTGGAATGTATGGTAATTCCATTATCTCTTTGATATAAGACTTGACAATTTCAGATTCCTTGCCGAATCGCTCTTCCAAGATTGCTTTAGCCCTATTGTAACCCTCGGATGTGAATGGTAAAGAATCTACAACCGTCTTAATTTTGGGGTCCAGTAATTCGCACAAGTAAGTAAACTTTGTTATTGGTGCTATGTTAGTTTTGTCAATGGTTTCAGTGAATTGACCCCAAAACCTTGGCCAATCCTGATAACTACCATTATATTTGGAAATTACAAGCTTCGGTAATTTTGCCGTAATTTGAGACTCACCCGATTCGTCTTTTGACCACGCTGTCGCTTTAACGGTTTTCGCACTGGCCAATTCAGTCAACTCTGCTTAAAATTTCACCCTCGTTTGATGTAATTTCGCCTCGTAGGTAAATTGCTCTTCTCTCGAAATTTTTTCTTCGTCTTGTTTACGCTGTTCAAGCCACTCTCGTAGTCGCTCGGTCTCTTTATCCGCGTCGTTTAATTTGGCGTCGAGTTCGTCGTTCCATTTTGTAATCTCTGCTATATCTTCTTTCGCTTCGATTTTGCTCTCTTCGACCGCTAACCTCAGTTTATTAACGCTGTCCGTAATTGTTTTAAGAGCCGCACAGTATCTTTCGATGTTGTCTTGTCGATTTGAGTCCAAAACGCTCTTTGTTCTCGCCATTGTAATACGAAGTTGTGTCAACTTGACCTCTAATTTCGCCGCCATATTCAATGTTTTCGACCAAATTATTCCTTAAATATCCCTTTGTCAGAGGTGCCACTTGTGGGGAATCACCCTGCCTCCCTGAATAACTCGCACAATTAAACAAATTAAGTTTTAATCTTTAAAATATCGCTTAAATTTCCTTCAACGTCGTAAGCAACGTGGTCTCGACTCTTTTACAATGAACAACAACTACCTAATTTTCCATCGCTCAGGTGGTGTCATTACCTGCACGCGGGCAAACACGACAAAAGTTCCTATATAATATAGAAATGCATCTAGCATGTTCCAGCTAATTCTAGTACACTCATGCAGAACCAGGGCGCCTTAAGTTGTTTTCCCGTTCAACCTCCTGCCCTATGTCGTGCATTGACGCAGAATTTTTTAAAAGTTTACACCAGTACATGTGTTTATTTCATTTAGACGAAACTGGCGAAGAAATCGCAAATGCATGTGCTACCAAAAGATCCTGTTTAATGTCAAATAATACACTTTATTATGATACCAGTGCCACAGTGCATTGTCCCATGTCCGTTGCCGAGCAGTCACATGAATCAATAATCGGTGGATTGTTTGAAGATTTCCGACAAAACGATGTATGCGATGGAACGTCGGGCAGTTCGACAGAGATATTAGAAAAATATTTCATCTCAGTTTCGCTTTTGTGCCAAGAAGAACTTCTGATTTATTTCTTGATGAAAATTCAATTTAAAACGTCAACGTTTACCAAGCATCACTCCATATTGAAGTATATGAAGATTTCCGATGTCGTCTTGAAAATATGTGGCGTCCACTTTGATGCAATGGCTATTTGACGATTCTTTCCAAAAATTCACAGTGCTGAAGCAACAACAGAAGATGTTATCATTCAGATATGCGATCAGATGACAAGATTATGTTTCAGGGATAAGGAAAATTCCGAAAAATTATCTACAGAAACGATCATCAGACCATGTTTATCAGGTGCATCAAAATGGATACCATGGTTCAACGCAGAAAAACGAGAAACTTCCGTGTTTGGTTTTGGTTCCTCGCCAGGTAACGCGGAAAAAGAAGTGCGATTGTCTGCAACATTCGAATGGAAGATATGTGAAAGCAGTTGAACGAGACTTGTCTAACTGCGCCATTTTCTGTAACTTTCCTAGAAATATGGGAATTTCGAACTATAGATCTTTTAGTGCGGCTACTTAACATCATTGACGATTCTAATACTTGTAACGGATGCGGTGAGGCGGAGAAGTACGGTTCCCTACATGCAGATGATGCCCAGGATGGTTTGTATAAAACGAAAGATGGAAAAAACGCTGTTGTGATGGAAAACTCTATAATGAGATCAAGGAATTGCCACATTTTTGTACAAAAGGAGAATACCAATTGCTCTCCCTGCATAAAATGTCGTCATTATTTGAGAACCTTAATGTCAAGGAAAAAATCGGGAAAAGCCCCACAACATCCAAAAATATCGCGATTGGACTACAAAACAAAACCCGAACTGCTAAATATTGCCAGACAGTCAGCAACGGAGATTAAGCGTCTAAATATTAAGAATACGATGTTAGAATTAGAAATGAAGAATATGGTTGAAGTCGGTCCAAATTCTAACGACGACTTGAAAGCTATTTTTAATCAATTATACACTGGAATAGAAGACAACAGAAACAAGCAAGCATCTCCAGCCTGTCTTTGGGAAGCCTGTACACAAACTTCTACATTTGAAGACGTAGAGGATTTATACCGCCACTGTAAGTCGCACGTGGAACATATAGACACGGCTATAGGATTGCTCCAGTTGATAGAGAATACAAAGGCAAGTGGAAGAAGGGATGCACAAAATTGTACAGCAAGCTAAGACTTTTAGAAAATCATTTGCGCGAACACACGGGTAGTATAAATGACAAGTTTTTGGAGATATTACTATCAGATCAAGCAAAAGTGGTAACAAAAGAATCTCGACAAATGAGATGGAATCCTGCCGTAATAAGGTGGTGTCTACGAATTTATCTTAAGTTCCACTCGCTGTATGAGGATCTACGCAACTCTGGTGGCTTAAATTTGCCAAGTGGGAGGACGTTGTCAGACTACAACAACTTTTGTGCCCCACAAACTGGATGGAGGGAAGAAAACCTTGCAGTCATGAAAGATCAATTCCAGAATAAGAATCCTCCGAATCGAGCTCGTCTGGAAGGATTTTCGACAAGATGAAAATTAAGGAAGGTTTGGTGTTCGACACCAAGAACTGGGAACTTGTTGGGTTTACCTATGTAACTACAGATCACGACGTAGGGAAAGATGCAAAGAAAAACGAAGTGGTAGATCAGCTTGCGACACATGTATTGCAGTTCTTTTTTCGTAGTACTTTCTTCAATTTTGACTACCCTTGTGCATTCTTTCTAACTAAGAACACAACTGCGCTAGGAATAAACCTCTTATTCTGGCTAGGTGTAAGCATGCTGCACATATATTGTTTTGAAGTTATTCTCAGCTGTTGCGATGGTGCCTCGCCAAACAGGTCATTTATTGAAATTAATACTGGAGACAATGGAAAATGTTCACGTTTAAACCCGTTTTCTGGGAAACCAATTTTCTTCTTCTCCGACCCACCACACTTGATAAAGAAACTATGAAATAATCTCTACAGCAGTGGCCACAAAGCAGAACACCCTCGATACACGAGAACCCTCCTCTTTAATTAATGACAATTATATCTTATGGAACCATATATACGCAGTATACCAAAGAGAAATCAGAAGACACTTATACGTTACCGATATTCGAAAAGCGCATGTTGCCATCGACAGTATACGTATTAGTAAAATGAGAGTCAAACTGGCTGTTCACACACTTTCAGAAAAGGTGGCAAAGGAAATGGAGGAATGTGATGAAGAAGCAACAGTGGAAACAAGAAAATACATCAAGGCTTGTGCGACATTTTGGAACATTTTCAACGATCCGGCACCGATGTAAACATCAACATCACGGAGCTAAATAACGTCCTGGATTATTTCACTACATGGCAAGAATGGTTAGCACTGAAGTATAAGACAAAAACAGAGCAAACGCAGCACTTCATTTCATGGCAGTCGATGTCTGATCTAAATGTAAGAGTTTTATATAATTCTGAAGTATTAATTTAAAGTTTTAGTGTACAGGATGTAACAAGCCCATGCACTGTTTGAAAACGTCCACTAAACTGGAAAATGTGTGAAAACCTTGTGCAAAAATAGATATTTTGGGGTCTCCTGGTATTTTGAACACTGAAACTATTTTGAAAAGTAAATTTTCGAGTGCAATTTTCTAGTACTTTCAGGATATATGATTTTGAAATTACGCTTTAAGCCTTCCATTATTGTGCGCAAGCTGTACTTTAAAACAGATTTTTAAAAACAACCCTGAAGCATTCTTCAATTTCGTTTTTTAAAATAATTTTAGTTGTATATATACTAGCACACCCACACCATTCATGCAAAGTTTTGACGAATTTTGCAAACGTTGCAGTTTAGCGGACATTTTGGAACTGTGCAGTTTATAATACACCACGATATAAACCATATATATATATATATTCATGCATGCAGTGCTTTTCTGCATGCATGAAATCAGAAAATACCTCTGAGTCTCAAGCAGGATTGGAACCCACGACCTGTTCGTTTTTAACAGTTGATTAAAACATGGTAAGGAGAATAGCTGCGATAATATGATAAAGCAGAAAATGCTGCCCACCGATGAAAATCTTTTTGTTTGTTTGAAACTATACATTTGTCACAAATTATGTGTGATGTATTTTATATTAGTGTACCATCAATGCAATGAAAGAACTTCTGGATTTAATATGTACACGCAAGTTTAAAGACAAATACGGTGATGGATTGTACATCAATGTTAAAAGAATCAGCCAAGACCACGTTGAAAGCTATTTTTCAGCACAGAGACAAATGTGTGGCGGTTCCCAAAACATGACGGGGTACACCTATGGATATAACATTAACTGCTTATCTAACATAAGTTTATCAAGGTCACTGATGAAAAAGCAAACGAACGTTTACAACATAGCCGAGGCGCTTCCGGTGCTTAACAACAACAAGCAATTACCCAAACGTCGTACCGAAGACAGCATTTGGGATTCAGTTCCATGGTATGTTTAGGTAGAATGAACTCTATGCTGACAGTAGCGTTCTAATTCGTTTCTTTTGCAGGGGAGACGTTGTTGACTTCCCAAAGGAGATACCTACCAATTTCCGTTAAAATGATTATATCGTATTGTTGAACACAACGTATCAATTCACCAAAAATCGGAAACAAGTTATAAAAAACAAGAGTACCCGGATAATACCAAAGACATCCCATAGAGAGTCAATCTTGGCGCAGTAAAACAGTGTTTTATCAGGGCGCATGAAGAGTATGTCCATGCACACAAGGTTGTTTCGGAGCGTTTTCATAACAGCCTTAATGAATCATAGAAATTCTCATCACATGAAGGTGTTAGTTTTTGTCCTAAGACGAGCTTTATACTGGTTTTCATCAAATTTTGTCAAAAGTCGGGAACGTTTTGAAACAATTCGAAATAAAAACGCTCGGAAACGACACGGAGCGCACATGGGCTAAAAAACACTTGTGTTTTACGGTACTCTGATTTATCTTGGGCCCAAAATTTACGGTGCCCTGGTTTTATCGCGCTATCGATTGCAGATTCCGCCAGCACTGACAAACGTAGAAATCATGATTTAGTTAATTGTTCAACATATTTTATCAAAGAACAATTTTTAATTTCCAATGTGACATAGTTGTAAATGACAACAATAGTGAAACCTAATTACTCTTCAGCTTCACATTATAGTAATATATAACTACTGTATTTACAATGAAGTTACGTGTAATTTTGAGGTTACAATCGCCCAACTGCCTCGGACCCAGGGCATTCTGGATCGCCCATGTACGAAGCTGAAACTTTGAGTGGCAATATTTGTAATTTTAAGATCAATAATATACAAGGAAATGTTCCTGGACTGTGACTGGTCAATTTTAGTGCAGTTAATCGTCTCGAACATTTCCTTTTATATTATTAACAAGTAATATAGCATGTTTTCTCGTGCAATTTTGGCGTCTTTGAAAAACTCACTCGTGCATGTTATTTTCTAATTGCATTCGAAATCATACTATCATTATACATATTAAACTAATTAATACCCATGTATGGAAATTAACTTTGTGGTCAAATTCGTTTTATGTCGAAATGATCGCGACTCGTAAATTTGTTCCTGTGTAGCGAATGCTTGCTCAAAACTGCACAAATAAATCCTCATTTAAAAGAAAATTGACTGGGCTATAACAAGAGTCGAAAATAACACATAAAGCATTTGTTATGAACGAGCTAAGAAAGCGACAAGATATATATATATATATATATATATATATATATATATATATATATATATATATATATATATATATATATATATATATATATATATATATATATAATATATATATATTAATATATATATAATATATATATATATATATATATATATATATATATATATATATATATATATATATATATATATATATATATATATATATATATATATATATATATATATATATATATATATATATATAGTATTAAGGACTTCATGTATAGCTGAATTTCCACAGTAGTTACTGTGTGGTGTCCCAATAAAAGTTTTTTGAATTACATTTTTATTGCATACATTGTTTGGATTTGTGCCCTTTAATATCGTTTTTAACTTGTGTGCTTCACAGTGTGCTTACTTGTGCATGGACGAAGAAATGGCAAACATTTCTGTGGAAAGTCTTAAAAATCCAAAACTGGATTTGGTCAAAGAAAAAAGGTCCACAATTTTTTTAAAGTTCTTAATTTTGTCAGCAATGGGGAAAACGAAACCTGACTTGAAAATTCAATGACCCAGCTCTCTTATTTTTGACAGAGATTTCAATTTCATTTGATGGTTGTTTTCGAAATGTTCAAGACAAAGCTACAGTAAAAAGAAGTTTGAAAACTCTGCATGAAAAAACCATTAATAATAACAAACTGGACATTACTGCTAGATGCCCGTGGACTAGAATTATCTGTGATAACAAACATTGTCACCATTTTAATCATGTTTGCAACACTTTTGGACTTTGATAGCATTGGGTGAGTGTAATGACTTGATTCTTGAATTAAGATCATGTTTTTTTACAAACTCGTCAAATTTATTCAGCTTAACAGCCTCAACCAGTTCAGGTTTTCATGAAGAAGAACATGCTGTAAGCTCAATTACAGGAAAGACCATTCAAGAGCATTGCTGGTTAGGATTTGACACAAAATTCAAGTCTCAAATAAAAGCAATGTTGCCTAGTTCAGGCTGGTTGCCTAGTACAGCCTAGTACAGCCTAGTACAGCCAGAGAAGTCATAATTTACCTTCATGAAATTGCTAAAAAAAGTCAAGGACTGTGTGGACAAAGACATGAAAATTAGGTTAAAGCCCCTCGTAAAATGTGACATATCAGTTACTTGGTGACAATACTGATCTGTTACATCCTAGTTTTGTCTTGTTAGTTTAAAGAGTGGTTGTCATCAAGGCAACAAATAGTTCTAGAGTAGCTAGAACTAAAAGCTATATATTAATTAGTGATGTGCCTGACTACAACAAGCTGATAAATCAAGACAGAAGCTAAAATTCAAAATGTCTTAATAAATCATTGCAAATGACAAAAAACCAACAGATGCTTTCATACCACAATACTGAAATTCATCTGATATCCTGTTACAACAAATTTCATGGAATATTTCATTTCATTTTCTCTCTTTATTAAGCTGAAAAATAATAACAGGAAAATGTGCTCTTTAAAACTAGTCCAAAACTTATGACCAAAAAAATTGTAAGATGCACTGGCAGGGGTTTGGCTGATTGCAGCTCAATGGAGATAAATAAACTCAACATACCTTCTCAGGAAAACAATACTCCAGCCTTTCCCAGCAGCATGATGTTTTTCAAGTAATTCAACTTGTTTGCTTTTTGCCTTCCCATTTAAACCTGGTAAGCCCAGTGAATGCAAAATTGAAGTGAGTTCAGTTCCATGCAATTTGTTTAACACAACCGAAGGCTCAGATTTACTAAAGACATCAGTTAAAAATTCCAGTATGGTAGGGGCATCTGTGGGATTACTGCGAAATGTAATGATTGATTGACTTGGAGGTTCCTTTTTTTCGTTTGGCTTTTGTCTTGATTTAACTGTTTTTCGTAGGGATGCACTTTGCTTATTAGCTTTTAGTTGAAGCTGTTCTCGAATTATTTGTTGCTTTGATTTTAAGAACATGACAGCTACTCTTTGAAGTAACAACACAGAAGCAGGACGAAACATATCAGTATCTTCATCACCATGCAAATCATGCCATATTTTACGTAAGTCATTATCTTCACTTAAATAGTGTATACATTTCTTTAATATGTCTTTGTCCACACATACATTGAGCCCATCCTTGACTAGTTTTTCAACAATTTCATGAAGATATATAAAAACTTCCAAGACATTGTGTCCTGGCATAAAAAGATATTTCCCTGGCTGAACCAGGTTATCCTTACCCAATCTTTCAATTAACGACTGAAGATAACTCTTATGTACTTCAACCTCAGTAGCATTTGATTTTGAGTTTTGCATTTTGTGTACTTGAGGACCAGAACATTTCCTGAACATTTCGGAAACAACTGTCGAACGAAATTGAGATTTCCTTCAAAAATAAGACAGCTGGATCATCGTGTTGATTTTCATTATTTTGAAAAGTTTTCGACAATAATGTCCGTGCAGCACTTGACTCTGCCGTTTCGTTTTCTGGATTGCTTACAATTTCAAGAACCTCGTGAAAGAATTTTCGACCTTTTTGTGACCAAATCCAGTTTAGATTTTGTGGAATTTCTACAGAAATTAAACGTTTGACATATTCAGCTCGCTCTCACATTCCGCCACCATCTTTATTTAAGTCCGTGCGGGGGGTACGCGCATCACACATACTGTAGATCAGGGGCGTCGTAGCCGTTTCCCTCCCGTGTTTTACTACGCCCTGTAAATAAGTAATGTTTTTTCAGCAATTCCGTGTGCTTTACGACATTTCCCCAAAGATATTACGATCGCGTGATCGAGACCTGTTCGCTAAGCCGACATCGGTCGAAGATGTGGATATACATATCATACGGACACTTTCCAGGTATAACATAGTGGTTAGTCGCGCATGCACGGCTACCCACAAAAATGGGGAGTTCGAACAGTGAACTCTAAATTAGACTGGAATGATGACTTGGTCGCCATCTTTGAAGCCAAACTGGTTATCAATAGGTTATCAAGTTCAGTCCTTTTCTATTGTTTCTCTCGGCGCGGTTGAAACCATTCTTCTAGGAGAGCACCGATATTTGATGTTTTGATTTTGATTTAAGAGGTAATTTTATGGTTTATGAACTTATAACCTAGTTTGCGATACAGTCTTTTTTAAAAATAGCAAATACCTCGGCAAAATAGTACTAAGACTGTTTACGACATTTGTTGTTGTTGCCGCTATCTTGGCTTCACCCAAACGTAGGGTTTTTATCTGGAGTTATCGTTCCAGTAGTTATAGAGTTCACTGAGTTCGGATCTGAAAATTTGCCTCTCCTCTGACACGCAGTTTTTTTATAAAATCCATTTTAATTCTCACTCTTTCGACACGCTTTAAATAATCTCCCGCCATTTTGAATTCTTCATCATTCCGTTTGCAATCGCTCAGAATGGTGATTATTCCGTCCCAGATCCCTCAACTCGTGGTAAGTTGAGGTTTTGAGTCTTTGAGTTTTGAATTTTGGGTGAGATTCAAACACGATGTTACAAAGCAAATGCAAACTACATGTTTTTTTGAGTCAAAATTGACTGGCTTACATGCCATCATTCTATCAACCTGAAAGTGCTGAAAACTCAACACAACTCAAATTGTCTGAAAGTCTAGGCTCAAATACGTGAAATTTTAAGTGTTTTATTTATCAAAATTTTCTTATTTGCAAAAGCGACGACATGACAAATGTGCGTGTCGAACAGTTTTAATCTGTTTTATTAGCTGGCTGAGACAAATGATGCGCACTGATTGGTTGATTAGCGGTCCGGGAAAAGTCATCTTGCCCGCTCAAGATATTTATCTTGCCCGCTCGTGTAAACATTGCACAAATAGAATTTTGAAGGAAACTGAAACTTATTATTCCGTATTATGATGACGAAAATTACTCCCCGAGCGAGTTTTACTATCCTGAACAAACAAATGACCCAAATAAATACGGCTGAACGTTTAGCAGCGAATGCGTTTTTTGGTCTTTTCTAGAAAGTCACAACAAATGGCGATCAAACGCAAAGCCATATAGTAAATCCATTATTAACCTCGTTTGCTCGTTCTGTAAGGGAGAGTATTGCGTGAGGTTTTTATTGCAAAGCAATACTTTCCCGTACAGACCTCGCACTCGGTTAATTAGTCCTTACTACTATTTTCTTTTTTTTCCAAAGTTTTACTTCTTTTACACTTTTACATTCTAACTGCGCCCTCGGCTTTCCCGGCATGGACCCATAGTAGTTAGCTATTGCATACATAACATTCCATATTACTAGTGACTAGAGTCTACAGGTTTTACTTGCCCATTCGTTCATATTGCCTTAAAGTCGAGTTCAGCTAAATTTTTACAGTAATATCCGAACATCGTGGCAAAGTTTGAAAGCTTGATGCGAAGTTCAAAAGTTCATTTCTCAACTTGCAAGCCGGTTTCAAAACAAAAGCTGTTTCAAAACAATATACAATATTACGGTGAAAAGTTTGCTGAAATCGACTGTAAAGGATATTGGCAGCGGAAAATTTTTATTCGCTTTTTTTTAAGACTAGGCTACCTGACCCTAAAAATATTATTATTTCCCGCTTAAAGAGCTTAAAGAAAATAATTTCCCGGCAAAATGCAAGCAAAAATTAACTAAGCTGCCATATTGGAAAACTGTCGTGAAGTCTCCAAAGTGATAGTCAATGACCAGTAAATAGACAGGTTTTAAATTTTTGCTTTTCTTCCAGCAATTAATTTGAAGCGATTTTTTTTGTAAAGTTTTTCAATTATTATTTGTAAACACCTTGCAATTTATACTAAAACAGCAATATTGTCACAAAAACCAGTACTCATGAAGTAGGCCTTTTAGTATTAACTGGCTATGTCTTACACAGCCAGAAACGCCACAGGCCTGCTGCAAGTTGTTGATATTACCCGGGCCTGATGCAACTTGTCAACAAATTGCAGCAAGCCTGATGAATTCCTCAAGTTGCCGCAGACCTGTTAAAATCAGGCATGATGCAATTTGTTGTTTGCAGACCTGCTGCAATTTGACACATCAACTTGCAGCAAGCTTGTTTATATCAAGTCTGACTACCCAATGGGCACACGACATTGTTTCAACGTTGATATTCAGTTGAAACAACGTCGCGACGTCGACAACGTGATATCAGGGAGTTTACGATCGGTCTGTTTTCTCACGACGCCGACACCATGATGTCATGGCGTCGTTCTGTGTCAGATTCACTTTACGAATTCGACTCAGCAAAACGCCGCCTCGAATTTCGCGCCAAAATGTTCATAACACAAAAATATTAAACGAAAAACAAATTAAAACAGTTTTCTTTCGAGATGCCAAGATTAAGAGATGTTCGAGAGCTTCTTTTATATGCTAATTATGATGGTTTGATTGATGACGAAGAGTTTCTTCTATTGTACGATTTAAATACGGCAAAAAGCCCAGATTTTCCATGCTGGAACTACGAGCAATTCGATTTAGACAAATTTTGCGATGACGAGTGTTTGGCAGAATTTCGCTTTTGGAAGAACGACATTTACAATTTAGCTGATATAATGAGATTGCCGGACATTTTAAATAACATGTTATAACGGCGTTAAGGTTGATAAAGTTGAAGGCATGTGCATATTTCTAAAACGTTTCGCTTATCCATGTCGGACCTGGACATGATACCCAAATTTGCTCGACCTGTTCCACAGTTATGTATGATAAGCAATTTAGTTATGGATCACATTTACACGACTTGGAATCACCTCTTGTCAACTTTTAATCAAGAATGGCTATCTTTCCAAAACTTGATAAAGTTTTCTGATGCTGTGCACCAAAAAAGTGGAGCGATCGATAATTGCTTCGGTTTTGTTGACGGTACTGTCCGGCCCGTTTCTCGACCAGGAAAAAACCAAAGAGGGCTCTATAATGGCCACAAAAAAGTCCATGCCATTAAATTTCAATCACTGGCAGTTCTAAATGGGCTTGTTGCAAATTTGTATGGGCCAGTAGAAGGAAAGAAACATGACAGTTCAATGTTAGCAGAATCTAGGCTGTACAACAAATTGGAAGAGCTGCACGTCCCACCTGACGGACGTATTTTATGTATATATGGAGACTCTGCCTATCTCCATCGTCCCCAACTACAAGGACCATTTAAAGGAGCGAATGTGACACAAGCCCAACGAGAATGGAATACTGCTATGAGCAGGGTCCGGGTTTCAGTAGAATGAATTTTCGGGGACATTATCAATTACTTTAAGTTTGTCGATTTTAAAAAGAACTTAAAAGTACAGCTCAGTGGTGTTGGGAAAATGTACATTGTTTGTGCTCTTTTGCACAGTGCACGTTGTTGCTTGTATGGTTCAATGACTTCACAATACTTTGGAGTCAATCCTCCTAACATTTCTGAATATTTTGTCTAAATATAATAAACGGCTTCTCGTTTTTTATTTGCTATTACATATAATAACCAGAGTTCATTCTAGCTTTTCATTGGTCGAGAACAGTGATCTATTAGAGGACAGACGCGAAGCTGACGCCATTTCAGTGACAAGCAAATCAAAGCCATTTGACAATTGTCTACAGTCAATGCGTGACTTGTTTTTTATAACGGGATCGTCGGGCCGTTATGGGGACAGCTTCAATCATTAATCCAAGATAACATGCATGTAAGACCAATCTTCAATATCTTGTAACATTTATTATATACTTCTTCTATCTCATCGTTCTTTCGTTAACTCTTCAACTATTATGCTCAACTGTCATACTATATCTAATTCGTGCGTGCAATCGTTTTTATCCCTTCTGTGCTACAATGTTTCTTTGTTTATTGTCTGACACCGATCAATGGTTCACCGTGCGTGCTACGTGCGTGTGCATATCTTAATTATATTAAATGGTGTCCTGTTGCAAATACTGTATTATATATCTCCCTTCTTTAGTTGAAAACCTCCTGGTTTTCATTGAAACATAGCTAGAAAGTTCCACAATAAAGTGTTTATCCTTTTCTCTTCAGCCAGAATATTGCACTTTCTCTAACTTCTTGTGTAATGCTCGTGATGGTACTGTTGATCTTCATTTGTTCGTTATTTGTTCTTGGTCATATAATATCTGCAGGTGCGGACAAATACTATCCCTAGTTCGCAAGACATGCCGACGAAGACAAGAACCGGAAAGATGGACAATGACGTATTTGGTTGTGTCATGGGCAGGACAAGACAAAACATAACAACAAAACTACAGACTGATTATTACTGTACACAAATGAACAAGGGCAGGACACTCTCACCATTCTCTTTCCACAAATGACAAACAGATCATACCATAATCACTACAATATCATAACTATTATTTATCACTCCGGCGGAGAACGGAAAAAAATCGAGCTAAATTATTCGTCGAGTGGGAAAAAGAAAGTCGCATCGACAATAAAAAGCGCGAACACCCTACAATTTCAGTCAAAAGATCCGACCAGGGAAAGCAGAGAATTGTCAGTTTGTCGTTGTTAATTGTTGTTTGTTTGTAAAACGTCCGTCTCGTCGACCCATGAATTATGTTCGGGACCATACCCTTCCCACTTAACTAGAATTTGTTTCTTACCCTTGCGTGTGCGGTGTTTAAGTACTTGTTCGATATTATACAAAGTATCTAGTGAATCTGGTGTGTCTGAGGCGGCTGGCTCATGTTGGGCGTCCCGTGCGTGTTGCATGGGGTGGTAATCACTAAAGCTATCGGCAGGTAACTCTTCATCTGGAATAGCATGATCGGAATTAGATGGCGTTCCCTCGAGTGTGTTACCTGGGCGCAGGTCAGGACTAAAATATGGTTTGATCCGGTTTGCGTGCACGGTGACAGACACGAGACGGTTGTCGCATGTTTGTGATTTGTAATGGACAGGAGAGCATTTTTCGACAATGCGATATGGTCCGTGCCAATGGTGCATGAGTTTACGCGACAATCCTTTCTTTGTTTTCGGCGTGTAAACCCTTACTTTATCACCAATCATGAACTTGGGGTCACGAGCAGAGCGGTCATAAATCTCTTTCATCTTCTGCTGAGCACGTTGAATGTTTTCGCGAGCAATAGCGTGGGCTTCTTCTATAGTTTGTACAATGCGTGCACGATGTTCGTGTATCGAGTTCGACTCATTTCGTGGAGGTAAAAGGCTGACATCTACAGGTAGTCGAGGTTCGCGACCATAAAGAAGAAAGAAAGGACTCTCACCAGTTGTATCGTGAGGACTAACACGGTATGCAAAAAGGATTGCTGCTAAGTGGCTGTCCCAATCTTTTTGGTCACTACTAACGTACATAGATATGGACTGGCTGAGGGTGTGGTTGAAGCGTTCAACAATACCGTCTGTTTGAGGATGGTACGCAGTCGGGTTTACTTTCTTTGTGCTAAGTAGATCGCATACTGACCGTACTAAAGTAGAGAGAAAGTTAGTTCCTCTGTCGGAAAGAAGAGTCCGCGGAGCCCCATGACGTGCCAGAATCTTCTCCACGAGAAGGTTCGCGATAGCTCGAGCGTCGATATTTGGAACAGCAAATGCTTCAGGTCACCGAGTTAAATATTCAGTGAAGACGACAACGTAGCGGTTTCCGGCATTGGAACAGGGAAAAGGCCCTAAACAGTCGACAGCAACACGAAACCATTTTCTACAGGTATAGGGAGAAGTGGTGCGCGATAACGATTGCGAGGCGACTTTTTCATGGCACAATCAACACAACTCTTACACCATCGATCGATATCTCGAAACATGTTTCTCCAGTAGTAGCGCGTACGGATCTTAGCGTAAGTTTTCTGAGCTCCAAGGTGACCAGCGGTAATATCATCGTGGGCCCAGGCTAGACTTTCATGTTTTAATGCCTCAGGAATAACTAGTTGTGTATAAACTGCTTGCGGTCTACGCCTACGAGGTGTCCAAAGCGAGAAAAGTAGGCCGTTGTCATCTAGGTAAAATTTGTCACCCTGTAAAAGGAAGGAACGTGCCTTATTCTGATTGGCTGGCAGCTGCTGCGTTTCAATATAAGAAATAAGATCAGCGAGCTCAGCGTCATTTCGTTGAAAATCACGAATCCGGTAAACTGGGACGCCAACTGACTCATAAGCATTAAGGGTAGGAGTTGTGGTATAACAACGACGAGATAGTGCATCAGCGTCTGAGTTCTCGCTTCCCGCTTTGTAAACAATAGTGAAATCGTACTGCTGGATAAACAGGGCCCATCGTGCTAAGCGACCATTGGGATCCTTGATGGACATTAACCAACGAGGCGCATTATGATGAGTATAAATGGTAAATTTCTGACCATAAAAGTAATTATGAAATTTTTTTATTCCTTCAACTACGGCGAGTGCCTCTCTTTTAGTAGTGCTGCAATTGCGTTTGGCAGAATTCAGATCCCGTCAACCATAAGCTATAGCACGATTACGGCCACCCTGAGTCTGACAGAGAGCAAAACCAATTCCTGTAGAAGATGCATCGGTGTGCAATTCAAACGGAATGGAAAAATCGGGATAAGCTAAGATAGGTGCTGAAGTAAGAGCAGATTTCAGAGTAGAGAAAGCGATATCACACTCAGAGTCCCACGAAAATTGAACATACTTACCAGTAAGTTTATTAAGTGGCGCAGCTATGGCTGCAAAGTTCTTGATAAATCACCGATAGTAATTGGCTAAACCAAGAAAGCTGCGTGCGAACGTCCTCAGTACATCGTGGAATTGGGAACTCTTCAACTGCCTTGATCTTACTTGGATCTGGGCGGATACCGTCTCGGGAGACTAAATGGCCTAGATGTTCCACTTCGGAGCATGCAAATGAACACTTAGTAGGTTTAAGTCTGATATTGGCATTCCTAAGCCTGCTGAAAACGTCGTTTAAATGTTGTAAGTGATCATCAAAGGCTCGCGAAAAAATAATGATATCGTCGAGATATACTAGGCAGATATCATACTGGAGACCGCGAAGGACAGCATGCATAAGGCGTTGAAATGTGGAGGGAGCGTTGGCGAGGCTGAAGAGCATCTTGCGGAATTCAAATAGACCATTATGGGTGGTAAAAGCAGTTTTCGGTTTGGACTCGTCATCAACTTCAACTTGCCAATAGCCTGACCGAAGATCCAGACATGAAAAGTAGGAAGCACCATGTAGACATTCGAGAGTATCTTGTACGTGAGGAATAGGATGCGAATCTCTTCGGGTGACACTATTTAGTTTGCGGTAATCAACGCAGAATCGTTCGGTGCCATCTTTCTTCTTAACTAGTACTACTGGTGCCGCCCAGGGGCTTACTGACGGTTGGATTGTGCCTTGCTCGAGCATCTTGGTGTACATACTACCTTGAATGTCCAAAAGCATTAATTTTTCTGAAGACTTCTCATACGAATAATGAGCCAAACATTCAGCTTTCTTGCATTCATCATTTGATCCATTTAGATATCTGTATATTTAAACACGGTTAATAGACCTAGATGGTTAGGCTAGCCGGCAAACTTCAAAGGGAGCGGCTAATTATGTCGAGAACCAATTTTATTTGTGTCACGTGACGAGCAAAGGGGGTGCTTTGTTGCGAGTGATAAGGAAAACATATGGGCGAGAATATGATATGACAACAAAAGATCATATTTCAAAACGCTAGAGGGCTTCTGAGGTCAAAATGTAGGTCGAAACAGAAAGCGAACAAAGAAACGAAACTATTTTGAACGTTGGAGATGAAAATATCGAAGAAAGCGAGCCGGGTAATGAGCAGTTTATAATCGTGACATAAGGGACAAAGGCGAAGACATTTTATCACAGGACAATGCAACTCCAGATTAATTTATACAACTTTGATGTGTCTGTTGCTCTAACGGACATACAGTCAGACGAGATAGACTCTGAATTCACCGAAGCTATACACAAATTGATGACGAGAGGGATTTTCCTTGTAGTCAGTGCGAGAAAGTGTTCAAGTCTAAAGGGGGCTTAACAAGACACACAAGATCAAAACACCCGGCTGAGGATAAACCAGACAAAACTCGTGTTGCGTTGACTAAAGAGGTCGTGGCTTCGATTGTTGAATCCATAAAAGCCAAACTTAAAGAGGAGAACTTATACGGAACCGAAATAATGAACAGTATGGCTACTGTCTCCTGTACCGATGCTTTGTGGCCTTTTTACACAACATTCTGTCGAAAGAACAATCAGGACAACTTTTTAGAATGTGTTTATGGCTTGATTACTCGTTCGTTTGAGCTGCTAAATTGTGAGAACTGTAGGTTCCTAAACATTTGGCCGGATTTTACAACTATAGCGCAGCAAAGGAGGAGTCCCCAGTCCTGCAGTAAAACCAGCACTCCAAAACAACTTGACCCAGCTGAACGTGGACCTCTTTCCTATGCTGCAGGGTACGTTATAAGTAAACTATTTCATTTTAACAAAAAAAAAGAAATATGGAAACCAGAGACTGCATATATTTCCCGTCGGTTGTGATCTAGAAAGTTGCTGAGATTTCTTTCAGAGAGAACATTGGACATATTCCATTAGAAACAGTGTGTGATGCTACACTAAAGTCTCAAACAGTAAGATCATTGTGGGAATATATCGTATTTTCGTGTGAAGTTCAACTTTCAAACTGTTCACAGAAACTGTGCTTGGAAAACATAGTTAAACTTTATTTAAGAGTCAGGGCATTTTCCTACACCAGAGACTTTATTACTAAGTATCGTATTAATGAAAGGCAGTTGAAGAAAAAGGCATTGAGAAAGGAGATGAAACAAGGCGATAAATGTAAAATGTGATAAACTTATTGTTAAAGATTGTCATAAGTTCAGAACACTGTTTCCATGTACAGTAGCTAACCCACACCAATTTTATTATGTTTCAATAATTTCATCATAGTCATGCAAATAAATGTATTGTACAATAATAATATTGTTTTTAAACATTATTAACAAATAGTTTTGTGTATACTGCTTCAGCAAGTCAGGCAAATACCAAACAGTTCGATTATAATAATCTGCCACCATTCAATACAGCCATGCACAGTAATTAACTCATTAGAACTTTATGATACAACAGATTCAATATCTCAAGCTAAGGCCATTCATTAAATTCCGATGTAGGACCTTTGCTTGAAACGTTGGATCTGATGTATATCAACTGACCATAGTTCGAAGTTCAAACCCCCTTCTTGATGGGGGATAAGCCCTCAAGTTTCTGTAACAGTTCTTTCACGCTAATATTTTTTACAGAAGGATTTCTGCCGTTGTATATTTCATGGTCATCAGGAATGGGCCATTTGTATGCAAAAACACTAAATTCAAGCACCTTGTACTTTGGAACAATGTACTGTTCCTGGAATAGTTTTATACCGACTTCCTTATTTTCTCTCCTTTCATATTTGCGTAGTTTTTAAATCCGCCATCGGTTCTTCAATACTTGACACACCAGCCGCCGGCGTATGTTCGAAGCTGGTCGGTTGTTCCTGTGAAGTACTTGACTGGATATATCTTGTTCTACGAGGACGCGAGGCTTAACTTTGGGAGTTTCGTCGCTTTTTAAGGGCAAATTTTCAGTAGGCACGCTACCAGTTATCAAAATCTTTCGTTTGGGGTCTGCAAAAACATACATATTAATATCATGCATCAGTAAATATGCAAATACAATGCCCTCTCTTTTTGTATCCGATTTACATTAACATAGACAAAGCGCATGCATATAAAAATGCAAATACTTACAAGTCAATATACATTCTGGCTTGAAATGACGCTCACAAAGGAAAATCTTATTTCCCTCAATTTGTTTCTGAAGATCTGTCGTCTTTTCTCTAGTCCTTAAAATAATTCGAAGCCATTCTTTGCGAGCATTACTCTTCTTCGTTGCGGTTTCCTCGCCGCCTGCCTCACCAACAACAGGGATTTTAAAAATTGCAATTCATGCGTTCTGCTGGTCGGACAGCCATGCAAAGCCCAATTAGAGCCAACCATATTGCTTAATATAATTTTAAAAGTTTAACCGTATCCTGACATACTAAAACAACGCCAAAAATACGATTTTCTGAACGCAGTATGTAAACAAAGACTCTATGTACAAATAGCTTCTTCGAACATCTCGCCCCCTTTCCTCGTCACGTGACCGAAAACAAAAATGAACAATAACATATTTGTCACGTGATCCAGCTAGCCTAACCATCTAGGTCTATTAACCGTGATTTAAAGCACTTTCCAAATTGATGTTGACAAAACTCTTTCACCTTAATAAAAATATAAATATTTATGTACAAATTGTGATTATAATAATCATAACCAGGTTGGTCATTAAACGACCTCGCAAAGACAGAAATTTTACCAAGAATTTGACCTTATTAAGCAAAAGCAATATTTACTGCCACCAATCTCATACCTTTAGATACATAGAGTGAGCTATGTTTTTTGCCAATAACTGCATTTGGACTGCTTTCTTTGTGTGTTCTTCTATCGTTTGTCCCAGTTGGTTGATTGACTGTAGAGTTATTATTGGTAAGTACTTCTTAACCACCCAAAGATGGTCACTGTAACATGCAGTTGGACTTCTTGCCCTGAACACTTCCCGAAACCCTCCCTCTGCAAACGGCTCCTTTTCAATAACCAGCTCAACTCTTTCTGGGACTGAGGACCATGCCATATTTTCCAAATTAAACTTGTACACATCTGCAATGGTTGTCTTTTGTCGCACGACTTTGCCCAAATTTATCATTTGTGTAACTGACAGACTCTCTGGATAACGAGTATTTAAATTCTCTTTACCTTCTATTCTCACTTCAACAGACCTGGCTCGAGACGATCGATACGAGCTACTCTCAACAAGTTCTGGCTGTTCACATCTTTTCTTAGTTTTTGGTCGACCAAATTCAGATTCAGCCGGGAATTTAGAAGAAAAGCTGGACGATTGAGTCGAATCTCGCTTCATGGCTGTACCAACAAACCGAATATGGATCAGCTTCAGGTTTGGAATTTGGTCAAGACTTGAGCAGGAGGGACCTTGTTCACCGGCAAGAATGTCACATTCAACATTCATTTTCAATTGAGACAGGAAATGGGTTTCACATGCCTTCTTTATGTTGTCAATAGTGAGATCGCCATGGGGATAAGACACAAATTCTCGGGGCCCAATCCTGGAAAATTTCTGCGCTTTTCCGGATACATCAGAGCTTAATCTCTGCACAGTCAGATGGTCTACCTTTTTAGGCGTTGCTTGTTGCTTTCTTTTATAATTAATCTCGCGTTTAGCTTTCATTCGGTTTTCAAACCCTTCCCATTTCTGTCTAAGCGCCATTTTGGATTTTAATACTTTCGTGCGCGAATAATTTAAAATAAATTAATGCGTACACGCAACGCATTGTGGTATACTATGGCAGTTTTGGGTTCGTGGTGAGAAATATTTTAAAATTAAAACTCAACTTTGTTCAGGAAATAAAACAAAAATAAATTACAATAAAAGGTAAATGAAACCGTCATGAATTACAATAAAAGATAAATGAAACCATCATAAAATTAAATGCTTAAAAAAATCAAATTTTTTAAAAATGAATTGCTGAATATAATTAAATTAACACAATTTATTAAAAAATTCAATGTGGAGTCTCTTTGAAATGAGAAGATAAAAAAAATTTGTTGCCATTTCCCTTTAAGCGCCATCGCTCCTTGCAATACAACATAGAAAGTTTCTTGCGGTTGCGTGTTCTTTCGCGATGTGAGACTGGAAACTTATTGAGGAGGCTGCTCACAACAAATTTATCGAACATGCGCAGACGGGACTGTCATATACCTTTAAGAAAGCTGCACTTACAGTAACAAAAGTTTTGTACATTTCCGTAGCTAAATTATGTTCAAACATCTTAGTTACAAAAATTCTGTTATAGACCTTACTTAGTCTGCATGTGTATCAAATTAAAAATTCAAAGTTTACTTAGTTTTGGGACAAATTTTTATTAATTGTCTGTTAAGTAATAATACCAAAAGGGTTTTTTTGCTGAGGACTAAAATAAGAAAAGCAGGATTTATTTTGTCTGATTTTTAAGAAACATAGAGAAAATCAGAGGAGTTTTGGAGCTTGCACTAAGGAATATCAAAATTTAGTTGTGAAAACACTGGTCACTTGGTCTTTTGGAAATATGTAACCAGTTAAAGATGGCAGAAATTGAAGGAGCCACTGTGCGGTCAGCGCAGTCCCAGACAATAACAGATCGAAGATTCGAAAATAGAAATATTTAATTTTGTTATTTTTAAGACAGTATACACAGCCAGAAACGCGCAAGTTGCAGCAAGTCTGCTGCAGACTTGCTGCAAGTTGCGGTCATCAAGCCGATATCAGGATGCGTTCGCATCGCTTGCTCCAGGTTGATGATAACCAGTCTGCTGCAAGTTGTCGACAGACTTGCTGCAAGTTGAGAACTGCAGACTTGCTAGAAGTTGTGAACTGCAGACGTGCTGCAAATTGTGAACTGCAGACTTGCTGCAAGTTGCAAACTGCAGACTTGTTACAAGTTGTCGAAATCAGGCCTGGATATCATATTGACAAAAAACATTAAAAAGAACACAGGAAATAAATGAATTGCTTTATTTTATCCGAATTACAGTATATACTCATATACATTTGTCATTTATTACGTTAACATTAAACATTATGTAAAAATAGTAGTACGCCATTAGCATAAAAACTACGATCTATTAAAACATTAAAGTGCCTATCCAGTAGTCAGGGAATTTGCATATTTCAATAGTTTAGGTGATTTTAAGAAGATTTGCAATATATTTTATAAGTCGAAAATTTGATCTTCATGTACTTTTGGGGGCCTGAAGTGGGCGATTTTTCAAAATACCGTGAGCATAAAAATACTGGGGCGAGTATGCTCCTGTGACGTCAAATCGGGAACACGCATTGATAGCAAACTAGTATTCTATACAACAGAGAGTGTTGAAATATGTTTTAATCGAATTTTTTGCCGATTCTACGGTACTTTTCCTTTAAATTTCAAATGGAAAAGTGTCTTCAAGCTTTACTGATCCAAATGACAGCCAAGCCGAATCAGAAAACAATTTTCTCGCGAGTTATATGATGGAAGTTGAAGATGACAATGTTTATTATTGGGAGAATGACAACAGATGTGTCAGGGAACTCAGGGCTAGATGGTCAATCAGAGGAAAAATTCTACGGTTTCGCCTCGATGGATGTGTTACTTTTGAAGTATTATGAGCTGCAAATTAGGATTTTAACCTCTGGCAGGAGCGATATAGAAAAAATTAACCGAAAAAGTGCAAAATACACAGTGATGAAAACAGGTATGTCCCAATATGTTATTATATAAAATTGTCAAGAGATTTTTGTGTCAAATACTAGATATTTACAAAACGTTTTTGTCAAATGCTAGATATTTACAAAACGTTTTTGTCAAATACCAGACAAATATTAGACATAAGTCACATCCATTTGAGTTTCAAGGATGTGTTACAGTATATAGCATATAATGTACATTATGCTTGGCAACAACACAATTTAGTTATATTCACTGTGCATATATCATGTATATATATGTGTATATTATCATATAACAGGTATATTTATTAGGTAATAAACACTCAGGTATTTAACTTTCTAGATATCTTCGGAGTGTTGCATTCAAACAGTATATACAACTTGTGTACAACTTTCTTGGCAAAAGAAGAATACCTTTACCTGCATGTGATTATGATACGATATGGAGTAAATTTGGAGGAAAAGATTTTCAAGGTTATGATGATGAACAATGAGGAAAACACAACTGAAAATCTTTTAATATATACAGGTACAATATTATTGACAAGAGCTATTAAGAACATTTAGAGCAAATAATATTCAAATAAGTGCAACTTGAAAATCTAATATGCCATATGTTTTTGGGGACAAGATCACAAGAATGAAGAAAAATAAAAATAAAGTTATGTCTGTTTAGGGCACCTGATGTGTGCATAAATGTGAGCATGTTTCTTTACATATTTTGGTTCAAACAATAGGCAATTAAATTTAAATTCCAACTGTGAGATCGTTGCCATGGAATTTAAAAGTAATTACCACATTAATCATGTATGAAAAAGGCAAAATTTTGATGGGATATATTTTGAAAAAAATATTTGATATCTTTTATATAATTATCAAAATATATATTCAATATCGAAAAAAAATATGAATGAAGAACCATGCCCTGTCACTCATACAATGTTAGGTGCACTAAACAAACTTTACTTCCTGTTTAATTATACTAACTTAGATTTTCAAGATTCTCTGTTTTATATTTCCATGTATAAAATAAAATTACAATATTGTGAAATAGGTTATTTTGAAAATTGAAATAAATACAATGTAGTAAAGGTGTTGAAACACCCCCCCCCCCAAAAGACATACAATATATACAGTAATGTTGGTGATATCAGATCCTATTATTAAATTGAATTATTATATACTATATAGTAAGTATTAAATTCTACTGTTGATTCTGTGGACACTTCTGAATCTTTTTTGTGGCCCTTCATTGGATTAACACATGTTCTGCAACATAGCTTTGCTTGTGCATTTTCTAGAGTGGGTGTTTGTACAGGTGCCTGAATAGGAAATGGAAAATTGTATAAATATAGTATATACACTGTATATCTACTTGCAAATACATATATGAACACAAAACCATAGGAGCTCTCACTATCTAAACAATAAATTTAAAGCAGAGTGGACAGTGTACAAATACTATCATGATCACAAATAAAAATAGCTACCTCTGAAAATACTGAAATGTTGTCTATAATGTTTACACTTTGGGCAATTTTAAAAATAAACAGCCACTTTTTATTTCATTATTACTAAATAGATATACAAATTAAAATGCGACATTATCCTCAGCATAGTGGCTTTCCATAGTTGTATGTAGCAAATAGCAATGATGTTTTTCAATCCATAAATCATACTGTATAATAAATGAATATCCATGAATCAGTACATGTTACAGCAAATGTTTGGAGATAGGTGATCAGGTGTTGTGGCCTTCAGATTGATTGTCTAGCAATTCAATATGTCTAGTATAGAATAAATGTCTGGCATTTGACATAAATATATTGGGACCCATGTACTGTAAACTATATAAAAATATATTAAATTATCTATTTACCTGTTTTCATCACTGTGTATTTTGCACTTCTTTCGGTTAATTTTTTCTATACCGCTACTGCCAGACGTTAAAATCCTAATTTGTAGCTCATAATACTTCAAAAGTAACACATCCATCGAGGCGAAACCGTAGAATTTTTCCTCTGATTGACCATCTAGCCCTAGTTCCCTGACACATCTGTTGTCATTTTCCCATGTCATCTTCAACATCCATCATTTAACTCGCGACAAAATTGTTTTCTGATTCGGCTTGGCTGTCATTTAAATCAGTAAAGCTTGAAGACACTTTTCCGGTCGAAATTCAAAGGAAAAGTACCGTAGAATCCGCAAAAAATTCGATCAAAACATACTTCAACACTCTCTGTAGTATAAAATACTAGTTTGTTATCAATGCGTGTTCCCGATTTGACGTCACAGGATCATACTCGCCCCAGTCTTTTTATGCTCACGGTATTTTGAAAAATCGCCCACTTCAGGCCCCCAAAAGTACATGAAGATCAAATTTTCGACTTGTAAAATATATTGCAAATCTTCTTAAAATCACCTAAACTATTAAAATCTGCAAATTCCCTGACTACCGGATAGGCACTTTAACATTAAAAACCGCTAAGAACCACTTTATTATCAGCAGGCTAGCTAAAACATTGTCATATTAGCACAGTCTTCGTCTTTATTCGACGCTGTCGATTTTTTAGTATGTTCCTCCATATAATGTCAATACTTCACTTGCGTAGGATGGTCAAGTCCAAGATCATATGCATCACTTTTAATTCCTTAAAATTCTACAGAGAAATTTCAAATAGAATTATTAATCTCCGTGGATAGTACTGTAGAGTTTGAATCTTTTCTAGCTAAGTATTTTATATTTTAGTCAATTATATTATATATATTGACGCAGAAATTTATTTTATAGATGCATGCATTATCAAAACTGCTCAAAAAACAACAAAAGTACCGAAACGACCTGCTTTTCGCAAATGCTCTCAACACTATTAGAGCTATTCTAACTTGTACACATTTTAAATAAAGAACACGTTGAGATGACAATTACCTTATGTATGGTGCATTCGTGCCACATGCAAGCTTGACTTTTCTTCGTCGTTTTCGCTGGGATACTGTTGAATGTCTTTATAAATATCCGAAACACGAAATGTCTTTTCGCCAATGAAAATGGTAAGAAACATGATTAAAATGTCATTTTTAGTCTAAACTCCCATCTATACACCAAGTAAAGAAATATACTTTAACTGTACCTCTATTTTTTCGCTTCAGTCTCTATTCAACCTTTCAAAGACTTGACATCTTCTGTTGTTTTTTTAAATATCTTTCTTGCTGTTGCTTGCTGTTTGTCAAAAAATGACGAATACGGTCTGATCCTGATTTGATTGGCTGTTAGATTGTTCTTGAACTTTAAAAGCCAATCAATGACAATTTGTCATTAACAAAAATAAATAAAGTCACTGCAGCGAAAATTTAATTTTAGTGCCAACACGTTCTAGAGCAAAGTGAAATATTCTATTTTCCAAATTTCTGGCAAAATGGTACAATTTTCCCTAGTTTTTGCAAAAAATTTTGTTAATTACTTGCCAATAATTAGAATTTTATTGCATTCTGGCAACGCTATAAGATGTCATGGAAGAAATGTAAATATTTTGAAATAATTGTCCACAAATATACATGACAAGCCAAATTGAACCATTGACAAATAACTCAGTTTTTACAAAATATAGAATGAATCAGGAACGAGAAAAAATGTCAAAGTCAATTATTGTAAATACAGTGATATTTGTCCAGAAAGTGTAATTTTGTCATTACCAATATTACATGCTACATTCATTTCTTGCAACACGTAAAAAATAGTTGCTAAAACGGTGCTATATTTTCCCCCTAGCTTCGTAAAGTACATTGCGTTTTCAACGGCAACTTTAGCACTGCACTTGCAGTGACAACTTTGGCTCTGCATTTGCAGCGACAACTTTGGCTCTGCATTTGCAGCGGCAACTTTGCCTCTGCATTTGCAGCGACAACTTTGGCTCTGCATTTGCAGCGCCAACTTTGGCCCTGCATTTGCAGCGACAACTTTGGCTCTGCATTTGCAGCGACAACTTTGGCTCTGCATTTGCAGCGACAACTTTGGCTCTGCATTCGCAGCGACAACTTTGGCTCTGCATTTGCAGCTACAACTTTGGCTCTGCATTTGCAGCGACAACTTTGGCTCTGCATTTGCAGCGACAACTTTGGCTCTGCATTTGCAGCGACAACTTTGGCTCTGCATTTGCAGCGACAACTTTGGCTCTGCATTTGCAGCGACAACTTTGGCTCTGCATTTGCAGCGCCAACTTTGGCACTGCATTTGCAGAGACAACTTTGGCTCTGCATTTGCAGCGACAACTTTGGCTCTGCATTTGCAGCAACAGCTTTGGCTCTGCATTTGCAGCGACAACTTTGGCACTGCATTTGCAGCGACAACTTTGGCTCTACATTTGCAGCGAAAACTTTGGCTCTGCATTTGAACGTATGATAACTAAATGTTTCTATGACTCTACTTCGATCGGCTACTGTTATTAGTGCAGTCATTGTTTCAATCTTTGGGTAATTAACCTCGCTTTGACTTCAGATTTTTCAATGATAATACATTTTCTTCTTGTCATTTGACATGCCACTCCACAAGATCCCACGCCACTGCAAGCGTCAATGAGACAATGACATAGGATAAAGCATCTGCCTTGAGAGACTCTCGTATAGTTTGATGGGCTTTTGTTGACCATAAGAAATACCAGTGTCTTTTTCTTTTGCTATTGCATCCTCAGGACAGGAAAGTAAGGTTGTCGTTTTTATACATTTTGATGTCTTAGTGACTACAAATGGCCACGTTGTGCAGGTAGGAAGACATCGCTCTATAAAGTAGAGAACCATTGCTAGCTACGTCTCTGCTTTGTGATAAACGTGTTGTAATGCACACTTCCCCAGGGTTAAGATTTCCTGTTCACATTTCATGCATATCTTACTGTATTCAAACCTAAATTCCTCCAAAAAAATATTGTTCTACTTTTAGAATACCTTTTTAGAATTGCTTCTGAGTTGTGATAATAGAATATTTCCCACACCAACTCCAATTGTTGCAACACGTTTCCAATCATATCCATTTGTCTGACCATGAGATCTACGGGGTTGGTCACAGGAAATAAAATGAATCTTGCTTCCATCACGTTGTTTCTGAGATTGTTCCCCTGACTAGCTTTAAAAAATGGCTTACATTGTCTGCTGTCCAGTTCTGTAAAGATAAGTATTACTGTTAATTTATGCACAATAATATTGCAATCCATTCCATTTGCATGCCGTAACGAGGGAGTATAAAGCAAGCGAGCAAGGCAGCGCACTAATTATATACTCAGTATTTAAAGAGCAACAACAAAGATTACAATATTGAGTGGTCAACGATCGCCCGAGCGAAAGCCTATAACAACAGGGCAAAGCGCTGTAACCTGTGCGTTACCGAAAAACTGTGCATTATAAATGCAAACAGTGCCAGCTTGCTAAATAAATGGAACGAACTAATATCAAAATGTCGACATAAAAACACATTTTACATTAAAAACGATAAGAAGGAAGTTACGTAGTAGTATAAAGAACAATGAAAACGAAGTCTGATCATAAAGTACATTCATGCAAATCTCCTTTAAATTTTATATGCCTTCCTTGCTGCATGAACACAAAGCTCGTACTAAGGCATGGTAGATAAAAAAAGGTAACGTGTGTATAGTTATCTCAGACTACGGGTGCTTGTTGGAAGTCTCAAAATCATGTCAGGAAAATGAGTAATTTTTGTGAGAATCCATGACAATAAGTGTAAGATTTAACGATAATAACAGCATAATTACTTCCCATTACAAATGCAATAAAAACGATGCAACATGTCAATTTTTCTTACCTTTAATGATTCGCTTTTTGTTTTACTTGCGCTAATGTCGTTAACGGCAGAGAGTTCTTAGTCATTGCTCTTTGCACGACCTGTGCACTTTTCAATAAAAATACCTTCGTCACTCTGTACGAACGACCATTTTGCGCGGTCGTGTCGCTCAACATTCTTTTTCGGAGTACTAGTTCTTTTTGATGGCATTGCGTTTGCAGTTAGCTATATTTTCTTGCCAGCTATAAGGCAACTAAGTTGAACGTACCCCGAATACTCGCTCGAACGGAATGAGCAGAGAGAAGCAACTATCCGAATTTTATTTTGCAAAAACAAAAGAGGTGGCAAGGCTATCTAACGGATTTGAGGTGTGGCGGCATGTAATGTGCTCTGGCACATGTCAACACTATCTACCGTGTTGACGATGTAGGTCTTGCCGGCCAAGAAAATATTTGTCAACAATAATCTCCCCACCAGGCGGTAAATATTTGCTCTTATTATATGGTTATGAGTGTTTTACTGAAAACTAAAAAAACTTGTATTTTCCATATTTTTACTAGTGAAAAAATATGTAACACATGAAAAACTTGTGCGTATTTCCGCGGGATTTATGTGTGTTCTAGTTCCGACTTCTGACCATATATGAAAAGAATATCGTGTTGAAATCAATATTTTAGGAACGAGCGCAGTGAGTAAGTCAAATATTGTTTTGATTAAATAATAGAAAATACAATATTCATATGTTCGCGCCACGTACTATGTAATGTCCTTTATATATTTTGTGTTTTGGCAGGTTTGTTGATCATAGCATACTCCACATATTCAGCCTACAAAATTGCGAGTTTGGGAAATTTAAAAGGGCTTTTAGTTTTGCCCAAATGTGTCGCTAAAATTTTGTTAAGGAAAGTTAAAGAATAATTAAATTTCATTGTAAGGTGAACAATAAGTACCCTCCCGTTATCTTTGACGCCGAAAAAATGGATAATTTGTTCCTATTTTTAACGAAAGCACACCCCGGGATGTTTGACAACTTCCCGCAGAAAAGAAATAACAAACACGATGATGATTGATATAATTGTGGCAAACTGAGTGCAACACAGCACCTTGGTAGAAAGCAAAAACTCTGGCAACTGTTGGCTAAATTAGATGTATTTTATATCTTGCAATCCATCAAGCGTGCTTTAAGTCCAGTATGGACTTAAACACGAGTGATCTGCTGGAACCAGACATGGATGAACAAGCCAGCCAACTTTCGTTAACGCCGTTCACAAGTCCTAGCAGTAAAAGTTCACTGGCCACGAGTGACCTGTTAGAGGTAGATATTGACGTCGAGAGCTGCAGTGAAGTCCTTGAATCAAGTGTTACGACATACGAAGAAGCTGAATTAGATTCAACGGTCTTTGATGACGACTTTGGTTTCACCCCAATTGTTTACTCAAGTGATGAATGCGATGCAGAAGGTAAGAACATACAACGTTCATAGAATGATGACCTGTGTTGCCCAATACATAACTGATCGCGAACATTAACCTAATTTCATTTTACAATACATGCACGTGTACCCACTTTTATTCAAGTTGCTTAAATGGAACTAAATAACTACAATTAAGAGAAATTTTATGCATTCACAAACTGAGTAGATGCTTCTGTATATGTGTAGTTTGAGAGTCGCGATCAAAGTATAAAAACTGATAAGTAGGATTTTGACAATTCTGAAATTTTTGTAGTGCATTCTTATTCCTAGTTTATACAACATCTTTTAGAGTCACAAAATGATTCACATGTGGAACAAGCACCTAAATCGTCGAGCTCGGGGAAAACTCGCGAAGACTGTTGTCCCTTGAAAGGTACATTTTTTTACCTAAATTTAAACAAACAAAAACATTGCAAAGCAAGGCACATTTATGAAAGGATGCTAGTCCAACGGGGAGCAAAAATTTGTGCATTTTTACATGGACGCGTAACACACATGTTGATCGAGAAGAAGACCAAATATCACGAAACATTTCTGTGGACCACAGAATGACTGAAAATCGCCTACCAGCGCACACACGATCTATGAGGATGATAGACGCCAGAATCAAGCTGTAAACTTATTAACTTGCTCCGTGCATGTTGCCGCAGATCGATTGGATATCAAAAGAGTGACATTATCAGAAATTTTGCGTTCAGACAAAATACAAAACCAATACGGTCATACATAAAGTAGATTGGGTGTTTTACTTACATAGCTTTGTTATTAGTCAACTTACGTTGCAAATTACATTGATAATCCAAATTTCTTTTTTAACATTGAACTATTGAATTCATGGTACAGAAATGCGAAACACAACAAATTACTTGTTTGTTATGACCTGATTCATCGAATACAAATCATATAGGACATTAATCGTATAACCAATTAATAAAAGTTCATGCGTTTAAGTATTTAAACCTGATCCAACTAACCAGAAAAAAGCGAGATTGCCTGACCCAGCTAACAGTCAGAGTTTTCCTCCTGCAACTGTTACATCCGCAAGGAGCAATGGATTTCCCATGTCAGAAGCAAGTAGGTACCAAATTTGAAACAAATAGTAACAGTAATCCTGTATATACAATTATATAACATTGTGCACTCCTTTTGGTTCAGATCTTAAAGGCCAAATCTGCGCTTTAACAATCACCACGTTGACATTACATTTTTTATTAAGAACGAGGAATATAAAGTGTACTGTGTAGAAGTATACATTTTTTAAATTTAGGATTCCAACAGAGGGTTTTCCATTTGTTAAGCGAAGTGAAAAACGCCGTGAATAAACTTGGGAAAAGATGTGAGCCAGAAGATTCCGATTTTCACCTAACGAAAGTTAGTGATCTGGACGACTTCAAAGAACTGGAGGCCAGGCTCGAAGATGAAGAAATGCAAAAACTCTTGGTGAGCATTTTAAACTAAAGCATTTTAAAATTGGACAGAAGCAAAACATTTTGTGACGTCATCTTGCATCTAACTCTAATACCTTAGCATTGTTTTCTACTAATTAACAAACATTTAGCGTGCGTATATACGTACTATAGCAGAAGTCGATGGCATCTTTCTTATTTATTTTCAGTACACTAGCATCTCATGTAGCTACATCATTGGTGAATCAATATACTATGTGTTACTTTTCGTAAGATTGTTGTATAAACTAGAGACGCAATCAAATTGTTTTCATATCTATTGTACGATCGAATGAATTATTTTTTCTAGGAAGCGTTTTAAAGAACCATTCAACAACAGAGGCAGAAATAGAGCAGGCTATTATAGCCTTGCTAAAGTATGCTCCGGATAGAGCTGGAGGAGGCGGGCGAAAAGAAACCTGAACAGTCTAGTGACAGAGTCACGTTGTCAGAAATTATTTCCGTTTGAAATTATTTCCGAGTCACATTGTTAGAAATTATTTCCGACTCACTCTCGCCGCTCTATCAGCTCATAATTATACGACTCGAGTTTGTAGAATAACTGCTAAATATACCTTTTTATTTACATCAGTCTGTCGTCAACGTTGTTTCTACGTTTCTAATTTTACGTTGATCCAATTGCATTTTCAACCTTCATTCAACGTGTAAACAACGTCTAAATAAGACGTTTATTTAGCATTGTTTCTCGACGTTGTTTCAATGTCAAAAAATAAACGTTGATCCAATTTGCATTTTAAACCTTCATTCAACGTCTAAACAACGTTTAAGTAAGACGTTTATTTAGAGTTGTTTCTCAACGTTGTTTCAATGTCAATGAATAAACGTTGATCCACTTTGCATTTTCAACCTTTATTGAACGTCCGATAACGTCTTACATGACGTTGTTTCCACGTTGAATCAACGTCGTTTTGCCCACTGGGTAGTCTCAACAACTTGCAGCAAGACTGTCGAGCGCATCAAGCCTGATGCAAGTTGAGAAAATCAGACTTGCTGCAAGTTGATTTTTTCAGGTTTGCTGCAAGCATAGTCAATCCAGACATGGTCTGGAAACCCGGCGAACTTCAAATCGTTTATAATGAGCTATCGTTTTATGTTGAGCTGGCTTCACCGTGTACAAATCTTTTGAAATTTTGCTTATTAATATTTCAATAGTACGGTTGAATGCTTCGGCGAGGCAACGCTATTGGACGATTGCTTCATTATACCAAAAATTCATTGTCTTCACCGTGCACAAGTCTGAATAAACACGAACAAAAAGATAGAACAAAGTCGCTGGCCGAGTCTCCAGACCATATCTAGATTGACTTTGCAGCAAGTCTGCGATAACAACTTGCAGCAAATCTGATTTTCGCAAATTGCGTCAGGCTTGATGCGCTCGATAGAGTAGACTTGCTGCAAGTTGATGATTTCAAACTTGCTGCAAGTTGACATTTTCAGATTTGCTGCAAGTTGATATCACAGACTTGCTGCAAGACTGAAACCACAAATTGCAGCAAGTTTTTTGAAAGCATCAGTGCTGATACAAGAGAATCTTGCAGATGGGCGGATCTAGGATGTTTTCATACCTTTGGGCAAAATTTTCGTAAGATGACCACGCCCAAGTGAATATTCGCAGGTTCTTTATCGTCGTACCCCCCCCCCCCATCCGAAAAGACACAGACAAACACATTTCAACCATTAATAGGATATTGCATTTTTAATCGTGATAGATGGATTTATCCCAAGGAACCCACAATGTATTGTCAACTTGGCTAGATAAATAAAAGACTAATCTCTATATTGTAAATACACTATATTACAATTGACAATCACATTACTCACCTCAAGGCAGCATAAAATGTGCTCTTGTCTCTTCGCACATGTTCTGACACAAAGGTTGTCTCAGCCATATTAGAGAGTTTACGATTCGCAACGCGACATGCTCGACAACGCAATGTAACTTTTCAGCTTTAAAACAATCGCTGAGCATTTTGATATAATAATATTTCAATGCTACTTCAAATAGTCTTAAGCACTGCAACGTTTGACCCTTAAAAACTGGGTTAAATAAACCGCTCTGAAAATCACAATTGGCTCCCGCGTTGCTCTAAGGACGCGATAATCCTTGGTTTAATGTCGTGTTGAGAACGACAACGCCGTTGAGAATTCCTCTGGGACCATAAACCACTCACAGTTTGAACAAATTTGCTTGTTTTTAAACTGCGTGGTCGAGCTGCCTCGTCGCAGATCGTAAACTCTCTAATGTCGCAGTACAACGACTTTCCAATCAAAGGAAAGTGTTCTCCCGACTTAAGCATTCCAGTGCTAGCAAGCCGTAAAGACAATTCGGTGTAAACTTTCCTCAAAACATCGAGACAGTGAACTTACTGTATATGAAACGCGAATGTTCGTGTTCAGTTCCGAGCAATATTATACCGGATTAGATCAATGAATTTATTAACGTTGACTCGTATTATAAATTTACAGTAAAACTACACCTCATTAGTAATTCAAGAATGTCAGAGATTTTATACCTTAGGCAGGCGCCTAACTTGCCTAACACTGGATCCGCCCTGCTGCAAATTGAATGATATATAAGTTGCTGCAAATTTGCAGTGAAAATCAGACTTGATGCGACTTAACATTTTAATGCGGCAAGTCATTGGAAAAACTTGCTTGTGAATAACAAGTCTTGTCAAAGCTACAATCTTGGACAAAATTGTTGAGACACATGAGCGATCATATGTCATTTTCGGGAGGTCACGTATCATTCTATTTGCCCCCCCCCCCCACCCCCAATTCAATGTTGTTGATATGATACCTATGCTTCGGACATGCGGCTGTCGAATTTTGTCAACATTGAACTGGGGGAGGGGGGGGGGTTTACAACAAAAATTGTGAGCATTTAAATCAGTCGAGAGGGGCACGCGTATCTTGTCTTCAAAATTTCAATGTGTCTCAACAAGTTTTGTCCAAGATTGTAGCCTGTATTTATATATTAGGGCTGACAGACCTGACCTAACAGTCGTCAGCGTAAAATAATTGAAATCTATCCTCGAACATTGGTTGGAAAATGTTAAAAATACGTAAGAAAAACTATTCTTGATATTTAAAATGAAGCGGCACTAAAATTAAATTTTCGCTGCAGTGACTTTATTTATTTTTGTTAATGACAAATTGTCATTGATTGGCTTTTAAAGTTCAAGAACAATCTAACAGCCAATCAAATCAGGATCAGACCGTATTCGTCATTTTTTGACAAACAGCAAGCAACAGCAAGAAAGATATTTAAAAAAACAACAGAAGATGTCAAGTCTTTGAAAGGTTGAATAGAGACTGAAGCGAAAAAATAGAGGTACAGTTAAAGTATATTTCTTTACTTGGTGTATAGATGGGAGTTTAGACTAAAAATGACATTTTAATCATGTTTCTTACCATTTTCATTGGCGAAAAGACATTTCGTGTTTCGGATATTTATAAAGACATTCAACAGTATCCCAGCGAAAACGACGAAGAAAAGTCAAGCTTGCATGTGGCACGAATGCACCATACATAAGGTAATTGTCATCTCAACGTGTTCTTTATTTAAAATGTGTACAAGTTAGAATAGCTCTAATAGTGTTGAGAGCATTTGCGAAAAGCAGGTCGTTTCGGTACTTTTGTTGTTTTTTGTGCAGTTTTGATAATGCATGCATCTATAAAATAAATTTCTGCGTCAATATATATAATATAATTGACTAAAATATAAAATACTTAGCTAGAAAAGTTTCAAACTTTACAGTACTATCCACGGAGATTAATAATTCTATTTGAAATTTCTCTGTAGAATTTTAAGGAATTAAAAGTGATGCATATGATCTTGGACTTGACCATCCTACGCAAGTGAAGTATTGACATTATATGGAGGAACATACTAAAAAATCGACAGCGTCGAATAAAGACGAAGACTGTGCTAATATGACAATGTTTTAGCTAGCCTGCTGATAATAAAGTGGTTCTTAGCGGTTTTTAATGTTAAAGTGCCTATCCGGTAGTCAGGGAATTTGCAGATTTTAATAGTTTAGGTGATTTTAAGAAGATTTGCAATATATTTTACAAGTCGAAAATTTGATCTTCATGTACTTTTGGGGGCCTGAAGTGGGCGATTTTTCAAAATACCGTGAGCATAAAAAAACTGGGGCGAGTATGATCCTGTGACGTCAAATCGGGAACACGCATTGATAACAAACTAGTATTCTATACTACAGAGAGTGTTGAAGTATGTTTTGATCGAATTTTTTGCGGATTCTACGGTACTTTTCCTTTGAATTTCGACCGGAAAAGTGTCTTCAAGCTTCACTGATTTAAATGACAGCCAAGCCGAATCAGAAAACAATTTTGTCGCGAGTTAAATGATGGATGTTGAAGATGACATGGGAGAATGACAACAGATGTGTCAGGGAACTAGGGCTAGATGGTCAATCAGAGGAAAAATTCTACGGTTTCGCCTCGATGGATGTGTTACTTTTGAAGTATTATGAGCTACAAATTAGGATTTTAACGTCTAGCAGTAGCGGTATAGAAAAAATTAACCGAAAGAAGTGCAAAATACACAGTGATGAAAACAGGTAAATAGATAATTTAATATGTTTTTATATAGTTTACAGTACATGGGTCCCAATATATTTATGTCAAATGCCAGACATTTATTCTATACTAGACATATTGAATTGCTAGACAATCAATCTGAAGGCCACAACACCTGATCACCTATCTCCAAACATTTGCTGTAACATGTACTGATTCATGGATATTCATTTATTATACAGTATGATTTATGGATTGAAAAACATCATTGCTATTTGCTACATACAACTATGGAAAGCCACTATGCTGAGGATAATGTCGCATTTTAATTTGTATATTTATTTGGTAATAATGAAATAAAAAGTGGCTGTTTATTTTTAAAATTGCCCAAAGTGTAAACATTATAGACAACATTTCAGTATTTTCAGAGGTAGCTATTTTTATTTGTGATCATGATAGTATTTGTACACTGTCCACTCTGCTTTAAATTTATTGTTTAGATCACGCTTGGCAAAAATGCATGCAAAATCGCCAATATGCGATATGCATATCCAGCGGTTATTCAAGTGAAAATATCCAATATTGGCTGCCTAGATGAAGTAGTTCGCTTCATTCTTTCAAAATGGCGAACCACTGCTAAAAACGCAATAAAGCATAAAACCCAATATTTTGCCAAATGATACAAAATTTGGCGAAACTAAATAGAAGAGATGTGCTACATGAATTGTGAGCATTTTACTGTTGACGGACTATGGCGTGACAGTGAGCTACGCCATGTTTTTCTTCTGTGAAGACTGTTGTGGTTGTATTCTGAAGTGAATCTGAATATAATGTGCAAGTTTTAGCAAAATCTATTCAGGATATTTGTGGAAAAAAATTTTGTTTACAAGTTTTTACCTGTTGGGTATTCTCGAAAAGCAGTCATGAAAAGAAATAGCTCGCTGAATTGCGCATTTGGGTCATAAAATGTAGGATTGAAATGACATGTATGAATTTGTAAACAAAATTTACCTATACATTATGAAGTATAGCCATCAAAATATAAAGTAAAGCAAGGAAGCTTTCCATTTTCATCCTCGCAATTACATATGAAATATTATATAAATGTACATATGGCATACGAACAGTATGGTTGGACAATAGGCACAGTAATCTTGTGCTGTGTGAGATGTCTTGATAATACAACAACTCTGATGTTATAGCAAGTAACAATGCTCAAGGGAAAAAAGAAACCTGGGTGAGTGGGAAGTTCTTAATGACCTACCTTACTTCATTCCTTTTTCGTACTTAAATGCAATAAATGTGGATAACACCTGCTATTCCCCAACCATTCCCCTTGCCCACCAAACTCAACACATGATCAGACAATTATGGAAAAATTCTCAGACTTTTACCTATTATATACTGTTTAGTAACTAATTTATTAGGTGTCAGGATGTACAAGTGTCTTGTTTATAATCAATACTTTTAGTGTACAGTAATTCATATAATGGTTGTAATTGGTCTATTTTACAATTATATATTATGTATTATATACAATGTCTTTTACTGTTTTAGTTTACTTTGTATTCTCATTGGTTTGGACTTTTAGTATGCATAAGCAAGATAAAAACTCTTTCCTTGACAAGTAAAGTGAGTCTTTATCATCCATTGGGCTCAAACAACAAAGATTGGGTTTGCTAATTGACTATGATGAAAGATCATAACATTCACAAATAGATTTGTACAGCAATAGAGTGAGTAATGAACAGTATGGCAGCACTATATAGCTTTACAAAGTGCAATTCCATACATGCATTGTGTTGACAGATCCTTGAGTTAGGCTATTCTACAATGCCCTCTCCCCTTTCCACTTCTTTGATCCACTGAAATTGATCTATTTCTGGCCATTGTTTAGTACTGTACAATGCAAGTAAATGGGCCCAAATTTATTGGCACATGATTAATTGTGAAGGAAAGAATTTTTATGTCAATCAGCAAGTGACACATGCTATTAATTTTATTTGTTGACCAAATTCAGTGCCCCCTTTTCCTCATTCAGTAATATTGTTTAACATTAGAAAAGGCAAAATAATATAATAGTATGCATTGGAGCACATCAAAAGCACTTTTGTGCTGCTATATCTATGAAATTGCCCTTTCAAGTATTTCATTAATTGTTCTTGGAACTGGCTGGCAAAGGCCTCCACATACTATTAATTTTATTTGTTGACCAAATTCAGTGCCTCCTTTTCCTCATTCAGTAATATTGTTTAAGATTAGAAAAGGCAAAATAATATAACAGTATGCATTGGAGCACATCGAAAGAACTTTTGTGCTGCTATATCTATGAAATTGCCCTTTCAAGTATTTCATTAATTGTTCTTTGAACTGGCTGGCAAAGGCCTCACATACTATTAATTTTATTTGTTGACCAAATTCAGTGCCCCCTTTTCCTCATTCAGTAATATTGTTTAAGATTAGAAAAGGCAAAATAATATAACAGTATGCATTGGAGCACATCAAAAGAACTTTTGTGCTGCTATATCTATGAAGTTGTCCTTTCAAGTATTTCATTAATTGTTCTTTGAACTGGCTGGCAAAGGCCTGCTTGGATTGAGAGCACACATAGGTTGTGGTAAAGACTTTTGCTGCCAGCTGATGTAGTCAGGTAAATAATGACCTAAAGAAGACAAACCCAGTGTCACTCTGGTGTGTCAGCAATCAAGATGCAATGTAGTGATGAGCTGACTGCCTGACGTGTGTGATTTTAATAAAAGCACACACACACAGGATGAATTTTCCATGTTGCTGCTGCAGTGTATTTAAAAACAAATCTGACCCTTTCCCCGTTTTAGGTAGTAAAATAAGATGACATGATTTCTTAATAACACATTTGGAAATTAAGTGTCAACACACATCTCAATCACAGACTCTGTCACTTTATGTATAATAAAACTAAATGTATTGGCCAGCTCGTGAATTCTTTACATGATACAAAAAAGAGCTGAAATACTTTGTAATACTACCATAGAACTGGAAAAATGTCGCGTAAGTATTTACTACCAAATGTGGAAGGCCAGTATTTTAAAATAGAAACAATACGTAAAAATATAATTTGCCTAAATGTACAAAGTACAAACAAATAGACATATAGTCATACAAGAGAAATCTGTCAGAACATGGGCCTGATTACCGATAAATAACACCTAACAGTTTATTTACCTCTTAATCTAAATGATTTATCCAGTATCCTCTGTTTTTTGCTTTCTTTGACAGTCTTTATATCCGTTTCTCTACTTCATATGTGTGCAGACAATCAATTGTTATTACTGGAGTTCCAGGTATCACCCGTAAAACATGCCTTTTTTTATGACTTTATAAAACAAAACTTTGAAAACAAAAAACATACGATTTTAAGTTCCCATCTTAACTTTAAAAATACGCAAAAATTTTTACGATCGGAGTAAAAATCAAAAAGATATAACTAGCCGAAAATTGCGAATTTTTTCGAAAATTCGCAATTCACCCGATTCGCGCACGCACCCTCGAAGAAAAATTCGTTCACAGAAAGGGAAACAACGTAACCATAGCAACTTTGGTATCAAAATTATCCTCGTAATTCCCCCTTTCAAATTCACTAGGTTTCCTATACTCCCCGACAACCCTAAACTTCTAGCACCGCTCGAAATATTGCGCAATTTTAGAAGACACATTAGTCACCAGTCTCCGGTTAATTTACGCACGGACGGCAAAAAATTGGGACATTTTGAATTGGCGATTTTCCATACATTTTTGCCAAGCGTGGATAGTGAGAGCTCCTATGGTTTTGTGTTCATATATGTATTTGCAAGTAGATATACAGTGTATATACTATATTTATACAATTTTCCATTTCCTATTCAGGCACCTGTACAAACACCCACTCTAGAAGATGCACAAGCAAAGCTATGTTGCAGAACATGTGTTAATCCAATGAAGGGCCACAAAAAAGACTCAGAAGTGTCCACAGAATCAACAGTAGAATTTAATACTTACTATATAGTATATAATAATTCAATTTAATAATAGGATCTGATATCACCAACATTACTGTATATATTGTATGTCTTTTGGGGGGGGGGTTTCAACACCTTTACTACATTGTATTTATTTCAATTTTCAAAATAACCTATTTCACAATAATGTAATTTTATTTTATACATGGAAATGTAAAACAGAATATCTTGAAAATCTAAGTTAGTATAATTAAACAGGAAGTAAAGTTTGTTTAGTGCACCTAACATTGTATGAGTGACAGGGCATGGTTCTTCATTCATATTTTTTTTCGATATTGAATATATATTTTGATAATTATATAAAAGATATCAAATATTTTTTTCAAAATATATCCCATCAAAATTTTGCCTTTTTCATACATGATTAATGTGGTAATTACTTTTAAATTCCATGGCAACGATCTCACAGTTGGAATTTAAATTTAATTGCCTATTGTTTGAACCAAAATATGTAAATAAACATGCTCACATTTATGCACACATCAGGTGCCCTAAACAGACATAACTTTATTTTTATTTTTCTTCATTCTTGTGATCTTGTCCCCAAAAACATATGGCATATTAGATTTTCAAGTTGCACTTATTTGAATATTATTTGCTCTAAATGTTCTTAATAGCTCTTGTCAATAATATTGTACCTGTATATATTAAAAGATTTTCAGTTGTGTTTTCCTCATTGTTCATCATCATAACCTTGAAAATCTTTTCCTCCAAATTTACTCCATATCGTATCATAATCACATGCAGGTAAAGGTATTCTTCTTTTGCCAAGAAAGTTGTACACAAGTTGTATATACTGTTTGAATGCAACACTCCGAAGATATCTAGAAAGTTAAATACCTGAGTGTTTATTACCTAATAAATATACCTGTTATATGATAATATACACATATATATACATGATATATGCACAGTGAATATAACTAAATTGTGTTGTTGCCAAGCATAATGTACATTATATGCTATATACTGTAACACATCCTTGAAACTCAAATGGATGTGACTTATGTCTAATATTTGTCTGGTATTTGACAAAAACGTTTTGTAAATATCTAGCATTTGACAAAAACGTTTTGTAAATATCTAGTATTTGACACAAAAATCTCTTGACAATTTTATATAATAACATATTGGGACATACCTGTTTTCATCACTGTGTATTTTGCACTTTTTCGGTTAATTTTTTCTATATCGCTCCTGCCAGAGGTTAAAATCCTAATTTGCAGCTCATAATACTTCAAAAGTAACACATCCATCGAGGCGAAACCGTAGAATTTTTCCTCTGATTGACCATCTAGATTTGAGTTCCCTGACACATCTGTTGTCATTCTCCCAATAATAAACATTGTCATCTTCAACTTCCATCATATAACTCGCGAGAAAATTGTTTTCTGATTCGGCTTGGCTGTCATTTGGATCAGTAAAGCTTGAAGACACTTTTCCATTTGAAATTTAAAGGAAAAGTACCGTAGAATCGGCAAAAAATTCGATTAAAACATATTTCAACACTCTCTGTTGTATAGAATACTAGTTTGCTATCAATGCGTGTTCCCGATTTGACGTCACAGGAGCATACTCGCCCCAGTATTTTTATGCTCACGGTATTTTGAAAAATCGCCCACTTCAGGCCCCCAAAAGTACATGAAGATCAAATTTTCGACTTATAAAATATATTGCAAATCTTCTTAAAATCACCTAAACTATTGAAATATGCAAATTCCCTGACTACTGGATAGGCACTTTAATGTTTTAATAGATCGTAGTTTTTATGCTAATGGCGTACTACTATTTTTACATAATGTTTAATGTTAACGTAATAAATGACAAATGTATATGAGTATATACTGTAATTCAGATAAAATAAAGCAATTCATTTATTTCCTGTGTTCTTTTTAATGTTTTTTGTCAATATGATATCCAGGCCTGATTTCGACAACTTGTAACAAGTCTGCAGTTTGCAACTTGCAGCAAGTCTGCAGTTCACAATTTGCAGCACGTCTGCAGTTCACAACTTCTAGCAAGTCTGCAGTTCTCAACTTGCAGCAAGTCTGTCGACAACTTGCAGCAGACTGGTTATCATCAACCTGGAGCAAGCGATGCGAACGCATCCTGATATCGGCTTGATGACCGTAACTTGCAGCAAGTCTGCAGCAGACTTGCTGCAACTTGCGCGTTTCTGGCTGTGTATACTGTCTTAAAAATAACAAAATTAAATATTTCTATTTTCGAATCTTCGATCTGTTATTGTCTGGGACTGCGCTGACCGCACAGTGGCTCCTTCAATTTCTGCCATCTTTAACTGGTTACATATTTCCAAAAGACCAAGTGACCAGTGTTTTCACAACTAAATTTTGATATTCCTTAGTGCAAGCTCCAAAACTCCTCTGATTTTCTCTATGTTTCTTAAAAATCAGACAAAATAAATCCTGCTTTTCTTATTTTAGTCCTCAGCAAAAAAACCCTTTTGGTATTATTACTTAACAGACAATTAATAAAAATTTGTCCCAAGACTAAGTAAACTTTGAATTTTTAATTTGTTACACATGCAGACTAAGTAAGGTCTATAACAGAATTTTTGTAACTAAGATGCTTGAACATAATTTAGCTACGGAAATGTACAAAATTTTTGTTACTGTAAGTGCAGCTTTCTTAAAGGTATATGACAGTCCCGTCTGCGCATGTTCGATAAATTTGTTGTGAGCAGCCTCCTCAATAAGTTTCCAGTCTCACATCGCGAAAGAACACGCAACCGCAAGAAACTTTCTATGTTGTATTGCAAGGAGCGATGGCGCTTAAAGGGAAATGGCAACAAATTTTTTTTATCTTCTCATTTCAAAGAGACTCCAAAACAATATATAGAAGTCGATTACAGAAATTTTACATCTGCCTTATTTCGTGAAATATCTTCATTTTAAATGTTAAGTTGTCCGCCATCTTGGATATTTGTGGATATGCACGATGCAATATACAGGGTACTTAACTTTACAAACTGTGTGTCAATGTACCTGAATAAGAGAGCTAATCACGCCTGGCATTTTGCACGCGAAAACGATCATTGGAAGTGAGACAATTTTTTTCGCAACCGCGCGTATAATTTTGGAGCCTGGTAGGGAATTTAATTATTGAAAAATTCCTTAAATTCGTCAAGCTATTTCTGCTGTATGGTGGCCCAAAAATGCCATTGAATTTTTTAATAAATTGTGTTAATTTAATTATATTCAGCAATTCATTTTTAAAAAATTTGATTTTTTTATGCATTTAATTTTATGATGGTTTCATTTATCTTTTATTGTAATTCATGACGGTTGTATTTACCTTTTATTGTAATTTATTTTTGTTTTATTTCCTGAACAAAGTTGAGTTTTAATTTTAAAATATTTCTCACCACGAACCCAAAACTGCCATAGTATACCACAATGCGTTGCGTGTACGCATTAATTTATTTTAAATTATTCGCGCGCGAAAGTATTAAAATCCAAAATGGCGCTTAGACAGAAATGGGAAGGGTTTGAAAACCGAATGAAAGCTAAACGCGAGATTAATTATAAAAGAAAGCAACAAGCAACGCCTAAAAAGGTAGACCATCTGACTGTGCAGAGATTAAGCTCTGATGTATCCGGAAAAGCGCAGAAATTTTCCAGGATTGGGCCCCGAGAATTTGTGTCTTATCCCCATGGCGATCTCACTATTGACAACATAAAGAAGGCATGTGAAACCCATTTCCTGTCTCAATTGAAAATGAATGTTGAATGTGACATTCTTGCCGGTGAACAAGGTCCTTCCTGCTCAAGTCTTGACCAAATTCCAAACCTGAAGCTGATCCATATTCGGTTTGTTGGTACAGCCATGAAGCGAGATTCGACTCAATCGTCCAGCTTTTCTTCTAAATTTCCGGCTGAATCTGAATTTGGTCGACCAAAAACTAAGAAAAGATGTGAACAGCCAGAACTTGTTGAGAGTAGCTCGTATCGATCGTCTCGAGCCAGGTCTGTTGAAGTGAGAATAGAAGGTAAAGAGAATTTAAATACTCGTTATCCAAAGAGTCTGTCAGTTACACAAATGATAAATTTGGGCAAAGTCGTGCGACAAAAGACAACCATTGCAGATGTGTACAAGTTTAATTTGGAAAATATGGCATGGTCCTCAGTCCCAGAAAGAGTTGAGCTGGTTATTGAAAAGGAGCCGTTTGCAGAGGGAGGGTTTCGGGAAGTGTTCAAGGCAAGAAGTCCAACTGCATGTTACAGTGACCATCTTTGGGTGGTTAAGAAGTACTTACCAATAATAACTCTACAGTCAATCAACCAACTGGGACAAACGATAGAAGAACACACAAAGAAAGCAGTCCAAATGCAGTTATTGGCAAAAAACATAGCTCACTCTATGTATCTAAAGGTATGAGATTGGTGGCAGTAAATATTGCTTTTGCTTAATAAGGTCAAATTCTTGGTAAAATTTCTGTCTTTGCGAGGTCGTTTAATGACCAACCTGGTTATGATTATTATAATCACAATTTGTACATAAATATTTATATTTTTATTAAGGTAAAAGAATTTTGTCAACATCAATTTGGAAAGTGCTTTAAATATACAGATATCTAAATGGATCAAATGATGAATGTAAGAAAGCTGAATGTTTGGCTCATTATTCGCATGAGAAGTCTTCAGAAAAATTAATGCTTTTGGACATTCAAGGTAGTATGTACACCAAGATGCTCGAGCAAGGCACAATCCAACCGTCAGTAAGCCCCTGGGCGGCACCAGTAGTACTAGTTAAGAAGAAAGATGGCACCGAACGATTCTGCGTTGATTACCGCAAACTAAATAGTGTCACCCGAAGAGATTCGCATCCTATTCCTCACGTACAGGATACTCTCGAATGTCTACATGGTGCTTCCTACTTTTCATGTCTGGATCTTCGGTCAGGCTATTGGCAAGTTGAAGTTGATGACGAGTCCAAACCGAAAACTGCTTTTACCACCCATAATGGTCTATTTGAATTCCGCAAGATGCCCTTCAGCCTCGCCAACGCTCCCTCCACATTTCAACGCCTTATGCATGCTGTCCTTCGCGGTCTCCAGTATGATATCTGCCTAGTATATCTCGACGATATCATTATTTTTTCGCGAGCCTTTGATGATCACTTACAACATTTAAACGACGTTTTCAGCAGGCTTAGGAATGCCAATATCAGACTTAAACCTACTAAGTGTTCATTTGCATGCTCCGAAGTGGAACATCTAGGCCATTTAGTCTCCCGAGACGGTATCCGCATAGATCCAAGTAAGATCAAGGCAGTTGAAGAGTTCGCAATTCCACGATGTACTAAGGACGTTCGCACGCAGCTTTCTTGGTTTAGCCAATTACTATCGGCGATTTATCAAGAACTTTGCAGCCATAGCTGCGCCACTTAATAAACTTACTGGTAAGTATGTTCAATTTTCGTGGGACTCTGAGTGTGATATCGCTTTCTCTACTCTGAAATCTGCTCTTACTTCAGCACCTATCTTAGCTTATCCCGATTTTTCCATTCCGTTTGAATTGCACACCGATGCATCTTCTACAGGAATTGGTTTTGCTCTCTGTCAGACTCAGGGTGGCCGTAATCGTGCTATAGCTTATGGTTGACGGGATCTGAATTCTGCCAAACGCAATTGCAGCACTACTAAAAGAGAGGCACTCGCCGTAGTTGAAGGAATCAAAAAATTTCATAATTACTTTTATGGTCAGAAATTTACCATTTATACTCATCATAATGCGCCTCGTTGGTTAATGTCCATCAAGGATCCCAATGGTCGCTTAGCACGATTGGCCCTGTTTATCTAGCAGTACGATTTCACTATTGTTTACAAAGCGGGAAGCGAGAACTCAGACGCTGATGCACTATCTCGTCGTTGTTATACCACAACTTCTACCCTTAATGCTTATGAGTCAGCTGGCGTCCCAGTTTACCGGATTCGTGATTTTCAACGAAATGACGCTGAGCTCGCTGATCTTATTTCTTATATTGAAACGCAGCAGCTGCCAGCCAATCAGAATAAGGCACGTTCCTTCCTTTTACAGGGTGACAAATTTTACCTAGATGACAACGGCCTACTTTTCTTGCTTTGGACACCTCGTAGGCGTAGACCGCAAGCAGTTTATACACAACTAGTTATTCCTGAGGCATTAAAACATGAAAGTCTAGCCTGGGCCCACGATGATATTACCGCTGGTCACCTTGGAGCTCAGAAAACTTACGCTAAGATCCGTACGCGCTACTACTGGAGAAACATGTTTCGAGATATCGATCGATGGTGTAAGAGTTGTGTTGATTGTGCCATGAAAAAGTCGCCTCGCAATCGTTATCGCGCACCACTTCTCCCTATACCTGTAGAAAATGGTTTCGTGTTGCTGTCGACTGTTTAGGGCCTTTTCCCTGTTCCAATGCCGGAAACCGCTACGTTGTCGTCTTCACTGAATATTTAACTGGGTGGCCTGAAGCATTTGCTGTTCCAAATATCGACGCTCGAGCTATCGCGAACCTTCTCGTGGAGAAGATTCTGGCACGTCATGGGGCTCCGCGGACTCTTCTTTCCGACAGAGGAACTAACTTTCTCTCTACTTTAGTACGGTCAGTATGCGATCTACTTAGCACAAAGAAAGTAAACCCGACTGCGTACCATCCTCAAACAGACGGTATTGTTGAACGCTTCAACCACACCCTCAGCCAGTCCATATCTATGTACGTTAGTAGTGACCAAAAAGATTGGGACAGCCACTTAGCAGCAATCCTTTTTGCATACCGTGTTAGTCCTCACGATACAACTGGTGAGAGTCCTTTCTTTCTTCTTTATGGTCGCGAACCTCGACTACCTGTAGATGTCAGCCTTTTACCTCAACGAAATGAGTCGAACTCGATACACGAACATCCTGCACGCATCGTACAAACTATAGAAGAAGCCCACGCTATTGCTCGTGAAAACATTCAACGTGCTCAGCAGAAGATGAAAGAGATTTATGACCGCTCTGCTCGTGACCCCAAATTCATGATTGGTGATAAAGTAAGGGTTTACACGCCGAAAACAAAGAAAGGATTGTCGCGTAAACTCATGCACCATTGGCACGGACCATATCGCATTGTCGAAAAATGCTCTCCTGTCCATTACAAATCACGAACATGCGACAACCGTCTCGTGTCTGACACCGTGCACGCAAACCGGATCAAACCATATTTTAGTCCTGACCTGCGCCCAGGTAACACACTCGAGGGAACGCCATCTAATTCCGATCATGCTATTCCAGATGAAGAGTTACCTGCCGATAGCTTTAGTGATTACCACCCCATGCAACACGCACGGGACGCCCAACATGAGCCAGCCGCCTCAGACACACCAGATTCACTAGATACTTTGTATAATATCGAACAAGTACTTAAACACCGCACACGCAAGGGTAAGAAACAAATTCTAGTTAAGTGGGAAGGGTATGGTCCCGAACATAATTCATGGGTCGACGAGACGGACGTTTTACAAACAAACAACAATTAACAACGACAAACTGACAATTCTCTGCTTTCCCTGCTCGGATCTTTTGACTGAAATTGTAGGGTGTTCGCGCTTTTTATTGTCGATGCGACTTTCTTTTTCCCACTCGACGAATAATTTAGCTCGATTTTTTTCCGTTCTCCGCCGGAGTGATAAATAATAGTTATGATATTGTAGTGATTATGGTATGATCTGTTTGTCATTTGTGGAAAGAGAATGGTGAGAGTGTCCTGCCCTTGTTCATTTGTGTACAGTAATAATCAGTCTGTAGTTTTGTTGTTATGTTTTGTTTTGTCCTGCCCATGACACAACCAAATACGTCATTGTCCATCTTTCCGGTTCTTGTCTTCGTCGGCATGTCTTGCGAACTAGGGATAGTATTTGTCCGCACCTGCAGATATTATATGACCAAGAACAAATAACGAACAAATGAAGATCAACAGTACCATCACGAGCATTACACAAGAAGTTAGAGAAAGTGCAATATTCTGGCTGAAGAGAAAAGGATAAACACTTTATTGTGGAACTTTCTAGCTATGTTTCAATGAAAACCAGGAGGTTTTCAACTAAAGAAGGGAGATATATAATACAGTATTTGCAACAGGACACCATTTAATATAATTAAGATATGCACACGCACGTAGCACGCACAGTGAACCATTGATCGGTGTCAGACAATAAACAAAGAAACATTGTAGCACAGAAGGGATAAAAACGATTGCACGCACGAATTAGATATAGTATGACAGTTGAGCATAATAGTTGAAGAGTTAACGAAAGAACGATGAGATAGAAGAAGTATATAATAAATGTTACAAGATATTGAAGATTGGTCTTACATGCATGTTATCTTGGATTAATGATTGAAGCTGTCCCCATAACGGCCCGACGATCCCGTTATAAAAAACAAGTCACGCATTGACTGTAGACAATTGTCAAATGGCTTTGATTTGCTTGTCACTGAAATGGCGTCAGCTTCGCGTCTGTCGTCTAATAGATCACTGTTCTCGACCAATGAAAAGCTAGAATGAACTCTGGTTATTATATGTAATAGCAAATAAAAAACGAGAAGCCGTTTATTATATTTAGACAAAATATTCAGAAATGTTAGGAGGATTGACTCCAAAGTATTGTGAAGTCATTGAACCATACAAGCAACAACGTGCACTGTGCAAAAGAGCACAAACAATGTACATTTTCCCAACACCACTGAGCTGTACTTTTAAGTTCTTTTTAAAATCGACAAACTTAAAGTAATTGATAATGTCCCCGAAAATTCATTCTACTGAAACCCGGACCCTGCTCATAGCAGTATTCCATTCTCGTTGGGCTTGTGTCACATTCGCTCCTTTAAATGGTCCTTGTAGTTGGGGACGATGGGGATAGGCAGAGTCTCCATATATACATAAAATACGTCCGTCAGGTGGGACGTGCAGCTCTTCCAATTTGTTGTACAGCCTAGATTCTGCTAACATTGAACTGTCATGTTTCTTTCCTTCTACTGGCCCATACAAATTTGCAACAAGCCCATTTAGAACTGCCAGTGATTGAAATTTAATGGCATGGACTTTTTTGTGGCCATTATAGAGCCCTCTTTGGTTTTTTCCTGGTCGAGAAACGGGCCGGACAGTACCGTCAACAAAACCGAAGCAATTATCGATCGCTCCACTTTTTTGGTGCACAGCATCAGAAAACTTTATCAAGTTTTGGAAAGATAGCCATTCTTGATTAAAAGTTGACAAGAGGTGACTCCAAGTCGTGTAAATGTGATCCATAACTAAATTGCTTATCATACATAACTGTGGAACAGGTCGAGCAAATTTGGGTATCATGTCCAGGTCCGACATGGATAAGCGAAACGTTTTAGAAATATGCACATGCCTTCAACTTTATCAACCTTAACGCCGTTATAACATGTTATTTAAAATGTCCGGCAATCTCATTATATCAGCTAAATTGTAAATGTCGTTCTTCCAAAAGCGAAATTCTGCCAAACACTCGTCATCGCAAAATTTGTCTAAATCGAATTGCTCGTAGTTCCAGCATGGAAAATCTGGGCTTTTTGCCGTATTTAAATCGTACAATAGAAGAAACTCTTCGTCATCAATCAAACCATCATAATTAGCATATAAAAGAAGCTCTCGAACATCTCTTAATCTTGGCATCTCGAAAGAAAACTGTTTTAATTTGTTTTTCGTTTAATATTTTTGTGTTATGAACATTTTGGCGCGAAATTCGAGGCGGCGTTTTGCTGAGTCGAATTCGTAAAGTGAATCTGACACAGAACGACGCCATGACATCATGGTGTCGGCGTCGTGAGAAAACAGACCGATCGTAAACTCCCTGATATCACGTTGTCGACGTCGCGACGTTGTTTCAACTGAATATCAACGTTGAAACAATGTCGTGTGCCCATTGGGTAGTCAGACTTGATATAAACAAGCTTGCTGCAAGTTTGTGTCAAATTGCAGCAGGTCTGCAAACAACAATTTGCATCATGCCTGATTTTAACAGGTCTGCGGCAACTTGAGGAATTCATCAGGCTTGCTGCAATTTGTTGACAAGTTGCATCAGGCCCGGGTAATATCAACAACTTGCAGCAGGCCTGTGGCGTTTCTGGCTGTGTAAGACATAGCCAGTTAATACTAAAAGGCCTACTTCATGAGTACTGGTTTTTGTGACAATATTGCTGTTTTAGTATAAATTGCAAGGTGTTTACAAATAATAATTGAAAAACTTTACAAAAAAAATCGCTTCAAATTCATTGCTGGAAGAAAAGCAAAAATTTAAAACCTATCTATTTACTGGTCATTGACTATCACTTTGGAGACTTCACGACAGTTTTCCAATATGGCAGCTTAGTTAATTTTTGCTTGCATTTTGCCGGGAAATTATTTTCTTTAAGCTCTTTAAGCGGGAAATAATAATATTTTTAGGGTCAGGTAGCCTAGTCTTAAAAAAAAGCGAATAAAAATTTTCCGCTGCCAATATCCTTTACAGTCGATTTCAGCAAACTTTTCACCGTAATATTGTATATTGTTTTGAAACAGCTTTTGTTTTGAAACCGGCTTGCAAGTTGAGAAATGAACTTTTGAACTTCGCATCAAGCTTTCAAACTTTGCCACGATGTTCGGATATTACTGTGAAAATTTAGCTGAACTCGACTTTAAGGCAATATGAACGAATGGGCAAGTAAAACCTGTAGAGTCTAGTCACTAGTAATATGGAATGTTATGTATACAATAGCTTAACTACTATGGGTCCATGCCGGGAAAGCCCAGGGCGCAGTTAGAATGTAAAAGTGTAAAAGAAGTAAAACTTTGGAAAAAAAAGAAAATAGTAATAGGGACTAATTAACCGAGTGCGAGGTCTGTACGGGAAAGTATTGCTTTGCAATAAAAACCTCACGCAATACTCTCCCTTACAGAACGAGCAAACGAGGTTAATAATGGATTTACTATATGGCTTTGCGTTTGATCGCCATTTGTTGTGACTTTCTAGAAAAGACCAAAAAACGCATTCGCTGCTAAACGTTCAGCCGTATTTATTTGGGTCATTTGTTTGTTCAGGATAGTAAAACTCGCTCGGGGAGTAATTTTCGTCATCATAATACGGAATAATAAGTTTCAGTTTCCTTCAAAATTCTATTTGTGCAATGTTTACACGAGCGGGCAAGATAAATATCTTGAGCGGGCAAGATGACTTTTCCCGGACCGCTAATCAACCAATCAGTGCGCATCATTTGTCTCAGCCAACTAATAAAACAGATTAAAACTGTTCGACACGCACATTTGTCATGTCGTCGCTTTTGCAAATAAGAAAATTTTGATACATAAAACATTTAAAATTTCACGTATTTGAGCCTAGACTTTCAGACAATTTGAGTTGTGTTGAGTTTTCAGCACTTTCAGGTTGATAGAATGATGGCATGTAAGCCAGTCAATTTTGACTCAAAAAAAACATGTAGTTTGCATTTGCTTTGTAACATCGTGTTTGAATCTCACCCAAAATTCAAAACTCAAAGACTCAAAACCTCAACTTACCACGAGTTGAGGGATCTGGGACGGAATAATCACCATTCTGAGCGATTGCAAACGGAATGATGAAGAATTCAAAATGGCGGGAGATTATTTAAAGCGTGTCGAAAGAGTGAGAATTAAAATGGATTTTATAAAAAAACTGCGTGTCAGAGGAGAGGCAAATTTTCAGATCCGAACTCAGTGAACTCTATAACTACTGGAACGATAACTCCAGATAAAAACCCTACGTTTGGGTGAAGCCAAGATAGCGGCAACAACAACAAATGTCGTAAACAGTCTTAGTACTATTTTGCCGAGGTATTTGCTATTTTTAAAAAAGACTGTATCGCAAACTAGGTTATAAGTTCATAAACCATAAAATTACCTCTTAAATCAAAATCAAAACATCAAATATCGGTGCATTCCTAGAAGAATGGTTTCAACCGCGCCGAGAGAAACAATAGAAAAGGACTGAACTTGATAACCTATTGATAACCAGTTTGGCTTCAAAGATGGCGACCAAGTCATCATTCCAGTCTAATTTAAAGTTCACTGTTCGAACTCCCCATTTTTGTGGGTAGCCGTGCATGCGCGACTAACCACTATGTTATACCTGGAAAGTGTCCGTATGATATGTATATCCACATCTTCGACCGATGTCGGCTTAGCGAACAGGTCTCGATCACGCGATCGTAATATCTTTCGGGAAATGTCGTAAAGCACACGGAATTGCTGAAAAAACATTACTTGTTTACAGGGCGTAGTAAAACACGGGAGGGAAACGGCTACGACGCCCCTGATCTACAGTATGTGTGATGCGCGTACCCCCCGCACGGACTTAAATAAAGATGGTGGCGGAATGTGAGAGCGAGCTGAATATGTCAAACGTTTAATTTCTGTAGAAATTCCACAAAATCTAAACTGGATTTGGTCACAAAAAGGTCGAAAATTCTTTCACAAGGTTCTTGAAATTGTAAGCAATCCAGAAAACGAAACGGCAGAGTCAAGTGCTGCACGGACATTATTGTCGAAAACTTTTCAAAATAATGAAAATCAACACGATGATCCAGCTGTCTTATTTTTGAAGGAAATCTCAATTTCGTTCGACAGTTGTTTCCGAAATGTTCAGGAAATGTTCTGGTCCTCAAGTACACAAAATGCAAAACTCAAAATCAAATGCTACTGAGGTTGAAGTACATAAGAGTTATCTTCAGTCGTTAATTGAAAGATTGGGTAAGGATAACCTGGTTCAGCCAGGGAAATATCTTTTTATGCCAGGACACAATGTCTTGGAAGTTTTTATATATCTTCATGAAATTGTTGAAAAACTAGTCAAGGATGGGCTCAATGTATGTGTGGACAAAGACATATTAAAGAAATGTATACACTATTTAAGTGAAGATAATGACTTACGTAAAATATGGCATGATTTGCATGGTGATGAAGATACTGATATGTTTCGTCCTGCTTCTGTGTTGTTACTTCAAAGAGTAGCTGTCATGTTCTTAAAATCAAAGCAACAAATAATTCGAGAACAGCTTCAACTAAAAGCTAATAAGCAAAGTGCATCCCTACGAAAAACAGTTAAATCAAGACAAAAGCCAAACGAAAAAAAGGAACCTCCAAGTCAATCAATCATTACATTTCGCAGTAATCCCACAGATGCCCCTACCATACTGGAATTTTTAACTGATGTCTTTAGTAAATCTGAGCCTTCGGTTGTGTTAAACAAATTGCATGGAACTGAACTCACTTCAATTTTGCATTCACTGGGCTTACCAGGTTTAAATGGGAAGGCAAAAAGCAAACAAGTTGAATTACTTGAAAAACATCATGCTGCTGGGAAAGGCTGGAGTATTGTTTTCCTGAGAAGGTATGTTGAGTTTATTTATCTCCATTGAGCTGCAATCAGCCAAACCCCTGCCAGTGCATCTTACAATTTTTTTGGTCATAAGTTTTGGACTAGTTTTAAAGAGCACATTTTCCTGTTATTATTTTTCAGCTTAATAAAGAGAGAAAATGAAATGAAATATTCCATGGAATTTGTTGTAACAGGATATCAGATGAATTTCAGTATTGTGGTATGAAAGCATCTGTTGGTTTTTTGTCATTTGCAATGATTTATTAAGACATTTTGAATTTTAGCTTCTGTCTTGATTTATCAGCTTGTTGTAGTCAGGCACATCACTAATTAATATATAGCTTTTAGTTCTAGCTACTCTAGAACTATTTGTTGCCTTGATGACAACCACTCTTTAAACTAACAAGACAAAACTAGGATGTAACAGATCAGTATTGTCACCAAGTAACTGATATGTCACATTTTACGAGGGGCTTTAACCTAATTTTCATGTCTTTGTCCACACAGTCCTTGACTTTTTTTAGCAATTTCATGAAGGTAAATTATGACTTCTCTGGCTGTACTAGGCTGTACTAGGCTGTACTAGGCAACCAGCCTGAACTAGGCAACATTGCTTTTATTTGAGACTTGAATTTTGTGTCAAATCCTAACCAGCAATGCTCTTGAATGGTCTTTCCTGTAATTGAGCTTACAGCATGTTCTTCTTCATGAAAACCTGAACTGGTTGAGGCTGTTAAGCTGAATAAATTTGACGAGTTTGTAAAAAAACATGATCTTAATTCAAGAATCAAGTCATTACACTCACCCAATGCTATCAAAGTCCAAAAGTGTTGCAAACATGATTAAAATGGTGACAATGTTTGTTATCACAGATAATTCTAGTCCACGGGCATCTAGCAGTAATGTCCAGTTTGTTATTATTAATGGTTTTTTCATGCAGAGTTTTCAAACTTCTTTTTACTGTAGCTTTGTCTTGAACATTTCGAAAACAACCATCAAATGAAATTGAAATCTCTGTCAAAAATAAGAGAGCTGGGTCATTGAATTTTCAAGTCAGGTTTCGTTTTCCCCATTGCTGACAAAATTAAGAACTTTAAAAAAATTGTGGACCTTTTTTCTTTGACCAAATCCAGTTTTGGATTTTTAAGACTTTCCACAGAAATGTTTGCCATTTCTTCGTCCATGCACAAGTAAGCACACTGTGAAGCACACAAGTTAAAAACGATATTAAAGGGCACAAATCCAAACAATGTATGCAATAAAAATGTAATTCAAAAAACTTTTATTGGGACACCACACAGTAACTACTGTGGAAATTCAGCTATACATGAAGTCCTTAATACTATATATATATATATATATATATATATATATATATATATATATATATATATATATATATATATATATATATATATATATATATATATATATATATATATATATATATATATTATATATATATTAATATATATATATTATATATATATATATATATATATATATATATATATATATATATATATATATATATATATATATATATATATATATATATATATATATCTTGTCGCTTTCTTAGCTCGTTCATAACAAATGCTTTATGTGTTATTTTCGACTCTTGTTATAGCCCAGTCAATTTTCTTTTAAATGAGGATTTATTTGTGCAGTTTTGAGCAAGCATTCGCTACACAGGAACAAATTTACGAGTCGCGATCATTTCGACATAAAACGAATTTGACCACAAAGTTAATTTCCATACATGGGTATTAATTAGTTTAATATGTATAATGATAGTATGATTTCGAATGCAATTAGAAAATAACATGCACGAGTGAGTTTTTCAAAGACGCCAAAATTGCACGAGAAAACATGCTATATTACTTGTTAATAATATAAAAGGAAATGTTCGAGACGATTAACTGCACTAAAATTGACCAGTCACAGTCCAGGAACATTTCCTTGTATATTATTGATCTTAAAATTACAAATATTGCCACTCAAAGTTTCAGCTTCGTACATGGGCGATCCAGAATGCCCTGGGTCCGAGGCAGTTGGGCGATTGTAACCTCAAAATTACACGTAACTTCATTGTAAATACAGTAGTTATATATTACTATAATGTGAAGCTGAAGAGTAATTAGGTTTCACTATTGTTGTCATTTACAACTATGTCACATTGGAAATTAAAAATTGTTCTTTGATAAAATATGTTGAACAATTAACTAAATCATGATTTCTACGTTTGTCAGTGCTGGCGGAATCTGCAATCGATAGCGCGATAAAACCAGGGCACCGTAAATTTTGGGCCCAAGATAAATCAGAGTACCGTAAAACACAAGTGTTTTTTAGCCCATGTGCGCTCCGTGTCGTTTCCGAGCGTTTTTATTTCGAATTGTTTCAAAACGTTCCCGACTTTTGACAAAATTTGATGAAAACCAGTATAAAGCTCGTCTTAGGACAAAAACTAACACCTTCATGTGATGAGAATTTCTATGATTCATTAAGGCTGTTATGAAAACGCTCCGAAACAACCTTGTGTGCATGGACATACTCTTCATGCGCCCTGATAAAACACTGTTTTACTGCGCCAAGATTGACTCTCTATGGGATGTCTTTGGTATTATCCGGGTACTCTTGTTTTTTATAACTTGTTTCCGATTTTTGGTGAATTGATACGTTGTGTTCAACAATACGATATAATCATTTTAACGGAAATTGGTAGGTATCTCCTTTGGGAAGTCAACAACGTCTCCCCTGCAAAAGAAACGAATTAGAACGCTACTGTCAGCATAGAGTTCATTCTACCTAAACATACCATGGAACTGAATCCCAAATGCTGTCTTCGGTACGACGTTTGGGTAATTGCTTGTTGTTGTTAAGCACCGGAAGCGCCTCGGCTATGTTGTAAACGTTCGTTTGCTTTTTCATCAGTGACCTTGATAAACTTATGTTAGATAAGCAGTTAATGTTATATCCATAGGTGTACCCCGTCATGTTTTGGGAACCGCCACACATTTGTCTCTGTGCTGAAAAATAGCTTTCAACGTGGTCTTGGCTGATTCTTTTAACATTGATGTACAATCCATCACCGTATTTGTCTTTAAACTTGCGTGTACATATTAAATCCAGAAGTTCTTTCATTGCATTGATGGTACACTAATATAAAATACATCACACATAATTTGTGACAAATGTATAGTTTCAAACAAACAAAAAGATTTTCATCGGTGGGCAGCATTTTCTGCTTTATCATATTATCGCAGCTATTCTCCTTACCATGTTTTAATCAACTGTTAAAAACGAACAGGTCGTGGGTTCCAATCCTGCTTGAGACTCAGAGGTATTTTCTGATTTCATGCATGCAGAAAAGCACTGCATGCATGAATATATATATATATATGGTTTATATCGTGGTGTATTATAAACTGCACAGTTCCAAAATGTCCGCTAAACTGCAACGTTTGCAAAATTCGTCAAAACTTTGCATGAATGGTGTGGGTGTGCTAGTATATATACAACTAAAATTATTTTAAAAAACGAAATTGAAGAATGCTTCAGGGTTGTTTTTAAAAATCTGTTTTAAAGTACAGCTTGCGCACAATAATGGAAGGCTTAAAGCGTAATTTCAAAATCATATATCCTGAAAGTACTAGAAAATTGCACTCGAAAATTTACTTTTCAAAATAGTTTCAGTGTTCAAAATACCAGGAGACCCCAAAATATCTATTTTTGCACAAGGTTTTCACACATTTTCCAGTTTAGTGGACGTTTTCAAACAGTGCATGGGCTTGTTACATCCTGTACACTAAAACTTTAAATTAATACTTCAGAATTATATAAAACTCTTACATTTAGATCAGACATCGACTGCCATGAAATGAAGTGCTGCGTTTGCTCTGTTTTTGTCTTATACTTCAGTGCTAACCATTCTTGCCATGTAGTGAAATAATCCAGGACGTTATTTAGCTCCGTGATGTTGATGTTTACATCGGTGCCGGATCGTTGAAAATGTTCCAAAATGTCGCACAAGCCTTGATGTATTTTCTTGTTTCCACTGTTGCTTCTTCATCACATTCCTCCATTTCCTTTGCCACCTTTTCTGAAAGTGTGTGAACAGCCAGTTTGACTCTCATTTTACTAATACGTATACTGTCGATGGCAACATGCGCTTTTCGAATATCGGTAACGTATAAGTGTCTTCTGATTTCTCTTTGGTATACTGCGTATATATGGTTCCATAAGATATAATTGTCATTAATTAAAGAGGAGGGTTCTCGTGTATCGAGGGTGTTCTGCTTTGTGGCCACTGCTGTAGAGATTATTTCATAGTTTCTTTATCAAGTGTGGTGGGTCGGAGAAGAAGAAAATTGGTTTCCCAGAAAACGGGTTTAAACGTGAACATTTTCCATTGTCTCCAGTATTAATTTCAATAAATGACCTGTTTGGCGAGGCACCATCGCAACAGCTGAGAATAACTTCAAAACAATATATGTGCAGCATGCTTACACCTAGCCAGAATAAGAGGTTTATTCCTAGCGCAGTTGTGTTCTTAGTTAGAAAGAATGCACAAGGGTAGTCAAAATTGAAGAAAGTACTACGAAAAAAGAACTGCAATACATGTGTCGCAAGCTGATCTACCACTTCGTTTTTCTTTGCATCTTTCCCTACGTCGTGATCTGTAGTTACATAGGTAAACCCAACAAGTTCCCAGTTCTTGGTGTCGAACACCAAACCTTCCTTAATTTTCATCTTGTCGAAAATCCTTCCAGACGAGCTCGATTCGGAGGATTCTTATTCTGGAATTGATCTTTCATGACTGCAAGGTTTTCTTCCCTCCATCCAGTTTGTGGGGCACAAAAGTTGTTGTAGTCTGACAACGTCCTCCCACTTGGCAAATTTAAGCCACCAGAGTTGCGTAGATCCTCATACAGCGAGTGGAACTTAAGATAAATTCGTAGACACCACCTTATTACGGCAGGATTCCATCTCATTTGTCGAGATTCTTTTGTTACCACTTTTGCTTGATCTGATAGTAATATCTCCAAAAACTTGTCATTTATACTACCCGTGTGTTCGCGCAAATGATTTTCTAAAAGTCTTAGCTTGCTGTACAATTTTGTGCATCCCTTCTTCCACTTGCCTTTGTATTCTCTATCAACTGGAGCAATCCTATAGCCGTGTCTATATGTTCCACGTGCGACTTACAGTGGCGGTATAAATCCTCTACGTCTTCAAATGTAGAAGTTTGTGTACAGGCTTCCCAAAGACAGGCTGGAGATGCTTGCTTGTTTCTGTTGTCTTCTATTCCAGTGTATAATTGATTAAAAATAGCTTTCAAGTCGTCGTTAGAATTTGGACCGACTTCAACCATATTCTTCATTTCTAATTCTAACATCGTATTCTTAATATTTAGACGCTTAATCTCCGTTGCTGACTGTCTGGCAATATTTAGCAGTTCGGGTTTTGTTTTGTAGTCCAATCGCGATATTTTTGGATGTTGTGGGGCTTTTCCCGATTTTTTCCTTGACATTAAGGTTCTCAAATAATGACGACATTTTATGCAGGGAGAGCAATTGGTATTCTCCTTTTGTACAAAAATGTGGCAATTCCTTGATCTCATTATAGAGTTTTCCATCACAACAGCGTTTTTTCCATCTTTCGTTTTATACAAACCATCCTGGGCATCATCTGCATGTAGGGAACCGTACTTCTCCGCCTCACCGCATCCGTTACAAGTATTAGAATCGTCAATGATGTTAAGTAGCCGCACTAAAAGATCTATAGTTCGAAATTCCCATATTTCTAGGAAAGTTACAGAAAATGGCGCAGTTAGACAAGTCTCGTTCAACTGCTTTCACATATCTTCCATTCGAATGTTGCAGACAATCGCACTTCTTTTTCCGCGTTACCTGGCGAGGAACCAAAACCAAACACGGAAGTTTCTCGTTTTTCTGCGTTGAACCATGGTATCCATTTTGATGCACCTGATAAACATGGTCTGATGATCGTTTCTGTAGATAATTTTTCGGAATTTTCCTTATCCCTGAAACATAATCTTGTCATCTGATCGCATATCTGAATGATAACATCTTCTGTTGTTGCTTCAGCACTGTGAATTTTTGGAAAGAATCGTCAAATAGCCATTGCATCAAAGTGGACGCCACATATTTTCAAGACGACATCGGAAATCTTCATATACTTCAATATGGAGTGATGCTTGGTAAACGTTGACGTTTTAAATTGAATTTTCATCAAGAAATAAATCAGAAGTTCTTCTTGGCACAAAAGCGAAACTGAGATGAAATATTTTTCTAATATCTCTGTCGAACTGCCCGACGTTCCATCGCATACATCGTTTTGTCGGAAATCTTCAAACAATCCACCGATTATTGATTCATGTGACTGCTCGGCAACGGACATGGGACAATGCACTGTGGCACTGGTATCATAATAAAGTGTATTATTTGACATTAAACAGGATCTTTTGGTAGCACATGCATTTGCGATTTCTTCGCCAGTTTCGTCTAAATGAAATAAACACATGTACTGGTGTAAACTTTTAAAAAATTCTGCGTCAATGCACGACATAGGGCAGGAGGTTGAACGGGAAAACAACTTAAGGCGCCCTGGTTCTGCATGAGTGTACTAGAATTAGCTGGAACATGCTAGATGCATTTCTATATTATATAGGAACTTTTGTCGTGTTTGCCCGCGTGCAGGTAATGACACCACCTGAGCGATGGAAAATTAGGTAGTTGTTGTTCATTGTAAAAGAGTCGAGACCACGTTGCTTACGACGTTGAAGGAAATTTAAGCGATATTTTAAAGATTAAAAGTTAATTTGTTTAATTGTGCGAGTTACTCAGGGAGGCAGGGTGATTCCCCACAAGTGGCACCTCTGACAAAGGGATATTTAAGGAATAATTTGGTCGAAAACATTGAATATGGCGGCGAAATTAGAGGTCAAGTTGACACAACTTCGTATTACAATGGCGAGAACAAAGAGCGTTTTGGACTCAAATCGACAAGACAACATCGAAAGATACTGTGCGGCTCTTAAAACAATTACGGACAGCGTTAATAAACTGAGGTTAGCGGTCGAAGAGAGCAAAATCGAAGCGAAAGAAGATATAGCAGAGATTACAAAATGGAACGACGAACTCGACGCCAAATTAAACGACGCGGATAAAGAGACCGAGCGACTACGAGAGTGGCTTGAACAGCGTAAACAAGACGAAGAAAAAATTTCGAGAGAAGAGCAATTTACCTACGAGGCGAAATTACATCAAACGAGGGTGAAATTTTAAGCAGAGTTGACTGAATTGGCCAGTGCGAAAACCGTTAAAGCGACAGCGTGGTCAAAAGACGAATCGGGTGAGTCTCAAATTACGGCAAAATTACCGAAGCTTGTAATTTCCAAATATAATGGTAGTTATCAGGATTGGCCAAGGTTTTGGGGTCAATTCACTGAAACCATTGACAAAACTAACATAGCACCAATAACAAAGTTTACTTACTTGTGCGAATTACTGGACCCCAAAATTAAGACGGTTGTAGATTCTTTACAATTCACATCCGAGGGTTACAATAGGGCTAAAGCAATCTTGGAAGAGCGATTCGGCAAGGAATCTGAAATTGTCAAGTCTTATATCAAAGAGATAATGGAATTACCATACATTCCAAATGCTAACCCAAAGAAAATTGGTGAATTTAGCGAGCGACTTAACTACTGTGTACAAGCCTTGCAAACAATGAACAAAATTAGTCAAGTCGTTGGAAATGTATGCATGACATTGGATAAACTCCCTGCCATACGAGGAGATCTGGTCAGAACAGATCCAGATTGGGAAAGGTGGAACTTTGCCCAGTTGTCCGAAGCCATCCGCCAGTGGACAAGACGGAACCCGGTCGAGCACAACCGAGAGAAGACTCAGTCAGAGCGTCCAACGAAGTCATTTTATCTAACCCATCGTGAGTGTGTTTATTGCGGTGATGTAAATCACAAAGCATCGACCTGCAACAAGGTGGTCGAAGTTGGTGAGCGAAAACAGATTTTGAAGAAAAAGCGACTGTGTTTCAACTGTGCTATTGGCAGTCACCGGGCTGCCGAATGTTCGAGTAAATCAGCTTGTCAACACTGCGGAAGACGACACCACAGTTCGATTTGCGACTCCCAGAAAAGAGGAGAAGAAAAGGAGAAGGCTTTGACGACAAATCATTCATCCGAAGGCGTGTTTCCTGTTCTTGTTATCAAGGTCAATGGTGTGAAATGTCGAGCCCTGATTGACTAGGGATCCGGTAGCTCCTACATCTCAGCCAAGCTCGTTAATATTCTAAAAGTGAAGCCTGTTTCCACCCAGACAAAACAAGTTGAAATGCTGATGTCATCCAAGCGTACCAGAATGGAAATTTACGAACTAAACACAGAATCTGTCAACGAGGACTTCAAAATGCCAGTAACGTTCATCAAGGTGGATAAGGCCGAGCTGCTTACAATTGAAAACCCACATTACGCTGAGCTGATTCGTAATAATGCACATCTATCTGGTGTTGAGATTACCGACAACGACAAGAAAAACCAGCTTCCAGTACACGTCATCTTAGGGAGCGGTGAATATGCCCGAATCAAGACTCAATCTAAACCTCAAGTAGGCAACGATGGCGAACCAGTTGCGGAGCTCACCAAATTGGGATGGTTTGTTATGAGCCCTGGTGCGGAGTTTGATCGGAAGACTATGCTATTAACTCAAACATCACAAAGTGATTATGAGGATTTGTGTCGTATGGATGTCTTAGGACTTGCAGACACGTCGGAGAACGACCAAAGTATGGTTCACGCCGAATTCAAAGAACAGCTCATCCTCGCACCGGAAGGATGGTATGAAAGTGGATTGCCATGGCGAGGTAATCATCCAGAATTACCAAACAACAAACAAGGAAGCTTGCAACGCCTTGAAAGCTTAACAAGACGACTACAGCGCAAAGGTCAGTTTTCAGCATACAACCAAGTTATTCAAGAGCAATTCGAAGCCAATGTCATCGAGAAAGCACCTCGGGAAGTCTCAGGAAAGGAATTCTATATCCCACACAAAGCCGTGGTGCGGGAATCGGCAGCGACAACGAAGATGCGGGTTGTCTATGACGCGTCGGCTCGTGCGTCCCCTGACACCCCTTCGCTTAACGAATGCCTCAATCCGGGACCACCACTTCAGAATCGGTTGTGGGATGTTCTGGTGCGTCAACGTGCATATCCGGTTGCTGTGACTGGAGATATTCGCCAGGCATTTCTGCAGATTAGAATAAGAGAGAGCGAACGCGATGCCCTACGGTTCCATTGGCGAACGAATGAAGATAAAGATATTGAGATTTATCGGTTCACACGCGCCCTTTTCGGACTGGCACCTTCGCCATTTTTGCTGAACGGTGTATTGCAAGCTCATTTAGACACGTAGGAGAAGGATCGCCCGGGAGTTGTTGCGGAGCTAAGGAAAAGCCTGTATGTCGATGATCTAGTGAGTGGTGGTCGAACTGTTCAACAAGCACAACAGAACAAGCAAGAATCAACGGATATCCTACACGACGCGACATTCCAGCTTCATAAATGGAACTCAAACCACCGAGAGCTAGAAGATTCTACGAGTGCAATTCCAGAAGATGAAACGCAAACTTATGCAAAGCAACAGCTTGACAGTAAAGCAGAAGGATCTAAGATACTCGGGCTGAAGTGGAACAAGCAGCGCGATACCCTCTACGTAGTGATGCCCGTCGAAGAAGCACCACCTACGAAACGTGGAATGCTTGGAAAATTAGCCAGGATATACGATCCATTGGGGTTTGTGGTGCCATTAACACTAATCGGTAAACAAATCTACCGAGAAGTTTGCGAAGCCAAGATACCATGGGACACGCAGTTGAATAACAACCTCCTACGAGTTTGGAAGCATTGGGAACAGCAGTTACCGGTCGAATACGAAGTTCCTCGTCCGATTACTCCATACCATGAAGAGATTGAAGAGGTTGAGCTACATGCATTTGGAGACGCGTCGGGCCAAGGGGTTGGAGCAGCTGTATATTCAGTCGTTCGACAACGTTCGGGTACTACGCAACAGTTAGTAGCAGCCAAAAGCCGTCTCGCGAAGAAGGGACTGACGATACCTAGACTAGAACTTGTCGGAGCGCACATGGCGATGAATTTGCTCGTTAACGTGCGTAACGCCCTAGACAACGTTCCAACGCCACAGTTATATGGATGGATCGACAGTACGGTCGCACTGCATTGGATCAAAGGAAATGGTCAATATAAGCAATTCGTGGCCAATCGGGTGGCTAAAATTCAATTACATCAACAGATTCAGTGGAGACACGTTCCGTCCAGCGATAACCCAGCTGATCTCGCTAGCAGAGGCGGTCCAGTCCAGTCGTCCACGCTTTGGCAAAGAGGGCCCGAATGGCTTCAAACCAAACGAAGCTGGCCAGAGAATCGAGTGACGCAAGCATCGCTTGCTTCAGAGAAAGAAGCAAAGATAACCCGAGAAATTCTTAACGTAGCAAAGATCGGGCCGGAAAGCGATGAATTCGATGACCTTTTGAAACGAGTTAGTTTACGACGAGCTCTAAGAGTCGGAGTATGGATAAGACGATTATTTGCGTACAATTGCAGAAGTAAAACGAAGACGTGTGGTCCGATTACTGCAGACGAAGTAAGGAGGGAACGCATTTGGTGGATCAAGCGAATTCAGGAAAGGGACAGACTCGAAGCACACTATGCAAAGACCAAAGCTGAACTTGACTTGAGAGCTAACGAAGATGATCTGGACGTATGTCATGGACGAATTCAAGGGAAACATTCGGTATATCTCCCAGGAAATGCAATGTTCACTGAGAAAATGGTCGAAAGAACGCATTATGACACGCTTCACGGGGGAGTGGGCTTAACCGTGGCTGCGATTCGCGAAGAATATTGGGTCCCAAAACTACGTAGTTTGGTCAAGGTCGTTCGAAGAAAGTGTAATGGATGTATGCGTTTTCGAGCTACAGCATTTACAAGACCAGCTCCTGGCAAACTTCCACAAGATCGCACAACAACAGCTGGAGTGGCCTTCGAAGTTGTCGGGACAGATTTCGCCGGACCAATACGGTACAAGCGAACACAAAAGAAAGAAAGTAAAGCATATCTGGCAATCTTTGCGTGCAGCCTATCCCGAGCAGTGCTCTTGGAGCTTATACGAAACATGGAAACAGATACATTCATTTTGTGCTTTAAACGGTACATTGCTCGCCGTGGAAGACCCCGTGTTATTTATTCTGATAACGGAGGAACTTTTGTAAAGACTGCGAAGTGGATTACCAACCTGCGACAAGACGAAAAACTTCGAGGTCTCTTGGAACAACATGACATTTCTTGGAAATTTAACCTAAGCCGTGCCCCGTGGTGGGGAGGGCAGTTCGAAAGACTCATCGCAGTCGTGAAATCAGCCATGTTCAAGGTAATCGGCGGAGCGAAGCTTAGTTGGTTAGAGTTGAGTGAAGTGCTCCTCGACATTGAGACGCAGATAAATCGGCGTCCCCTAAGTTACTTGGAGGAGGATGTTCAGTTTCCAACCTTAACCCCCGAATCGTTCATTCACCAGCGATCAACACAGATACCTGAACAAGAAGCGTGGAGGATTAAGGAGACCGACCTTCGAAAGCGTGCGAAATTCCTGAAAACTTGCAAAGACGGGTTGTGGCGCAGGTGGCAACGCGAGTATCTTACAGCCCTAAGAGAAAGGCATAATCTCACACATAAGACGAGCAAACATCAACCGAAAGAAGGCGACGTCGTTATAGTAAAATCCGACAGCAAGAATCGTGGAACGTGGCCGTTGGCGATTGTGAAAAGCACCTATCCAGGGCGTGATGGAATCATCAGAGCAGTGGAGTTAAAGACCTCGAACGGTACCATCGAACGACCGGTTCAGTTTCTGTATCCACTCGAACTGCAATGCGATAGGACATCCACGGCGCAAGAAACGACTCAGTTGAACCCAGAAGCCACACAGTTTCGTCCAAGAAGAGACGCAGCAGCAGCAGCAGAAACCCGAATGAGGCAAATTCGAGAGATGGAAGAGAACGAAGGATAAACAGTCACGGCTAAAGCAGACTTTAGTGAAGTTAACTTTATTATAACCATATACTATTAATACGTTCAAGTTAGTTTATCACAGCTGAGAACTTAAAACAATACACTGCACGATTAGATCAGTTGACGAACTGTTAAAGCATATGCATCTAAAGATAGAATGCATATGGCGGAGTGTGTCGTGTTTGCCCGCGTGCAGGTAATGACACCACCTGAGCGATGGAAAATTAGGTAGTTGTTGTTCATTGTAAAGGAGTCGAGACCACGTTGCTTACGACGTTGAAGGAAATTTAAGCGATATTTTAAAGATTAAAAGTTAATTTGTTTAATTGTGCGAGTTACTCAGGGAGGCAGGGTAATTCCCCACACTTTAGCCTCAAAACTCAAATGTAATTTTCTAGTCTACGTCGTCGTACAAAGAATACAGAACAACGAAGTAATTTGGAGCAATAAAAATATTCCAGCTATTCACCAATATCAATGAAGAACCTATTACGTCACGAGCTCTATATGTCACGTGGTCATTTTCCAAAATTCCAGATTCGATGCCTCGTGCTCATTTTTATATTCATGCTTTTTAAAAAAAACTTTTAAAGGGCATTGGCAGTCAAATTTTTTATTGTTTCATCTAAAAGAGCATGAAAAAGTAAGCTGATTGGCCGTTTACTGTAATCGACTATCTCTTTTAGTTCCGAAGTTATTTGCAAAAATGTACAAAATATAAACTGCTGATTCAGCAAAAGTTGTGACGTCACAAGTTGATTAAGTAGGTTTAATAAATACATAAAGGAGCACAGCTCAGTTATTATTATCTCAAACTCAATAAACTTTTGTGCACAGATACTACATTGCAAGTTACATCCAAAAACATTCCTAACGTCGTTGCTATGGTAACGCTATCGTCCCCAGGCTCCGCAAATAATCTTTATAAAATAGCTGTATACTGGAACTAGTTATGATAACATGATATCAGAAGTTTGTCTGCTATACATATGCATGCCTAAAGTTCAATGAGAAGATCATTGTTCGAAAAAAATTTTCACGTGGATAAATATAACAAGTTATAGAAATTTCGTAGCAGGGGCCTGGGGACGGCAGTGTTACCTTGGCAACAAAATTAGAAATGTTTTTTTATGCGTCTTGTCATGTAGTATCAATGTACAAAATTTTATTGAGTTTGACAGAATAATAGCTGAGCTATGTTCGTTTATGTATTTATCAAACCTACTTACCCAACTTGTGACGTCAAAACTTTTGCTGAATGAGCAGTTTATATAATGCACATTTTTGTGAATAACTTCGGAATTAAAAGAGATAGTCTATTGCAGTAAACGGCCAATCAGCTTACTTTTTCATGTTCTTTCACACGAAACAAAAAAATTACTGCCAATGCCCTTTAAGCAACAACAGTTGTTTTTATATGAGGACTTGCATCTACGGTTAACATATTGCATGCTCGTACAACTAAGCTGCAAAATTGAAAATAAATGCGTGCTTGTCATGTCGTAATTGTGGACGTTCGTTTATTCTTTCTGTACCAGTATTAAAATTTTCGGTTAAAAATTGCGATCAAGGTAAAGTATACTTATGGAAAACTGATTGAAGTGACATATAGAACTATGGGTCCACGACAAACTAAATCAAGTCTGCTTGGAGTTTGTGGTTGGATGTTTTTATTGAACTAAGGTTAGTAGTGTTTTTTATCACAATTTTCCACTGTAATGAAAACAAAAAAGTCTCGTTTCTTTCCGCTTTATTTGGATTCAGTATCTCTTAAACTTCCTCGATGCCAATTTTTATAGCATGTGTCCCACGTAGGGAACAAGCTAGAACACTTTTGCGTGCTTTGCTTTTCGTATTTCAAATTTTTGTTACATGGCCGTCCTTTCGTCTGTTGTTTTTGAGGTTTGGCATGTCCATTTTTAACCCGAAGAAATGCGATAAAAACAAAAAAGTCTCATTTCTTTCTGCTTTATTTGGATTCAGTATCACTTAAACTAGTCGGATGGAAATTTTTAGGGCATGTTTCGCACCTAGGAAAAAAGCTAGAACAATTTTCCGCGCTTAGCTTTTCGTATTTTAAACTTTTGTTACATGGCTTCGCTTTCTTATCGTGTTTTTTAAGTTTGGCCTGTCCATTTTCAACCCGAAAAATGCCACGAAAATAAAAAAGTCTCCTTTCTTTCTGCTTTATTTGGATTCAGTATTACTTAAACTTCCTTGATGCCAATTTTTAGGACATGTGTCCCACCTAGGGAAAAAGCTAGAACACTTTTGCGTGCTTTGCTTTTCGTATTTTAAACTTTTGTTACATGGCCGTCCTTTCTATCGTGTTTTTTAAGTTTAGCCTGTCCATTTTCAAACCCGAAAACATGCGACGAAAATAAAAAGTGACTCTCTTTTCTTTCCGCTTTATTTGGGTTCAGTATCACTTAAACTAGTCGGATGGAAATTTTTAGAGCCTGTTTTGCACCTATGGAAAAAGCTAGAGCAATTTTCCGCGCTTTGCTTTTCGCATTTTAAACTTTTGTTACATGGCCGTCCTTTCTTATCGTGTTTTTTAAGTTTGGCCTGTACATTTTCAACCCGAAAAAATGCAATAAAAACAAAAAATTCTCGTTTCTTTCCGCTTTATTTGGATTCAGTATTACTTAAACTTCTTCGATGCCAATTTTTAGGGCATGTTTCGCACCTAGGAAAAAAGCTAGAACAATTTTCCGCGCTTAATTTTTCGTGTCTTAAACTTTTGTTACAAGGCTTCGCTTTCTTGTCGTGTTTTTTAAGTTTGGCCTGTCCATTTTCAACCCGAAAAATGCGACGAAAACAAAAAAGTCTCGTTTATTTCCGCTTTATTTGGATTCAGTATCACTTAAACTAGTCGGATGGAAATTTTTAGGGCATGTTTCGCACCTAAAATGTAGCAATGATACCGTTCTTGTTTTGATTTGAAACGTTTCCTGTTATCTTGTATTCCTGCTCTTTAATTAATTCAAAGTAAAATATTATAGGTCGGAGCAACAAACACAACATTAGGAAAAAAGTAAAAAAAAGTCCGTTTTATCTTATTGGCGATTGGATAGCTAATAAATACTTTTACAACGTCAAATTTACCTTAGGCTACCTAGGGATTAGTCACTCTTGATGTGAAATTCATGTTCAGAAATTATTTCATCTGAACATATATTGACCCTTCGTGAAGTTTGTTTCTATTTTTATAAAGTAAGGAAGAGTATTGTCCATCTAAGTACAAAAAAATACTTAAAAGGTATGCTAGTTTAACATTCGTCACTCAACTGAAATATTTAACAGAAACTTACCTTGAAATTCCTCTCCGTTTTCTAAGTTGCAGGCACATCTTTTGGTCGCCATTCCTTTGCCTTCTTCTTGCATTTTTTGTAAAATGTGCGCTAGCGCCAGTCTTCGGCCGCATCACACATGGATCAACGCGATTTCAGTGCGTTTCCCCGCCCGTGTTTTACTACGCCCTGCTTGTTTACAAGTAGCGGGCGTGGAGACTTTCTGACAAAACCGTCGTGTTAAACTGAAGGTAAGTGCCATTTTGTCTTTGAAATAATGGGTTTTTTTTATTCCAATCGCTGATTGTGTACTCTGATGGAATATTTTGATTTAATTTAAGAGCGTGCGAATATAGAATCACACGGATCAAAATCTTATTTATGACCGTGCGAATAGAATCACACAGTTCTTGTTTAATATTGGCGTTATACGTGTACATTGAACTGTCCGATCCACATGTCTCATCATATTCGTATACAATCTGTACTTATTCAGTTCGAATCGTGCCTTCATTTGTCTTTAATTTGATATTGTTTTGTTTTTAGACTAGCTGCTGCCCATCTGTATGTCAGTGTTGTTGGGAACATTAGATCAATGCGATATCAAATCGACGAAAAGACCACAAAGATGAACTATCGATATATTTGCCCTAAAACTTATTTGGTATTTTCATGCAGAATTATAAAATGTTCATTGGAACTAGAGATGCCAAACAAGTAAGTGGCAAGTACTAAATAGGGGAAGCACCATTGAACAGCTTGACCGTTGACACATTGATACAGGACAAAGAGAGGAAAATATCAAAAATTTCTGGTAATTATTATTTCCAAATATGCTTTGGAAACGAAGTGATTCAAATTACCTGATTCTCAGATTGATAAACGATGATAAGATATAACTATTAAATGAATCTTGCAAACAAGCTAGCATCCATTCTGGATGAGTTATCTCGTACTCTTATCTCCAAACAATTAGCGGTGATACAAGGGGATTCATACCAGCTCTTTGCTTTGTTTAAAGAGTTCACCACATCGTGTTTGCCAATAGCGAATAACTGAATGGTGCAAACAAGTGTGCATTAATACTGGAGCTGTGATGTCATTCAAACCCAACGATTTAGCAACATCATGCCTGCTGTGGTTTCTTAAATCCAAGTTATTAAATATGTAAGAACAAATTTACAAATTAAAGCTATTGTTTGACATCATATGTAATAAATAGTTTGCCTATATTAGAATAAACTATTTAGTAGCTGATTAATTGAGCAATCTTGCATTCAGTGCCAGACACGTCATTAAATATTGGGGGGGGGGCAGTTCCAGGGGCCTCTTAAGATTTATATGTCCGTCCCATGGTAGGGGGATCTGGGGGCATGCTCCTACAGGAAAATTTTGAGAACTACAATGGGAACGGCATTTGGGAACGGTATTTTACAGAATTCCGAAGGCTGTGAAGTATGTGGAAGACATGATTTTTTCATGGATTATTCTCAATGGTAAACGAATGTGAAAATTTGAACAGAAAGAGGGACATAAACTATTATTGAAATTTGGGGCTGTATTTTCTCCATACAACAATTGTCTTCAAGTCTCGAGAGCCAAATATGACTTCAAGACTAAGCCCTGATGCACAATCTGGTTATATTATATATCTAAATTGTACTGAATAATAAGTAATGATTCCACTTATTGAAATAAAAACTTTCTTGTGCTTCCACGTTTTAAAACTAAAGCTTCAGTAAAAATTATGGGGGGGGTGTTACACCCTCCTTCGCACCTCCCTCCCCCTAGTGTCTGCCACTGCTTCCATTACCAATCAAAATTTAGAATTGGAAAACTTCTGAAAACTTATTTTTATTTCCATTAAATCCTGGCTTTATGTCTATATATACTTTAATGTGTACCCCCATCCAGGAATCTTAGTTAAATTTTTTTCTTTCTCTATTTTCTTCAATTGTGAATACTTAAGTTCAAAACATTCTCTTTATTTTTGGTGTGCATATGTTGTCCGCATAGTATACTTGTACTTTATGTGACTAATTATGGTATTAATAAAATCTACTTTACTAGCTTAGCTTTGTTGAAACAGCCATGCAAAAGTGCAAACTACTTTGTCATAACTGTGTCCAATATATATGTTTGCTAGTACACTTTTTTGGCAAGAGAAACTACAACACTGGAAACATATAATTAAGCATGACAATTTGTCGCAATTAACCATTGAAATGCTTATGGTACACCAGTTTTGAACTTTAAGTTGCAATGTAATCTGGGGACTAATTTCAGTTTGTATCAATAGTGAACTTTGTTACATAAAACCCCCAGAAGTCTACTTAGCGGGTGGTTTGAGCATAACCTGGAAAATTGTGACCACAGGTTTTTAACACTCACAATAGACCATTTTCGAGATCTTGCCAGATAATATCCGAAACAATGGAATCCGCAAAAAAGGTAAATTCTCAAGTGGGACAATCAGAATGGTAAAGAAAATGCACTTGAAGTACATGTAGTGTTGCAAACTTCGAAACAACTAGCCTAGTCCTGATCTTTTAGCGGCTACCCACATGTACGCTACGCGTACCTATTTTTGAAAAAGTTATGTTCTGCAAAGTTTCCTCAGCTCCACGACATGCTTAATGAAATTTGTTTTCTGGCAACATTTTTTAATTACGGCGAACGGCCTGTGTTCGGGAGGATTAACATTATTTTTACTTTTCAAGGGAAAATCCAAACACTAGTTTATCCCCAAGCCAGCGGCGCAAAGTGCCGCTCCGGGCGTAAGCCCGGGGCAAGGGTTATTAATTCTGAGATGCCAAAGTCATTCGCCATTTTGTGTCGGTCTTGTTTAGGCGTTCGACCTTTTAGCTGACGTCATTAAATTCCGAGGTTCAACTGGTGACTACAACCACGAGAAAAAATAATGGGACATACGTGTTTTATACATAATTCTTCATTTTGACACATGTATTCATAGAGACGTTGATTTTATATAAACTATCCCCCCCTCCCCCTTTGACAATGTTGCAGACATCTTTTCTGCAAACCATGTGGCCTAGTATCGATACAACAACATTGTTTTGAGGGGGTGGGGGATAAAAAGTCTCAAATATTTTTGCTCGTGATTGTAGGAACGTCGTGATTGGCTGAATTGATATATTTTGTTTTTAACTTAGTCTAGGTCCTGTATAGGGTTTTGTATACGTTTCATTTACCAGATATAACTGTTTTAGGGTAAAATGACCATGATGGTCAACATGGCATATGTGCCAAAACCTGAATCCGCAACAAAAGTCCTCAAAATGACCCCGCCCTGAAACGCCAGTGTCGACATACCTATAACTTCAGAGCAATGCAAGCAACAGTCTTTCTGAAGTCCTATAGGATAAACAATATAGCTATATTGTTTAAAAGGGTTGCTCATAGGGATGGCTATTAAAAGAAAAACATTACCTAACTACAATATTTTCCAAGAAAGTCACCACTCAACATGCCATGTCAGCAGCTAATTATGCATAAAATCACTAAAATTGCTGGCAAAAATTAAATTCTCATATTTCCTAAAAAAGATTATTACAACATAAAAAACCATGTTCAATTGAATCCACTTATTGCAGATCTCAAAAGCATGGATATTATCTCTTTTTGATATACAAAGCATTGTATTTCACTTACCCCCCCCCCCCCCCACCCGCAAAAACACGATTTTTTGAGTAGCCGAAGTTTCATACAATTCTTGTACTTTTCCATAATCACAGATGACTAAAGAACAATTTAGCCCAGTTTTGACTTGTTCTGAGACTGTGCCGTCTACTTTATCTCCGATTTTGCATCATTGACATTAGCCAAAATTGCCGCCATTACGAAGTCTTTCCGCTCTCCTGTCGAACAAATGTGGCTTCTTCGTCTTTTATGTGTATTTATATTACGTAATCCAATAGTACTTTAACTTTTTGAATTTCTGAGGGTCATTTTGTAAAATTCGATCAAATTTCAATATGAAAAATCCACCCACACAAAATCGAGTGTCAGAATTGAAATTTAAGCTTCGAAATAATTTAAAAGTCACGCGCAATCGTCACGAAAATTCCTCGTGGGCGACCATATACAGTGGGTAATATTCATTTTGTTGAAATTTTCAAGCATTAAAAATTACATTACTGAACGTTACATAAAAGCACCAAAAGATTTTTTACTGATTCTCAAGGTACATTTCAGAATCGAACCATCCTCAGAGATCATCACAACTAGATTCATATTATTCTGACAATTTAGTTTTTCATACCTCTGAGGATAGTTCTGTCAAACTGGATAAGGCTCGCTTCCAATCCCCGTTGACTCGAAAGATTCGAGACAACGAATTTTTTGTTGTTCTCTGCAGTGTCAGATTAACATGAATCTAGTTTCTCAAGGTACATACAATTTTGTTTTGATACAATAAGAATTTTCAGTTACGAAGGACTGGCGTTATCGATTAGGCGCAGAAAAACAACTTCTGCCGTTTTTCTACCTGGATTGAAATATTTTCAAATTAAATTTTTTGTTCATGACGACAATTTCACGCGTGATTCACGCGTACAAAAAAAAACAGGAGCAACTTTAATAAACGTAATTTATTATTTATGAGTAGATGACGTCAGAGACATATCATAAACGACAATCTGAAGCTATGTATTTGAAACTTTACAAATGATCTCCTATCCAAAAAAATTGTCGATGAGCAGCTAGAACATGTACAGGTTATAATTATGAAGCGTTATGTCATCACGAGACTTTCCATCACTTCAAGTTATATGTGAGACCCCGTTTACACTGGGGCAAAAGATTCCGGATTCATCGCTAATCCGGGACGTTTTGATATCGGATTAGTTTTACCGTTTACACTAAGGGACATGAATCCGACACAAAATTATCACAGATGGATTATGAATCCGAAACTTTCGAATCTGGAAAAGTTTGTGGGAACTTTGTATCCGAGAAAGTTTGAAACCGACAAAACTTCTCGTGTTAACTCTTTCCCTAAAGAGTTTGAGTGAACTTGCATTCTCCCTCATATGGTTTTCGAATATATTGCCATCAATTTCAACTATCAAAATCACTCAAAAAATCACAAAATAAGATTGGTAGAATTGCAGATGTGCTTCATGTATCGACAATCGCTGTGTAAGGCTGTGCAGTGTAAACACTGTGGGCCTGAAAGACAAGGAATCCGGATATTTTTACGAATCCGGAAACTTTTGCTCTAGTGTAAACAGGGTCTTAGATAACATATTAAAAGAGGCTTGATTAAAGGGAAATGGCAACAAAAATTCTTATCGTCTTATTTGAAAGAGACTCCAAAACAATATATAGAAGTCTATTACACAATTTTTATATCTGCCTTATTTGGTGAGATATTTTGACTTGAAATCTTTAGTTGTCCGCCATCTTGGATATTTGTAGATATGCATGATACGTCACAACTGGGGTCACGCAAGTTTTTTTCGTACGACACAATGATTAATCTTCTCCGTCAACCACACACTTGGTAATTAAGTGTTTCGGATTTCAGCACGGACTGAAAAGGTTTCACAAATATTTTATTGGTGACAAGTGTTTAGAAGAAGCTTTGAATGGCTATCCCTGTTGTGACGTCACCAAAACAATGTTAATGAGGTTAAAAATTAATCCAAGATGGCGGACAGTTCGATTATTCAGGTGACAATATCTCCCAAAGTAAAACAGATGTAAAAATTGTGTAAAAGACTTCTATATATTATTTTTAGAGTCTTCCTCAAATGAGACAATAAAAATTTTTGTTGCCATTTCCCTTTAATGTCTTTATTGCCAAATTCACATCAACTGCAAATTTAGATACGACGAATTAAATTCAACGGAAGTACGATATCCAATACAGCGAGACCTTAATTGCATATACTTGGTATTTTAATCTATTCGTATGTAATTTGTCCTTTTTCTTTTATCTTGTATACGCTCATGATAAATAAATGTTTTCATATGCAGTCAGAGAACGCTTTGCCAGATTGATTTCTATTAATCAATTTTCCAAAATCGACTGTTTTTGACACTCACTCTTCATTGCTCCTTACGTTAGAGTTAAATACCGAGAAGGAGGGATGTATGTCATATACAGCCTCCGAGGACGCGCAGCGTCCGAGGGCTGTATATGACATACATCCCAACTTTCGAGGTATTTAACTAACTTGATTTATTTTTGAAAAGATTTTCTAAGAGTCTTTTGACTTTAAACAATTTAAGTCGAGATTCTTCGAGATTTTTTTACAACTTTTATCTAATTATTTATTCAAGGTAAATTACCTATATACAACCCGCGGTACATCAAAGAAAACAGACTCAAAAATAAATTAATACCAATTATTACCCTTCATTATAACTCTTTCTCACAATGCAGCTTGGTCGACACCGGCTGAGGGCATTGCACTCCGAGATGATGCTTGTTAGTCATATTGTTACAGTATAGGGAATGGACAGTAGGGCAACTCAATTACGCATCTCGATCATTACAATTATGCGAGCCAGCCACTGTATTTGCCAATACAAACGCTGAGCTTGCTGGTGCCACCCACTTTCACTGCCCAGTTGTCCTTCTGCTCGTTCCCTACACTGTGATATGGTGCCAACAAGCTGTAGAAATTGGCCTGGCTAATTTGCGCATGAATAGTTAATGATGGCTTAACGGCAGGTAATTACTACAAGCTTTCACGAATAATTGATCTATGTTTGACATCTAGAACAATCCACGGCATTCCACGCTGTTGTTTTTGCATTTGTGTGTATAAAACCGTCACTTGTGATGCAAATAATCCTTAAACGAATTTGATTGGATTGGACAGCCGTAGCGTTATGCAAAAACTTTTTTTAACCTCTTACCTCGTCAATTGTGTATCAAAAGTGCAAACTTCTATGAGTAGTTGAACGGTGAGTGTAATCCAATAAGTAATCGTTTGCTGCTATGCCTGAGATTTCAGATCTGTTTCATATGCTGATTATTGGAGTACTCGTTCTTTGTTGTGAAGAAATCTCACCTCCCGGCGGAGAAATACCCGTTAAAAAAGGTCAACAAGCTCCTGAAACGTTTCCGGGTCAAGGCAATGTTGCCGTTTAACTTTGGCTCAAACGTTTACTAATGTTTTTTATACAATGTTCGGGGGCAACTTGAGAGGATATAGAAAGGACAGCTGATCGTCATGGCAAAGTACCATCCATTGATTGAATAACTTACCAACCAAATTAATAAGGACATGTGGTACCAGATAAAATTCCAATGATTAAGACGTATTCATATAAACGATTATACTGGCATAAGAATCTGCAAATGTATTAAATGCCTTAGCGCTCTGTTCGTCTCATAAAAGATTGACATTTGCCATAAATAATTAACGAAAACCATTGTATCATTTTATGAACAAAGGCGTTTTCAAAATGCACAAAAACCAACTCTAAATTTAGCTGTAGCTTATATAGCTTGTAGCTTTTTCTAGAATTTGAATTTGAAAATAAAGCTAAGGCCATAACTAAGAACTCGACTTAACATAATGTGGAAATTGCATGTGCCTTAATATCATTATTTATTTTTAAGTAGAATAAGTGAACCTGTAAGTATTTTAGTATAATTTAGCATACAGGGCGTTTGAAACTCAACCAACCTATGGCCAACCTATCTAAACAAATAAGAGTCTATTGTTGACAGTCTTGCTTTTCCGACATCAAGTCTATTTATCCCACGAGGCTCGTGGCATTTTTAAGTTTGTTGTATATCGTGTTTTACAGCAACAATCCCTATGTGACATGACCCTGTACATGGAAAGGGCGAGTAATCTATAGTAAATAGTATTATGCAAAAATTATATCATATTCATCCTCCAAAGTTCGTACATATTACTATACGGCTCAATTCAGTCTATTTTCTATCTTCATATCATAATTTATACTATAGCATTTGTGAATCCTGAACGCTGATTGATTAAGAGCCGTATTTACATCACTCAATGTACACACGGAAAATTTCCCGCCACTTTAAACACGGAAATTCTTCGTATCCTTCGGGTTTTTGACATTGCTATATTATAAATTAACTCAATTTCTCGTTTTTCCCATCTCCACTCGTGTTGATAGAACTGAATATCAACACGGAAAAATGTTTTATGTTTCTTAAATATAGAACGTTTTCAGCTTTGAACAATTTTATTCAAGTTTGACAAATAATAGCTTCACTCCCTGGTTTGTTTTTTAAAAATATCACTTTTTTCACTGACAACGGTCAAGATACCATAAATAAAATAAAGATGCCACCAAATCAAATTGCAGGAAATAGAAAAATTTCACTGCTGGGCATGCACAAAAAAAAGTTTCTATGTGCGTTCTTATTAAATGGCCCGCTCTGCCCGCTCCTCCTGAGTGCACTGCAGTCCCAAATAAATGCGCATTAATGATATGGTGCTCGCAGCAGACTATAGAAATCGGTCTGTAATGTGTGTCTGTGCTTGAAACTTTAGTTTGGCCGAGTCACCCAAGTATAATGGACTGTTATCAGGGAATCAAGGATAACTATGTACTCAATATTTTGTGATACCTAAACATAAATTGTACATATGTGTGGCTGTTTTCTAAAATTACGGGAGAATCATTTGTATCGCTGTTTGATACATAACTTATCCAATTAACATCAGTTAAGTCTGACATCTCCCAAAATTTTGAGAAAACCAAAGTTTTACATGCATATGAAAAAAAAGCATACAATAAATAACCAAATTCAAAGTTATGCAAGAATGATCGAGATTCATGACCTGGTATATAATAAAACGCAATTTGGCAAACAGCTGCAAAACAGCAGGGCTCCTTGACTAAAAACAAAAATACATTATGCACTCTCATCGAAGATTATCTTAATTGCAACAGATACACGCAATTGAAATAATAACTTAAAAAGTTCTAGGGTGTTGGTTCTAATATTAAAATGTTGTTTAGCCAGGCTTGCTTACTTATCGAGCTGAACGGGGCTCCCGGTATTTGGCGTGTTTGGTAATGGTAATGGTAATGGTAATGGTAATGGTGATGGTAATGGTAATGGTAGTGGTAATGGTAATGGTAATGGTAATGGTAATGGTAATGGTAATGGTAATGGTAATGGTAATGGTAATGGTAATGGTAATGGTAATGGTAATGGTAATGGTAATGGTAATGGTAATGGTAATGGTAATGGTAATGGTAATGTAATGGTAATGGTAATGGTAATGGTAATGGTTTTAATAGGATATTACAATAGCTATATACAGCTAAATTATCATATGTTTACAAGAAATATTAGAACAATAACTACAATTCGGAATTTAAGCATACATTTACATTGTCAAATTGTTTTTTACATTAGTTAAAAAACTAGTTAAAAATACTAGAAATAAGTAGATATTTTAAAGCTAATAGAAATATCGAAATACATAGCCGAGTGTTAGTCAATTATATATTTGGTTATCGCAAATACAATTGGGCTACCCTTAAAACGTTCTGTTCTACAATAAAAATTGTAAATTTCCTTTCCACTTGATCTAGTTGCCATACGTTTCATGTCTGAATTTTGCTCCGGTAACAAATGATGAAGGATATGCGAAGGCTGCATCATACTCTTAATGAGTTCCACACAAAGATCATTTCTTCGTTGCTTCAATGATTTTAATTTTCCTTTCTCGAGAGCTTCGTCATATTTCAGACCAGGATAAATAATACGGAGCGCTCTTTTTTGGATTCTTTCGGTTGCATCATGCTGCTCATTGGTAAGATTTCCGTGCCATATTTGGGCTCCATATTCAACAATAGATCTTATTGTAGCACAATAGAAAGATTTTAGATCGTCTTTGGAATCACCATAGTTCTTCAACTTTCTTAACAAATAAAGCCGCTTTGCTGCTTTTTTAGTAATATAATCCGTATTTGTCAACCATTTCATATCATCATCTAACCAGATACCCAGCAGTTTGTATGACTTTACCCGGGGCATTGGTTGATTCTCAATTATTGTTTCTGGAAAAATTGTCTTATTTTTCCTAAAATCAATGATCATTTCTTTGCATTTTTTGGCATTAAGCTCCATTCTCTCTTGTTGTGCAAAACAGGCTACTCTTTCAACATTTGTTTGGGAATTACCAAGACATGTGCCCGAGACATGATTTGATACATCACACACTTCGGACAAAGTGGTATCATCCATAAACAGTACAGTCTCCCCGTCACAGCCATTACTTACAGTGTAAATTCTGTTCATCATTTGGGTTCCAATTTGTAGCTGCGGGAAGATCGTTAATTTTTATTATAAAAGCTATGGGTCCCAGTTTACTTCCTTGAGGTATACCACCATGAGTTATCATTCTTTCCGATTTGGCCCCACGGTACAAAGCTATTTGGGATCGTTTGTTTAGATATGATGCATACCAACTAATCACACCAGGGCGCACTCCAATATCATCAAAATTCTTCAGAAGCTGGTTGTGGTCAATAAGGTCAAAAGCCTTTCTAAAATCAAGGAAAGTGACTCTAATAATTCTCTTCGAAGTTTCCATTGCTTGATACCATTTATGCAACATAAAAAGAAGCGCCGTAACAGCAGACATCCCAGCAAGACCACCAAACTGTGAATTACTTATTCGATCCCTAGTATCCTCTAAAACCCAGTCCATTACACATGACTCTTGGATTTTTGATAGAACACTTGTCAAAGCAATTGGTCTTAAGTCGTCGACCGTGGAGCATGGTTGTAACTTCGGGACACTAGCTATATTAGAGATTTTCCACACTTCCGGGAAGATCTTGTAATTAAATGATTGATTGTATATATCAGCAAGTGGTATTGCAAAATATTCAGGGAACATCTTTAAAAGTTTTAAATTAGGATCAAAGGGTCCAGGGGCTTTGTTCACATCAATATGAGAGAGCTTCCTTGCCACACTTTGAACAGAAATTTTAGGCAAATATTCAGCACTCCCAAATGATAACCACTCACTGTTAATTCTATGGTAGTCTTTAGTCAAACTGGTAAAAAACGAATTAATATAGTCAGCTGTTTGTTTATTGCTCATGTTTTCCGACACAACATTTCCAAGAGTGAAATTATGGCGGGAAGCCCCAACAATTTTCTTCACACTTTTCCACCACTTCCTTGCATTTTCATTACGAAGACCAATAATATTCTCGTTATAAAATTTGCGTTTCGATTTCCTGATTTCAGAAACAATTAAATTACGTAGAGTCTTGTAATGTTCAACTCTTCCAGACTGGTAAGCTTTATCACGTTTTCGGATAAGATGTTTTATCCTTCCATTAATATAAGGTTTATCATCTTCGTGGACTTTGATAGATTTTAGCGGGAACAAAATATCCACCATGTCAGATACTTCCTCCGAGAAAGAATTTACTTTATCATTTACATTTGTAGAACTCAAAACACCTGACCAGTTATATTCTTGGATGAATTGTTCAAAGGCCAATAATGATGAAGATTTAAGTGGTCTTACATTAATGCGTTTTGACAATTTCTGAGGTTGTAACTGTACTTTTGATGACCATACGATCGTACAATGGTCTGAACCACCAACTGGAGCCAGTACAAGCGGTTCTTGGTAAAATTTATGTATATCCGACATGATAAGGTCAAGGATTACTGAATTTCGAGTAGGATGTTTAACTACTTGCTTCAAGTTTCACTGACTGTTTATAACTCTTGGATTAAAACCGTTACTAACGGGATTAAAATCACCAGCAGCGATAATACAGGTATCTGGGCTTTCAGATTTAAGAATATCGCAACAATAAAAAAATATTCATAAAAACTATTCAGATCATCGTGACTAATTGATGGAGGAATATATACACACGCGACCGCAATTCGTGATATTGCACGAGGAAGCCATATCGGTCGCAGGACAACCCATAAGCATTCGAAGTTTTCATCGTTCAAATCGTTTCGAACCTTTACAGGAATGTTCTCATGTATATACAATGCAACTCCACCTCCTCTACCCGATGTTCTATCACTTCTCAGCAAGTTAAAATTCGTTATTCGAGCTAATTCATCTGGAATATTGTGGTTTAACCACGTCTCTGTCACAAACACAATATCAGATTTATGCATGTTGATTGCAATTTCAACTTCGGAAATTTTTGAACATATCGATCTTGCGTTAAACAACAGCACATTAGGAAGACAATTTCTTCTTTAATTCCTGCTTTGTAGGTGGGAAGATGTTGGTACTATTTTTACTAAATTGCGTGAATTGTTATGACATCGCCTCAACCGCCCCCTGGGATGGTAAGTTATCCTTACGGGAATGTTAAACAGATCGTTTCCAGCCATTATACGTTAGTTGCATAATTTCGCCCTTGGCGATTATTATTAGATCCCGGTACAACAGGTTTCATATTATCTTTATGTTACCATGGCTTGCAGGAGACGAATTTTGGCCAGAAATTTTGCTCTTGAACCTTTGACACAGATGCTTGGGGAATACCAACCTTTGCCGAGATTGTGCCCAAATGTTTGCTTGGAAAGAGGGAAATGTGGCTTGCAATTACTTTCCGTTTAGCAAGATACGAAGCTATTTGGCTATCGTTTACGTCTTTAGAAATTCCAGATAAGAAAAATTGCCTATAGTTTTTCCGTTTTCGTTTCACACCAACAAATCCATCAGACGGATCTTTGGATAGATTTACATCGGAATTTCTCTGAAAATTAACATTCTCAGAAACTTTCGTTGCCGGCAGAGGCAAATCATCATGATCGCCCATAGACAAGACTTCTGCATACGATAATTTTTGTTGGCTACTAGCATGGCCTTCATCAGCAATTAACTCACTCAAAACAGTATAATTGGTTTTATCTTCGACAATGGCTTTTGGCAAACAAGTTGAGCTTGAACGTTGCTAAAACTGAATTTCAAATTATTGGTACAAAACCAATGCTGAAAAAAGCATCTGCCGAACAGCTTAAAATTCATATTCAGAACAAACCGATAAAACAAGTTTTTCAATGCAAAACGTTAGGTGTGACTCTTGATGAAAATCTTTGTTGGAAAGCTAATACAGATGCATTATGTAAAAAGATATCATCTGGAATTTATGCTCTGAATCACATTAAAGAGCATGTTGATAAAAAAACACTCTTATCTGTGTACAATGCTATAATTCAACCCTATTTTAGTTACTGTTGCGAAGTTTGGAATGTACTCGGCGAAACTCAATCGTTACGTCTACAAAAACTTCGCAATAGGGCTGCCCGTATTATAGCACATGTGCCAAATGAGATAGATCAGCAAACAGTACTGAATATCTTAGGTTGGGAACCGCTCAAACAACAAAGGAAAAAAGCAAAAGCAAAAATGATGTTTAAAACGCTCAATAACATGGGTCCTAATTCGCTCAAAAAACTATTTACTTTCAAAAAGGAAATTTTAAACCACAGTCTTCGTGGCAGTTCAAGTTTGATACGTTTGCCAAAGCCCAATACAAACAATATGAAGAAAAGTTTTATCTACGATGGAGCTTCCCTCTGGAACTCTTTACCAGAAAATATAAGAGAAAGTAATTCAATCTCATGTTTTAAAAGAAAAATCGCTACTCTGTGCATTTGAAATAACACGATCCTTGTAAATAGACAGCTTCTCAATATTTGATTAATTTATACCTGCATGATTCTTTATTCTTTCATTTATTGTAAATACTTATTAATATTTTACACGCCCATTGTGGAAACCAGCATTAGCTGACAATGTTAGCGTGGTTAAATAAAGTTATCATCATCATCATGGTCTCCATCTGCCAAGACAATTTTCTTTTTAACTTCAAAACAAAGACGCTCACTATCATTGTTTATAGGCAATTCTTCCAGAACAATAAGGGATTCGCTAGTATCTTTTGTTGGTGAATCAGATAATCCCTCAGGCACAACAGAGTCGTTAATGATAGATTGATTAGCATATTGTGGTTGCTCGGTATCGGATTTTCGTATAACGAACCCCGAATTTCTTGGGTTTTTTCTTTCATTTCCGTTTAGTCCGTTAACTACAGTTGCCAATCCACTAACAGCATCCGCAAGAGATTGAATCATTTCACTATTTAACGATTGTCCTTGCTTTAAACACTCGATTTCTTCCATACATGTATGTTTATCAGCCGTTACGCTCTCTTGAGTCTGCAATGGTTGCCCCAAACTTGAGTCGCCTCGAAGCATTGCCATATAAATTTGCCTTTTAACTTCGTCCGCTTTCTCACCTTCTATAATTAAGACTTGTTTGGATTTTCGCCATGTCATAGTTAAATAGTTACAAGCCAATACCTTTTTATCCCCACCAGGTTGTGACCAGTCACCGTGTAGTTTTAAAAATTCGTTCGTAAATCGTTTAAGGCATTCAAAGTCACCAGTCCAAGCGATGTTTATTTTATCAATAAAATGCATTCTCAATATGTTCAGCAACAGAATCTCGTTGAGTGTACGGCAACAGAATTGTTTTACTCGTTAATTCAGCATTCTGTGAGGTCTGCCAAATGTGCGACTAAACGACCGTGTCTAGCGTCATTGAATTTAGTGTTATTTATCCATTTATGGGACCATAGCTAGACGGTTTTGATACAGCCAATTCAATTATTAAGGTTGTCCATGAAAATCAAAACTAAAAGCTGCAAAATATGGGCAAAGTATAATAATTGTGGCCGGGATAATGGTAGTAAATGCAATGCGTCATGCATTTGTTCTGCAGTGGGCATGCGTACTTGTTCCGTGCAGTTACAGTTCTTTGAACTAGTGTCTTGTGGTTGGCTTTTCCTAATCATGCGTGGGTTGTGTCTTGTGATAATTAACTTAACGTTACTCATGCAACTGTAAACGACCTTAACTGTGTTCCCATTGAAAATTTTGTGTAACTTGTGGCTTATTGGAAAGTGCGTGTCTACAAACTTGACGAAACTGCGTGCGATGTTTGTCTTGATGTTTTTGCTGAGTGCACTGCAAATAAATAAATACAAAATATATAAATGCAAATTAATGATATGGTACCCGCAGCAAACTATAGAAATTGGTCTCGCTAATATATAATAAAATGCAATTTGGCAAACTGCTAGAAAACAGCAGGGCTCCTTGACTAAAAACAAAAATACATTATGCTCTCTCCTCGAAGATTATCTTAATTGCAACTGATACACGCAATTGAAATAATAACTTAAAAAGTTCTAGGGTGTTGGTTCAATGGTTCTCATACTAAAATGTTTTCAAGCCAGGCTTGCTTACTGTACTTAGCGAGCTAGCTTCCTAAGCCGATTGTTATTTATGTACCTGGCCAGTCTAGGGTGGCTTAGCGGTGTAGTGTAAACTGGTTTTAATTAATAACTGGATTTTCTTAACACGTTTTATGCTCGTCGTTCACACAATACCAGATCGAGCTCGTTTAGTTTGCGGTCATATTTGCCTTTTCGTACGTGGAAAAAGTGTGGTCTTATAATTTTGTTGATTTTTAGATAAAACAACTATTATTTAGATTTCTTCTTCCTACGAGATATTTCTTGAACTCTTTTCCACAGTCGGCACAGACACTGCCATAACAATTTTGTCACATGCGACTAGCTACATAATATCATATAGTCACCTCGAAATCCTTTGTTTTACTAGTGACAATTAACAACTAAATAACCCGATGAATACACACCAGGTAGGACTAATAACAAATCGTACCTAATATTTATGCATTAGGTACGATTACTAGCTAATCGTATCTATCTTCGTATACTCCGTCTTATTACTCAAATTTTACTGCCAAACACGTAACTATAGTCCAGCTTATATGCACATACATTTAAATATTTCCTCTTAACTACTCTAAAACATTTCAATAGAACAGCACTTAAAACAGACATAAAACCATTCCTAACCATGGTAATGGCCATATCCCTAACTGCACCACTACAGAGATTACAACACACACAAAGTAACTACAACATACAAAGTTAAACTATATTACTGATTCTAATATGTTAAATCTCTCCTGAACGGGAGTTCCGTTATTTGGCGTGTTTGGATGGGACCATAGCCAGGCGGTCTTGATACAGCCAATTCAATTATTAAGGTTGTCCTTGAAGATCAAAACTAAAAGCTGCGAAACATGGACACGGTAAAATAATACTGGCTGGGATAATGTTAATAAATGCAATTCGTCATGCACTTGTTTTGCAGTGGGCATATGCGTGCTTGTTCCTATAGTTACAACTCCCTGAACTATTGTCTTGCGATTGGCTTTTCCTAATTATGCCTGTGTTTTGGCTTCTGATAATTGACTTAACGTTACTCATGAAACTGTAACTGACCTTAAAGTGGTAATGACACGAAGTTTTCGGTGTTAAAATTTTTTCAAAATGTGAAAATTCAATCTTTTCTGATCATTTTGATACCATATTTTGATACCTAATTCAAAGTAGAAGTTGCACTATGTTTACACAAGTGCTCGGGCTTACATTAAGCTGATTTTTTGAGTTTTAAACACGAGAAATGGCTGACTATAGGGAAACGTCTTCTGATAATTTAAACGCAAATAGTCCAGGAAGCGAAGGAAACAGTAAAGACTCGGATTGCAGCGCTGTGAGAGCGAACCTCCTGCTCGGCCTTGCGATGTCGAAGTAGAACAAAACGACGAAGGTGGAGCTTCTCCTTTGACTTTAGAAATGTGAAGTGAAGTTAGAATTCCACTAAATGACCTGCAAGAGCTGTTACGATTTAATAGTACGCAAAAGAGAAAATGATATCTGAATATTAATTTGCGCGACAGGTCGGCCATTTTATTACACTTGCTTACATCACCTCGCTCGAATTGAAAGTCAAATTTAGTCGCGATTATTTACATCTAATTACTACAAATAGTACCAATCGATTCTGCATTCGATAGGCTTTTTATTGAGCTTTTATTTGCCGCCTAAGTATCTAGTAATTCAAAATCAAAGCTTACGACGTTGAACAAAACATAACTTGCCTTATAAACATGATGAACTCATTGGCCAATATCTCCTAATTTGTTTGACAGTTTCCTTCCAAAAGAGAATCAAAATCTTCCTTATGCTGCGTGTTATAATTCTTACAAGTTTGGTTGTAATTCGAGCATTTGTTTACCTGTGGCGGCCGTTTACGCAAGTCTCTTCGGATTTTCCCGTGCACTCAATCACGTGCGCTAACCTTCGAAAGCCGACGATCTAGCGATTGCGTTGGGGTAAATTCACGGGGAAAAATGCCGTGTAGTAAACTTTGACCTTTAGAATCGATTTCCGTTGTCGTTCGTTGTCTAGGTAACACGCTTTCTTCAAAATAAAGCATCAAACATCTCACTTCCGGTTTGGAATGTTTTCTTGTCGAATTATGCGGATAACATACAGCATGCGGATAACATACAGCAAGATAACATAACATACAACAATTTATTGGCATTTTGTTTGATATACACCTGGCCGTACTTGTCAAATACAATCATGGAAAAATGGTGTGTTGAATTCGGGTGCAAATGTCAATTGCAAGAAAATGTTATTGTGGAGGTGCAAAATTAAATTGCTTCACCAAGCATAGAGTTTTTTTAGCAGTGGTTACATGCTACAGTTTTGGGGCAAGCCAATTTTTTAAAGACAAAAATGTAAGCTAAACATCATTTTAGTGTGATATCGTTTTATAGATAACTGAAGACAATTGCATTTAGATGGCTCATCGTGTGGTGTGCGGAATAATAGCACGGGGCAATACAAGACTATTACAAGCTTGTATCTACCATACTATAGGAAACAAATGTCAATACAAGCTCATGAGAATACAAACCGCCACATATCAGGGCTAATATATTTTAACATATTACCAAGAACTATGTGCAAAATTTGTACATCATTTAGTTGTTTAGCAACAGACTCAACCTGCACATTATCTCCAACAAATCATATCATATTCTGCACAACATAAATAGGTATTAGGTACTACAAGACAAGACTAGGACTAGCATAGGATTAGATTTAGTCATTATTAATGATCTCACAGGATAATAACCTATAACTATGCTAGCTTGGCATGTCGCCTGTAACTCTTTAGTAACTTATAGTAATTATGCCCGCTGCCGATCGGCAGGGATGGAGACGGTAGCACGGCGATGCAATCGAGCTTTGGCGATGCGATCGAGCTTCGCGATGTGATCGAGCTAGGCTCCGGAGATGTGAACCTTCTTCAGGCTTGTCCTCGGTCATAACTAACATCAACACATCTGGAACCTAAACGGTACCCTGTCCAAACAGTCTCCAACGCCTACTGGGGTTGGAGTAGGTTACCGTTAACCTCCTCCAGATGTCTCCAATCCTACAGCAGCAGGGCAACACTCAAAAACGTGCCGGGGCAGTACGAATGTAACGACGATACGCCTGACTCGTCCAACGACCCAAAGTTTGAATAAGATGATCAGGGAGACCAGCGGCAGCTGCCGACGTCGCTGCGCCGATACGAAAGCTGTGGGATGAAAACGGACCCGAGACACCAGCTCGTGAGAGAATGACGCGGAGAGAATGGTTGACCTGATCGGCGGTAAGCGGACTACGGTCTGCCCAAACGAATAAAGGGCCGGCGAGAGAACCACGATAGGCGAGATAGGAGCGAAGAGCCAGGACTGGGCATAAATTAGTACCGCTAACACCGATGTAGAGAAAGTGACCAGCGCCAACCGGATCGGTTATGGAGGACTTGATGCGAAGACGGAGTCCAGGTTCGCCCGGCAAGAACTCAACGTCGGTGGGAGCAAGATGACGAGCGGGATCGAAGTGGGGGAGGACGTAAACTCGCTCACGCGTAGGAAGCGAAAAAACGCTAAAGAGCACGCCGACCAAAACATTAGTGAATCGAAACCAGAATTAGAAAGCGAGAGAATACGGTGAATGGAGCACAAGATGTCGTGGGCTATCGGGTGCCGAGGGGGGCGGGCCGCCCCATGAGAACGATGGATGCCTTGCAGAACTCGGCGGAGTCTCAGTTTATTTTGTGTTGGGTCGCTGTAACCCCAGTCAATATGATAGGAACGAACGGCTGCCAAATAAACATCAACGCTAGCATGGGAGAGGGACTGGGCTAACCAAGAAACAAACCTCATCAGTTGATATTCAGACGTAGGAACGGGAGATGACGGAAACAAGTCAGGGAACAAAGTTCAAAACGACCAAAACTTCTGCATTCCGGAGGCATACGTACGGCGAGACGAGGTAGCTAAACCCTTGCATAAAAAGGCTAAACACTGCGACTCTAGCTCACGGTGAGCAACGCCGACACGAGAGCTGGAGGGACAAGGGTGGGGTTTAGGGCGGCGGTGGGATGAAGCCTGCGGAATTCCTGAAAGTGAGAACGAGAGAGAACCAGGCGGCGCATGAGATGCATGGACAAGGGGTCACGTGAGGAACCAGAGATGATGATGGCAACGACGGCATGGTTGTCGCAAAGGAACTCAACTTGTAAGCGTGCCCATTGACACCCCCAAACGTGAACCGCGACCACGATGGTAAATAACTCCAACGCCGTGATATTGGTGGCCAGCACCCACGCTGGCCAAGTTCCCGCCAGCCACGCGTTGTGCCCAATTGGACCAAAACCGAGGCTTCCAGAGGAGTCTGAGGCGACAAATAGATCGGGAAAGGAACAAATCGACGGCATGCTAAAGAAACTGACTCCATTCCAGGATTGTAGAAACTCCAGCCACCAGGCCAGATCGCGGCGGAATTCACAGTTAAGGCGAATAGGGTGAGACGGTGACCGAAAGGCGCACAACAGGTCGATCATGCGGCAGAGAAAGGTGCGACCAGGCGGAACCACCTTTGTGACATGATGAAGGGAACCAATTAACGACTCCAGTTCTGTACGCGTACACCATTTCTTGGATGCCCACTGATAGAGTAGCTCCAAAGTGCTGATTAACTTGTCGTGGGGTAAGAAAAATTAACACCGAGGTGGGACCTTCACACTTAGACGGATGGAGTGGCAAGCCAAGACGAAAAAACACGGAACGAGCGATCGTGATTCTGTCAGCACAGGCAGACGAACCCGCAGGACCGAGAGACAAAAAATCATCGAGGTAGTGTAACAAATAGCGGACCGAATAATTGACCTTGAGGATCCATTCGACCAGCTGGTCGCCGATTGAATTAAAAATGAACGGGGCCGATCGCAAGCCAAAGGTAAGAGCCAGATCGACAAAGAACAAATCGCGCCACCTCATGCCAAACGAGTAGCGTTCACCGGGACGCATCGCGACGTTGCGATACGCGCTCCCCACGTCAAATTTGGCCATAAGGGCCCCTGGCCCTAGCGCCATCAGAATCTTAATAGCATCGTTGACGGAGATATATTGCAGCGAAAATGGGTCTTTAGGAATATCGTCGTTGACACTGTGCTGAGTGGGGGAAAATAAATCCAAAATAAGTCGCCATTTTCCGGGCTGACCTTTCTTGGGAATCACTCCGAACGGGGTGCAATGGAGGTTGGGAAAAGGAGGGGTGGCAAACGGGCCAGCCACGCGGGTTTTGGCGATTTCGGTAGCCAAATACTCGTCAATGACGTCAGGATGGTCGGTGGCAGAGCGCATACTGCGAAGAGACGACCGTAGAGCAACCCAAGATGGATCAAAACCTGAGGAGAAACCGTGAGCGATGCCGTCCAGAACGTATTGAACTTTGGCGCGGTCAGGGTGATGAACCAGTTCTTGCTGAAATGCCGCCAGCTGAAGAGGGGAAACGCGGTGAACGGGTGACAGAGGTGCAACGTTGAAGCTAGCAAACGACCCTACAAGTGAGGAGCAAGAAAACAAAACAACAAACAAAACGCGCAGGATCGCAAGTAAAACACGCTAGAAGGAAAAAATATATATAATTGCACAAAAATAGAGATTCACAGTGGTATGATCCATCCTGCTGTCCCACAAAGGTACAAGATTGATTACAGTTAACAGAAATAAACTACGATAATGCAAGCACATGCAGTTAGGAGCTATCCGTGGTAAGTAATATGGAACACGGGCGACACACACAACAAAAAAAAACTATAAATCACTAAGCGTCCACTAAGCACTATACGTCCGAAGACCGACTCCGTTTAAACGCCGGTTCGGGGGAAATAATTTTTTTTTCTTTTTTATTGCAAAGCGGAACATCCCGGAAAGTCACACGAGTGGCGAAAACGACAACGTAAGAATTGGGAGGAGCAACGACCGGCGTTCCAGGAGTGGCAAAGCGTGGACGACGACGGAGTACCCGACGCTTCAACGACTTCAGCGGGGCGAGACGGCTTGGTCGGAGAGACGGACCGGACAGGTGGAGTGGCTGTGGGATGTTCGATAGAGACGCAGCCCGAGACATAAAAATGAAACAATTCGGGGTTCAGGTGAGACCAGCTGCTGCTTGCCAACGGAAGGCACGATCGTAAGCTAGCCAAGCAGAACCGGAAAATTGCTGGGCTGTACGCATGATCAACAACTGGTATTTGAGTAAATCATTCACCCGTGTAGGGTAATAGGCTGTCACAACGAACGTGTAAACTGCGAATCCTTGCATCCAAGAAAGGATGTCCGTAATTGGTTTGCGCCGTTTGGGCGGCCGAATGATGAGCTGGTCGGCAACGAGTGTAAAACACGGAGGTTCGGCTTCGATGTGGTCTTCCAAGAGCGAGGCTAATTCAATAAATTCCCCGGAGACTATCGCAGCAACTATCTTGGGAGCGACGGGGGGATGCCCGGACCCACAACAAAGGGGGGTGGGGGGGGGGGGAATTAGCAGCTGGAAACGCCGAGCGCTAGCGGAGGACAGATAACCTGGGGCAAACGACGCTGGAAGAACGCTACCTGGACCGGCGACCGGGTAGTTACTAGTAAACAAAGATGGCGTACCTGGAATGACAACTTTTGGTGTTTGTCCTGGAGGAAAGGAAGCACTGTAAGGCTGAAAGCCTGGAGTTGTAGCAGGCCAATGGGGGTACTGGAGGAAGATTTGACGATGAACCAACATATGGACCCATCGAGGGCGCCTGAACTGACAGGGGTTGCGGAAAGTTCCCCGAGTGAAAATTTGACGTTGGTCCGGGTTGACGTTGACGTGGACGGCCATTGTTGGTAAGGCAGGAGCCAACGATGGAGATGCCCGTACGAAGTACGAGGATGCGGTAAACAAAGACTGCTTGAAATATTTCGGAGGTTATAACTAGTCACTTCATCTTTATAAGTGAATAAATTGGTGAGTGACTGAGGACCCATGTTATTTAATAACTTGTACATCATTTTTGCTTTGGCTTTCTTCCTTTCAGCTTCAAGTGTCTTTCAGCCCAATGCTTGCAAAACAACAGAATGATGTACATCATTGCTCATATTCATTATGATTCTAGCTGCTCTATTTTGAAGTTTTTGGAGTCGTTTTGACTGTGTTTCACCAAAAACATCCCATACTTCACAGCAGTAATCAAAGTATGGGCAAACAATAGCGTTATAAGCAGAGACAAGTGTTTTTCTATTGATAAATTCTTTCAAACGTCTAAGAGCAGAAATTCCTGATGTTATTTTGTTGCAAATATTTTCAATGTTACTTTCCCACGACAAATGCTGGTCCAAAGTAACCCCAAGGGTTTTACACTAAATTACACGCTTAACAGGTTTGTTTTCAATTATAACATTTAGCTGTAAATCTGAAATACTTTTAATCATTTGTTTTGACCCAATTAACATAAATTCAGTTTTTGCAACATTGAGTGTTAGTCTGTTGGCAATTAACCATTTCCTGAGGTTTTCTAGATCAGAGTTCACTGCAGTTTCAAGACGAGGTATGGAGTATCCCGAGGCTGTTAGGCATGTCGTCAGCAAATAATCGAAGTTTTGTTTTAGACAGGCATTGAGGCAAATCATTGATGTATAACAGAAAAAATAGTGGTCCTAAGATAGAACCTTGTGGAATGCCATATTTAATCATTTTCTTTGACGAAAGATATCCGTTTATTTGGCATTTTTGATTCAAATTTGATAGATATGATTCGAGGAGTGCCACAGCATGGTGTTTTATACCGTAGATCTCTAGTTTTCTCAACAATATTTGATGATCAACTGTATCGAACGCTTTCTTCAAATCAACTTGGACTACTAGGTTAAATATTTTTTTGTCTAAATTCGTATGCCAATGATTTGTACAGTCAAGTAACGCTATGGCTGTAGAATGAAATTTTCGAAAACCAAATTGATTATCGCTGAGCAGATTGAAGTTGGATAAGTAATTATACAATTGATCATACAATATTTTTTCCATAATTTTGCTAATAACAGGCAGAACTGAGATTGGTCTATAATTTCCTGCCAAATTTCGTTGGCCATTTTTGTAAAGAGATACTACTCTAGCCGTTTTCCCCTCGTCAGGAAATGAGGATAGAGTAACAGCCTGATTGAAAATGTGTGTAAGTGAGTCTGCAATAGCTGGAGAAGCTATCTTAATAATTTTTCGAAGAAATTTTGTCACTCCCGTGGCCTTGTTGCTCGATAAGCAAGTCAGGAGTTGATAGACCTGACTGATGGTTACTGGTTGAAATGCAGTAAACTCTAATTCAGCCTTCTTGACATATGTTTCAAAGTTGAAATTTATATTATCAGTTTGGTTACTAGCTAAATTTTGGCCAATGTTGGCAAAGTAATCATTAAAAACCTTTGCTATATCTTTGGGGTTTGTCAGACTATTATCACCAACTTTTAACTCATTTACAACTGTTTGTTTGTTTTTTCTTCCCAATAAATTGTTTATTGTTTTCCAAGCCTTTTGGGGATTAGTTCCTTCATCAGCAATTCTCGTGGAATAGTACTCTTTTTTGGCGTTTTTTAGCTCTATGTTCACTTTATTCCTAATTCTCTTATAATTTTCCCAATCACATTCAAGGTTTGTAATAATGGCTTTTCTTTTAAGTTTGTCCAGTGTATTAATAAGTTCTTTTATTGGACTCGTAAGCCAAGGGATTTTTTTTGCTCTGATCTTTTTGTGTTGAAGAGGTGCATGTCTATTTAAAACTTCTAAGAATAGTTTTTTCCAAATTTCCCACTTTGTATTTGGATCTTCAGCAAAGAAATACACATTTTCCCAATGCTGATGTATCAGATCCTCAATAAATGTTTGATTATCGAAATTTTTCATATTTCTAATTTCAACTATGTTTTCTCGATTCTTAGTGACAGAGATCTTCCTGATTGCAAATACTAAACTATGATTACTAAGACCAGTGTGAATAACACCAGAAACAGAAATTTTCTCAGGAGTATTAGTGACTATATGATCAATTAGGCTGGAGGCTGTCATAGTCACCTGAGTAGCTTCTTTAATTAATTGTGACAATTGATACAATTCATAAAGCGATTTTATCTTCTTCGTAGCTGAATCAGATTCAGCTTTAAGCATGTTGCAATTTAAATCACCTAGAATATAAATTTCTTTATTTTCATCATCAATCATTCTGATAAATTTCTCAAAACTTTCAAAGAAATCATGTGTTGAATTTGGAGGTCGATAAATAGTTGCAACAAGAAATGGCTGGCTATGTGGCTTATTAATTTCCACACAAACAGCTTCTAATTCAGAGGGAATTAGATCCTGTCTTAATTTATAATTTATTGAGCTACGCAAGTAAATACAAACTCCTCGCCCATTTCTTGATCTGTCCTTTCTTACAATATCATAGCCATTCAGATCAATCATATTATCGCTTATATTTAAATTAAATCAAGTCGTGTCTCGTTAAAACCAATTAGGTCAATGTATTTGTTAGACATTGAGTATCGTATTTCATCAATCTTTCTTGGCAGACTGATAACATTTAGAAAAACCATTTTAAAACCTTTTTCATTGGGAAGAGAATTGGGGCTAGTTAAAAAACCGCTACCAACATTTTCATTTGATGGATTTATATTAATTAATTTCTCGTTGCTTGTCTTGCACATCTTAGGTAATCTGTCCATTCTTTCGTCCGACGTACAGCTGGTGGAAAAAAAGGCTCACCACTTCCTGGTGGTACTGGCCCAGTATGACTAATTCTAATTGACTTTAAGAAAGTGCAAAAAGCACTCCCTAATGCTTTATCCCCAACTTTGTTTAGATGTAAATTTGAGCGGTTTAATTAAGAGAGGTTTGTCTATATTGTCATTATTAATATAGTATATGTTATGTTTTAGACATAGATTATGGAGTAAATTATTATAGGAAGCTATTTTACTTTCAGAAACTTTACTATCATACCTCCTAATGACACTGGAAACAGCAATTCTCTCCGTCTGTTGCCTCACCTTCTCTATCAGGTTTTCCATTTTCTCAGCCACGTGGTTTTCTTCCTCATGCACCAGATCATTTGTCCCCACGTGAATTATGACGGTTTTGTACTCGTCGTTTTGGCAATCATCTTCGAACTTCTCCTGTAGTTGACCAACTGTGGCTCCGCTGTACGAGTGACAAACGGTCTTGCTTCTTGCTGCCCTTTGAATCTTCGTTGCTTCAATATGTTTTATCATAGAGTCTCCTATGACAAGTGTCTTCTTTTCGGATTCTTTTAGACAGTTTTGACGGGTCTTTTCGTTTTGTCTCGTCTTTTTCAATTTTTTAAAATCCCGCTTCTGTTTAGCTCGGTAGCTTTCGATTTGCCTGCCAATATTGGTAGCTTCATTTGTCTGGCATCCTAGAGTTCTTTCACCACTCGTATCTTCAATAGCTAAAGTGTCAAAGCGATTTACAACTGACGTTATTGGCGTTGCGGCTGCTTTTGGTTTACTGGTTTTTCTTTTTGATTCAGTTTCAATCCACTCGCTTTGTTTAATGTCTAACAAGTTCCTGATTGAGTCGTTCTCTTCTCGTAACTTGGCCACAGTCGCTTTTAAACTCTCAATATCGACCGCCATAATTTTATTGCTTTCAATCAGCACTGACTCCGCTTTCTTTTCATTAATCGTTTTCTCTTCAAGTTTACTAAGACGAGTAAGAACCTCTTTAAGTTTACATTCCATTTCAGTGTGATCGGGATGAGATTCATCTGCACCACATTTTCTACATGTTCGGGAAGGCAAAGGCCCGATCTGCAAAATGAGAAAGATAAGTTACATTGCTTACATGTTTGGTTTTCTACGAAAGCTCAAGGACCTTTCAGTTGAAGAAGTGTTCGAAAGTGCAAAGATTCTCCAAGAGGAATACCCGACAGATCTAGAAGCCAGTATGTCTGATGAATTAGTACAGTTTTCTAGTTTTCTCCGCACAGATTTTGCTATGAAATTATTGGATGTAACTACTGCTTCTGCAACTTTACCACAAGCTATTAACGACACATCCTCTGATAAATCTGACAACGAAGATGACTTAAAAGATGACAACGACGTCACATTGAACGTAGATTCATTGGAATTGCGAATGTACAGGCTTCTTCTGGAGAACAATCTGGAAACTGCATTTCCGAACATTCTAATCACATTGCGGATCTACCTCAGTCTAATGATATCGAACTGCTCTGGAGAACGGTCCTTTTCTAAACTGAAACTAATTAAGAATCAGCTCCGATCATGCATGACACAAAAGCGACTGAACAGCCTTACGCTGCTTAGTATTGAAAATGATCTTCTGCGTAACATTGATATATCGTCAATAATTAATGAGTTTGCTCTTAAGAAATCGCGTAAGCACAACGTTTACAAAGCCTCGATCTGCAGAACGAGAAAGATAAGTTACATTGCTTACATGTACATTTTTCATGCCGAGCATCGCCTGCATTGCCGCATTGGAGAATGCATAATGGTATATAAAATTTATGAATGTTTACTCGGTTGACTTGGTTTGACTCTTACTTTATTAAGTTCTCTAATAATTGTTAAATTATTATTATTGCTATAAACTGGGTTGGACAGCTCAAATTGATGTACATACGTTCTCGTTTTAACATACAGGCATTTTTCACATCATGGTATACATATTGATTTTTTTAAGCTTTCGGGTTTCAGGGAATTCTCAATTCGGTCCAGGGGGGGGGGGAATTGTAGTCTGTAGGGTCCCCGCGCTGAGAAAATGCCATGGGCCCTGCGAAAGATTAACCCGGCCCTGATGTTGTGTTTAAAATGTTGAATTTAGACACATTGACCTTAAAATTCCTGCAGTCCGGGATAAATTGTCAGTCCACCAAATTTCCGACTCGCGTTATTGGTAATACAAATTGTCAATAAGAGTAGAGGAATGCATGGTTATCCTTGTCGCATTATCTATTAATTGGGATAATTGTAGGTAAGTAAGGAATTCAGTTTCTTTGTTGAATGGTCAGGATTGGGCTTACTGAGGTCACAGTTAAGATCACCTAAGATATAAATCTCCTTATTTTCATTATAGAAATCAGGCGATGAATCTGGCGGTCTGTATACTGTAACAACTATGAATGGACGACTATGTGGTTTACTTATTTCTATGCATATGGCTTCTAGAACAGGTGGTGAGAGATCATGCCTTATTTGGTAGTTTATAGTATTTCGAAGGTAAATGCAGACACCACCACCATTTCTAGACCTGTCTTTCTGTATGATGTCATAGCCATCAATATGGATCATGCTATCAGGTATTTTCGAATTAAGTCTGGTTTCGCTAAAGGACATTATATCTAGAAATTTGTGTGACATAGTGAAATTAATTTCATCAAATCTTTTTGGCAAGCTTACAATATTTAAAAAGGCCATTTTGAACACACGCTGTTTGGGAAGACAATTAATTTTATCAAGGAAATCACTACTCATATTTGTTGTCTTATTCAAATGACTATTGTCTACTGTTGGATCATTTTGGCAACATGCGCTAAGTAGGTTAGGCATGTTGCCCAGTTCTTTGGGCGACCTGATTGTCGCCTGTCTTGATGAAAATGATGATAATTATTATTGGGCTTGTTTAATTTATTGGTATAAATTGCAAAAACGTTCCGATAGTCCCGTGTAGTCCACATATAATGTCCATGCTGATATTGGTCTCATGATAATTAAAGACATGAGTCATTAAATATGTATTTGCTGAGGCGTAGCGTGCTTTGTTGGTGTTCAATCTGTGAATTGAAATGCTATCAGAGTTTAGTGTTGTGAATATTTTTGTGTTAAAAAGACACACCTGCAGTACGCGAAATCCTTCGCGGTGCAGACCAATGACTTTAAGTTTTATCTCGACAGCTAATCGAGGCATTTCTAATTATTTTTAGTAGAATCATACTAGTATACGTACCATTGCAAATGCTGTAATTTGAATGGCTACTCTACTCGCTATATATATATATATATATATATATATATATATATATATATATATATATATATTTATATTTATATTTACATTATTGACGCTCCCCTGAAGGGTCTATTCATCATTAGATAGCGAGTAGCGAAACAATCAACTTTCTAGAGATTTCCTATTTAAGATTTTTTAAAAAATCAATTTTTTTGTTGAATATTTCATGTTTAATCTTTGATTCTACTAAAACAATTAGATTACTCGCTCTCAATTTCTATGAGATGATAGTTGATTCGGGCTTCGCCCTTATCAACTATCACCTCATAGAAATCTCAAGCTCGTAATCTAATTGTTAAGTGGGAAAATGGGAAAACACAGTATTCATTTATAGTTTTTGTGTTATTGACACAATGAATGTTATTTGACACCAGTGACAGTATTCGATAGCAATGTGACAACTGGGCATTCATGCGCCCCAAAATACATGAACATTGGCTTACTTCATCACACACAATAGTAATACATAAGAAACTCTAATTCCCGTTCATGTGTTAAAAAAATATAAGTTCCTGATATCACTCGCGGTTAGAAATTGACACAAATAAAGTTTTGCCTTTTGGGGCAAGGCGGCCTGACATACACAGTTTGACAGTTTCCAAGGAACATTTGATGCATCATTAAACGCAAAACGTTTTTGCTATAAATAAGTTTCATTGTTACGTGGCCGTTCCATCGATATTATCTTCAATTGGATTTAGCGCATCAAGTCGCTTGAGTATATGAATGAGATGGTTCCCGTTTCAAGACAGATGCCAGCATAACATGCAATGTGAGTTATATTTTGTGACTTTGCGCTTTACAGTAATAATACGTTTTTACTCCTAATTTGATACTCAAATCTTAAAAGAACTACAAGACAATTAACGTGTCGACGTGTCAACGTTTTTCTATATATTGCAATTGTTAAACGCGAACTCGAAGCCAATTCTTACAGCCGGAGTATATTCGAGTATAGAAAGTTCCATATTTAAAATAATTTGGCCATATTTAGATAATATGACGCTTGTTGAACCGATCATTCGCATGTTGCTGTAATTTTTATCGTTTTGACTGCTGCATGTTTCGCTTTTAAAGGAGGGCTTTGGAGGTATTTAACTAACTTAGACCCCGTTCACACGACACCGGATCCGTGTGATCTCGACATTTAGTTCGGTCACTTTACGGTCACATTTACTCGTACCACTTTTTCTATGGTACGTTTTAATTAAGTTCTGTAATATCATCACAAATTTAAGAGTCATGCTGGTCTTGAAACTTGTCAAATTGATATGGTGACCATACGGATCCGGCCCCGTGTGAACGGGGTCTTAATTTATTTTTGAAGGGGTTTCCTAACAGAGTCTTTAAACAATTTAAGTCAAAAAACGTCGAGATTTTTCCACAACTTTGATCTAATTATTTATTCAAGGTAAATAACCTATATACAACTCGCGGTACATCAGAGAAAACAGACTCAAAAATATATTAATAGTATATAGATCTATAGTAATACTATCGTAGAAAATATGTCCCGTCATATAGCAGTCGTTTATAAACACGCTATAATATCCATAATTTTACTACGTTCCATATGACTATCGCGTTTCATATAATTTCGCATTTTACATCGATATGTACAAGTTATCTGGGCCTTTCGACTCGCAAGCACTCGAAAGTTTCGAGTCGCGAGTGCTTGCGAGTGAGACGAAATTCGAGTACTCGCGAGTAGCGAGTCGGAACGCGTACTCACTTTGACTCGCGAGCACTCGCGAGTACTCGCTACGCGCGAGTGGAGGTACCCTTACTCGCGGCTGGTACTGTATAACAAGCTAAGTAACAGTTATGTTGCAACATCGGCTTTCCATTTTTAAAACTAGAAAGCAATAATTTTCTAAGTACTATTTAAAACACGAGTAGGAGTGTTTTATGCGATATAAAACGCGAGGCGCAGCCGAGCGTTTTATAGCGCATAAAATACGAACTACGAGTGTTTTAAATGGCTTAAAAAACTCATTAATATTCAACAATCATTGTGTCCAACACCGATGGGATATTGAATTTACAGCAGTGTAATTAGTAGATTGAGGTGAACAAATAATCGGGGAAAATCAAGTTTGTTTGCTATACGGAATTAGCAACAAAAGGAATCAAACACACAATAAATGCAAATGAGCCGAACTAGGTGAGTAGAATTTGCGATAAGTGATTCAGTTTGGTTAAGCATGTCAGGAAGGCAATTTCGAAAAGCTCTAAGTAAGGAAGAAGAAAAAAATGCCTTACAAGTTCCGAAGTCAACGCGTTATGCGACGAAATATATGGGCGGTTAAAATATTTGGTGAGTGGCAAAGTGGGCGAGATAATAAAGATCCTGGCAAGAAGCAGTGCGTCTACGTCGTTTATTTCCGCATCAGGCGGAACGTTCAATAATTGTGTATTTAACTTTGGAAAATGATGATTAGAAGTACATTAGCTAGTGTGTCATTAGTGTATTTTTTGTGTAACGAAAGTGTGTTGTAAATTGAACCTATTTCTACCATTGTTTCACGATTGTTTGCACAGATTCGGTTCATTTATAGATACTTGTAGTTTACGTATGCGTGTGTTTATATAAAGACACGTGTGTCTTTATATAAAGACACATGTGTCTTTATATAAAGGTTTATGTTCGTTCAATTTTGTACATATTCTACCCCATGATTTCCCTGGCCCGAATTCAAAAACCCTCCCCGGGCTTTATAATCTATCGTACTTTATGTGGTATAAAATGCTTTCCTCGTGACGAAACCAGAACATCGGACTGGACAAAATGATTGTTGAATATTAATGAGTTTTTTAAATACAAATTAAACAATTATATTAATAGAAAAATTCTTTCTGCTTTCTGATTTTCAATACTTTTATACATCATTGCTGTTGTTACAACAAATCATTTTATACCGTTCGCAAAATGATAGTTTTGCTTGATGAAAGTGTGAAGGTTTAATCCATATAGAATTAAACTTATTCTTACAAAATATAATGTTACAGGAGCAATATACGTGCAGTAAACGGAATTTTAGAGATTTGATGTTTAAATAGATTATGTTTTTAGGAGTGCTTTACGGTTGGTTTGATATAAACACCAGGCAAATGTAAGGGCTTTAACAACGACCCCTTTTATACCCATCTTGTGACTTAATTTAAAAAGAAAATTTTTCGTAATAGCATATTTTTTAATTAAGCCGATAATATCAAACAATGTATGTCTTTCTCACGTATATAAAGACTCGTTGACAACAGACATTGCATGTAGTATAAATGAGTTTTTGAAATATTGAGTAACTATGTGTTATGCGATGCTTTCTTCAAGTTATATGTGTTTTAAACCCTCGACTAAAACTAGTAAAAGCAATTTTTATACAGAAATGAATTTAAACAACTCTCGAAATTAATTCTTTGACCTCGTTTCACGATAAGTTTTTGAGAATGTATAGCACATAAAGTTGGTGCGTGAAAGCCTTGTTAAAACAATAGTAGCTATATATAGAGTTGTTTATCAAGCAACGCCTAAAAAGAAATGATAACCAGGAAGAGCAAACGTACCAAACTCGCGTTTAAAACGAGATACAGCAGCCACACAAATTCATTCCAATTCCGAAATCCAAAACACAAAAACAGAATGGCTCTAAGTAAATACATTTGGGAATTAAAAGACTCTAAGATCGACTTTATTAAGGAAAATTATTAAGAAATGTACAAGGCACTCCAGCCAGCATCATAGTTAATAGAGAAGAGGGTTTGTAAGGTCGGCAAACTTCAAAGGCTTTCGCGCTAATTGGTTTCAGATGTTGAAGGACGGGGTCACGTGACAATACGGGTGCATTGATTTCAGAAATTACTAGAGCGTAGTATTACGAAAATACGATATTGTGTTTATAAAATGTGATATAAAGCATTGTTTGTCTTATTTACTATGGCTTCCACAAGTTCGGCACAAGATTTAGAAAGCCAGTTACCAACAATTCTGGACTCTGAAGCCGTAAATACAGCAGATGAGGACGGTTTTCAGCAAACACTTGAATTGCTGCAAATCGACGCTGAAGAGTTGTTCAACGAAAAATCGCATTCAGCTGAAGAAGTAAGTCACTATAAAGTGTATCTATCTTTTACAATAGTGGTGAGATGTGTTGAGTATAATGTTTTTATGTTATGTTTGTTTTAGCTTGAAGGATTAAAACAATATCCTTGCGAATACTGCTCGAAAGTGTGCAAGTCTAAAGGAGGCCGTACAAAACATACTCGAAGTAAACATGATGTCGAAACTAGTAAAGTGGAGGGTATAAACGTTGGTGCCAAAACGAAGCCAATCCCAAGCTATACGTAACAGAAGTGAAGGTCTTGTTGTTAATTCGTGGAATAGCTGAATCTCTGAAGGATGAAAAAATATACCCAGCAAAACAAGTAGACGCAGTGCTTACGTTGCGTCCCAATAAAGCATTCGTTCAAGATATCAATGCTTTATTGCACAAGTTTCATTGCAAGAAAGATCGCAGACGTTAAAGCAGTACTAAAGAAGTTAAGCGCAGAGAAAACTTTCTCTAACTTACGACCCATCAGTAACCTGCCTTTTGTTGGTAAACTTATTGAACGAGCTGTGTTTGGACAAACTCATAATCATCTTACTGCTCATGAACTATATCCTAAAACTCAATCGGCATACCGTGAGTTTCATAGTACTGAAACTACTCTTCTCAGGGTTAAGAATGACATTCTACTTAACATGAACCAGCAGAGGGTTACTTTACTGGTGCTCCTTGACCTTAGTGCGGCCTTTGACACTGTAGATCATATTATATTGCTTGATCGACTATATACAGATTTTGGCATTTCCGGGCATGTTCACTCCTGGTTCACGTCATATCTACGTGACAGATCTCAGTTCATATCTATCAATGGCGGAACATCTCGGAGGTTTGAAGTAAAATATGGTGTACCTCAAGGATCCTGCCTTGGCCCTCTTCTCTTTGTCCTATATGCAAGCAAGCTGTTTACGATAATTGAACGCCATCTTCAAAAGGCCCATGCGTATGCTGACGATACACAATTATATGTGTCTTTTAATGCCAATTCTTGTGATGATCAATCTGCTGCTGTTGAAGCCATGCAAAGATGTATTATGGATATAAGACAGTAAATGCTTTCAGACAAGCTTAAATTAAATGACGGAAAAACTGAGTTTGTTGTCATAGGAACTAGGCAACAGCTTGCTAAAGTCAACATTGATGCTTTACGTGTTGGCGACTGTGTGGTTTCCCCATCCAGTGTAGTGAAAAATCTGGGATGCTGGCTTGATGGAATGTTAAAGATGACTGAACATATAAACAGGGTCTGTAAGGCTTCTTTTTTCCATTTGTATAACATTCGAAGAATTAGGAAATTTCTTAGCTCGGATTGTACGCAGATTTTGGTTAATGCATTTGTCACCAGTCATCATGACTATTGTAACAGTCTCCTGCTTGGATTGCCTAACAACCAACTACACAAGCTCCAACGTGTTCAGAATGCAGCTACGAGACTCATTTGCAATGTTGGTCGGTTTGACCACATTACTCCTTCTCTATTTAGTCTTCATTGGTTACCTGTTACCTATAGAATCCAGTTTAAAGTTCTTCTCTTTGTTTTTAAAGCAATTCATGGGCTTGCTCCAGAATATATTTCAGAACTTTTAGAATTAAAGACATCTTCTAGGTATAATCTTAGATCATCTAATGATAAGTACCTATTGGATTTCCCGAAAATAAAAAGCAAAGTTACCTTGGGAGACCTAAGCTATGGAATAATCTTCCTAGTGCTCTGCGGAATGCTTCGAATATAGATAGTTTTAAACGCTTGCTTAAAACATACCTTTTTAAAGAGGCATATAACTGTTAGGCCGTCGTCATTGGATTATTGTACATTTGAACTATGTTAGTAGATTATTTTTTACTATGCATAGTTTGTTGTACCATTTTACAAGCTAAGATTGTAAATTTTGTAATAAGTTCATTTTTGTAATGTGTAATGTGTAATGCGCCTGTGAGCATCTTTCCATGGAACACGCGCACTATAAGTAAATAAATTATTTTATTATTATTTGCAAGAGTACTATGGAAAAATGTATGCGTTGTGGAAAGAATATTTTCAGCCATGTAAAGACCACAAAGTAGCATTTTTACCGAATCAACCGAATGGTTGATCATCCTAAATAAAGATGGTTCAGAAGTCAGTCAAGTCACCAGTGAAGATGGGGTAAGGCAACAGTTGATACATAGCAATGGCATGATATTTTTGATGACAGGCAGAGATTCTATTGATTTTTATGCCAGTTTAATATTGGATTAGTTTTATTGACGTTTGACAACATTTCAGTAATAGGACTGTCAAATTTGCCTGGTCTTATCACTAGTCTTATGAGGGCTCAAAAATTTTCTACTTTAGGGTGAATTGTCTGTTTTACCACTGACACGGGCACCAAATGGAGGACTGTGGGCACCAAATTCCTGGTTGGTAAGCATTGCTGAAACTGCAGAACTATCTTTCAAAAAGCACACAAAAACAGGCAAACTTTCATGATTACCTGTGGACAAAGTTGTTGATGATGTCCAAACCTCTCCTCAGGCAAAATCATTGTGGAGCAATATAGTTGAACAGTGTGATGTTCAAGAAACAAAAGAGTGTCAGTTGCTGTGTTTTGAAAACATTATAAAACTATATGCTACTGTGAGGGCTTTCTCATTTGCAAGAGATATTGTAAACAAATACAAATTGTCTGAAAAAAACACTAAAACAGAAGGCTTTACGGAAACTGTTAAAGGATGACAGTAAACAATTATAACCATACACTGTATGCTTGAAACCTACGCTCATAATACAACTAATTGTTTTCTAGCAGGCATTAGGAACAAATACCATAAATATTGAAAACAGTCCTAAAGAGTCAGAGCTTGTGCTGGAGCATTAATTGGGCGGGGTTATATTTATTTATTTTATGTTCTGCCCTCTAATTTACTTTGAAATAGACTCTAATTACAACACCTGTTTTTAGAGTGCAAGACCTCAATATATGAATATACCCCCCTCCACAATCAAAGGTATTAAGGGAACAGTTTTTGAGGTGGGGGGAGGGGTGGCTGGCAAAACTAGTGAGGTAAATAGTGGAATTTTAAAATATGTACACACAATTTTATATCACATAATCACATGTTCCTTCCCAATGACAATGCCACAATATAAACTAATATATCACATAATCACTTGTTCCTTCCCAATGACAAAGCAACAATGTAAGATATATGTATATATACTGCATGACTTCATGTACTTATTGGTCCAGTCTTTACCAAATTTCTCTGTTTTGATCAATTCCTATATAGAGCATATTACATGGTTGCACAAAGATATGAATATTATTTTCGAATGGTGAAAACAATATTTTACAAATGAGTGCAGCGACTGAGTAAAATATTGTTGTCAACACAAGAAAATAATATTTATATCTTTAAGCTACCATGTGCTTTTTATGCACCAGTCATCCCTATATGGCCTAGCGGTCACATATGTGCACATTTTTTAACATGGCATTTCCTGCAGCAGGCCTTTATTTCAGCCAGTATTTTTTTTGGATACTTCATATTACATTGTCCAAATGCATCGAACATACTTTTGGGTGATGGGATTTAAAATAGCATTGATACAACATGGCGTCGTTCGCTGGAGTCAACGTGAGGTATGTTTGTGTTATTTCATGTCAATTTTTTCAATATTCCTGCAGTGAAATGTACTCCAGAGAAACAAAGACGTTCTAGATTAGTTTTTACACATTTACTGCATAAAGTACGGTCGTTTTCTTCGGTTTTTATACATGTTGTAGTATAGAAATTTAGTTGTAAACATTTTGTGCACATATGTGCAAATCAGGAATTTGTGTCAGTGAAATTTGAGAATTCACTGTCACACATAGTTATTGAAAGGCTTGACAGAGCTATGCACTAGATAAGGTTTTTTGATACTTTTTAAGTGAGAACTACAAAGGCAATTTGCAGAGTTTAGTCTGTTGTTTTTTTATGTGAAAATTATTTGTATACAAAACATTCATAGTAGATATATTTTGTAGTAATTTACAATCAATTTGATACTTTTCATTATTAGTAATTTTTCCGTTTCAGATCATTTTATAAATCTAAGCAGCCCAACATAACTCAAACACCATTACCTGATGGGAATTTGAGTGAAGACGATATTGATGGTGATGAGAATGATGATTACAACCCCGAAAATGTAGACATGGATGATGAAGCAAATAGTGAGAGTGACCGTGATGAGGACTACAACCCTGATAGTGATTCCGAGGCTAAAAGTGAAATTTCAGTGAGTTCATCAGAGGATGAAATTTCAGATTATGACATGCCACTGCTTGAAAGGAAAAGAAGAAAGACAGATGAGGAGGTATACAGTTATATAATGAAGTACACCATGTAGTATAAAAGTATGTAGCTCTCTTATAGATTGTGTGTTTTGTGTTCTTTAGGATACATTCTCCTGGAAAAAAAATGCCACATGGAACCGTCCACGAGAGTCACAAATTGATATCGAGAAGCTCAAACCATTGGATGCTAATTTGCAAACTACCACCCAGCCAATGGAGTTTTTCAAACAGTTTATCACAAATGAACTGCTTGAAGAAATAACATTCCACACCAATTTGTACAACACTCAACGAGCAACTAGAGGCTATAAAACAGCAGTGAAGAGGAGAGGCTCATCCCAGACCTCATTCAGAGAGATAAAGCCAGCTACCAAAGTTGAATTGCAGCAAGTATTTGGTATAATCCTGTACATGGGTGTCCATAAGTTACCTAGTCGCCGCATGTATTGGGGCAATAAAACCGTCGTGCCACTCATTGCAAATACCATGTCTCGCAATCGGTATGAAGAAATTCTTTCCGTCCTTCACTTCAACAACAATGAAGAAGCTCCTACTAATCCAGCTGATCCTAACTTTGATAAACTCTATAAACTGAAACCACTAATCAAGCATTTCAGGGATGTGTTCAAAGGAAGTGTCTCCCCAGAGACAATGCAAGCCATTGATGAAATGATGATCCCATTCAAGGGAAGACATGGTGCCAAGCAGTACATGCCAAAAAAACCGACCAAATGGGGCTACAAATTGTGGTGTCGGGCTGGAGTATCTGGATATGTATATGATTTTGAAGTCCTTCGATCTGCAGAGGCAAAAGGTCCACCACCCGGCGTTGAAGTTCCCAAACTCGGCGAAAGCTCAAATGTGATCCTGAGGCTGACCTAAGATTTGGAAAAGAAGAAGCATCAAGTGTTTTTGACAATTTCTTCTCTTGCCCAGAACTTCTTGTTTTCCTAAAGGCCCAAGATATTTTTGCTGTTGCTACTCTGAAATCCAACCGTAGTCGTGGCTGCCCTGTTCCAACCGATAAAGTAATGCGAAAGAAAGGAAGGGGAGATATTGCCCAATTTACTGATGCCAAAGCTGGTTTGGTCATTTGTGCATGGTATGATAACCGGAGAGTTTTGACCATTTCCAACTTTTTGGGCAAAGATCCTGTGTCAAACTGCAAGCGTTACGATAGAAAGAAGAAGGAAGATGTTTCAGTTCCACGCCCTGCATGTATTGAACTGTACAACAAGTTTATGGGTGGAGTGGATAAAGCAGACATGCTTTTGTCGCTTTACCGCACGAAGCACAGAAGTAAAAAGTGGTATCATCGTATAGCATTCCATCTGATATCGCTTGCAGCTGTCAATGCATTTGTGATGTATCGTGAGATTGGGGGAAGTGGATCCTTGGTAGAGTTCCTTGTTGATATTTGCAGGTGTCTGCTTGTTTCAGAATCCCATGATTCAGCTGATTCTTCCAATGATGAAGCTACCATACCTGTCAGTCGACAACGATCACTAAGAGCCAACCAAGTTCCAGATGGTATCCGGTATGACAAATGCAACCATTGGCCTCTGCAGTGTGAGAAACCCCAAAGATGCAAATGGGAAGGTTGCGCAAGACGAACACGGTTTCTGTGTACCAAATGCCAGGTCTACCTGTGCACCACAGAAACAAGCTGTTTTTTGGACTACCATGGTGTATCCTTAGCATGATAATATGTAGAGTAGCCTCCGTCTTTGGCATAAAACAATAGCATAGACATATGCCGATATTGTTCCTTAAATTTCTAATGTCAACATATGTGCACAAAAATTATTTCTAAGAAAAATATAGTTTTGAAAAAAAAAACCCAAATTCTCTTTAACCAGGCTCCAATTACATATGAATATCATATTTTGTGTTCCCAAAGTTGTTAGGTATACTTATAAAAACCCCTACTCCTTGACCCACCTTGGGAAAGTGGAAATTGGTATCATTTGATCAGCAAATAAGTTTAAGAAAAGGCAAGTACATTACTAATCTCCACTTGTGCCTGAGGTAAGGGAAGTTGGGGTTTACACTGAACGTTGCATTATTCAGGCTTTCTAGAATAGACAGTAGTATTTATAAATGATGTACTCAAGAATGTTCATTACTTTTTTGATCGTTTTGGTAAAGGCTCTTCAGAAACATGGAATCATTTGCTTCGTTGACCACTGTGTCGACCAGCAACATTCCCTTTAGCAACTGGTGCAGTGTCGCTTAAAACAGAAATCCTCAGGTCGTTGTAGCCAAAGTCTGCAGGACTTGGGTTGTCAGCACGCCTACCTTGAGCTCGTTGGTACCCAAAATGCTCCTCCACATCGTCTTGGCAAAATCTTTCTGTTAGGACACCTTTTTTGAATAAGTCTGCTTTGGCTTGGTGTCGTGTCGAACAAATTCACGTCTGGGTGCAGTTGTAGAAGTTGATAAGGGTATCCTTTTTTCAGGTAGATTAAGGGTAGGCACAGCTCCAGGTCTCTTACACGTGGGAACTAAACCAAAACCAAACCAAAATTTAAACTCTATTTCAAACATCATATATGCCTTTTTATATCATTATATCCTACATATGTATTACACAGATATTAAATGTAAATTCTAAAGAAAAAGAATACAAGATCGCACTTTTGTCTCTATAAATATATAATATACTTGAAAATAAACACATCATTTACTTGGTCTTTATAGTGAGTTAAGTGCACAATTAAAATCAGTATCAAATTTCCATAAGCACTAAAGTCTTTAAGCTACAAATCTACGACGTTACAATGCGCTAGCTTTTACATCGAGCTGAACTTACATGTTTGGATGAGGTTCTTTTGAAAGTGTCTTTCACAAATATGAAGAGTTCGTTGTTCGATTTGCTTTCTTAAACTTGAGTCTATCTCCCGATCTCTTGTCACAATACGCACCCACGCTTCGCGAGTTCTCGTCGATAAATCGTCGTCTGTAGCTGGAATTCGAAAAACACTAATCCCGGTTTGTTTTCTACTGGTTCCGTAACCGAAAATTGAGCAATTAGCTACAAAAGATTTTTCAAAAAAATATGATTTTAACTCGCCCTATAATGCATCAACTATATATCTCGTATTACAGAATCACTTTTCGATGCACTCGTATTGTCACGTGACATAGAACAAAAGCATAATTTGGCCACGCCCCCAGCTTCCAAACCCTCTTCTCTGTTAACTATGAGCCAGCATACAAAGAAATGTAATTTATCTTTACATGAAAAGTACATAATCATTTGCACCCAAAGCTTACGCTACATGAACTCTAGAAATGAGCTCGTATCAACTTGTAGGCATAGAAGGAGACATTTACTCAGCAACTACCGTATTTTAATCATTTGTATTTTTAGCTTTCCACTGACGTCAAAAACCGCATGTAAATAGCATCAAATTTCCTAGACATTACCATCAGACGCGACTATCACCTGATGAGTGTGGCAGGCTTTACCTGGCATACGAAAAGAAATTTGTAGTGATTAAATATATGAAGTAAACCAAGTTTGTCTTTATCTTAATATTCCGCTCTACTTCGGTATTGAGCACTCTGATCATATGGTTTTTATTTCGTTGATATGGCTTTCTAAATGTGGTATTGAATATGTGTGTTATAGCGTTGCTACTATACTCTCCCCTGAATACGCGTTTTTGATCTCTTAAGCTAGGACCTTTTGATTAGTCTTATTAACGTTTCACAGATATTGAGGTTCATGGAGGATTATCACTGATGTGAAAACAGATAACCTGGATAGAGTTAGTATACCTAAGAATTAGGTGTTTCACGTCGGAAGTAACCACAATTTTTGTAGGACGGTATAGAAACTTTACCCAGGTTATCTTTTTTTACGTCAATGAGGATTATGGGTAGTGTTGATATAAAGAACTATTCTACAGGTTCATGCTTTTCATGACTGTATATAGTAGAACACCAAATAGTTGATACGTAGGTTACAATCATATCTATACAAGATATTCTCAGCATGATCTGATTTCGTCTGAATATTGTGGCCATAGATGCTACTATGGGTGATACTCATGACGTAATGCTTCTTCTGGTTCGATGATATCAAGACTTGCAATTTCTCTAATTCACCTGAAACGTTCTCTATTAATTGGAAAGAGATTTTCCAAGGTCGAGTCCGTTCCGGGTTTCGCAGTATATATGCCCTTTTGCTTCGCCGGAATGATGCCAATTAGCTATCCCAATGTAAGCTCTCTGTCTCGTAAAGCTTCTTAAGAAATGTATGAGACCAGCATGTCATGACAAACTGTTCGCGAATTTCATCATGGGCGTTTTCGTATTCGCACGTTTCGCCTGGCGTAGGTAGAAAGGGTTATGTAGCTGTCTGCCGACTCGCCAGGTATTGGATTTGTCACTATTGTGGCTGAAAATATTCATGTAGCGTTTCGAATACATGAGCAATAAGAACACAAAAATAGACACCTTGACGAGGGACAATATTCAACTAACGCTATCTTTTCAATCAGCCTGAAAACACTTTGCTTCATGGCTACTATCTGACGCGTCCGCAACATTAGCGCTGTAGCTCGCGTTTCGAGTCTGTTCCTTTGAGTACATAGATAGATAAGTAAATAACTTTATTTAAACAGCCAGACCTCATTGCAATAGCGTGTATCATTACAATATATACAGTATCATAACAAGACTTACTAAAACTATTTACAATAACAATTATGTGTAATTAAAGTGAGCATAAAAGTGTTGGATGAGGAACTTGTTAGTACGTAGTGTATAGTACGTCAGGCAGTATAGCCTATTTGCTGGTATAATATATCTATATATTATACCTTAAATTCAAATTGTCCAATCAAAATACCGTATTTCTACCACGTGGTGGGGTGATTTCTCTCTATATCTCGCTTTTAAAGTGAGATACAGTAAATATATCTCACGCTGTCATGGCAACGCTTGTACACGCAAGGCACAGATTGGCAAGTTTTCGAAAACAAAAATGGCGGAATGGGCGAAAAGTTTGATGAATTTCACGAAGAATTATGAAGTATTTTGGAGGGCAAGGGCGTTGAAAACACAAATATTTAAAAAATTAAAACGAATTTTCTGGGCTTCTCGTTATAAAAATAGACAAAGAACTGGCTATTTTGTATTTTAGAGCATCATATTCACGAAGGTATGTTCAACTTGAAGAACTTAAAAGTTTATTCTGATGGAGGTTTTTGATTTTCGGTATAATATATCATTTATAGGCCCTCTGCTCGGGGCATTCGGCGAAATATTTCCTTCACTAATAATATCATCACTTCAGGAAATATTTCACCGAATCCCCCTCGCTCCAGGTATACAAATGATAAATCATAACTATCAATGTTGGTAGATTACAGTGAACACAAGGAATGCTGAAACGTAAAAAAATAGGTACGCCATGCGTACATGTTTCTGCGAAGCGAAGTGCGAAAGAGGTAAAAGCTACATAAATATTGTTAAATAATGGCCGTTTAGCTAGTGAAACGGTAAAGAAGGCGGAATAGATCAAATGACAGAACCCGGACATATTCACAACATTGGGTTCCTCAAATTGGGCTAAGGAAATTTAGCGAGTGAAAGAATTTAAGTATTTGCGTAAGCAGATACTATGTCATCGCATTTTTTAAGGTTGGCTGTTAGCTGTAACTTTTCTAATCTCGTAATTAACCGGGAGTTATTCGGCTCGTCAGTTTGGAATATGTTCGGAAAATTACCGGGAAAGATCCGCATATTTGCTAAGTACAAAATCAATGTTAGCTTGTTTGCAAAATTAGTTAATTACTGTTGTTATTTTCTTATTCAAAACATTGATCGGAAATTATCGACGTCGTTCGGACCGGCGAAAGCTCTCATTGGTTAGAGGCATCAATAAATAACGCCATGTGTATTTGATATCTCCACTCTGTGATATCATATTTTTATCATTAAAATAATAAAAATATAGTATCACAGAGTAGAGATATCAAATACATTTATACACATGGCATTATTTGAATGAACTTTGACCCAAAAAGTACTATTACTCCAACACAAATTCTACAGCTTATCTGTAACAAACTAACTGTTTCTATAAAATTATTATTGCAAAATATTAGCTTTCAATGTTTTGTCAATAGCATCATATACTTTTAAAAATTTCAACAATATTTATATATTACAAAACTATCTTATGCTATAAAAAGAATAAAAAGTACTCAAATAATATTTAAACAAGAGACACATTCAAATATAATTTGAACATCGACAATTCAAAAGCAGACAAGTTTAAACTTTGATGGCAAGAAATATATTACTGGCACAGACGCACAATATCAGTATCACAGTATTGCACAATAATCACCCATGCCAGGACATGAGAAAATCATCATTTTACAGCTTGTCTGTACTAACACTAATTGTTTCTACAAAATTATTATTGCAAAACTATTAGCTTTGAATGTTTTGTCAATAGCATCATATACTTTCAAAAATTTCAACAATATTTATATATTATAAAACTATCTGTCATGTCATGCATTGAAAAAAAGTACTCAAAGCAGACAAGTTTAAACTTTGATGACAAGAAATATATTGGCACAGTATCAGTATCAGTATCACAGTACTGCACATGATCACCCTTGCCGGTTCATCAGAATATCATTGCTTTTTTTTTATTTATTTATTTATATAACATCGCCTTCATATACCTAAATAATACAAAGTACCACGCACAAACGATCTTACATACTGTAAATATGGCAGGGAATTCGCAACAGCGCCATCGGCCTATTACTGCGGCCCCAGTTATCATTAGTAAAACAATAAAGGTAAATTACTATAAAGAACAAGAAAGATTTACGAACAGCATGACGGCAGTACAGTAAGACTACCGACAGAATTACATTTGAAACAAATAGTTTTATAAGTACGTGGATCATCAACATCATAACACATGTTCAATGCACACAGATAATATTTATGCAATGATATTTTAAACGAGGAAAAACTAGTATCTGGAGATAATGCTAGTTCATCAACTAGGTGATTCCACATTCTCGTGCTCCTGATCATGAAAGTTTTTTGAAATGTGGTGGTTCTACATCTTGGGATCACACATTTAGTGCGGCTGTCAGCCGAGGATCTTCTGAGTCTAGAAGAACACCTGACAATTGGGCGGAGAGATGATGGATCAATGTCCACCAAGTTGTGGGTTATTTTGTAGAAGAGCATCATGTCTAGAAATTCATACCAATAACAAATTGGCAGTAGATTTAATGTTTTTAGTCTGGTGGTATATTCTACAGAGGTGGAGAAAGGAAGGTACGGTTGAGAATATATTTAGTTGCTCTTCTTTGAATCCGTTCTAAGTGCTGTATCAGTTTGATAGATTGTGGTGCCCATATTTGAGTTGCATATCCAAGGAGTGGTCGAACCAGCGTGAGGTATAAAGAGCGTTTTACTTCTTTATTGCCAACATATATAATCGATCTCTTGACGTATCCGAGTTGTTTATTCGCTTTCGAAGACTGTTCAATTACCTGTTTGTTCCATGTTAGATTTCTGTCCACAAATAAGCCAAGGTCACGTTCGCAATCTGTTTGGATTAGCTTGTTGTTATTTAGCTTGTAGACGTGCGTTGTTGGTTTCAATTTCCTAGTTATCATTTGAGAATTGCATTTGGACGCGTTAAATTTCAGGCCGGAACTTCCAGACCATGTTTGTAGTTGGTCGAGGTCATTTTGAAGCAGGTTACAATCTTGGGTGGTATGGATTTCCTTGGAGGGTTTAGTATCATCCGCAAACATTGCAACGTGACTAGATGTGACTGCATCAGGAAGATCATTAGCATACAGGCTAAACCGTACAGGACCAAGTCTGGAACCCTGAGGAACACCTAATGTCACTGGTAAATTGGTAGATGTAAAACCATGAACTGTCACGCGTTCTTCGCGATTAGCAAGGTAAGACTGAAACCATTGGAGCAGGCTTCCTTCAATACCAATCGACTGCAGCTTCAGTAGCAAGGATTTGTGGTTGACTATGTCAAAAGCCTTTGACATGTCAAGATACACCGTGTCAATTTGACCTCCGGTGCAGGGGTGGATCTAGGGGTAGTCCAGTTAAGCACGCGATATATACGAAAAATTTCACTAATTAAAAATCTCTCCAAGATATAATACATAAATACATATTTTACATCTGTTGGTAGTCCAGTTACTCTAACTGACCTCTAGTTAAGGCAAAATGAGTTTGCATAAATTTTGCGGCGTTTACTGACAGTCTAGATTTCAGTAACTGATCTTTAGTCAGGCAAAATGACGTTTGCCTAAACTTTGCGGGGGTCTGCCTAAATTTTCGCAATATTCAGGAGTTCTGATTGGCCAAGGGCAACATCATGTTTTGCTGACTTCCGTCTAACTAAAATTTAAATGCAGGAATTTGCAGAGGAGTATGCCTAACCCAGAGCCTGATACTTGCTGACTTCCGTCTAACTAAAATTAATATTACTGAGATTAATATGCAAATTTTGCGGCAATATGTTTGCGTTCGCATCAGTAAAATTGAGTTGTAAGTTTACACTCGGCAGTGTTTTAAAATGAGTGAATATGACTTTGAGGGAGTTAACGTTAAAGCTGTGTTTGACTCGAGTGACGATGAGTTCGTTCGAAGGCGAATGACGTGCTTTGGAAAGACTCGACAACGTGAAAGCCAAGTCGACTGATAAACGGCTAGACACTCAACGACACTGGATGTTCTCTGGCTCAAAATTTTAGTGCTAAAACCTTCATCCTATCTTGTGCCAGGAAGCCGGGCAAGAAGTACACAGCAATAAGGCAAGACACCTTGTTTAATGCATAGCTCTATCATTTACTTGTTATGAATATTTAAATATGTCAGTTCAAATTAGCATACGTTCGTGTGGTGGGTGCAAGAGTGCAAAGGTCGAAGGTTATGTGTTTCTGTAGATTGTCGATATGTAATGTTTGTTGGTGAAACATTGAGTCAAATGCATTATCAGGAGTTATTTTAACATTGTGAATATGTGACATGTTTATCAGTTTATACTCGACTTTATAATTTAAAAATTTTTATGGACCATGGACCACATGTGTTCATAAATTCAGTCATATGATCCCCGAGCCAACGGCGCGAAGCGCCGTTCCGGGCGTTAGCCCGGGGCAAGGGTACTAATTCCGCACGGCTATTTACACCCGGGAAAAGGAAAGCATAGCAAAGTCTGAAGTTCATCAAATATCGCGGGCGCGTGGTTCAAGGGTGGCGGTGAGTGGGAGCATAGAGATTATAAAAGAATAGAGAGGGCATCGTAGGATAAATTCAGTCAAACGAAAGGGACAAATTGAAGCTTGCTAATGGGGGCCAAATTTAAGACCGGATGTGACTCCCGGATGTATGCTTGGGCGCCTATTGGCTGGGTATCGACTTTTCACAACAAGAGATCGAGAAAGCTCGAGAAAAACTTTTTTTCGATTTTTTCGCACTCAAAGTTTTTTATGTAAAGCAAAGGCGAAAATGTTAAAGATTATTGCGGGATTGCCTTGAACGTTTCGAATTTTGTGTTTTGAATACAGGATAAAGTTGGGTATGTTTAATATTGAGTATTTGTGAGCGAAAATGCAATTTTTGTATTCGAAATATCAGATGAACACACTAGAAAAGTCCTTAAACTTTAAATACATCGCAGTATTGTGGTTGTACACCTTGTTGCACCTCTAAAACAATTTTGATAACTGTTTGAAGGCAAATAAGTTCAATTTGTGTCCAGATGTTGGATAATTTAGCAGACATTTTTCAAAACATCGCTGCAAAAAGCCGGTCAAAAACTGGTTGCTATGCGTTGCTAAGGAGAACCTAAGGTTGAAAAACTTCAATATTTACACAAAAATTTGGCTGTCTGCACCTAAAATTACAGAATAGAATAGAAGAATAGAATAAACTTTATTTAACCACGGTAAAAATTCATCAGGTTTACAATATTATATACAATAAAGATAAAAATACAAAACAGCTACAAACTAAACATATCCTGCTTTCCATGAGTGCCGTGGGGACAAACTTTACACATTTATATAAAATAGTTAATGCAGCCAGCTTTGAATTGCTTGAGAGTAACAGCTTGTCTGACATGAACAGGTAGATTGTTCCACAGCTCCACACCACTATAACCAAAGCTATTCTTTAGATGGTTGGTACGGGGCATTGGAATATTTAGCTTGCCCTCAGTGTCTCTCAATGTGTAGTTGATTACACTATTACGGTAATTAAACAAAGGCTGTAAATAATCGGGATTCAACCGTTAAGAGATTTATAGACCATAGTAACTTTTTGAATTTTACGTTGAGAGTCTAATTTTCTCTATCCAAGTCTTTTAATGAGTAAATCAGCATTAGTGTCATAGCTAGAAAAAGTTAGCATTCTTGCAGCTCGATTTTGCAATTTTTGTAGCTTATCTGCAGAAGATTTAGAGCAGTTATCCCAAACAACGCAACAGTAACCAAAATGTGGTTGAATAGTTGAACTATAGATATACTTAAGTGTGCTGCTGGGGACAAATGGCCTCATGCGTTTTAAGGCACCAATGCCAGATGCGATTTTCTTAGAAATTTTGTCAATATGTTTATTCCAAGACAAATTTTCATCAATATTCAAACCAAGAGACTCAACACAATCCACTCGTTTAATTGGAGTTTCATTGATTGTTAAGGTAGGAGACGAGTGAAAAGTCCTAATCCTCTGCCTAGAACCGATCAACATGAATTCTGTCTTAGATGTATTTAATGTAAGTTTATTCGCGGCTAGCCACTCACTAACACTCTTAAGATCTTGATTCAAGTTCTGATCGATATCATGAACATTTGCAGCAGAATATGTTAAGTGAGTGTCGTCAGCAAACATCCGTGGATGGGAATGTTTGAGACAATTTGGCAAGTCATTGATGTAGAGTAGAAATAGAAGAGGTCCTAAAATTGTTCCTTGTGGGACTCCACAGGATATAAATCGGTCTTCGGATAGAAAACCATTCACAAGACTTTTTGTGTACGATCACTTAAATAGGACTTGAACCAATCATTAGCTCCATGCCGAATTCCGTAAGCATTTAGTTTAGAGACTAGAATTTCATGATCAACGGTATCAAAGGCTTTTTTAAGATCCAGGAATACAACGGCATTAACATTACCGCAATCGATATTGTACGCCCAATCATTAGTCGCCTCAAGAAGAGCTGTAACAGTCGGATGAAGGCTACGAAAGCCAGATTGATTTTGAAAAATAATTTGTTTTCATCAATAAAAGCTTTGACTTGATCATATATTATTCTTTCAAAGACTTTTGCAACAACTGGAATGATTGAGATGGGCCGATTGTTATTTGGATCATGTCGTTCACCTTGTTTAAATAGCGGTATAACTTTTGAACACTTCCACTCGTCTGGAAAAACACCACTATTAATGGAGTGGTTAAATATTAAGCAAAGTGAATCTGCAATAAGATCAGGGCATTCACGTAGCAATCTAGCTGTTATTCGATCCAGGCCAGTTGCTTTAGACTTGCTTAATTTAGATAGCATAGAAAAGACATTAGACGATGTTATGGTCTTCATTTGGAAATTAATTCCATTATCAAGAGGTTCTAGATACTCCATATATGAGTTCGTATTTTGATTACATGTTATTTTGTCAGCAAGTTTAGGGCCAATGTTGACAAAATAATCATTGAACTCATTAGACAATTCTTGTGGATTAGTGATCGAGGAACCATTAACTTTTAATTCACTCACATGAGAATTATGTTGTTTTCTCGATGTGAGCTCATTAATAATGTTCCAAGTCTTTTTTAAATTATTCTTGTTTTCATGCAAAGCATTTGCATAATACAATGCTTTAGCATTTTTGATTTCACTATTTACCAAATTTCGAGATCTTTTGAAAACTGTCCAGTCGTCAGGATCGTTCGAGCGGGACGCTTTTATCTTGAGAACATCTCTTTCATGCATGCACTGTTTCAATTCGGGTGTGATCCAAGGCGATTTAGATACCCTTACGCGTTTAGTTTGTAGAGGGGCATGTCTTTGAGCAACATTGTTGAATGTGTCCTTCCAAACATGCCACATATCATTAGGATCATCATAATTCAATATATCATCCCAATTCTGTTGACGCATGTCATTTCTGAAGTTGGTAGAATTGAAATTTTTGAAATTTCTGTAAGTCACAGTAGAATGACCTCTAGGAGAAAATCCAGCTGAAAGTTTACGAAAAGCACACACTAAACTATGATCACTAATGCCGATATGAGAGACACCGGAGCAAACAATTTTATCCAGCACATTGGTGAATATTACGTCAATTAAAGTTGAAGATGACTCAGTAATTCGAGTCGATTCATCTATTAGTTGACGTAGATTAAAAAGATTGGCAATATTAGTCAACAAATTCGAATTATGGTCTAGAGTAGCTGACTTTAAGTTACAGTTTAGATCACCCAAGACATAAAATTCAACATTTTCAGCATCTAATTTGCCGATTAGTGTCTCGAAGTACTGGAATTTGTCAACAGCCGAGTCAGGTGGTCTATACCATGTTGTAACGAGAAAAGACTTTGAGCTAGGCTTGCGGATTTCAATACACAAATTCTCAATTTGATCAATAGATAGGTCGTGTCGCGGTAAAACATTAATTGTTGAGCGAACGTAAAAGCAAACGCCTCCACCGTATCTACCATTGATATTTCGATCTCGACGAACTATTTCATATCCAGGAATATGTACTTCATTATCGGTGATATTGGAATCAAGCCTTGTCTCGTTTATAGCTAGAACATCGACCGGGCTGTTAACAAGAAGTACTCGAAGTTCATCTAAGTGCTTAATTAGACTAGTAATATTTAAGAAGGCTAATTTAAAGCCTCGCTTATTGGGTAGAAAGTTCTTAGGTTCACTAATAACATCATTTGTTTGTTTATTATCGACTGTAGCAGTGTTAGACTCATTAATAGATTCGCTGGTAATACCACTTGTTTGATCATAACCGACTGTAGCAGATACCCCACACGGCACAGAGTCATGCAGTCAATTAAAGAAATCATTAGCAAAATCTTTAAAGTTTCTTTGGAGAGTTGCACTACCCTGTCTATTCAAATGAAGTCCTTTAGAGTTTAGATGAGTGCTGATAATATTAGTATTCACTAATAATGGTATTTTACGTTGATTACAAATATCCTTTAAAATACTATTAACCTGATTAACTTTAACAGATATATTATTATTATCATTTCTTATCAACAAAGTTGAGATACCCACTTTTGTCTCAGGTGATTCGTCGTTGATATTAGTCACAAGATTGACGATGGACTCAGCTATGTGTCTTGGCGGTGAATGTTTTAAGTCATTAGTCCCCACATGCATGATTAACTTGTCTGGCTTTCGTCTTGTTAAAGGCTTTACAAAGTCATTCATGTCCGCAAGCGTTGCTCCAGAGAAAGATTTCACTATGAAGAAATGATTAGGATCACCACTACTCATTTTGGCTCCGATGACATTTTTCACGATGGAGTCTCCTGCAATAACCACGGTCTTTTTCTTTGCGAATTTAGAGCTAGGCAACCGATTATTTGATTTGCTTGCCTCATTAGAATTCAGAGCAGATTGATCAACATTTCGATTAACATTTAAGTCAACTGCTGTCGTTAACTGTTGATTATTAGCTGGTCGACTAGCTTCTTTATTATATTGCCTGTTATTGTTAGATTTTCCTCTTTTATCATTATGCTTGTCATTGAGGGATTTTGAGGTCGTTGAGTTATCAACATTAGATTCAGAGTGCACAGCGATGTCAACATCCTCAGAATTACTATTATCTACTGACAGGAACTGGACTTACAAAAACTTGAAAGCTACAACATATTTTCTCATTATAGCCAATATCTGCGTGCATCATGGTCATAAAAACAAGCAAAATTTGACAAAAACTATGTTTTCAGTATACCAGGGACTTAAATTCCGGGACCCCCATTAGATTTGTTCAATTTGTCCCGCGATTCGTCATCCGATGCCGCCTCTATTCTTTTATAATCTCTATGAGTGGGAGTGGGTGGTCATCACTGGTCTCAAAAATATGGCGGACTACATTGCACTACAATATTTCGTATTTTTGCAAAAAGATTTGGCAACTTTCACAACCAACGAAGGGTGGTCATTTCTGATCTCAGGAATATGGCGGACAATCAGGAGTAGCAAACACTTAAGACATCCAAAAAGGCGAGAAATAAGACGAAAACGACTGCCACAAGACTCTTGAAGAGAGATTAATTCGAGGAAAATACAGAGAAGCACCAAGAATTGACTATGGCGTGAAACACAAGGCAAGTTTGTTGATAATGCGTATTTATACATGTGTTTTAATGCTTTATAAAGGCCGGCGTAGCCGTACTCATCCAGTCTATTCACTGTTTAAATTCCAGAGTAAGTTTATGTTTTGTAAATGCAAGACTGTCTTCTTATTACTAATGTAATTAATAGGTCGTATATTTTATACCAAATTTAAGCTTAGATTAGGCGTAATAACATACTGATGACAAATGTTGTGCCATTTAAAAAAATTGTCAATAAAACAAGGATTAAAAACTGATATTTTGTCATTTTGAAAAAAATATACAGAAAGAATAACAATTGCCGTGTTGCTATTACAACAACCTATACAAGTACTTCATGTAATTCCGAAAATACAGTTGCATGCTCTTAGTTAGTGGCGAGGGGTTGCTGCATGCATGTATTTCTAGTAACTAATAAGTATTATTATATTAAGAGCTTCCAACAATTTTCAATTAAGTAATGCAATGATGTGAATATGGGATTATTGTTAGTGCTGAGACAGCTAAATTTAACAAACCATGATTCACCAAGCATTAATTGTGCATCTCAGGTCAGAGTCTTCTGGTAATTGCTTGTATAGTTCTGTGTCTTTAATAATGGTAGGTGACAATAGTTTAGTGAAAGAAACCTCTTCGGATTTTAACATCTTCATAACTTTTTCTTAATGCCAGGTATTATTGCAATCATCCTTGTTTTTCCTCTCTTATAAAAGAGCGTGGTAAGCACTTTCAAAAAAGTTTCATTACCTGTTACCTTTGTCTATTTCAGTTGAGTGCTTAGATACAGGGTTAGCTAAAAATTACTTGGTTAGACATGAAGCTATTTTAGATATTACTGATAAGAAGTATTCTTCATTTTCGTGTATTCTTGGTCTTTCTTCTCTATTGCATAGAAATATTTATAGTTATTACTATCCAGATTCTGTTAAAATTTAGAAACAAATTGTTGTTCAATAAGTTTGTTGAACCAAGGAAAAATGCTAGCATACTGGAAATGATATTCATATTTTTGTCTTGATCTCCTGATAGATATGCTCTCTGATGTTGTTGAGTACGCAGCGTTCAAAGACTTTCGACACAATACAAAGAAGAGAGATAGGCCTGTAGTTCTCAACGTATTCTTTATCACCTTTCTTATATACAGGTACTGTGTTCGCAATTTTTCATTCTTGTGGGAAAACACCCTGATTAAGTGATTTATTGTACAGTGAACATAAAGACGTAGAAATAACTGGAGCAGTCTCTTTAAGTAGACGGGCTGAAATTTCGTCAGGACCATTCGCCTTTGTTGTATTCAGGTTTGCAAGAACTGATTCCACTTCGGCAACTGATACGGTAATATTGTATAAAGTAGCAGTTGCAGGGTTGGATCTAGTGGCGTCTACTGGAAGATCAACTTCGCTAAAGATGTTAAACATGGAAGAGATGGATTGAGGAGTTTTTACTTTGATCCTGTTATTTTGAGAAGTTTGATGTTTAGTAATTACTTTTGCTGAGATGGTATAGATGGAATAGAACTTGCTTTGGACTGATTTTTCCCAACCGACCAGAATCGCTTTGGATTTTCGCGTAGACTGCTTCCTAACGAAGTATAAAAATGTCTGCGACTCTCTCGTAGCATGCGTTTGATTGTCGCCTGTAAGGATTTAAACTTTTCTGTTAAACAGCTTGACTTTGATGATCTTAGCTTCCGTCTTACCGTATTCTTTTTCTTGATAAGATGCAATATTGTCCCATTTATCCAAGGAAGTTGTTTTTGAGTACGTATTTTTTTACAAGGGATATGTTTCGAGACAGCACTAAGAAATGAAGTCTTCCAGGATTTCCAGTCATCGTTAACATCATTGTGCGTTACACAGGACAGAAGATCGATGTAGACTAAATGTGAACGAAGGTCATCAAAGTTTTTTTTATTGTAATCGTAAACAAATCTTGAGCCCTTTCTTTTTTCATTTCCAATAAACGCACTAAATTCGTGGTGGATTACACTATGGTCCGTCTAAATTCCTGCGCTGCACGGCGTTTCAACATCAATTATCTTTACATACTCTGGGACAGTTGTGATAATAAGGTCCAAAATGTTTTGGTCGCGAGTTGGTGACGTGTTAACTTGTGTCAGGAAATAGTCGTTGAGCGTCTCGACAAATGGGTCCGTAGTAACGGGAATGTCACTTTCATTGCTCCAGGGAATCTGTGTCATGTTGAAGTCTCCAGATACAACAATCTTATCAAATTGATCACACACGTGGTTTAGGAAACTGCTGGAAACATCTATCCAGTCTGGACTTGAATTAGGAGGACGATAACAAGATGAGAAGAGGATTCTTTGATCATGAACAGTCGTTATCTCTGCTGATGGTTCCAGATACTGCTCAACATTTTTAAAAGAACTGGTTTTAACTCCGGTTAAAACTCCCCCTGCACGAGATCCATGATCTTTACGATAGATGGAATACTCGTCACTAAGCAACTTGGAATTAGCTTTACACCCAACTATGAATCATAGCTTATGGATAATTTATATTGCTCGAAAAGACTGTAGTTTATATAACAAATAGAAAATACAAGGGTGCTTGAAAATACCAGTTTTACTTCTCGTGTTGAACACGTAGGACATTTACAATAACTGTTTCTACAAAATTATTATTCCAAAATATTAGCTTTGAATGTTTTGTCAATGGCATTATATACTTTTTAAAATTTCAACAATATTTATATATTACAAAACTATCTACCATGTCATGCATTGAAAATAAAAGTATGTACTCAAATAATATTTGAACAAGAGACACATTGAAACATAATTCGAACATTGGCAATTCACAAGCAGACAATTTTTTGATGACAAGAAATAATATATTATATTGACACAGACGCACAGTATCAGTATCACAGCATTGTACGATAATCACCCATGTCAGGACATCAGATAATCATCGCTTTACAACCAATCATAAATCATAATAGCTTGCGGATATTTTATGTTGCTCAAGAAAAGACTGTAGTTTATATAATAAACAGAAAATACATGGGTGCTTGAAAATGCCAGATTTGCTTCTCGTGTTGAACACTTGAACACAGTGACCTTGAACATGACATTTACAATGACATTTATATCGTAATCCTACATTATCAGGCTAGCTCGTTATCGAGGTGATGAAATATGAATTGGTCACAAAAAGTTGTTCATACATTACCTCAAAATCATTGTTAATGTTCCGTTAAGTGCGATCAGCGTTCATTCCTCATGACTTCATGCATAAAATTTTCGCCATGTTGGATTGAAAAATCAGTGTATCACTCCAGTTGAGCTTTTGAAAAGTTTTCCAATCTGTTAGTTCAGTGAAAAATAACGTCATCCAAATGTTACATTCTCGTCCATTGGCTGAATTTAGTTTACGCGTTCAGTGAATGGCTATAAGCTAACATTACAGTTACAGTTACAGTTACAGTTACAGTTACAGTTACAGTTACAGTTACAGTTACAGTTACAGTTACAGTTACAGTTACAGTTACAGTTACAGTTACAGTTACAGTTACAGTTACAGTTACAGTTACAGTTACAGTTACAGTTACAGTTACAGTTACAGTTACAGTTACAGTTACAGTTACAGTTACAGTTACAGTTACAGTTACAGTTACAGTTACAGTTACAGTTACAGTTACAGTTACAGTTACAGTTACAGTTACAGTTACAGTTACAGTTACGCGCACGACAACAATATATCTGCATTCGCAGATACAAAAACCCGATGCAAGAGAACGTCCTTTCTTTGGGTGAAGCTAAGATTGCAGAAACTGACGTTCATGAACTATAAATTTTAAGCGTTTTTCAAAGCTATTTTCTATTCGTTAAAAATAATTTGTATACGTATCAAAAACCAAGTAAATTTAACAAAAAGTTTATAATTAAACCATTCTAACATTAATTTAAATCGAAGTTACCATGCAGATAAAAATCGCAGCACATTTCTGGCAACGACAAAGACAGCCGAAATAGCTGGCGTTTATTTGGCCTCAAATATGGGAACCAGGTTATCGTTTCAGTGTTAAATTAGTTAAATAAGTTAAATTAGCAAAAGGTGAAAGAAAGATCCATTTAAATCAGCCTGTTCAAGGCTCCAGAGAACATGTCTAGTTTAATGAATATAGAGTCTCCTGGTTAATGTCATTTTTGTCATTTCCCTCAGTCCTGATTATTTCTAAAAACTGTTCCAATTAAAAACCAGGCACAAAAATGATCCTATATAGTAAAATGTTTTTAATGGCATGATTGTTTTCAAAATTTAAGAGTCTTTTTTAAATATTAATGAAAAAAAAGAAAAATGAGACATTACGTCAAACAGGCGTGCGATCTTTCATAAATAATTCTCCAACCGTGTAATTTTCTATACTAATCAATACAACGAATATCATTTTTTTATACAATTTATATAGGTTATCACTCTAGCTCGATAAAATGGCTACGATTCAGCGTACTAGAAATCTTCCGTTCTTGGTGGTCATTTTTTTAACGCTCATATGCAGTACAGTTCTATATGTTGCCCTTTTCTTCTGCAACCACACTTCGCTACACGTCCATGTACCTCAGCCAAAAATAACGCATCAAAAAGCGCACGGGGAGAAGATCGTTCTCCTGTTCTGGTCAAACTTATGGGGGCGTCCTGCAAAAATATCAGAAGGCTTTTTGAAAAAGGGTGTTGGCGAAGGTCAGTGCCCAGTTGCTTGTGAGGTGACAGCTAATCGAAGTCGAGCAAAGGACGTCCATGCATTCGTTGTGCACGCTCGTGATCCCCGCCCACTTCCGCCAAGCAAAAACGTTCCTTGGATTCTAACCAGTTTGGAAAACCCCGTCTACACGCCTGTCTTAACAAAGCCAGAGTACATGTCCCAGTTTCACCTGCTACGTAGCTACAGGTTAGATTCGGATTTTCCCACACCACTCTTCAAGAAACCAAATTTGGACCCTCCTATTTCATTCTCCAATAAAACTGGTGGGATTATGGCGGCCTTTTCAAACTGTGAACGTGTCAGAACCGAGTACTTAAGACAACTGATAAAATACGTCCCAGTAGACTCATACGGTGGCTGTCTGCACAATAAAGATGGACTAACTCGACGTTACAAGTCAGATTTTAAAGGGTTGAAATCGAAACTACAAAGAACGTATAAATTTTCTATCACATTCTTCAACCAAGATTGCGATTATTTCGTCGACGACCAAATTCTACACGCACTTAACGCAGGATCTGTTCCAGTCGTAATGAGCACGGATAAGATTTATGAATTTCTTCCGGGAAATCTTAAAAACAGCATCGTTAACGTGAGAGATTTCAAAAGTCCGCAAGAACTAGCCGAACGTTTGAAATTCTTGATGAATAACGAAACGGAGTATAATAAGTATTTAGAGTGGAAAACTAAAGGCCTAGGCTATATTGATGATACGGTCATTGGAAAATATTGGAACAGACAATTTCATCACTGGTGTCAAGTATGTCAGAGTATCGCACAGGGGAAATGGCATAAAGAGGGACTGAAAGTTGACATATGTACGCCGAGGAAATATGAAACTTGGGGCATTAAAGGATAGTGGTAAGAAAAAAAACTCATTTGAAAGAGCTTTCGAAATAACTAACAAATCTTCTCACAACTTTTTCATATTTTGCTTGATTCTTGAGATCTGAAACACATACGAGTTGTTGTCATATTAATTTTAAACCATATGCATGGTACGTCATAACTGTGATCACGCGATATTTAATTGTTGAAAAGCAGCGATCGGGACAAACCAGGAACTCGGTGTGATTTGATATCATGCATTGAGTAAAAGTGATTAACAACTTTTTTATTGCTAATATTATTGCAAGTGTTTTTAAAGCTTGATGTTATGTAATGAGGTCAAGAATTTATCGAAAAAAATCAAGATTTATATAGAAAATCTATAAAGGCCTCTAATGATAAGCTAAATGTTCTTTCAAATCGATCAAACTGAATTTTTATTTCAAATGCCCCTTGCTGCCGTGCCAAGTAGAACCGTTCCAGAAAATGTTGATTAGTTCATTTGCTAACGAGGAGGAACTCATTTGATATTTAACAATTAGTTACCGAAGGCGAGGTGATTACAAGCCTATATATTATATTGAATATAAGCTGTAATCTCCGAGTCTGAGGTGACTAATTGTTTTACTATAATTTCAATGGTAATATATGCATAATAAAGGCAATAATCATATAAGATGCAATTCTGTTATGAATATAGCAGGGTTTGGAAAATTCGTAAACAAATGTCTGTAAAACGGCAGTGAAAATTTACAACAAAAATTAATTATTTTTCAAACTAAACAATTTAAAACGTTTAACAAACGGTATTTGTTGTTTATGTTCATGTTAAACATGAAAAATAGGTTGTTGGAAAAGTCTGTTGAAAGATTTGGTGATTTTTAAAAAATCTGCCGCTCTTTTACTGTTTTTCGTAAGTTTTAAATCGTGAAAAAAGTATTTAATGAACTAGTTGTCGACAATTTCTCCCCTTAAAAAAGTTAAACATCGAATTTGTTGCTGTGTTTGTACTTAGTAGTAATTCCTTTCTCCTCCATTTGTTTTAAATTCGTCAAAATTATAAGACATCAAAACGATTTTTATTGGCGGCCATTTTGAATGTATTATTTACTAGCTCTGCTAGTAAATAATGCCTCAGATTTACTAGTCAGTCAGCCAATCAAAAACCTTCTCAGACATTATTTACTATTGAAATTATACTAAATTCCGTTATTTCCCTCAAAAAGCAATAAAACATACTAAATATGCTTGATTTATTTTACTTTGCAGTGAAATGAGTCAAGCATAATTGTTTACTGTATTTTTTTATATATTTCACTTGCAGGCATCAAGGGCATTTTCAAACAAGTTCTCCTTTGCCGGAATATACAGTGGTCACGAAAAAGACGTGCAACCTTGTGTCAGTGATGATCAGTAGAGAATAGAGTCATGAAATGTAAAGAGGATTAACAATTGATGAGAACTTGACATAAAAATATCATATCGAAGACATTTCGAAAATTTTTTTTCATGTTCTCAAAAATGAGAGATTTAAATTGGTACCAATATAGCAAAAAAAGTTAGAAAAGTTTAGTGGAACCTTATTTCTCTTGTTGGGCTCCATGCAGTTTCGGTTGGTCTAGGAAAAAAGTGAAAAATAACAAAAATTACAGAATAGGGAAGTTCGTCTCATAATGCGTTCATCTTATGATATTTCCTCTTGTTCTCTTCAAGTGGAAACATTATCCACAAATATAGTTTAAAGCAAAAAGCAACCATCATGTTTAATACTCGAAACAAACGTACACCAGTCTACTTTCAACCGATGGTTTCTACCAATTAGAGCGAGTGTCGCACGGTGAAACTCGCACTAATTATTTGAAACGTTATTTTTGCTATACCGGTTCTTCCTTGTTTGGTGGTGTTTCCTAATCTCTCATGCTTGTAACCTTTCGTTGTGCATTTAAGATAGGTTTAGGAACTTTCTTAGCTTTATATCTGATTATCACATAGCAATCTGAGTGGAAGCGTATTTTAAATTCTTAGTCGCTATGTTTTTTTTTTAATTTTAAAAATTTATGTAATTATTCATTTATTAATGATGATTTTCCGTGTTTTCCGTACGTGTTTAAATAAAGTTGACAAAGATGATGTTCTCTGATACATGGGAAGTAATAGAAGTAGAACATGGCATTACTAGTTAGCCCTACATTCTTTGTGTTTGTTTTTTCTGTTCATCCAAAAGTACCTGCAGTACTTATGAGAATGCAACGATACTTTCCATAACTATCTTAAAGAGACAGGTAATTGTGAACGTGCAAGTTAATGATGAGGAACTCAGAGGCGTAATTACAGCGTTAACTAGAAATACATGCATGCAGCAACCCCTCGCCATTAACTAAGAACATGCAACTATATTTTCGGAATTTCATGAAGTACTAGTATAGGTTGTTGTCATAGCAACACGGCAATTGTTATTCTTTCTGTATATATTTTTTCAAAATGACAAAATATCAGTTTTTAATCCTTGCTTTATTGGCAATTTGTTTAAATGGCACAACATTTGTCATCAGTATGTTATTACGCCAAATGTAAGCTTAAATTTAGTATAAAATACGACCTATTAATTACATTAGTAATAAGAAGACAGTCTTGCATTTACAAAACGTAAACTTACTCTGGAATTTAAACAGTGAATAGACTGGATGAGTACGGCTACGCCGGCCTTTATAAAGCATTAAAACACAAGTGTAAATGTGCATTATCAACAAACTTGCCTTGTGTTTCAGGCCATAGTCAATTCTTAGCGCTTCTCTGTATGTATTTTCCCCGAATTAATCTCTCTTCAAGAGTCTTGTAGCAGTCGTTTTCGTTTTATTTCTCGCCTTTTTGGATGCCTTAAGTGTTTGCTACTCCTGATAGTCCGCCATATTCTTGAGATCATAAATGACCACCCTTCGTTGGTTGTGAAAGTTGCCAAATCTTTTTGCAAAAATACGAAATATTGTAGTGCAAAAAGCAAATTTAGATATTTGCTGTCAGTTGAATACGTGATTTAAGAAATAGAAAACGAGTCGCGTGCGTTTATTTAAGGGTTAGAGACTGTTGTGAGTGTTTTGTTTACAAATACACGCACGAGCTGAATGTACAATGAACGAAAAATTTTGTACACTGCACGAGGCCGCTGGGGCCGAGTACAAAATTTTGAGTTCATTGTACATTCAGCAAGTGCGTGTATTTGTAAACAAAACACGAACTTAACAGTCTCTAACACATTTAATATATGATCTGAGTTCACTGGTCGTGCTCGCAAGCAAAAGCCGTACGCTTTCGCTACCAAAACAAAACAAAACAAAACAAATCCGATTTTAAAAACATTGTATGTGAAAAATGTACAAAAAAGTATTTGAAGAATTGTAGCGAACAACCTTTACAAGCTGAGTCAAGCAAATAAACACAACGATACGTCAAAAAATAGCCTGTTAAATGAGCTTTCATGCGAGAGTTCACAGACGAAAAAATGAGAATAATCGGTGTTTACTATGTTTAATTACCTCTGACACAGATAAGATATATTCAGATAGGGAACTCGCACTCAATAACCTCAATTTTTGTGTCCCCGCGCTCACGTCATTCCACGCGCCACGCAAATTGCTCTGGCAAGTGTCGTTCGTCGTGTTTTCAGTCAAAAGCATAGGAAAAACGCCGTTCGAAAGTACAAAAATAAGTATTTTTGCGAAGTTGCTACACCGATCTTCATTTTGGGATCCAAATTTGAAAGGTAAATAGTAAGTGGTTATTTTTATGTAAAAAGATGTACATTGCTGGGCTAAATACGCAGAATAAAATAATATAAACTTTGCACCGCATGGCCATATTTTACAATCTCGGTGCTTGTGAAGTTCAGCCGCATCACTTAGGAGAAGTATTACTTTCCTGTCTTTTAAATTAGTAAGAAAGCATAGGTGTTGATTTTAAAACAATAGCCATTGAATTTGATTGATTCTTTTCGTCGTTTTGAGGAAGACAGGTCAAACCATTAATAATTTTTACTGATTTTGCAATAACTTTACTGATTTTGTCATACTGGTGATTTTACTTGTCAAGTGATATGGTATAATATTTTGGCCACAAATGTTGAACCATGGCATATCCCTGTCAACTTTCTATGATGAACACTGATGATTTGACATGAAATCTACTTTGTATGAATAATATATGCTATTTGAGTTTAACATTTATGACTCAGTATGCAAACTATACATGCAAGATCAGACATAAAATGTATATGACTTTTTGTTTAAATTTAGTTAATCTCAAGCAATCTCAATATTTATGAAATCAATTTAAAATTTGATGTCTCATTGGAACCAAGTCATCAACGTTGAACCTTCATGTATTTTCTACTTTTCTTCTTCTTTGAATATAGCTCCTGGTTCCCAAACTTCAAAGGCAAGCAAAAGCACTTGTGAAGACAAATTTTGTACATGCAATGCGAGATTACTACATTTAAAAATGTATACTACAGATGCTACTGTACAGTGTAATTAAGGTTTAAAAATACAAAGTTTGTTTTGATAAATGTTTATTTATTCCACATGTATATAAAAGTGCTTGGTATTAATAAATTATTAAAAAAACTAAATATGTGTTCAATGTCAATGAACTATCAATTATTACATTCTCAATGTCTAATATAAACTCACTCCCAAACAGGCAATAGACCCCACATGCTGTCATGAAAATTACTAAATAAAAAAGCAGCCAATGATCCAATGTTTACTTTTACAGTTATCTGGATATAAAATTTTAAATACTATGGATAAATGCATTGTTCCTTTCTTTGATAAGAAATTTTCTATTTAAAGGGAAGCCCTATTAAATTGCAAAACTCTTCCTTGGGGGGGGGGGGGGGGCTGGGCTACTTTTTTCAAACCTTTGATTAAACCAGCACAGTTTGAAGGCATGTTATATAATCTTGTGTTTACTCCTTGAGCCACTCTGGCAAGGTAAAATTATATAAACATAATACTATTGTAGCAACTGCCAGGCAAGTGTTTACACAGAAAAATTTTGAACTTACTCAGTAGCAGGGTTGCCAGATTGCATGCATAAATTAGCCAAACTTTTAACAATGCTCTTTGTTTTTCATTGTATTTGCCTTTTGTTTTCTTTGTTTTTGTGACAGCACCAATGATGGTTTGGCTTATATATTCAAGAAATCTGGTAACCCATCTCAGTAGGGTGCATAGTAGGTCCCACTCTCTGGGGGTGCAGCATCTCTATTGATGTAAGTAGAGATTATATACTTATGTAAAATTGGTAGGCATTCCATTAATTAACAATTGGCGAGGTGATGACAAGCCTATATTCACTGAGCCGAAGTCGAAGTGAATATAGGCTTTTCGGCTCAGTGAATATAGGCTTGTAATCACCTCGCCTTCGGCAACTAATTGTTTTAGTATAAATTTCCAGGCGGTTACAAATAATAATCAACACAACTCTATAAAAATTCACTTCAAATTTATTACTGTATAAAAAAGACAAAAAGCAAAAAGCTATAGTCACTAACCAGTTACTGTCACTTCAGAAACAGTAGATCTTGACAAATCAGAGTGCAGGAAAATCAATAGTTACCTGGAAATTTATACTAAAATCAAATAGTTTTCCACAATGCAATGAAAAAATTAACCATAGTTGTATGATCCTGTATCTAATTCACTGTAACTGAAAGAATAATGCAGTATGTCTAACAGGATTGATTGGCAATCTAGAAAAATAAAATATAAAACAGTTTAGGTCAACACTCATATTTACAGTAACTCTGCATGTTGCATCCCAATCACCATTGACCAATGCACTGTTCTAAGCGTAGAGGAATCGTATAAATTAAATAAAGTCTACATGTCTTGCTCCATGGCACCGTTTGTGCATGTTGATGTTCATTTTGTTTTTGTATGTCCTTGGTCTATAAAAGTGTTTAAATACCCTTTGATACAACATTGCACTTCACAAAAATATATTGATAATTTCATATATATATACGAGCTGGTGCAAAAAAAACTTACATTTAAGCCAAATTCCAACTCGAGTTCAGAGTACTGAATCGAATCTTCAGATTGCCTGAGAATCCTCACTCCTGCGGGATGTCTTTTCTCATTTTCGCCGCTAAAAAGGGTATTCGTTGAATTCCTTCTTGCTAAGAACACGCAGTGTGCCAATTATCAGTAAAATTCGTCCAGAAAATAAAGATCGATCGGTTATTGCGCCTAAAATCGCCGTTTAACTGCCAAAATTTTGCATTTCCCTATCTTTTTCCTAATAAAAAATGTGCATTACACTTGCCAGAGCATTGCGCATGCGCATTAAAAGTGAGGACATGATTTCCCGCGAGTTCCCTATCTGTATATATCTTATCTGTGCCTCTGACGACGGAAATTCTCAAGATTGTTTTCCTTTTTGGTCTTTATAGTACAATTCATCGATGTTTTCATCAACTTGTTAGCTTTATCCACTTGTAAATACAGTTTTCTTGACGTTTTACTCCTGGCCATTTTCAATAATGCACACTTTTCGTGCATTATTTTGATAACACCACAGATAAGATATATACAGATAGGGAACTCGCACTCAATAACCTCAATTTTTGTGTCCCCGCGCTCACGTCATTCCACGCGCCACGCAAATTGCTCTGGCAAGTGTCGTTCGTCGTGTTTTCAGTCAAAAGCATAGGAAAAACGCCGTTCGAAAGTACAAAAATAAATATTTTTGCGAAGTTGCTCCACCGATCTTCATTTTGGGATTCAAATTTGAAAGGTAAATAGTAAGTGGTTATTTTTATGTAAAAAGATGTACATTTATGGGCTAAATACGAAGAATAAAATAATATAAACTTTGCACCGCATGGCCATATTTTACAATCTCGGTGTTTGTGAAGTTCTGCCGCATCACCCAGGAGAATCCCATGTCCATTTCGATAAATTAATGGGCAAAAGTATTACTTTCCTGTCTTTTAAATTAGTAAGAAAGCATAGGTGTTGATTTTAAAACAATAGCCATTGAATTTGATCGATTCTCTTCGTCGTTTTGAGGAAGACAGGTCAAACCATTAATAATTAATAGCCCACAATACACATTTGAAAATACCAGTGGCAGTGCAGTGACTGCTTATTGCTCCAGCAGCCATATTTTTACTTTAAAACTTAAGAATTTAAAATATACAAATATAATTTTGTATATATAATACTATTTACATGAAATTTAATAATGTATTAATGTTATTAGAGTATATACACTTTCTACTGTATATCAATCAATCAGTGTGGTCATAGTCAAAAGCAAGGATAACCTCGATAGTAAGGTGAACTTTGTCTTTGTTTAAAGAGCAACAGTGCCCTCATGCGCCCTACTTTAGTTTTTACTCTGTCTAACGTCAGATGATTTTCTGCCATTATGTTCTGTAAATCCTTAAACACACTACTGTACATAGACCTATGGTACAGTACTTTAGCATTTTACTCTAATTTTTACTGATTTAATTTTGCAATAATTTTACTGATTTTGTCATACTGGTGATTTTACTTGTCAAGTGATATGGTATAATATTTTGGCCACAAATGTTGAACCACGGCATATCCCTGTCAACTTTCTATGATAAACACTGATGATTTGACATGAAATCTACTTTGTATGAATAATATATGCTATTTGAGTTTATTTATGACTCGGTATGCAAACTATACATGCAAGATCAGACATAAAATGTATATGTTTAAATTTAGTTAATCTCAAGCAATCTCAATATTTATGAAATCAATTTAAAATTTGATGTTTCATTGGAACCAAGTCATAAACGTTGAACCTTCATGTATTTTCTACTTTTCTTCTTCTTTGAACATAGCTCCTGGTTCCCAAACTTCAAATGCAAGCAAAGGCACTTGTGAAGACAAATTTTGTACATGCAATGCGAGATTACTACATTTAAAAATGTATACTACAGATGCTACTGTACAGTGTAATTAAGGTTTAAAAATACAAAGTTTGCTTTGATGTTTATTTATTCCACATTTATATAAAAGTGCTTGATATTAATAAATTATTAAAAAAACTAATTAAATATGTGTTCAATGTCAATGAACTATCAATTATTACATTCTCAATGTCTAATAAAACTCACTCCAAAACAGGCAATAGACCCCACATGCTATCATGAAAATTACTAAATAAAAAGCAGCCAATGATCCAATGTTTACTTTTGCAGTTATCTGGATATAAAATTTTAAATACTATGGATAAATGCATTGTTCCTTTCTTTGATAAGAAATTTTCTATTTAAAGAGAAGCCCTATTAAATTGCAAAACTCTTCCTTGAGGGGGGGGGGGGAGCTCGGCTACTTTTTTCAAACCTTTGATTAAACCAGCACAGTTTGAAGGCATGTTATATAATCTTGTGTTTACTCCTTGAGCCACTCTGGCAAGGTAAAATTATATAAACATAATACTATTGTAGCAACTACCAGGCAAGTGTTTACACAGAAAAAATTTGAACTTAGTAGCAGGGTTGCCAGATGCATGCACAAATTAGCCAAACTTTTAACAATGCTCTTTGTTTTTCATTGTATTTGCCTTTTGTTTTCTTTGTTTTTGTGACAGCACCAATGATGGTTTGGCTTAATTATTCAAGAAATCTGGTAACCCATCTCAGTAGGGTGCATATAGGTCCCACTCTCTGGGGGTGCAGCATCTCTATTGATGTAAGTAGAGATCATATACTTATGTAAAATTGGTAGCCATTCCAATCATTAACAATTGGCGAGGTGATTACAAGCCTATATTCACTGAGTCGAAGGCAAAGTGAATATAGGCTTTTCGGCTCAGTGAATATAGGCTTGTAATCACCTCGCCTTCGGCAACTAATTGTTTTAGTATAAATTTCCAGGCGGTTACAAATAATAATCAACACAACTCTATAAAAATTCACTTCAAATTTATTACTGTATAAAAAAGACAAAAAGCAAAAAGCTATAGTCACTGACCAGTGACTGTCACTTCAGAAACAGTGGATCTTGACAAATCATAGTGCAGGAAAATCAATAGTTACCTGGAAATTTATACTAAAATCAAATAGTTTTCCACAATCAAGTGAAAAAATTAACCATAGTTGTATGATCCTGTATCTAATTCACTGTAACTGAAAGAATAATGCAGTCTAACAGGATTGATTGGCAATCTAGAAAAATTAAATATAAAACAGTTTAGGTTAACACTCATATTTACAGTAACTCTGCATGCTGCATCCCAAGCACCATTGACCAATGCACTGTTCTAAGCGTAGAGGAATCGTATAAGTTAAATAAAGTCTACATGTCTTGCTCCATGGCACCGTTTGTGCATGTTGATGTTCATTTTGTTTTTGCATGTCCTTTTTATTATTATTATTACCATGATATTTAGCCAGGATACCAACATCACCGAAGTGTTTTTCAGTTGGGTCCTGCAATTATAAATATTACATGAACATTGATAATTAGATATATACAAAGGCATGACATACAACATGTTTCTATCATTTACAATATTATATAAACTTAGTACATTAATTATTACATTAATTAAAATAAACATAGTACACTAAAATTCACGAGCAACAAGTACATAACACATTACATTACAAAATGATACAATGCAATACGACACAATGTGTAACATTAAATATAATAGAATTCAATTAGTAATATATTTAATAACCAGTTCCCCACACAGCACGTGTTCACCAAACACAAAAAAAGGAGGAAAAACCTTGAGATCGAGGTGCAAAAATAGGAAAAGCCTACAGGAAATATCTGCATTTAGTGAACAGAAATAAGGGATTTGGATATTATTTCTCAATTCTACTACTTATCAGATAAGCTTTGAAGCTATGGAGTGTACTAGCGTTTTTAGTTCTTTGATCTAAATTGTTAAAGTCAATAGAAGCTTGGTAGGTTGGTCTTTGTTTCCCTTTGTTGCTGTTCACTCTTGGTAGATGTAGGTCGTTACTTCTTCTTGTGTTGTGGTTGTGTATACTGATATTTTTGGTCAGGTCAAAGTCAAAGTCTACTAGCCTATAATCCTTGGTCTATAAAAGTGTTTAAATACCCTTTGATACAACATTGCACTTCACAAAAATATATTGATAATTTCATATATACGAGCTGGTGCAAAAAAAACTTACATTTAAGCCAAATTCCAACTCGAGTTCAGAGTACTGAATCGAATCTTCAGATGGCCTGAGAATTCTCACTCCTGCGGGATTTCTTGTCTCATTTTCGCCGCTAAAAAGGGTATTCGTTGAATTCCTTCTTGCTAAGAACACGTGGTGTGCCATTTATCAGTAAAATTCGTCCAGAAAATAAAGATCGATCGGTTATTGCGTTGCCAAAATTTTGCATTTCCCTATCTTTTTCCTAATAAAAAATGCCAATTATACGAGGGCTGATAAGCCCGCTGATATAATTGGGGTTATATGAGTGAACGAAGGGAGAAATATATGAGAATACAAGTGGTATGGCTTTACCTGAACGTGCTTCGGACCACAATTCAACCCCAGGGTACCCCTGAAAGTAAAATGTGTCATGTCGCTATCTCTATAGCAATGCGTTCCCATAATGCACCTGTGGCTTTTTAACGCCAAAACAAGGAAAAGGGGATGGGAGAACGAGTAGTTCGGGTGGGCTCATATATTTCTCCCTTCGTTCACTCATATAACCCCAATTATATCAGCGGGCTTATCAGCCCTCGTATAATTGGCATTATATTTCGTGAACTCCGGTCGAAATATATGAGAATACAAGTGGTAGAATTCAACACCATGTAGTACAAAAACATACATGTATTATGCATTGTGATCAAAATATATCAACATTAAAAATACAATATCAACTAGGAACTAAGTACAGTTTCTCCAAAGGTGGAGGAATGAACAGGTTTATAGTAATGTTGACGAAACGTAGAGGCATTGGACCAGTCAGCCATGTTCATAATCTCTTGAAGAGGGACTAAGGCATTAGCAGCTACTGTAGTAGAGGCACCTCTTAAGGAATGAGCTTTAAAAATTTTTGTGTCAATGCCTGCCTCTTTAATAAGGGACAGGATCCAACGAGCAAGTGTCGCTTTCGTAATCGGGTGGTGAGGTTTGATATGGGAAATGAATGAATTATTTGGCTTTCCTTCTTGAACAGCTCGTTTTTCTTTTGTGAGTAGCAGGTAGAGTGTAAAACAGTGTACTGGGCACAAATATGGATCAGCAGGATAGCGGGTGAAGAAGGCTTGAATTGTTTTGTCTGGGCGAGTTCCCTTTGTTGGCACGGTAAGAGTAAACACGACACCTTCAGGTACCATTTTGTAGTAGTTTAAATTTAAACTGGTAAGTGAGGACACCCGTTTTGGACATGTTATGGCAAATAGAGTTGCAAGCTTCCAACTCAAGTGCTTTAGGGACAGTAAATTATTTGTCCCCATTTTTTTGATATGTTCTGTGACTGCATGTAGGTCCCACGTGTATGTGTATCGTGGTTTAGGAGGTCTATTATTCAAGATCCCTCTCAAAATGTTTACAACATAGGGCTGTTGTCCAACACAAAAATTGTCAACCTTAGGATGAATAGATGATAGAGCAGAACGTAAGACATTTATGGTCCGATATTGAAGACCTTGCTTGAAGCAGTCCGCAAAAAATGAAAGGATGTTTGTTAGAGTTGTTGAAAGCGGATTAATCTTCCTTTCAGAACACCAGCCGCACCAACGACGCCAGCTGGATTCGTGTGTCTTAGATGTGGAGGAACGAGTTGCTGCGACGAGTAGGTTGGCAACGTCTTTAGAAAATCCTTCTGTTTCGTAGCGTTGGATGAGATATGATACACGGCTAGATGGAGGCGTGGGTACATTGGGTGTACCTGGTCTGGGTTGCTCGGGTTTATCAGAAGATATTTCTTGTTTGGAAGAATCACCGGTTCTTGAGTTAGAAGACTTAAGAGGAGTGGCCACCATGGCTGTGCTTGCCATACTGGGGCAACAAGGACTAGCTCGGTCTGGTCTGCTAGAACTTTGTTTAGGACAACAGGCAGCAAGTTGAATGGAGGGAAAGCATATCCCTTGAGGGCATGCCCGTTCACATTTAGAGCATCGGTGTGGACAGCCTTCGGGTCTGGTCGCCAGCTGATGTACTGCTTGAGTTGACAAGTCAGTCTGGTTGCAAAGAGGTCTGTCCTGCATTGAGACAGAAAGGGTTTGATCATTTGAGGGTCTAGCTTCCAGTCTGTGTCGTCTTGAAATACCCTTGATTCTTGGTCTGCTAGGACATTTGATTTCCCGGGGACATGGTGTGCAACCAGATAAATGTCCCGCTGTATGCACCAGTTCCAGAGTTTTAGTGTTATCTGGGTGAGTTCCGGGGAGCGTGTTCCTCCCTTGTGATTGATATACGAGACAGCCGTTGAGTTGTCCATATTCAGACTGGCTGTCACGTGGCGATGGTTCTTCAGTAGGGATTGCACCGCTAATAATGCCCCTTTCAATTCCAAAAGATTTATATGTAACTGGACCTCCTGAAAAGACCATTTGCCGTTCGTTCTGACGTTGTTGCAAATCGCGCCCCAACCCTTTTTTGAAGCATCCGTGAATATTATTATATCTGGAGGTGTTGGCACCATTAGGCTGCCATTTACTTGCTGCAGGTTTGTCAGCCACCATGTTAATTCCGTTTTGGAAGCCCGTGTTAGGGGGGTGCAGACGTTGTATTGGTGGTTGTGTTTCTGCAAGTCCTGAATTAATTGTGCTTGCAGGTGGCGAAAATGTAGAGGAGCTTTCCAGATGGCTGGGCGGTGAGACTCCAGCAGCCCAAGAAGTTGGGCAAGCGACCGAAGAGATACCGTCTCTGCTGTCAAAATTTGGCGGCAAAGTATCAAGGTTTTTGTTACTTTCTCTGGGGGCAGGCTTATTTGTCTTGTGATAGAATTGATGGTGAATCCCAGAAAGGTGATGATTTGAGTTGGAGTTGTTATTGATTTCTCCTTGTGAATAGTGAACCCCAGAGAGGCAAGCAGGTTCATCGCTATTTGAGTAAACTGCATTGTCACTTGAGCAGAGGAGCCGATAATTAGCATATCGTCTAAATACAGGATAAGACGAATGCCTTGTTTTCTTAAAAATGCTGCGATTGGTGTTAATAGTTTGGTAAAAACTAGAGGCGCTACGTTCAGGCCAAATGGAAGGGCTTTGAATTGATATGCTTTGCCTTTCCAAATGAAACGAAGAAACTTCTGCGATTGAGGGTTCATTGCTATTGTCAAGTATGCGTCTTTCAGATCCAGCTTCGTCATGAAGTCATGAAGTCATGCTTGAGCAAGGTTTTGATTGAGCTCAGATTTTCCATTTGGAAGTGTTGGCTTTCCACAAAGTTGTTCAGGGAGCTTAGGTCGATAACTGGACGCATACCGCCGCCCTTCTTCGGAACAAGAAAAACTCGGCTGTAATAGCCGTCCTTCGAAAGTGGTATCTGGGTGATTGCCCCCTTTGCTAATAAGTTTCGTATTTTCATATCTAAAATTGGTTGCACCCCTTGAGGTGTCCTTGTTATTGGTTGAAATTTTTTGTAAGGAGTTTGACGAAAAGGGATATTGAAACCCTTCACAATAGCTAGAACCTCCGGATCTGAAGTTATTGTTTCCCATTGTTTGAGGTATAGGGGTAGTTTTGCCGCGGTAGACAGCGGCGGGGCCGAAAAAACTTGTTCCTGCCTCGAAAACTTTGATATTTGTTATAACTTGGCCGCGAATTATTTCCCGTACCCGTTTTAAAGTCCGTAGGTTTTGTGTAATTTTTTGAGCCATTTTGTCCCAAATTCTTGGCTAATCCCCTAACTAAATCTGCCTCCTTCGAGGCAATTGCTGGAAACTCTTCGTCAAAAAAGAGCCATTTCTTTGCATTTGGCAAGGGTTGATTAGCTAGTTCTATTTTTGATTTGTTTACTGAAGCTAAAACTTTCTTGCGGCGCAAGACTGACAATTGGTTGTTTGCTGAACCCAATAGGCAAAGAGCCTGTTCTACTACAAGTTTTATTTCTGATGGATTAAGATTAAAATTGTTCTCGAGGCGGTCATGAAGGGAACATAAAGGACCCGTTGGATTCAACATAGAACGTTGAATAACACTTAATTCCTTATCGCGTTCCTGTACGTATTTTTTGTTCTGGGCGGGAATTTGGTTAATCACGCTATGATCAAGTGTAGGAGCGACAAGAGAATCGACGGCAGGTATTGCTTGTTGTTCTAAAATGTCGCACACCTGTTCATATGAGAGTTTCCTACGAAACTGTTTCTCCAGGAAACTATGGAAAACCGGTGATGGAGACCACGAGTTAGCTTGTGTTTCTGGATCAAACATGACCAAGGCCGATTCGTCGGTGTGTGTTTGACCGTCTACTGGAGATATTGCGTGTGGCAAATTGGTTGGCTTAATAGCCTTATTTTGTGGCTTAATAGCCGTATCTGGTGGTTTATTAACCGTGTGTAAGGGCTCAGTGCCCGTATCCAATGCTTGTGCATCTTCATTAATGTGTCATCGTTAAATTCGTTGCCCGCCACAAACGATAATTGGTCATCAGTATTTTCCTCGACCGCGTGTTCGGCAGGGCTCGGATGGTTACGAAAAACAGCCTCGAAAACTGCGTTCTTTGCCTCAATTTCACAAATTCTCGCGTTGCAGGATGAAATGTCTGACTTCAAGTCTGTCAAGGAAGCTAGAATTGCGTCTAATTTGTCTTGTTTTTCTGAGGATTTCCTTCTCTTGGAAGGAGAAGCTTCCTTGCGAGAATCTCTCGAGTGTGACCGTTTATGACGATGACGAGACGACATTGTTGACCTTAAATATGGTCAGAAGTAAGGAACGAAGTCGGATAACGAACAATCGACCTAAAAAGGTGATAAAAATACGAAAAAATACACAAGCTAAAAAACTTACCTGATTTACGTCTGAAGCACAAGGTAAAAAAGCCACAGGTGCATTATGGGAACGCGTTACTATAGAGATAGCGACATGACACATTTTACTTTCAGGGGTACCCTGGGGTTGAATTGTGGTCCGAAGCACATTCAGGTAAAGCCATACCACTTGTATTCTCATACATTTCGACCGGAGTTCACGAAATATAATGTGCATTACACTTGCCAGAGCATCGCGTATGCGCATTAAAAGTGGGGACATGATTTCCTGCGAGTTCCCTATCTGTATATATCTTATCTGTGATAACAGCTGGGCATTTTGTTGTCGCTGTCTAAAATAGCGCGGGCGCATTTCTTTAACTTAATTTTTTTTCCTCGAACAATGAAAACACGTATTTTGAGATAATTTTTTAAAGTCTCTTGTTGATTTCTTCAGGGAAAATAAGACGTTTCTCAACAAAATAAGTCACAGTGTTTGTATGCAACGATATAACAGCGTAATCGAGTGCAAACGTGCGGAGAAATGCTATTTGGAAATTGGCAACAAATGGATATTTTCCACTCATGGTCAGAATTTCAGAGGCAGGGTTTAACTACATGGAAACAAGCAAGTGTTCTCATTTTACTGTTGGTAGATGCTTAGTAACTGTTTATTCCACAGGTATGCTCAGTAAGTTGTTTGTTCTACCTTATCAGGAATCATAAGTGTCTGAAAATACACAATTTGAAGAAAATGACATATATTCCCCTTGTAGATTCGCAGAGTATAGCCGTTGCCTTTAATTAAAAATTGTGTTTTATGAAAGTTAAATCCTACTTTGTTCTATTAAAGCTTGAACCATTCACAGGAAAAATGCGCCAGATGTGGCAATCAACAAATGCATTTGCTGTAGTGCAGATGACATGTGATGACATGTTATTTAAATTGCTCCACTATTGGCTTATTATAAAGTAAAAATAGCTGCAAAATGATGTTGAAGAGCATCGAGTATTGCTGTTATGATATAGGAAGTGCTGTACTGATTCGTTCAAATTTAGAAGTCTCGTGGTACTGTTTAACACAGGCATGTTTGCCTTGTGAAATCCTGTAGTGACATGGCATATAAATGCAAATATCTCAAAAGTTTGGCTATTGCCTTTCTCTGAAATATGCCCTAAAATTATCTTTTCATATCAAGTGTCCTGGTAAAATTAGCGGGCATGCTGGGAAAAATGCGCACGATATGTTTTTTTCTACCTAAATCATGTACATCCAGTAATCTCATGATATTTTGCTTCCTCTTTCTAGTCACATAATAGCTATATATTCACTCATTGTAAATGAAAATTTGATACAATGTTGCTTGCACCCTGATAAAGTAATGAAAGTCTTTTGTGCCCCTTTAATTCTATATAAAAGTTGTAGACATGTGTCAAATTTTGCACTTGGCTGTTAGCATGTTACTGCTAAGGCTTAAATTATGTTGCATTTATTGAAATGATGTTACAAAACAATCTAAATATGCTTTTTAATTGCAATTTTTATGAAATAATCCCAAAAGTTGTTATACTGGTGTACAATTGTGCAGTTTTTTATGTGCAGCATATGCATTAATTTGACAAATTAAATTACATTTATTTTTATTATATTTTATGCTTTATTTGTAATAACATTGCTTAAATCTTCCAAACTAGTCAACAACGTCTTTCTAGCTTGTATACCAATGTTTTTAATCCGTATCTACTTGGACTGGACAAATGATGGGCAATATTCATTGACTGAATTTTCAAAAAGTACGAGCTTGCCTGTATTCATAGCATAAAAGCAAAATAATAAAGCAAAATGATAAATTTTTAAGTTAAAACCTTTGTGATGGATCGGTTAGCGTTTTTCATTATATATTAAAGCATTTTTGTTCATTAATGTGGTCGTTCTATGAGTATTGAAGCCAGGCAAATCTAGAAAACACTCTATTCATACGCCGCCATATTGAATTTCACTCCCTCGCCCCAGGGATTGCGCGCTAAATTTGGCGCATGCTCCGTACAAAATGCCCAGCTGTTATCTGCAGTGAACTCAATATAACTGGAAGGCTACCTGAGGCGGGAAATTTGAAGCCAAACATTACCAGGCCCCTACCAGAAAAAACATGCGCGGCCATCTAAGGAATGTATACAAAAGCCATCAGATAACGGTCAAAAACGGGCTGAAACACTTCTAAAGTTTTAACAAAATGTAATCAAAACAATGGTCAAATGACTATCTTTTAAACTTAACCTTCTTGACCAAATTCATTTATATAAAAAGCAATTTTTACGCGAAAGCGTACAGCCGAGAGTGGCGATCGTCACGGCGGCCAAAGTACGTTATTTCGTTTTCGAAGTTATTTTTTCCTTTTAATTTGTGTAGCTTATACGCATTTCAAGTGCTCTAAGACAAATATAAATAAAAACCAACATAAGCAAAGTTTTGACTACTCATATTTAATAATAGAAAAATTTTACAAACCGCGATTACTTTTTCCGACATTCCGAAAGATATTACAAGACTTTTCGATGCGAGTTTTCGAAAACTTTTTACTCTTTTCGCACATCCATGGCTCGGTTATCCAGAAACGTCATTGATGTAAGTCTAAGATCAAGGAACTGCGGCAAAAATTCTTTTCCAAAAGTTCCAAAAGGCAAATATTCAAATATCCGAAGTACAAAAACTTTGTTGAAATAATGCCAATATTTTGAACTGACCTAAGTCTTTTCGAGCTCCTGTTTCCATATTACAACTTATCATTACAAGAAACTTGATTTCTCTTTATCATTTCGGCATCAACGCAGAATATGACTTGCTTTCAGGCCAAAAAAGAACTTTTCATAGTAAAAAAATACCAGTTTGTGCTTCATCACTCCTTGTAATTAGCACGCGAGACTGTCGCGAAGCAGAACTCGCGTGAAATGACCCCCAGACACGCGTGTCTGGGGGTCATTTCACGCAAAATTTGGCTTCAAATCCTGTATTACCGGCTTAACTGAAGGTAGCCTTCCAGTTACATTGAGTTCACTGGTTATCTGTGATAACGACTGAGCTATAATATTACTGGAGAACCTGCTCGTGGATAAAAAGTGAAGCCAAGAAAATGGCGGATTTTGGTCCTTGCTGATGCCATCTCCATGACAACTGGTCCACTATTCTCATGCGAATTACCACTGACCAGGCTCGTTTCTTGAGCCCGCTACTATTTTCAACCCCCCTGGTTTTCTCTATAAAAATATTAGCTTTTTTCAAGTTTTTGTTTCAACGAAGCTAGTTTAGCACTTTAGCGATGTTCTTTTCAAAAATTTTATAAGTGATAAACCATTTCCTGTAAAAAACCCCAAGTTATAGATCAATAAATCATTTACACGACAAGAAGTTTGCGAGTAAAATTTACGAGCAAGATTGTTTTTTGGCATCTTCAAGTTTTCATGTCACATTGAAGGTACGTGTTTTGTCATGTTTTTAATATTTTCTTTTACATTTGAGACTATTATGACATTGGTGTTATGGTATAGACACCTAGATCTTATCTAAAAACCAGTCACAAGTTTTCTAAATTCCAATTTTGTACAGACACTATGACTGAAACACAGGGTTTTGCCTGCTTTCTGTATAGTGTATATTAATTATACCAATCTCTACATGCTTTTTCTCATCTAATATCTTTCAAGTCATCATTTTTTATGTGCAATTATTATTCGTGCATGGCTATTGAAATGCGGGACCCGAGTCTCACGAAATATGTGTAAGGCTTTTAATATGAGGAGTTGCTCAATTAATTAAAGCAAACAAGCAATGTATTTTGTGCATCAGTATGAACTAGTCACTGTTTTACTGTATAAATTTGTATGTGTTTTAAGTTATTTGGACCAGCTACTAATATGACTGTGAAGACTTGTATCTTTGGGGTGTTTACTATTCTTAGATATACTTTGACTTGTTGCATCCAATCAAACTGGCACAGTTTATATATACAGATATTTTGTATTGAGTGAATATGTAAGAGTGTGTATGCAATTGCTGGTTTAATTTTTTACTGGTTGCTTTCCGAATCTCATCCTCATTTTCTTCTTATTTCATGATTCATAGTTAGGCCTAAAATACCTTTACTAAATTACCCTATGTATTGTTCTTTATCAATTCCCATTGGCCTTGCTAAAACCCTGCATAGCAATGTTGTGTGTTTCATGTACATGCATGCATGCATAATTACCTTTCCCTTGGAGTTTAAATTTCTTGTATGTTCTCTGTATTTTTTTAGGTCCATGTTCCATTGATCATTACCAATTTGGTTGAAAAAGAAGTTGCAAACTACAGTTCATGAATTTTGTTACACTTTCATATTTATATATTTGAAATATATACTATTCATATTCAAAAGTAATTATTAACTATTGCAAATTTTTACTAAACCTTGAATACGTATATTTATATACATAACAAATAAAAAATAAATAACATTTCTCCATAGTTTGTCAGATGTCTCTCTAATAACCTTCCACAAACTTGATGCTTCATCACTAAATTTGTCTTGGTTAGTATTATTTGCACTGGACCATGAGACATGCCATTTTGTTCATCCCCTGTCAATATCTCAATCTTATTCTTTCCTACCAAAAGCAATAAAAATATTCAATAATAAAGGCAAACATTTCATGTGCTATTAGCAGTAAACTGCATTGGGTATTTGCGAAAAAGCTCCATATTCCCTCAAAGAAATTATATTAGGAAATTGAAAATTATGGCCCTCCCCCCTTCAAGATAACTCATAGAAAGGTCTGGAAACTTGGTTTTAGATTTCCCTCACCCCAACTTTGCACATCCTTAGTTACTTTTTTTGGTTTAAAAATTTTGTTTACATATTCTGATAATTACAGACAGTCAGTTTGTAGGCAAACAACTTTATACTAAAGGAAATTCATTGGTTTTAGCAGACTTTGGTGTACAATGTACAAAATTGTATGCATGCATGTTAAATTGTATGCATGCATCCTTATATATTTTGCTTGATCTTTATATACATCTAACTACAGCAGGATTTAACCATTAACTTGGAAGTGTAGGCCATCTTGCATCAAGAATGGCAGATATTCCCTTATAAATAGGGCTGGCAGGTATACATGAAACTTCTCTTAATCACAAAGCTGAGAATATATAGTAAGATTGTACTGTAGCCTCGGCATTTTAACCCAGTTTAACTCTGATATGTGGTCAATTCTGGTTGTCTTGCCATTATTCACTTTGAAATCAATAATGCTATTGGTGCAGACATTCACCTAGATAGAATGAGGGGAATTTGTATTATGACATCTTCAATTAGAGCAAGAGACAGACTATTAAATGGGGTGCAGTTTACAGTTGTGTAAATACATGATTTAGAGTGTGACAAGCAGGGACCATTATGTTTTGTTTGGTGCCATGGACCATGTGTTAAGGTTAGCAAAAAGAAAGCTCAAAACATGGATACATTTATTTGTTTTAATTGCAGTTAAAAAATGATTTGCAGTGTTACTTTTATAGCGACTTTGAATATTTCTGGTAGTACCGTGCAATTCCCTATCCAAACTGCACTTCACCCAGTTCAACAGCTATTAACTTATAGTAAAACTGGTTTAAAGTATCTGCATAAAACTATGGAAAAACATTTTTAAAATAAGACATAGTAAAACTCCAGGTAAAACTTACATGTTTTGCGGCTTTATATTTACGATAAATTTCCGTCCAGTATCCAATACTTTGGCATTTTTGTGGAGATAAATTTTATAACACAGTGAGAAGAAACATTTTCTCTTGTCTTTCTTCGACGGCATCCATACACCAGACAAAATTGACGCGCCTGTTGAACTGCAAATTTGTTTTTTGAAAAACAAGCAAAATCTAAAGTAGAATTTATACTTGTTTTCGGGAGGGGAAAGCGTCTGTAAAATCATTAGGATCGCGGTTGGTCAGTGGTAATTCGCATGAGAATAGTGGACCAGTTGTCATGGAAATGGCATCAGCAAGGACCAAAATCCGCCATGTTTTTTGCTTCAATTGCTTGACTGAAGGAAGATAGGAGCAAGTTCTCCAGTTATATAGCTCAGTGGTGATAACGCACTCAAACGACTCGTTGTTGCCAGGTAACCAAAACACACGTGATCGATTTTGACCAATCGCGTGCGCGGATTTTGAACAGTGAACGAAGATCATATATTAAAGTGTGATAATGCACGCAGGAAATGTTAAGAGAATACGAGAGAAGCGTGTAAAACACGAGGCGTAGCCGAGTGTTTTACACGTTTCTCGAGTATTCTCCTAACATTTCCCAAGTGCATTGTCACACCATAAACGCACAAGACGAGTTTTTCTATTTCGTTTATAATATAAGAACGTTATTGCACAGCAAACAATGTTTTCAAACAGATTGATGATAAAATTCTCCTTACATGTTAGGATTGACGTCACGCAAATGCTTTTGCTCATTGCTTAGCAACAAGCTTACATTTTTAAGCGCAAATTTTCGATAGCGATTTTCGATACTTATAATTTTAAAAAAGCTTTAAAAAGGGTAGCATTGATACAAGAAGTAATTTATAGCTGTTTTGCTGCATATGGCATGAGATTTTTGGCAAGAAAGTCGAACAATCTGAACTTTTCGTCGTCCTGTTTTGTTTCTGTTTGCTGAAAGTATGGAATATATTTTTCGTGTTTCGCCGATGATATGTCAACAAGTTTCTGCCCCAATGACAATTAAGGTACTTTCTTGATAAAATTAGTTTAGTTTTTGTATTTTTCTTGCACTTTTTCACGACTTTTTGTGTTTTCTCGCTGCCTTTTTAAAGTTACGTTTTGTCGAGTCGTTCAATCGAATTCGTACTAAGCGAAAACAGCTACGAATGGGTTTTTTTTAAACTCTATCGTTCTGCTTTGCCCGGTTTTCTTTTGTTTTCAATCTGTTTTTTCTCCTTCATTTTCACGCCGTTTTTTTTCTACATTATATTATAATTTGTGCATAAAAACTACGCTAAATGTGGTCACAGTCTCCCGGCAAACAGGAGACAAAACAAAAAACCCAGCGTACTGCGTGCATTGTTGTGTTATAATGCACGCTCAGTAACCAATCACATTGCAGATTTTGCACTACTTGTGTTGTGGTGGTCAATCAAAAATAAATTTTAAATCTGGCGAATCAGTGTTAGCTATTCATGATAGTCCGCCATATTGTTGAGATCAGTGTGAGCATGACGTCATGACCTACCAAAAAATCTCATCCCCATCGCCCATGAACAGCGACTTTGAACTTCGCTAGTGCAAAATTAGTAACCCTCGCCCCGGGCTTACGCCCAGAACGGCGCTTCACGCCGTTGGCTCGGGGATTAGGTGGGGTGTGTTATTTATGTATTGCCGATACATTGGAATAATATAAAGGACATATATATGAAATATATAAATGATAGATAGGAATAATATAAAGGATTTATATATATATATATATATATATATATAGACAAGGAATAAAAATAAAACCATATATATGAAGAAAGTGCTCAATACCGAAGTAGAGCGGAATAGACAATGAAATAGACTTTGGTTACTTCATAAAGTTTTATTCACAACAAATCTGTTTCGTATGACAAGCAATGCTTGCCACACTCGTCAGGTGATGATCGCGTCTGATGTTATGATCTAGGGAAACTTGATATGTATGTTACAATTGACGTGTTAAAGCCAATTGCATGAGTGCTTTCATTAAAAGTTGGCGAGTAAATGTTTCTTACGATGTCTGCAAGCGCTTATTAGTTCGTTCCTTGAATTTAGGGTACCTCTGCTCTGCTCTGGATGACAAATAATAAGAAATTTTTCATGCAAGCACAAATTACATCTCTTTGAGCTACTCTTGTAAGCTTTACACCGTTTTATGACTCTCCATTTTATGGAGAATTTGATGTCGTTATCTTTTAAGTCCCAAATGTACTTGCTGAGGGAAGTGCTGTTTTTGTGTTTGGCTTTCCGGAAAGTGTTGTTGTGGTTATTGTACCGCAATTTGAAAGGGCCTTCTGTTATGCCGATGTAGGATTGAATCTCCTTGTTGTCTTGTTTTTCGATCACGGCCTGGTACACGACTCCCTCTTGTTGGCATTTTCCGTTTAGTGGGCATGTTACTGACTTTCGGCAGTTGCAAGTAGCGGTGGTTGCTGAATATGTTTCATTTCTTAGTAGGCGTTTGTTGTGTGCTGTGATGATACTGGAAACGTTCGGCATAGAACTGTAGCTTATTTTTAAGGTATTTTTGTTGAAAATTTTATGTAGGGTATGATGAGGAGGGAAACACTCGGCAACTATTTTCAGAAATCTTTGTCCCACATTTGTGGAAACGTTTGAATTAAATGGTGGGTTGTACCATGTGATGTTTCGGCTTCTGTTTTTTCCTCGTTTAGGTGGTTGAGGGTTGTAGTTGAGCTTGTAGTCGTACCCGCTTTTCCTTAAAGCTTCTTGGTATGGTGGTACGGCTAAGTCGAAGGAGTGCTTGTCGGACGAGATATTTGATAGGCGTTTGTTTATGGCTTCGGGTATGCTTCGGAGGACTGATGGCGGATGATTGCTTTCGCGGTTGACATATTGAATTACGTACGCCTTCATTACGTTGAAAGATCACAAGCCGAATTTCCAAAATAAACCGACGTGCCGCCTAATCAATCCGACAAAATCTAAAATTGGCATCGTAAGCAAAGAAATACTCCAGCGTATAAACGCTAAGACGGTTGCAGCTACCAACCTCAACCAATGGAAAAACACAAACGCGGTCTTAACATGGTTTAAGAACGTGCCTAACAAGCAAGCACAATCGTTCATATCATTTGATATTGTTGATTTTTATCCGTCCATATCCGAAGATCTTTTGACACAAGCGCTCGTGTTCGCCTCCCAATACGACAATATAACAGATGAAGAAAAGAACATCATCATTAAAGCAAAGAAATCATTACTTTTCAATGGAAATACAGCATGGTGCAAAAGAGAAACGAAATCACTATTTGATGTCACCATGGGCAGTTTTGACGGTGCAGAAACGTGCGAGCTAGTTGGCTTGTATCTGCTGTCAAAACTCACACCAGTCGTCGGAAATGACATGGGCCTATACAGAGATGACGGTCTTGCGGCGCTCAACAAAACACCCAGAGAAATAGAAAATATCAAGAAATACATCTGCCAAACACTCAATGAACATAATCTCAAATTGACAATAGAAGCAAATAAGAAAACCGTAAACTTCCTCGATGTGACTCTAGATCTCAACTCGTCAACCTACAAACCCTACACCAAACCCGGCAACGTAATTCAATATGTCAACCGCGAAAGCAATCATCCGCCATCAGTCCTCCGAAGCATACCCGAAGCCATAAACAAACGCCTATCAAATATCTCGTCCGACAAGCACTCCTTCGACTTAGCCGTACCACCATACCAAGAAGCTTTAAGGAAAAGCGGGTACGACTACAAGCTCAACTACAACCCTCAACCACCTAAACGAGGAAAAAACAGAAGCCGAAACATCACATGGTACAACCCACCATTTAATTCAAACGTTTCCACAAATGTGGGACAAAGATTTCTGAAAATAGTTGCCGAGTGTTTCCCTCCTCATCATACCCTACATAAAATTTTCAACAAAAATACCTTAAAAATAAGCTACAGTTCTATGCCGAACGTTTCCAGTATCATCACAGCACACAACAAACGCCTACTAAGAAATGAAACATATTCAGCAACCACCGCTACTTGCAACTGCCGAAAGTCAGTAACATGCCCACTAAACGGAAAATGCCAACAAGAGGGAGTCGTGTACCAGGCCGTGATCGAAAGACAAGACAACAAGGAGATTCAATCCTACATCGGCATAACAGAAGGCCCTTTCAAATTGCGGTACAATAACCACAACAACACTTTCCGGAAAGCCAAACACAAAAACAGCACTTCCCTCAGCAAGTACATTTGGGACTTAAAAGATAACGACATCAAATTCTCCATACAATGGAGAGTCATAAAACGGTGTAAAGCTTACAAGAGTAGCTCAAAGAGATGTAATTTGTGCTTGCATGAAAAATTTCTTATTATTTGTCATCCAGAGCTAGGTACCCTAAGTTCAAGGAACGAACTAATAAGCGCTTGCAGACATCGTAAGAAACATTTACTCGCCAACTTTTAATGAAAGCACTCATGCAATTGGCTTTAACACGTCAATTGTAACATACATATCAAGTTTCCCTAGATCATAACATCAGACGCGATCATCACCTGACGAGTGTGGCAAGCATTGCTTGTCATACGAAACAGATTTGTTGTGAATAAAACTTTATGAAGTAACCAAAGTCTATTTCATTGTCTATATATATATATATATATATATATATATATATATATATATATATATATATATATATATATATATATATATATATATATATATATATATATAAGTATAGGTTATCATATGAGAGGCGAGGTGATATCAGTTTTATCGCTCGAGAGACGATATCATATTTTGTCACGAGTGAGCGCAGCGAACGAGGGACAAAATATGATATCGTAACGAGAGCGATAAAACTGATATTACCGAGTCTCGAATATGATAACCTATTTATCACATACTTGTGCCTTTATCTAGAGCAAAAACCAGATTATATTTTCAAATTATTTACACTTCGAGTACATTTCAAAATGAATTCAAAATGATTGTTTAAAATACGCTAAACAAATAGAAATTACAAAAACAAACCAAAAATAACTTATCTTTTAATAGCTGCAAATTTCTTTGTGTTATTTTCCTTGCATTATTTAATATTTTGATTCTTATCTGTCATCGATCCTTCAGTCGGACGCCATCTTTGTTTTGAGCGGGACAAAAAACGATATCGCGGGACAAAAAACGATATCACGGGACATATCGTTTTTATGTCACCGTGTTATCGCCCGGATAAAGGCACAAGTATGTGATAAATATATATATATAATGCCTCTCCCTATGGGGTGATGTAACGCTCTAGTTTCAGGAGAACTACCTCGTCCACGATCGAGTGCGAAGATATAAATCTGCTAAGGTCCTCCCCATTCGCCCATATGTTGCCCCCATATCAATGATGATTATCCCAGCAAGAAAGAAATAACATTTTACAACATTTTAACATTGACATGGAAGTAGGGAGGGGGGGGGGGGCAGAACAGTTCATGTTGTCAATGAAAAACTGTAAAAATATGCCTTTTGCCAAACATTTTCCATACGAATGTAGGCTTGTAATGAGCGATGGTAAAAAGTGCCCTTTAAATTTTGGAGTTATTCTTTATTTTTTCATCTTGTTAGTGTAATGACCCATGAAGAACATTGGGTTTTCGAAAAGAATCCTTATAAACACGTGATGCTAAGACAACTACATTCGCCATGGGCCCTTTCAGTGCGAGCGAGTCCCAAGCGAGAATAATTTTCAGTTGAGAACAATTTTCAGTTGAAAATTATTTGGAGAAATGTTTTATCATGTCCCTTTTGAAAACGTCTACCGACGAGCTAGAGTAGACAGTATGTGCACTGGTTCCAACAGTTGATACAGCCATTGGTAATGTTTATCGTTATGTTTTGTAAGTCTGTAAAATAATTCCTTTTAAACTTTGTGAGAGGAGCATTTTTTGTATGATTTCCACTAAGAATTTTCCCGCGCGAAGTGATTTTTCTGAGGCGATCAGAACGTTACAATCCAATAAACTCTGGTTACTGGTTACAACGCCGGTTTAACAATTACAATGCTCATCAATCTCGTTCCCAGGGCCATTTCCCTTTTTGTCATTGGGAACTGGATACCATATGGATACAATAATCTTACTTACATGGTTTTAACGTTCGGATCGGCCGCTTTTCTTGGGTGCAAACCTAATTTGTTCCACTTAGTTTGGCCGAAAACTTAAAGACAAAGGTAAAATTAAACTCGCTTCGCTTGAAAATATTTGCTAGTGGAAAACCAGCTTATATGATCACTGAGAAGCCAGAAAAAGCCAGGCACAATTCAAGATTCACAAATAACCACTTGGCCTTAGGCAAATAATTCTTACATCTTGAATAAAACACGATTTTGACCGTTTACTATGTATATAGGTAGACGTCAAAGCACCAACAAAAACGTCTGATTTTGTATGTGATAATGATTTTAAAATTTTGTAAGACATAGGCGAAACAGATACAGCTGCTTAACTTTAATATTATAAACACATTGATGCAAAAGTAAACATACGACCGTTTAGACCGCACTAATGTGCCTTCCTATTTCAGACAATGGTCTCGTAAATAAATAGACCGGTATAATACATAAATTGTCGTTTTTTAGAAACTTAAATTTACAATGAATAATCAAGGGTACGGGGCCAAGATGGTTTTACTCGAGCGCGGTCAAAAAGCTCCAAACGAAAGAGATCCCAAGAAAAATTCTGCAACCCGTCGTCCCAGCGGTGGTTAAAATAACACTGATATCACAAAAAAAACCATTAAAAACTCAAATACTTAATAACTTAAACATGATAAAATGCTCCTTTTCGTGCATTTTATACTACATTGTACTGGATTTTATCTAAAGCTCATCTTTTGAACTGCCAATCGTTTGTTCTTGCCAGTTATCCTCATTGTCCATGTTATTATCGTGATTGTTAGAACCTTTATGATTGTTATTATCATTATTTTGACTATCAATATTATTGTCATGATGAAAATCATGATCGTGATCATTATCTTGATCACCATCATCATCATCATCATCATCATCATCATCATCATCATCATCACCAGCATCTTCAGGACCCCCATTACCATCCAATCCAGCTCTCTCTCTGTACTCTATGTATGGTTTAAGAACTGTATCAAGATTTTCTTGCACTTCCATTGCTGTTGCCATGTTCTCATGTTTCGACATGAAGCCCTTGAACAGCTACAGGGTGCGGAAGAGGAGATTGTTAATCCTGTCAGAACGAAGGAAGATCTTGCCTTTATCGGCCTCATATGAATGCATGAAGCGGGCCATCCTGGCGGAAAATGACGAGACTGATTATGCGCATGTTCGTTCGTTAACTTCAAAAGCGGACAATTCCGCCTAATGCGCTATTGTCACTTTCAGCGATCCGGAAAAATGCTGATTAGTTCATTTGGTAACGATCAGGAATTAATTTGACCAATTCCGCAATATTTTTGAGATGTCCTTCAAAAAATAAGACTGTATTTAATTGGCTCAGTGGATCAAATTAAATCCTACCGGTGTGACTCTATTTAATTGGCTCATTTAATATTGATCGACGCATTTTAACAGAAAGTTGTGGTCAAATGAATTCCTCAACGTTTTCAAACAAACTGATCAGCATTTTTCGGAATACTTCTATTGTCACGGCTATAGCTGGACCAGGCTGCCTCATATGAACGCGGCTACAAATTTTCCCGACAAAGCGGGCCCAGTGAACCTTGCCACCTGCTCAGATACCGTAAGTACAGAAGATATACTACTTCACCTTAACAGCAAATGCTTCGGTCCCTCCAAAATGCTTTATGAAAGTAAAGAGTAAGGAAAGAAATTAAAAAAAAGTCGTGTGAAAATTAGAATGTAAACATTGCAAGTCGTGCACATACAAAATCAATAAGCGATTTAAGACAAATACTCCGGAGGAGGTATAAGCTCTCTTCTCTATTGAAACGATAAAGTAAAATTAACTTCTCGAAACGTCGAATTTTACTTTATTAGTTTCAGTGGGTACCAACCTTTTGATAAGCTTTAACGAACTTGTCTAAAATAACGACACTATCCTGCTTGAGCAGAGTATCAATGAGTAACCTGGAAAGAAAAATTTCATGCGTATCAAGCGACATATACTAAAGCATGCTTAGCTTATTATTGCACAGATGACATCATAGGATAGTGTGATATACTTTAGCAAAAATGTGTAATTCTTGGGTTTTCTCTGCGCAAAAATTGGATCGAATATTTGTTCAGTATACAGTGTGGTACTGAAAATATGCTGTAGGGTATTTTTCATATCCTAACTGGTCAACACAGCGTGTCGAAAAAATGTATTGTGTCAAACTTTTGGGAAAAGCATTCCGTAATGGCGGCGGATGTGTTTTAAAAAATGTGTATGGTAACCTGTATTATATTTACAAGGTGTAAAAATATGTATTATAGTCTAAATTTGCGTGCAAAATTTAGTCCGATTTCATTCTTGTCCAAAATTATACTTCTAACAACAGAATTAAAAATTCAATCAAGATATTTCAGTGTTTATTTCCATAATTTTAGAACTAGAGATATCCCGAATAAGATATGCATAGTTGTAGTATACAATTTAATTTTAAAGAAGATGAATCAAATAGAAGAAGAATGAAGAATGAAGATGAATCAAATAGATTCGAAATATACAGTTTAAAATTAAATTGTGTACTACAACTATATATGCACACCTTATTCGTGATATCTCTAGTTTTATATTTGCTGAAACTATCAGCTGGTCGAGGATTCCATAATTCTAGCCTAAGTATTATTTATTTCTCACACAATGCTCGAGTGAATTAAATGCATCATCCCTTGGAAATTGATTATATCAGGAAAACAACATGAACGAGAATACGCGTATGCATCAAGCTTGTTAAGTTTTATTCTTCATCCCTTAAAATGGGTTGCATGTAACAATTTACATGCGAAGAAAGAACGCGGTGCGAAGTTTTGTACATCGAAACAGGAAGTCTATGAAAGACAACAGAAGCCTTTGTCAGACGATTCCGTAATAGGCATTTTCCAGCCAGGAGAATAATCTGGAAAAAACTCGGGACAAGCCACAACCGCAGCAAAGGTAATTCGGTAAAACCCAAATCAGCCAAAACATGCACAACCGAATATTGATGCAGTTCAGCGCGAACTTAAAGATAACCCAGGGGTAAGTGCACGGCGAAACAATGTTTCACAAATAACAAAGTAAAGTTTAAATGGAATTACCGAACAAGATTTAGAATTTCTTCCGTTTCGAATGAGCATTCAACACCTGTTTATTCCGCATCAATATTCGGTTGTGTTCTGGCTGATTTAAGTCTTCTCGAATTGGCTGATCCGCCATTATTCTGGCCAGTACTAAGTGGCCCCACTGTTTTTTTGCTATGCTGTGGCTTATTATAAGAAATTTCTCAAGATTGACTAGAGATGACTATTAGGGAATCGCCTCACAAAGGCGTCCTTGCTAGAGTTCCTGTTTCGCAGTACAAAAGTTCGTACCACGTTCTTTCCTCGGGTGTAAATTGTTACGCATGCAACCATGGTTAAAGAACGAAGAATATTGGTTGCAAACTTGCAATATTCAAGAATATTAATTGACAAGCTTGATGCATGCGCGTATTCTCGTGCATGTTGTTTTCCTGACATAATCAACTTCCAAGGGACGATGCTTCAATTCACTCGAGCGTTGTGAGCCCAATATTTAAGCCCAATATTTAAGTCCAAATTTTGGGAATAAACACTAGAATATCTTATTTGAATTGCTAATTGTAAGTGTAAGTGTGCAATTTTGGACTTGTATGAAATCCGAATGATAATCTTGCACGAGCCGATACAGCTGAACTAGTGGCAACTGAGGTATCATATTTTTACACACTATATAAAACTATGGTAAATGCTATCAAACTTATTTTTTTAAAAGACGTCACTCGCCCTTACGGAATGCTTTTCCCAACAATTTGACAGGAGATATTTTTTGGGACACACTGTATAACGAACATGTGACAGTTTGCCGTGATCGAGTGGCATGTTTTTGTGTTTGAGAACCTGTAGCCATGAAAACAAGTCATTGTTTCAAATTTGGTTGACCGTACAAGATTGCGGAATATATTTGCCAAATGCATATGTTGTCTCACCTGATATCTTCTTCTCTGACATGTGAATATTCATATGTGTATGTATTTGATGGTTCATAACGTTCAATTATTAAACATATTTGTCGCAAGTCATCCTTATTCAATGATTCAATATCTTTTTCCGTGATCGAAGTGTGACCATTTTTCGACAGGATATTAAATACCTTAAAAATAATTTAAAACACTTTACAATAGAACTTTACAATAAAGCCCACCCCCGGCCATAAATAATGAATGGTCCCTAAAAAAGGGCAACGTTGCAACATGTCTGATGAAGAGTAGACTCGAGTGTCAAAATTTTAGGTTGTGGATACACTTCAACCGGGCTTCATAACAATTTAAAGCCGCCACATTGTCGTCGTGAACAAACACGTCATATGTTAATTTCTTTAATCAATGTGATAAAACACGCATAGACCAATGAATGTGGCCAACCAAACGAGAAATTTACTCTTGCACAAGGGCATCCACACACTGCATATCAATTTATCAGTTGACAACAATTAGGATTTTTCCGTTTCTGGAAACTTAGATAGAATTTGTTCCCGGGGGCTCCTACAACGTTCCATACCACCATAGCACTAGAAGATTCAAGCATAAGGATTTCAAGATCAAATTTTGCCCTGGAGCCCTAAAAAACTTCGAGCAGCCATGCATGGCATGAGTCAACTGTCAAATAAGGGTGCATGCACACTTAGTCAATTATCTTACGTCTTCGACCAAGGATTTACGGTCTGTTCTCCAGTGAAGAATTTCCTGTATTCAGAAAAAAATAACAATTATTTTCATTTTATAACTTTATTATTCAAAGGGTTAAAAGTACCGCTAATAGAGTGTATATTTAAAGCGTCTACCAAAAGCAGTTAGTTTTCAGATTTCGCTTTGATCGTCCTCTAATGCCTTTGGGCACCTGTTGTCGTGATCAAGTGCGCTTTAATAATGGAAGTGTAAAAGACCTTCTTCTAACAACATTAGATTTCAAGTCAAACATTTTTTCATCAAAGTGCGGCTTTAAATTAGCCAAGTGATGTCAAATTTTGTTGTGTTTTAATAATGAAATAATGTTGAATGACGATCCAGAGAAGAGTTACAAAACTCTAACTATTTTGATTATAATCAAGCTTTTTGCAAAATGAAGCGACTTGGTGAATATAGCTACGCTTGTAATCACCCCGTCTTCGGCAATTAATTGTTCAATAGATTTTGCTGCCATCGCATTGTTTGGAACTATCACATACTCAAATCGAGCTGATAGCGTAGCTCAGTTGGCAGATCATTCGGCTATTAATTCCGTTATAGGTTTGATTTCCACCGCGGCCAGCCATACATGTATTATAGCTAGCGTGCCTCGTCTTGATATAAACTCAGAATAGCATTATGTAATATTGGCATTTAATTCCTTTCAGTCGACACCATTTGAAACGCGTTCAGCTTAAACAAAAAAGTTCCTTGCGGCAAAGAAATACGCGCACAGCCTGCTCTGCTTCCACATATGTGCAGTGTGATGAGATATTAGGTAAAATTTGTACCAGCTCCGATCGGATGTGTTTGGACAGCCCGCTGCCTCAAATAATTGTAAGACTTAGAACATAAGCGGTCGGTTCGATCAGATTTGGTAAAAAATGCATATGTGGTATGCATTTATCATGGGCGTAGCCACGCGGGGGAGGGGGCTCATTTTATTCAGAACAAGATTTGTAATTCTTAAAAAACCGGAGGCAAATCCAGAGGAGGGGTTACAGTCTCCGAAAAATATCAAGTACGCTTCATCGCCCCAAAAGTGTCCATTTACGAGACTCCAAAGAACTGAGAACTTTTTTCCAGTCATTCAATGGTTACTACCCTATGCAACGGTTTTTCTTTTTAAGTCGATAACAGCTGCCTGAAACGGCACGGACATGCAAAATAGTCATACTGGGTGGCTGAACTACTTTATACTTTCATAACATACTTCGAATCTGTTTCTGACAATTTGAGAATTGTTTCACCACAACCTAGTGTACATTACCTTTAAGAAAATAGGAACAGATTCCAGTGTTAACGGTTGTTTCCAGTGTTAACATTTCTCTAAATTGTACAAAGAGTTGTCACGAAGAGGTGCCAGACTAAGCTAGTCAATTTAATCACGAAATGTGAATGAACATACACTCTCTATATGTAACAGCGAACTGTATATAGGTATTATTTAGAACAGGAATGACCGTGTTCTATCAAATATACAAAATCGAGCTGGAAACGAGAGTTGCATAAATGTTATCGGATAACATTTGTGAATTGTATACGCTGATTGGAAGAGTTGTGTTTACATGAGGCTGTACTCTACTCACACTCTATTCCGAGATAGACAGCGAGTAGCACAACAACTATATATTTTCCTGGTGGGTTTTTTTCTAATTCGAAGACAATTTGCTGCATTATATTTAATAGACTGGCTTGAAAATCAATTTTTCATTCAACATTCTACTAAAACAACCAGATTTTCCCTCTCGATTTCTATGTGGTGTTAGTATAAATTTCCTAATGACTATTGATTTTCCTGCATTCTGATTGGTCAAGATTCGCTGGTAATCAAATTGTTAATTAAAAATCGTAAATGTCTGCTGTTCTGACTCACCATCATCTACCTGGACATAACATTTGACTTTACTATACTAACGTCAGACAACTCTAAGTTTGATCTTGAAATGCGTGAAAGTCTCCTCATTTCCAAATTAAAACCTATCCTTAATAATAATATTTCCTCTATGCCACTAAATCTATTTTAATCACTAATCCCACTGGGATTTGACCTGGTATTTTGATATTACGGTAATATCCAATGACTCAATTCTTACTTTCACATATTGTTTTTCTAACTCTTTCACTATTCGTCCGTTCTTTTTAAATTTTTACCGTTGGTAGTATAATACTTAGTTATCATGCATGTATATATAGATACAACTTATGTTTATTCATTGTATATATTAACTCTGATGATGTTGCGATGTAGCGACGAAACGTTAGCAAATTAGATTTAGTATAAACGTGAATTATTTGTCAATATTCATATTCAGATTACGTTTTCCGCCTGGTATTTCAATTGCCACTATTCTGAAACAAATGGTTGTAGTATCAAATGCACTTAATAAAGTTGTTAATAACTTGTTTGAATGTTTTACCTTGCAGCTTCTAAGTGAGTATTTCCCATAGTCATTTTGCCATGTCCCGGATATTTCGAGTCAACATCAAGCTGAGACAAAGGAACATAAGACATTTTCCCACATCCAGTGTTATTGAACGCCTCCAGCTTATCCAGTCGAGAAAACAAAATTGCTACAGCAATATTATTAGTGCCATAAGAGTTGACTTGATGATAGTAGTAGAAGATTATAACAATAGAAAGCAAGTTGACAACAACCATTTTTGATTGAAATGAGGAGTCGTTAGTCCAATAAAAAATATTCCAACAGATATGCCAATATACTGGCATATTTAGATACAAAAATGTTAAACTAGCAACTAAAATCCTATTAAATTCAATTTCATTTATTCTAGATCAAACATTTTCAGGAGGTCAATGCAATACATAGCTGCTCTAGTTAAGACAGAAAAACAGGTCGTTATATAAAAAGTGTTGAATAAATTATTTATTCGGTGTTATACCTTGCATTTCATTTTAATTTAATTAATTCAGATGCCGGCCTCGACTTTCTAACTCTTCTTCCTCGAACAACTTACTTTTAGGTAAAAAGAGACAGTCACCAGCATTCACAGTAACAAATGACCAAGGAACATCCTTGACCTCTGGATATTTAATAAGATCCACAGACTCAACATCAAGCAATGAGTATCCGCCAGTCTCGTACTCAGGCTCCGATGCCTTATATATCTTGTTTTCATATTTATACACAATCATTTTCCATTCTTTAATGCCATTGTAGAGACAATTGATTGCATTAAATGCATCCTAGCACAGAAATAAATTAAAACTTCTTACTAAATGTTGCAAATTTAAACAATCAGATGTTGTGGTACACCAGTTACCTAGTAAGCACATATGCCCTGCATAAAGTAATTAAAATACACAACAACGGTAACTCCAAAAGACGACATTATGATTCAACGTTTCGACTTTATTTAGTCATCATCAGGAATGGATAATGTTACATAGTAATGCCTAATTTATACAGCTAGTTGCAATTCGATATCTACTGTAAGAAAACTATTAGTTCTCGAGACGCTTTGATGCCATGGTTGAGTTCCGGTTTTTGCCTGCTTTGAATGACAAGACTGACCAGTGTTTTGCCTTATCCAGGTGGGGAAGTTGTGGAGAAGGAATAGTGTTAAGTCAAATCGTTCGTTTGTATCGGATTCGTCAATGTTCAATTTCAATGATGTAGGTAAAGCGTTTGCATTCGTTGATGTGTTTGTAAATTAATCTCACTGTGTTTGTCAGTTTTTGCATGTTCATTGAGTCTAGTATATATGTCTGTCAGTCTTTCCTATATGTAGGATTTAGAGCACCCTGGACAGGAGAACTTATATACGATCGAACTCTGAAATTCTTAGTTTTGTCCTTGCATAAAATAAAGCAATTTGTTGTCATTGTGTCGTAGGAAGTTATTATGTTGCAAGGAGTGTTCAAAAGGCTTAACATTTTAGTTCTGAAGTTTCGTATTAGGCCTTTTCCATTTCGACGTTTGCCCATGTATGAAAGTCGTATGTAAACCCTAGGTAGCTGTTGGTTTTGCTTTTAGAAATATTGACATGATTAATCTATAGGTTAAGGACATGTGTTTTGCTAATTGCTCTCTTTATAGTAAATCAAAATGTATAGTCTACTGCAAATTCTGATAACTCACTAGTCACACTTGTGACGTTATTAGTGGGCGATTAGTTTTACAATTCAATATTAATTTATTTCAAAATTGGCGCATTTTTTCTTGCGCGAAACAAAAAGGGGGAGGGGGGGGGTGTGAAAATCTGCCTCCAAGACGAAATTTTGCCGTAATTGCATAGCTATATATACTTAATTGAATGTAAAGATGACTTCAAATGGAAATTTGTTTGTTTAGACATTTAGATACGCAAATTATAGAATCCCACGGCTGTGTTATTATAGCCACTGCACACAAACAAACAAACGCACATATGCATACATTACAATAGTACATATGCACACATACATACACACAAAACACTATAACAAATAATTTAAAAACACCATTTAAGTTTGGTTAGCTTCCAGGCTAGTTAAATTTAGGACAAATTGTTTTCCCAGATCGAGGACCGTCAACGTTATAGTTCATTGCCAGTGCAGCATGTTAATATTGAACAAGACGCTCTAGTGAGCGTTTAGTCGCTGGGGTAATGATACAGGCTTTTTCGTAACTTAACACATTTTGACAGTGCTACAGGATTCGGGAAACTTTTTTTCTGAGTGTGATTGTAATCAGGGATGGATTTACTGGGGGTGCACACCCCACCTCTAGCCAGAGGGGGTGCAGGGGTTGCTATTTCTTATTATACAGCCAAAAAAATATTACAGATAAAATGAGATACAGTAATTTGAGTAATAACATGATGATAAGGGAACTGTGAACAACAATTACAATTCAAATACAGTAGTAACTAGTTGATGGGTGGGTGGTACGCATGACTGATACAACTCAGCAGCAGAGCTCATAGGCATGAGGCGGGGAGAGAGTGGCTGGTAGCCCCAGCCCCCCAGTTTGGGCAGAAATTAACAGTATGTGGAGGAATTTGTACTAAAGCTTCTTTAAAAGAATATTCATAATATTTCTTCTTTGTATTCTGACAGTTCCATAAAACAATACTTACAAAACAATACTCCAGAATGCAATGAATTTAAATCAGATTTTGTTGCAACTGGCTACTACTGGGACAGTTGAAGTGAGGTGTAAAAAAGCTAAAGAATAACTATTTATGTATTGTTGATATACATTGTGACAACCTGAAATAGTATTGTTCACAGTAAACAAAACAGAACAAAAAGTGAACAAAAATTGTGACACCCTGAAATAGTATTGCTCATAGTAAACAAAACAGAACAAAAAGTGAACAAATAAATTTTTCTGAGAGTTCCCAGTCAAACTGAATGTTTTCTTGTAAACACAAATTCCAATATTGTGTGACAACATTGCAACATTGACTAACTAATTACTGTAATATGCAAATTGCTCAAGTGCTCTCCAGATACTGTCTTACTGATATAACTTTGTTAAATCATAGACAATCCAGAAGACAGTGTTTTCTGGATTGTCTATGATTAATTGCAATTTTTACTCAACTGTGAACTGCAAATTCAAAAGTTCATTTACAGACCTATACAGTAATATGATTCGGAAGCACGTTTGTAGACAAAGTCTGATTGGCTACTGGTGAAAAACAAGCCAATGAGATGTTTGTACATAAACAACCTAAATTGGTATTTGACAATTGTCGGTTGCAATTTGCTCAAGCAATCTGCCAACCAACATTGCAATATTGCTCACAAAGTAACGTCGGATTTGACTGTAAGGGAATTTGCAAGGTTCTCAACTTCCTGTTACAAGTTCCTAATTTCCTGTTCTGTTAATATATGCATTGCAATTAGCTAATAATAATAATGACAACACTCAGAACAGGAAGTCAGGAAATTGAAATTGGAAGTTGGGAAAATTTAAAAGGAAGTTTCTCTGGGGAATGCTTCACCTACAACGTAGTTTACCTATAAAAATACCAATACGTTTCTGTTAGGCGGGCCCATGTTAGGCTTCATTGGTATCAACTTGAAGAGCCATTGCAGTTGCAGTACGGCTTTCTGGGTCGTATGTTAGGCTGATATTGTCTGCCAATAAAAGTTCTTCAGCAACTTGTACATCTGCCATGTTGTCAAAATTGGGGAAGAAAGCTTGTAAAACGGAATCGAAAACTTTTAAATAGAGCAGGTTTCCTTCTGCTTTTACAACAATCGCGGCGAAGCGGCGTTTGGGGCAGTTACTTGTTCTCATGGTGTATCCACATCTATCACAATGAACGACCAGCCCTGCTGCTTGTAGTATTTTTCTGGAGCATTTCACGCATTGCAAATGTGTCTCCACGGTCTCAATGGTATAAATATTTTGCACTTGAAGTGTGCGAGCTGATGGTTGGTCGTGCTGTTCATCGATATTGGCGTCGATTTGGATTTGCGCGACAGCATCGGCTTGGTCGTCTACACTTATGGCAGTGCGGGTGACTGTTGATATCTTTTTGTTGCCTTGCCATCGACGGATCTGAACGGGGGATATGTTGTAAACATGACCCACTTGCACAGCGGATATATGTTGCTGCCACAAATCTAATGTTATTGTTCCAGTGGCATCAGCTAAAACAGCACTGGCGATTTGCAACTGATTTGCGGTGACAAGACTTGGCGAATTGACGTGGATAATTTTACCACGGACTGACACCAGTTCACCTTCGTTGCTCGGCGCCTCCATGATGTCTTTTACTGAAACCATCTCCGCTGCAGGCACAGTTGGGACGTCTGTGAATTGGAAGGAGTATTCTGTTTGCTCGGGTTTCGATATTTTGGTCATATCATTCACAATTACCTTGCAGCCATCACTTGTGTGCGTAAACTTTTGAATTTTGATTGGCGTGCGAGATCTTTCACTTTCTGCCAGCAATGGCCGCTTGGCACTCGAGTACAACAAGCCCTCTACGGTCGATGTGGATGTTTGTAGGATCATTGTCGAATAGTCCATTGTGTCTCGCTTATTTCTCTTCGTTGGCGAAAGCTGATGGACGTACGCAATAATTTCATTTCTAACGGGAGAACTTGAAACGGCAGTTGTGTATGTTGGCTTCGAAATCACGCCCTTGGTTGTGTGGTTGACCGATTTTGGAGTTTCCACGGGTACAGTGGTTTTCACCTGTTCACTGGCACTCTTTGAATTTGATGTCTTCGTAGCCTTTTTCTTCGAACTCATTTCTCTGTCAAGGTTTATATAACTATATCTTTATTAATAGGGAACATTTACTGTAAAATCACGTTTCTGTCACAACAAGGAAGAATTGAGAAATTAGATCACGTGATACGAAAGTCTCTCGACCAATCAAACTTCGAGAGTTGCGAATTTCGAAGTACAGTCACAGAATAAAGGCACGCAGAAGGTCGACTTTTTTGTTTTTCCTATGATTTTCGTATAATTTTGGCCTAACCGTAATTCGTCATCAAAAGTGCTGACGCCTTGGCCTAGCCAGTGCGCGTTTGAGAGGCATTCCCCCCTGGAAATATTCAAAATGAGGTAAGTCCAGGGGGGTAATGCCTCTCAAACGCGCACTGGCTAGGCCCATGGCATTTTGATGATGAATCATGGCGTGGCAGCGGTTACGCTTTTGTGGCTGAGTCGACCTTCTGTGTATCTTTATTCTATGGTACAGTTTCAAGCTTCCGTTTCCGGTGATTGTTCGTGAGCTAAAATAGACTATGACCAACCATATGGTCAGAGGGCTATCGTAGTATTTTCAACTTTGCTGTACCGTTACCCAACTTTTTCATGGAAGCAGTCCCTTTTTACATGATTCCGAAATAAACGAGTACCCCGCGGAAAGTGATTGACATGAGCAAAGCTAGCGCGGATTATGCCTATAAATAAATTACGCGGCAATCATAAAATATTCCCGCCAATATAAAACAGTGATATCATAAGAACTATTGCTAAATGAAAAAACATTGTGATAAACGCCAGTACGCAAGTCGTATTTTATGTTAAGGTATTTACAAAGAGAACATAGTTGATTGTCATTGTTTCTGGTACACCCTCTGAAGCTGGGCCGCTTGTGTACAGTGCGTGTGACCGACCAAATTTGGTAAAATATTTTATTTTTGGAAAACATTTCGTCAATTTTGGAAAATTTTAGTAATGGGATATTTTTAGCAAAATTTGCAGTTTTTAACAATTCAGGAATTTTTTGGTAACAATTAGTGTTTAATTGGTATCTTGTACAATGGAGAGCGAGTAATGGTTCTCGAGCCTGCAAAACCTGCTGATTTCAAACATGGAATAGGAAATTGGTAGGTTTTCAATTTAATCAAGCCAACTTAGTTTTGTTGAAGCCACGATCGCACTATTGCTTTCGATGAAAACATTTACCTAATACTAATCAAACTTCTAATATATTGATCAACCTCGCCCTTGGGGTCTTCATGGCAGTGTGGAATTGTCATCAAATACTTTAATTAAACCGGGGCGAGGGCGAAATTAATTTGGTAATTTTTTCTCAATTTAGTAAATTTTGAGCACAAAGTTTAGTAATAACCGCTGGAAAAAAGATGGTCAGAAAGCATACATAGACCTGTTTTCGGCACACTTCAAGCAAACTTCGATCCCAGGGCACTTTTGAAGAAGCACCCTGTTAAAATCGTGGTCGCGCGACTGCCCAGATTTTGGGTAGTAAAATAATTTGTTATGAAAGAGGGGTGAGAAAACCGACATTGATCATCTAGCGAACTTGTATTACGAAGTCGCTAGATGATCAATGTCGGTTTTCTCACCCCTCCTTCATAACAAATTATTTTACTGCGCAAAATCTGGGTGGTCACGTGACCACGAATTACGAGGGTACTTACTCAAAGTACCGTGGGACCGAGGTTGGCTTGAAGCTTGAATGCAAATGGCAGTATTACAGGGCACTGCACTTTGGTACTGCCTGCTAATAATTATTATTTACATTGTAGTCATTACGTGTCTTCTAATTGGCCAGTAGTTTACAGCTAAATAGGGATAAGCAGATAACTGACTTATGTGTAGCTTGAGCCCGCGGTAAGTAATCTTATACCAAGTGGCAGCTTTAAATACACGAATAATAACACCTAGCTAGACCTTGATAATTCTGGATATCACAAAAACCTCATCCAGTAACTGTTTACTAATCGCGTAAACTCACGCTCCAACTAAGTGTTTATTATTGTGTTGTCCTTTTATCCTTTTAATAACGAGAACTTGTTTATTATAGGATAAATGCCCTATAACAAAGATAACTATCTCCAACGACACTGGCAGTAGGAAAGCATTATGATATAGTCAAACAAATTTTTATCAAAAGTGTTGGTATTTTAATGATGTTATTAGTAAGTTAGTATCGTGCAATAACATCACGTTTTGTTGCCGCGACGTACAATAACTAAACAATAAGTAAACTAGGAGTTACTATCGCAAGTGAAGTGCTGCCTTTAACATATTCTCATATCTTATGAAAATTGTAAACCTTCCCACAAACATGAAATCTCAAAACTAATGTTCCAAAACAATTTATTTGATAAAAGAATAAAAATTGTATTTGACCCAGGAGCATTTAGCATTAATTGGCATATTGCCCCGAAAAGGCAGAGGAGTGGGCATAGCCAGGGCTATTGCCATTTGCACTTTTTAAAAGATGTCGAATCGTTTCTGTCTTAAAAAGCTTTGTGAAATCCAGAGCACATGGAAAACGTGCGAGCGCAATACAAAATCTAGTCAGTTCCCCCCTCACATAAATATACATGTTCACCCCCGGAAATACGACATCCGGACAGACACAAGTCGAGATCTCGACAATATATAGATCGCGCGAAAGACTGGGTCGAGTGAACTCTGGGAAAACCATAGCACGTCAAGAATAGTGTGCTGCCTCGCTAACGCTCGGCAGCAATTACGTCATTCAAAAGTGTTATGTTGTCATCCACAGTGATATAGGCAATTATAATCAATTCAAATGCAATTTAGAATAAGATTTTATTGAAGAGAAAGAGACAGTTCGGTTAGCAATAATATAAATACTTTCAGACACACATCGAACAACCATTAAATATATTACAGAATATTCAGTAGCACATATTGCATTGAACCAAAATTCTGAAACAATCACGGAGAATATTTGCATATATAATTACAGAAGGAATCGTCGTCTTAACAACGAAATTTGGTGAGTTCTTTAGTGGTAAAAGTTTCTATAAGCTGGCTTTGTAATCTTTCGTTTTAATCAAGCATCGATAAATTCATTTTCATTGACACACTATACATGCATATGACGATGTTCGTTGTATACATACAAGTATATATATATATATATATATATATGGCCAATGTCCTCGAACAGTTAACAGTCGTATTGCATCGAACTTGTGAAATATCCATACAATCCATTTGAATAGCAATATTTATTTTAGGTACGAAGAACGTACAAATTTACGAACAGTTTACAGATCCGTGATTACCAGTCGGTGATTCGAACGGTTGAGATAGCACGATGAACTTTGTGATCAAATTTGAAACATTGATAACAGCGTTCCATTCTTGATATCATTAGAATTACCTATGGAACATATTTCGTTGTACAGTGATTTGGTTGACCATCTTTCTAAACAAATTTAAAAATGTTCAACTGAGACTCGATACTTAATAATGTATGAATATAAAACACTGTATAGATTACGCTGTGTGTTCGCGCCTTGTATCCACGCATGAACCTTACTATATATGTGAACTTGCATGGAGTTAGTCCAGATGACAATTCAATTTTAATGATAAATCTTTTTCTTTAAAGACTAACTATAAATCACACCTATATTGGGACATACCTGAGCATAACTGGTAATAATTTTCCGATCTGTCTTATTCTCAAACTTTCCATTCTAAAAAGAAATTTTAAATTACGTATTTGAGCTTACATGGTGAACTAAGCTATTATATAGTTATAAATGTACTGTTGCATCTAGATACAATTTAAATCTGATTGAACATACCTTCTGTGCATGGAATTTGAAGGTGACTCCTCACGTCAGTCATTTTGGGGATCTAGCAGAATCCCCATGCCAGTTTCCAGGATGACTGGCGTTTCCTTTGAGCTCTTTCTTAACATTCAATATTTTCTTTCTCTTTCTGCAATTTAATACCATAAGTTTAGTTGGTCCTTTACGAAGTTTATTAAAACTTGCGTAGTACTGAAATTACAGGTCAAAATCTCACCGTTACCTTAGCAGCCTCATGATCAGAATAATATACACTCACAACGTTTACTTCCATTTTGTTGCTTATTGACTGTTTTACGTAAACATGATCGAGAAGACTTCCGGATGAAACAAATGTTGGTTTATTTACAAGTTGTACGTAATTTAAAGATTCGGTAAGTACTTTCAAAGGAGAAATATTCTTTTCATTAAAGTAATCAATATTAAAGTCTCCAAATATGATGTCGATATCCAAGCTAGTTATTATGTAATTTAGGCAAGCTATGAACTGCTGAATGCTACTTCCGTGTTTACGATAAAGCAATAGACAGGATAAACTATTCCCATTTGAGTTTAGTAAAAATCTTAAGCCATTTATTGAACTGAGATATTCTGTATCACATAGTGTAATAGTGTCTTTGTAGCAAACAGCTAAACTTAAGAACTTGTCAGAATTATGATCTTGTCTGTGCACAGAAAACTCATTAAAGATTGAGCTGATGTCATCATTTGGTACACTAGTGAAAAGTTGAGTTTCTGTTAGCGCAAGTACATCACATTTTGACAACATTTGGTCATTACTAAGGTCAAGACTGTGCTTCTTGAATGACCTAATATTTAAAACACAAATTGAGAGAGTTTCCTTAGTACACGAATCTGTTGTGATTTGCGGGTCGAGACTGGAAATTTTACGCAATCTTTCGTATTCCTCATGGACTTTAGGATTAGCTCGAATATGTTTACTTTCAAGTGTTCCTAAAATGTGGAGACCATTTAAAGACGTTGCTCGACTGAGTGCTACATATACCTGACCATAGTTAAAATACCTTTGCTTTTTTAAATCAAAACTGACCACAATGTTATCTAGAGTTAATCCTTGTACTTTATGTATAGTACAAGCCCATGCTAGAGTTAAAGGAAATTGTAATCTTTGTATTTCGGGAGATGATGGTTTTCCTGGTCTGACTTTAATTCTCGCTAGTATACGTTGAATAGGAACAAGGTTGTTTTCTCTCTCAAAACTACTGGATGAATTTCGTATAGCAGATGATCCAGCATTACTGTCATCAAATTTAACAAAAATTGTGGAAGGTTTATTACTAACATTGTCAACAGAAACTTTTATTACTGTACCTAACTGGCCATTAATTAGTCGATCACTAATATCCACATTGGTTGTTAGCATTACCCTTGCATTTTCTTTGATCACGATTTTGGTGTCAAGTCCTCGAGTTTCGGATCGTCCTTTAGACAGCACTCTTTCGATATCCTGTTTTCTAAGACAGGGTGGAAATTGATCTGAAGCCTCTAAAACATATTGTGGTGATTGAATTTGTGCTAGGCGATCAATATTGTACTCATCTACTGCTGCATTTTCTGCAAATATGTGTAATGCATCCGATGGATAACTCTCATCACCTGGAGTTATTGTTCTGGATTGAATACACCTGATATCATCATCTGTATGTGAAGCAGTACGCACTCTATTTAATAGTTGAGTGAAGGCGAGGTCATCTTTTTGTCTCATGATCTGTGTTAGTTCTGTCATTCTGAAGACATGCCATGGATGATACAGATTTAATGCATCATTCTTATAATTCGAAAATGCAATTGCACTTCGAATTGGCGGTAGCTGACAGAAGTCACCGACAGCAAGTATGCTGATTCCTGCAAAAAGTTCGCTGTTGGGTGTAACAAATATCTCTTTCAATCTCTGGTGAATATGCAGCAGACCCATGTTAGAGACCGTTGATATTTCATCAATTATGATTAGTTTCAATTCAGCCAAGGATAGTCTCATTTGCGTTCGTTTCTGATCAGACATTGCTGGCACATTATTGCCACATTCGCTTGGAATTGCTAGGGCAGTATGTATGGTCGTCCCACTAATATTTATGGCAGCTACACCAGTTGGAGCCGTTAACAACACAGAAGGTAATTCAGGATTCATAGGAGCATGCCTAAATGTTTTTGTAACTGTATGATATATAGCTCTAATTAAGTGTGATTTACCTGCACCTCCACCTCCAGTGACAAAAACATGTATCGGATCTACTTGAGAAGGTTTAAGAGTGTTTAGGTTTGCCATCTTATTTCTACACCAGGAAAGAACCAAGTCATATGCATATCGTTGTTCTTTGTTCAATGATCTTACAGTTTTTCGTAAATCATCATCACTTATGTCTGAAAGTTGATTGTAAGAACATATTCCTGAGGATGGTGGAACTGAAACAGGATTTGGTGCAAGATGTTGTGGCAACGATTGATTAAAAGACTCTGTTTCATCAGAATCTTCAGGTAATTTTTGTCGCAAATCCTCATTTTCCTGGTCATTCATTGTATCATAGGAGTGAGTTGGTACGCCATCAAACTTTCGTAAATTTTCTAGCGCTTCATTAATAGCGTCACCATCTGGCTCAAATATTTCTTTGTTGCGTTGTACTATTGTTTGAACATTTGGTTCGTAAAACATAGAAATATATGTCTGGTCTTGACCCAGGAGTTCCTCTTCATTACGCCATGGAAAATACAACATAAGAAGGTGGTGAAAATATTTTTCAGGCTCTTTTCTTTTGTTTGGAGTGTGATACCGAACAACAGCTTTAACTTTTCTGCACTTCATAACTTCTTTGCTGTTCATAAGTTTTATTCTATCAGGAAGTCCTATGGTATGATTATCGATATTTTGGGATTCAATGAAATCGTCGGTAAGGACTTCAGGTTGAGCATCGGATGCTTCATTAAAATCACTTTTGTAATCTTTGAAATAGTGAGCAGCAAATAAGGCCAAACACATATCATTAATGACCGGAATGTTTTTCGGTCTGTCACTGTAACGAACAATAATATTAGACTTAAAAATGTCAGTACTGTCATCATCTAAGTCATCAAGTTCTTGTGGGGTCTTTGCAACTCTAACACGATCTTTAGCAAAATCTGTGCTAACGAAGACAGTTTTTGGAAATATTTTTCTTAACCAGAGTTCAGGCATGCACCTGTAAACGCATTCTTGAGCACTGACTTCACGAGTAGAAAGAAAAGCTGCACCTATTTTTCTCAGACCATCTCTTACACTTAAGTTGGCTTGTTTAGCCTCTTTTGCTGCATTTATGATTGCTTGAGAACATTCGGTTTCATCCTTTGTAAAGTAAGAACAAACATATGTGATACACTTGTAATGATTAAACACTGGCTGCAAGTCGACATTTGCGGCAAATCCTTTTAACCCAGCAATAAAGTAATTGTTGATAAAACAACTGTCTATTGGTCTTTTAAGGTGCAATTCGTAGTCAGAATCTGGAGATACTGATATGGCCCATTTATAGTCTTGTTCTGTAATACCAATATAACTTAGAATGTTATTTGGAGTAGCATTTGGTTCATAAGTAGACTTGCTGGGGTTTAACACATCATCAATTTTCTGTTTAACTTTAGACAAAATTTCTTTTCTTCTGGTCAGAAGATCAGACTTAATCTGATCATCCATATCTTCAGCCAAAGGTTCAGCAATAATTGTTCTGTCAGTAAAAAACTGTCCAAAGTTAAATCTACATGTAACGTTCTTATACTTTCTACAGGTTTTACTGTGATTATGCGTCTGGTATGTTTTTACCAAGTCATAAAGTTCAGGATCTGTTTCAATACCTGGAAGGTATGCTTGAACATGTTGGTCAATGTAATCTATGTATGCATCTTTCGTATCGTTCGTTAATTCTGGGCAATCAGATGTCCATATTAAGGCATGTAAATGTGGTGAACCTCGCATTTGAAATTCGATACGAAGTGCATAATATACTATTTTACCGATTGGGTTTGCATTTGTGAGTAAAACCTGTCTGAAAAATGTTTCAACTCGGTATTGAAAATGTTTAGCTACAATAACAGGATTTAAATTTAACATTGAGCATCGGTCATGATAGGACAGAGCTTCTACTTCTTCATCTGTCATGTTGTTGCCTTTTGTTCTAGCAATAATCTGAAAAAGCTCGGGCCATCTTAAGTCTGCACATGAAAGCGTCATAAACCATGTTGGTATTCCCAGCTGTTTAACCATTGCTACTACTTCATACATGAATTTTTGCCAGTAAGGAGGTGAGCCAGGAATTTGTCGTAAAAACAAATATGCTTGATCTTGCAAAAGAAGATTTTGAAAAGCTTGACTGTTTGATTTTACTTGTGATGCTGTGACTGATTGGCCATGTACTTTTTTAAGAGCGATATTTATACTATCAGAGATCTTTTTCTGCTCCATGATGAATTGTGCAAAAAAAAGATACTCTGGATTGGTTGCAAATTTTCCACTATGATGCAACAGCCTAGCATTGAAATATTTTATTGGAGATAATTTTCTGTCTCGTTCAGCGGTGTATCCAAATCTCCCCTTCGGAAAGAGAACTGGAAATGAAAGTTCCTCACAAAGTTTATCAGTCATTATTGATACAGGGTGTTTACCTTCACCAGGTGCAATGTTGAAAACTTCTCTTCCAGTTGAATTACTACAGTCAGTATTCTCCAGATTAACCGGATAATTTGGCAGGATTGACTGAAGACAAGTTTCACTTGCAGCTGAACGGTGTTCATTTAATGGATCATCTTGTTCTTCAGCATCTTGATCAAGCTGCTCTCTATTTACATTAGTTTGCAAATGCTCATCTATATTTTCTTGATCTGTAACAGGACAGTTCAAATTAGTCAACTCTGGGCTAATATTTCCACATTGAATTTCAATGTTTCTATATAACGGATTGTTTGCTATAAGCCAGTTTAATGCACTTATTACAAATTGAGGGCGAACTGCTTGAAAGTATACATGACCTCTAAACTCAAGTTTCCTTTTTAATTTAAGTAAAATTATCCCAGATCTGTCAGGTGGTCTGGGAAGAACATTACATGTTTGACTACATTCAACTGGTATATTACATATTGCACCTTTAATTTTTCGTTGTTGTCCTTTCGGCATTATTACAATTTTTTCAAACACTATTCTCTGTGCAACTAGAATTTGTTCAAGTTTCTCTAATGCAGCAAGTTCAGCCGGGGTTTCGTCAACAAATAAATTATTTACCACAGCTTGACAAGGCTGTTGACCTTTATGTAATTTAGCATGGCAAGTTTTACAGATATAATGATTGCCATCAAAAGAACATTGAAACACAAAGTAATCCTGACAAGGATATTTATGTTTTTCTAGGATAATTACAGACTTTTTATATAATGTTCGGTTACACACACAGCAGATATAACATGGGCCAGCTTTAATTTGCTTCTTAAATTCTTCAATGCACAATTCAATGTTGTTAAGCTTGGATTTCTTTTCCACTCGTTTTTCCTTCTCTCTATTCAACAAGTCTTTCTTTTGTTCTGGTTCCAACGAAATGCGATTTTGCATAATTTTACTAGAACTTGTAGCAATCAACTCCCTCTTCTTTGTTATATCCATTGCTTGATATCTCATTCTCTTATTCTCTAATAGTTTATTTTTTTGTTCTTCTCCCATTGTCTTTTTATAACTCAAATTTGTCTTAAGCACTTCCTCTTTCTTCGATTGATCTAAAGCTTTGTATCTTGCTCTCTGATTCTTTAATAGTTTCTGTTTTTCATCTTTTCCTATTGTCTTTCTATAATTCAAATTTTTTTTAAGCAATTCCTCTTTCTTTGACTGATCTAAAGCTTTGTATTTTTCTCTCTGATTCTCTAATAGTTTTTGCTTTTGTTCTCCTCCCATTGCTCTTTTATAATTCAAATTTTTATTAAGCACTTCCCCTTTCTTTGCCGGATCGAAAGCTTTATATTTCATTCGCCTTTTTTCTAGCTTTTGTTTCTTTAAAGCTGGTTCAATGATGCCATTAATATAATTTTGTCTGTGTTTTTTCATAATCCTTTTTCTTTCACAGTTACTCAATTTAGAAGAACAAGACAGAAATTGAATTTCATAATTTACAATTACGTCCTTGAGTTTGGTGTTTGCTAAGTTAAAAATAGCCTCAACTAAAGTGTGTTTGTCTTCTATGTTCTTGATATAATGTGTAGTAACTGGGCTATGATCTTCATCATATGCTAATACTGAGTATAACTTTTTTTTCAATGTTCCATGGAAGATACAAGAAATACAATAACCTCCAAGCCAAATTAAAAAACCAGTGTTTTCATCACAATGACATATCACACTTGCAATGTTTAATTTGCTTTCTGCATTGTCACTAACTACTCCTTGGTAATTAGCTTGCAATTGTATGTGAACATCAGTTCCACAAATTTTAATTTTTTGTGGTAGATCACTTGAAGACCAAGTATTTATACCAGTATTATTATACAAAGTAGTGCCAAAGTAAACAACTGCAGATATTGTATTTGAATCCCAGTAATTACATGGTTTGATAACAGAATAACAAATTGAATATAATGAAATTGCACAGCATTGTCTACACAAACAGAAAGCATCAGTAGTTTTAATTTCTTGTGAGACATTACCTGATAGGTAAGTACTCCCAATACTGTTATTTAAGTTTTGGTCAGAAGTGCTTTGTACTTCTTCAATATTAACAGCTCTTAGCTCAAACTGACTATTTTCACTGTATAGAGACTGGAAATGCAAAATTACATGGTTAATAGTTGCTGCTTCTAACAACACACAAGTACCTTGTGGATGACTTCGGCCATAGATATCCTTTGAATGTGAGTCAAAAATTTTATATTGGCCATCATTGGTGGAAAATATACAAACAGCATTGCAGTCAATTATTAATATAAATGCAAAATAGTTTTCAACCAGGAGCAAGTCAAATGCTTCATGAAATGGAACACAATACTGAAACCCTTCAATAAAACTATCTCCAATTACCCTTCCACTATAGCTCTCACTGTAGTCAAGATGATAATCTGTATCAAATACTGTTAATTGTGAAGGCAATTCTGTAAACAATAAAATTGATTGTCTAGCTAAACACGACAAGTTTGAATACAGTTCATTACCAATATTCATTATTTGAACCAGGTCTTGAGGTGACCCAATGTTGTGTCTCTTGTTGTATATAAGAGCACATAAGCACATTGCTAAACACTGCTGTCCTGCTGTTTCTCCAAATATAATCTGATTCCCTTGACTATATGGTGCACTGATTGTCTTGTTAGGATCAACATAGAACACAGGTCCTGGATTTGTCTCAATATCAGTAGATAATGCTGACTGACAGACATTCTTCATATGGTTGACATTTTTATATACCTGTTGTGTATGCAAATCACTAGTGAAGCCAGATAAATAAAATATATCTGCATGAATACCTTCAGGAATGTTAAATCTTGAATGTTTTGCTAATTTAGTCCCATTTGTTTTCTTAGTCTTTCCAGGGCAATGAATATCAGGGATGCACTTTATCCAAGTGTTTTGACTATGTCTACAAACATTTCTTACTATATAATGAAGTTGCGAAGATCTGGGTACAGACTTTTTGATTCTATGTTTCAGATCTTTTCTCAATAACCGACTTTTACCAAGCTTTCGAGTTAACCATTTTACTGGAATTCTACTCGGTTCACGGTCACGGTGACGCAATCGACAGCCAGTGTTGAGTTCAGTTGTGTCATTTACATGCTTTCGAGAGCAGGCTATATTAAATAATGCATGTTGTGATCGAACAGGGAGCCTCTTTACAGACATTGCCTTGATCTTTGACCGAGGTGTTTCTTTACTGACTTTATTCATATTACATTCAGAAATATTGTTGTAAAAACTGTAATTACCTCCAGTATTTTCATCTCTTCCCACATTACTTGGCACGTTGTTCTTATTCACAAATTTCGCGACCTTTTTTAGTGGCACCTCTTCAGAAGATACCACAACACCGACTACATCGTTTCTGCTGCCCATGTGCTCAGTACATTTTGTTTTTTGTATTAACTTTGTCTGTGTATCAGTTGTCATTTCGGTGGTATTTGTGTCAAATTTCTGATAGCTTTGTGTGCAACATTTTTGGCTAGATTTTTGGCTAGATAATTGGCAAGATAATTGGCAGGAAAGATACCCGAAGGTACTTTTCGAATCGTGGATCATTGACCCTGTTCGAAATCGCTCAGCATGTTTAGTGTAGGCCTCACCACAAATATGCATAGGTTCATGCGAGGTGAGCGTACTCTCAAATAAAACACATTTTGTACTTACCGTAGACATCTTTGCGCTTTTTTCTTTCATGCAAGAACACCAAAACGTAAACAAACTTATACTTTACTAATAAACCTGAATACGTTTGCGAGTCGCTGTTTCCACGTAGATTCTGTAAAATTCCTGACATATAATGACGTAATGCTCATTTTCTGGCTAACAATCCAAGATTCAAGATCCGACAAAAATGCGTGCCGAAACCTAGAGTCGCCGTGGCACAGTGCCCCAGCGACTAAATAGGAGCATTTTAAAGATAGTTACAGAGTTAAATTCATTCGTGATTGACCTTGCTAATATGTTCCATATCTTTGTGGTCGTTACTGTGGTCATTGTGATGATATGATATATAATCGGAGTTTGTTTCGTTTTATATCTGATCAAACTATCCGCGGGAAAAGTGTGATTAAAGTTACTTACCACTTATTAATATTTGAAAAGTTGTCAAAGTATTGAGTATAAATGACGAATCCTATAGTGATCACTTACAGCTCACGCAAGAATATCTTACGCACATACTGCACAAGTTCAGACGCGCAATTCAGTTATAATTCTTATGGAGTGTGATGTCAAGTATTTGAATATCAAATAATAATTAATATTGAATGATGTTGAGTAGGATAGGAGCAAATAGCGGCATGCTATCTGCCGAAGGTTGAGGAAGATAAAACAAACGCTTAATAATTTTTCATACAGTCTCCTACGAGAACCGAATTCAAAAAATGTTTCATTATTTATTTGCATCTCAGAATCATCATTGACTGAGAATAAATGCTTGCCTTGCTGAAAATGGAAAAACCATTTGTATTTTTTTTGCAATTGGCATGAGCAGCATTAATCATTGCGACCTCGTAAGGCCGTATATACGAATAAATTACGTCATTTTGTCGTATACGTGTATTCAGTATTCTATGGTGATGCCATAACTCCAAATTTGGGCAACTATCCAACGGATAACGATTTAATCCACCGTTCTTAAGCAATAAGATATTTTGAATTATTTTCAATGAATAATAATGCTCAAATAATTGACAAGGAACTGAGTGTTACCATAAGCTATATACTAATTTATATGTTCCCTTACAGAAGCAAAAATACAACGTGTTATAAGCTTTCAGTTTTTACTAATTTTAAGCCAGCTACCTTATGTAGAAGACTTTTACTGCCTCCTCCACTCATCCAGAGATCAATCTCCACAATACGGTTAGCAAATGTTCCACATGTTAAACATGGTTGAACCTGGATATCACCCCACATTGGTGTTGGGAGTTCAGAAACAATATAACTGTTCTTCTTGTGGTAGGTCGTCACAAAATTTGCTGCAAAAAATTTCAAATTATCAGGACAGGATACAGACTGAAAAGTAAGAATCAAAGTAATAGTACCATAAGCTACTTTGCTATATATTAAGCCACATTAATAGTGGTAATTGCACTGAGTGGAGTGCAATTTGGTCTGAAATCAAACGCGTGATTACAAAATTGCGCGACCGCGAAGCGGGAGTGCGATTTGCAATCACATGTTTGATTCAGATCAAAATTGCACGACGTGAAGTGCAATTTCCACTTTATTACATTCATTTTGAAATCTAAAACGAGACACACCTCCCGCCTATGGAGTTATTTAGGGGACAAAATTAACTATCAAGTGTTGGCGCGTCGAGTTCGGATGTTGTGGCAAGGTTCTTGTTGTTGTGTCTAGCATGCTTTGCCGAGATTTGCGTTTAGTCGTGTTGTTTACTATGTTTGCCTTGCGCTTCCTGTCTTCGCGTCGTGTCCATGTATTTCGCGTGGCGCTTCAGTTTTTCGCGTGGCGTCGCGCTTCAGTTTTTCGCGTGGCGCCTTGGTTGTTGGCGTGGCGTGGCGCCAGCAACTACCATGGACAGCGCGCATAATCAATAACTGGTTTACCACTTCATGTAACAGAACAAGATTTTACAAGAGTACTTTAGGGATAGATTTAGTTTGTTTGGGATATATTGGGGTATGATTTCCCGCCTTTTTGATAAAACAGCATGGCTGACCCCGTGAGGCATGTAGTGTCTGTGTTGAAAACTGCCTTAGACCAAATTCAAAGTAATATAAATGTAAATGATATTCAAAGAGGTGCGCACACTAGACCTAGCACCAGTGCTGGACCATCTCCTGTCAGTTCGGCTGTTTCAACAGCACAAACTCAAGGCACTCAAGAGGCTGGAGAAAATGACTTTGTAAATGCTGCTAGACGTGATTTCAGGTATTTCTGTATCACATACAGATAACAAATTCTATTGTCGTCTTAAAGGCTTTGTTTGTGTAACCCCACTTTATTTTGGCTCACCTTGGTTGCCGTTTGAAGGTCTGACCGTGCTAATTTGCTACTGGCACACTAAGTTTAGTGCTCGGTCTCGTGTTCTTTGAAAATTATGTAGGTCAAACTAGCTTAGCGTATTGTATATAAACTTTGATGAAACATGCCAGCAAAGGTACAGAGTTTCCAACCTTGAAAATCACCTTCTGAAACATGTTTCATCAGGTTTCATGGATAGGAAAATTGCCTGGGCCCTGGGGTTAGACTGAGAATACTTAGTGATTCATTTCTGAACTAAATTGATATGTAGTGAAATGGTAACTATAAATTATGTACAATGACAATTGACCAACTTTAACTGTGTTAAAAGTGTCAAAAGACTAACAATTATCTGCCCATTATCAACAAACATACTGAGAAAAGACTAAGCTTGCTTTCTGCAGATGAGCATACTTTTTTGATATGTATGTGTGATATGCATGAGTCACCATTTAGGCACTGTTGCTATTTTTAGAATTTTAGAGCTAAGATTAGGTTTAGAGTGGAAATAGGTTAGAATTGGGATAAAGGTTTGGATTGTAATTAAGCTTTAAAAAACGTCTAAAAATAGAAGCAACCCCTAAAATGTGACATGTCATTGAAATTTCAGACTTTTGTTTACAGTACTTATTTTAATTACAGTCGGTCTTTTCCCAGCCTTGGTGGTGGAGGAAAAAGAATGCCAATGACAAATCCCAATCGTGTAAGTAAAAGACCAAAAGTTGTATTCCAACCTAGAAAGTCGTGGACACATGATTTTTGCTTGTTGGCTGACCAAAGTAGTGGTGTGACACCTCCAATTCACCAATTGTCTAACCTCAAAGATGCTGGGTTAGGGAGAAAGCGAATTGTTTTCCCAGATAAAAAAGCATCATTTGTGAAAGTTAAATCAGTTCTTGAGACAGAATTTCCCAAGCTGAAGAGTCAGGATGGTGCATTTGAGTTTTTACGGGCTGAGGGTGGAGGTAATGCTAGACAGCTATGTTTGATTCCAATTCCTCCTGAAGGATATAATATTCCATACTTGAAAGATATGTTTGGTCCAAGCACTCTAGTTTATATCCGACCAATGAAAACTTCAATCTTTATTGAAAAGTTGCATGATGCCAATACAGTGCACGCTTCGCCCACAACTGAGTGTACTAAATGTAAAGAAAGAGTAATTATAGCTGACCTTCGCCATCATAACTTACAATGCAAACCCAATTCTCTGGACAATACTGAAAGTGAACAGGATGATGATTTTCTGATTAATGATGTTGCACCACTAATTGATGATGTTGAATGTCCATCAATCGTGGTTAATGATGAAGGTCCACCACGCGTAGATCATGGTGAAGGTCCATCAAGACATAATTGGTCATCACAGCTAAAATCATTATTTCCAGATTCAGAGATAAAAGATTTAGAAGAAGCAGCTTTGCAGTCCATCTCAGTGGATGAAGCTGCTGAGTTTATGTTGGAAAAACTCAGGACCACCCAAGACGAAAATGCATCCATAGAAGACATTATTCAATCATTTATCAAGAAAAATTCTTTAGGATATTCTTCTGAAGATGAACACCTTGCGATAGACAGGGAGTCACTTTGGATGGATGTTATGAAGTTCTACAAAAAGTGTATTGGCAAACCAGACATCCTCAGAAGAGAGTTGTCAGTTTCCTTTAAACATGAAGATGGACTGGATGGAGGTGCGATGAAGGTTGAATTTTTCGCACTAGTATTGCAAGAAGTGAAAAACAGACTATTTGAAGGTAAGAAACCAAACTTAATACCAATAAAGGATGCTACAAAAGGGTTACTATTTCAGCTTGCAGGAATGATAATCAGCCACTCAGTAAACCAGGAGGCTTCAATTGGTTTGCCAGTACTTGCTCCTTATCTCTATGCATATATTGTTGGCATCCCAGAAGAAGAAATAGCTTTCCTGGTGAGAAAAGAGTTTATTCCATTAGATGCATCTACAGCCATGCTGCATGATCTTGTAACTGGCCTTGATGCTTGCAAAAGTAATGCTGACATTCAGGTTCTGTTGGAGGAGAACCAAATGAGCGAAGCATTCTGGTAAGTGATAAATTCCTCTCGTTGGCCGAAGGAACAAGTTGTAAACATGACTACAAAGGACTTCCTTCTTCAGCATCTAGTTGTGAATGAGTTGCTCACATCAAGGAAAAATGAAATGGATGAACTTAAAGAAGGATTAAAGGCACTGGGATTCCTTGATCTCATTTCTAAGAATAAAGAAGCTTGCAGAGTCTTGTTCTGTGCAAGTCATGGTCAATTGTTGAATCCTGATATCCTCCAAGGCATGATGCTTGAAATTGAGTCATCCAATTTTGCCCAGGAACAGTCACATAAGTGGTTTCTTGATTACATAGGGCAAAATGAAGACGATGAATTTCCTGGAGACAGCCGTTGCAGATCCCTTTTGCAGTTTTGGACAGGTTGGTCCGTTGTCCCATTTGGAGGTCTAGCAAAGAGGCTTAAAGTCACCTTTCTTCCTGATGATGACAAGTATGTTCTTCCAACAGCGTCAGCATGTACAGCGACTGTACTATAAGATTACCTACAGTCCACTCTTCAAAGGTAAAGTTTTTCCAGTTTATGGATATTGCAGTGAAATATGGAAAAGTAGGATTTCCAAATCCTTAACTTTTTTGCAGACGTACATGTAACTAGCAAACAGCATGCTGGACTTTCATTTTTCAAGTTAAACAGTACTTAGGTTAATGGACATCCACATCAGAACCAACAGAAAAAAGATGTGCTTTGATATTTTTGTTGTGAATTGTTTGTATTGTGGTTGATATTTAAAAGGGATATAAAAATGAAATTTAAGTTTGTCTTATTTGACTGACGAACTTTTGAAAACAACATAGGTGTTGATACTACTGTATATTAATACGGACATTCTAATACTATATTTACTTTTATGTTTACTTATTTACTTTTTATGTGGCTAACCCAGCTTGTGACATCTTTAGAATTGATCACCATTAATTAATGAGATAAAAAATGAATCCAAGGTGACAGACAAGCCAATTTTTTTCAAATAAAATATTTCATTAAATGTGCAGGATATTTAAAATATGTAAAGAAGATTAATAACTAGTTTCAAATTACACCCGTTTTCAAAATTACTCGCCGAGCCGAAAATAGAAACACTGACACGTCAGTTTTATGTTTCACGATCACAAAGCTTAAATTGTTCGAAGTTTTTAATTTTGTCGTTCAATATCAACCTATATGCTTTGTTTGTTTTATAAAGAAATGTGTTAAATGGTTTTCAAGTCATTTTAGGGATAATTATTGCAAAAAGACGATCTAATATATTGTATATTTGTTTACGTTCGTCATTGCTATTTATAGCAGTTTGCATGATATAAAACTGACATTTGCAACTGAAACTATTTTCGGCCTGGTCGCGTAATTTTGAAAACGGATGTAACAGATGTAAACTCGATTTTTATTGCTATATTAAAGTTACTTTCCTAGCATATGCAGAATATTGCTATGTACATTTGCACTAGAATTATGTGAATTGTTGAATATAAAAGTAAAAAATAGTACATTTATATTGTAACCGTAACTTCATTAAAACTAACAATAAAGGCTAATTTTTTAAAGGATCACTGTATAAGTGATTGTTTGGTACTGTCCAGTGACACATTTTTATCTTATGTAAAAGAATGATCTGTGGACTGTGGTTTGATCCTATTTACTTTGAGGAGTATTGATTATAGTAGCATGATGCCAGTCCAGGTTCTTCTGTGTTTACACTGATTATGAAGCAACAGATATTCCACTGCAATTCTCAAAGAAGTCAATTAGCTGCTTAGAGTATCAGAGAATTTTTGCAACACCTGTGGATTTTTACTAATAATTTGTTACTAATGTTCATCTTGGTTAAGACTCACTTATTTCTGTGGGAGATTAAGAGTTGTAAAGACTAAAAGTCTTACTATTCTTGTGCTTTAAAATAGGGTATTTAAACAACAAATCCACATGCTGCCATAACCATAAAGTTCTTGAAGAGTTTTATCCAGATATATTTTCAATTATTTGAACTGTTTGAACATATAAGTCTATGCCATAACATGAAGATTCACTTAAAGGATTTATAGTTGAGCTGAGATTATGGAGTTGGGCTTCACTTATGGGACATATGATTTCAGGAACTTCAACTGAAACATCTTGCCATGTTTCACCATTGTATCTTGCTGATGGGAGGGGCCCTTCAAAATCAATACCATATGCACTCACATTTGACTGTTCAAAATCATTTAGTGCGGAGTTATTCACTATACCTGACACCCAGAGTTGAATTGGTGTCATGTTTGATTCTGATCTCAAGGGATGATTATCATAACCTTCTTGGAGAAGGCTAAGATGTCTATTTATTCTTGGTAAGAAAATGTAATGGAGGGAAAATAGGTGGATTATGTTTGAAATGTCTAGGTAAGCGTTTTCTTCAAGATACCAAAATACATAATAGAAATAAACGTGCATCCATGGAAAAGATCCCTCCAAAAACGTTCAATCCTCTGATTATGGCAGCTTTTTCCGGCGATATAGCTATCTCTTCCAGGCCCTCTTAATGAATTTGAGAACATGAACCAGGCTACATCAACGTTTTCAATGCCTTGATCTCCTCTAACACGATAAGGAAGCCCAAATTTTTCAACAGCCTCTGTAAACAATGTAAATACAGTATTTGCCTTGTTGTTTGTACTTGCCCTTAAAAACATCACCCTTCGCGAATAGCCGTCAACACAACCATGGATAACGAACCCCCATCGTATGATCTTGTGGTTGCCATCCAGGTGCCAGAGTGAAAGAGGTCCGGGTACCGAGTAATGCCGTCGTCTCACCAAATTTAATTGCATACTTCTGAGTAATATACCGTCCGGGTCAACCCGCCATAGAGAGGCACCTACCCTTTCCCACTGTATACGTATCCCACAGTTAGGAAATTCTGTGTATATAGAAGAAACAATAACGTCAAGGTTTTCATTCGACACGGCAGTATACCGAGGAATTTCCTCTAACAAACCATAATGTCTGATTCTTCTGCTTACTGTTTTTCTGCTTACACCCAACATTTCGGCTATCTTTATCAGTGAAAAGCCATACCGAAGGTACATCTTCAATGTTTCTTTCGGTATGTCGAGTGCTGGGCGTCCAACAGATCCAGTATTAGTCACTGCAGAGCTAGATCTTTCAGAAAAAGAATGAACGTCTTGCTCTAGCAGTTGATTATAAACATCAATTAGAGTATTCAGAAGTTGGTCGCTGACAGGGCCGAAACTAAAGCGTTAATTGGGGGGTGTATATTCATATATTCACGTTCTGCCCGACGAGTTTCTTTTGAAATCAGTTGTCATTACCGTTGGTTTCAAAAGAAACTCGTCGGGCAGAACGCGAATATATGAATATGCACCCCCCCCCCCCAATTAACGCTTTAGTTTCGGCCCTGGTCGCTGAAAACTCTTTCCCACAAACCCTGTTCCTCACTACGAATGGCAACTTGAACTAGTTGTTCCATTTTCTACAAAACATAATCAAAATTGTTTTGACCACCATTGAAACCTTCCAGTAGCCGAACCATCTCAACCAAACTACTGGAAACATATAATCTTAAGTTACTTTCAGGAAATAGCATAGAACTCACACCGGACGACATCGCCAAAACGCTTTGAAAATACAATGTTTTACTACAGGCAGTACAGCTAAAATGAAGTAATCCACGTATTCTATTTTATGCGCGCTGTCCATAGTAGTTGCTGGCGCCACGCCACGCCAACAACCATAGATATAGGAGACCTAGATTGCTGACGTATACCTAGCGCGCGTGACCCCCAATAGAAGAATCCAAGATGGCGTCGCAACCGGGCAAAAACATTAGGAATTGTATTACGAAAAACAGGTTTTTGGACTTTTTTGATGGTTTAACTGCTGCGAATCACGTTCAACTGGACTTTTTTGAAAATAGATCACTATTGCGGAGGTTTTGAACGCAAAATGAGAAGAGTGGGCTAGATTCTTACAAAATTATCGTTTGATAAGATTTCAAGGAGTGGACGTTTTGACCGGTTTCGTCAGTTTGCGTGGATTCTTGGACTTTTAACACTTCGAATCACGATCGATCGCATATATTTAGAAAACGATGTTTATCACACATCAAATACCGTTCGCTAAAGACTTCTGGAGTAGACAACTGGTTGTTTAGTATGTTCTTGTAGTAAATCTAACTTTTTTGCAAATTATACTTCTAGTGATTTTGATTTTGAGAGATTTTTGCTTAGTATTAATTGTGAAATTGAATATCTGCATAAAATTTGCCCTCCAGTACAGTTACACAACAAGTTTTGCAGGAGCCGTCATGATTGACTTTAAGTTAGGATAAGCTAATAATGGACATGCAGCAGTTCTGCTTTGGGCTTGCAAAGATGTCATGTTTATTATTAATGGCTTGCAAAGATGTCATATTAATTATATTTATCAAATGAAAATTGATACCTATAGGCAGAAGTCAATATTACAAGTTACATATTGCTTAATTATCTCTGTAGCAATCCTAAAGAGCATCTGATTTTATACATAATAAACTGTCTTGCAAAAACTGTGTTCACATTCCCACACATTTACAAGCATTTATAAATGTCTTGTTAACAAGCTTGCTGGAGCTTTATAAAATTACAGTATTTCACAGCATTTGTGGATTAAACAAATATTTCACAATATTTGTTTTCATCTTTGCAACACATTTGCCACAGGCACTGCTTGTTGACAAATGGTGAGATTTTCATGTGCAGATTTCAATATTGTAATTGATTTTGAGTAAAATCAGAATCACATTGGCAACCAGCAATTTGTATTTTGAACTTTATTAAGCTGTACATCTATAATTTATGATACCAGACATTTTCTGAGTTTTCATTTTAACAGTCATTTTAACAGATCTTTGCTTCAAGACAGTTCAAGTATATTAAATGTTAATTTGACTCATGCATGTTATCAAGCCCCTTGCATGTACACCTACACTTTAATAATATTATTTATGGGTCTCTAAAACTATGCTTAGCTTCTCAGATTTACACAAATTATATGTATTGATATCAATAATCATAAATCAAAAGAAACCAACTGGAAACATGGGTTTCTTTTATATTTATTTAAATCATTTGTTGTTAAATTTGTGCTACTTTGTCAGCAGATTCTACACAAACAATCATTTCTCATAAATTCATAAAAACCCTAATCAACAAAGAAACAAACTAAATTCTACCTTCTAGCTGGGGTGGATGTGCAGTCATATTAGTAGCTGCTGATACTGAGGAAATTAACCCACGATATTTTTCATAAAATTCGAGAAAGGCTTTCCTGTTCACAACTGAAACATCGATAATAAACATCGTTTCCTAAATATACGTGATCGATCGTGATTCGAAGTGTTAAAAGTCCAATAATCCACGCAAACTAACGGAACCGGTCAAAACGTCCACTCCTTGGAATCTTCAGCGAACGATAATTTTGCAAGTATCTAGCCCACCCGTCTCATTTCAGGTTCAAAACCTCCGCAATAGTGATTTATTTTCAAAATCGTCCAGTTGAATGTGATTCGCAGCAGTCAAACGATCCAAAAAGTCCAAAAACCTGTTTTTCGTAATACTATTCCTAATGTTTTTGCCCGGTTGCGACGCCATCTTGGATTCTTCTATTGGGGGTCACGCGCGCTAGGTATACGTCAGCAATCTAGGTCTCCTATATTTATGCCAACAACCAAGGCGCCACGCGAAAAATTGAAGCGCCACGCCACGCGAAAAACTGAAGCGCCACGCGAAATACATGGACACGACGCGCAGACAGGAAGCGCAAGGCAAACATGGTAAACAACACGACTAAACGCAAATCTCGGCAAAGCATGCTAGACACAACAACAAGAACCTTGCCACAACATCCGAACTCGACGCGCCAACACTTGATAGTTAATTTTGTCCCCTAAATAACTCCATACCCGCCTTCCTTCCGGTTTTTCTTCGGCGCGGTAGCATAGCAACAAGCGAACAAAATCAAAGGACATATTTGTTTAAAGTGTACAGGTATTTAACAAATGGAGCCGAGATAATGGACTTGTTTGTGCATAAAATCTTGGCCAAAGGAATAGCAAGGTTAGTTTAAACATTCTATTAGCTTTATTCGTGATTTAACGGGATTCAACAACGGATTTTTGAGCTAAAACATATTAAATTTATCTGGACTTACTCACTGCCATATTGCATTTCGAGCTTGTACTAGTTATTCAATGTTATTCACAAAGGTTATATTTCTGTAATGTGTAGAATCGTTTGATTTGTTTAGCAACTTAGCTAGTGTTTTATCTTTTTTCAGTGCTTGTGCACTAGCCTTTGCCTGCCTGAGAAATGTCAGAGTACATAGCAGTACAGGTGATATGAAATTTGTTTATTTTGCTCCTTTGTCACCATGATCAGATGTTTTTAAAATTTATTTGGTAAATTGAATGCATGCAGTTTGATTTGTTTTGTTGGCTAGACTCAGCAGCCATATGCAATTGGGATCTCAAAAGATGTGATTAATGAGCAATTCTTTAATTGCACCCAAAATGATGCGATTTGGGGATTAATCGCACTATTTTTGACCAATCAGAAAGCTGGAAATGCCATTGATTTCAAAATGAATGTAATAAAGATATTAATCAGTACCAGCCAGAAACAGCATAATAGTCTCAGGTACAATTATAATTATTAGTCTAAGATTTTAATATTAAGGAACAGATGGGCAGGAGGTGGGGGCCTCCCTTGCCAACTGTTTGTAAAATCTCAGTTGGTCTTATAGACATATAGTAACAGGTACCCTGCAGGGGGGGGGGGGCTTTTTTGAAGTAAACTGCCAAACTTCCACAGGTGGGTTGGTTGCTGAAAATTCAATGCAATATATGTTTGAATATGTTTTCGATTTCACCAAAAAATTCAGCTTTTGCTTCGAAAATATATGTTCACTTTGAGTTTTGCTATATACAATAACTGTATAATTATCGTGAACGAGACAGTCTCGCGTGATTCACGCGAGACGTGAAACACATGTTAGAGTTTTACATTCGAGTATAGAGTTGAGATTGAGATTGAGGAAGCATTTTGTATCTCTCATATTTTAGGTAAATTTTCGATTTATTATTCATTATTCATCATTTTTATACGAGTACAGTTCTTATTTTACAACATGGTCCTTCGAGCCGGATAGAAAAAGAAATAGATTGAAAATGTCGAAAGAAAAATCAATACGAATACGTATCGGACATCGTGCTTACGTGAGCAAAATTATCGAAAGCGCCAACGAAATTCTGGAGTATTTTAGCGGATCTACGAACGAAAGAGAAAAGTTGGAAAGTCTCAAGGTTACTTTAAAAGATAAGAAAGAAGTTCTCAAGAGTATGGACGAAAAGATATTGTTGTCAACGAAAGATGAAGACATCAATAAAGAAATAATCGAAGCTGGCGAAGTCGGTGAGTCAATTAATCGAACTTGTGTTAAAATAAATAACGCTCTGAGTCCTGGAAATAATGCAGCATGCTCACCGTCTACTAATTCAGAAACTGTGACAAATAGTAGCCCTGTAAACACATCTACCCCAATTGTTAAAACAAAATTACCGAAGCTAACATTGAGAAAGTTCTCTGGAGACCCCAAATCATGGCAGCCATTTTGGGACAGTTTTGAAGCAGCAGTTCACAATAATTGCAGTTTATCCAAAATTGATAAGTTCAATTATCTGAAGAGTTTAGTTGAAGGCAATGCTGCCTCAGCCATTGACGGTTTTGCCCTAACCGCAGATAACTATGAATCAGCAGTTAAATTACTCAAAGACAGGTTTGCTGACCCCCAGATCATAATATCAAGTCACATGGAAGAGTTGTTGAATTTACCAGCTGTTGGTGACATACATAAAGTCAGTAAGATTCGTCAGTTATACGACTCAATTAAGACCCACATTAGAAGTTTGAGAAATTTGGGAATAGATTCTAGTTCATATGGAAGCCTGTTAGTGCCACTTATTTTAAGTAAAATCCCTGAAGAAATGCGTCTTATTGTTGCCCGAAACATAGAGAAAAATGAATGGAACATTGACAAACTGTTATGTACATTCAAATTGGAACTTGAAGCAAGAGAGAGATGTAACACACTCTCAGAATCTAGTTCTCCTAAGCCATTTGAAAATAGAGTGCGCCATAAGGGGAAACTGCCCTATACGTCATCAACATTGTTTTCTGGGAAAGCTCCTTCATCTGTACCATACTGTAGTTACTGTTCGAAGCAACATACATCGGCATCCTGTCCCATTGTGACGGATATAGCAGCCCGTAGAGCAATCCTAAGGAAAAAGGGGAAATGTTTCTTATGCCTGAAATCTGGTCATATTATAAAGTATTGTGACTCTCAGCACAAATGTCAAAAATGTGGTGGTCATCATCATGTATCAATCTGCGAGAAGAATGCCACTCAGCCCCCTACCCTGGGTAGCAAGCTAGGACAACAGCAAAACCCTGTGGGCAATCTGCAAGAAAACCAACCCAAATCAGAAACTAAATCAGAAACTGCACAGGAAACCCAAACTGAAGCATCTATCATGTATGTTGAGAGTAATACAGGAGTTCTCCTACAGACTGCTCAGAGCTTGGTTGGCAAAGTTGGTAGCGAAACGGATCAAAAACATCAGACTAGAATTGTGTTCGACTCATGCAGTCAGCGATCCTACATATCGGATAGAATGAGAAATACCCTGAATGTAGAGACGGTTGAATCAGAAAACCTGCTTGTTAAGACCTTTGGTGAAGAAGCCTCTAAAGTGCTTGCCTGTGATAAGGTTCAGCTTGCAGTCGTAGACACTAAAGGAAACGATATTACGATGGAAGCATACTGTGTGCCTACAATATGTACAGTCCGATCAGTAATCAATCAATTAAAGTAGCTCTCGAGGAATACCCACATCTCTGTGGTTTAAATCTTGCTGATAGTTCGAGTTTGTCTGGTGACAATGACGTAGAAGTAGACATATTAATCGGCGCAGACTACTACTGGAAATTTGTGACTGGCACAATCAAGCGTGGGAATAAACCTGGTCCTGTAGCTTTCCTCACTAGATTGGGATGGGTTTTGTCTGGCCCAGCTGTGATTCAAGAATGTCAGAGAAGCCCTGTCTGTACAACTAACCTCAACACCACACATGTTCTTCGCATTGATGCTGAACCAGTTCTGCCCAACCCACTGATCATCTACAGAAACAACTAGAAAAATTCTGGGATCTCGAGACATTAGGAATTCAGAAAACCGAGCTCACCACAGAGTCCAAGTTTATGGAAGAAATAAACTTTAACGGAAAACATTATGAAGTCAAACTACCCTTTCGAGAAACACATCCGCTACTACCTGACAACCATACCAGTTCTGTGAGACGTCTAAGTTCCTTGGTATCTCGACTAAAGACCAACACCAACCTTCTACAAGAGTATGACAACATAATAGAGGATCAAATAAGGGCCGGTGTTGTAGAACCTGCAAATGATGTCCTTGTTCCAGTTGGAAATGTTCACTATCTACCGCATCGTGAAGTCGTCCGCGAAGACAAGAATACGACAAAAGTGCGTGTTGTGTACGATGCGTCTGCAAAGGGTCATGGAACTAGTTTGAATGACTGTCTACATACTGGCCCGTCTCTTAATACCTTAATCTTCGATATTCTGATACGATTCCGTGCATATAAAGTAGCGATGATCGCAGATATCGAAAAAGCGTTCCTGAATATAGCTATCTCACCAGAACATCGAGACTATTTACGCTTCTTCTGGGTCGATGACATTCGTAGCGAAAGCCCTAACATCGTAACTTTAAGATTTGCCCGTTTAGTGTTTGGTCTTACATGCAGTCCAGCGATCTTGAATGCTGTGCTTCATCAGCACCTTACTCAATATTCCACCATTGACCCATCCTTTGTCACCAAAGTCCTTAAATCCCTCTTTGTGGATGATCTTGCGTCTGGTTCAGATAGCACAGAGTCAGCACTAACATTGGCAAAGAAGATCAAAACCCGACTACTGGAAGGTGGTTTTAACATGCGAAAGTGGTTGAGCAACAGTAAAGAATTAATGTCGGTATTCAAGAGCGATCCGCAATTTTCATCAGAAAGTCCTCATCACAACAGTCCGAATCTCGAAGCCCAACGACAGAAGAAGATCAAGGATATTCTAAGTCATCCTTTGATTCTCAGCAACTTGACTCCCATCCTCGTGTTCTAGGCCAGTTATGGAATCCTGAAACAGATTCGTTAATTATGATCTTCTCTGCTGCCTTAAAGAACGTTGAGACAAACGTAATTACGAAAAGAAGCATATTGAGCGTTGCAGCAAAGATTTATGACCCTCTAGGTCTTATTTCACCAGTCACCCTTCGTTTCAAACAGATGTTTCAAGAGCTGTGTAAGAGCAAGGTCGACTGGGACGAACCACTCAATGATGAGTTCTGTGAAGAATGGAACCAGATTATCGAGAAACTGAAGGAAGCTAGTCATTTGAGTATTCGAAGATGTTATTGTCCCAAATTGTTTGGTAGTGAAGTTAAATCAACTGAGTTACACTCGTTTGGAGATGCGTCCGAAAGTTCTTATGGTGCATGCGTTTATCTTCGATGTGAACACTTAGAAGGGATTCATTGTGATCTAATCGCTTCAAAAACGAGAGTTGCTCCAATGTCGAAACAGACCATTCCGCGTTTGGAATTATTATCAAGCCTTCTAGCATCTCGATTGACAGAAAGTGTAAAGAAAGCTATGGGCGAGGTTAAGAGTATCGATTCAACCACTTATTGGTCTGATTCCACTGTCGTACTTAGCTGGATACGAAATTCGAACAAGGAATACAAGCAATTTGTTGAAAACCGATTGCAAGAGATAAGAAAACTCGCTCCCTCCAAGTTATGGAAGTATGTCCCTACCAAACAAAACCCAGCTGACATTGCATCCCGTGGAACAACAGCAACCCAGCTCGTAGAAAACAAAATGTGGTGGAACGGTCCAGAATTTTTAGTAAAATCCAATGAACATTGGCCATCTCAGCCCTGCAGTTACCAAGAAGATGTTTCAGAGTTAAAGTCGCCGCAAATAAGCGTCACTACATCAACTGTTGATGCCACACAAATTCCAAATATCATGGAGTTGTTGGATGCATCGAAATACAGCAGTATTGTAAGACTGCTTCGAGTGACAGCTTATGTCTTACGCTTCGTTAATAACCTTAAGAAACGTGTACAGCATTTAGAACCCACGGTTGGTCCTCTTACCCATGACGAAATTAACAGTGCCGAAATGAAATTGATTAAAGATATTCAATACCCTATGTCCAAGCATGCAAACTACGGAAAAGTAAAGGATTCCTTAAATCTGTTCGAAGATAAAGAGAACATAATACGATGTCACGGACGAATACAAGAATCACCCCTTCCCTACGATACGAAATTCCCTATCCTCTTACCGAGTGACCACTCCTTTACAAGATTAATTGTTCTTCAAAGTCACAACCAAGTTATGCACAATGGTGTTCGAGAAACTCTGACACAGGTCCGGTCCAAATATTGGATCACAAAAGGTCGTCAAGTCGTGAAAAAGATCCTTTCAAAATGTACTAATTGTCGAAGATTAGAAGGTCCACCTTATGGAAACCCAGAAGCACCACCATTGCCCGAGTTCCGACTAAGCAACGAATTAGCCTTTTCCATGATCGGCGTCGATTACGCGGGTCCGATGTACGTGAAAGACATATATAGTTCATCAAAGGATATGCATAAAGTTTACATATCTTTTTATACATGTGCAAGTAGCAGAGCCGTACATTTGGATTTGGTTCCAAACATGTCCAGTGAAGCTTTCGTGAGAAGTTTAGAGCGATTCATTGGAAGACGTGGAATTCCCTCTCTGATCATTTCAGACAATGGGAAAACGTTTAAAGGTCCAGAAATCAGAAACCTTATCGCATCTAAGAACATAAAATGGCGATATATTGTGGAGAAATCCCCTTGGTGGGGAGGGTTTTACGAGAGAATGGTTAGAAGCGTCAAAAGATGCTTAAAGAAAGTCTTGCGTTACGCCAGACTTAGTTATGAAGAACTCTTGACATATTTGATTCGAGTAGAAGGAGTCTTGAACTCTAGACCCTTAACTTATGTGTATCCAGATCAAGATGAGCCACTAACACCATCTCATTTAGTGTTAGGAAAGCGAATACTTACAATTCCGGACCAAGAAGATATCGACGTACAGAACGAAGGAAGAAACGAACTGTTAAAGAGAGAAAAGCACCTCGAGAATGTTCTTCAACATTTTTGGAAAAGATGGAAGGCGGAGTATCTAACGCAGTTACGGGAACATCATCAACCAAGCAAGAAGGACGGTCAAAGTGTAAAGGTCGGAGATGTCGTTCTGATTCAAGAAGACAACGTGAAGCGATTAAATTGGCCCATCGCGGTGATAGAGAGTTTACTGAAAGGAAAAGACGGAAACGTTCGAGCGGCGACAGTTAGAACATTTAATAAAGCTGGAAAACTCACGACGACAAGAAGAGCGGTGCAAAGGTTATATCCTGTTGAAGTGGGAGACACTGAATGCGAAGGTGAAGATATATCAAAGTTCCCGATCACGTTTGTTGAACGAGCAAGTGCCGAGAACACTGGCTGAACCGTATGTACTGAAATAATTAAATGTAGTAGTTGTTTAGTTATATGTTGACAGTTATTTGTAATCTGTCAAGGTGGGGAGTATGTATAATTATCGTGAACGAGACAGTCTCGCGTGATTCACGCGAGACGTGAAACACATGTTAGAGTTTTACATTCGAGTATAGAGTTGATATTGAGATTGAGGAAGCATTTTGTATCTCTCATATTTTATGTAAATTTTCGATTTATTATTCATTATTCATCATTTTTATACGAGTACAGTTCTTATTTTACAACAATAACTTTGGGTTTTGTATATACCAGTAACATCATAGTCAAAGTATATGTTACATTGATGGGTTTTTTGTTGAAAGAACAAGGCAAACAATACCTGGATAAATGAGCTGTAAATTGGATCTCAGGCCCTACCTCAGGCCGCGGGTCCTTTTAGGAAAACCCATTTGTTTTGGCACATATTCAAATGCCTCAAAATGCCAGAAATACTATTTCAATGGACTATTTCAACCTGGACCTGAATTGAGTTCTTAAATTTTTGACCTGCTTCTAGACAAAACATGCCACATTCGATAGATTCCCAGGGAAAAATAACAGATGAACAGGTACTTTTTTTATGTACTGGAAAACAGGATAGATTTAATAACAGAAGGGAGATTTTTCATTATAAAGTACCTGTAATAAAAAATTTTATTTAGCAGAAACAAAGTGAGATACAGCAATTTAAGTAGCAAACTGCAAAATATTTAATATTAAAATACCACAATTGTTAAATACTGCTGAATTATTGATCACCGGCAGTGCAGAATGCATAACTGACTAACCGATTAAATTCAACACTTGGATTGGCCAAGAACACCGCCCCCCCCTCCAACAACTGTTTCAGGAATTACTAACTTCACATCTTCTTGTCACAAATTTACACTGTCTGTTTCATCTGTCCAGTTTAACTCAAACATGCATCTACATCAAACAACTACTATTTATTAGGATATTAATTGATAAAGTTTTTGCTGTGAACCTTCAAAGATTATCTATTTTCAACAGCAGCTAGTTGTCTTATGAATTAGTAAACTTCACATCTATTCATTGCTCATGTGCACACTCATGCAGACATTTATTACCTTACATTTCATTTGTCCAATTAAGTTGAACATGCAGACACCCAGAAACTTTCTGTCTGGAAGGTAATTGATAAAAATGTGATGAATTTGTGACCATCGATTGGTCATCAATTGACCAATGTCAATCAATGTTTAATTGATTAATATCAATTACCTTCAATATAGATTTCTGATTATAAGTTTTCATCAATTAAGTACACAGTGCAATACAAGAATGATTGATCTACCTACCTATGGTGTCTCTTCCTAGTCCTTCAGCACCAATTCGAACTCTTCCAGATTTTTCACCCTTGCTTTCTAGCCTTACTTCTAAATCTCCATAATTTTCTTTCAAATACTCGTCAGTCCACAATTTGTAAGCGTTAGAATGCTTGGCAGCTCCTCTAAACACTACAGGTTTTGATACTTTCACATAATTGTTCCAGAACTCCAGTGCAGTTGGAATATCGTTTCTTTCTTCTATTGCATCAGGTGCTCTGTGTGATCCAAGCGGCTCAAGATGACCTTTTGAGAAGCTGTCTTCGAATTCATTCGCAAAATTATTTTGTATATATAGAATAGAATAAACTGAAGACTAAAAGGTAACAAAGTTTCCCGTGCAATATCATGGTAGTTTCTTCTTGAATTTCTTCCAAATATTATTATAGTTCTTTTCGTTTCAGCTTGGGGAACAATAAATTGATTCTGAATTCGCAGGCTAGGGGAACAAATGCAAGTTACAAATTTCTTTGTTTATTATTGTTTGCAATTCAATCTTATCACTTCCGCGCTAGGTGTACTGTCCTCTATGTAACACTGGATGGTGATAAAGCTGGATAACGGCTGACAATGCAGGTGACTAGGTATTCCAAAAGCGCATATTGTATACCAGCAAAAGCCACTACTGGCGCGTGAAATATTAAAGCGTTCTGTTTATTTGGATTAGCAAAATTACGGTCAAACTAGCGCCAAAAACGGCTAGAAGAGCGATAGTAATAATAAAGATATTAAATTTTTACAATTAATCTATTCATCAATAGCGACGCCATCTTGAATCGTGATGCATTGTGGTTTATCCAGGGTAAAAACCACCATGTAAATGCCGCTATCGTTAGAGGAATACGCCGTACAGGAAAAATATTGCGATGAATGTTTTCTTAGTTACAAGATGGATATGTCAATCAATATTCGAAGCACTTTATGCCATCAGTGTGCACCATAGATATAGGAGACCTAGATTGCTGACGTATACCTAGCACGCGTGACCCCCAATAGAAGAATCCAAGATGGCGTCGCAACCGGGCAAAAAAACTAGGAATAGTATTACGAAAAACAAGTTTTTGGGCTTTTTTGATCGTTTAACTGCTGCGAATCACGTTCAACTGGACTTTTTTGAAAATAAATCACTATTGCGGAGGTTTTGAACCTGAAATGAGACGAGTGGGCTAGATTCTTACAAAATTATCGTTCGCTGAAGATTCCAAGGAGTGGACGTTTTGACCGGTTCCGTTAGTTTGCGTGGATTATTGCACTTTTAACACTTCGAATCACGATCGATCGCGTATATTTACGAAACGATGTTTATTATCTATGTTTTAATTGTGAAAAGGAAAGCGTTTGCCGAATTTTATGAAAAGATATCGTGGGTTAATTTCCTCAGTATCAGCAGCTGAGGAATATGACTGCACATCCACCTCCACCTGGAAGGTAGAATTTTGTTTGTTTGTTTGTTTGTTCATTATGGTTTTTATGAGTTTATGGGAAATGATTGTTTGTGTAGAATCTGCTGACAAAGTAGCACAAATGTTAAAAAAAAATTATTTAAATAAGTATGAAAGAAACCCATGTTTATAATTGGTTTCTATTGATTTATGATTATTGATATCAATACATATAATTTGTGTAAATCTGAGAAGCTAAGCATAGTTTTAGAGACTCATGATATTATTAAAGTGTACGTGAACATGCATGGGGCTTGATAACATGTATGAATCAAATTAACATTTAATATACTTGAAGCAAAGATCTGTTAAAATGTTAAATGACCAGGTTTTGTGTCATCAAAACTCAGAAAGTGTCTGGTATTATAAATTATAGATGTACAGCTTAATAAAGTTCAAAATACATATTGCTGGTTGCCAATGTGATTCTGATTTTGCTCAAAATCAATTTCAATATTGAAATCTGCACATGAAAATCTCACCATTTGTCAACAAGCTGTGCCTGTGACAAATGTGTTGCAAAGATGAAAACAAGTTGTGAAATGCTGTAATTTTATAGAGCACCTGCAAGCTTGTTAACAAGACATTTATAAATGCTTGTAAATGTGTGGGAATGTAAACGCAGTTTTTGCAAAACAGTTTATTATAAAATCAGATATTCTTTAGGATTGTTACAAAGAAAATTAAGCAATATAACTTGCTACAGAGATAGTTAAGCAATATAACTTGCCACAGAGATAATTAAGTAATGTTGACTTCTGCCTATAGGACTGGTATCAATTTTCATTTGTAATAAATATGACATCTCTGCAAGCCCAAAGCAGAACTCTGCATGTCCATTATTAGCTTATTCCAACTTAAAGTCAATCATGCTGCCTCCTGCAAAACTTGTAGTGTACCTGTACTGAAGGACTTTACGCAGATGTTCAATTTCACATTTAATACTAAGCAAAAATCAAAATAACACTCAAAATGAAAATCACTAGAAGTAATAATTTGCAAAAAAGTTAGATTTACTACAAGAACATACTAAACAACCAGTTGTCTACTCCAGAAGTCTTTAACGAACGATATTTGATATATGATAAACATCGTTTTCTAAATATATGCGATCGGTCGTGATTCGAAGTGTTAAAAGTCCAATAATCCACGCAAACTAACGAAACCGGTCAAAACGTCCACTTCTTGAAATCTTTATCGAACGATAATTTTGTAAGAATCTAGCCCACTCTTCTCATTTTGCGTTCAAAACCTCCGCAATAGTGATATCTATTTTCAAAAAAGTCCAGTTGAAGGTGATTCGCAGCAGTTAAACCATCAAAAAAGCTCAAAAACCTGTTTTTTGTAATACAATTCCTAATGTTTTTGCCCGGTTGCGACGCCATCTTGGATTCTTCTATTGGGGGTCACGCGCGCTAGGTATACGTCAGCAATCTAGGTCTATTATATCTATGGTGTGCACATACGGGGTAATGGACTTTAAGTAATAAATTTCATTCGGATTTATTTATCTTCCTAGGGTTTCCTTTGTTCTATAAGTTACCCTGAGCATTTGTCTGTTACTTACAATAATAAAAATAACGGTTCTCTCCCATATATTTTATTTATAGCGGTTTAAAACACTTAAATTACCCTGGATAGACCACAATGCATCGCGATATGTTCAAAATTCAAGATGGCGTCGCTATTGTTGAAAAACTCAATTAAATTAACATCTTTATTATTACTATCACGCACACTAAATTTTTAGCCATGAAACTGAACTTCTAACATTTAAAAAAAAGGGGGGGGGGGGGGCGGAAGGGGCAAATTTCCTAGGATTTACATCAAGATTCACTTCTTTTACACAGAATCGAACAAATTTACATTGCATTGAGTGGGCGTAGAAAGCGAACATTCGTACAGTTGATCAGAGTACGCAGACCCGTCGTGAACAAGAACAGAAAGTCGAATGAGATGAGAAACTGTTGTGACTGCCAAAAAGATAAGCTTGAATAATCACACGCCAGTAACACTTGAGTGTCAATATTTAGAGTGGCCACGTGGGAGAATAAGTCTCAAGACGGGGGGTACTGCCCGCCACTTGTAACAACCGTTGGATATAAATAACAGTAGAACTTCCCCCGAAACTGAAGATTCCTACTGGGCCGTAGGGTGATCAAGTACAGCAGTTACTAAAACTACAGATGAATAGGGAGCCCAAAAACCCAGGGAATGAGGTTCTAGGGAATGGGGTTTATCTGGGTATTCCGGTTTCCTCTCACATGGAAAATTGACCAGAGATATCAAATTTAGTTTTTAACTATCAAATTTTCACTTGACCACAGCGTAGGGTGTTAACTAGGATGTTATATCTGGCCCTCCAAAAAATGTGGGCGGGGCTTGACAAAACATGTGTCTTGCGCGTTGTCACGATTTTTTGGTACGAAATAATTACAATCATTATCAAGTATTCAACAAATGTTACAAGCTTGTGAGTTGATATTTTAGAGCAAATATTCCCTTAGGCCATCCATTAAAATATAGGCATCCAAATTCAGAATTGACCGTCCAGGCTACAGAGTTGCAAAAAAGCCAAGGGTACGAGGGTATCACCCGTGAGGACGGCTTGCAAAATGGACAGTCAGTGAGGAAGGTTTCATGTCAACACACTACATAATGTATCCTAAACAATAACATAAAAAAATAATAGATGATGATCTATTCGACTATTCCAGAAATCATGCCTCCTTTCTGAAAGGTCATTTCGAGGAAGGTTTGCAAATTTTGAAAATTTTGCCCGGAGGAAGGTTGAACGCTTTTTGCAACTCTGCCAGGCTAATACCTTGCCACAGCGGGATTCAGCTCTAGGGTATCAAAGCATAATCTTATTGTGAGACGGAACCGATTTGATGTGAGGGCGTAGCACAGTTATCAGACAAGTTAACAGTATGGACAGTATGTGATTTGCTTTTGTTCTTTACGGTTCATCCTGGATGAAGTGATATTGTTAGTTAGCAGGAGCACCACCCGATCCTCCCCCACCAGTGGCACCCCCGGCAGGAGGTTCTTGACCAGACAGCAAAAGGAATAACACCAGAGGCACTATATACATCCACTAGAAAGATAACAAAAAATCATTACACTCGTGCGCTCTGGTGCTTTTGATCCGCTAACCCCAATGTGTACGAAAACAATGGTTTGGGACGTTATGTCAAATATAGCCTGCGAAGCAGACGCTCTCGGGCTTAAGGGGGGAAATTGAAAGAGCGCCTGCCGCCATCCTACCGTAAGTTGAAATACGCCCATTTATTAATTAATGTCTAACCTTTCAACGACTTACCAATCACAGCGCATTCTATTATTAGGCTGGCGAGATAATTGTACATTTCGCGAGAAAACGTGTTTACAAAAATAATACCCATTGTGTTACAAAAATAATACCCGTTGTGTAATACTCATTGTTAATTAACTACAATCGTCTCAACCAGCCAATGGGATTTTTTCGTAGCCTCCGAACGAAAAAATCGAAAATACGGGCGGATGGCGGCAGGCGCTCTTTTAATTCCCCCCTTAAGCCCAAGAGCGCCTGCTTCGCAGGCTATGTCAAATATTTGAGACATTATCCACAAACAATATTGTAGTTTGTAGTTAGGAAGCTGATTTGATCTAATATACTTTGATTACAAGAAGCGGAGAGCTTCTCACACGTATGCGCTAACGTTGGCTTTTATAGAAGTGGGAGGTACAGTCTGAAAACAGACTTGTACAAACTGGGATGAGTCCCATCAGAATCATTGAAGGGGGTGGACACCATTCATGGCACATGGTCAAATACATTAAGTGCAAAACTTGAAAACGTCCCACGGGCCGATATTTTTTAATTGTGTCCATAACACCTCGAAATGTCGAGCAATAGTTTCATGGCCAGCGACTTTTCCTTCTGGGTGGAATTTAAAGGGAACCTAAGCTGTATGATGGCCAAACGCGACGTCAATGGCAAAGCTGACACAAATAATTGATTTTAGTATAATTTCTTTAGTAAATAATGGTTTTCAAGCATTTTGATTGGTTGACTGACTAGTAAATCTGAGGCATTATTTACTAGTTGGCATTTTTTCAGAATGGCCGCCAATAAGAATCGTTTTGATGTATTATACTTTTGCCAAAATTAGCAAATGGAGAAAAATTGCATTAATATAAACTCAAAGAATACAAACAAGCTTTGATGTTAAACTATCTTAAGGTAATAGATCGTCTGCAAATATCTTATTGAATAACTTTTTCAATATTTAAAAATTACAAGTAAACTTTAGTCTTTACTCAGGAATTTTCAGAAGTAAACTGTATTCATAAAAGACGACAGTGCATTTTATACACGTAAATTTTACTAAAGAAATTATACTAAAACATTGATTCGCCTCAGGCTCAGTGATTATGGTGAATATTCACCTCGACTTCGTCTAGGTGAATATTTACCAATAATCACTTCGCCTTCGGCGAATAATTGTTAAGTATAAAAAGCTTGTCGTTTGTTATCGATGATATGAATTGAATACCGCTGTCCAATTTGCTTACGCTGCAATTCTCGCAGCTTGAAATGCTGAGGAGCTGTAGACAAGTATTTGTTTAGGCGTTGTAACGAGAGCAAAGACGACCTCTTCATCTCTTGTGAAACCAATTATACTCTGATTACTCGTAGCCATAGTCTGATTCATTACCCATGATCTTTCTTTACTAATTTTAGTGTCATTGTTTTACAAGCCGTTGTTGTCGCAGCCGGTTGTCTGAGGAAGAATTTGAACTGAAACACTGCTTTGAAATTGAAATACTGAAAGACTTGCCGGATTACCCCCGTGCCAACTAAACGGTTATACTATTGAGACAAGTTGGTCATCTGGTTAACCGCGGTTGTGACTTAAAATACATGGGTTACCAAGAATTATGCTTGGTGTAGGAATGTCCTTGTTCTTCAGCTACATGTTACCTTGCTCGACATGCAAACTAAGCAATTCAAATCGACACTTACGTATTTTGCAAAGAAAGATCTATTATCTTTGCCCTTTCCTCTTTCTTTAGCACGTCGTTCCTCTTCTAATTTCCTTATGTAAGTCTGGGTGTCAGGACTAAAATACATCATTAGAAATAACTCTCGACACTTTTACATGATGTATAGACTTGGATTGCGCCGCAAACAGTCGCGTATTTTTGCTGCATGGTAACAGGGAAGAGTATGTAATTCTGAAATCTGCCATAAAAACTATGGGCAAAGTTATTTTGAACCTTAACAGAACACAATACAGTAAGTACATCAAGCACAGCACGGGATGTTAATACATACACGGGTCCTGGAGTGACATGAGACAATACCACAGTTGTATTAAACCGTTCTTTATCCATGACATCAATCTGAAATTGAAATCGCCCAAATGTCATGCAGAACATACCAAATTTATTATCAACTCAATACATATCCACGTTATGTCCAATACCAGATCAGTACGCAAACCACTGCAGTCAGCTACTGTTGTTGACAAACCAATTGCAAATATTTGACCTGAAACACAATTCAGAAATCCATAAGAGATAGATAGGGAGGAGGCGAATGTATGTCAAATATTTTAAAATCCAAAATCTTGACTTTTGAATTAATTTTGAAGTTGTTGTTCAACAAAATCTTTCGACTTTGAAAATTTTAAATCACGATTATTTACTATAAGAGTCAGATACCGCCGTACGTTAAAGAAAACCGACTCAAAACGAAGTAATGTCTTTTTATCAAACTAATCTTAATATTAAATTCAACCTAAACGTACTGAGAGATTTCTGATACTGTTGAACGATTGTGTACGATGAGCTTACTAAAACTTAAAGCTTTAATAAAAGTTGTCAGATAATAGGGATCTTTGGATTGCTCATAGCTTGACTGACTAACACAAGAGAATATTAACAAATTCAATATGATATCATGGAAATAATTCTACACAAACCTGTGTGGTCTACATTCAATTTTATAATATCCGAGAAATTCGACTGTGACAACGGACACTGAAAATAGAATGATGTAATATGTTGCAAGGTTCAGTGAAAATGAATTAATTATACAATTAGGATATACATATGATTTTTTTAAACCACCTGCACAAAACAAGACAACTGCTAAGGAGTTCAATCCGCCTTTCTAGGCGAAAATGGACACAGAGTTGAATTTCATATAACAAAATAAGCGAGTGACCGGCTTATGTAACTGCTCAGAAGATAAAAAAATATACTTCCTAATTAGCAGAAGATACCTTACATACATAAACACATTATACGATATTTAGGCAACTTATACTGATTTGAAACATAAATCACGCCCAAATGATAATAACAAATATATAAAAAGAAACAAACTTCATCCTGCAATAATTATTCACGGAATAAAAACATGCAAGTTAAGAGAAGCGGTTGAAGCTGTTTTTATTTATATCTTGATTACATATTCGACTCCCTGTGTTGACGATTGCATTTGCAGCTGTTTACAACAGAAAACATTAGAAAAACTTACAGCTTTAATAAACGTTGTTAGATATTACGGATCTTTGGATTGCTCATTCTCCAAAGGTTGAACTAACATTCGAATGTGATAAAAATGTCCTTTCTGTAAAGCCTCCTGAAAAACATTATTCAGCAGAAGATTTTTAGCTCCGCTTTTGCCTCGATTCATCTGACATCATGGCTTTGTTTTACAAGAAGGGGACTGCAACCTGAAACCTGGGATGTTCTGCATGCACCCGCAGAGTCACGTAATACTACAGTATATAGGACCTCCACCAGAAATTAAATAGATGCCGTGCACACCTCTAACCTGACAAGGGCGATAGTAATGTGTATCATAAATTATGCAGGGTGGTAATGGACCTTTAACCTTTTAGACGAAATTTTGAAAAAAATCGAAATAGGAAAAAATATTACCACAGCTTGAAAGAACATCCTAAACTTAGTAAAATTGCAATGCTAGGTTGCAAAATGTTGTAAACTATAGAAAATATAGCCTTGTGAAGTTGGCAAATTTTTTGTGGTTTTGTGTTATCCAAGAGAAATGAATACCCAAGGGTATCAACTGGGTATTATTTCCACCCGTAACAGAAATGTATACAAAATTTGCCAAATTCGCAAGGCTATATTTTCCATATTTTAAAACATCTCACAACCAAACTTTGCAATTTTACTAAGTTTAGGATGCTCTTTCAAGATGTGGTAATATTTTTGCCTGGTTCGTCTAAAAGGTTAAATGTCCATTGCCTGCGAATAGGTTTCGGGTTTTAATTTCGAGTGAGAATCATACACATGTCGCCGTGAAGTACCACACAGTAACCTTTCTTAATCCAGAGCAAAGAAGATTTTCGTATAGTGGTACACGCGTAAAGACGCACAAGTTGTTACAAGTCTGCAAACAAGTTGTAACAAGTCTGTTCACAAGTTGTCAACAAGTTGTGTTCGCACTGCTTGTTTCTAGTTTTGTCGTGACAAGTTTGGAGCAAGTTGTTAACAACATGTAACAAGCTTGATGGCATTATCAGACTTGTTACAAGGTTGTTCTAACAAGTCTGATACAGACATGATTCAACAAGAATGTTACAAGGTTGACGACACAAGGTTGTAGCAATATCGTTATATCATGATTGTAACAGGCTTGTTGGAGCAACCTTGTAACAAGTCTGACAATATCAACAAGGTTGTTACAAGTTGTTAACAGCTTGTTCCAAACTTGTTGACAACTTGTAACAAGCCGTGCGAACACAACTTGTTGACGGCTTGTTTGCAGACTTGCTACAAGTTGTGACATTTTTACGTGTGTAGTTCACGAAAACTACAGAATACTGATGATCTTCAGTTTGCAAGACAGTATACTGTACTCTACCCCTATAGAAAAGTAATGCACTTTTGACGATATACCTAACTGTAATACAAACATAGGGATGTTGTTACAAAATATTGTCCATTCTACATGATACCATTAATGTTCCTATTACCTATTTGAGTATTTCCATTACTAGATGTTGTTTTTAACTTCCCTCATAGATTTACATTTAGTCACTCAGGCCCGACCTGCCCACATGTTATATTATATTTCATATTACATGGAGACTGCCCCATTATGAACAAAGGGAACGTTGTCACAGAATATTATTTTATTTTGCTAGACAGCAGTATGGTTCCTACTGCTTATTACTAAATACTATTTACATGCAGTTTTGTATCCTTCATTATTTATCGTCCATTATTACCCGAGTGCCGGGCCAGCTGATCCTTGAACATTATAGTAGCATGCAGTCCTTGCCACAAACTTTGCACTACAATAACACCGTGACAGCAAGAGTGGGCAGAAACATGTAGACGGCGCTTATTTAAAACATACCAGCAACGACCCAAAAGAGGAAAAGATGCATGAGGACTTTGCGGCAAGGTACCATGGATAATTATTAATTCATTTGCGCGACCGTACATAAACACGCAATTAAATGTTAAGGTTTACCTTCAGCAAATTTTGAAATTCATGTGAGGCTAATTCTTGATTGTCTTTATAAGAACCGAAGATCCCTTTGCTACTTTTTACTGTGACCTGTCCTCTAAGAGAAATAAAAATCATTCATTTCAAAAATCGATGATAATAACAATATGTCAACAATGAATCAATAATGCCTGTTTTGCAGTCAATTTAATTTCATGGTATACCTGAGCCATACGACCACTTAAAATTAAATAGCCTTAAAGATATTGGGTTTACGGAAAAAAATATTTCAGACACATTCATTTTCGAGAAGCGTATGTGCAAAAGAGATGAACATGGATGGATTCCTTCCAAGCAACTTCGTGTGCAGGCAAGGGTAGATTAGTACTTGACTGTCTTGCGCACAATGTTTCATCATAATTTAAAATCGACTATCCTTCATATTTATAAACATTGAGGAATGTTCTTCGATAATTTCTTAGCTTCACCGCAGTTTTGATGATAATAATATTTCAAAATTTAGTACCACTAGAAGCTATTTTAATCAGAGAAAAAGTGCATGCAATGAGTAAACATATGTTCTCAATCTGCCCAAACTCGATGGCGTCACCATGCGGATCCAGAGCGATGTAAACGAGGTCTAGAACAAAGTCTATCTCACATGAAGCAAATATCACGGTTCAAAATTGTGACCGGCTGCGGCTACAGTCGACATTTTCACGACGACTACCGACGATATTCAAACGGAAAAGGCATCAATATTTGATGTTTTGTAACGGAGCTTGGCCAAATTTTAAGGCTTTCTTAGTAACGTTCATCACTAACGGTGCCATCCGCGCTGACAAAACGTTCTCGTTGTAAAAACAGCCGGTTGAAAAAATGTACACATTCCATTACAAAAAGCCCACAAAAATGTGAATAGTTGAAATCATATCATATGCACAGTTACATATGTATGAACAAGCGACTGTACCTTGCTCGAAAATCCAAAGAAGATCCTGAAATCAAAGGAAAATGTGATTTTTATTGCAGGTACTATAGAAAACAAAATTTAGAATCCAATAATATATTTGGCACGAATACTAACAGTATACCAATCAATTTATAGGGGTAACATCCACAGTCTGGGACATATACCCTGAGCATTCTACATGTGGTCTGGCATATTTATAGCCTACCCAATGTGGATATACACTCAGAGTATTAAACCACAAACATACTAGAAACATTAAAAGTAAAACATATTTCATAAGGAATTTATAGACTATTTTCACATCGCCAAGGGGCCAGTTGCTCAATCAGCTTATTTATTTATAAACTAAAGTGTATACAGATGAACAAACAACAAATTACATCTACATATAGACAAACATAGACACTATAGGCAGCGTAAAGTTACAGCTTGCGCCAATTTCAGCGGCCCTCTACCTGAATATAGATAAGATACAACAAACATTAAAACTAACAACAATACGAGATTTCACAGGACAGACTACGACATAAATTACAAGACAAACATATAGATTTCTTCGTGCTCGAATCATCTACCGTACATTGAAAACGTTTTTAACAGCTAGTTGATAATATTCTTAAAGATTAGACCAAAACTGAGTTAGCCTGATGGTCATGCCCGGCAGTTCCATTGGCAGTATGTTTCAAAGTCTGGTAGATGTGTTCAAAAACGATCTTCTGTATGTGGTGCTCTTGCATCGGTTTGTCGAAAATATTAGATCTGACCAGGACTGGATCATCTGGTTTATCTTTTGCTACTATTTGTTGTTGATGGCAGTAAACTTTTGTCAATGCTTACAACAGAATTCATGCCAATAACATAAAGGAATAACGTCTACGAGTAACAGCCGCTGTTATATGTACTTTATAGCTTAGCTACCACTCTGGTACAATTGAGAGGTAATTTTCCAGAAACTTGTTGAAACAGATTGTTGGTTATACTGTAAGACTACTGGCTTATTAACTTTAAGTCTGGGATGGCTCAGCAATGTTTTTAACAAATGCGCATGCTCAGAGTGTTATATGTATGCAGTTATAAATTTGCAGGAAAATTAACCAATCAGAATTAAGAATACTGTATAACACATGTATGATGAGAATGATAGTTAAAATTTCCTTTTCTTTCACCTGGGGCTTTAACTTTGTAAAAAAAGTTAGAACACCCAGCCATTAATTTAGTAAATGAACAGCCCTTTAGACTAATTTTAGGCTAATAACCAGTGGGGTAGCCAACCTGATAATTTAGTCTCGCTACACAAATTTCAAATCATTATAATCATTCATTTTTCTTTAGAAATTGTTGTTTTCACAGTCAATGACTGTGGGGCTAAATCGTCGGGCTGGCTACGCTACTGCTAATAACAGATACATTAAAATCCTGAATGTTACCTGTTCCAATAGCATGTTCCACAGTTAATGTTAAACCATCTCTACTCACATCACTCTACAAGGATTGAAAATTTTCTAGATTTATATTCACAGATTAAAATAAGCAGCCTAAAGGGACTATACTGATGCAAGTGGCTAATTTCCAATCATATTGTAAATTTTTGTTTTAATCTTTACTGAAACTTTAAGGGTTTTTTTAATCTTCATTAAAAACTTTAGATTGTACCTTGCACTATGATTGGTAACAGTGTTTTCAAAAATGTTTTCCAGTAGGACTGTCAAAAGTAGGGGTTGAGACTGATTTAAATACATATTCATTTCAAAGTGTATAAAAAAAGTAGACATTGGAAATCGTAAAGTTGCAGCCGCATGTGACCGGCAACACCGTATTTTGAAAACCCTGAGTGATTACACATTTTACATCAGTGATGATTGCAGATTTTTGCAAAGTGAATACAGATTTTTGTACCATGTCTATGGATTTTTGTACCAAGACTACAGATTCTTTCAGATTTTAAGGGTTGATTAAATTGCAAAACTAGTGAAAGAACCTACTAGATGCCATCATTTTTTTGTCCAAAAATCATAAATGCACTATTGACATGCTTTACAGTATAGGTTAACACTGTAAATAACTAATGAAGTGCCAGGCTGCAAAGTATGGCTGCAGATTTATCATATTATTTTTCAAAATAGCTAAATCCTTTACAAGAATACCTGTTACAATGAATCTAGTCAAATTATGAATCTATCAGGAGCAGATTCAGCATTCTGAAAGTCAACCCATATGCAAAAAAAGAAGCAGAAAAATAACTCTGGTTTGTAAATGCCATATCGGATATCCGCCTGTGTAGATGAAGCGAGAGTTATTATAATTGTACTCTTTTCCAGTGGCATACCCCACTCAATAATTGGGAAGGGGGCACATATTTGTATATTCATTTTTACAAACCATCAAAACGATCGATTTCAAAAGAAGTAATGAATCTATGAATACAAGAATATGTTTAATGCACCCCATCCCATGCCAGAGTTATGGAGTTGGCACCATGGATCTTTTAGAAAGGGATATTGTGAAATGTGGATTACGGAACGAAATTTACTGCAAATTACATCGAAATAAAGAACAACTATCAACACGCACTTAATAATAAAGGACCAAGGGATTTTAGATACATTGATACAAAGATATCCAGTGACAATAAGGGTTATTTTTTATTGATTCGCCACTTCACTTCCTAAAGTCCACTATACAGCATCAATAAAAAAGAAAATATGTTTCTTATTTATCACTGACCGTTTTACAGAGGACGAGGTAGCCAATCAGGATGATACAACACAGCAGATTTTCCACAACGCTCATCTGCCTGCCTTCCATATTGAAATAACCAATGAGGTACTTCATCTTGTCGTAATATAAGAGAATTAGTATGAAAGGCGGAGCAGCGGAAACGCGGAAGCGGGATATTGTTCTTCTTTCGTTCTGTATGGATTTTGGCCCGCATTTTATTTATGAAACACTATTTATGAACGTACATGAATCTATAACGGAAACGACTTATAAAGACTTATCTACACGATATCAGGGATTGGTTGCATGCAATTCTTAGCATGTGATCGAACAATACTGCATATGTTACAGACACGGCAATAACTCCGACAAAATCAGTTCGTGATTTCCTAAAGTTTGAACAATTTCTTTGATCATTTCCTCAAAATTTTAAAAAGTCCATTATAAGATTTTCAACATTTGTGATCATTTTGATTGGTCAATAAACAGGAAGTTATGAAACTTTTAACAAACTATTTGAGGAATATATCAGAGGAATTACTCAAACTGGAAGAGTGAAATGAATTGCTCAAATAAGAGTATCTTCGATGAAGGCTGTTGGAAGTCCATACATATTAGAAATTTAGAAATTTCGAAAGAAATAAAAATCTCTATTATCGAATTAAATCTGACGTCAAATCCGATGGATCCGAGCATGGGTCACATGGCACAAATGTAATGCATTATTATATAGACGTGACTGCTATCGGATATTAATACTAGTAGAGAAACTAAGATGGCGGCTGAAAGTTATTTGATCGCAAAAAATCTTGTTTTGAGTTTTTGCTAGCCTTTCTTGGCCGTAAATACAACACATAAACCTAGATAAAGTTTTGAAGGTTAGCACTTGATTTTTTATGCATTAATACTGAATAAGTCTCAAGAAAGCTGGAAAGGATTATAATTGTTTTGAATTGTTATGATGACAAAAATTGTGCGTAATTTTGAGATCAACAAGCCCTTGTATCACCCAAAGCATTTATATTTTTTAAGAATTTGAAGCTTTTGGCAAAATTTGTTACTGCGCCAGTTAACAAGCAAACTCACTCGATAAACACAAGTACAGTCAATAATGTAATATATTGTAATCCCTGAACAATAACAATCAACAATATTATACGCGCGAAAATAAGCGGAAGTAATTCGTGCGGAAGTCGCGATTGCGAAAGTCACGCGTTCTACTAATATAAATAAAACGACACCATGTGTGGTGCTGACATTCTTTTCTAATTACGATATGTTTAATTACGACGAGTGTATACTCTCAAGTTGTTTAATTTCTAAACTGACAATATTTTAATAATTTGAAATATAGCTGCACTGGGAAGTGTTTTTGGTAGCTGTTATCTATATAATAAGACAGTTATTCTACTCACTTCACGCTACGCACCTCATCGGCTATCAGCTCATATACGACTTGAGTTCGTACAATAACTGTAAAATATGTTGCATTAAAGCTGCAATATCAACATGTAAACTCTGACATAGATAGATAGATAGATAGTAGTCTTTATTAGAAAGCTTTACTCAAAACACCCGTTTGAGTTTACAGAGTTTATAGAAATAATACAATATAAGATTTAAAATTTACTGCTATTTACATGGTGTTGAATAATCTGAAACTAAGATAATATACAAATAAGTCTATATTAGAAGACATGTCATACAAATTTATAAAGACATCTATTTATGAAAGTGCGTTTATAACGTTCAGTTCTTATTAGTGGAAGCTCAAATTCATGTCCCCTCTGTCTTAGCGGTCTATTTAGTTTATTCGGCAATAATTCTTGTAATGCATTATCTTTATCATTTATAATTTTATTCCATAATTTCCTGTCTCTATCTGAGATAACTTCGCCGAAATTAAACTTATCTGCTATATAACCATTTCGATAAACACGGCTAATAAATTTATCAATTTGGTTAATATACTTGTCATAAGTACCTCCCCAACGCTCAACTCCGTAAATAAATAATGGCATTATTAAACTGTTGAATAAAAGGTATAACTGGTTGATCGACATACCGTAATACTTGCACACTCGTAGTATATACAGTCTTCCAGCAGCTCGACTAATCATTTCATCAAAATGTAAATCCCATTTATCAGGTGCCTTCTCTAGGGTTACTCCTAATATCTTCAACCACGTTTTGCGATGAATATTTGGAATAGCAGCCGGTAAGGGTGTTGAAATTTTACTTCGTATGACCATTTCATATGTTTTTTTCATGTTAAGCTAAATTCTATTTCTTTCGGACCATTCTCCACTATTACTAACTTCAGTCATAGATGTGTCGTCATCATCATCAAAAACAGGAACTTCTAATGTCAAATCATCAGCAAATTTCACCAGTTCATTTTGAGTACTGACTGTTTTGATGTCATTGATCATTACTGAAAATAGGAGTGGTCCCAGCACGGTTCCCTGAGGAACACCTCTATTAATGCTCACATACTCTGTTCTGATTCCGTCGACCTTTACTCTCTGGTAACGACATTCCAGGAAGTTAACAATCCAATTAATGATATATGGATTAATCGGGAGGTTTTTCAGCTTATTACATAGGATGTCATGCGGAACGCTGTCAAATGCTTTCTTAAAGTCGAATGAAAAAACTCTCACGTATCTGGCTCCATTTTCCAACCATTTCAATGACAGATGTTGACACTTAATCAACGCCATTATAGTATTATGACACTCTTTATAGGCGAATTGGTCTGAATCAATGATATCTCTAATAGAGTGAGCAATTTCAGTTTTATATATACATTTCTCAAATATTCTCATGATTATATCAGTCAGAGAAATAGGTCTCAGCTGATTGCAATTTTCTAAAGTAGCTTCCTTAGGGACTGGTATAAGATCAGCCCTTTTCCAAATTTTAGAAACCTTGCCTTTTCTCAAAGAGGAATTAAATATTTTTGTGATGGTTGGTGCTAGCTCAAGACCAAACTCTTTCCAGAACCAATATGGTAAGTCATCAGGTCCTGCTGATGTACATTTTTGATTTTGAAGAAACTTGGAAACCAGATCTACAGTAAGCATAGGAACTCTAGTACCTTCTGGAATTTCTTTAAACTCTTGAGGTGTATAATATGGATCGGTACATACGTCATGAAAGAAACCATTTATCTCATTGGCGTCAATAAAAGATGTAGCTGGTATATAGTTTGTTGCCATTTCTTCCTGTAATTTTATTTATGTTAGACCACCAGTCTTTTGATCCTGATTTGCATTTTCGATATTCATTCTGAACGGCTTTAAGTTGGTTTCTTCGAATAAGCTTATTGATTTGGGTTTGTATCCGAGTACTAGCTTCACTATCTCTGGCCTTAATTGCTCGTTTCCTTTGCTTTAGCAAATGTTTTACCAAAGGAGATATAAATGGTGGATCTCTCGTTGACGTGCGAACTTTAATCATCAGGAAACTTTTCTCAAATTTTGGCCAGATGGTTGCATAAAATTTTTCAGCCATTTCATCTAAGGATTGCTCTTTGTCATGTATCTCATTCCAGTCAACGTCTTTTAGTTCTTTCCACATGTTTAATTTTCTGTGTTGTCTTACATCTCTAAAGTAAAAATCCTTTCTCTTCGCTTTTACAGTTTCTCGAGGATATGCTATAATCATTTTGTGATCTGATCTTACCAAACTTTTTGCAACTTTTATCTTCTTCCAAAAATGTGGAATATTTGTGATAAAAACGTCTAAGATGTTGTCCCCCCTGGTGGGTGTTTTAACCATTTGAAAAATGGACAGATGATTTAATAGCGTACGAATATTCAATTTGTTTAAATCTCCTGCAATTATTATTTTGGTATTAGGTGAAGTTGATAGTAACTGTTCGCATGAGTCGGTGAGGAATTCAACAAAGTCATCAGGATTGTAAGTGTGGTCAGGAGGATGGTATATAGTGGCAACATAAAAAATTGAATTTTCAGTCGTAATTTTTGCCCATAAACACTCAAAACTATTCATTAGATTAGGTAATGGTTCAATCTTCCAATCATTACGGCATACGATTGCCACGCCACCCCCACGGCGATTAGTTCGATCTTTTCTTAAAATAGAATACCCAGAAGGACATACTTGAGAGCTATACTTACGGTGTAGTTTAACCACGTTTCAGATATACAACAAATGTCAATATTGTTGCTTTTAATGTCTGCATACAAAGCCGAAAAAGCATCTGGTTTCACAATCGATCGCGCATTTAGTACTAGGCATTGTGGAATTTGCTGTGGTTTAGAAGGTTCTCGGCCCACAATTTTTACATATTTAAGATTACGATGACATGGATGAAGATTCCGGGATCTTTTGGGCCTCCGAGACGAAATTCGAACAGGAACTTCCATTATACATAGGTTGAGTGTGTTCCACTTTGGGTAAACTTTTGTTCGTTACATGTTCTGTCCCGAATTTCCTTTCGTTGCCATAACTTACAATGTATAAATCTGGGCCAAAAATGTGTGCTTAAAACTTGTGAGCTACAGTTTGAGGGTACAAGAATTTTTGCTGAAGCTGTTCCTTTTCGTTTACTTTGAAACATTGAAATTTTAATTGAAACGACATTTCTTTCTGTCATGTATGAATAAATCTGACATTCTTTTTCATTTTCATCTATTCCTGAGAGGAAGAAGCTTTTATTTCTTTTCCGTTTTCGTTCTACCCCAGTAAAGCCATCACTAGACAGACTATTAGATAATTCAGCGCCCTTAATTTGGTTATTCTCTGCTTGTATCTGCTTATTTTTCGACTGACAATGGGATTTAACTGCTTCGGCATATGTAATTTGATTTTGATTGATAATTTCCATAGATTGATTATTCAAGTGAGTTTCAGATGCGATTGATTTGTTTCCAATTTCTCCACAGTTGTTTGAGTTTAACTCATTTTCCTTTATTTCTGAAGCCCTGGGGTCATGCTCAGGGGACTTACACAATTCCGTCATAACAATACTGCTGTCTTCACTACTTTGATTTGCATTTCCGCTTTCTTTGCTTTGTGACTTCAAATATGGCGTATTAAAATCAGAGTTTTCTAATCGTGTTTGTAATTCGCATACAACCGTCGAAATGCGTGAGATAGACTCTGCCAACGATTGAATGACCCCATTATTCAATTTCTGATCAGCTTTTAAGCTCTCGATTGCTTCCGTACAAGCTTGTGACGACTTATTTGATTGATCAAACACTGATTGTGTGGATTTTGCTAAACTATTCACGCAAATTTGCTTACAAACTCTTGCTTCACTTCATCCGATCTTTCTCCCGTAAACGATAGCAGACATTTATTCTTTCGCCACGTTATAGACGAATCACCATAGGTAAAGACTTTGCGGTCGCTTCCCGGCTGCGACCATTCTCCATCGAGGTTAAGAATTTCATTAACAAACTGCTTTAAAGTTCTAGATCACCCGTCCAAGCAAAACTAATATTCTCCATTAACGTAGTCATATTATCGTAGTCAGAATCGTAGTTTCCCTAAGGAAACCGACAATCCAGGTCAAATAAAACCCCAGATACTAAAATATTCTCATATATATTGCTTTAACTTTTGTAATAATAGAGTAACAACAAGCGGAGCTCAAAAGCACACGTCTGACACGTACGAATTCATCCTAGTTTTGGACTTTGTGAAATCGTTCACTGGTTTTCTCGGTGGTACAGAATTTTTCCCGCGACGTCACATTTATCTTTTGTGCAAACCTAATTTGTTTCCCTAGGTTTCAGCTCGAAGCTTCAAGTCAAAGGGAAAGCTAGTTGCTTTGCGCGAAAATATTTGCTAGCCAAAACAGGCTTAAATGATTACTAATTAAACGTTGATTTTAGGTCACTTTTCAAAGCGTGGTCCAAGTTCCTTTTGATTTTTCCGAATTAATTACCAAACTTAGAATACATATACACAGTGGCGACGCCAGCGGTCATGCAGGTCACGCAGTGAATGACTAAGCATTTTACAAAAAATGTTTAACACAACAGTTTAGTCAAATTATTTTGAATAGAAATGCACTTTATCTTGGCACTTCTACGCTGAGGTGTTTTTTTTATCATTTTGCTTATCCAAAATATTCCAAATCAGTGGTCTAATTTTCTCGAATGTTATTAATTTTAGTTTGTTATCATGGCAACTTAGCGCTCCTGCAACTTTTCATAAGCAAGATCGAATGATCGATTGCGTAAACGCTGGCGAAAATTATTGCAGGTAATTTGCTGCCTGGTTTCCTCGTGCGTGGTTTGTCATGCATTTTCCAAATTTCATGACAAGTAATATAGTTTATAGAAGGCTTTTCTGTTTCTGATTTGCTTATGACGCACGCGCAATGCGGTTGTTTTTTACTCCTTGGTCATGCAATTTTCGATTTGCATGACTAAACAGGCATGTTAACCTGATCACAGCCTCTTTAGCTCGAACCTGTAAAGCCTGAATAAACATGGCTTCGATCATCGGAGGTCAGTTAGGCATGTTGAGTTCTTCCTCAATCGAAGAAAGTTCGGATATTATCTGTGAATTGGTAAAAAGCCCTATTCTGCTTGGGCTACTGCTCAACAGAATATTATTTTTGAGCAGACACCAAGATGAGAGTTAAAAAGCGCTGTTGACAAGGTCTGTAGGTCCCCCTATTACTAGAGCTCATTAGAAAATTAATTACAAGCAACTGTGCTTTCAAGCTGTAGACACAATTGTAGGGATGTTAAATGAAAGATTTCAAGATATCCAAAGCTTTGCCTTCCTTGATCTTGTCAGTCCCAAATTATTCAAAAATTATGGAGGAAAGATACTATCAGAAAAGATTAATCTATTTAAGGAAATGTATGGACCACTATTTGACATTCCAATGCTTGAAAGTCAACTGAAATTTATTTACATGGACAGTTATTTTTATAACGATACCAGCATGGAAGTTTTAAAGTATATTTAAAATTTTGAGTTTAATGTTCAGTCTAATTTGGCAGAGGTTGTCAAGCTGCTTAAGATGAATGGTGTGTTTTCTCTGATTAATCCTTCAGCAGAAAGGTCTTTTTCACGTGTAAGGAGAGTAAAGACCTATCTTAGAGCAATCATGATCCTAAACCGCCTGAGTTCCCTTTGCCGGATATCCATCCACAAAGATATCTTGAAGTCAAAGAAAGATGACAATATTTACCTTGCATGTCAAAGGACTGGATAAGTTTGTTGAAAAGCCCAAAAGATTGGCATTCCTTTTTAACTGAAGCCTGCATGGTCAGTTGGGGGATAACCCATGTGGCTTACATACTGTTACAATTTCTTTCACTTGTACTTAATATGAATTTTATATTCCATTTGGCTGCCAGGCATTTTTAACCCCTTATAGTTATAATTCCGGTGGCCAGTTCTCTTCCTCAATTAAAATTTAAAAAATGTTAATAAATATGTTAAAAAGAGAAATAAAGTTGTATTGTATTGTATTGTATTGTATTGCATTCTAGCTCTTATAAAAAAGACCCACTTAATTGTGCTACTAGTCGACTTGTAATATCCATTTTCCTTAATAATAGTTGGCAAGATATCCACCTAGATGTGGTGACCCCATTAGAAAAACATAGAAAAAGATATTCTCTTTCTTTGTAGTTGGGGAAAGACCCACTTAATTGTGGTGATTCGATTGTAATGTCCATTTCCCTTAAAAATAGTTGGCGAGGTATCCACCTAGATGTGGTGACCCCACTAGAAAAAATTAGAAAAAGATATTCTCTTCTCTTTGTAGTTGAGGAAAGATGCACTTAATTGTGCTGTCTCCATTGTAATGTCCAGTTTCCTTAATCATAGTTGGGGAAATATCCACCCAGATGTGGTGACCCCATTACAAAAAAAATAGAAAAAATATTCTCTTTTTAGTTGGGGAAAAACCCAATTAATTGTGGTGACTCCATTGTTACATTGTAACGTTCATTTTCGTTAATAGTCAATTAAAAGGAAATGTTTAATGGTTGGGAGATATTCACCTCGATGTGTTGACTGGTGACCCCACTGTATGGGAGAGCAGACAAAAACAGATAAGTAAATATATAGGCGTTGGCAAGCTTTGACTGTCCATTTCCGGCTCGTTGATTTATTCAAATTGTCCTAAACATGCTGATGAGCTCAGATATTGAGCGAAACAGTCAAAGTTCAAGGTTTTCCAAATGTTTTTATATAAGATGCGGTAAAATACCCCACTAAAATTTGGTTCTCAGGCCAAATTATTTCCCTTGAATTTGATGCTCAGATTCCCGCAAATGATGTTTCCGAGAGTCTAAAATTCAAAACTTTTCCGGGGAGGGGGGTAGACCCCCAGACCCCCCTAAGAGGCGTCCGTCTCGCGCCTTCGGCGCTCGGCCTCAAATGCATGACCGAACTCAGAATGCTGGCGTCGCCACTGCATATACAGCATGGAAACTTTCACAGCCAACTTCACCAGTTGGTGGATTATTAAGTATTGAAGTGCTGGACTAAAGTACTGAACTGAAGTAAAGAACTGGAGCATGATGCTAATATTTAGGCGTATCAGGCATGTTTTCGTCGTCGCATTTCCATTGAATTTACTTCATCAAATTTAATATAAAAAAGTCTTACTGGTTGCAAATTGAAAGCAAAATGCCGGGCCTAAAACTATATAATTCATGGCAAATTCACGTCAATTAAAATTTTATACTAAATTTTGTATGAAGTAAATGCGAAATTTATTGATGTAATTAGGGGTAATGAAAATTAAACAAACTTGCACGGGAAGCGCGCTTTGCCAAAAATTGACATAAAATCGTTTTCCGTGCACAATAGCGTGATCCATTTAATGCATTTAAGGTGTTCACATGTAGTGCCATATATAGACGATGGGCATAGACATTCAACTAAACTTGCTGAATAATTGTGCTAAATAAGATATCGGCTTGAGACCCCTCCCCCCCCGCCCCTTTCTCATATATACAGCAGTTGCGAAAATACGAGTATAGTATGTGATAAATATGATAGTATCGTTATTAATATTGACAACTAAGAAACTCATTTTCCTTTATTAAAAAGTTAATTAACTTGAGGTATATCTTGTCATATAAAACACTTTAACAATTACGCTGTTCACTTCACGCTTGTTCCAACGCTTGTACTTGTTCTTCAAATGGCCTTGAACGGACATAAACGGAAACATCTTTCCTCAAAACATTCGACGATGATAAATAAATTCCATGAAGGCTGAATGGCGAGTTTGAGTCGCGTATTCCCACTCCCACTGCAAAATCTTCTGTGGGGCAACCTAAAAATGAAAATATTTCGATGCATCAGCAAATAAAATAGAAAGGGAAGTTCTGTTATTTTTCATGTATTTTGTTCCATACAATGTGGGGTAACCCCGTTGATATTAATTTTAAATTTGGTGCATCGTAAATTAGTCTTCTTCGAAGCTATCAACTCCCTCTGGAACTTTCTTCAGTAGTGAACATTTGAGTCTCCACCTACCTATACGAACAGCAGATGTAATTGGTTCATCAAGGCAATGAAAGACAACAAAACTATAGAAATTGCAATTCTAAAAAACTAATCGGAAACACTGGTTACTACTGTCTCAGAATGCTAATCACAAAACGTGTTCATTTTAGGTAGGTCTTCACTCAACTTTTTTGCAATCGTGTCTTTCTTGAAGAGGGGATAAATAGGTTACTGAAAAACGCTTTAAAAGTGGTTTGCTCAGAAAAATGACTCACCAAACACAACATTTGAATTGATTGGCTCGAAATATGGAGCACAAGCGATCGGAGTTTAGAAAAATTTGATGCACGTAGAAACGAACGCGATATTAAAGCTGTCATTACTACACAACGACCATCTTTGGGATGTCACTTACGAATTTTGTACTGTAATTTATGGAAACATTTTGGTGATCATGCGATGAAATCGAAGTTGGTTAACAAAATTGTGAAAAATCTATTTTGGGAGCGTTCGTGTTTGTCTTATAGCGCGCATTAATTTTCTAAACCTTTGATAGCTTGCAGAGCATGCCCAAATTTACGTCTGCAAACCTTTTTCTTGCTCCAAGAAAGATAGATTTCTGTATAATTTAATTGTTATGTGTACTACTTATGGATTTTAACCGAAACGTTTTGTTACTTCAGAAGTATATTACAACTACCAACTTTCCCATGCACATTGTAGAAAATTCTCCGTTCTATAATCACTATCATTGCGTGATATGAATCCATTGAATGCCTGAGGCAACGAATATAATACCAATTGCTGCCAGATAAAGGAAATGCACATAGCTACAATCGCGTTCTTTTTTACTATTTTTTATTGAGCTTCACATCAGGGTCAACACAACAGCATGTGTCAATTACTGTTGGTCTGTACCATAGATATCTCATGTACACTAGATTGCGCATCTGTACATCAAAAGTGAAGCCAAAAATCTCAGCGGTATCCCCTCATAACAATAGGAGGCGGCCATATTGGTCATTCCCACTCATCAAAAAATGCTACAGAAAACACTATATTATATACTTTTCTGCATTTGTCCATTAAATACTTTTTACCTGTATAAAAGAGGACTTATTGTCAACTTTGTCCATTTCCGCAATACAAAAAACACAAATTATCATGCTCCGTGTCAACTCTGTGGGAACGACCAGCGCCTACGACCTGGCTTCAATTTTTGCCTGTCCACGGTGTGAGATGCGCCATCATATATGAGATCGATATCTATGGTCTGCGCTTTCCATAGATATGTCGGCCTAACTACAGTAATTAGGAGGAAAACCCGTGTGCCCGGATGAAAACTCTGGGAGCATAAGAAAAAATCAACTACAGAAACTCAACCTCACATAAAATATATACATCACACTTGGTTTCAGTGGTAACGACAATGTATAGAAGCTAGGCTCAAACGTTTGCACATGGTAAGGACCAGTACAGAAATACATTAAGACGGACATAAAGTCTGTTTTTGATACCAGGGCGTTCTAGCTGCTCCGACTGACTCAAATAACTAATGTGTTTTCAACTGTGATAATAAAGCATTGCGATGATAAAGCCTCAACGAAGTAGCCGAGGAATGATTGCAAATTAGCACATTGATGCTTTGTGCACCTGAAGGAGCGAAGCTATCCCCTGAGGCGTGTTGTCCATTCCTAAAGAATCAGTTTACATCGTTTGTCATCGATTGTCTGTATGTTTGTCTGTATAATAACTTACCATCACCAGGTATAGAGGACATGTTTCATTTCCATCATTTCCAACATTAAATCCAACTTCATAACAACTTCCAGAACATAACTCCCGTCCATCCTATGTTCGTGAGTTGAGCCATTCCTCAGCAGTCATGCTTACCAATCTCTTCTCAAAAAAAACTGCTTAAGGATGGCGCGGACACTGGGATCGAATGCTAAACAACGTTGACTCCAGGCAGACTTCGCTCACATTCGCACTCCAACATAGTGAATTCAACGAACCATCTCCTCCTTTTGCTGTCCAGTTTCCTGATTCATAAGACCATGCTAAAATAAAATAACACGTGAAGTTTATTATTCATTCGTGCTGAATGCTCAGTAAGTTCATTTGAATTTTACCATATTTAACAACAGCAAAGTTTGCAGCATTGGGCTATATAACAGTATTATTATTATTATTATTACTATTATTATTATAGAATACTTACTCAGGATAAGAATACTATTAATGCATGCCCTATTTTCATAAATCTACATGAAGTGAGTAATATAAAATACAATAAGAATACAATAAATTTATATACGTTAAAAATATAAAAATCAAAAATCTAATAGTAGCTACATCGGAATGATCTGCAAAAGGCCAGATCTTCTACGAATCATGCAGTGCACATACGTGATACATCAAAATCGTAATGGTTTGCCTCTCTCAAGAAAAATTCAGTAATTATCAGCGAAGCTATCGTCCAGGACTTACTACCGTTGAAATAAAGAAGTTGTTATTAAATGCAAAATTACTAGGTATAAAGTTTGACAATCAAATAAACCTGTCTATTAGGGGCAAACATCAAGAGTAATGTGCTGTACATTAATCTCGGGGAGAGTATTGGGAGAGTAATCTCAGGGAGAGTATTGGGAGGTAATTGGGAGAGTAATATCGTATGATATATTGTTTTTTTTTATTTTCACTATAACAAAATTACACACGTCAACGGCTAAACGTATGAAAAGTTTTATTCATCTGATGTCAGGAGCGTTGTCAGAAGGAGCCCTCCCCCCCCCAGAAAATACGATATGACGTCAAAGACGACGCAAGAACGACGTAGAAATAGCGTGGGCACATCATGCATAGATGGGTTATCAAGTCATTGTAACTGCATATACCGATATAGTATTGTCGTATGTGTAACTGTACGTAAGTGAAACTGTAACTGTGTAGCCAATAGGCCCATTCCCTTATGCGGTAGGCGCGCAATGCATGCCGGAAGTTTGGTATCGAAATTACTTCCAAGGAAAATAGCTGTTGTCAGGTTGGCGGTTTTGCTTGGAAGAATAAACGATTATTTTTTGCTCAATCCTTGTTGCGATCGTAAATGTTTTCACCGCAGCATGTAGAAAGATGCCATAGCTCCCTCCACTTCAAAGGAAAGTACCTTTATTGCCACAGTTAAGGAGAAAAACGTCTCGAACATGGCAGCATGAGTGAATACGTTTCGAATACAAACAACAATTAAAGATCGACCCACTCGACGTTTGCAGGTATTATATTATTTTAAGGCACCACTATAAAACGATTTTACTCTAGGAGTATTTTTCTGTTGTCTGCCAAGGCCGATCTGGCGGTTTTGGCGAATGTAAACGCATGTCACGGCATCATTCCCATGCTGAACTTGAACCAAAATACGACTTTTCAAACGCGATGACCGTATTTCTTTGTAGCCTTAACCTGACGAGGCTTGTTGTGGTTTGGCGCGAAAATATAAACTGAATTTTAATTGTTTGCCAAAAATAGATTTAAAATTGCATTTTTGCTGGTTTTGTGTGACTTTGAAGCGGCGTTTTGCAAAGTTTTTTCTTGGAGTACCTAGGTTCTTCTAACATTGTAGAAGTAAAAGTATTTTTTAACAATTACAGTTAGCTACTAGTTTTTTAAAATGTTTTTAGGATTTAAATCTGGTATTAATTTAATATTTTAACTATAAGTAGTCTTGTTAAGATTTTAGTTAGTTGATATTAACAAATAATTTTAGGTTAGGTAATTTTTAAATTGATAGTATAAATTTTAAGAAATTTAAAGTTAACATAGGATTTATAACAGTTGTTAAATAAAATGGATGATGAACTACTTCCAATGAAACAAGCAATGAACTGCATGCCAGTGAAGGTAATAGTAAGTCCACGAGTTATCGAGGAGGAAGAAATTGTTGTGTGCCACATTGTGGGGATAATAGTCGCAGAAAGCATTTGCTGTCATTTCACCAAATACCTAAAGATGGAATATTGAAAAAAAAGTGGACAAAGATACTAAAGGCCAAGAAACTATCTAATCCTAGTCAAAACCATGTGGTATGTTCAGCATATTTTTCTGGTGGAAATAAAACTTATGATAACAATATTCCCTCAGTATTTGATACAAGCAAAGGTCAAAAAGAAAGACGGCAACTTATAAGAAATGTTGAGACTGATAAGGAAACCAACACCAGTATGGCAGAACCAGTTAATGTTGAAGAGAGTGAGACACCATCCAGGGAAATTACAACAACCAAGACAAGTAGTTTATTACAAGAATTGGAAGAGACAAAAGAAAGGTACATACAACTCGAAGCAAAGTATGATAATGATATGAAGGAGATGAAGCAGTGCTTGTTCAAGCTAGAGTGGTTTTTAAGTAGTGATACTGACTTCAGATTTTACACTGGATTTCCAGGTTATACCACCTTTAAAGCTTTCTTTAATTATCTGTCACCTGAATGTTGTCACCTCAACTATCATGGGCTAAATCTTGACCAAGAAATCCAGAACGTAACCTGGACAGTACCATAAATAGCTCCTCTTCAGGTGATAAAGATCTTGCTTTGCCATGTTTTCTTGGACATCAGATACAATTTGAGCTGTTGCTGACCATGATAGTTGAGGTGACAACATTCAGGTGACAGATAATTAAAGAAAGCTTTAAAGGTGGTATAATCTGGAAATCCAGTGTAAAATCTGAAGTCAGTATCACTACTTAAAAACTGCTCTAGCCTGAACAAGCACAGGCTCATCTCCTTCATATCATTATCATACTTTGCTTCGAGTTGTATGTACCTTTCTTTTGTCTCTTCCAATTCTTGTAATAAACTACTTGTCTTGGTTGTTGTAATTTCCCTGGATGGTGTCTCACTCACTTCAACATTAACTGGTTCTGCCATACTGGTGTTGGTTTCCTTATCAGTCTCTACATTTCTTTTAAGAAGCCGTCTTTCTTTTTGACCTTTGCTTGTATCAAATACTGAGGGAATATTGTTATCATAAGTTTTCTTTCCTCCAGAAAAATGTGCTGGACATACCACATGGTTTTGACTAGGATTAGATAGTCCCTTGGCCTTTAGTATCTTTGTCCACTTTTTTTTCAACATTCCATCTTTAGGTATTCGGTGAAATGACAGCAAATGGTTTCTGCGACTATTATTCCCACAATGTGGCACACAACAATTTCTTCCTCCTCGATAACTCGTGGACTTACTATTACCTTCACTGGCATGCAGTTCATTGCTTGTTTCTTTGGAAGTACCAGGTTCATCATCCATTTTATTTAACAACTGTTATAAATCCTATGTTAACTTTAAATTTGTTAAAATTTATACTATCAATTTAAAAATTACCTGACCTAAAATTATTTGTTAATATCAACTAACTAAAATCTTAACAAGACTACTTATAGTTAAAATATTAAATTAATACCAGATTTAAATGCTAAAACCATTTTAAAAAAAAACTAGTAGCTAACTATAATTGTTAAAAAATACTTTTTATTTCTACAATGTTAGAAGAACCTAGGTACTCCAAGAAAAAACTTTGCAAAACGCCGCTTCAAAGCCACACAAAACCAGCAAAAATACAATTTTAAATCTATTTTTGGCAAACAATTAAAATTCAGTTTATATTTTCGCGCCAAACCACAACAAGCCTCGTCAGGTTAAGGCTACAAAGAAATACGGCCATCGCGTTTGAAAAGTCGTATTTTGGTTCAAGTTCAGCATGGGAATGATGCCGTGACATACGTTTACATTCGCCAAAACCGCCAGATCGGCCTCGGCAGACAACAGAAAAATACTCCTAGAGTAAAATCGTTTTATAGTGGTGCCTTAAAATATTATAATAACTGCAAACGTCGAGTGGATCGATCCTTAATTGTTGTTTGTATTCGAAACGTGTTCACTCATGCTGCCATGTTCGAGACGTTTTTCTCCTTAACTGTGGCAATAAACGTACTTTCCTTTGTAGTGGAGGGAGCTATGGCATCTTTCTACATGCTGCGGTGAAAACATCTACGATCGCAACGAGGATTGAGCAAAAAATAATCGTTTATTTTTCCAAGCAAAACCGCCAACCTGATAACAGCCATTTTCCTTGGAAGTAATTTCGATACCAAACTTCCGGCATGCATTGCGCGCCTACCGCATAAGGGAATGGGCCTATTACCAAACGCATAAACTAAGAATGTAACATTAAGATGATGTTATGAGCTTACGGATTGAGAAATTGGTCGAAAGCTGAACTTGAGCGATATTTCCAATTTCCAGCGGGGCGAAGCATTTATATGAAGTCACGAAAAATAAATACCATTCGAATTGAATAATAACAATGCTTGTAAGGTAAGTTATCAACAACTTTTTGTAACCAATTCATATTTCATATTTCATCGTCTAGATAAGTCACTACTGTTTAGGACAGCATAATAAGTCAAATTATGTATGAATATGATATGAGTATCGTGTAAAAATCCCATTCAACACGAGAAGTATAACTATAAAATCTGATATTTTCACGCATCCCTGTATTTTCTGTTCATCATATAAACTACACTTTTCCTAGCAATATAAGATATTTGAAAGCTATGATTGATAATTAGTTGAGTGATTATCATGCTGTGCTGATTTAATAAATTTTCTGTGTCTTTGCTTGTTTGAAATACTATTCGAGTGCTTTTTTAATGCATGACATGTGTATGTATGTATGTATGTAAAACTTTATTTAACCACGCTAGCCTCGGTCAACTATATAGCTGGTTTCCACGAGGGACGTCACACTAATACAAAATGTTGTATAAAATGAGCCTAATACTATTTACAAATGATGATACTATTTACAGAAAATAAACCGAGATATATACAGATAATGAATAATATGCAAAAAGGCACAAGAGAAAGGAAAGCATTAAAAACTGAAACCTAAATCCAGCGACAGAACATGAATCATATTTGCTGTATTTGCATTTTAAATGAATTAACGGATTCAGCTAGTTTAAGCTCTTGTGGAAGATTATTCCACAAAGTAGCACCACTGTACCCGAAAGTTCTCTTTAGAAACTCAGTTTTAGGTTTTGCTAGCATTAAATCTGTTTCGCTATTTCGAAGATCAAGTGTATTCCGATGGGTTTCATATTTTCTTCGGAATAGATCTTTTAGATTTGGGGCAGTGTGGTCATTGAGTATTTTGTACATTAGTATCAATTTATTTCGCGATCGTCTTGCATCAAGTGTCTCCCACCCAAGGGTGTCGAGCACATCAGCAGATCTAACATCGTAGCTGGCTCCAGTGATAATCCTAGCTGCACGATTTTGAAATTTTTGTAATTTATCTTGGAGTACTTTGCCGCAATTATCCCACAAAGGCAAACAAAATCAAAATACGGCTGTACCAATGTTTTATAAATAGTTTGTAGATGACAGGTGGGACAAAGGGCTTTATACGCCTCACCGCCCCAATTCCTGCACTGACCTTGCCACATATTTTTTAATGTGTTTCTCCCAACTCAATTTTTCGTCCAAATCTACCCCTAAACATGTAAAAGTATCAGCTCGAGGAATTAGAGCATTATTTAATAGAATACAGTTGTCTTTAACTTTTTTATTTAAGTTACGTGATGACCCAACGAACATAACCTTTGATTTTGTCGGATGATGTTTAAGCTTATTTTTAGAAAGCCACTTCCGGATGTTGTTTAAATCATAATTTAAATTTTCAATCAAAGTATCAAAATTGTCCGAAGAAGACGAGATTTCTGTATCATCTGCATAAAGATATGGAGTTATTTTTTCTAGGCAATCGGTCATATCATTTATGTATAATAAAAACAATAATGGCCAAGTATAGAGCCTTGTGGAATTCCACACACTATTTCTTTGGATGATGATGTTTGACCATTAACAGAGCACACTTGTTTCTTATTTGTTAAATATGACTCGAACCATTTGAGTTCAGTACTATGGATCCCAAATTGATCTTTGAGCTTCATCAATAGAATTTCGTGATTAATCGAATCAAAAGCTTTACATATGTCGAGAAAAACAACTCCATTTAGCTTGCCGTTATCCATATCAGTCAACCATTTATCGCACATTTGAATGTGATGACATTGGCAAAGCGACCAAAGCTACTTCAATAATTTTGTAGGAACAGTTGGTGTTAGTATAGATAAGACTTAGAGTTTGCCACGAGCTTCGAGAACAAGCAGTTTTTGATTTATGCACATTACACAGAATAAATTTTGTGACTGACCTCATTTGGAAATACTCGAATGTAAGTCCACCCTAGTCTGGCACAAGCTGGGATATGATCCAACTGGCGACATATATTTTGACTGGGCTTGTACCCTGATGGGTTCCTTGCCTTGATGAAATATGTAGAGGGAGAATCTTGGCTGCTACAATGCAACAAACGCAAGCGAATATTATTTTTTAAAACGATACAAAAATAGGAACTTTGTCGTAATAGACCAAATGTTAAATGATTAACTTTATAAAAAAGTGAGCGTGTAATTTGTTCAGCTGTAGCTAATTTATCTGTAGATTCTATTCACCAGCATTCAAATCTTAATCAAGCATTGCATTGACGCCGCACGTAACGATGCTAATTTGAAAAATTACGTGGCTATAGCTCCACAATGTAGCTTGCTATGCTATATTTCCGTTGTATTTATTTGTCACTATTCATTTCTTTAGAATTCTAATCAACTTCGAAATTGATTGTTTTCACAGTCAATGAACACAGAAAAATTGCTTGGCGGATTTTTTGCAACGCACTTATGTGTATTTCAATTGTATAAAATAAATTATTAGATGTTTTGGTGAAAAACTTAATAAGGAAAAATAAAATAAAAATCAAAGAAAAATTTCAAACATACATCGATCACAGTTTTGGCAAATGTCACATTTAACACCACTGTCTCAGGAAAAAACAACCAGCGTTCAGGCGTTTATACAAAAATTTCCCGTGCTTTTCTGAAATGCGCCGAAAAGTTGCGCAAAAAAATTTAAAACGAAATATTCTCCCACAATTTGTCCATTGCGTTGGGAAGATCAGTTAGAATCACAGAATAACTTCCTGGACAGAATACTTGTAATTATCTTACTTGTTGAGATATTCAATCTTGTTTGATATGAAAATAACCACAACTATACAGATGTCATTTTTAAGTACAGTTACATTGCGAACTTAAGATATCTTTCCATTGCAATCAAGAAAATACTTGAGAAAATTTTGTTTCATGGCCACTTTAACTTAAGAACTAGCATACACACATGCAAGTGTGTAACGTAATGCAGTATGGACTATAACGTCGTCAGTGGTTGTGTTAGTTGCATATCCAATAAAGCTATAATATCTCGACAAGGAAAGGAGCTACAAAACTTCTACCAAAGAAGTTACAATGTCATTTTAACTATCCGAATTTGCAATGCAGTAAGGGGTTCTTTTGTTATGGGGGCGTCGGGGGGAGACACCCCTCTACAAAAATGCGTTGTCGGCAAATAAATTATCTGTCGGCAAAACTGTTGTCTGTTGGACGATTTTTATTTAATGTATCAAATTTGCACACTGCTCGACATTGATATTATTTATATTTGAAGGATACGAAATGCAAATAGTATAAAAATATTTATTTATTTTAGTTTTTATAACAATAACTACATAACGTACTGTCGGTCATGCTACTGGCAGCTGACCTATTGAAGGCAGGCTCGCGTTTTAATACTTATTTTGATTTCGTAATTATTTAAATTGTGCTAAATTTGCATTGGTATCGCCTTTAAATGAATTCGGCACGCTGCACGAGGAATGACGGAAAATGAGTAACATCGGTCGTGGGATAAAACGACGAAGAATAAAACTTAAGTGACTTGTGTGTAGTAGAGTGTTTGATAAGGTAAAACATAACAACATCATCCAGAATACCTAGCTAAAACAGAATAAACTTTTCCCGTATGATACACTTGGAGCACCAAAAAACCCATTTGAAGCGGCAAAAAGAAGGCAAGATCGATTTGAAACCAATATAGAGGTAATTATAAGTACTTTAATAATAATAATAATGCAGTAGTTCCCAGTTAGGTTAATACAAATCGTTGATATAAGTTAATGTAGGTATTATAGGTATACGTAATGTTTAAAGTAGTAAAACTTATTTATAATTCCTTTTGAATGTTTCAACTTTTCTATTGTTTGAAGTGTTTTTGCTCACAAAAAAACAATCATTTTTTTATTTTGGCAGCCTGTTTATGCCCCTGTCGATGCTATTTTCGATAAAAATCATGAACTCGCAGCGGTACGAGAATGTAATTCCAATACTGATCAGTCGGAGCTGTCTGAGGAAAATGACAATACTTACAAGGGAATTCAAAACTCACATGAGGTAACATACTGTCTTTATAACCTTTATAGTTATAACTGATTAAGTACCAATCTTGTTGCACTCTTAAATTTATCTTTGAGGTCTTTAATTCAATGTTCTTTTGGAAAAGAAGAAGAGATGGAAGAGGATACAATAATAGACCCATCTCATATTGACGTAGAATCTGTTCCAAATAAGGACGTGAGTAAGGTAGGTTAAAATACTTTTATACAAGTATTTGAAAATTGAAGTGTTAACTTAGTGAATTAATTCCAAATTTATTAAGGATGCGACATTAGAAGACCTTGCAAATAGTGATTCTTAGCTTACTTGCGCTGGTGCGCTTGAGCATCTGGTCAAGGATTTAGAAAAAGCGTTGGCCTTGTCATTGCAAGCGAAGACGTCAAGTGAAATCAATTCAAAAGAATTTCTGACGCACGCTGTTGAAATCTCCGCAATGATCAAGGAACACGCTGCTGTCCTTCAACTATCATCTCAGCTCTATCACGGTATGCAGAGGTGATTGGTGATATGCAGGAAAACCAAGAAACAAAGTTTTCTCTTGCCAGATTGGGATCCAGGTCTAAGAAGTTCAAAACTGAGTAATAATCGGAAGAAATACCTCATAAAAAAGCTCCACATCAACCAACTCTTGCTAAGTTTCCGCTAAAGGACAGCATACCAGTTTCTGAACAGCGGCAATTCACCACCAGTTGGTATAAAGAATTCCCGCACCTTGAATATGGCATATGAAAAGACGCTGCTTACTGCTTTATGTGCCCTTTATTTGGGAAAAGTGGACAGGATCCTGCTTGGGCTGAAACCGGAGTTTCAACGTGGAAAAAAATCAAGAGTAGGGGTGTGAATAAAAAGAGCAAACTCGCACTACATTTCAGTTCAGAAAGTCACGAAGCTGCTGTAAATGCGTATGTGAGTTTTTGCAACCCTGCCGGTTGTGAAAATCTTGCTGGACATCGTCAATACGTTATCTCGTCAAGATATTGCGTTTCGCGGAAATGAAAGCGATAAAAATGTGAACAATCGCCAAATAGTTGCCTTGGTTGCAAGGCATTGCCCTTTGTTGGAGCAATGGATAAACTGCAGACAATCGCGTCCGTATCATGTGACGTATATGGCACTAGTCTCAGAATGAAATGATCGACCTGCTTGCAGATGACTTCAGACAAAGAATTGTGAATGAAATTAAAGAAGCAAGCATGTTTGGTGTTTCAGCAGACACCACACCTGATATGTCTAAACGAGACCAGATGGCAGTTGTTCGTAGATATGTGAACGCAGATGGTGATCCTAAGGAAAGATTGCTCTCTATTAAGAGTACTGTATCCAAGAAAGGCGATGACACTGCTGATGAGATTATCACGACCCTAAACAGTCACACATTGGACACGGATGAGCTATGCTTCCAGTCATACGATTACTAATTCAATGTCTGGACGGTATAATGGTTCTCAAATACCCAAGCAGAGCTGCCAATCTTTCAACTTTATCGGAGAGAATTCAAAAAGGTGTTGGATACGCAAGTTGTTCAATTTGGAGACAACCTTACCCAGTGTCTTCGAGCAGTTAAAACTTTGGCAGCTGTTTTGCAACCACCACTAAAATTTACACTTGTTATTTAAATGCTTGAATTATATGGAATCAAAGATAGTACATTGCAGTGGTTTATATCCTACTTGAGCAACCGCACTCAAGCATGTAAAATAGGCACCACTCAATCATCTAAAAAATATATTCATACAGGAGTACTACAGGGATCAAATCTGGGTCCATTATTATTCTTAATTTATATAAGCAATCTGCCAAATTGTTTGGGCAATTTAATATACCTGCACTCCATGCAGTTGATACTAACATCACCGTAACTTGTTCTTGCATGAAAGATATAGAGAAGAAAGTGAAAAAATAATTAGACTCATTACACAATAGGTTGCTAGCAAATAAACTTTCACTGAACATCAGTAAAACCGAGTATATGATCATTGGGTCCCGACAAAGAATATCAAAAATGCTTTTTGATCCTCAAGTTGCGATTCAGATAAAATTAAGCAAGTATATAACCACTAGCAGAACACTAGGTACAATCGTTGATGAGAATATTAAGTACATGGAAAACTCATGTCAACAATATTTGCAGTACTGTTTCAATAAGACTAGGTATACTAAGGAAAGCGAAAATTGTTATCAGCACTTAATGCCTAAAGAGTCTTTACGATAGCTTAGTATTACCACATTTTGATCACTGTCCTTTAGTTTGGGATAATTGCTCAGACAGTTTAAAATATCGCTTACGCGACCGTTACGACGCGTCTGCTACGATTACTAGAAATAAGCTTGGTTGGGAGGACCTACAAACTCGAAGAAACAAGTAAATGTTATCGCTTTTCGATAGAATAATCGATGGAGGGTCGAATCCCCAGCTATCTTAACTTTTTTCTTTGCTGAATCGAGACTCCTACTATTTAAGAAGTAATAACTGTGCTTTGTCTTTACCTAAACCTAATACTAATTTGATGAAAAGCAGCTTCAATTATCGGGGGGCTATTGTCTGAAATTCACAGCCTTTACAAATAAGACAGAGAATTGCGTAAACTAATTATATAGTAGTTTAAAATAGAAGTTATAGTGTGAGATATAGTTTGTAATTGATTGTAATATTCTGTGTATTATCGAAGTAAGATGTAATAGTTAATGATGTAACATAGTATTGTTGTATTTAGTTCATTATTGTTAATATTTTCGCACGGCCCTTAATAATAATAACAATTTGTTAGATTGAATAGGCTACCGTGTATAAACTTACGGTTTTTAAATAGAAAAAACACATCACAACTCGACCACCTGTGCCACAACCAGAAAGCCCACAAAGCGGAAACGATTGGCTCACTAAAATGAAGTACTACCAGAGCATACCACATAGTCGCGGGCTCAAAATATAATTTTTTTTTCGACGAAAAGTTAAAAAGAAAACACTTAGAAAAGAGCATAAAAAGAATGACTTTATGACTACTTTATTATGAAAAATTTATAGATATACTGGAAAAATTAAGACTGCAAGTATTATTTATTATGTATTAGTGTTGTTTAACTGTTGTTAAAGTCAGGTTCACAGAGTAAAAAATACTAGATCAAAACACAGGTTTATAGGCCTATAATCTATCTGCCGGCAGAACAATCAACAGATTTCCTACAAATTTAAGTCGTATATTTAACAGTTATTCTACGAACTCGATACGAGCTGATAGCCGGCGAGGTGCGTAGCACCAAAAGATATTCCCAGTGCAGTTATATTTTTCTAAAATACAGTCAGTTTAGCAATGTAAACAACTTGAGCTTATACCGTATAAAACACTACTTATCGTTATTCAAAAAGAATGTTTTGACAAATTTTGCGAAAATCTTCAAATTCTTAAAAAATATAAATGTTTCGGGCGAATAAAGCGCTTGTCGACCTTAAAATTAGCAGAATTATTGTTATTGTAGCAATTCAAAACATAATCTTTTCCAGCTTTCGGGAGACTTATTCAGTATTAATTCGTAATAACTGTATTTTGTACTTGTTTCGATGACATTTAAGTCAAGTACTAACCTTCAAAAACTTTATCTAGGTTTATGTGTTGTACTTAGCCAAGAAAGGCTGACAAAATCCTCAGAGCAGGATTTTTGTAATCGAAAAACAGCTAAAAAATTCAGCCGCCATTTTGGTTTCTCTACTATTAGGATAATGTACAAAGTCGAGGGAAAATGAACAAAACTCGTTATTTTCTGAGGGAGCAGACATTAAGTGCTTTGTTATGTAGGAACAAGCATATTTTACACAAATTAAAGATTTTATTTTATGTTGAGAACGTTTTACAATGTAACTATGGTTAGAAAATTACTAATAACCAATTAGCCTTCGCATGCATCACAACAATATTTTAAAAAAATCTTATTAGCATGAATGTCACTTTTTATAATAGCTAATAATCACATTGGCTCCAGCAGAAGCCCAAGCATGAAATTTTACAGGTTCTTCGCTACGAGAGGCAAATTCTGAGCCAACACAGGTGACTGTGGCCAACGTGAACTTTCGGCACAAAGTTTTTCTTCTACTTCGTTTTGAGCTTTGTTTACCAATACAATTTCACTAGAAATGCTGGCCTCTAAGTCATTATAGCAAGCACTGCTGAGTGTTTCCGAAATTTGCCTTAGTTTTACCCCTGAGAGTCATCGAGAGTACGAGCGAATGCTGCTTTCAGATTTATGCCCAGAGACACACGCTCGTCAAGTAACGACACGGCTGTCGTCCTAATATGTATAATGATTTGTGTATGTTTGTGACAGCTCTAATAATTTCTTCGGAAATCCGTGTCATTAAAGTACCTAAATGTTTTTGCCGACAGGAACTTTACAGCACCAGACTTCGTCAGTTCAAAACAAGCCTAGTGCGAAAGGTATGGTTGGTTACAGTCAAGTGGGTTATGGTTTTTATAGCATTGCTGTAAATATCGAATGTATTATTAAAGGGAAATAGCAACAGAAATTTTTATGGTCTCATTTGAAAGAGACTCTAAAAATAATATATAGAAGTCTTTTACAAAATTTTTGTATCTATTTTACTTTTGGAGATATTGTCACCTGAATAATCATACTGTCCGCCATCTTGGATTAATCTTTAACCCCATTAACAATTTTTTGGTGACGTCACAGCAGGGATAAGCCATTTAAAGCTTCTCCTAAATACTTACCATCAATAAAATATGTGTGAAACCTTTTCTGTCCGTGCTGAAATCCGAAACACTTGCAATGTGTGTGGTTAATGAAGAAGATTAGTCATTGTGTCGTAAGAAAAAAAAAATGTGTGACCCCAGTTGTGACGTATTATGCATATCTACAAATCGCCAAGATGGCGGACAACTAAAGATTTCAAGTCAAAATATCTCACCAAATAAGGCAGATATAAAAGTTCTGTAATAGACTTCTATATATTGTTTTGGAGTCTCTTTCAAATAAGACAATAAAAAATTTTGTTGCCATTTCCCTTTAACACCAATCTTTTTCAGTCAAACAGTTGAAGCCATAAACATTGCAGATTTTGGGCGAATTTAACGTCATTTTAGACCATATGTATGGCAACGATAGATGGCAGTAACCGCTAGCCAGACTCAATTTTGAACCTGCGGCTGTTTTCACCTCTCTCCTCCCCTCCCCCCGCCTCCACTGGATAAAAAGTAAGGATATAAAGAGGTTTCCTAGTTTCCTTGGTCATATAGTTAGTTGACCATACTGTGCATGCGCAACGTCCTGCCCAGCACCGTGAAAGTCTTTATTGGGGAAACAATAGAGAAATCGGAATTTTTGTCATCAAAACAGTGATCTTAACGGGACCAACGGGGCGTTTTCTGTTTCGTGTTGAGTGATTGCTGAAACATACTTGAACTGAAAGAAAGATTTCCCTGCATTTATAGTAGATTTTCCCTTGGACATGCAAAGGAAACAAACAACCTGAAGTTTTATTATATAGATGCTGATATTTCCGCAAGGTTTTTCTCGTGTAAAAGCCACTTCACAATTTGTTCTTAACGAAAGTCAACTTTTTGAGGTTTTTGAAAAGAAAGGCTTCGTATTAAAAATTAAAACTAAAATATAATTTTGTAGAAACACCACGTAAGTCTATTATCGCAGAGCTTTCCATCCGTTAGCTCAGATTTCCATCAGTGCTAATAATAATGTGACTAATAGAAATACACACGTCCCTAAATTCACTGATGAAGATCAGAGCTTACGAATCGAAAGCTCTGCGATAATAAACTTACGGGGTGCTTCCACAAAATTATGTTTTAATTTGAAAATCACCATGCAAATATACAAGGAAGTTAGGCTTCGTATTATTCGCTTATTTGAAGGAAAAATTAAGAACCGCTGGTTTATTTAGGGCTTCCACCTGGCTTTCACGTAACTTACTGCGATTTAAGTCAAGCTGGTAGCTGACACACGATTCAAGTCAAGCTGGTAGATTCAAGACACAATTGACTCACGCGGGACTGTATCTACGAATACATATTTTATTGTATATTTTGTACAGATATTTACACGTACACTTGTTTCAGTGCGGTTCAACAATCGACTATCCTAACAATAGCTCCACTCTCACTCCATCTTTGCAGAACACATTACACACAACCATTACTAGCCCTTTTACATTGCTTCAAGACATCCATCATATTTATTCTAACTGGACAAGAACACATTTGTCCCACAAATTTCTTTCCGTAAATGCTTTCACTGCCTTTTTTGTTCCAATTTGCGGTCCTTAATCTGCTTTGGTTAACCTAATCCTATCCGTTTCTTTGGGCGTTACTCAGTGGCGGATCTAGCGTAGGTCAAAATAAATTACCACAGCTCATTCTTGGATATATTTACATTTTAAAACACCTTCAAAGCAATTTCATTGGTAAGATTTTATTCTTTGGAAATTCATAACCAATGACATTGTTATAAAGTTATTTGAATTTAAAATTGGGCTGCTATAATTTATTTTGACCTACGCTGGATCCGCCACTGGCGTTGCTATTACCATGCAAAATTTTATATCCTATCAAAAGTACGTTGTTGGTAATGTTCATTTTACTAAAATATTTTTTGCTGACACAACACTATACATTAAACACAGAATGTATACGCATTTTACGACGCTGATTTCATTTTACTATACCAACTTCAAAAAGCAAAGTAATTTTCATCTGTTTGCACGATGTCGTAATAAAGAGCGCTTCTACAGTCGCTCGATGTTTAAGTGAGCCGAATTTAGGCTGAGTAGAGGCAATAGACAAAATAAACAAAATTCAGCATAACAATAAAGCTATGTATCTATTTTCCATTGCCACCCGATTGCCAACTTTGGATTATTCACATGGTAATTGGATGCCATTGTTCTCGTTTGCGGAAGAGTACAATCATTAGGACCAAAGTAACCAGGCATACGAGTAATATTACGAGTTATTCGCTCGTGTCCATACTTCTAAATGCGTCATTACTTTTAAAAGCTAATATCAATGTAACAAGGAATGTGAGTGATCTTAAAATGTGAATTGGGTATAAACAAACGTTAGCCAAATTTGCTATCTATATGCAGATAATAACTTTCGAGTATGCAAATTGTGTTAATCACCTCTTTTAATTACTTGCAACGAATATAAAAGACAAGTGAGATACACATTATTTACTTCAATAAGTGTAGTTAAATTTACATTAAGCAACACATAAAAACAGTGCACAAGTTGAAACAGACCTATTTTACAGCGCAATAAACTCATTCGAAAACAGCAGAACAAAGAGCAGTCAATCGAAAGCCGTATTTTCAAACAACGTCTACGAAGCTAACAGGTTTGTATCCATTATTAACTAATTAGGTGCAGCGATTCATTCATAAGATGAACTCCTGTTTGATCCATCGTACATAACAAAATCAGGCAGAGCGTTTCCTGGTTGTTTCCAAGTCTTCTAATTTCTTAATAAGGTCACATCATGTATCGTCTACCAAATTTTTTAACATCCAGGTTTGTACGTCAATCCTATAAAGCAGTCCTCTTTTTCTTTAAACATTCAACTCTTTTTCTAACCTCTGCCACACGCTTGTTTAACTCACGTATCCGCAATAAGCTCTCTTCCATTAAATTGGTAATCTAAAACCAATCTACGCTAAGGTTAGACAATTATACAACAATATAAACTGTGTAGCGATCAAAATTTGAAAAAAAATGATCCTGTGTTCGCAACACAATCTTTTTGAACGCGCTACTCGCCTCGACATCGAAATCATAATACTAGAAGAGACGCGTTTAATATTTTTATCGGGACGCAAAGTCTATTGTGAACGTAGTAACCGGAGTTCCATCCGCAGTGGATATTTTGATTTTGACTTTAGGTTGTATATTATTTCCAGTAGCTTTTCGTCTGTGATGAGGTCAAACTGTGTTCCAACAAGATTGTGATAAAAACATTAATATCCCCACACCGCAGCCAGTGTTTCTTTATCTGTCTGCGAGTACCGGAATTCCGCCGGAGTTAGGAAAAAAATAGCATGCGCTATGCAGAAATCGTGACCATTTTCTTGTGCTCGAGACAGGTCAGGACTTTCATAGACCATCAATTTTGTTGGGCATTTTGGATCGTAAACTCCAAAGCAATAGTATTTTTTTTATTTTGACGATACACACGTGTCAATATCGCGGAAGGTCATACATCGAGCACCAGCCTAGATAAAGGTTTGCAAAATTTTGCTGGCTTTATGAACGAGTCTGTACGGATACAATCAATATTTTTTAATGATACTAAATATAAGTGCAACATATCTGATAAACTGAGGCTGTCGTGGACGGGAGATTTCGAATCGTTGAAGTGTTTTATTGCGAAGTGTATTAAATTTGACGGCACTTGGAAATCTTCAGGTGGTGAACGAAAATCATGCACTGATGGTAAAACGACAATAACATGGCGGAAAAGAAACAAATCCATTCAAGTATGTGGTACTGAAACTGAATCTATCAAACGATCGTTCTGCTATGTTTAGATGGTCAATCATTAAATCATGAACTCTGAAGAGCCCTTGGTGAATAATTGTTCATGTAATTGCATGAATACTGCTACTGAGCTTGAAGGAGTGACAGTTGATGCGGTTATTGCCGAGTGGGAAATAAAATCGACTATTGCCCAAAATTCACTAGCTATCGAAAATTTACAAACACAGTTGAACAACTTAGCTGGTCTTCATCTTGTTGTGGGCCTTAAGCGTGATGAGCCTAACTTAAATGTTGTGAAAACTGTTTGTGATGAATACAAGCTGACTTCAGGAAATTATAATACTAACGAAAATGAAGGCAGTTTTTATAACTACTATTCTAGAATTTTATAAAAACAAAGCTGAAGTTTTTGAGCAGAAATATCATAAACTTAAGACGATTCTTGAGTTAAAACAAAATACAAAAACAAATGCAAATGAATTAGCTGATCAAACCGCATTTGATATATATAGCAATCCAAATCAATATAAACATTATATGCATAGTTCCCATTGTCCAGACAGCACGGCAAAAACAATAGATGACCTTAACAATAGTGTAATTATCTTGAATCTTCTTTTGAATTAAATGACAGCAACATAAAGGAGGTTCAAAATTCATGCAAAGATTTAAATGCTGATGATGCTTTATCAACTGATAGACGTAATTATGACAGGAGTTATTCTATTCAGACAAATAACTATTTGCATCAATCTTCTCCCAGTAACAGACAACCTATACCAACTCGTATTACTCAAAGAACGCAGTCGAAGAAAAATGTTAGAGCACCGTTCTGAAAAAATATAAATCGGAATGAAAATCGTAAAAATAAGGTGGCAACGTTACGTATTAAGTGTCAAACTGGAGAGGATTTTTGAACCCAAACGCGATGGAAAGACAGAATGAAATTTTTCCAATATTTTTATTAGACAATATCGCTGAAAAAAGATGTCGTTATATGAATAATTTAGTACAGATTAAAGCCAGTAAATTCAATGACACAAAACAAACACAAGGAAAACTTCCTACTTAAATGCTCGCTCTCTCTTATCAAAAGTTGATGAGTTAACAGGACTCATTTACACCAAACCTGTTGATATTATAGCGGTCATCGATTCCTGGTTACACAATGCAATTGAGAACAGATTATTACAATTAAATGACTACAATTTATTTCGTAAAGATCGAATAACTGGTCGTGGAGGTGGGGTATGCATCTATGTTAAAAGAGACATTCCCCGCGCGCGTTGGTCAAAATTTGAAAAGGACAGATTCGAATGCTTGTGTCTATGTCTACGATCTTAGCGTCTCCCTAGACTTTTTTCTGGAGTTGGGATCACTGTTATGTACCATCCACAGTGTCTCCCTGTAAAGAAACATGATGATTTGAATGAATGTTTAATTAATACTGTCGACTTAATTCGAAACAAATATCCAGATCATGGCTTGGTCATTGCCGCTGATTTCAACGATTTCGAAACAGGAACACTGCTGACCACTCTAAATGTAAAGCAAATTGTTGATAAACCTACAAGACGTGCAGCAATATTAGATCTCATCATTACTAACTTGCACCAATTATATCATAGTCCCTATATTCTTGCCCCGTTGGGTTCAAGTGATCATGATAATTATTGTCTTTTGGTACCCATCTAACGATAAAACAAATGAAGAAAAACGTCAAGCCAAATCAACTAAGAATTTAGTACGTCGATATCCAAGATCAGGTATCAATGCTTTCGGTAGATGGGCTTTCACGCACGATTGGTATAGAGATGTAAAACTCAATCCTACTGCTGATAGTCTAGCACTCTCTTTCACGGAAGATTTAAATGAAGCTATTAACAGAATGTTACCACATAAAAAAGTATCTTTACATTGGAATGATAAACTTTGGATTACTCCGGCTATTAAACAACTCATTGCTGATCGACAAAAGGCCTTCCATTCCCAAAACATTCCAGTGTGGCAATCACTGAAATATAAAGTTCAACATGAAATCAAATATAGGAAAGCAACGTACTATAAATCCGAAGTAAAGCATTTGAGGGAGAGTAACGCTCGGAAATGGTGGAAAATTGTAAATAATATGGCTGGAAAACCAGGTAAAAGCAGTTCTTTTAATTTCAAATGTGACAGAATAATTTTAGACCAGACAGAAGTGGTCAATAACTTAAATATGTTCTATACATCAGTTAATAATGACGTACCGACTTTTGATATTACAAAGCTTCCGTCCTTCCTCCCCGCTGCTGAGCCTCCCCGAAGCTACAACCACACGAAGTATGTAAAAAACTATTGTCAATCAGAGTTTTGAAATCAAGCGGCCCAGATAATATTCCCTCTCGAATCTTAAGGGAATTTGCTTATAAACTTGCAGAGCCTATTACAAAAATTTTTAACATATCGCTTGAAATTGGATCCAGTCCCTAAAATTTGGAAGGATTCTGATATTATTCCCATTTCGAAGAAACAGAAGCCTACTTGTGAGGAAGAGACAAGACCTATTTCACTTACATCCTGTTTATGTATGGTCTTAAAAGATTTTGTAGTCTCCTGGATGATAAGTGATATAGAGATAAGATTGACCCAAGACAATTTGGATGTCTAAAGGGAACATCGACGACTAATTGTCTCTTAGACTTGATTGAAACTTGGTTGTCCTTTTTGGATGGTCACAGTAGACACCTACGGATATGTTTTCTGGATTTTGCAAAGACATTGACCGAATTGGACACAGCGTTGCGGTAACTAAACTTCTCTATTTGGGGGTTCGACGATCGTTAATTCCATGGATTATTAGTTTTCTTGCAAATCGCCGACATAGGGTTCAAATGCCAGAGCTTGTTTCAGATTGGTTACCTAGCTCTTTTGGTGTACCACAAGGAACTAAGCTTGGACCAATTTTATTCTTTTGTGATGACAAACGATCTTAATTCTATATCAAATGGAACTGATATGTGGAAATTTGCTGACGATGTATCCACCTCGGAGGGGTTAATAAAGGAAAGTAATTCTAACATGCAGTCTAGTCTTGACTCAATTATTTCTTGCTCCCTACAGAATCATATGAAACTTAACCCTAAAAAAACTGAGGAAATGCGCATTAGTTTTCAACAGGATAATCCTGATTTGTCATCATTACTGATAGGTGAGCAAATGATAGAAACTGTTCGGTCTCACAAAGTTCTTGGGTTTACTATCCAGAGCAATTTCAAATGGAATGAACATATTAGGTCAATTGTAACAAAAGCATCTAAACGCCTGTATATCATTCGTATTTTAAGTCGAAATGGTGTTCCTGTTAAAGATTTAATAGAGATATATTTCGCATTCATACGCGTAGTGTTAGAGTATTGTTGTCCTGTTTGGCATAATGCGCTGCCATTGTATCTGACTGAACAGTTAGAACGAGTCCAGAAACGTGCGTTTAGAATGATTCTGGCAGAATACACCTATAATGACGCTTTAACCTTTTTGAAATGCCCTTGACTAGTTGAGAGACGAGAAAAGCTCTGCCTTAAAACGTTAGAAAACATTCCGGAAAGAAGTCTCCTATTTAACCATATCCCGGCACCGAGAGTTACTTGTTATGATTACAATTTAAGAAAATCTAATGCATTAACCACGATCAAATGCAGAACGGAAAAGTACCGCCGCAGTTTCTTCCCGAGTACTATGACTTTATTTAATAATAGCAGCATCAAGACTTTAATTTTAATTCCATATCAACTGTAGCTGTTTCCTTCTGGTAATTGTTTCAAAGTGCCACTGCAACGAAAAAATCTTTGATCCAATTTTAAACAAAACATAACAATATTTCCATACGAGCTTTAATGGCGTTTTCAGTTTCTCGAAATCTTGTTTCGTTTTAGAGATATTAAGGTTTTTTGAAACATGCAAATTAGGTGTTTCTGACGTCATCTACTCACGAATAATAAATTACATTTATTAAATGGCGAATATCTCCGTAAATAGCAGGCAGAAATTTTTCACACTTTGCATGACTATAACAATTTGGTAGCTTCACACTACTATTCCTATTGTGATGTCGCAACATAAATGGTTTTGGAATAAAAGCTTTTAAACTGTAAAATAAATATCTTAATTTTCATTTTTCTTTACACTGTATAATAACTTAAATTCAATAAATGCGATCTAAATGTACATACAACCATTGTATTATGTGCAGTGAAGTAAATATCGTTTAATAGAAGAGAAATAAGAAATTTTTGTTTTTCAAATACAAGACATTTGCATCGAAACGATCTCCATGGCAACAGCATAGTGTGAGCAGTAGTGTGCGTTTACCTAATCACTACACTCGTGCAAATTTGGAAAAGGTTCTGGCCATTACATCCAAAGATATTCATTATTTTAGATATATAGTTTATTACTCGTGAGTAAATGACGTCAAGAGACATCTATTATTTGCGATGGTGGATATTTTTAAACATGAATAGTGATAATAATAATAACCATAATAATGACCATTTTGAAGACTTGGTTGTTAAATCTATCAATTAAATTAAGCTATGAGAGTGGGGTGGTTTTAAATGCCATTCAGGCCAATTAAAGAAACTACGAAGATGGCTGACATCAGTTGACGTTTTTGAAATTCATAATTGCCTCACCTTTTTTAGATCAGCTGATTATATAGGCCATCAGCCATCTTTTGAAAGAATGTTTGCATAGCGACGTTTGATTAAACTTACACCTATCCAGGATTAATGTAAGTTTCTTAATAGCCATAATCAGTTTGAAAGTGTTTTCAAATTCATGCTGAACTTGGGTTTTTCCAATTGCAATAATATCAAAGAGTTGAGACTACAAAGAGGGGCCACTTCATTCAAAAAAGCGTAAGGTGCTGTCGTCATGATACGTGATGGGCACCATGTTCCTAGCCAGTGCTCTAAACAGAAGCATTTCTTCCCGGTATTAGTAGGTATTTTTAATATTTCCAGAGGGAACGAGCATGAAATATTCGTCATGGGTGCCATGTTCTTAGCCAGTGCCCTAAGCAGAGGAACTGACCCCCCTCCCCCCCCACCGGAAATATTAAAAATTGCTACTAATACGGGGGGGACATGTTTCTGTTTAGGACACTGGCTATGAACATGGCGCCCATGACGTATCATGACAAAAGCACCTTACGCTTTTTTGAATGAAATTGCCCCTTTTTGTACTCTCTACTCTTTGATGATATCGTCCGCGATATTTCATACCCCCGTTTAAGCCAAGAAGTGCTATCTGTTTTGCATTTTGGAATAGTTCCGAGACACATGACTGACCAAACCTCAGGCATTAGTTTGGTATTCAGACTTAAGATCTATGTCTTGATGTCTCTTTTGCAATATTATAGCTGTTCAGATTTGACTTCCACTACCGCTACCACTACTTTAATCAATCTTTCAGCCAAGCAGATGAGCTTGGTCTGCTCAACTAACCAATCAAATTGCTAAAAAATCGAGATAAGGTAGCAGCAGAGGTAGTGGAAGCCAACTCTGAACCTCTCTAATGCCTGATTTGGTCGACGGTAATTTTCGCATAATCTGATTTCATCTAAATTGTGTGGATTTGGATGCTACAATGGATGATACTCATGACGTAGGTCCGTCATCTTGTTCGATGATATCATGACTTTGCAATTCCTCCAATTCACCTGAAATTTTTATTAATAAATGGAAAGAGACTCTCCGAGGGTGAGTCCATTCCGGGTTTCGCAGTATGCCCTTTAGCTAGCGCCTTTCCCTTGTAGAAACTTCGTAGTAGTATTAGTAGTAAAAACTTTATCTAAAAATCGCACGCTATATAGCCTAATCAACTATATAGCTGGTTTCCACTAGGGACATGTGTACAAACATATAGTTAGATTTACATAACATTACATTCTATACTAATGTTACACAACACAAATAAAACAAATTGTAATAGGACATGCGCAGATAATAAATAGTAAAAGTAGATCAATTATTTGTGAGCGCAAAGACGAGTTTTAAATACTGTAAATGTAGCTGAGCCACGCACATCTGCTGATAAAGAATTCCAAACTTTTGCTCCATCATAAGAAAAACTTTTTTTTAACTTTTCAGTTTTGGGTTGAGGCAACTGCAGCGAGGTAGAAGATCCCCTGAGGCTATACTGAGTAACATTTCTCTTATCTTCAAACAGTTTCTCATGGCGGAGTCGGAGCAAATTTATTTAGAACTTTGTGCATTGTTTTTGCTTTTGTTTTGGCTCGTCGAGTCACAAGATTTTCTCATCCTAATGTATTTAATGCCTCTCGTTCTGGAATATCATTACTATAGTTCATAATTACCCTCGCAGCTCTATTTTGAAGTTTCTGAAGCCTGTTTGAAAGTCCGACACCCATGGTATCCCCATTCCTCACTGCAGTAGCCAAAATGAGGATTAATTAAGGCAATGTAGACACTTATCAGAGTTTCTCGATCACCAAGGTCACGAATCTTTCTGATAGCTCCCTATTCGTGAAGTAACTTTTTTGGCAACTTTGTCAATATGACTATCCCACGATAATGTATCATTGATTTCAACTCCAAGTACAGTTGCATTACCGACTTGATTTATCCTAACTTGATTAATTTCAAATTTGGCTGTATAACAATGCTGTTTAGTTTTTGAGCTGAGCCAACAAGTATAAATTCTGTTTTAACAACATTAAGAAAATTTGTTTGCAAAAAGCCACTCATTTACATATGCAAGATCTCTATTCATGTTCGATTCAATTTCTTGTATGCTTATATACCAGCCACTGTTAAATTTGTATCGTCGGCAAACAGCCGGGCAGTAGCATGACTTAAGCACTGAGGAAGGTCATTAATATATATATAAGGAAAAAGAGTGGGTCCAAAATAGACCGTTGAAAAATATCACATTCAATACGCCTGGTAGTTGACGTCTTGTCACCCAATTGACGTTTTTGTTTACGACCCGATAAATGTGAGCGTATCATTGATGGTTTGCATTTAACGTCATGACGGCCATGTTGGAGGTATAGCACAAAGAATATGTTATTAGTTCCATTGTTGGGTCCAGCCGCCGTGGGGGGCAGACATTGTCCGCCGCATCCCTAGAGATTGATTGCAAACCAAGAATAGACAAAGCATTTCCCGTTATGTCATAAAGTAATTAATTTGCTTAACAGTATACTATGATCAATAGTATCAATGCCTTCTTAAGATTTAACAAAGCAACCAAATTGAACATTTTATGGTCCATATTAACATACCAGCTATTTGTACTATCAGGCAGAGCCGAAACAGTGGAGTGCATTTTACGAAAACCGAATTGGTGTTCAGTGAACAAGGAATTATCACTGAGATATTGATATATCTGTTCGTACAATATTCTTTCCATTATTTTACTGATAGTGGGCAAGATTGATATTGGCCTGTAATTTTCGATTAAGTCCCGAGGCCCTTTCTTGTGGATTGCTACAAGCCGTGGCATTTTCCACTCATCTGGAAAACAGTTTGAAATCAAACCGTGATTGAAAATATGCGTAAGTGATGGAGCAATACTATTTGTGGCAACTTTTAGAATTCGACCAGATATTTTGTCTGGACCAGTGCTTTGCAATTAGATAATCCATTCAGAAGTTTAATTACTCTGCTCACTGAAGCCAACTTAATACGATCGAATTTAGATTTGGCAGGTTTAACGAGCAGTCTAAACGAGGTGTTTGAGTCATCGATGGAACTTGCCAGGTTAGGATCAATATTGGTAAAACATTCATCAAAGCCATTAGCCATTTCTTGCGTAGAAGTGATTTGAAACCATCGATACTTAGCTCATTTATGGTGGTGTCACTAGAAGATCGACCTAATAAGTCATTTTTATTTTGTTGGGCTGTCTTGTTACAATAATATTCGGATTTACCACGTTGTAAAGCAATGTTGACTCGGTTTCTGGATGTTTTGCATGCATCCCAATCAACACTTTGTTTTGTCATCATTGCTTTACGTTTCATTTTATCTCTATCAAATATAAGTGTTTTTTGTATCTGCAGTTATCCACGGGCCACTACACGACCGTTTCCCAAACTGTAGAATTGGAGCATGTTTATCAAAATAGCTCCTTCCAACAAATCCACATCGAATTAGTATCTGTTTTTAACACTTTCCGTTCCCATGGCATGTTCAAAAGGTCCTGGTTAAAGCGCCCTCTGTCAAACCTTTTCATATTTCTAACTTCAAAATTTTTTGCTTTTTAACGAGTATTTAAAACCGGATTTACTTTCCTAACACCATAGAATATATTATGGTCACTAATTCCTGTATGTATTACTCCAGACCGGACAATTTCTTCAGGTGTAGATGTTATATAGTGGTCATTGAGAGTACAGGAATTTGCCGTTATTCGCGTAGGCTCTGTAATAAGTTGTGATAGCTGATATGTTTCAAGTATTTCTTTGCAGTGGCGTCGCCAGCTTCGATAATTGGAGGGGCGAATATTCATATATTTGTGTTCACAGACCTTAAAAACAACCGATTTCAAAAGAAATTAATGATGCAAAACATGATACATTTATAAAATATTACAATTTAGGTCTCCCCGAATGTGAAATTCTTTATTTTCGTCACAATCATTTTAGTAGTTTTTCAAATACTAGGAAAAACTCTTGTGCGGAGCTTGGTGGACGATAAACGGATGCAACAACAAAGTTTTGGGAAGTTGGCTTTGAAATTTCTTTAAAAATTGCTCCCATATCATCAGGAACCAGCAGTAGCGAAGCCAGCCCGACATTTGATCATGCAAATGCAAGTTTTTCTGTGTTTTTGACTGTATAAGGAATGAATTTCTAAAGAAATGAATAATGATAATGATTTAAATTTTCATAGCATGACCAAATTGTTGGGCTGGCTTCGCTACTGGCAACCAGATCATTTCGAATTTTAAATTAATAGTACTACGGAGGTAGACACAAACACCTGTACAGGATCTGTCCTTTCGCACAATATCGTAACCACGAATTTTGACTAGACCATCGGAAATTGACCAATCCAATCTAGTTTCATTTAAAGCAAACAAATCAAATGGCGAAAAAGCTCAGATATGCGCAATTCATCAACATGTTTCGGTAGACTAACTATATTAAGAAGTGCCATTTTAAATCCTCTAGCTAGTTCTTAAAGAACTGGGAATTGAGTTCAGGATTACAATAGGAATAAGTTCACTCAAATTTGCAACCACAAACTCAGACTGTCGTGATTTAGAAATAACAAGCTTAAAGTTGTTTTGCAGCAATAAACTGCCAGAGGGTTCAGATGCAATCCTCTGGCATATAAATGTGCGGTCTTAGAATTTTTGTTAGGCATAAAAATCCAATTTTTCTGATTACACACAGATTTAACCGATTCATTCGTTTCTTTTACTCTGCTTGAAAAGGATATAACATCTGATCTTGAGATAATTCCCGAAATAATGATCTCAGTATCTGGACACTGCTGCTCAATCGACTGTGCAAGATTGATTATTCCATCAGCAACAGACTTAGCATCACCTTTACGCAAGTTATTTGTTCCTATGTGCAGGACAACCTTTTCGGGTTTCTTACGGAGAATTGGTTTCATATAATCCGACATATTTTCGATAGTGGCGCCTGAGAATGATTTGACCGTAACACAGTTAGATCTCCCATCCCTTTACATGTTTGATCATTGAGTCACCGCCAATAACCGTATTAGTTTTTGTTCCTTTGTTACGACCGCTCTTTTTATTAAAAGCTGATTCCTTCAAGCTCGACTTATCGCTAGTCGATTGACTATTTTCTCTGTCTTGCTTAGCAGCTATTACTTCGTTTTTCTCCAAGTTTTCTTCGTCCACTACACGCAAAACAGAATAATTATTTGTTTTTTAAAGGTAGAGGCTGTTGATGACAATTTCTTCTTTGAGAATTTGAGCTTGAAGCCGCGTGCCAAGAGTTAGCTGTTTGATTCACTTGGTTTGATTCATTTGAATTAATGGGGCTGTTAACGTTAGCATGATTAAAAGCTTGATCGTCATTTATAAGCGAACAGCTGTTAGTAAGCTAGCTTTAACGTTTTCGGCAGCTATTAATTTTTTATTTAACTCAGACATGACACACTTTAAGTTATCTAACTCTTCTTTGAGTAAGTTATTCTCTCGTTTCAGTGATGTATTTTCCTGAGCTATATATAGTCTGTACTGTTAAGTACAGACCATATAGCTCAGGAAAATACATCCAGCATGAGACCAGCATGTCATGATAAACTGATCGCGAGCTTCTTTTACGGCGTTTTCGCCCTCGCACGTTTCGACTAGCGTACGTAGAAGGGTTATGTAGCTATCTGCCGACTCCCCAGGTATTGGATGTGTTTGTTTAAAGATTAGCGATCATCGATGAAGTTCTTTTGTGGCTTAAAAATCATCTACGAAAATATAGTCAAATGCTTTTTATGCATGATTTTTTTAATTTGAGTGTTTTTATTTTAAAATATTAATAAAAAAATGAAAAATCACACATTACGTCAAACAGACGCACGCGATCTTTCAGTAATACTAATGCTTCTCCATTAACCGTGTAATTTTCTATACTAATCAATGCATCGAATATAATTTTTTAGACAATTTATACAGGACAAGTCATCGCTCTGAGACACCCTGTTTCGACAAAATGCCAGTGATTCAACGTGCTAGAAATCTTCCACTGTTGCTGGTCATTTTTCTAACGCTCATATGCGGTACAGTTCTACTTGTTGCCCTTTTCTTCTTCAACAACACTTCGCTACACGTCCAGGTACCTCAGCCAAACATAACGCGACAAGAAGCGCAAGAGGAGAAGATCGTTCTCCTGTTCCGGTCAAACTTATGGGGGCGCCCTGCAAAAAGAGCAGAAGGCTTTTTGAACAAGAGTGTTGGCGAAGGTCAGTGCCCAGTTGCTTGTGAGGTGACAGCTAATCGAAGTCGAGCTAAGGACGCCCATGCATTCGTTGTGCACGCTCGTGATCCACGCCCACTTCCGCCCAGTAAAAACGTTCCTTGGATTCTAACCAGTTTGGAAAACCCTGTTTACACGCCTGTCTTAACAAAGCCGGAGTACATGTTCCAGTTTCACCTGCTGCGAAGCTACAGGTTAGATTCGGATTTTCCCACACCACTCTTCAAGAAACCAAATTTGGACCCTCCTATTCCATTTTCCAATAAAACTGGTGGGATTATGGAGGTCTTTTCAAACTGTGAACGTGTTAGAACCGAGTACTTGAGACAATTGATAAAATACGTCCCAGTAGACTCATACGGCGGCTGTCTGCACAATAAAGATGGGCTAACTCGACGCTACAAGTCAGATTTTAAAGGGATGAAATCGAAACTACAAAGAACATATAAATTTTCTATCACATTCTTCAACCAAGATTGTGATTATTTCGTCGACGACCAAATTCTACACGCACTTAACGCAGGATCTGTTCCAGTCGTAATGAGCACGGATAAGATTTGTGAATTTCTTCCGGGAAATCTTAAAAACAGCATCGTTAACGTGAGAGATTTCAAAAGTCCGCAAGAACTAGCCGAGCGTTTGAAATTCTTGATGAATAACGAAACGGAGTATAATAAGTATTTAGAATGGAAAACTAAAGGCCTGGGCTATATTGATGATACAGTCATTGGAAAATATTAGAACAGACAATTTCATCACTGGTGTCAAGTATGTCAGAGTATCGCACAGGGGAAATGGCATAAAGAGGGACTAAAAGTTGACATATGCACGCCGAGGAAATATGAAACTTGGGGCATTAAAGGATAGTGGTATGAAAAAAATCTCATTTGAAAGAGCTTTCGAAATAGTTAACAAATCCTTTCAACTTTTTGATATATCTATTGATTCTTGAGATCTGAAACACATACGAGTTGCTGCCATATTAGTTTTCAACCATATGCATGTTACGTCATAAATGTGATCACGCGATATTTAATTGTTGAAAAGCAGCGATCGGGACAAACCAGGAACTCGTTTTTACGTGTGATTTGATATCATGCATTTAGTAAAAGCGATTGACAACTTTTTTATTGCAAATATTATTACAAGTGTTTTTTTAGCTTGACATTATGTAATGATGTCAAGAATTAATCGAAAAAGTCCAAGAGTTATGTAGAAAATTTACAAAGGCCTCTAATGATAAGTTGAATGTTCTTTCAAATCGATCAAACTTAATTTTTATTTCCAATGCAGCACGGCAGTAGCCGTGCCAATACAACCGGCCGTTCCAGAAAATGTTGATTTGTTCATTTGCTAAAAAGGAGGAATTCATTTGATATTTAACAATTGGTTCCCGAAGGCGAGGTGATTACAAGCCTATATATATTCACCGTGCTGAAGGCGAGGTGAATATAAGCTTCAATCACCGAGCATAGGGTGACTTATTGTTTTAATATAATTTCAATGGTAATATATGGTAATATATAATCATATAAAATGCAATTCTTTTATGAATATAGAGCGTTTGGAAAATTCGTAAACAAATCTCCGAATACGGCAGTGAAAATTTATAACAAAAATTAATTATTATTCAAACTAAACAATTTAAAACGTTTAACAAAGGGTATTTGTTGTTTATGTTCATGTTAAACATGAAAAATAGTTCGTTGGAAAGGTCTGTTGAAAGATTTGGTGATTTTTAAAAATCTACCACTCTTTTACTGTTTTTCGTAAGTTTTAAATCGTGAAAAAGTATTTAATATATTTATCGACAACTACCCTTAATATATTTGTCGACAACTACCCTTAAAAAAGCTACCCTTAAGCTACCCATATTTAGCTACCCTTAAGCTACCCATAAAAGCTACCCTTAAGCTACCCTAAAGCTACCCTTAAGCTACCCATATAGCTTAAAAAAGCTACCCTAAAGCTACCCATATTTGTCGACAACTACCCTTAAAAAAGCTACCCTATTTAATATATTTGTCGACAACTACCCTTAAAAAAGCTACCCTTAAAAAAGCTAAAAATCCAAATTGTTGCTGTTTTGTTCAGATTTACTAGTCAGTCAGGCAATCAAAACCCTCTCAGACATTATGTACTATTGAAATTATACTAAATTCCATTATTTTCCTCAAAAAACAATAAAACATGGTAAATATGCTTGATTTATTTTACTTTGCAGTGAAATGAGTCAAACATAATTGTTTACTATATTTTTTTTATATATTTCACTTGCATGAAATGTGGGTCATTATGATTAACAATTGATGAGAAATTGACATAGAAAATATCATATCGATGACATTTCGAAAATGTTTTTTCATGCTCTTAATAATGAGAGATATTTGAATCGGTACCAAAATAGCAACAAAAGTTAGAAAAGCTTAGTGGAACCTCATTTTTCTTATTAGGCTCCACGTAGTTTCGGTTGGCCTAGGAAAAAGTGAAAAATAACAAAATTTACAGAATAGAACAGGTCATCTCTTAATGCGTTGATCTTATGGCATTTTCTCTTGTTCGCTTCAAGTAGAAACATTATCTACGAATATAGTTTATAAAGCAAAAAGCACCATTAATACTCGCAACAAACGTACACCAGTCTACTTTCAACCGATGATTTCTACCAATTAGAGCGAGTGTCGCACGGTGAAACTCGCACTAATTATTTGAAACGTTATTTTTGTTAATCTCTCATGCTTGCAACCATTCGCTGTGCACTTAAGATGGGTTTTGGAACTTTCTTAGCTTTATATCTGATTATCACATAGCAGTCTGGGGGGAAGAGTATTTTAAAAATTCTTAGCCGCTATGTTTTTTTAATTTTAAGAATTTATATAATTATTCATTTATCAATGATGATTTTCCGTGTTTAAATAGAGTTGACAAAGGTGACGTTCTCTGATACATGAGAAGTAATAGAAGTTGAATATGACATCAGTAGATAGCCCTACATTCTTTGTTGTTGTTTTTGTCTGTTCTTCAAAAAGTACATGCACTACTTATGAGGTATTTGTGAAAGTGCAAGTAAATTAATGATGAGGAACTCAGTCAGGCGTAACTAGAGCGTTAATCAGGTGGGGTGTGTTATTTATGTATTCGCAATATACAGGAATATTATCATGGACGTATATATATATTATGTCCCCCTCCTCTTAATAATGGTGTAATTATTAAGCTTTCAGAGGAAGTACCTCGTCCACATGACTTCTGGTGTGGGCTTACTTAATTTGCGGGTTTAAAATCTGAGATGACAATTTTTCCTTTGGCGACAACCAGACGTTTATAGCATTCCTAAATTGGGATTAGGTTCAGGGTAAGGTTAGGGTGAGCCTTGGGAATGATATAAATGTTAGATTGTTAAGTCGTTCTCGTTTTAAGAATCTTGAAAAACAGCCGCCATTTTGAAAACCTACCTCTCGTCTATCCCCTTTAGCCATGACCCTAGTGATAGCCTAAAGAGCCGCTGGCCTTTTAAATGCCTCAATTAACAGTCCAGTTCGCGAGCATGAAACTGACATTGCAACCAAAGTTGTTTTCGGTTTGTTCAACGAGGTCATCGCAAATTGGTCGTGCAGGAATTGCTTTCCTGCGGCGCCTCTACGACCTAACGCAAGGCGTAAAATGGCCTTCTCATTTTATCAGATTGCGTCCTGAAGTTAAGGCCGATTTATTGGTGTGGCTCACATTTTTATCTTCTTTCAACGGAATTTCTTTTTTCCGCATTGAATAGTGGTGTAATTCATTTTAGATATAGTTACCACGAACGTCCTTTCACGTTGCCGATAAAATGTTGTCTGCCCACTTGTTGCCCAATTGCATTACTTCTCGATTATCTCACCCTCCGTGGTAATCATGAAGGTGTTCCACATTTGAAGCAACATGGAACAGCCGTGATGCGTTTGTTGGCCGGCTGTCTGAAGCATTTAACTGGTGCGGTCTCGACTCATCTCGTTATATAAGGTCATAGTTTCCGCATCAGTGCCGCTTCGTACACAGCATTGCAAGAATTGTCTGACTCCTATTTTTCAAATTCGTATTTTTCGTTTGAAGTCGAATGCTTTCCATAAGTGCATTTGAGTTTCCTCTTTTTCTCCATGACTACGCGTTTAATCATTCACATGCCACACATTTCATGAAAACATGAGTAAATTGAAGTTTTACCGTCTGTGCTTCACAACTTTTTGCAGGCTACGTATTTTTAAAATATGCCTGCAAAACCGTCACATAAAGCATATTAATATTAGCTGTATACAGCAAGTTGCTTGTGTCAGTAATGACAAGCTAGCTTTTTTGTAGACGTATTTAATAATGTTCTTCTAGACATATTGTATTATAATCTCTCTTAACTATTTCGAGGGGGTCTAACAGCGCACAAAAATCACGAAATCTTGTGCGGTTTGTTGTTAATTTTTTCATGGCACTCCTTTCTGAGGTCCAGGCTTACAAAGATCACACTCCTTGTTTTCCAAATCCGTTTTTTTTGTGCACTTCATTTTTGCATCTACGTTGCTATAGCAACGTAACGCTATGTAAGCGATACATTTCTGTGTGGCTGGGTGGCGGGCTGTGGGTAGTCAACGAATGTGACGTATTTTGACGCCACAAGATACACTCTAACACTCAAACGGCTTTTACTGTTAACGATGATGTTCCGACATTGCGCCAAAGTTACTTTTGACGTATGCTGTACATAGCAAATCATCGCATGTTTACATCGTGGCACAGATCGTGGGCTGTTCGAATTCGGATTAAAAGCAGTTTCATTCTTTATTTTTCTGGGATTTTGTGAAGGTATATACCCATGGTTTTTGATACATATACTTTCTTAATTTTGATCCATTCTATTCTCATTGCAGAAGCGTGAGATTTGTTTCGCAAAATGCGAATATTTTCACATATAATCATTGAATTCACTGCGTATAATACAAATATGTTGCGTCTCTTGCGGTCGTCACTATGATCGAAATTCAACAAGATAACTTTTGTCAACTTAAAACGTTTCCTAAGGCAGTTCTTCGATTCAATATTGTTAATAATATTTTTTCAAATATTTTAAGACTTCATAAAGAATGCATAGCAATGAATCAACGAAGAAATCTAGTTTGTTTTGATCAAAACACGTTATATTTTGAGACAGAAGTGCGTTAATCTCAGCGTTTTATTTATGTTGAAAGTTTTAGCCTTTACTGAAAGTATTAATATCACCAAATACAAGTGTAAGAAATTCTAATTTGTCAACAATATTGTTCAGCATTGTTATGTTACGAAGCAGTACATTAATAGCATAAAAATAGCCAAATTATATTTACCCAGGCAAGGTGAACACTACATACGTCAGCAGGAAAGATGATAGGCATGTTTGATTTTGCAGGTACATACAAAGGAAATTATAAGTTGGTGTCTTGCGCAAACATGTCAGTTATCTCTTCCGTTAGCGTCACAATATAATTAATGATATTTAAACTGTCAATGTTTGAGAAATTAATTTGAAGCCTTGCGCAAACATGTCAGTAATCTTTTTCCGTTTAGCGTCACTGCAGTATAATTAACGATACTAAAACTTTTGGGGCTTTGCCGTCAATCATTTGTACCGGTATTTCGTGCGGTCAGGAAATAAAAAGTGTTACGTCATAAAAAATGTAGTATTGTGAAATTGTAGGAAAGTAAAAGTCAAACATTGAAGTTGAGTTCATATATATATAGAGACATCAGGTTTTACTAAGGAAATCAACGAAATAAGTTTGAACTTTTTTTAAAACAATATTGACGGAGCATAAGACCGACTAAGACAGTGCGACAACGCCTTAAATAAATAAATAAAGGAAAAGAGCTGGTGGGAGAGTTCAGAAATCCAAAACCTAGACCTGATTGGCTGAGCCCACATCAGCCTACCATTCTGGCTGGTCACCTGCACAAAAACTCTTACGACCGTTAGTATAAAAGACCGCCCAGCTGAATCTCGAGTAGTAGCTGCAAAGTAGCGAAAGAAGTGAAAACTCTACTCAAACGAACAGACAGAAAAACACAAGACAGACCAACAAACTCAGAAGAAGAAGACGACTATTGAACTGTAGAATTAATACCTGTAAAGATCTCCTACCTTGCGTAGTCTAAATAAAAGGAATATGTAACATTATGTAAGGCTCAACAATATTGTTGTCCCAGGAACATTGTGTAACAACTCACTCTTTTGCGGTATACTATTATATGCATTGCACAATTATTAAATATGTAAGGAGCAGGGATTTTCCTTGACTAGTGATTATAGTGAACTATAAACAGGCATTATTGACAGCTACAGTCCAAATTTATTAATTGGTTTTATATTGTTATAAACTGGCATCTAGAATTTACAAGGGCAGGATATACGGATATATAGTATTAGTATACAAGGCTCGAAATAGTGGACTGCCAATGGCCAAAAGCAGGCCATATTTTAGAGAGGGCAAGCGAAAATAAAACTGGACGGCCAGATTGAAAAAAAAATTGTAAACGAAATTCAGTTGATGAGTTTGATGCCAGTTTATTTCATTTGATTACCATACTGGGAAACGTTAGATACTTGAAATGCTCATTAGAAATCTTGATCGATTTGCTGTCAAAATATGTTAGTATATTAGCACTTAAATCCAAGATTACTAAAGTCAAATAATACCAGTTTAGTCTAGAGCAATAAAACTAAAAATAAATCCCCTAAACATTCATTTCTACCAAATACGATCTAGAACTCACCTTTTTGGCAGATAAAAAGTAAAATGACAGGCTAAATGTTATTTTACCTGCAAAAAAAATATTGGTATGGCAGGTCATATTTTTTTTCTATTTTGAGCCCTGTTAGTATATGGCAATGAACAGTCGATAAGAATGGCCAGTTAGTGCAGAGTAAGAATGGTCACGCAGTAATCGAGAATGCTAGTCATCGTCAGTATGTTTGTCTCTTGAATGCTGTGCTCAGAGCTTAATGTATACACTGTTCAGAGACATTGTAAAATTGAATATCTGTACAATTAATTTGATTGTTGGCTGTTGGTTAGAACCATGTAGTTTTGTAATATTTATGACAAAACTATTAACTTCGAATTTCACTATGTGCAAATGATTTTTTTATTTAACTTTAAACATACTTTTAAAGCTGTGTGGCTAACTGATTATACTGATATAGTACAGTGATGCAACGTGTTAATAGGGAGTTTAAGATCGACAACGCGGCAACTTCGAAGACGCAGTGTCAATATATAAGTACAGGAAGAAGCTTTTTGGAATTTGATTGTTTTAATGACCATATTTGAAGCTTTTTTTAGTAACTTAAAAATATTTTTGTTGGCCAAAACGATATGCTTTCTGCTATAAGTTGGACTTCCAAAACGCTTCTTACGTCGTAGCATGCTTTCGCGTTGCCCAAGGGACGTGATAATTCTCAGTTTGATGTTCTATTAGCCATGGCTACGCGCTTGAGAATACCCCTGGGAGCACAAATTATTCATGGCTGTTGTCTTTTATAAAATATCTTTTGTTATGAAGCCGCGTCGTCGAGCTGCCGCGTCGTAAATCTTAAAGGTAGGTTACAGTCGCTTCTGCGCATGTGCGATAGGTTTGTTATGAGGAGCCTCCTCATAACAAGTTTCCAGTCCCATGGCGTAAATGGAAACACGCGCGACCGTCTGAATCATTCTCTGTTGTATTGCCAGGAGCGATGGCACATCAAGTCCTGGCATAAAAATTGTTGCTTTGAGAGTTTCAAGATCAAACAATTAATATTGGATTCTGAAAACGCGGCAAATCGCGACGCCTAAAGGTTTAATTATTCGCGTTCGGTAGCTTTTGCTTCAGATGCTGTGGGTTTCGTTCGAGACTTCGAATCGCACTACAGAATATTCACAAGTCACGACATGCTCACAGTCACAGGCTCTGTCATGCAGAGTGGTAAGAAATATATTGTATTACTTTTACATAATAAGGAAATGTTAAGCTAGTTACGTTTGCTGAGTTCTATTGATAATATTCAGGATGTATTTAGAAGTTGACAAGTATGTTTAAAACATGAAACAGTGTAGAGAGGAACCTTACTTGCAATCACAATTTTGGCAGAGAACCAATGTTATCAAAACAAAATCACGATACTGTATATCACTCAATGAGTATATTGTGGATATGATCTATAACATAGCTAGCAATACATAGAGGATATTACACGGTGCATGGCGCCAATATATTATTTACGAGTGGTGAAAACACGTTCAGATTGGAACAAGCGAACAGAGAACATATAAATCCCAGGGGAAAACACACGCGTTTTTCAAGCGTTACATATTTTTTTCACGTCTTCACTAGTGAAAATATGGGAGATACGAGTGTTTTAGTTTACGGTGAAACACCCATAAAGCCATAACCATATAATAAGTGAGCTTATTCGATGGCTTACACAGATATTGAGTGCAGGCTTCAACCGCTTGTAGAAGGTGTGAAATAAATTATACATTTTATGTACGCCCTGTAGAATATTCAATTAAATTGTCGTATTTTCGATTCCATTAACTCTATAGTATAGTAACTTTTACAATCCGTTTCCCAAACAAATTCAAAGTAATAAGTGAACTCAAAGCCGCGAAGCGAGATGCGAAAATTGCGAGTTTGAATATCCGGTATTAAAATTGTCGGTGTATCTTAGGCGTTGATGTCTCTGGAAGTGTTAATTTTGTGTTTCAAGCATAATAACCTGGAATATAACTGTTGTGCTGTATACAGTTTTTTACTACATATTATAATCCCAGATTCAATATAATGCAATATAAGCACAATATGTGCTCTCGTCGTGATATTATATCGTATAAACATGATATAATGCTCTCGTCCAGGTGCACCACATAGGCATAGATGTGATTTTGGTTGCTTGATCGAGAATTTAGCCTGATGCTTGACATACAGTAATTGTCGCTCATTTTCTCTTCTGCTGAATCACAACAAAATACGCGTTTGCGAACTGCCCAATTATGTAAAAATCCTGGCAAAATTTTCATGTATTTGCACCTGGATAATTTTATTATTTTACTTATTCTGAAATTTATATGTAGTAGTTTCATACATTGAAATATAACACAAGTGTTATCTAATATCATCGTACTAACCGTAGACCTTCTATACATGCTATGAACGTTTATATACACATACACAGGCTACAGTTCTAAATGCTTATCCATTCTATTTTGTAAACTATTTGTTTGTAAAGTATGAGTTTTTGCTTTCATCACTGTGTTTTCAATTTCATTACTGTGTCTGTGTCTTCACTAAAAACACATTCGCTGCCAGTTAATGTACCCTCATCATGATATATAAGTCTGGAATCGAGAATACGACAATTTAATTGCATATTCTACAGGGCGCATATAAAATGTATAATTTATTTCACACCATGTACACTCGTAAATAATATCTTCGCGCCATGCACGGTGTAATATCCTCTATGTATTGCTAGCAATGGTATAGATCATATCCACGACATACTCATTGAGTGATATACAGACTAGCCTGTGAGCATCTCGTGACTCGTGAATATTCTGTAATGCGATTCGAAGTCTGGAACGAAACCCACAGCATCTGAAGCAAAAGCTACCGAACGCGAATGATTAAACCTTTAGGCGACACGATTTGCCGCGTTTTCAGAATCCAATATTAATTGTTTGATCTTGAAACTCTCAAAGCAACAATTTTTATGCCCGGACTTGATGCACCATCACTCCTTGCAATACAACAGAGAACGATTCAGACGTCCGCGCGTGTTTTCATTTACGCCATGGGACTGGAAACTTATTTTGAGGAGGCTCCTCATAACAAACCTATCGCACATGCGCAGAAGCGACTGTAACCTACCTTTAAGGTCCCTAATCACAACAACGCAGACGCATGTACGCATTCTGCGTACCTATTTTTCTAAGTGAGTCCGTATTATGCACAGTTTAGACTCTTTGATTTACATATATTTTCAGCGGACTCAAGTGTTTTAATTCTTTATTTATACTCGCCGTGGTTTTCATTTCTGCGTCGTCAGTCCAGCATGCCGATTCCGCAGCTCCGACTTCTTATTTCGTTCATGATGATATAAGAAATTTTAGAACAAATATTAGCCAGAAGGGTTATAAGATTATTGAAATTCTTCTTTTCTAATGACAATAAAACTTGTTTCCTACTTTTTCGGACCAATGATCCGTGAAAATTCATAATTATTTTCTGGCTGTTAATTTATCAAGCGGAATACACCTGTTTTCAAATTACGCAACCGAGCTAAACTAACAGCTTTACAATGGCATGTCATGCAGTTATATGTCACGAAACTAAAATAGTTTAAGGTTTAAATTTTGTCGTGCAACAAAATGTATTCTTTGTTTGCTTTATAAAGAAGTATTCCGAATGGTTTTAAAGACATTTTAGTGATAATTATTGCAAAAAAATAGTATGACTTAATATATATTTGTCTAGTACGTTCATCGTTGCTATGTAATAGCAGGTCACAAAATTAAATGGACATTTGCAACCGAAGTTGTTTTCGGTTTGGTCCTGTTATTTTAAAAACGGCCGTAATTATCGGCAAAACAGGAACAGATGGGTAGTTAAAACGCATTTAATAAATATGTTATTCACTTGCAGCTAAGCACTTAGAGACTATGCAATGTCGTTACACGTGATCGTCATCATCAACTATGTATTAATTGTTTTCTTTGTAAAGAAATTTTTCGAATGGCTTTAAAGACTTATATCAGACTATTGCATCTAATAACACATTATAAACACTACATTTTACAGCACACTCTGTGTTCTCCATATTTATATTCCGTGCTTTTCATAAGATGTTTTAGAACAAAATTAAAATTAATATTAGTTGAAAGGATAACACGCTTATTGAAATTCCTTTATAATGATCATAATGAACTTTTTTCCTACTTTTTCTCACAAGTGATCCTTGAAAATTTATAATTGTTTTCGGGCTGTTAATTCATCAAGCAAAATATAGCCGTTTTCAAAATTACGTAATCGACGCATATCACGGCATGCAGCTATATACACTGGCATATCAGGCAGTTTTATACTGCACGATTACGAACCTAAAAAAGTTTAAAGTTTCAAATTTTGTTGCTCAACACAATGTATTAATTGTTTTCTTTGTAAAAAAATGTTTCGAATGGCTTTAAAGACTTTTTAGTGGTAATTATTGCGAAAGCTCGTATGACTCAATATATATATTTGTATAGTACCTTCATCGTCGCTATTTATAAAGCAGTTCGCGAGCATTAAACTGACATTTGCATCCGAGATTGTTTTGGGTTTGGTCGCGTTATTTTGAAAACGGGCGTATTTACATACAACAAAACAGGATCAGATGGATAGTTAAAAACGCATTTAATACAAATGCTGTCCACTTGCAGCTAAGCACTTAGCGTCTATGCAGTGTCGTAATACGAGATTGTCATTTGGAATTGTGGAATTTTGGGGTAAGTTAGCTAGATTTAAATTTTACCGCTTTGTTTAATGCCAAGCAACATAACTACTTTAAACGCGCACGACTATACTCTGCCTTTGTCGTTGCAGTTGTAAGCTACTTGTTGGCAATGAATAAAATTTTGGGATGTTAAGTTAAATTCAAATTTTAACGTATCAACTGGTTATGGTAAAAAACGAACATGTTAATAGTTGATCTCATTCTGGCCGATTGAAATGTTCAATGATATTTTCCGGCGTGAAATTTCTATAAGGCGTGCTCGGAAAGAGTTAAGCGTCTCTTGGGACGCATTTAAACGCAATAAAGTTAAGTAGTCATGTCGTTAGGTAAACGCTTGAAAGTTAAGCATACATAAAGCTCATTTCAAGCAATTATTAAAAGTTCACTTACTGTGACTGAATTAAGCAATTTTCGTACAATAAGGACAAGGAATAAGAACTCTGTGGTGCAAGTCGCATTTAAGTGAAAAACCCTGAAAGCAATTTTCGTGACCACAGAACACACCTTGCACTCAATTATAAGAAAGGTGAAGCAGAAGTAAGATTAAGGCAAAATCATTTCTTTAATGTCTTGAAAACCGCAAAGCAACATTCATGCTTCGTTCATGCCTAACTTAGCTTATGCTTTTTACAGTAATGACACGCCAGCTGTTATACTATCAACATAATGTAAAGAATACGTTGCTGCGTTTTGTAAATGAGTTTATAGACGTATCTGATGTTTTCTACACGCAACTAGCTACATCGGGAATGTCTGAACACAAAAACAAAAGAAAATCTTTTGAGGTTTGTTGTCAGCTAAATGTAGTCATGACGTCTTTCTATCTTTAAACGTCACATTCCGTGTTTACCAAATAATTTTCCTTCTTGTTATCCAATTGATTCTGTTTTCTTAACATCAGTTTAGATTCTACGTCTGCCGTATTTTACAGCGGACTCCATGTCATCTCAGCCGATGCAAACGTTAACCCAGTAAGGTTGCTATATCAGATTTTTGCATCTAATAACATATTTTAAGCTCTGTCTTTTCTATATTTTACAGCACATTCTGTGTTCTCCATATTTATATTCCGTATTTTTCATAAGATGTTTTAGAAAAAATTAATATTAGTTAAAAGGGTAATACGATTATTGAAATTCCTTTATAATGATCATAATGAAACTTTTTTCCTACTTTTTCTGAGAAATGATGCTTGAAAAATTTATAATTGTTTTCGGACTCTTAATTCATCAAGCAAAATATACCCGTTTTCAATTCAAAATTACGTAATCGACGCATATCATGCATGCAGCTATACACTGGCATATCATGCAGTTTTATGTTACACGATTACGAACCTAAGAACGTTTAAAGTTTCAAATTTTGTCACTCAGCACAATGTATTTATTGTTTGCTTTGTAAAGAAATATTTCGAATGGTTTTAAAGAATTTTTAGTGATAATTATTGCGAAAGCTAGTACGACTTGATACATTTGTATAGTACGTTCACCGTCGCTATTTATACAGCAGTTCGCGAGCATTAAACTGACATTTACATCCGAGATTGTTTTCGGTTTGGTCGCGTTATTTTGAAAACGGGCGTAGTTACATACAACAAAACAAGATCAGATGGGTAGTTAAAAACGCACTAAAAAATATTCTCCACTTGCAGCTAAGCACTTATCGTCTATGCAGTGTCCTAAAACATGCATGATTGTCATTTAAAGAACAACTTGGGGTAGCCTATGTTAGGTTCAAATTTTACCGCTTTGTTTAACGCCAAGCAACATAATTACTTTTAACGCGCGCGACTATATTCTGCTTTTTTCGTTGCAGCTGTATGCTACTGTCATTATTGGCAATGAATAAAATTTTGGGATGTTAAGTTAAATTTAAATCTTAACGTATCAACTGGTTAGGGTAAAAAACGAACATGCTAATAGTTGATCTTATTTTCCGATTGAAATGTTCAATGATATTTTCAGAAAAAAAAACCGGCGTGCTTGGAAAGAATTAAATGTCTTTTGGGACGCGTTTAAACGCAATTAAGTTAAGTAGTCATGTCGTTAGGTAAACGCTTGTAAAAGTTAAGCATGCATAAAGCTCATTTCAAGCAATTATTTAAAGTTCACTGACTGTGCCTGAATGAAGCAACTTTCGTACAATAAGGACAAGGAGTAAGAACTCTGTAACTCTGTGGTGAAAGCCGCATTTAAGTGAAAAACCCTGAAACCATTTTCATGATCACAGAACACACCTTGCCCTGAAAGCATGAGCAAGGTGAAGCGGAAGTAAGATTAAGGGAACATCATTTCTTTAATGTGTTGATAACCGCAGAGCTGTAACTTAGCTTATGCTTTTTACAGTAATGACACGCCAGCTCTTATAGCTACTGTCCACATAATGTAAAGGATACTTTCCTGCATTTTGTAATTGTGTTTATGGACGTATCTGATGTTTTCTACACACAACTACATAGGGACTGTCTGAACACAAAAACAAAAGAAAATCTTTTGATGTTTGTTGTTAGTTAAATGTTGTCATGACGTCTTTCTATCTTTAAACGTCACATTCCGTGTTTTCCAAATAATTTTCCTTCTACTATTTTTTAAGGGTATAATTGCAAAATGAAATTAAATTGATTGCTCTTATTAGACATCAAAAGGCGTCAGGCGTCTGCAATATTGCTTTGCGCCATTTGCATTTCTCAATTATCTTTCCCATTGACACGCACGCAATGAATAATAATCAAGTTGAAGTTTAGTGGCAATTGAAATTCCATGCGAATTCATAGTTTTGCTTGATGAAAGTGTGAAACATCAATCTAGGTTTAATTCATGTAGAATTAAACTTATTCTTACAAAATATAATGTTACAGGAGCAATATACGTGCAGTAGACGGAATTTTAGAGATTGATATTTAAATAGATTATGTTTTTAGGAGTGCTTTATAGTTGGTTTGATATAAACACCAGGCAAATTCCAGGGCTTTAACAACGACCCCTTTCATACCCACCTTGTGACTTAATTTAAAAAGAAAATTTTTTGTAATAGCATATTTTTTAATTAAGCCGATAAAATCAAACAATGTATGTCTTTCTCACATACGTAAAGACTCGTTTACAACAGACATTGCATGTATTATAAATGAGTTTTTAAAATTTTGAGTAACTATGCGCTGGTTTAACTAATTGAAGAAATGCACGGTTATGCGATGCTTTCTTCAAGTTATATGTGTTTCAAACCCTCGACTAAAACTAGTAAAAGTAATTCTTATACAGAAATGAATTTAAACAACTCTCGAAATTAATTCTTTGACCTCGTTTCACGATAAGTTTTTGAGAATGTATTGCACATAAAGTTGGTGCATGAAAGCCTCGTTAAAACAATAGTAGCTATATATAGGGTTGTTTATCAAGCAAGGGTAAAAGGAAATGATAACCAGGAATAGCAAGCGTATGTGGGTATTACCGAATGCGCGTTTAAAACGTGGTGCAGCAACCACAAAAATTCATTCCGAAATCCAAAACACAAAAACAGAATGGCTTTAAATAAATACATTTGGGAATTAAAAGACTCTAAGATCGACTTCGCTGTGTCATGGAGAATTATTAAAAATGTAGAAGGCACTCCAGCCGGCATACAAAGAAATGTAATTTATCTTTACATGAAAAGTACATAATCATTTGCACCCAAAGCTTACGCTCCCTGAACTCTAGAAATGAACTCGTATCAACTTGTAGGCATAGAAGGAAACATTTACTCAGCAACTATTTTAATCATTTGTAATTTTAGCTTTCCACTGACGTCAAAAACTGCATGTAAATAGTATCAAATTTCCTAGACACTACCATCAGACGCGAGTATCACCTGATGAGTGTGGCAGGCTTTGCCTGGCATACGAAAGAAATTTGTAGTTATTAAATATATGAAGTAAACCAAGTTTGTCTTTATCTTACTATTCCGCTCTTCTTCGGTATTGAGTACCCTGATCATATGGTATTTATTTCGTTGATATGGCTTTCTAAATGGACCGGGTATTGAGTGTGTGTGCTTTAGCGTTGCTACTCTCCCCTGAATAGGCGTTTTTGCTCTCTTAAGTTAGGGCCTTTTGATTAGTCTTACTCACGTTTCACAGATATTGAGGTTCACGGAGGATTATCACTGATGTGAAAACAGATAACCTGGATAGAGTTGCTATACCTAAGAATTAGGTGTTTCACATCAAAAGTGACCAGAATTTTTGTAGGTATAGAAACTTTATCCAGGTTATCTTTCTTACATCAATGAGGATCATCGGTAGTGTTGATATAAAGAACTATTCTACAGGTTCATGCTTTTTCATGATTGTATATAGTAGAACACCAGATAGTTGATACGTAGGCTACCATCATATCTATACAAGATATTCTCCGCATAATCTGATTTCGTCTGAATATTGTGGCCATAGATACTACTATGGGTGATACTCATGACGTATAGTCCTTCTTCTGGTTCGATGATATCAAGACTTGCAATTCTTCTAATTCACCTGAAACGTTTTCAATTAATTGGAAAGAGATTCTCCGAGAGCGAGACCGTTCCGGGTTTCGCAGCATGCTCTTTTGCTTCACCATAATGATGCCAATTAGCTAACCCAATGTAAGCTCTTTCTCTCGTAGTATGAGACCGACCAGCATGTCATGACAAACTGATCACGAATTTCATTATCGGCGTTTTCGTATTCGCACGTTTCGGCTGGCGTAGGTAGGAAGGGTTATGTAGCTGCCTGCCGACTCGCCAGGTATTGGATGCGTCACTATTGTGACTGAACATATTCATGTAGCGTTTCGAATACATGAGCAATAAGAACACAAAAATAGATACCTTGGTGAGGGACAATATTCAACTAACGCTATCTTTTCAATACAGCTTGAAAACACTTTGCTTCATGGCTACTATCTGACGCGTCCGCAACATTAGCGCTGTAGCTCGAATTTCCAGTCTGTTCCTTTGAGTACATAGATAGATAAATAAATAACTTTATTTAAACAGGTAGACCTCGTCAACTGAAGCTAATTTCCACGTGGGGTGTGTATCATAACAATATATACAGTATCATAACAAGATTTACTAATATTTACAATAATAATTATGCGTAAAGTGAGCATAAAAGTGTTGGATGAGGAATTTGTTAGTACGTAGTGTATAGTACGTAAGGCGGTAGCCTATTTAGAGGTATAATATATCTATATATATAATAACTATCAATCTGGGTAGATTACAGTGAAGACAAGGAATGCTGAAACGATAAACTCCATGCAGGAGGACGTCCTATCTTTGGGTGAAGCTAAGATTGCAGAAATTGATGTTCATGAACTATAAATTTTAAGCGTTTTTCAAAGCTATTTTCTGTAGTATAGTATTATGATAATTTGTATGAATATTTCATTAGATATGTTTGTATTTAAGTAATGGTTTAAAGTTGAAATAGATCAGTTTTTTATGTAATGTACGATACTACATTTGGCGACGAGAGTTATGGAACAATTGCTGCGAGGAAACTTGATATCACCATTTCAATGGTTACCTGTCGAAGACAGGGGACCACGTTTTCTTGAATGGCTGGAGGACGTTGAGGCAAAATTCGAGCTTGTTGAATGGCCAAAAGAACAAGGCGATGTTAAAAAGCGAAAGACATTCTTAGCTCTTGCTGGAGCTGACATAAGAAGCAAAGTTGGGACTTTAGCTGATACTGGAGTTGACTACGAATCGTTAATAAAGAAACTTAAAGAAGACCTGCTGCGAGACGAACCATTAGTATTCCTTATTTCACAAGCGGTGGATTTGAAGCAAGACGAGCAAGAAGGCATTGACGATTTTGCGATGAGAGCAAGGAAGAAACACCAGCGAATAGATTGGAACAATGCGACAGATAAGTACAATATGAATGATTTAATGACATGTGTGACTATTACAAGAGGTACAACGAATGCTAACATTCGAGAGTATTGTTTATCGCGAAAAGGTGTGCCTGACCTTGATGATGTACTGTCTAAAGGCCGGTCTAGGGAAAGCATGCAACAGCATAATAGGCAAATGATTGGTAATACGGATACGGCGGGTCGAGAAATTGTTTTGAAACAGGAACCTGCTTTTGCGGTTAAAAAACGGGCCGGCAAATATAGTGGGAAATATGAGCTTGAAAAAAGCCATAAAGAGGCGTTTGAAACAGCAAAGAAATGCAAATTTTGTGGATTTAATTGGCCACATGCCAATGGACAAATTAGCTGTCCTGCGTGGGGAAAGGAATGTCATAAATGTTTTCAAAAGAACCATTTTGCTCGTTGTTGTTTAAATAAAGCTGAAAATAAATCTAAAATGGTTCGGGCGACTTGGAGGGCGTGCGAATCATCCGAGTCAGACAGTGATGAAAAGTTTATTGGGCGAGTTTATGAGTCTGAAAGTGAACTGCACGAGAAAGTCATTGTCAAGGTCAAGGGACAGCCCATTAATTTTATTGTTGATACGGGATCTAGCAGCATGATTATGACCAAGCAAGCGTATCTAGAATTAATTAAGAATAATAATGAGATATGTCTAACAGAAACAAAGGTAAAATTAACACCGTACGGATCAAATGAATCACTAAAGCTCTTAGGAAAATTTAAAACACTAATTGAATATGAAGACAAGCAGATAGATGAAACAATCTACGTAGTTGATACGCCTGAAAAGCAAAGGAAATGTTCGCTGTTAAGTAAAAAAGCAGCTGAAAGTTTAGGTATTATAACGTTTAATATAGATAGACAAACTGTTATGACTGTTGAGCAAAACGGAAAGCAGATAAGTCCGAAACTGCAAAACATTCTCGCAGAGTATGATGACCGATTTCATGGAATCGGAACACTCAAAGACAAAGACGGCAAGATAAAGCAGGTAAAGGTACAAGTTGATCCGTCGGTAAAGCCTGTGGCACAAAAATATCGACCCCCGCCAGTTCATCTAGAAGATAAGCTTTTGAAAGAGTTGGATAAATGGGAACATATTAATGCCACAGAAACTGGACCAATAATTGAAAAAATTCCGGATAACAAGCCCACAACATGGCTATCGAATCTCGTAGTTACCCCCAAGAAGCTAAAGCCAGGACAGAGTATTGAAGAGCTTGAAGTTAGACCTAGCGTGGATATGAGATGCCCAAATAAGGCAGTTCAAACAACAAAATGCAACATTCCGTCTATTCTGGAGGTTCGTCGAAAGTTACAGAAATCGGGTGCTAAACGATTTTCTAAGCTTGACATTCGTAAAGGATATCTGAACATGGTTCTACATCCAGATAGCAGAGAAATCACTACACACCATACACCGAGAGGTCCCAGAAGATTTACGCGTATGAATTATGGAACCAAGTCGGCTGCAGAAATTTTCCAGAAAGAAATAAGTGAAGCCCTGGATGGGTTGGAAGGAGTACTTAATATAAGCGATGATATATTGGTATATGGAAAAGATGACGAACAACATGATGACCATGTGGAAGAGGTACTTAAGAGATGTCGCGAAAGGGACATACGATTAGGGCCAGATAAATGTCAATTCAGCTGCACCGAGTTGGTCTACTATGGTTATGTGTTCTCTGGTGATGGGATGAGGCCTGATCCAGAAAAGGTCCAGTTGCTTAGGAACGCAGAACCACCAGAGAATAAAAGTGAATTAAGATCTTTTCTTGGAATGGCTGGATACAGCTCTCCATTTATCCCTAAATTTTCAGAGAAGACGTCGAAATTGAGGGAATTGCTTACAGCGATGGAATACGAGTGGAAACAAGAACATCAAATGGCATTTGATGAACTTAAAAAGTGCTTGTCAAGTGAGACTACATTGGCCTATTTTGTCCCAGGAAGGGAGACTGAGTTGATTGTAGATGGATCGCCAGAAGGATTAGGAACGATTCTAGCACAGAAAGATCCAGAAACGAACAAATTCCGACCAGTTGCATATGCTAGTCGAGCATGTACAGAAGTAGAGAAACGATATTCTCAGATCGAAAGAGAGTGTCTTGCAGCAACTTGGGGAGTTGAAAAAAATCAGTATTATCTTATAGGAGGGAAGTTCGACCTGATTACAGATCACCAACCGTTGGTAAGCCTATTGAATAATCCTGTCAAGAGTGCGCCACTTAGAATTGAAAGAATGCGAGTTAAATTGATGGGTTTTGACTTCACGGCTAAACATCGACCAGGGAAGAATAACCCAGCTGATTGGGGGTCAAGACACCCAGCGTCTCAAACTTCAGAAGATAATCGTGATGATGTGGAGATATATGTCAGTATGATAACTGAGCTGAAGGGCATTCACGCCATCACGTTAGAAGAAGTTAAACGGGAAACGGAAAAAGATGAGCTATTACAGAAAGTAATACATGCAGTAAAATCTAACGGAACTCTTAAGAAAGATTTAGACATGGATGCATATGCAAACGTAATCTCTGAATTGTCGGTGATAAACGGTTTGCTGCTGAGAGGTGAGAGGTTGGTGATGCCAGAGAAGTTGCAAAAGAAAGTTGTAGATGCGGCACATGAAGGTCATCAGGGTATAACTAAAACCAAAAGCTTCTTGAGAAGTCGTTTGTGGTTTCCAGGGATGGATGTAATGGTGGAAAGAATGGTTCGAGATTGTTTGGCTTGTCAAGTCGTAACACCACAGATATCACGAATGCCACTCAAGATGACACCACTTCCAGGAGAAACCATGGAAAAAGTTGCTGTCGATTTCTATGGGCCGTTGCCTACCGGTGAATACTTACTGTTAGTTACTTGTAAGTATTCAAGATATCCATTTATTGAAATTGTAACGTCAACAGCGGCAAAGGCTGTTATACCTCATTTCGAAAGAATATTTTCAGAGTTTGGGTATCCATCTGAAGTCACCGCTGACAATGGACCACCATTTCGTTCTCAAGAATTCAAAGAGTATGCTGCAAGGTCTGGGTTTGTAGTACGAAATATTACGCCTGGCGAACCGAAAGTAAATGGACAAGCGGAACGGTTTATGAAGAACATTGCCAAAACGATACAAACGGCAATTGTAGATAAGAAAGATTGGAGAAAAGAACTCCTTGTATTTTTGCGTAATTATCGTGCTACACCACATCAAACCACGGGAAAATCCCCAGCAGAGTTGATGTTTCCTAATCGCAACTTCAAAACGAAAGTGCCAACTGCAAAACCAGTAACGCAATATCATCAAGATAAAGAGGTCAGAGAACGAGATCGACAAAAGAAAGAAATAATGAAGGCTTATGCTGACCGGAAGCAGTACGTTAAAGAGCATGATGTATGCGTTGATGATATAGTGTTGGTTCCTCAAAAAAAGAGAAATAAATTTACCACCCCTTACCGAAAAGAGAAATATGTCGTGACTAACGTCAAGGGGTCGATGATAACTGCTCAGAACGCCGGAGGGCATATTATGACAAGAGATGCCTCAAAGATGAAGAAAATCGGAATTCAACGAAAAAATGATGCAGTAAATGGTCAAGATATCGAAAGTGACTCAGATGAAGTGAACAGACAACAATCAACTGATGTTGAGCAAACAAGAGAAGAAATATTGCAACCAATAAGAAGATCAAGTAGAATCAGGAGATCAACGATGGACACTAGATATAAGGACTATATTGTGTAGAAGAAAGGTTATAGTTGTTTATTGTATAATCTAGAAACTTTATGGAATATGGCTGTTTATAGAATAATGTAGGAACTGTATAAAATTCTAAAAAAAAGGAATTAATATAGATTGTATTTTACTGAAGAAAGGGAGGAATGTAGTATAGTATTATGATAATTTGTATGAATATTTCATTAGATATGTTTGTATTTAAGTAATGGTTTAAAGTTGAAATAGATCAGTTTTTTATGTAATGTACGATACTACATTTTCTATTCGTTAAGAATTGTTTACGTATCAAAAACCAAGTAAATTTGACAAAAAGTTTATAATTAAACCATTCTAACATTAATTTAATTTGAAGTTACCATGCAGATGAAAATCGCAGTACATTTCTGGCAACAACAAAGACAGCCGAAATAGCTGGAAAAAATAAACGTTTATTTGGCCTCAAATATGGCACCAGGTTATCGTTTCAGTGTTAAATTAGTTAAATGAGTTAAATTAGCAAGAGGTGAAACCAAGATCAATTTAAATCAGCCTATTCAAGGCTTCAGAGAGCATCTCTAGTTTAATGAATATAGAGTCTCCTGGTTAATATCATTTTTGTCATTTTCCTCGGTCCTGATTATTTATAAAATTGTTCCAATTAAAAATCAGGCACGAAAATGATCCTATATAGTAAAATGTTTTTAATGGCATGATTTTTTTCAAAATTTAAGAGTCTTTTTTCAAATATTAATGAAAAAAAGGGAAAAATCACATATCACGTCAAACAGGCGTGCGATCTTTCATAAATATTTCTCCAACCGAGTAATTTTCTATCCTAATCAATACATCGAATATCATTTTTTTATACAATTTATACAGGTTATCAGTCTAGCTCGATAAAATGTCTACGATGCAACGTGCTAAAAATCTTCCATTATTGCTGGTCATTTTTTTAATGCTCATGTGTGGTACAGTTCTATATGTTGCCCTTTTCTTCTTCAACAACACTTCGCTACACGTCCAGTTACCTCAGCCAAAAATAGCGCATCAAGAAGCGCAAGAGGAGAAGATCGTTCTCCTGTTCTGGTCAAACTTATGGGGGCGTCCTGCAAAAACAGCAGAAGGCTTTTTGAAAAAGGGTGTTGGCGAAGGTCAGTGCCCAGTTGCTTGTGAGGTGACAGCTAATCGAAGTCGAGCCAAGGACGTCCATGCCTTCATTGTGCATGCTCGTGATCCACGCCCACTTCCCCCCAGTAAAAACGTTCCTTGGATTCTAACCAGTTTGGAAAACCCTGTTTACACGCCTGTCTTAACAAAGCCGGAGTACATGTCCCAGTTTCACCTGCTGCGAAGCTACAGGTTAGATTCAGATTTTCCCACACCACTCTTCAAGAAACCAAATTTGGACCCTCCTATTCCATTTTCCAATAAAACTGGTGGAATTATGGCGGCCTTTACAAACTGTGAACGTGTCAGAACCGAATATTTAAGACGACTGATAAAATACGTCCCAGTAGACTCATACGGCGGCTGTCTGCACAATAAAGATGGACTAACTCCACGTTACAAGTCAGATTTTAAAGGGTTGAAATCGAAACTACAAAGAACTTATAAATTTTCTATCACATTCTTCAACCAAGATTGCGATTATTTCGTCGACGACCAAATTCTACACGCACTTAACGCAGGATCTGTTCCAGTCGTAATGAGCACGGATAAGATTTATGAATTTCTTCCGGGAAATCTTAAAAACAGCATCGTTAACGTGAGAGATTTCAAAAGTCCGCAAGAACTAGCCCAACGTTTGAAATTCTTGATGAATAACGAAACGGAGTATAATAAGTATTTAGAGTGGAAAACTAAAGGCCTAGGCTACATTGATGATACGGTCATTGGAAAATATTGGAACAGACAATTTCATCACTGGTGTCAAGTATGTCAGAGTATCGCACAGGGGAAATGGCATAAAGAGGGACTAAAAGTTGACATATGCACGCCGAGGAAATATGAAACTTGGGGCATTAAAGGATAGTGGTAAGAAAAAAAACTCATTTGAAAGAGCTTTCGAAATAACTAACAAATCCTCTCACAACTTTTTGATATTTTTCTTGATTCTTGAGATCTGAAACACATACGAGTGGCCGCCATATTAATTTTCAACTATATGCATGTTACGTCATAACTGTGATCACGCGATATTTAATTGTTGAAAAGCTGCGATCGGGGCAAACCAGGAACTCGTTTTTACGTGTGGTTTGATATCATGCATTGAGTAAAAGCGATTGACAACTTTTTTATTGCTAATATTATCACAAGTGTTTTTTAAGCTTGACGTTATGTAATGAGGTCAAAAATTTATCGAAAAAGTTGAAGAGTTATATAAAAAATCTACAAAGGCCTCTAATGATAAGCTAAAAGTTCTTTCAAATTGATCAAACTTAATTTTTATTTCCATACAACCGGCCGTTCCAGAAACTGTTGATTTGTTCATTTGCTAAAAAGGAGGAATTCATTTGATATTTAACAAAGGCGAGGTGATTACAAGCCTATATTCCCGAAGGCGAGGTGATTACAAGCCTATATTCACGGAGCCGAGGTGAATATAAGCTGTAATCACCGAGCATGAGGTGACCTATTGTTTTAGTATAATTTCACTGGTAATATAAGCATAATAAAGTGTAATAATCATATAAAATGCAATTCTGTTATGAATATAGTGGGGTTTGGAAAATTCGTAAACAAATGTCTGTAAAACGGCAGTGAAAATTTATAACAAAAATTAATTATTATTCCAACTAAACAATTTAAAATGTTTAACAAAGGGTATTTGTTGTTTATGTTCATGTTAAACATGAAAAATAGTTCGTTGGAAAGGTCTGTTGAAAAATTTGGTGATTTTTAAAAAATCTACCGCTCTTTTACTGTTTTTCGTGAGTTTTAAATCGTGAAAAAGTATTTAATAATGCGTGGGTCTTAGGGTCATTCATTTTCTGACGACTTTAAAAAAATGAAAATTACTTCATTTCTCAAACAAATAATTTTACATTTTTTAAAAATGTGAAAAATAAAAGTTAAAAGTCATTTTTCATTTTTTTAAAAATGAAAAATAAAAATTTATGTTTTATTTTTCATTTTTCGCCTGTACGAAAAATGAAGACAAGTCTTTACATTTTTTTCGCGTTTTGAAAAATGAAAATGAAATTTTTCACTTATGCATTTCAATTTTTATTTCAGTGTCAGAAAAAAGCAAGAATTGAATTTTTACTCTGTAATTTTTACTCATTATCATCATAATTTTTACTCTCATATTGAGCAATATTCATGTTTCGTTCATGCCTAACTTAGCTCATGCTTTTTACAGTAATGACACGCCAGCTTTTATACTATCAACATACTGTAAATAATACCTTGCTGCATTTTTGTACATGAGTTTATGGAGGTACAGTTACAGGTGCAGTATCTAATATTTTCTACACACAACTACATCGGGAATGTCTAAACACAAAAACAAAAGAAAATCTTTTGAGTTTTGTTGTTAGCTAAATGTTGTCATGACGTCTTTCTATCTTTAAACGTAACATTCCGTGCTCACCAAATAATTTTCCTTCTTGTTACCCAAAAGATTCTTTTTTCGGCACATCAGTTTAGATTCTACGTTTGCCCTATTTTACAATGGACTCCATGTCATCTCAGCCGATGCGAACGTTAACCCAGTAAGATTGTTATATCAGATTATTACATTTAATAACACATTATAAACTCAGCTGTAGCACACTCTTTGTTCTCCATATTTATATTCCGTGCTTTTCATAAGATTTTTAGAACAAAATTTATATTAGCTAAAAGGATAATACGATTATTCAAAGTCCTCTATATCGATCATACTGAAAATTTTTTCTTGCTTTAATTCTCTGACAATTTATAATTGTTTTCGGGCTGTTAATTCAGCAAAATATACTCGTTTTTAAAATTACATAATTGACGCATATCATGCAGCTATACACTGGCATATCATGCAGTTTTATACCACACGATTGCGAACCTAGAAAAATTTAAAGTTTCAAATTTTGTTGCTCAACAATGTACTAATTGTTTTCTTTATAAAAAATGTTTGAATGGTTTTAAAACTTTTTAGTGATAATTATATCAAAAGCTCGCGACTTAATATATATTTGTATAGTACTTTCTTCGTCGCTATTTATATAGCAGTTCACAAGCATTAAACTGACATTTGCATCCGAGATTGTTTTCGGTTTGGTCGCGTTATTTTGAAAATGGGCGTAGTTACATACAACGAAACAGGATCAGATGGGTAGTTAAAAACGCATTTAATAAAAATGTTGTCCACTTGCAGCTAAGCACTTAGCGTCTATGCAGTGTCGCAATGCGAGATTGTCATTTAAAGAAAAACGTCGAGTTTTGGGGTATGTTAGCATGATTTATATTTTACCGCTTTGTTTAACGCCAAGCAACATAATTACTTTAAAAGCGCGCGACTATATTCTGCTTTTGTCCTTGCCGTTGTAAGCTACTGTCATTATTGGGATTGAATAAACTTTTGGGATGTTAACTTATAAATTCAAAGTTTAACGTATCAACTGGTTATGTTAAAAAACGAGCATGTTAATAACTGATCTCGTTCTGGCCGATTGAAATGTTCAATAATACTTTCAGAAAAAAAATTCTAAGGCGTGTTCGGAAAGAGTTAAACGTCCCTTGGGACGCATTTAAAAGCAATCAAGTGAAGTAGTCATGTCGTTATGTAAACGCTTGAAAGTTAGGTTTTTTCAAGCAAACATTTAAAGTTCACTTACTGTGACTAAATTAAAAAATTTTCGTGCAATAAGGACAAGGAATAAGAACGCTGTGGATCAAATCGCATTAAAGTGAAAAACTCTGAGGCCATTTTCGTGACCACAGAACACACCTTGCACTCAAAGCATAAGCAAGGTGAAGCAGAAGTAAAATTAAGAGAAAATCATTTCCTTCATGTGTTGAAAACCGCAGAGCAATATTCATGTGTCCTTCATGCCTAACATAGCTTATGCTTTTTACAGTAAGGACACGCCAGCTATTATACTATCCAAATAATATAAAGAATACGTCGCTGCATTTTGTAAAAGAGTTTATGGACGTATTTGATGTTTTCTACACACAACTACTTCGGAACTGTGTTAACACAAAAACAAAAGAAAATCTTTTGAGGTTTGTTGTTAGCTATAAAAGTTGTCATGACATCTTTCTATCTTTAAACGTCACATTCCGTGTTCACCAAATAATTCTCCTTCTTGTTATCCAAAAGGTTCTGCTTTCTGCACATCAGTTTAGATTCTACATCTGCCTTATTTTACAGCGGACTCCGTGTCATCCCAGCCGATGCGAACGTTAACCCATGCAGTAAGATTGTTATATCAGATAATTATTGCATCTAATATAACAATAGAGTTGACGTTCGAGGGCAAAAATATGTCCTTGGCCCGACTCAGAATCATTTTAGCCCGAGCGTAGTGAGGGTTAAAATGAGCTCTGAGGAGGGCCAAAAACAAATTTATGCCCAAGAACATCAACTCCAGTGTCTACTACTATTTTAATAACTTTAAAGGCCATATATTTGAGCAAAAACTTAAAATATCACTTAAAAGTGGGCATTTAAAATGACTTATAAATTGGTTATTACGTCAGCGGGCTAAAATGTATTTTAGCCCGCTGATTTGTTTATTTCAGCCCGGAAAATGCGTCACATTCCTCGCTAAAGTTATTGTAATAACACATTATAAACTCTCTATATTTTTCAGCACACTCTGTGTTCTCCATATTTATATTCCGTGCTTTTCATATGATGTTTTAGAACAAAATTTATATTAGTTAAAAAGATGATACGATTATTGAAATTCCTCTGTATCGATCATAATGAAACTTTTTTCCTACTTTCTCTGACAAGTATTCCTTCAAAATTTATAATTGTTTTCGGGCTGTTGAGTCGTCAAGCAAAATATAGCCATTTTCAAAATTACGTAATCGACGCATATCATGCAGTTATACACTGGCGTATCATGCAGATTTATACTACATGATTACTAACCTAAAAAAGTTTAAAGTTTAAATTTTCTTGCTCAACACAATGTATTCATTGTTTTCTTTGTAAAAAATGTTTAGAATGGTTTAAAAGACTTTTTTGTGATAAGTATTGCGAAAGCTAGTATGACTTGATATATTTGTTTATGCCATACATATAAAGATTTACGCGAGGTAAACGGGTGAAATAAAAATCGTATTTTCCCTATGGAGAAAAGAATAAGCGTTTTCATTGGCCGCACGATTTTTTTCACAAGTGAAAATTTATCGTATCAGCATTTTGATTGGCTATACGGTTTTTCTCACTAGCGAAGAAAATCGTATTGCTATTTTGCTCACAACATGGCCGCCGTGTTAAGGAAGGAGCGAAAGGGTATTTGGCTTTTATGTCTAAAAGAAGAAGAGTTTCCTCACTAAAAAACATATGAAACAGAAAGAAGAACAGCTTTGACTCACTATTTAGGTCAAATAACGGAGTAACAAATGGTATGATTTTGTTTTGAGAGTTCAATGTTTTGTTTCAACATTGTTCGCCTTTGACAAGTTTCCAGTTTTAAAACAATCTTTATATGTTTGGCATAAACAAATTACTGCATGGTTGGCTCGTTTGTACGATTTTTATTATGCTCTTGTTGTAAAAGATTGCTAAACTCACTCGTTCGCTGCGCTCACTCGTTCGTTTAGCAATCTTTCACAACTCGTGCATACATACATACACATACATACACTTTATTTAAACTCGAATTTACAGAGTAGCTTGAACTAATGAGCTAATATCTTCTAGCATAAATCTAAATCTAAATATACAATTTATATTTTAAAAAGGAATAGAAAAATATAACGTTCTAATTGCGGTTTTAAATTTTTTAATATCCATTGCCGTCCTAAGATCGTCCGTAAGCGAGTTCCAACTCTTAGCCGCTAAATATTTAATGGATTCCAATCCATACTTGGTCGTTTTTGGTTTCGTTAACGCTAACATATTTTGGCCTCTAAGCATGTATTTAGACGTTCTAGTTTTAAATAATCTTTTTATATAATTAGGATACTTAGGATGCAAAAGGCTCTTATACACCATAGATAACATACTATGCATTCTAGCATTATATAATGTACTAGTATTTGCTTGAGATAATAAGTCACGATAATTAGATCCCTTATCCTGAAAAATATATCTTAATATACGCCTATTTAGAGATTCTAATTTGTCAGAATTTCTTTTTCCACAAAAATGCCATATCAGAGAGCAATAGCGAAAATGTGGTAAAACAAATACTTTATAAAGTTTTAATAATAATTTTTTTCTAAAGAGGCTTCCAAACCTCTTAATTACACTAAACTGATTGTTAACTTTGTCGCAAATTGTTGTAATGTGGCAATTAAACTTCAGTTCATCATCTAATGTTACTCCCAATAATTCGATCGATTTATTTACAGGAAATGCAAATTGCAATTGCAATTGCCAAGAATCATTGCTTGATGTTTTTCAGGATTCACAATCATGCCATTTTTGCTGTACCATGTATTCATTAAGTCCATTTCATATTAAAGTTTTCTCTCCAAAACTGCAGGATCACGATCAGAATTGTATAATTGCTCATCATCTGCATAAGCATGAAGTGTTCCAAGATTTATATTATAAAATAAGTCATTAATGTGAATATTGAACAATCTTGGCCCCAAGACACTGCCTTGTGGAACTCCCCTAGTTACGCATTCCCAACTTGAAAATGTATCACCAATTTTCACACGTTGCATACGATTAGACAAATAGCTTTCAAATAAACTTACAGAATGTTCACTAACACCATATGCCTTAAGCTTTGCCAAGAGCAAATTGTGAGGTATACAGTCGAAAGCTTTAGACAAATCCAACGACATAACTGCGACAATTTCTTTGTTATCTAAAGATTGACGCCAGTCTTCAGTTAGCTTCAACAAAGATGTTTCACAACTATAATTTTTCCTATACGCAGAAATATTATCCGACAATATATTCTCATAAAAATCTTCAAATTGGTTAGTAAGGATTTTCTCGAAAACATTGTTAAAGGAGGGTAAAATGGATGCTGGTCTATAGTTCTTTTTATTAAACTCGTTATCTTTCTTGAATAAAGGCGTCACTTGGCCCATTTTCCAAGAAGTAGGATATTGGCCTAGTGTAATTGAGCTATCTATTATTTTCGCAATTGGCTCAGCTAATATTGATGCAGAGTCTTTTATTAAGCGTGATGATATTTGATCGTGTCCGCATGATTTTTTGCTTTTGATGTTTAACATGAGATTCTCAACTTGATCCCTATCTATATACAACAAAAGTTAAATTCAGATGATTCATCTTGGTTTTTATTATGCAATATCGTCTTAATGCTTGGGTGAAAACTAAAATCCGTTCCAAAAGACCTTTCATTAACTTCTGGCGCTATATCTGCAACATGAACGAAATAGCTGTTAAATAATTGTGCTAAAGTTCTTTTGTCTTTAACCAACTGGCCATCTTCTTGCAACACAATGTCGTTTGCTTGTTTAGACTTTTTTGAATGGAAGAAAGGCCGACAAACATTCTAAAAATCGCCAGGATTTTTCCATGTTTCTACCTTGGAGTGAAAACATGATTTTATTGCTTTACGTCGCAAAGAAATACATATATTTCTTTGTTTTTTGTAAATCGCATAAAGCTCATCAGTGCGATTTCGTATAAATTTTTTCCAAAGCATGTTTCTATGGCGAATGGCTTTCCTCCACTTTTCGCTCATAAATGGAACTTGATTTCCTCTTAAGTGGAATTGCTTAATAGGTACATGTTCGTTAACAATGTCAGAATATAAAGTTTCCAACACATAAACTTTATCATCCACTTCATCAAAAATATCCATTATATGAAATGGGACATTTTGTAAACCCCGCTGAAAAGCATTCTTATCAAAATTTTTATAGCTTTTGGTAGATACTTTACGTGAATGGAACCTTGGAGTTGTCAACCTTAATATGGCATAAACAAGTACATGGTCACTAATCTGTGCATCAAAAATACCTGATATCAGGACTTTTTTCTTATTGTTGGTCAGGATTAAGTCAATTAAGGTCTCAGAAGTATTAATGACACGTGTCGGGTCTTTTATTAAATTTACTAGATGGAAAATATCCATTAAATCAAGAAGTATACGTCCATCTTTTGATGACTTATCTGGTTGTAGTAAATCACAATTAAAATCCCCCCAATATGATAGCATTGTTTGTTATGGTTGTAGCCATTTCAAACAGATTTTGTAGTTCTGATTTCCATACGTCTTGCTTCAATGACGGTGGTTTATAAACACCAATTATCATAATCCACTCTTTACCGATTTTTACTTTGCATGCCAGAAACTCAACTCTGTTCCGTTGATTTGTCTCTTGTATAATATTTTCATATATTATATCCGATCTAATGTACATCATAATACCCCCACCATGTATGTTTCTATCACGTCGAACCAAGCGAAAACCGTCAACATGAAAATGACAGTTTGGAAGGTTTCATTCACCTTAGTTTCAGTAATCACAAGTATATCAAAGAAGCCCTGAGACAGCCATTGTTTTATCTCACAAAGTTTAAAACCAGCAATGCTGTTCGCATTTATATGACCAATTTTACAATTTTTAATATACTTTTTCCCGATCTCTTGGATTCTAACAACATCGGTTTCTGCAAACTCGTTTGTACATGATTCGTCATAATCAAACTCCGCTTCTAAACAATCATTACTTATAAAACAAGCATTTCTTGGTAGTCCTTTAAATAAGCAAGACGTACATACCCATTTTTCACCATTGTTGATTCTTGTGTAATATTTCAATGATATTTCAACGCATTTGACATGAAACTTTGAACAACAATTAGTGCATTCAACCGTTTTATGATTTCGAGCCAAGGTTTTGTCACATATGGTGCACAAATTTTTCTTACTAGTTAACTGTGGGCCAGGATTCGGATTTATGTCACCAGAAATCGTCAGACGTAACAATTGATAAGATGCATGTGAATTGCTATAATAAAGAACTCTAGAACCATAATAACGCTTCCTTTTAGACAAGGTGAAACCATTGAAGCGAACAAAATGGCCTACATCTGTAAATATGCTGATACAATATTGTCGCTCCTGTAATGTTCCCTTAACATTTTCTTCGATGGCATTTCGTTTCTGTATTTGTTTGATTAATAATAGAACAAATTCAACACTTCCAACAGCCACATACTCATGATTTGCCACCAAAAATATAACCAAAAATATAATTGTATGTCGAAGCATTTCAAATGCATTTGATGTCAAATATCAAACTTGGTTCGATAGCTCATTTAGATAGCTCAATTGAGTGCTTGCGAATGTACCACTAAATGGTAATAGTCTGGTACGCACACAGACAAAGCACGTACACTGTAGCAGCAACTCGATCTGCTTCAAGCTTAAGCCTGTCATCAGCCATCACAGCAACAAGAACACAAGCACAATCATCAAGCATAAAAATCGTACGCACTCGCCAACCATGCAGTAATCTCTATATAGTGCGTTCATCGTCGCTATTTATATAACAGTTCGCGAGCATTAAACTGACATTTACATCTGAAATTGTTTTCGGTTTGGTTGCGTTATTTTGAAAACGGGCGTAGTTACATACAACAAAACAAGATCAGATGGATACTTGAAAACGCATTAAAAAATATTCCTCACTTGCAGCTAAGCACTTAGCGTCTATGCAGTGTCCTAAAACATGATTGTCATTTAAAAAAAATTGTGGAATTTTGGGGTATGTTAGATTTAAATTTTACTGCTTTGTTTAACGCCAAGCAACATAATTACTTTAAACGCGCGCGACTATATTCTGCTTTTGTCGTTGCAGCTGTAAGCTACTGTCATTATTAGCAGTGAGTAAAATCTTGGGATGTTAAGTTAAATTTAAATTTTAACGTATCAACTGGTTATGGTAAGAAACGAAGATGTTAATAGTAATCTTATTTTCCGATTGAAATGTTCAATGATATTTTCAGAAAAAAAACAGTTAAAAGCGTTCTTGGAAAGAATTATATTAAACGTCTCTTGGGACGCGTTTAAACGCAATTAAGTTAAGTAGTCATGTCGTTAGGTAAAGGCTTGTAAGTTATACATGCATTAAGCTCATGTCAAGCAATTACTGTACTTTAAAGTTCACTGACTGTGACTGAATTATGCAACTTTCGTACAATAAGGACAAGGAATAAGAAATGTGTGGTGAAAGTCGCATTTGAGTGAAAAACCTCCTGAAGCCATTTTCATGACCGAAAACACACACCCTGCACTGAAAGCATAAGCAAGGTGAAACAGAAGTAAAAATTGAGGGAAAATCATTTCATTAATGTGTTAATAACCGCAGAGCTATATTCATGCTTCGTTCATGCTTAACTTAGCTTATGCTTTTTACAGTAATGATACGCCAGCTAGGTTATACTGTCCACATAATGTAAAGAATACGATGCTGCATTTTGTAAATGTGTTTATAGACGTATTTAATGTTTTCTACCCACAACTACATCGGGACTGTATGAACAGGAAAACAAAAAAAAATCTTTTAAGGTTTTTTGTTAGCTAAATGTTGTCATGACGTCTTTCTATCTTTAAACGTCACATTCCTTGTTTACCAAATAATTTTTCTTGTAATATTTTTCAAGGGTAGTTGCAAAATAAAGTTAAATTGATTGCTTTTATTAGACATCAAAAGGCGTCTGGCGTCTGCAATATTGCTTTTTCAATTATCATCTGCATTCTCAATTATCTTTCCGTTGACACGCACGCAATAAGTAATAATCAAGTTGAAGTTTAGTGGCAATTGAAATTCCATGCGCATAACGTAATCTGAATATGAACATTAATGCCCAGCAAGTAATTCTAAATGCACACATACAGTATCAAACAGTTCAAGTTTGTATTAAATTTAGTTTGCTAGTGTTTCGTCGCTGCATCGCAACATTATCAGAACTATATATAATGAGTAAACATAAGTTGTATCTACTACAAACGGTAAAAATTTAAAAAGAGGGGACGAATAGTAAATTTTTTAAAGAGTTAGAAAAACAACATGCCAAAGTAAGAATTGAGTGATTAAATATTATCGGTATATCAAAATACTAGATCAATCGATTAAAATAGATTAAGTGGCATGGAGGAAATACTATTATTAAGAATAGGTTTTATCACTTCGGGTTAATATTTTGCCGAATCACCCTCGCTTCAAGTCTATAACTGATAAATATATTTAGAATTACTTGCTGGGTATTCATATTCAGATCAAGTTGAAGTTTATTTTAAATAACATTGTCATGTATATATAACCATACTTGTAAACGGATTTCTAAAAGTGAGCACTTGAACAAAAAGACAAGATACTTACTGGTTTGTTTGCCAATATAAAACCAATTTAGCGACAATGTTGATGTAATGCATTTTTAAAGTTACGTACAGGGCACTGTCAAAAGATATTACTGCAAATTTAAGTTGCTTGCTCCCACCGTATATCAAAGTGACCAAGCAAATTCTGAATTCAAATTGTACCATAGGCGGCCCAATTCATTGTGTAGTTTCATATAGAGATCAGTGCGCACATAAACACATTCATAGTTTCTTAAATATAATTCCCTAAGGTTGGCAACTAAATCAATTATGAACATACAACCCCCATGAAATAAAGCATAAATACATAAAGAAAACGTCATTAATTACAAAATAAACAAGACCAGTGTGTGGCTGGATAAATTTGCTACCCTTGTGGTGAGTTTCTGTTTCGAAAACCGCTTAAAAACGTTGTATACGTGTCAAAGTTTTTCATGTTTTGTTAAATTTTACGTCTGTAACTATGCGGGATGCTCTCATCCTGCTACTGGAAAACGTTTTAAATGACGAATACGTGCAGCGATTGGCCTGTCAAAGTTTTAACTTTAAAAATTCATAGTTGAGCCAATGATTGTACGTAGCTGCTAGTGAGCGTTTCATGTTCAAATGAGCCGAATAGCGACTTTAGTCTCATGAGCATAAGAGGCATGTGCAATAATTTGACCACTATTTTTTAGGCAACTTTTTTCAAATTACAGTCGCTATCCGGGTTATTTGAATACAAAAGGCATCAATTTTTTACCCACCCTGCACTGATGTATAACAAGCTAAATAACTGTTATGTTACGACATAGGCTTTCCATTTGCAAAACTAGAAAGCAATAATTTTCTAAATACAAATTAAATAATTATATTGATAGAAAAATTCTTTCTGCTTTCTGATTTTCAATATTTCTATACATCATTGCTGTTGTTACAACAAATCCTTTTTTATTATATGAGTATAGAGATTTACGTGTAGTATTCTGCTGAAATAAAACTCGTATTTCACTGCATACTATATTTTTCACATGTGAAAAAAGTCGTATGAGCGTTTTGATTGGTTGTACGATATTTTTTCACATGTGAAAAAAGTTGTATGAGCGTTTTGATTGGCTGACATTTTCTTACCCAAAAATTCAACGCCTGTTCGCAGGCTAAAGTAAACATGGAGTCCGATTTTGTCAATTTACTGAGGAGACAAATTTATGATATTTTGTCTGCAAAAAATCTCGAAAGATCATGAAGAAATACATTTGTGGTTTCATTAACATGAAATAAACCTCATGGTTGTATTTTCTGCACGAAAACAAATCGTTAAATGGTAAGAAATTTTGTTTTTATATTTCGCTTGTATTTTGTTGTCCGTCAGTATATCAAATATTTGCTATCTCTATACTCATCTTTACACTCTTATAATAAACAATTTACTTCATGGTTGGTTCGTTTGTACGATTTTTATTATTCACTCGTTGTGAAGGATCGCTAAACTAACTCGTTCGCTGCGCTCACTCGTTCGTTTAACGATCTTTCACAACTCGTGAATAAAAATCGTACGCACTCACCAACCATGAAGTAATCTCTATATACCGTTCGCAAAATGATAGTTTTGCTTGATGAAAGTGTGAAATATCAATCTAGGTTTAATCCATGTAGAATTAAAGTTATTTTTTCTTACAAAATATAATAATATTATAATGTTACAGGAGCAATATACGTGCAGTAGACGGAATTTTAGAGGTTTGATGTTTAAATAGATTATGTTTTTAGGAGTGCTTCATAGTTGGTTTGATATAAACACCACGCAAATGCCATGGCTTTAACAACGACCCTTTTATACCCATCTTGTGACTTAATTTAGAAAGAAAATTTTTAGTGATAGCGTATTTTTTTAATTAAGCCGATAAAATCAAACAATGTATGTCTTTCTCACATATATAAAGACTCGTTGACAACAGACATTGCATGTATTATAAACGAGCTTTTAAAATATTGGGTAACTACGTGCTGGTTTAACTAATCGAAGACATGCACGGTTATGCGATGCTTTCTTCAAGTTATATGTGTTTCAAACCCTCGACTAAAACTAGTAAAAGTAATTTTGATACAGAAATGAATTTAAACAAATCTCGAAATTAATTCCTTGAACTCATTTCACGATGAGTTTTGGAGAATGTACAGTGCGTTACTGCACATACAAAGGTTGGTGCATGAAAGCCTCGTTAAAACAATAGTATATAATAAGGCTGTTTATCAAGCAGCGGCAACTGAAAAGAAATGATAACCAGGAAGAGCAAACGTATGCGGGTATTACCGAATGCACGTTTAAAACGAGGTACAGCAACCACACAAATTCATTCCAAAATCCAAACTTCGACTTCGCTGTGTCAGGGAAAATTATTAAGAAATTTAGAAGGCACTCCAGCCGGTAGACAAAGAAATGTAACTTATCTTTGCATGAAAAGTACATAATCATTTGCACCCAAAGCTTACGCTCCCTGAATTCTAGAAATGAACTTATATCGACTTGTAGGTGTAAAAGGATACATTTGCTCAGCAACTATTTTAATCATTTGTATTTTTAACTTTCCACTGACGTCAAAAACCGCATGTAAATTTCCTAGACATTACCATCAGACGCGAATATCTCCTGATGAGTGTGGCTGGCTTTGCCTGGCATACGAAAGAAATTTGTAGTGATTAAATATATGAAGTAAACCAAGTTTGTCTTTAACTTACTATTCCGCTCTACTTCGATATTGAGTACTCTGATCATATGGTTTTTATTCCGTTGATATGGCTTTGTAAATGGGGTATTGAGTATGTGTATTATAGTGTAGCTACTCTCACCTGAATAGGCGTTTTTGATCTCTTAAGGTAGGGCCTTTTGATTAGTCTTACTGACGTTTCACAGATATTGAAGTTCACGGAGGATTATCACTGATGTGAAAACAGATGACCTGGATAGAGTTACTATATCTAAGAATTAGGTGTTTCACACCAAAAGCGACCACAATTTTTGTAGAATCGAAACATTATCCGGGTTATTCTCTTTACATCAATGAGGATGATGGGTAGTGTTGATATAAAGAACTATTCTACAGGTTCATGCTTTTTCATGACTGTATATAGTAGAATACCAAATACTTGATACGTAAGTTACCATCATATCTATACAAGATATTCTCAGTATTATCTGATTTTGTCTGAATATTGTGGCCATAGATGCTACTATGGGTGATACCCATGACGTAGTCCTTCTTCTGATTCGATGATATCAAGACTTGCAACTCTTCTAATTCACCTGAAACGTCCTCTATTAATTGGGAAGGGATTCTCCAAGGGCAAGTCCGTTCCAGGTTTCTCAGCATGCTCTTTTGCTTCGCCGTAATGATGCCAATTAGCTAACCCAATGTAAGCTTTTTCTCTCATAGAAGCTTCGTAAGAAATATATGAGACCAGCATGTCATGACAAACTGATCGCAAATTTCATTATCGTCGTTTTCATATTCGCACATTTTGGCTGGCGTAGGTAGGAAGGGTTATGCAGCTGTCTGCCGACTCGCCAGGCATTGGATGTGTCCCTATTGTGACTGAAAATATTGACTGATGGGGGATAAATTATTATTTTAACGCGTTCCAAACTAAATCGGGATATTCCAAAGTATTTTTTTTCACGTTTTTTTCCTGTATTTTGCGGAATTTTCAATTTTTTTCAGAAAAATCCTGTTTTTTGACTGAAAAATGCAGAAAGAGCACGAAGTCAACAGATTTCCTGGTTTAAAATGATCAAATGTGCGGAAAATTTTTGAAAAAAAGATGCCAAAAATTTTGAAAAATTGCGGAATCACCAAATTTGGCATTTTTCGTGGAGCTATTTTGTAGGAAATTTACGATTTCTTAGGTCCTACTTTATTCTTCCGCAAAATACAGAGAAACGAGCCAAAAAGGCTGCTTATAGGGTGAAAAAATCGATTTTGCTGTTGCAATTTGCGGAATATTTAGGATGAGCTCAATATTCCAAAGAAACCCGGTTAAAAATAAAAAAATAAGAGGAATTTGTAACCCTATAACTGGAATGCATAAAAACAGGATAAATATTCCAAAATGATACATACTAGGTTCATAAATTGGGAACGCTTGCAAACTAATTTATATTCTTAACACAATATAGAAGACTTACAAAAAAATCATCATTGATTTACCCTGATAAAATAGACGTTTCTGAACCCTAGTTCGCTTAAACATTTACCATAATATCACAATGATTTCTAGGGCTAATATACTGACTCCTGTAAATCATAAAGGGCTCAGAAACTCTGACCCTTGGAAATCATAAAGGGTTCAGAAATTCTGAACCCTGCAAATCATAAAGGGTTCAGAAATTCTGACCACTAGAAATCATAAAGGGTTTAGAAATTCTGAACCCTGGAAATCATAAAGGGTTCAGAAATTCTGAGCCCTGCAAATCATAAAGGGTTCAGAAATTCTGAAACCTGCAAATCATAGAGGGTTCAGAAATTCTGAACCCACTATGATTTCCAGGGGTCAGAATTTCTGAACCTTCAATGATTTCCAAGGGTCAGAAAATCTGAAACTAATTGTTAAAATTGGGGTGGGGTGGGGGGGGGGAATTATGAATCCAGAAGCTCTAAAACATACAAAAAGTTTTAACAGAAAAAATCAGAGCAAGTCTTCAAACATCGTAAAACCAGAGCCCGGTTGCTCAAAGAGCCATGGATTGGCGTTTAATGTTTGGGTTCAAATGTTATCCGTTCTTTTAGTTTGTGAATTTGCTGTTTATTTCCAGAAGTCATAAAAGAAAACTCCTATTTACTCGGACATGATATCTAAAGAAATATGATCAAGTTTAAAAACAGCTGATGGAGAATTTCACTTTGAATTTTGGATTAAGGTCAAGCTAATCTACTTTTGAATACTTTCTGGCATTACCAAATCATTTCTTATGTACACGCAAAGAAAAATTTGACAATCTTTAAAAATATATATATTCGAACAATGTGTATAAACACAATTTTAAAACAGTAATGGGAACAGTTGAGGAACCTTGTTTGGTATTGGCGTTTTGGCAAGACAACAAATTTGGCTGCAATAACTGTGACTACAAGTGCCACATTGTGGAGTTCTACTGTGTTTTTGTATACTCTCGATGTGCTCATTACAAAACGAAACATTGATCTCTTTAAACAAATATACATGCAGAACACGTTCTAGAGCAAAGTGAAATATTCTATTTAGAATTATTCCAGCACAATTTTAGCATTTTCCCAAAAATTGGCAACACGGGTACAAAATATTTTTTTTCAATGCTAAAATGGACATTTTAACGGGTTATCGACCACAAAAAAATCGTTGTTGCTGTATAAGAGTTTTTTCTTCTTAAAACGCAGCGCCAATAGACATTACAAACAGCACATTCACATAACTACAATTGAAATTATTTAATTTGGCATTGCAAATGCAGCGCCATCGTTTTAAAAATGAATGACATGTATTTAGTGTCAAGAATGTTTTGCCACTGCAAATGCAGCGCCAACTTATGAAAATAATATACGTTCACTTATATCTAGAATATTTTGGCACTGCAAATGCAGCACCAACAACTCATAGCTATCTAGAATATTTTGGCACTGCAAACGCAGTGCTAACATGATGAAAATAAAATACTTGTACTTATATCTACAATATTTTGGCACTGTAAATACAGCTCCAATAAACATGCATTATGAAAAATGTCAGAATAATATACATGCATGGATAAACACTTGCCGTAAGAATCGGGGATTTTCTCCTCACGTATGTGAACGAATATGTGAACAAACTAAGTTCAGAACAAATAGTAGATTGCCTTTGGTATAGAATTCACTCGATCGCATCGGCCAAAAGAAGCTATCCCCGAATCTCACAAGTGTGAACCAGGCTTAATATCAATATGCAGCGCATACAAGCGCTATTCATGTAAGTGAGATTAGTTCACAATATTCAGTTTCACATGGCAAACGCGTGGTGCCAGGATTATGAAAGCAATATACATGTACTAATAGAAAAAATATTTTCGCACTACAAATGTAGCATACAACCTGGAACAACTGTTCATGCACAAAATAAACTGTTGTGTTGCGGTATAATTTTCACAAATTTTGCGCTTGGTTTTAGTTTAAAATTAATTTGAGTCAAGCTCAAACAAAGCTTGATAAATATATTATATTATAATCTTAACTTGGTTTGTCGGTCCAGTATCTGCTCGAGTAGATCCAAGGAATATCTTGTTTCAGGTACCCTTCCAATAGTCTATCGCCAATTTGTCTTTCATTTTCTCAACAGCTTTCCACTGGGCACTGGCTCGCTTTTTACTGTACCAGATTGACAGCCACACGGCCCGTCATAGGTTCCAACAACAACAACAACAAGATTCCATGTAGAAATCCTTGATTGAACATTTTTTACCAGTTGATGAAACCATTTCTTTTTACTGCTATATATACGAAAACCTTAGAATAAATTGTCTTGAATAAACTCCTTTTTGATAAGTTGTTAACTGCAGTGAATTCTAATTACATATTGGCACAGGTGATGTCTGTCCATTACTATTTTTAGGAGTAAAAAATATTTTGAATAGAAAGTGATATAATAGTTAAACCCAAATGCTAGTTACTATAAAATATATGTATTGTGACGGCTTTATTAAGAATTTATTGCCTGCCACACGCATAATTGCATAAACCAAAATTCAAATACATGTCAATATAATCTTTATTAATACACCTAATGCATAGTGATCTGTAAATACTACCATACAAAACAAATAGGCAAATGTCACTACAAATAGCTTCTTCACCTGAAAAGTAGCTAGCGTGCGTTCAGAATTCATACTGACGCTAGCTCTAGAATACTTATTGATTTGACAATACTGCATGACATGTTGGCACGATGAAATAAGCATATAAAGCGCAAGCACACACGTATTGGTAAGAACAAGATAAGCATAGAATAAGCATAAGTGTAACCTGTACAAAAGGAAAATTTCTTTTCTTACTGCTTGTGTTTGCGCTTATGCTTGTTTCATCGTGTGAACCAGTCCTTGAAGAAACCATTATAAATCTACTGTATAGCCATGCATAATATTAATATATCGCACTGTGTTTATCATTTGTAAACAAATTTCATACCAGAGCTTTTATATTAGATACGAATATTAGATGCGAATGAAAGGCTAAAAGTCATACATACCATCTTCGTTTATCTTGAGATATTTACAATGTATTCACATAGCAACAAATTTTCACATAATCTTCTGAATTCTTTTATGCCTTTTACACTAAATCTTCCGTTGTCAAGTTACATATAAAAGTTCACAGTTCAAGTTCCAAAATTAACACGCATGGGACGCATGTTAACCGAGTATGCTTATAAATGGGCATGGTCGGAAAACTCGCGCATTAACGGCACAATAGCATTTCCGACAACTGCCTTAAATGACAAAGCTCGTCTAAACTTGTATCCGGCTGGTCGAACTTTGATCGCACAATATTCAAAATATTAACGGCTTATCAGTACTTGTCGAATTTGAATCCTATTATGTGCCGCTGTAACATATACTGGAAAGAATTTCTCTAAAGCACAAAAAACCGATAAGGTAGATGAAATGTTTTACGTATGCATACTGATTGCTAATCTGTGTACTGAGACTTGGATATAAAGTTCTAATGGCGAAACTAAGGACAATGTTTACCGATACTGTGCCAATACAACAGCACAATGTGGACTAAACAATTGTTTCTTTGATAAATATAATGGACGACAGGGAGCACATGTGCAGCTATTTAAAGTACGAGGTTTGTAAATTTGTTTCACATGTATAATCATATTCTCCATGGATCGGTACCAACTAAATTTATAAAAGTACTTAGGCATAGCCGCTGCAGATTTATATTAGAGCCTTTGACAGCATCTGATGATAGGCATTGAAACAATACCTGTGGCGGATCCAGACATGCGTCGCAATTTAAGATTTAACACTTTAATAGCAACGCTAAATGTTAGTCACCGCTTATTAATTTAGGAGTCAATAATATTGTTATTCGTTCTTTTGAATTTCAAACTGCGAGTTGCTATTAATTATTTGATTCGCCTCTGGATCTGCCACTGTATACCCAGGTCTGTAGTATGCTATGTTAAAATGGCTCCGGTCGTTTCGCCCCAAAGTTACACACGTTTGTATATTATATACTCAACATATTTGATGCTATAGGATTTGGTTTTCTCTTCGTAGCATTCCCTCGATAACATCTGCTACACTTGAATTGTTTACAAACTTTAAGACCTAATAATAAATAATCTTATGAAACAAACAAAAACCATTTAAATAAACAAATATAGATCATTCGTATTTTAACTGATTCATTCATAAACGCATGCATTTTGACTAACAATAATGGGCCGTTTTGACTGGCGGAGACGGAGCCTTTTTGAGATGGGACCTTTCAAATTTAGCTATGAAACACGTAAAACCGTGAAACCTACTCTGGAAGAGAAACAGCTCTAATATCGAATAGCTGTCGAGGGCGTAAGGACTTAGGGCGAGTCAGTTTTGGGGCAAAACGACTTGGGGACGAAACGATTTGCATTTGTTAAAATAAAAGGTAAAGGAGTTGGATTTCATTTATTTGTATCAAAGCATTAAAGCTATGAACTCAGTGATCCTGTAAACTTTTCTCATTTCCCCATTTTTCTTTGCCTTTAGATAATACATGATACATTGTAATCTACCTGGCTTGAATGGATAGTATCAGTGGTTGTGAAAATAATATAATTTCCATTCATTACTTTGCTGCAGTCAGACACGTTAATCTGTATTGGTTTACTTGCTGAAGAGACAAAACCAAAATGCACGCAGCACACTGGGTAACAGTCGTAGTGTTTTCAACACACTGGGTAACAGTCGTAGTCAATGGTATATCATAGTCAATACTAATTACACATAATTGATATAGTGCGTGAATATTGCGGAGTTAGCATTATAGAGGGTTCAGAAATTCTGACCCTTCTGTCTATTCGAAGATACATATACTAAATTTAATAATTTGGCCACACTGGTTTACAAAGAGTCAGCAATTCTGAACCCTTTAACTTTTAAGATAACGTTTTACCTTTTTTAGCGAAATATTGCGGAATTAGCTTTATAGAAGGTTCAGAAATTATGAACCCAACTATCTACCCGAGAAAAATAATCGTAGACTCCATAATTTGGACCCACTGGGTTACAAAGGGTCAGAAATTCTGAACCCTCTATGATAACCTTTTTACGTTTTTAGCGAGATATTGTGGAATGAGCTTTATAGAAGGTTCGGAAATTCTGACCCTTCTATCTTACCGAAGATACTAATTCTTAATTTAATAATTTGGACACACTGGGTTACAAAGGGTCAGAAATTCTGAACCCTCTATGATATAGTTTTACGCTTTTAGCGAAATATTGCGGAATTAGTATAATATAGGGTTTAGAAATTCTGACCCTTCTATCTAGCCAAGAAAAACAATCGTAAATTTGATAATTTGGACACACTGGTTCAATTCTAAATCTAACAATTTTGACAAGCTGGTTTACAAAGAGTCCAAAATTCTGAACCCTCTATGATAACCTTTTTACGTTTTTAGCGAAATATTGCGGAATGAGCTTTACAGAAGGTTCAGAAATTCTGACCCTTCTATCTTACTGAAGATACCAATTCTAAATTTAATAATGTGGACACACTGGTTTACAAAGGGTCAGAAATTCTGAACCTTCTATGATAACCTTTTTACGTTTTTAGCGAAATATTGCGGAATGAGCTTTATAGAAGGTTCAGAAATTCTGACCCTTCTATCATACCGAAGATACCAATTCTAAATTTAATAATTTGGACACGCTGGTTTACAAAGGGTCAGAAATTCTGAACCCTCTATGATAACCTTTTTACGTTTTTAGCAAAATATTGCGGACTGAGCTTTATAGAAGGTTCAGAAATTCTGACCCTTCTATCATACCGAAGATACCAATTCTAAATTTAATAATTTGGACACACTGGTTTACAAAGGGTCAGAAATTCTGAACCCTGTATGATAACCTTTTTACGTTTTTAGCAAAATATTGCGGAATGAGCTTTATAGAAGGTTCAGAAATTCTGACCCTTCTATCTTACCGAAGATACCAATTCTAAATTTAATAATTTGGACACGCTGGTTTACAAAGGGTCAGAAATTCTGAACCCTCTATGATAACCTTTTTACGTTTTTAGCAAAATATTGCGGACTGAGCTTTATAGAAGGTTCAGAAATTCTGACCCTTCTATCTTACCGAAGATACCAATTCTTAACTTAATAATTTGGACACACTGGTTTACAAAGAGTCCGAAATTCTGAACCCTCTATGATAACCTTTTTACGTTTTTAGCGAAATATTGTGGACTGAGCTTTATAGAAGGTTCAGAAATTCTGACCCTTCTATCTTACCGAAGATACCAATTTTAAATTTAATAATTTGGACATATTGGTTTACAAAGGGTCAGAAATTCTGAACCCTCTATGATATAGTTTTACGCTTTTAGCTAAATATTGCGGAATTAGTATAATATAGGATTCAGAAATTCTGACCCTTCTATATAGCCAAGAAAAGCAATCGTAAATTTGATAATTTGGACACACTGGTTTACAAAAGGTCTGAAATTCTGAGTGAACCCTCTATGATAACGATTTGCGTTTTTAGCGAAATATTGCGGAATTAGTATTATAGACAGTTCGAAGTTCTGACTCTTTTATCTACCCGAGAAAAACAATCGTAAATTCGATAATTTGGCAGTTGGTGTTTTTAAATAGTCAGATATTGTTGAATATTTTAAAATTATAGAAGATTCTTTCTTAATTTGACTTTTCTCTTTACGAAGGTTTTAATATTTTATTATATTGTATATAGTTCACTGGCGTAGTATTTTAATGGTACAATATTTTAAATGTATATGACAACCAAGCATGTGTAATTTATGTAATAATGAATCATTTAATGTGCAATTTTTCAATAAAATTTCATGTTTTTTTGGAAAATGGTATTTTTGTCTGATATCTCTGCATATATAGCCTTTTTTAGCGAAATTTGCGGACCCTCCGCAATTTCACGTTTTTTTCCCAAATTTTGCTGAAAAAAAAATAGTTTGGAATATCCCGATTTAGTTTGGAACGCGTTTTTTATTATTATTAGAAAATTTGTATGTTCCCCAAAGGGCTTTTCGACATACAATTACAATACACAATTTGAAATAAAACTATGCTATACTATTCAAAATCTAAGTTTTGATTGTCTATTAAAACCTTCATATATATGATACTAAGAATTTAAAAAAATTTCTCAGTTTAATTTTTCCTTAAAAACCTTGAGTTCTGAATTCTCCTTCAGTTCATCATCAATACCGTTCCATATCTTAACTGCGCGATAATGAAATGTTCTTTACCCTGCAGTAGTTTTATAGCTTGGAATATTTAAGCAATGGTTATTTCTAGTCTGGCAATCATGAATATCAGATCGCTTTGTGAATTTATTTGCAAGATAACTTGGCACAAGGTTGTTCAGACATTTATAAGTCATTATCGTGTCTTTGTAAATGAGTAAGTTTTCAACAGATAGCCAGTTAAGTTCTTGAAGACCTGGTGTTACATGGTCAAATTTTTTAATACTCGTGATAATTCGGCATGCAAAGTTCTGGACAGTTTGCAATTTCTTTAAATTTTTCGATGAGGTATTAGCCCACACAGAAGAACAATAACAACTTGTTAATCACCAAAGCTTCAAGTGATATTAAAGATTTTTTATCAAAGCTCTCCTTTACTCGACTAATTTGTGCACATTATTTATGCACGTTGACGACAGTTTAGAAATATGGTCATCATAGGAGAGATGTAAATCAAGATGCATCCCCAAGTCTTTGGCAACTGAAATTGGTTTAAGAGCTTTTCCAAGAAAGTTCAGATTAATTTGTGTTGGCAAATTCTGTAACATTGATCTTGTACCTACTAAGAGGAATTTTGTCTTATCAGGATTAATTAATAATTGATGTTCTAAGCACCATTTAGCTGTTTTATAAAGATCACTTCATGTTGCGTTTCGAATACATGAGCAACAGAACAGATAAATAGATACCTGGACGAGAGACAATATTCAACTTACGCTATCTTTTCAATACAACTTGAAAACACTTTGCTTCATGGCTACTAACTGACGCGTCCGAAACATTAGCGCAGTAGCTCGCGTTTCCAGTCTGTTCCTTTGAGTACATAGATAGATAAATAAATAACCTTATTTAACCAAGCAGACCTCGTCAACTAAAGCTAATTTCTACCAGGGTCGTGTATCATAACAATATGTACAGTATCATAACAAGATTTACTAAAACTATTTACAATAATAATTATGTTTAAAGGTAGGTTACAGTCGCTTTTGCGCATGTGCGATAGGTTTGTTATGAGGAGCCTCCTCATAACAAGTTTCCAGTCCCATGGCGTAAATGAAAACACGCGCGGTCGTTTGAATCCTGCTCTGTGGTATTGCAAGGAGCGATGGCGCATCAAGTCCTGGCAGAAAAATTGTTGCTTTGAGAGTTTCAAGATCAAACAATTAATATTGGATTCTGAAAACGCGGCAAATCGCGTCGCCAAAAGGTTTAATTATTCGCGTTCGGTTGCTTTTGCTTCAGATGCTGTAGGTTCCGTTCGAGACTTCGAGTCGCACTATAGAATACTCACGAGTCACGAAATGCTCACAGGCTCTCTCATGCAATGTGGTAAGAAATATATTGCATTACTTTTACATAATAAGGGAATGTTAAGCTAGTTACGCCAGCTGAGTTCTGCTAATAATTTTCAGGATGTATTTAGAAGTTGACAAGTATGTTTAAAACATGAAACAATGTAGAGAGGAACCTTACATGCAATCACAATTTTTGCAGAGAACCAATTTTATCAAAACAAAATCACGATACTGTATATCACTCAATGAGCATATTGTGGATATGGTCATAGCTAGCAATACACAGAGGATATTAAACGTTGCATGGCGCGAAGATATTATTTACGAGTGTACAAGGTGTGAAATAAATTATACATTTTATATGCGCCCTGTAGAATATGCAATTAAATTGTTGTATTCTCGATTCCAGACTTATATATCATGATGAGGATACATTATGACACAGTAATGAAATTAAAAGCACAGTGATGAAAGCAAAAACTCATGTGAAAAATTCATAAACAGCATTTATTTGGTTTTTACAATACAAAATTAGTTCACAAAATGGAATTGATAAGCATTTAGAACTGTAGCCTGTGTATGTGTATATAAACGTTCATAGCATGTATACAGGGTCTACGATGATATTAGATAACGCTTGTGTTATATTTCAATGTATGAAACTACTGCATGTAAGTTTCAGAATAAGTAAAATAATAAAATTATCCAGGTGCAAATACATGAAAATGTTGCCAGGATTTTTTTACATAATTGGGCGGTTTCGCACACGCGTATTTTGTTGTGATTCAGCAGAAGAGAAAATGAGCGACAATTGCTGTACCTCAAGCATCAGGCTAAATTCTCGATCAAGCAACCAAATTCACATCTATGGCGTGCACCTAGATGAGAGCATTATATGGATCGTGTCTATACGATATAATATCACGACGTCGACGAGAGCACCGATATTGTGCTTATATTGCATTATATTGAGTCTGGCATTATAATGTGTAGTAAAAAACTGCATACAGTATAACAGTTTGAAATTTATTCCAGGCTATTATGCTTGAAACACAAAATGAACACACTTCCAGAGACATCAACACCTAAGATACGTCGACAATTTTAATACCGGATATTCAAACCCGTAATTTCCGCATCTCGCTTCGCGGCTTTGAATTCACTCATTACTTTGAATTTGTTTGGGAAACGGATTGTAAAAGTTGCTATAGAGTTAATCGAATCGAGAATACGACAATTTAATTGCATATTCTACAGGGTGCATATAAAATGTATAATTTATTTCACACCTTGTACAAGCGGTTGAAGCCTGTACTCAATATCTATGTAAGCCATCGGATAAGCTCATTTATTATATGGTTATGGCTTTATGGATGTTTCACCGTAAACTAAAACACTCGTATCTCCCATATTTTCACTAGTGAAGACGTGAAAAAATATGTAACGCTTGAAAAACGCCTGTATTTTCCCCTGGCCTGGGATTTATATGTTCTCTGTTCGCTTGTTCCAACCTGAACGTGTTTTCGCCACTCGTAAGCTAAATAATATCTTTGCGCCATGCACCGTGTAATATCCTCTATGTATTGCTAGCTATGTGATAGATCATATCCACAATATACTCATTGAGTGATATATAGTATCGTGATTTTGTTTTGATAAAATTGGTTCTCTGCCAAATTTGTGATGCATGTAAGGTTCCTCTCTACACTGTTTCATGTTTTAAACATACTTGTCAACTTCTAAATACATCCTGAATATTATTAGTAGAACTCAGCTAGCGTAACTAGCTTAACATTTCCTTATTATGTAAAAGTAATACAATATATTTCTTACCACTTTGCATGAGAGAGCCTGTGAGCGTTTCGTGACTCGTGAGTATTCTATAGTGCGACTCGAAGTCTCGAACGAAACCCACAGCATCTGAAGCAAAAGCTACCGAACGCGAATAATTAAACCTTCAGGCGACGCGATTTGCCGCGTTTCCAGAATCCAATATGAATTGTTTGATCTTAAAACTCTCAAAGCGACAATTTTTAAGCCAGGACTTGATGCGCCATCGCTCCTTGCAATACAACAGAGAACGATTCAGACGGCCGCGCGTGTTTCATTTACGCAATGGGACTGGAAACTTGTTATGAGGAGGCTCCTCATAACAAACCTATCGCACATGCGCAGAAGCGACTGTAACCTAGTTTGTAATGTAATCGAGTTTAAATATTTTCAAGAAATAGTAAAACAATTATTGAATTCGGTTCTCGCAGGATATGAGGAATTATTAAGGCCTCGGTTAGTGTTATCTGAAGGCTTCGGCAGATGCTGTAACACAAACTCTGCCTTAATAATTCCTCTTATCCTGCTCGACCTCGTTCAATAATTGTTTAATATTTGCGTTCGTCTGTCTAAAATACTTATACTTTGTGCTACATGAAGTACAGGACGACACATTATCCCCCTTCTTCTATCGTTTCAATTCGCGTGTTCAGCATTGTTTGGCAACAGTTTATTACTATACATTATAAAAGGTTGGCAAGAAAATCTCAATATTTTGACTATATAAAGAACTAAACGACAAAAAAGCCTACAAGAAAACATTACATATTCACAGAAAAAACTCAATCCTGACTACGGATGCAATCTAAGCACTATGTACATTGCACATATTTTTTCAGCTAAATACAACATTGCAAGGCACGAATTTTGTGAAAATTCTTCACATTTTTCATTGCTTTTGTGCAAAACCTATCCAGGATGACACTAGCCTGCCTTACGTCACAACTTAAAGCAATCAGATCCGCTAACTAAAATACAAAAAAAAAATTAGCGCGAAGCAAAACCCGGGGTAGGTGGGGGGATTTGAGAGTTTACAAGACCTGGCAAGAAATTGGAAAGCGATTATATTTTTTGAAAAAACATTAGAATTTTATATAAAATACAAAATATGTGAGGAGCTAACAGAGAAATACTTGCCCGGTAAGGACAATCGTTTTGTTGTCGGTATACTAGTCTGTTTATGCAGTGGCGGGTCCAGGGTAAGTCAAAATAATTTATAGCAGCTCAATTTTAAATTCAAAATAACTTTATAACAATGTCATAGGTTGTGAATTTGAAAAGAAGAAAATCTAACCAATGAAATTGCTTTGAAGGTATTTTAAAATGTAAATGTATCCTAGAATGAGCTGTGGTAAAATACAAAGAAGTATAACAAATACAAAGAACTATAAAAAGTGGCCAAATTTATCCGTTGTTTTGAGAAAAGTTTCACAAAAAAGCAAATCTGTGCAGTGTGCAATTGATTTATTAGACTGGTGTCGTGTGAACTAAATACTCGACCAGGTCCATAAAACTTTCCTTTAGTGCATGAAATAATTAACATGGGTCGAAGTATTTTCTCGCATTCAGCTATGTATTACATGCACACGAGCTCCAGAGTGGATATGTTTGAGGTGCAAAAGTTAGTTTAAAACTATTGAAAGAAACTAGACTGACAATGATGAATCAAAACAGTTAACCTTCAATTTATACGTTCTACGAGTAGTTTGTACAACGTCGTAGCTATAGGCTGTTTTTTGGTACTTTTGCACGTCGCCCATGCTTTTTTTAGTAAAGCATTTTTCCAAAAATAATTTACTGATTCTCAGCTAACAAAAATTGATTTGAGCCTTAGTCAACACGCATAAAGTCAAAAATATTATCCACTTCCTTCGTTGTATTGGAGCATCGGCTTGTCAAGACACTCCAATATAGTATATCTCAAAAGAAAACTTTTCAAACTTGGATCTGTAGTAATACGTATTCGCTAAACGTTCTGTTGTGCATGAATGTTTTTTCTGGCTACCGTTTCTTTAATACAACTTTTCACTGGCCGACTGAGAATTTTAACATGACTAGACCCCCATTGGATTGCCGTTGAGCAGCAGCGCAGCCATCCCAGCGCACGTTACGTCATTGCATACATTATTATATAAACCTAAGACTGGTAACTCTCTCATCATATCGAACTGACACACGTTAGAATTTCGCTTCAAACAAAAATTTAACACAATTTACTGCAACTGAAAAAAACTAGATACAAATGACCTTGAGCATCTCTCATGAATTTCTAGAAAGATTTTGGATAAAAATACGATTCAGAAATACTCAGTAAATTTGTTCAATAAAAAGTTTTTTTGATCGAAATTTTTCGTGTAGATAGGCGAGATGCAAATTGCCATACAAACCTCACTATCGGAAACAACTTCGGCTGAGCAAGGCTAAGTTCATATTATTGACTGCTATTGAAGCAGTCTTTTCTTCGGCGTTTCCGAGTTGCAACCAGCCAATAGCAGCTTAGCCGCCGAAGTTGTTTTCGATAGTGACGTTTGTAGGACAATTTAGGATATTTATATAATAGTGTATGGAATGACATAACGTGCGCTTGGATGCCTGGGGCAGCAGTGAATATGGTCAACAGGAGCTTGTTTGGAGGTATTTTTTGACAGCTATAAATTCTCGATGAAAAAATTTAATGATCCTATTTTTGTAAAGCGGGACAAACACATCAGTATGACACGTGATCAATTGGTACATATATTAAGAATTCATGCAGCCGGCCAATAGAAACGTTTATCGATCTCGGCCATGTGGTCCTTTTGACATGCCGTTTTGAACTTCATAATCATACAAAAGCCCTACACAGGCGATACTACATTCTATAAATAAATTGTTTCTAGAATTTTGGGTAACACCTAATAATCTGGACAACATTTATTTTTCGTTTTTGCTGAGGGAAGGGGAGAGGCGGCATAGATGATCTCTCTTTTTCGCTGAATTTCCTTTGCTGATATTCAAAATTAATTTACTACGCAATTTTACATCTATTCTATAGGATGGGGCAAATTATGAGTGCCATAATGGCAGTTTTGTTACTACAGAGTCTATTTTATCGGCTATGAAATGTGTAATGCGAGAATTAGAGATTCCATGGATGCATGTTGTCGAAAATTAAAGGAATATCTGATTAGTATATAACTTATTACATGTCATAAGAGCTTCATTATTGAATTATCAAAAACTATGATTTTTGAATTACAGTGACACAAAGCTTTGACTTCCTGAGGACTTCTGGCTACTGCTCCATTTCCTTTCAATTTGATATACCCCCCCTAGAAAAACAAAGATTTACCTATATTTTGTCATAAATGTCATGGTGAATAAATTAAATTGAATTGATTGAATAAACTGGCATCTCCCTTTGCCAAAGAAGTCTGTTATCGATTGCATATTCCCGACCCAGACTGTTGAAATTCACCACACGGACAAACAGTGGATGACTCCCAGCATAAAAAACTTGTTAACCTAAGGCAGAAGGTTCTCCACTCTGACAACAAAAATCTATGGCGTTATTACCGAGTTAAGGTACGAAACGAGATGAGACTGAGAAAAACGTACATACTACGAAAACAAGGAGAAAAACTTGAAAAATAGTGACCCTTAAAAGTGACGGTCCAACATTAATCAAATGCCAGGGGGGGGGAAGACCCACATTAAACAACATCACAATTGTTCGTGACGGTGTAACTGTGTCAGGTATAGAGACCTTGCTCAAATGCTACACACATGTTTCCTAAGCGTCAATGATGATCTTCCTAGCCTTGATCTATCCTCGCTAACTGCTCTTCTTCCTCCTCTTCCGTGCAAGCGACTTGTCGATAGAAGCCACGATACCTGTGCAGAAACTTTTAAAACGATCCCGGATCCTGATTTAAAACCTAACCGCATTTCACCACCGCTTAGTTCCAACATGAATGATTGAGAAACAGTTCCCATTACTGTGGAACCGAACGAAGCAAAAATAGTTTTTTATTACATAAAGTACAGTGCTTTATGTACTTTTTAAACACGAGCAGGAGTGTTTTATTAGGTATAAAGACATGAGCGCGAAGCGCGACTGGTCTCGTACCCAATAAAACGACATACGAGTGTTTTAAATGCTTCAAAACATTTGCATAACAAAGCCAAATCTTAATATAAAAATATTTATATAAAAATCTTTACATAAAAATCTTTATATAATTTGCATAACAATATCTTTTGTATTATTTCATAATGAAGTGTTCTCTAGCAGGTATGCAGAGGCATGCACGTGATTTATTTAGCACTGGATATTGGTTATATAGATTTCTTAATGGGAAGTGCTGACGTATGGTATCTACACACGCGTTACTCTGACATACTCTGTTATATGCATGCACTGTTTGCTATCTCAATTAAACACTAACTAAATTCCTAGCCCATATTATAAGATCATATAACTATGACGTCAGCAGATTTAATTTCTAGACTCATAGTTTACAAACTGACACCGTCAATCTTTTCTACGGCTGGCGGGACAATGTCTTGGACTGACGGATACTTTGAGGCTGGCCTTTAGGAATCTCTGCGCAAAATTGGTAGCACAGCAATTCAAAGTTCTACAGCTGTGGCAGTTTGTAAAACAATTCATCCATCCTCGATTAAAATGAACGAAAATCAACGGCTTTTATGATAATGCCGATATGAAGTACATTTAATTTAGTAGTTGGCCACGTGCATTAATCACAGACCAAACATAAGTGTGTCCTGTTAGTATTGCAATTTAAATTGTATGCAAATAAATGCTTGGCATTACAACATCTATCTTTTTTTGATGACATTTCTGGATTCTGCGTCATTGAAAACAGTAAATATCAACTTCTCGTCAACTGATGGCCATTGCAGTCGAAAATATAAGGAAATGAAAAATGATTTCTTGTCTATGACACGTCCATTTTTTGGCAAAAATGCTGATGTCAGCGTTTTTTTAGCTGGTTACATTTCCCCTGTAGTCTGAACGCTAAAGACGCAAAATTTTAACATCATGTTTATTTTATGAGTACTTTACTGTGACGTAAACGTGAAGCAAATCCCTGACACCTTGGTGTCCCCGTCTGGATGATTTGACGTGGAATTACCTTTAGTCAAATCATATGCGTTATATTTTTTGATATGCTTGATTCAATCAGTGGCGTAGCCTGCCCAAGAATTTAGTCAATGCAAATTTCAAGTTAATTATCATTATTTATCTCTTTAAAAGTTAATTGTCTTCGCAGTCAATGAACATGGAAATATTTGCATAGTGGGCTGGCTGCGCGCTACTGGATTCAGTGCTTATCATATTACTGTCTGCACTCTCGTATTTCACTGCAATTACGTTTAAATTACTAAAGTGATATTTTTACGCTAGCATCAAGAAATGCGTTTCAAATTATTTTCCTGCTGCAATATTGAACATTAAATATTTGAATAATAGAAAAAAAAAGTTTCTACTGTCCTAGCCAATTGTTCTGAAGGCCGGTTAGCTTGACTCAGGTAAATGTAAAATTGAAATGATACTTACAGCAATTAACTTGTTTATAATCTTGTAAATTATTCTTTTTAAATCTTGGCTGGATCAATATTAATTTTAATGGTTGCTGTAGCTTTAAAATTAGCAAGCATGTAGAAACAGAGAAATGAAAACAGCGGGTTAACCCTTGGTAAACAGTGGTTAAGGCTAACCCTGCTTTGAACAACTGGCTCCAGCTGATGTACGAAGCACGACAAAAAAAACTGTCTGGCCCTTTTTTCAAAAGCATCCAATTTTTGATTAAAATTAAAATGTCGGTATAATTTCTGTATTTTTCTTTTTTCCCAAATATATATTAGAATTTACATTTCTTGTATAAGTTTTGGCGAGTTCAATTTTTTATACAGATATGAATAAAACAATACAAATACAAATAAAACACATACAAATACAAATAAAACACAATACAAATAAAACAAAAACTTAACTTATTTGCTCGATCGGAATCCAATGAGTCTCTGTCAAATAATAATACAGGAAATATTGTTTGTAATGAAATTAACTACAGCTTCGAAGACAGTGACGAGACCTGTTCGACAAATGGATTTAGCAATTTGGCCTCACCGACGTTTACAAGTGTTATAGAAATCACTCCTAAACGTTGTAATCAAAACCTGGCTGAGCAAATCAAGACTTTGGAAGCAAAGTTTGATGATAAATTCAAAACTTTAGAAAAAGATGTAAATAGTCTGATAAATGCCGACGTAATTAGAACATCATTATCGATCGAATACGTTGAGCGTTTAAAGCGTGAGAACCTGTCCTTACATGATGAAAACAAATCCCTTAAGGAACGTGTAAATAACTTATCCTTCGTTGCCTCCGATCTTAACACAAAAGTTAATATTTTGGAGCAAGATAAGAGCAGCTTGATGACTGCTCTCAAAATTCTACAAGAAGAGGAAAATATAATTAGAAAGGCAAATGTTCAGTCGTGGAGAACCGCAACTAAATCTAACAATACGAATATGAATACCACTGGGAATGGCGAGATCCATAGTAGCCTTAATCTACATAACAAGTATGAGGTGCTGTCGGTAGATAATAGTAATTCTGAGGATGTTGACATCGCTGTGCACTCTGAATCTAATGTTGATAACTCAACGACCTCAAAATCCCACAATGTCAAGCATAATGATAAAAGAGGAAAATCTAACAATAACAGGCAATATAATAAAGAAGCTAGTCGACCAGCTAATAATCAACAGTCAACGACGGCAGTTGACTTAAATGTTAATCGAAATGTTGATCAATCTGCTCTGAATTCTAACGAGGCAAGCAAATCAAATAATCGGTTGCCTAGCTCTAAATTCGCAAAGAAAAAGACCGTGGTTATTGCAGGAGACTCCATCGTGAAAAATGTCATCGGAGCCAAAATGAGTAGTGGTGATCATAATCATTTCTACATAGTGAAATCTTTCTCTGGAGCAACGCTTGCGGACATGAATGACTTTGTAAAGCCTTTAACAAGACGAAAGCCAGACAAGTTAATCATGCATGTGGGGACTAATGACTTAAAACATTCACCACCAAGACACATAGCTGAGTCCATCGTCAATCTTGTGACTAATATCAACGACGAATCGCCTGAGACAAAAGTGGGTATCTCAACTTTGTTGATAAGAAATGATGATAATAATATATCTGTTAAAGTTAATCAGGTTAATAGTATTTTAAAGGATATTTGTAATCAACGTAAAATACCATTATTAGTGAATACTAATATTACCAGCACTCATCTAAACTCTAAAGGACTTCATTTGAATAGACAGGGTAGTGCAACTCTCCAAAGAAATTTTAAAGATTTTGCTAATGATTTCTTTAATTGACTGCATGACTCTGTGCCGTGTGGGGTACCTGATACAGTCGGTTATGATCAAACAAGTGATATTACCAGCGAATCTATTAATGAATCTAACACTGCTACAGTCGATAATAAACAAACAAATTATGTTATTAGTGAACCTAAGAACTTTCTACCCAATAAGCGAGGCTTTAAATTAGCCTTCTTAAATATTACTAGTCTAATTAAGCACTTAGATGAACTTCGAGTACTTCTTGTTAACAGCCTTGTCGATGTTCTAGCCATAAACGAGACAAGGCTTGATTCAAATATCACAGATAATGAAGTACATATTTCTGGATATGAAATAGTTCGTCGAGATCGAAATATCAATGGTAGGTATGGTGGGGGCGTTTGCTTTTACGTTCGCTCAACAATTAATGTTTTACCGCGACACGACCTATCTATTGATCAAATTGAGAATTTGTGTATTGAAATCCGCAAGCCTAGCTCAAAGCCTTTTCTCGTTACAACATGGTATAGACCACCTGACTCGGCTGTTGACAAATTCCAGTATTTCGAGACACTAGTCGGCAAATTAGATGCTGAAAATGTTGAATTTTATGTCTTGGGTGATCTAAACTGTAACTTAAAGTCAGCTACTCTAGATCATAACTCGAATTTGTTGACTAATATTGCCAATCTTTTTAATCTACGTCAACTAATAGATGAATCGACTCGAATTACTGAGTCATCTTCAACTTTAATTGACGTAATATTCACCAATGTGCCAGATAAAATTGTTTGCTCCGGTGTCTCTCATATTGGCATTAGTGATCATAGTTTAGTGTATGCTTTTCGTAAACTTTCAACTGGATTTTCTTCTAGAGGTCATTCTACTGTGACTTACAGAAATTTCAAAAATTTCAATTCTACCAACTTCAGAAATGACATGCGTCAACAGAACTGGGATGATATATTGAATTATGATGATCCTAATGATATGTGGCATGTTTGGAAGGACACATTCAACAATGTTGCTGAAAGACATGCCCCTCTACAAACTAAACGCGTTAGGGTATCTAAATCGCCTTGGATCACACCCGAATTGAAACAGTGCATGCATGAAAGAGATGTTCTCAAAATAAAAGCGTCCCGTTCGAACGATCCTGATGACTGGAAAGTTTTCAAAAGATCTCGAAATTTGGTAAATAGTGAAATCAAAAATGCTAAAGCATTGTATTATGCAAATGCTTTGCATGAAAACAAGAATAATTTAAAAAAGACTTGGAACATTATTAATGAACTCACATCGAGAAAACAACATAATTCTCATGTGAGTGAATTAAAAGTTAATGGTTCCTCGATCACTAATCCACAAGAATTGTCTAATGAGTTCAATGATTATTTTGTCAACATTGGCCCTAAACTTGCTGACAAAATAACATGTAATCAAAATACGAACTCATATATGGAGTATCTAGAACCTCTTGACAATGGAATTAATTTCCAAATGAAGACCATAACATCGTCTAATGTCTTTTCTATGCTATCTAAATTAAGCAAGTCTAAAGCAACTGGCCTGGATCGAATAACAGCTAGATTGCTACGTGAATGCCCTGATCTTATTGCAGATTCACTTTGTTTAATATTTAACCACTCCATTAATAGTGGTGTTTTTCCGGACGAGTGGAAGTGTTCAAAAGTGATACCGCTATTTAAACAAGGTGAACGACATGATCCAAATAACTATCGGCCCATCTCAATCATTCCAGTTGTTGCAAAAGTCTTTGAAAGAATAATATATGATCAAGTTAAGGCTTTTATTGACGAAAACAAATTATTTTTCAAAAGTCAATCTGGCTTTCGTAGCCTTCATTCGACTGTTACAGCTCTTCTTGAGGCGACTAATGATTGGGCGTACAATATCGATTGCGGTAATGTTAATGCCGTTGTATTCCTGGATCTTAAAAAAGCCTTTGATACCGTTGATCATGAAATTCTAGTCTCTAAACTAAATGCTTACGGAATTCGGCATTGAGCTAATGATTGGTTCAAGTCCTATTTAAGTGATCGTACACAAAAAAGTCTTGTGAATGGTTTTCTATCCGAAGACCGATTTATATCCTGTGGGGTCCCACAAGGAACAATTTTAGGACCTCTTCTATTTCTACTTTACATCAATGACTTGCCAAATTGTCTCAAACATTCCCATCCACGGATGTTTGCTGACGACACTCACTTAACATATTCTGCTGCAAATGTTCATGATATCGATCAGAACTTGAATCAAGATCTTAAGAGTGTTAGTGAGTGGCTAGCCGCGAATAAACTTACATTAAATACATCTAAGACAGAATTCATGTTGATCGGTTCTAGGCAGAGGATTAGGACTTTTCACTCGTCTCCTACCTTAACAATCAATGAAACTCCAATTAAACGAGTGGATTGTGTTAAGTCTCTTGGTTTAAATATTGATGAAAATTTGTCTTGGAATAAACATATTGACAAAATTTCTAAGAAAATCGCATCTGGCATTGGTGCCTTAAAACGCATGAGGCCATTTGTCCCCAGCAGCACACTTAAGTTTATCTATAGTTCAATTATTCAACCACATTTTGATTACTGTTGCGTTGTTTGGGATAACTGCTCTAAATCTTCTGCAGATAAGCTACAAAAATTGCAAAATCGAGCTGCAAGAATACTAACTTTTTCTAGCTATGACACTAATGCCGATTTACTCATTAAAAGACTTGGATGGAGAAAATTAGACTCTCAACGTAAAATTCAAAAAGTTACTATGGTCTATAAATCTCTTAACGGGTTGAATCCCGATTAATTACAGCCTTTGTTTAATTACCGTAATAGTGTAATCAACTACACATTGAGAGACACTGAGGGCAAGCTAACTATTCCAATGCCCCGTACCAACTATCTAAAGAATAGCTTTGGTTATAGTGGTGCGGAGCTGTGGAACAATCTACCTATTCATGTCAGACAAGCTGTTACTCTCAAGCAATTCAAAGCTGGCTGCAGTAGCTATTTTATATAAATGTGTAAAGTTTGTCCTCACGGCACTCATGGAAAGCAGGATATGTTTAGTTTGTAGCTGTTTTGTATTTTTATCTTTATTGTATATAATATCGTAAACCTGATGAGTTTTTTACCGTGGTTAAATAAAGTTTATCCTTATCCTTATCCTATAAACAAATAAACCGATTTTGTGTTTTCTTCCTATTTCTATAGCCTGTTACTTCGCGGTGAAATCAGCCGCTAGGTGGCTAAGCAAAGATTTGAGATGCATCCTGAATGCTATCTGAAGTATATATAGTGAATATGCTTAAACTTTTTATCTCAAAGCAAAACAAAATCTTATTGATATCACTCGGTGAGTCTGAATAAAATCTTGGCCAATAACTGAATAAGAAAAATATTCAAGAACCAGAAATTTCTAATAGCGGATGGATATACATAGTTTGGACGATAAAATAGCAAGACTTGTTAAGTCAAAACATCACCTTTTTCAACACTTTTAAGAAAATTCTTCTCCTAAAAAAATTGAAGAAGTGTTTAGGTTGGATGAAGAACAGAGTTGATAGAAATTATCCCTTCGGCCGGAAGAAAGAAGGTGCAATGAGGCAATCTTTGATCATACAGAATGAATCAAAGGGGAACTTCGGTCTCAAATGAAGTTAGGTTTAAATGAAATATCGTACCTTTATTAGCTTGTTCCTAAAGTATTTCCGTCTAAATAATTATAGTAAAGGAGAAATTGCTCTCCAAAGTTCGCATAATATTCAAATTTGGGCGGCATTTTGCTCTTTTCCGTGCAAATGTGGATTTGGTCAGCGCCTCATTTGTAACGTCAATGAGTGAAATTTTTGCAGAAAATATTCAAAAATTCATTGGAGCGAGTATTAATTGCTTTATAGTTAAACGATTAGACGCAAATAGCGGCATTGTTCTGTACCTTTATGTAAAAATTACAGTCAAAAGACTAAAGAGACAGGTATAAGCTATCATAGATTGCCAAATGGTCCACTAAAAAACGTCTGGCTACGAAATATACTTCGAGAGAATCCTCGTCCACGTGCCCATACGTTCGTCTGTAGTGCACACATCACAGAAGATTGTTTTCAACCCGGTGTTGAAATTATACCTGGTTTTAAAAAGGTCAAGACGCTAATATCATCGGCAATACTGACAATTTTTAAGTTTGGTTCAAGGGACAACGGTAAAAAGGCCAAACCATCGAGTATGAGGCAAATACAAAATCGAGAAAGGAAGGTTGGTTTTGATTTGTACTGTGTATTAGAGCCACAATATCAAGGGTTATTTATTTACCAATCCCAAGAGTTTTGGCTTCTAAAATTGTTTACAATTGATTTGGATATAGTTAGATAGGTATTAGATAGACACTATTATGTAAACAGCGCTGACATTTATAGCATAAACATGTTTTGACATATAAAATACATTTAAGTATTGTTATTTAATTGATTTTATCAATTTGTACGGTTAACATTGTCAAGGCTGTAGAAACAGAAAAGGAAGAATTTGTTTCTGGTAATTCACCTGGCTACTCCAATAAAAATGAAACCATGGATATTTCCAATGATTTTGAACAAGTCACAGTACAGAACACTGAACTCAAAGTGCACAAGGAGGATCAGACTTCCTCAGAACAGGTTACAATGTTTAGAACAATTGGGACACAAACTATAGATGTTCTGGCAAAAAGAATACCAAGCACTAGGAGTGCTGATGACATCAACAAATTTTTTCATTTAGAAGATCACTGTTACTCATTGGGCCCCAAAACTCAATTCTTAACTGATGACCATTTTGAAGTTGCAAAATCATGCCCAACACCATCCACACCAGACCTTAACGACAAGTCCATCATTTTATCCACATGTGGTGATAACCAACATGAACTGGTAATATTGGAATCTGGGCATGAAGCATTTTCAATTGAATCCGATAATAATGGCTGTTTGAGTGATAGCTGTTCCTCATATTGTCCTTCAGCTTCTGACAACGACTCTGAAACAGATGATGAATTTCTCGATGGCACTACACCTTCCACTGTAAAAAAAATTTATAGTATTTGAAAGTCAGTTATTTAAGTTATTTAAGCTGTGTCAAAATTGTTGTAGCCCTATTGATACAACAACACAACTTAGTCAGAGAAGTATGGTAACTATTGCTGCAAGTTGTATTAATGGCCATACCTTTTCCTGGCAGTCTCAACTAATAATCAGTGGATCTGCTGCTGGAAATCAGCTGATTCCAGCATCAATTTTATTTAGTGGCAGCACATACAAACACATTGCAGACTTGCAAAATACCTTAAGCTGGAATTCATTCAGTCTTCACATTATTACACAACACAAACAACAACTCTATTCCCAGTGGTAAACCATACATAATTATATAGAAATTTAAACTGTTGCTCTAAAACAGATGAAGCAAAGTGGCAGTGTGGATATATGTGGAGATGGGCGATGTGACAGTCCGGAACATTTAGCAAAATATGGGACTTATACCATCATGGATGAAAAAACTAATTTGATGATTGAAATCAGTGTTGTACAAGTAAACAGAAGTAACATCCTCAAATGCAATGGAGTATGAAGGTTGTAAAAGAGCATTGAATTCAATAATCAAAAAGAAAATTCCAATCTGTTGCCTGACAACAGACCGCCACACAATCATAACTGCTAAAATGAGGTCAAGCTATCCTAAAATTACCCACCAATATGATGTATGGCACATAAGTAAATGGATAACCAAAAAATAACCAAAAAGGCAAAAAAGAAGGGCTGTAAAGAGTTATTGCCATGGATACGGAGTGTATCAAACCATTTGTGGTGTGTGCAGCAACCTGTGACGAGAGTGCTGAAATCTCAAGGGAAAAATGGCTGTCATTATTATACCATATCACTGGTAAACATCGATGGAAAACTTCAGAAGACTTCCAAAATGTCAAAAAGTGTGAACATCCTTCAATAAGTCAAAAGGACTAAAAGTCCATAAAATGGCTTGAAGCTGGTTCTCCGGCACATGTTGCATTAGAAGAAGTCGTGACGACAACAAGCTTTTGAAGGATATTGGTAAACTTACAGAATTCCATCCTACTGGTCAACTGGAATCATCCCATTCCCTTATGACAAAATATGTTCCCAAATGAAAGCACTTTCGTTACAATGGAATAGTAGCTTGAACCCAGTTGGCTATTCTCGATCACAATACTAACGTCAACAGAAGCCAAGCAGAAGTGAAACAGGGAGTCAATAAAGGCGAGAAACGATTTAAGCAGGTTTGTGCAAAGCAAAGGAAGAACTAGATAACAAAGGAAATAAGGACCCCAAAATCCACTGCCTTTGTTGAAGGAATGATAGACCGTGTGTTGCAATGTAAGAATGGCAAGAAGCTTTAAAAATATAATCCAGCTAAACAAGCTCAATGCATAGCACCAACTCCAAAGCCTTGAAAACAGGAGGCTATTGAACACCATAAGTCAAGGCTGCCTGGAAAAAAAAATGAAAAACACAATTGCCACTAAAAACTCGGCCTTAAGATATTTACAAGTCTTCAGACATATCAAATAACTCACTGTAATCCCACAACAATAGAATTATTCATCAGCAAAACGAAATCCAACAAATTCAAAGTCATCTTCATTGCCTGGTAGTGGAAAGTGTGCTCAAATACAACTAACTGCACAAGATGGAAGGACAACTCGTATTTCTTTCCCTAGAATTCCCCAACACCATCGCACTAGCTGGCGGTAAGCAACATGTGCTTGGGACCTTCGTAACCTCGACTTCCCTTCTGTTTTTTATAATCAAGCCAAGCAGCTTGCAACACCCATTGATCTAAACAGACTGTATGAAAACCGGGGTTATCAGTTATGCAATCATTCAAAAACCTCGTCATTTTTACTAGCAAATCGTTCAATCTCGTGAGAAAAGACGCATTCCTGTTCTCTATCCATGACCTGACAATGTTCACATGAGCACCTAACAACAGTCAACAAGGAACGACTTTGCCACTGACTTGAATAAAATTGATACAATTTAAGAACAAGAAAATTCCAACCAACAAAGTTATGATTTACCAGTCTAAGTTGCCCAAACGAACAAGCGAAGTTTCCCCTTGGATCAGCATGTGTTCTTCCCCGTTGATGTCAGCAAACTCGTCACTCACACTGTACGAATCTCGTCTAGGTTCAAACTGATAGCCAAGGATTGCGTCCGCTTGTAAAAGATCTGTATGGAATTCATCTAAACTCTCACCTGATGAGCTGGAAGTGCTTGATTCCGACAAACGGTCACTTGACGATTTTAATGGATTGACATTCATCGTAAAAGCTAAATAATGCTGTATTTCTGTATAAAAACAATATGCTTTGCCGTGCAGATTTCACTCACTGTCGTCACAAAATGAGGCGCTGACCAAACCCGTGTCTGCACGGAAAAGAACAAGATGGCGCCCAAATTTGAATATTGTGCGAACTTTGGAGAGCAATTTCTCCGTTACTATAAGCATTTAGACGGAAATATTTTAGGAACAATCTAATAAAGGTACGATATTTTATTTAAACCTAACTTTATTTGGGACCGGAGTTCCTCTTTAAGCATAAGAGCAACGGAATATAGAATACCACCTAAATACCTGATGTTATTTTAATCAAATCATTTATGACCACTTAACATATTCATCTATGTGGACAGATCATTTAAAAAATTATGCGTCAATAGATCGCGTCAGCGCACATTTACTTTTTAATTTGATGGAAAATTTCAATCATATTTAATATAAACTTATAATATAGCATTTGTAAATTCTGAACGCTGATTGGCTAAGCTGCCGTGTTGGTATAACTGTATGTCAACAGGGAAAATTTCCCGCCACTCTTCTATTAAAGTTCTTTGTGCTATGTTATAAAAGAAATATAAAACATTTTTTCTGTATTGATATACAGTTATTCTAGTTTTTCCAACTTCCACTCGTGTTGATATAACTGTATATCAACACGAAAAATGTTTTGTGTTTCTTAAATAGAAGCAATTTGCTCGCTGTTTTTTCTAAATCACAGGTTTGTCAACTATGCCTTTATATGTTTTCTGCGGTAGCCAAGAGAGCTAATTTGTCCAATTCGATGTTCAACTGAATAAAAGTTTCTGTATTAACACTATAACACTTACTTAAAAATACTAAAAGTGAAATGCTAAATTTAAGTTTGGCTTTTTTATGTGCTTTGACATACAATATTATCAAAGATATTATTTAAATTTCAATGCTCATTAATAATCCATACAATTATTATATTAACTATGATAGGTCATGTGACGTGGATTTATACCCGATAAAGTACTAATTATCAAATAGTACTTCAAAAATCTAAATAGACTAAATTTCGCATTTCTCGAATGTTAAAACGTGGTACAAACTGCATGTGGCACACCTTACTCATAGTTGATGACTGCTCGAAGAATGGAAACATATAATACCCTTCACTCTTGTCTATTTATTTATTTAATAGCTTATTGCATAACAGGGAATCCCACACAGCGTAAGCCAGTTACTGCGCCCCCCCCCCCTTTAGAACCAACAAATGTTTACAAGAATAAAAGGAACAAATAAGCTTCTTCCTTGTCCTCAGAGTTAATCATAAGGTATTTTCAGAACCAAACCGACTTATAATAAGAAGATAAACAGTTGATTCTTGTAGAGCACAATGAAATAACTCTCCCGAAAAGATGTAACAAACGAAAACAAAAACACAATATCTACATGCGACACGAGATCGGATGAGCAAATCTACGAACACAGTCATGATCACACTTCAGAAAGATTATTATGCTCTCCCGATTGATCTTTACTGTCTCTGGACTTATGTTGACTAGCATCATCACTAAACACGCCTGTAATTCACCATTCGCGCCTTAATTTTCTACAGTTTTTGTCCGTTTGGGATTGTTCATGTGTAGACGAATCCTTGAACCGTTAATAGCCTGTTTCTCATATGCCACCGATGGTCGGTGACTCATATTAAGAAGAGAATTCACAAAGGATTTTTATCGCGAGTAATTCATCGACAATGGTCGTCACCGACGACAAGGACATATGAGTGCCACAGTTTAGTAGCACAGTTCAACAATGTCCTTATAGTTCAACAATACCCTGGCTAGAGTAAAACACTAAAAGCTGCAACTCGAAATAGACTTGGACACGACTAGACAAAATAACATAAAGGAAGAAGAAGAAATGGAGCTCATTGTATCTTTTAAGATCTTTTTCTTCGTGCAGAAATGTTAAACAACTATAGAATAAGTCGAGTAAGATAAGAAGATATTAGGGCAACTAAGATTTGTGTTATTTGTCTGCCTAAGCCGTAGGATGAGGCCTTACCGCTTTGCTTGTTGTTGAAGAGTTTTTTTGTGTTTTCTGAGTGTATTTCTTTCAGCATTTTTTTTATTTCAGGCTCGCTAAGGTCGGCGAACATTTCCCTTGTGAAGAAGCTATTTGTCGTTTCCGGCATTTGGCTGCCATAAGCAGCATTAATTAGTGTAACGTTCTAAGAATGAGTAAACGATTTTAATATTTGAGTATATTACGCAATAATGTCGAAGATTTGTTTACAATGTTCTATGGTTATGTCTTAACTCCGAATTTGGGCAACTACGTACTGAACGGATATGACGATTTCATCCATCGCTCTTAACCAATCAAAACTTTTCAATTATTTTCAATAAATAATAATTATAGTCAATTATGATTAACCGTTTTATTATAAATCTTTTCTCAATACTCTCCTCCAATTTTTAAGGACACGGAAACTCTGCTGATAACAAAGTGTGGTGTTTTCTGCAAAATCTTACCGTGAATGAGACGTATTCTCCCGCATCATGTGCAACAAACTGATGATGTCTTGTAGCTTTTTCTTTCAATACGTTATTCAGCTGACAAACAAGACTTCCATCATGATTAGATAGAAAATTTAGTGAGAGACAGTTCACGCCAATTGTGCATCTGATTATACATTCAAAGAAAGACGATACTTTTATTTCTCCAATAACAAATCCAACAAGGACATTTCCAGGGACTCTCGTGAATGATGAACTAGTACAGCCATTCGAAAGATCTAGACCAACATTTAAACCCAAAACAACAAAACATTGCAAAACGACAACAATAATCAAGCCTTTCCTAGCTAACATAACGGTAACATTTGCTCGTCAACTTAAATACTGCATTTGCAGCGCCAACTTTTGCCCTGCATTTGCAGCGCCAACATTGGCACTGCATTTGCTTGCAAAAGGTTGACAAAGTCACACTGACGGGTGATCCTCAAAAAAATGATCAAAATATTACAGCTCTAGTACCTATCAAGTTCTTAAAATACAGCACAGTACTCTGAAATTTGAATAAATTAAAACATGGTAATGAAATTAATCACGTACTGAAACAATAAAGCAAGAAAATATTGAAAATAGCTAATAAAAATGATAAAATTTATTGCTTGAAAATCACTCAAATTATTAAAAAAAATAGAAATATCTTTCTTATAGTAAGTTGGTAAGCACATTCAGGTCTTTTCAACAAGGTACATAATAAAATACAAAATATAATCATACGCTCTACCAAAACACCAATTATAGCTAAAGTAATGTGATGCATGCAACATTGGATGTTAAACTTTAACATTGTAGAACCGGAAGATTACTCATCATCGGTCAACGCTTCAAAATGTTAAAATATTCACGTACTATAACAATTATGTATAATTTAGTATTGACTATGATATACCATTGACAACGACTGTTACAGAGTGTGTTGAAAAGCTGCGTGCAGTTTAGTTTTGTCTCTTTAGCAAGTAAACCAATACAGATTAACGTGTTTTACTGCAGTAAAGTAATGAATGGAAATTATATTATTTTAGCATCCACTGATACTGTCTATTCGCATATATGACATGTATTTTTCATTGTGCACAAGCCATTTCTTTGTGGTGGCAAGCTGTGTAGATTACAATATATCATGTGCTACTAAAAGCAAAAGGAAATAGGGAAATGAGAAAAAGTTTACAGGATCACTGAATTCATAGCTTTAATGCTTTGATACAAGCAAATGAAATCCAATTCCTTTACCTTTTATTTTAACAAAAGCAAGTCGTTTCGCCCCCAAGTCGTTTTGCTCCAAAACTGACTCGCCCCAAGTCCTTTCTCCCCCGACAGCCATTCGATACTAGATCTGTTTCTCCCCAGATTTCGTTTAATTTACGGTTTTACATGTTTTATACCACTTAAATTTGAAAGGTTCCAACTCAAAAAGGCTCCGTCTCCGCCAGTCAAAATGGCCCACCATTGTTAGTCAAAATGCATGCGTTTATAAATGAAGTCAGTTAAAATACAAATGATGTATATTTGTTTATTTAAATGGTTTTTGTTTGTCTCATATACGATTATTAGGTCTTCGTAAACAATTCAAGTGTAGCAGATGTTATCGAGGGGATGTTACGAAGAGAAAACCAAATCCTATAGCATCAAATATGTTGAGTATAATATTTGTGCGTGTGTAACTGTGTACATGTAACTGATTATACCAAAGAAACAAACGACTTTGGAGCGAAACGACTGGAACAATTTTAACATAGCATATTACAGACCTGGGTATGCAGTGACAGATCCAGAGGCGAATCAAATAATCAATAGCATTATAGCAACTCGCAATTTGAAATTCAAAATAACGAATAACAAGGTCATTGATTCCTAAATTAATAAGTAACTAACATTTAGCGTTGCTATTATAGTGCTTTAAACTTTAAATTGCGACACATGTCTGGATCCGCAACAGTATACTCCAGCTTCAATGCCTATCATCAGATACTGTCAAAGGCTCGAATAAAATTCTATAGTGGCTATGTACATGTACTTAAATAATTTAGTTGGTTCCATTCCATGGAGAATATAGTCATACATGCTAAACAAATTTGCAAACCTCGTACTTTTAATAGCTGCACATGCGCTCCCTGTTGTCCATTATATATTTATCAAAGAAACAATTGTTTACCCCAGATTGTGCCTCTGTATTGGCATCATTAGTAGTATCGGTAAACATTGTTCTTGGTTTCGCCATTAGAACTCTATATCCAATTCTAAGTACACAGATCAGCAAACAACATGCATCCGTAAAGCATTTCAGCTACCTTGTCGGTTTTTTGTGCTTTTGCATGAGAAATCCTTTATGGTACCTATTACAGCCTCACACAATAGGCAAATTCGACAAGAACTGATAAGCCGGTAATATTTTGAATATTGTGCGATCAAAGTTCGACCAGCCGGATACAAGTTCAGACGTCGAGCTTTTTTATTTAAGGCAGTTGTCGGAAATGCTATTGTCACAGAATATACAGAAGGGCCAATTGGGCGTGCAACGCGTGCCAATTTTTTGGGTGCACGTGTTTAGGTCAGCGCCACCATCTTCCTAGCCAATCGATCGCAGCCAATCGTATATAAAACAATATAACGGAATGCGATGTAGAGACAAGAAAACTTCCATTTCTACAATTTAAGTTGCTTGGTTTGCATTTGAACTTTAAAGATCTCAACAACAAGGTACGTGTAAAAATTATAGATATTTAAAATTAATCTCAGAGAAATATTTTTCCCCAATTATAGCTTAAACGCGCATACTTTTTGCATGAGAAATCCTTTCTGGTATATCACACAGTACATTCTAGATGATTTACAAATACCAAACATTTACTTAACTTTCCTCGTGCTGCTGCTTCAAGATGATTTACAAATAAACATTTACTTAACTATCCTTGTGTTGCTGTTTCAAGATAAGTTAGTTACAAGACAAAGTGGACATTTAACAAACTTCCTTCATGCCGCTGTTTCAGGATGATTTACTAATGAACATTTTCTTAACTTTCTTCGTGCTGTTGTCTCACGATAAGTTACAAATGAACATTTATATTACTTAACATCCGTATGTTTCTGTTGCAGGATAATTTACAGAAAATATTTTTACTTCCGCTGCTGGTGCTCAAGATGATTTACAAATGAACATTTACTTAACTTGACTTCTGTTTGCAGTCTCAAAGCGAATTGTTTCGAACATTTAACTGCCCTGAAACCGCCGTTATGCTGCTATTTTAAGATAACTTAAAAAAAGGTCGGCTCTTTCAAAAAGCCAATGTTTGAGTTGTGTCAAGTATTGCTATAACGCCGTTACGGGTAGTGTTGGACGATATTCATGGTGCTGGTTCAAGATTTCTACGACTTTCTTCATTGTCGCTGCGATATTGTTGCAAGAGACACTTTTTATTATCTTGGTTGCATGATGGGCCTTAACTCCGCCGTTCCGGGTCCCAAGCCCGGGTGAAAAAGGAGAAGGGATGATCATGGTGCTGCTTTAAGACCAATGGAACAAAATAATATAACACCGAAAGTATTGAGTTGGATACCAGTAGATATGCACTAAATGGACAGCTGCCAACATAAAGATGCCAGAACGTTCTATAGAATACTGTAACTCTTAAGACTGGAATGAGACGGATGAATGTTCAGCTATCTGGTTGTACGTAAGTAAGGCGATTTTGCCTTTGTGTTGTACATTAGTAAATCACGGTATATTCTTTCAAAATTTTCAGTTATTGTTTTCCGTGCATTTCCAAGCATTATTTGTCTAAAATTTGACCCTAGTAAGCTCAAATTTTACGACAGAATTCCATGTTCAGTACGTCGCAAATGGCATTTCCGGTGTTCAAATTTCAATAATTTTCCGGGGGAGCATGCCCCCGGACTTCCCTAGTTGGTGAAGACCCGCAAAAATGCTACAGTCAGATCTTCGGCTAGATCCGCCCCTGAGTAGTGTTGCAGTCAAACAAATTTATAGCTGTACACCAAATTTATACATTATTCTGATCAATAAGTTAGCTGCTTGTTGTAACGTTTTCGCGTTAGAATACCTTCGATAGTGATATAGCTTGAGTAGTAAATTTTAGAAAATCTTATCTCGGGTTGATATTCTGTAAACTTTTATATTGAAGTTCATGACATTCCGACTAAGCCCTATGCAGATTTGTTTTATCGTCTGTACATATTTTCTGGTTTTTAGAGTGATGAGAAGACTGTGTGTGATATTTTATTGAAAGTAACTAGTTGCGAGTTCAACAAGGTGAATTTATGAACCTTACAAGCTCTATGTTGACTGTGTAGCAATATACTGTCATAAATTAATGTGACTTTTTAATGTATTGCTTACAATTTTGTACAGATATGTTTAATAATTTTTTCTGCTGCCTTCAATTCCTCTACAGTTGGATAAAATGTATTGTGCAACCCCTGTGCATCACCAACATAAATCCACAACAATAAAAGTAATAGTTTGCACTGTACTATTTGGACCACAATAGACAAGTACTATTGCTTTGAAATCTATGAACTTAACCTATGCGATTTATTATAGTGTTTTCACTTGTAATATGATGACAAAAGAGATGAAAATGGTGTGCATGATAAATACTGTGAGCATATATATGACAAATTACAAATATAAGCAAACAGGATGTATCAAAAAAGTACTGTAGAGCCTTTGAAGTAGCCACAATCTGTTGTATAAATTTGACAGCTCTAAATGCTTCGAACACAAAACATAAGGTCTAGCACACATGAGCCTTAAGTTCCTAAGTGTATAAAATCCTGTATCTTTTTGGAAATCATTATTTTAAGGTATTACTGAGCAACAGATTGCAGCTGATTTGAATTACAGCTACCTTAAAGAGTCTATTTATTTTTACAAATACTATAGAAAGCAATACAAATGAGTCAAATAAAATATTTTTGAGTAAGACATAGTTAAATGATTAAGACGGTCACCATGCACTTTGGCATCTGCCCTGCAGTATGCTCCATTTCTTATGCTAGGTGGTTTTACTAATTTATTTAAACTCATTAAAAATAATTTAAAAATTCTTGACGTAGTTCCATGAATTTGATTTAAAGAATCAGTTAAATTTACTTCACTCATTACAATAAAAATAATATAGTAAAACTCCCAGTTGGTTTATATCTGTACTGTGGAATAGAATTTATTTAAGTTATGCAAGGTTTGAAAATCTTTCAGAGAGACGAAAAAGTCACTGACAGGATCAAAACTATGGGTTGAAGTCTCTTCTAGCAAGATTGAATACAGATCCCATCGAAAAATAATCCTGTCCCATTTGAGCTGGGTCCACATTTTGCAATTCTGTTTCTTCTTAAACTCTTCCTAAGAATGAGGATTTATTATAGCATCAAGTTTCCTAATCAAGATTTGTCAATAGCCAAAAGCAAGAAAATTTTGCATTCAGTGATGCTATTCTTGACTTGCCGCACATTGACTGTGTTGGTGGTTCTGTCTCAGTTCTATTTTGGACACTAGTACGCAGTGTAGGTGAGCAACATTGAGTGGTGTGTTCCGAGAAATTGGTTGCAAGACATTTCAAGGTTTTTAAGACACTTTAAATAAAATAAATAAGCAGGAAACCTTAACAATGGCAGAGATTTGAATGCTTGATTAAAAACATAGCTAGTGAAAGGTCTACAACTGTGGCAGTTTTTAGAAACAATTCATCTATCCTCGATAAAATGAACGAGAATCAACAGCCTTTATGATATCACGAATATAAAATGCATTAGTAGTTAGCCACGTGCACTAATCACAGACCAAACATAAGTGTGCCCTGTAAGTATTGCAATTTAAATCGTATGCAAATAAATGCTAGGCATTACATCATCAAATTTTTTTGGTAACATTTTTGGATTCCGTGTCATTAAAAATGGTAAATATTAACTTTTCCTTAACTCGTGGCCATTGCAGCCGAAAATATGATGAAATGAAAAATGACTTCCTGTCTATGACACGTCCCTTTTTTGGCAAAAATGCTGATGTCAGCTTTTTTTAGCTAGTCACATTCCCTACAGTCTGAACGCTAAAGACGCAAAATTTTTACTTTTGTTTATTTCATCAGTACATTACTGTTATGTAAACGTGAAGCAGATCCCTGACACCTTTTCACCATCTGGATGATTTGACACGGAATTACCCTTACTGCACCACTTCGTCAAATGAAAGCCACCCCAAGCCAAGGTATTTACTCTCTCTACGATGCTTAGTTTTTTCATCAAGTCGTCCACGTACACTTTTTTTTCACTGCTTGCAGCATAATTCCATCACTTTCGAGTTCACCTGTCCTCTTTAAGCAAAAATGTGCTATGCTAGAAGATGACTTTGCTCCAAAAACGTGTTTTACCATCCCATACTTCTCTAGTTCCTGGAACAACTCGCCATCCGATCACGGGCCACCATAGGAATCTGAGAACATCACGGTCTCGTGGGTCTACCAGCACCTGGTGGAACATCGCTTCTATATCTGCTATCACTCCAATCAATGGTTCCCTCCAAAAGCGACTCAGAACACCGACTAGACTGTTTGCTTTATCTGAACCTTGGGGACTTCGGGGGGAGTCATGGTGATCCTGGGGAGAGTCACGAGGATGAAGCACCCCTTAAAAAAAGGTCCAGGGAGGGCCCATCCACTAGTAGGTCCCGGGGTGGTAATACAAGTGGTATAAGAGCCAGGGGCAGAGCTGGAGGAAGGAGAGCCCGGGGTACTGGGAGGGGCAAGACTGGTGGGAGAATAGTAAGTTCAAGTACTATAAGTACCACTGGGGATGTAGAAGTTGAATACTAACTACACTTCACTTTTGATTATCCAGATGAAAATATGAACATACTCCCTCACTTCACCCCATGCCGCGTATCAGGTATCCATTTTGAAGGACCAGTCTTGCGTAATGGCATGAACACTGAGTTAGATATTTTCCGTCTATTTATAACACCTCGTATGGTTAGTGCTATCGTGAGTCACACGTACTAACACCTATGCACTTGTGAATGTTGCAACTAGGGGGTACAGTAAGGCCTATGTAGAACGGCACGGGTGCTGGACTTGGACCACTGTTAAGGAAATAGAAGAGTACATAGCTCTAATCTACTTTGGGCTTGTAAAGCGGAGTGGGCTCACTGATAAGTATTGGAGGACCATTTACCTAAGTTGTGAATAAGGAAGATACTTTCTGATTTTTTGCATGTTGTTGTCCCCACCAATGAGACTCCTGGCAATAAATTGAGGAAGGTTGAAGAGTTCCTTGCATCTTTCAAAGAAAGGGGCAAGCTTTTGTATCAACCATATCATCCCAAAAATTGTCTGCGGATGAACGTATGGTGAAGTCCAAGCATAGGTTGGGTACTAGGCAATACATGAAAGCTAAGTCGGGATTGAAACTCTGGGTTTTGGCAGACAGGGATTATGGGTACACTGTAGATTTTAATGTTTATATATAGGTTTAAGAAGCTGGCAAGGAGACATTTGAGCATGGGCTTGGCTACGATGGACTTAGATCAGGGGTATCATTTGTATCTAGACAATTTTTATACGTCTACGCAATTGCTCATTGACCTTTTCAGCGACGTACAGCTGCTGTAGGGACAGCCAAACTACAGAGGAAAGGCTTCCCTGCATGCTTACAAAATGCAAAGGGCTGGGCTATGACAGACAAGCGAGGTGATGTGCGTTGGTTTAGGAAGGCCCCTGTTTTGGCCTTGCATTGGATTGACAGTAAACCTGTTTCAATCCTTTCAACTATTCACCTAGGCAATTGTGAAGTTAAGTGTGAACGAAGGACAAAAAGGAATGGAAAGTATGAGAAAGTTAAGACACCCAGCCACTTGCTACTCATGACTACAACCACAGCGTCAGGTTAAAATGTTATAGGTGGTGGAAGATTTTGTTCTTTCATCTTATTGACATCGCTGTTGTGACATCGCCTTTGCCAGGATATGATGACCCACCAGCATCTGTGAAGTCTGCTCCTGGTCATAGCCAGCTTCAGACTGATCATATGCCGGTGGCATCCGAGGAAGGAGTTAGGAGAAATTGTTTTGTGTGTTAGAAAAAAGTTAGAGGTGAAAAGAAAGTTTCAACTAACTGCACTACCCCCCAGTGTCAGAAGTTTTTGCACATTAGTCAAAATTTTAATTGTTTTGGAACTTTTCACTCCCCAGGTACGTTATGACAGATCGTAGTGCACGTGCTTAGTGCATGTTTGTTCGGTTAGGATAAGTCTTTGTCCATATTTGTTCAGTGAGGATAAGGCTCAGTGCATGTTTGTTCAGTTAGGATAAGGCGTAGGATAAGTTAGGATAGGGTATGGACCGTTTCAAGGCATGTCCCACATCAATCATATGCATTGCCAATGAGGTATCTGCAACATACATACTATTATATTATAATACTTCTATGGCATATATTTTTCTACTATTACACCACAAATAGTAACTGGGTTTGGCAAAACTTCAGAAGTTATATATTATGTATCTTATTTGTGCTTTGAATAATAATAAATGGGTGATTGTTGTTTTGTTTACAACTCTTTGTGGCTTGTGGGAATTGGATTTTGGAATAATTCTGAACACGTATCTTGTAACATAACATATATTCCTTCTGTGCTTCATACAAAATAAACATAATTTGTTTATTTGCAACACAATAATTGAAGTACCAAGGTTTCTTACTGATATACAATGCATAAAAATCCGAATACCAAAAATGCCCGTATTCTGCTTTGATATGGTGCAAATTTAAAAAAAAACTTCCAATTGGTCAAAATCTTTGAAACTTTCCCACAATATACCGCTTTTCATGAACCTACAACGTTGCTCAAGGGCGGTGACAATTTCTTAATTCTGTTCGTGCAATTTAGGTTTATGGGTAAAAAAGTGACGTCATGTTTGGGTTAATTTATGCAGATAAATGCTAATTATTTTGCATATGCAATTTTATTTTATTTATGATGCATATCATTTTAAAGCGAAAGTGATCAGCTATCGAATGATGCGTCGTTTGTTTCATTTCGATAAATACCACCGAGATATTTACATTTGAATTCACATTTACTCGCAAAGCGTTGCCACGAGAGCACAAATTTTACCGGCTTCTTCCCCAATTTTGCTCGCAACCTTTCTGTTCAATTCCTTTAATGTATTAACATGATACAAGTTGCCCAAATATTCTGGTCCCATTCTCTCGAGTGTGCGACTAGTAGACCCAAGGTTTCGTGCAAACTTAAGCAACGAACTGTCTTCAGCCTTTTTCAAATCAAGTAGATTTACCAATTTAGAAATATGTGCTCTAGCAATTATATGCGGCTTACCAAAGTTCTCCGTTGAGGTTTCCTTAGCGACACGATGCCCTTCATGTACTGGCAGATTAACGCACGCTTTAATTGCTTCCTTGCATTTATCGTTGCAATGATGGATCAGTAATTGCAGCTTTGATTCATCACTGTCATTGTTCCTTCCCACGCATGTTTCGAAATTGTGCAAGAAAGAGGGAAAATTTGTGGGATTCCCATCAAACCACATGCACCCTATCTTAGAAGTGGCCACCACTTGTTTCAGAGCCTTGATAATTTCTAGGCTAGTATATATTCCCTTAATTTTACTTCTGCTTCACCATGATGATAATTGAGTGCAAGGTGTGTTCTGTGGTCATGAAAATGGCTTCAGAGGTTTTTCACTTAAATGCGACTTGCACCACAGAGCTCTTATTCCTTGTCCTTATTGTATGAAAATTGCTTAATTCAGTCACAGTAAGTGAACTGTAAATATTTGCTTGAAACGAGCTTTATGTATGCTTAACTTTCAAACGTACGTGTTTACCTAACGACATGACTACTTAACTTGATTGCGTTTAAATACGTCCTAAGAGACGTTTAACTCTTGCCGAACACGCCTTAGCAATTTTTTTTCTGAAAATATCATTGAACATTGAGATCAACTATCAACATGTTCGTTTTTTACCATAACCAGTTGATACGTTAAAATTTGAATTTAACTTGACATCCCAATATTTTATTCATTGCCAACAAGTAGCTTACAACGGCAAGGACAAAAGCAGAATAGAGTCGCGCGCGTTTAAAGTAGTTAATTATGTTGCTTGGCGTTAAACAAAGCGGTGAAATTTAAATCTAGCTAACATACCCCAAAATTCGACGGTTTTCTTCAAATGACAATCTCGTATTACGACATTGCGTAGACGCTAAGTTCTTACCTTCTAGTGGACAACATTTGTATTAAATGCGTTCTTAACTATCCATCTGATCCTGTTTTGTTGTATGTAACTACGGCCACGTTTTCAAAATAACGCGAACAAACCGGAAACAATCTCGGATACAAATGCCAGTTTAATGCTCGCGAACTGCTATATAAAAAGCAACGATGAAGGTACTATACAAATATATATTAAGTCAAAATAACTTTCGCAATAATTATCACTAAAAATTCTTTAAAACCATTCAAAACATTTTTTTACAAAGAAAACAATGAATGCATTAATTGTCTTGTGCAACAAAATTTGAAACTTTAAACATTTTTAGGTTCGTAATCGTGCAGTATAAAACTGCATGATATGCCATTGTATAGCTGCATGATATGCGTCGATTGAATAGTTTTAAAAACGAGTATATTTTGCTTGATGAATTAACAGCCCGAAAACAATTATAAATTTTCAAGGATCACTAATTGTCAGAGAAAGTAGGAAAAAAGTTTCATTATGATCGATATAGAGGAATTTCAATAATCGTATTATCCTTTTAACTAATATTAATTTTGTTCTAAAACATCATACAAAAAGCTGGGAGTGTGCTGTATATAAATATAAAGTTTATAATGTGTTATTAGATGCAATAATCTGATATAACAATCCCACTGGGTTAACGTTCGCATCGGCTGGGATGACACGGAGTCCGCAGTAAAATAAGGCAGACGTAGAATCTAAACTGATGTACAGAAAGCAGAATCTTTTGGATAACAAGAAGGAAAATTATTTGGTAAACACGGAATGTGACATTTAAAGATAAAAAGACGTCATGACAACATTTAGCCAAAAACAAACCTCAAAAGATTTTCTTTTGTTTTTGTGATCAGACATTCTCGATGTAGTTATGTGCAGAGAACACTAGATACTGTACCTCTATAAACTCATTTACAAAATGCAGCAACGTATTATTCACACTATGTTGATATCATAACAGTTGGCGTGTCATTACTGTAAAAAGCATGTTAAGTTAGGCATCAGCGAAACATGAATATTGCTCTACGGTTTTCAACACATTAAAGTAGCAAAGAAATGATTTTCTCTTAATTTTACTTCTGCTTCACCTTGCTTATGCTTTGAGTGCAAGGTGTGTTCTGTGGTCGCGAAAATTGCTTCAGGGTTTTCCACTTAAATGCGACTTGCACCACAGAGTTCTTATTCCTTGTCCTTATTGTACGAAAATTGCTTAATTCAGTCCCAGTAAGTGAACTTTAAATATTTGCTTGAAATGAGCTTTATGTATGCTTAACTTTCAAGCGTTTACCTAACGACATGACTACTTAACTTCATTGCGTTTAAATGCGTCCCAAGAGACGTCTAAACAGAGAATTTGTGAAATCTCGAAAACTGCCCTTGCCAGTTATTCAAGCTCGAACGGAAAATTAATTGGACCTAGAAATACCGCCTAACTGAGTACAGGTCCTCAGTGAGAAAAGGATAAACAGGCTAACGAAACAGTCGCCCGTGCAAAACGTTTGCGACAGACTTTGATCATTTTATTTATTTACATGTAATAGAATCCGCATAGTCAGTGTGACACATATAGTCAGTGTCAGTAAGTGGGTAAACAATCGCAAAGCATCGCTCTTGTTAATGCTTCACAACCGCCTAGCAAAAGAAAGAACTAAAGAAGGATCGTGCACGACTTATTGCTTTTGCCAACACCTCGAATAATCATGAAGCACGACCCCGCCAGTGGTTAGCCGTGTTTCAAGTGAAATATGTGGCATGAGAATGATTAAACGCGCAGTCATGGAGAAAAAGAGGAAACTCGAATGCACTTATGGAAAGCATTCGACTTCCAACGACCAAAAATACGAACTTGAAAAATATGAGTCAGAAATTTCTGGCAATGCTGCGTACGAAGCGGCCCCGATGCGGAAACTATGACCTTTATAACGAGATGAGTCGAGACTGCACAAGTTAATTGCTTCAGACAGCCGGCCAGCAAACGCGTCACGGCTATTCCTTGTTGCGCCAAAAATAGAGCACCTTGATGATTACCCCGGAGGGAGGATAATCGAGAAGTAATGAAGTTGGGCAACAAGCTTAAGTGGGCAGACGTTTTATCGGCAACGTTAAAGGACGTTCGTGGTAACCAGTATATTTAAAATGAATTACACCACTCTTCATTGCGGAAAAAAGAAATTCTGTTGAAAGAAGATAAAAATATGAGCCACATATACTTAAATCGGCCTTAACTTCAGAACCGAATTTAATAAAATGAGAAGGCCGATTTACGCATTGCGTTAGGTTATAGAGGCGCGTTGAGATATTCCCGATGTAGTTGTATGTAGAAAAAACAACAGATATGTCTACAAACTAGTTTTCAAAATGCAGCGACATATTCTTTACAGTATGTGGATTGTATACGCAGCTGGCTTGTAATTAGTGTTAAAAGCATAGGCTAAGCTAGGCGTGAACGGCGCATGAATATTGCTCTGCTGTTTTCAAACCATTAAAGAAATGATTTTCGCTTAATCTTACTTCTGTTTCACCTTGCTTACGCTTTGAATTTAAACGAAGCGTATTCTGAGGTCACGAAAATGGCTTCACAAGTTTTTACGTCAATGCAACTTTCACCACAATGTTCTTCTTTCTTGTCCTTATTGTACAAAAATTGTGTCATTCAGTCACAGTCATTGAACTTTAACTTTTGCTTGAAATGAGCTTTGTGCATGCATGCTTAACTTGCAAGTGTTTGCCTAACATGACTACTTTTATGTATGCTTAACTTATTTGCGTTTAAATGCGTCCCAAGAGACGTTTAGCTCTTTATTAGCAGGCTTTAACTATTTTTTTCTGAAAATATAACTGAAAATTCCAATCGGCACATTACCCTTTAGAAAATATTAAACATCGGCCAGAATGAGATCAATTCTTAACACGATCACTTTAAAATTTGAATTTTACTTAATATCCTAAAATTTCATTCATTGCTAATAATGACAGTAGCTTACAACTGCCGCGACAAAAGCAGATCTGAAATATAGTCCCGCGTTATTATGTTGCTCAGCGGCAAGCAAAGTGGTAAAATTTGACTCGAACTTACCCCCAAAATTTAACGTTTTTCTTCAAATGACGATCACGTGTAACGACATTGCATAGTCTCTAAGTGCTTAGCTGCAAGTGAATAACATATTTATTAAACGCGTTTTAACTACCCATCTGTTCCTGTTTTGCCGATAATTACGGCCGTTTTTAAAATGACAGGACCAAACCGAAAACAACTTCGGTTGCAAATGTCCATTTAATTTTGTGACCTGCTATATACATAGCAACGATGAACGTACTAGACAAATATATATATTAAGTCATACTATTTTTTTGCAATAATTATCACTAAAATGTCTTTAAAACCATTCGGAATACTTCTTTATAAAGCAAACAAAGAATACATTTTGTTGCACGACAAAATATAAACCTTAAACTATTTTAGTTTCGTGACATATAACTGCATGACATGCCATTGTAAAGCTGTTAGTTTAGCTCGGTTGCGTAAAGCGAAAACGGGTGTATTCCGCTTGATAAATTAACAGCCAGAAAATAATTATGAATTTTCACGGATCATTGGTCCGAAAAAGTAGGAAACAAGTTTCATTGTCATTAGAAAAGAAGAATTTCAATAATTTTATAACCCTTCTGGCTAATATTTGTTCTAAAATTTCTTATATCATCATGAACTAAATAAGAAGTCGGAGCTGCGGAATCGGCATGCTGGATTGACGACGCAGAAATGAAAACCACGGCGAGTATAAATAAAGAATTAAAACACTTGAGTCCGCTGAAAATATATGTAAATCAAAGAGTCTAAACTGTGCATAATACGGACTCACTTAGAAAAATAGGTACGCAGAATGCGTACATGCGTCTGCGTTGTTGTGATTAGGGACCTTAAGATTTACGACGCGGCAGCTCGACGACGCGGCTTCATAACAAAAGATATTTTATAGAAGACAACAGCCATGAATAATTTGTGCTCCCAGGGGTATTCTCAAGCGCGTAGCCATGGCTAATAAAACATCAAACTGAGAATTATCACGTCCCTTGGGCAACGCGAAAGCATGCTACGACATAGGAAGCGTTTTGGAAGTCCAACTTATAGCAGAAAGCATATAGTTTTGGCCAACAAAAATATTTTTAAGTTACTAAAATATGCTTCAAATATGGTCATTAAAACAATCAAATTCCAAAAAGCTTCTTCCTGTACTTATATATTGACACTGCGTCTTCGAAGTTGCCGCGTTGTCGATCTTAAACTCCCTATTAACACGTTGCATCACTGTACTATATCAGTATAATCAGTTAGCCACACAGCTTTAAAAGTATGTTTAAAGTTAAATAAAAAAATCATTTGCACATTGTGAAATTCGAAGTTAATAGTTTTGTCATAAATATTACAAGACTACATGGTTCTAACCAACAGCCAACAATCAAATTAATTGTACAGATATTCAATTTTACAATGTCTCTGAACAGTATATACATTAAGCTCTGAGCGCAGCATTCAAGAGACAAACATACTGACGATGACTAGCATTCTCGATTACTGCGTGACCATTCTTACTCTGCACTAACTGGCCATTCTTATCGACTGTTCATTGCCATATACTAACAGGGCTCAAAATAGAAAAAAAATATGACCTGCCATACCAATATTTTTTTTGCAGGTAAAATAACATTTAGCCTGTCATTTTATTTTTTATCTGCCAAAAAGGTGAGTTCTAGATCGTATTTGGTAGAAATGAATGTTTAGGGGATTTATTTTTAGTTTTATTGCTCTAGACTAAACTGGTATTATTTGACTTTAGTAATCTTGGATTTAAGTGCTAATATACTAACATATTTTGACAGCAAATCGATCAAGATTTCTAATGAGCATTTCAAGTATCTAACGTTTCCCAGTATGGTAATCAAATGAAATAAACTGGCATCAAACTCATCAACTGAATTTCGTTTACAATTTTTTTTTCAATCTGGCCGTCCAGTTTTATTTTCGCTTGCCCTCTCTAAAATATGGCCTGCTTTTGGCCATTGGCAGTCCACTATCTCGAGCCTTGTATACTAATACTATATATCCGTATATCCTGCCCTTGTAAATTCTAGATGCCAGTTTATAACAATATAAAACCAATTAATAAATTTGGACTGTAGCTGTCAATAATGCCTGTTTATAGTTCACTATAATCACTAGTCAAGGAAAATCCCTGCTCCTTACATATTTAATAATTGTGCAATGCATATAATAGTATACCGCAAAAGAGTGAGTTGTTACACAATGTTCCTGGGACAACAATATTGTTGAGCCTTACATAATGTTACATATTCCTTTTATTTAGACTACGCAAGGTAGGAGATCTTTACAGGTATTAATTCTACAGTTCAATAGTCGTCTTCTTCTTCTGAGTTTGTTGGTCTGTCTTGTGTTTTTCTGTCTGTTCGTTTGAGTAGAGTTTTCACTTCTTTCGCTACTTTGCAGCTACTACTCGAGATTCAGCTGGGCGGTCTTTTATACTAACGGTCGTAAGAGTTTTTGTGCAGGTGACCAGCCAGAATGGTAGGCTGATGTAGGCTCAGCCAATCAGGTCTAGGTTTTGGATTTCTGAACTCTCCCACCAGCTCTTTTCCTTTATTTATTTATTTAAGGCGTTGTCGCACTGTCTTAGTCGGTCGTATGCTCCGTCAATATTGTTTTAAAAAAAGTTCAAACTTATTTCGTTGATTTCCTCAGTAAAACCTGATGTCTCTATATATATATGAACTCAACTTCAATGTTTGACTTTTACTTTCCTACAATTTCACAATACTACATTTTTTATGACGTAACACTTTTTATTTCCTAACCGCACGAAATACCGGTACAAATGATTGACGGCAAAGCCCCAAAAGTTTTAGTATCGTTAATTATACTGCAGTGACGCTAAACGGAAAAAGATTACTGACATGTTTGCGCAAGGCTTCAAATTAATTTCTCAAACATTGACAGTTTAAATATCATTAATTATATTGTGACGCTAACGGAAGAGATAACTGACATGTTTGCGCAAGACACCAACTTATAATTTCCTTTGTATGTACCTGCAAAATCAAACATGCCTATCATCTTTCCTGCAAACGTATGTAGTGTTCACCTTGCCTGGGTAAATATAATTTGGCTATTTTTATGCTATTAATGTACTGCTTCGTAACATAACAATGCTGAACAATATTGTTGACACATTAGAATTTCTTACACTTGTATTTGGTGATATTAATACTTTCAGTAAAGGCTAAAACTTTCAAAATAAATAAAACGCTGAGATTAACGCACTTCTGTCTCAAAATATAACGTGTTTTGATCAAAACAAACTAGATTTCTTCGTTGATTCATTGCTATGCATTCTTTATGAAGTCTTAAAATGTTTGAAAAGATATTATTAACAATATTGAATCGAAGAACTGCCTTAGGAAACGTTTCAAGTTGACAAAAGTTATCTTGTTGAATTTCGATCATAGTGACGACCGCAAGAGACGCAACATATTTGTATTATACGCAGTGAATTCAATGATTATATGTGAAAATGTTCGCATTTTGCGAAACAAATCTCACGCTTCTGCAATGAGAATAGAATGGATCAAAATTAAGAAAGTATATGTATCAAAAACCATGGGTATATACCTTCACAAAATCCCAGAAAAATAAAGAATGAAACTGCTTTTAATCCGAATTCGAACAGCCCACGATCTGTGCCACGATGTAAACATGCGATGATTTGCTATGTACAGCATACGTCAAAAGTTACTTTGGCGCAATGTCGGAACATCATCGTTAACAGTAAAAGCCGTTTGAGTGTTAGAGTGTATCTTGTGGCGTCAAAATACGTCACATTCGTTGACTACCCACAGCCCGCCACCCAGCCACACAGAAATGTATCGCTTACATAGCGTTACGTTGCTATAGCAACGTAGATGCAAAAATGAAGTGCACAAAAAAAAACGGATTTGGAAAACAAGGAGTGTGATCTTTGTAAGCCTGGACCTCAGAAAGGAGTGCCATGAAAAAATTAACAACAAACTGCACAAGATTTCGTGATTTTTGTGCGCTGTTAGACCCCCTCGAAATAGTTAAGAGAGATTATAATACAATATGTCTAGAAGAACATTATTAAATACGTCTACAAAAAAGCTAGCTTGTCATTACTGACACAAGCAACTTGCTGTATACAGCTAATATTAATATGCTTTATGTGACGGTTTTGCAGGCATATTTTAAAAATACGCAGCCTGCAAAAAGTTGTGAAGCACAGACGGTAAAACTTCAATTTACTCATGTTTTCATGAAATGTGTGGCATGTGAATGATTAAACGCGTAGTCATGGAGAAAAAGAGGAAACTCAAATGCACTTATGGAAAGCATTCGACTTCAAACGAAAAATACGAATTTGAAAAATAGGAGTCAGACAATTCTTGCAATGCTGTGTACGAAGCGGCACTGATGCGGAAACTATGACCTTATATAACGAGATGAGTCGAGACCGCACCAGTTAAATGCTTCAGACAGCCGGCCAACAAACGCATCACGGCTGTTCCATGTTGCTTCAAATATGGAACACCTTCATGATTACCACGGAGGGTGAGATAATCGAGAAGTAATGCAATTGGGCAACAAGTGGGCAGACGACATTTTATCGGCAACGTAAAAGGACCACGCTTGGCAAAAATGCATGCAAAATCGCCAATATGCGATATGCATATCCAGCGGTTATTCAAGTGAAAATATCCAATATTGGCTGCCTAGATGAAGTAGTTCGCTTCATTCTTTCAAAATGGCGAACCACTGCTATAAACGCAATAAAGAATAAAACCCAACATTTTGGCAAATGATACAGAATTTGGCGAAACTAAATAGAAGAGACGTGGTACATGAATCATGAGCATTTTACTGTTGATGAACTCTGGCGTGACAGTGAGCTACGGCACGTTTTTCTTCTGTGAAGACTGCTGTGGTTGTATTCTGAAGTGAATCTGATTATCTGAATATAATGTGCAAGTTTTAGCAAAATCTATTCAGGATATTTGTGGAAAAAAAATTTTGTTTACAAGTTTTTACCTGTTGGGTATTCTGGAAAAGCAGTCATGAAAAGAAATAGCTCGCTGAATTGCGCATTTGGGTCATAAAATGTAGGATTGAAAATTTGAAATGACATGTATGAATTTGTAAACAAAATTTACCTTATCATTATAAAGCATAGCCATCAAAATATAAAGTAAAGCAAGGAAGCTTTCCATTTTCATCCTTGCAATTACATATGAAATAGTATATAAATGTACATATGGCATACAAACAGTATGGTTGGACAATAGACACAGTAATCTTGTGCTGTGTGAGATGTTTTGATAATACAAGAACTCTGATGTTATAGCAAGTAACAATGCTCAAGGGAAAAAAGATAGCTGGGTGAGTGGGAAGTTCTTAATGACCTACCTTACTTCATTCCTTTTTAGTACTTTAGTGCAATAAATGTGGTATTCCTGTTATTCCCCAACCATTCCCCTTGCCCACCAAACTCAAAACATGATCAGACAATTATGGAAAAATTCTCAGACTTTTATCTATTATATACTGTTTAGTAACTAATTTATTAGGTGTCAGGATGTACAAGTGTTTTGTTTATAATCAATACTTTTAGTGTACAGTAATTCATATAATGGTTGTAATTGGTCTATTTTACAATTATATATTATTTATTATATGCAGTGTCTTTTACTGTTTTAGTTTACTTTGTATTCTCATTGGTTTGGACTTTTAGTATGCATAAGCAAGATAAAACTCTTTCCTTGACAAGTAAAGTGAGTGTTTATCATCCATTGGGCTCAAACAACAAAGTAAGATTGGGTTTGCCAATTGACTATGGTGAAAGACCATGACATTCACAAATAAATTTGTACAGCAATAGAGTGAATAATGAACAGTATGGCAGCACTATATAGCTTTACAAAGTGCAATTCCATACATGCATTGTGTTGACAGATCCTTGAGTTAGGCTATTCTACAATGCCCCCTCCACTTTCCACCACTTTGATCCACTGAGATTGATCTATTTCAGGCCATTGTTTAGTACTGTACAATGCAAGTAAATGGCCCCAAATTTATTGGCACATGATTAATTGTGAAGGAAAGAATTTTTATGTCAATCAGCAAGTGACACCTGCTATTAATTCTATTTGTTGACCAAATTCAGTGCCCCCTTTTCCTCATTCAGTAATATTGTTTAACATTAGAAAAGGCAAAATAATTTAACAGTATGCATTGGAGCACATCAAAAGAACTTTTGTGCTGCTATATCTATGAAATTGCCCTTTCAAGTATTTTATTAATTGTTCTTTGAACTGGCTGGCAAAGGCCTGCTTGGATTGAGAGCACACATAGGTTGTGGTAAAGACTTTTGCTGCCAGCTGATGTAGTCAGGTAAATAATGACCTAAAGAAGACAAACCCAGTGTCACTCTGGTGTGTCAGCAATCAAGATGCAATGTAGTGATGAGCTGACTGCCTGTGTGATTTTAATAAAAGCACACACACACAGGATGAATTTTCCATGTTGCTGCTGCAGTGTATTTAAAAACAAATCTGACCCTTTCCCCATTTTAGGTAGTAAAATAAGATGACCTGATTTCTTAATAACACATTTGGAAATCAAGTGTCAACACATCTCAATCACAGACTCTGTCACTTCATATATAATAAAACTAAATGTATTGGCCAGCTCGTGAATTCTTCACATGATACAAAAAAGAGCTGAAATACTTTGTAATACTACCATAGAACTGGAAAAATGTCGCGTAGATATTTACTACCAAATGTGGAAGGCCAGTATTTCAAAATAGAAACAATACGTAAAAATATAATTTGCCTAAATGTACAAAGTACAAACAAATAGACATATGGTCATACAAGAGAAATCTGTCAGAAAATGGGCCTGACTACCGATAAATAACACCCAAAAGTTTATTTACCTCTTAATCTAAATGATTTATCCAGTATCCTCTGTTTTTTGCTTTCTTTGACAGTCTTTATATCCGTTTCTCTACTTCATATGTGTGCAGACAATCAATTGTTACCACTGGAGTTCCAGATATCACCCGTAAAACATGCCCTTTTTTATGACTTTATAAAACAAAACTTTGAAAACAAAAAACATACGATTTTAAGTTCCCATCTTAACTTTAAAAATACGCAAAAAATTTTACGATCGGAGTAAAAATAAAAAAGATATAACTAGCCGAAAATTGCGATTTTTTTCTAAAATTCGCAATTCACCCGATTTGCGCACGCACCCTCGAAGCAAAATTCGTTCACAGAAAGGGAAACAACGTAACCATAGCAACTTTGGTATCAAAATTATCCTCGTAATTCCCGCTTTCAAATTCACTAGGTTTCCTATACTCCCCGACAACCCTAAACGTCTAGCACCGCTCGAAATATTGCGCAATTTTAGAAGGCAGATTAGTCACCAGTCTCCCGTTAATTTACGCACGGACGGTAAAAAATTGGGACATTTTGAATTGGCGATTTTGCATACATTTTTGCCAAGCGTGGACGTTCGTGGTAACTATATCTAAAATGAATTACACCACTCTTCAATGCGGAAAAAAGAAATTCCGTTGAAAGAAGATAAAAATGTGAGCCACACCAATAAATCGGCCTTAACTTCAGGACGCAATCTGATAAAATGAGAAGGCCATTTTACGCCTTGCGTAAGGTCGTAGAGGCGCCGCAGGAAAGCAATTCCTGCACGACCAATTTGCGATGACCTCGTTGAACAAACCGAAAACAACTTTGGTTGCAATGTCAGTTTCATGCTCGCGAACTGGACTGTTAATTGAGGCATTTAAAAGGCCAGCGGCTCTTTAGGCTATCACTAGGGTCATGGCTAAAGGGGATAGACGAAAGGTAGGTTTTCAAAATGACGGCTGTTTTTCAAGATTCTTAAAACGAGAACGACTTAACAATCTAACATTTATATCATTCCCAAGGCTCACCCTAACCTTACCCTGAACCTAATCCCAATTTAGGAATGCTATAAACGTCTGGTTGTTGATTTGTTCTCGTTTTAAAAATTCTAAAAAACATCCGCCATCTTGAAAACCTACCTTTCGTTCATCCCCTTTAGCCATGACCCAATCACTAGCGGACGCCGGCAAAGGAAAAATTGTCATCTCAGATTTTAAACCCGCAAATTAAATAAGCCCAAACCAGAAGTCATGTGGACGAGGTACTTCCTCTGAAAGCTTAATAATTACACCATTATTAAGAGGAGGGGGACATAATATATATATACGTCCATGATAATATTCCTGTATATTGCGAATACATAAATAACACACCCCACCTGATTAACGCTCTAGTTACGCCTGACTGAGTTCCTCATCATTAATTTACTTGCACTTTCACAAATACCTCATAAGTAGTGCATGTACTTTTTGAAGAACAGACAAAAACAACAACAAAGAATGTAGGGCTATCTACTGATGTCATATTCAACTTCTATTACTTCTCATGTATCAGAGAACGTCACCTTTGTCAACTCTATTTAAACACGGAAAATCATCATTGATAAATGAATAATTATATAAATTCTTAAAATTAAAAAAACATAGCGGCTAAGAATTTTTAAAATACGCTTCCCCCCAGACTGCTATGTGATAATCAGATATAAAGCTAAGAAAGTTCCAAAACCTATCTTAAGTGCACAGCGAATGGTTGCAAGCATGAGAGATTAACAAAAATAACGTTTCAAATAATTAGTGCGAGTTTCACCGTGCGACACTCGCTCTAATTGGTAGAAATCATCGATTGAAAGTAGACTGGTGTACGTTTGTTTCGAGTATTAATGATGCTTTTTGCTTTATAAACTATATTCGTAGATAATGTTTCCACTTGAAGCGAACAAGAGAAAATGTCATAAGATCAACGCATTAAGAGATGACCTGCCCTATTCTGTAAATTTTGTTATTTTTCACTTTTTCCTAGGCCAACCGAAACTACATGGAGCCTAATAAGAAAAATGAGGTTCCACTAAGCTTTTCTAACTTTTGTTGCTATTTTGGTACCGATTCAAATATCTCTCATTATTAAGAGCAAGAAAAAACATTTTCGAAATGTCATCGATATGATATTTTCTATGTCAATTTCTCATCAATTGTTAATCACAATGACCCACATTTCATGCAAGTGAAATATATAAAAAAATATAGTAAACAATTATGCTTGACTCATTTCACTGCAAAGTAAATTAAATCAAGCATATTTACCATGTTTTATTGTTTTTTGAGGAAAATAATGGAATTTAGTATAATTTCAATAGTAAATAATGTCTGAGAGGGTTTTGATTGCCTGACTGACTAGTAAATCTGAACAAAACAGCAACAATTTGGATTTTTAGCTTTTTTAAGGGTAGCTTTTTTAAGGGTAGTTGTCGACAACTAGTTCATTAAATACTTTTTCACGATTTAAAACTTACGAAAAACAGTAAAAGAGTGGTAGATTTTTAAAAATCACCAAATCTTTCAACAGACCTTTCCAACGAACCATTTTTCATGTTTAACATGAACATAAACAACAAATACCCTTTGTTAAACGTTTTAAATTGTTTAGTTTGAATAATAATTAATTTTTGTTATAAATTTTCACTGCCGTATTCGGAGATTTGTTTACGAATTTTCCAAACCCTCTATATTCATAAAAGAATTGCATTTTATATGATTATAACCATTACCATATATTACCATTGAAATTATATTAAAACAATAAGTCACCCTATGCTCGGTGATTAAAGCTTATATTCACCTCGCCTTCAGCTCGGTGAATATATATAGGCTTGTAATCACCTCGCCTTCGGGAACCAATTGTTAAATATCAAATGAATTCCTCCTTTTTAGCAAATGAACAAATCAACATTTTCTGGAACGGCCGGTTGTATTGGTACGGCTACTGCCGTGCTGCATTGGAAATAAAAATTAAGTTTGATCGGTTTGAAAGAACATTCAACTTATCATTAGAGGCCTTTGTAAATTTTCTACATAACTCTTGGATTTTTTCGATTAATTCTTGACATCATTACATAATGTCAAGCTTAAAAAACACTTGTAATAATATTTGCAATAAAAAAGTTGTCAATCGCTTTTACTCAATGCATGATATCAAATCACACGTAAAAACGAGTTCCTGGTTTGTCCAGATCGCTGCTTTTCAACAATTAAATATCGCGTGATCACATTTATGACGTAACATGCATATGGTTGAAAACTAATATGGCAGCAACTCGTATGTGTTTCAGATCTCAAGAATCAATAGAAATATCAAAAAGTTGAAAGGATTTGTTAACTATTTCGAAAGCTCTTTCAAATGAGATTTTTTTCATACCACTATCCTTTAATGCCCCAAGTTTCATATTTCCTCGGCGTGCATATGTCAACTTTTAGTCCCTCTTTATGCCATTTCCCCTGTGCGATACTCTGACACACTTGACACCAGTGATGAAATTGTCTGTTCCAATATTTTCCAATGACTGTATCATCAATATAGCCCAGGCCTTTAGTTTTCCATTCTAAATACTTATTATACTCCGTTTCGTTATTCATCAAGAATTTCAAACGCTCGGCTAGTTCTTGCGGACTTTTGAAATCTCTCACGTTAACGATGCTGTTTTTAAGATTTCCCGGAAGAAATTCATAAATCTTATCCGTGCTCATTACGACTGGAACAGATCCTGCGTTAAGTGCGTGTAGAATTTGGTCGTCGACGAAATAATCACAATCTTGGTTGAAGAATGTGATAGAAAATTTATATGTTCTTTGTAGTTTCGATTTCATCCCTTTAAAATCTGACTTGTAGCGTCGAGTTAGCCCATCTTTATTGTGCAGACAGCCACCGTATGAGTCTACTGGGACGTATTTTATCAATTGTCTCAAGTACTCGGTTCTGACACGTTCACAGTTTGAAAAGGCCGCCATAATCCCACCAGTTTTATTGGAAAAGGGAATAGGAGGGTCCAAATTTGGTTTCTTGAAGAGTGGTGTGGGAAAATCCGAATCTAACCTGTAGCTTCGCAGCAGGTGAAACTGGGACATGTACTCCGGCTTTCTTAAGACAGGCGTGTAAACAGGGTTTTCCAAACTGGTTAGAATCCAAGGAACGTTTTTACTGGGCGGAAGTGGGCGTGGATCACGAGCGTGCACAACGAATGCATGGACGTCCTTGGCTCGACTTCGATTAGCTGTCACCTCACAAGCAACTGGGCAATGACCTTCGCCAACACCCTTTTTCAAAAAGCCTTCTGCTCTTTTTGCAGGGCGCCCCCATAAGTTTGACCAGAACAGGAGAACGATCTTCTCCTTCTGCGCTTCCTGACTTGTTATGTTTGGCCGAGGTACCTGGACGTGTAGCGAAGTGTTGTTGAAGAAGAAAAGGGCAACAAGTAGAACTGTACCGCATATGAGCGTTAGAAAAATGACCAGCAACAGTGGAAGATTTCTAGCACGTTGAATCACTGGCATTTTGTCGAAACAGGGTGTCTGAGAGCGATGACTTGTCCTGTATAAATTGTCTAAAAAATTATATTCGATGTATTGATTAGTATAGAAAATTACACGGTTAATGGAGTAGTATTAGTATTACTGAAAGATCGCGTGCGTGTGTTTGACGTAATGTGTGATTTTTCATTTTTTTATTAATATTTTAAAATAAAAACACTCAAACTAAAAAAATCATGCATAAAAAGCATTTGACTATATTTTCGTAGATGGTTTTTAAGCCACAAAAGAACTTCATCGATGATCGCTAGTCTTTAAACAAACACATCCAATACCTGGGGAGTCGGCAGATAGCTACATAACTCTTCTACGAACGCTAGTCGAAACGTGCGAGGGCGAAAAAGCCGTAAAAGAAGCTCGCGATCAGTTTATCATGACATGCTGGTCTCATGCTGGATGTATTTTCCTGAGCTATATGGTCTGTACTTAACAGTACAGACTATATATAGCTCAGGAAAATACATCACTGAAACGAGAGAATAACTTACTCAAAGAAGAGTTAGATAACGTAAAGTGTGTCATGTCTGAGTTAAATAAAAAATTAATAGCTGCCGAAAACGTTAAAGCTAGCTTACTAACAGCTGTTCGCTTATAAAATGATGACGATCAAGCTTTTAATCATGCTAACGTTAACAGCCCGATTAATTCAAATGAATCAAACCAAGTGAATCAAACAGCTAACTCTTGGCAAGCGGCTTCAAGCTCAAATTCTCAAAGAAAAAATTGTCATCAACAGCCTCTACCTTTAAAAAACAAATAAATATTCTGTTTTGCGTGTAGTGGACGAAGAAAACTTGGAGAAAAACGAAGATATAGCTGCTAAGCAAGACAGAGAAAATAGTCAATCGACTAGCGATAAGTCGAGCTTGAAGGAATCAGCTTTTAATAAAAAGAGCGGTCGTAACAAAGGAACAAAAACTAATACGGTTATTGGCGGTGACTCAATGATCAAACATGTAAAGGGATGGGAGATCTAACTGTGTTACGGTCAAATCATTCTCAGGCGCCACTATCGAAAATATGTCGGATTATATGAAACCAATTCTCCGTAAGAAACCCGAAAAGGTTGTCCTGCACATAGGAACAAATAACTTGCGTAAAGGTGATGCTAAGTCTGTTGCTGATGGAATAATCAATCTTGCACAGTCGATTGAGCAGCAGTGTCCAGATACTGAGATCATTATTTCGGGAATTATCTCAAGATCAGATGTTATATCCTTTTCAAGCAGAGTAAAAGAAACGAATGAATCGGTTAAATCTGTGTGCAATCAGAAAAATTGGATTTTTATGCCTAACAAAAATTCTAAGACCGCACATTTATATGCCAGAGGATTGCATCTGAACCCTCTGGCAGTTTATTGCTGCAAAACAACTTTAAGCTTGTTATTTCTAAATCACGACAGTCTGAGTTTGTGGTTGCAAATTTGAGTGAACTTATTCCTATTGTAATCCTGAACTCAATTCCCAGTTGTTTAAGAACTAGCTAGAGGATTTAAAATGGCACTTCTTAATGTAGTTAGTCTACCGAAACATGTTGATGAATTGCGCATATCTGAGCTTTTTCGCCATTTGATTTGTTTGCTTTAAATGAAACTAGATTGGATTGGTCAATTTCCGATGGTCTAGTCAAAATTCGTGGTTACGATATTGTGCGAAAGGACAGATCCTGTACAGGTGTTTGTGTCTACCTCCGTAGTACTATTAATTTAAAATTCGAAATGATCTGGTTGCCAGTAGCGAAGCCAGCCCAACAATTTGGTCATGCTATGAAAATTTAAATCATTATCATTATTCATTTCTTTAGAAATTCATTCCTTATACAGTCAAAAACACAGAAAAACTTGCATTTGCATGATCAAATGTCGGGCTGGCTTCGCTACTGCTGGTTCCTGATGATATGGGAGCAATTTTTATAGAAATTTCAAAGCCAACTTCCCAAAACTTTGTTGTTGCATCCGTTTATCGTCCACCAAGCTCCGCACAAGAGTTTTTCCTAGCATTTGAAAAAACTACTAAAACGATTGTGACGAAAATAAAGAAGTTCACATTCGGGGAGACCTAAATTGTAATATTTTATAAATGTATCATGTTTTGCATCATTAATTTCTTTTGAAATCGATTGTTTTTAAGGTCTGTGAACACAAATATATGAATACTCGCCTCTCCAATTATCGAAGCTAGCGACGCCACTGCAAAGAAATACTTGAAACATATCAGCTATCACAACTTATTACAGAGCCTACGCGAATAACGGCAAATTCCTGTACTCTCAATGACCACTATATAACATCTACACCTGAAGAAATTGTCCGGTCTGGAGTAATACATACAGGAATTAGTGACCATAATATATTCTATGGTGTTAGGAAAGTAAATCCGGTTTTAAATACTCGTTAAAAAGCAAAAAATTTTGAAGTTAGAAATATGAAAAGGTTTGGCAGAGGGCGCTTTAACCAGGACCTTTTGAACATGCCATGGGAACGGAAAGTGTTAAAAACAGATACTAATTCGATGTGGATTTGTTGGAAGGAGCTATTTTGATAAACATGCTCCAATTCAACAGTTTAGGAAACGGTCGTGTAGTGGCCCGTGGATAACTGCAGATACAAAAAACACTTATATTTGATAGAGATAAAATGAAACGTAAAGCAATGGTGACAAAACAAAGTGTTGATTGGGATGCATGCAAAACATGCAGAAACCGAGTCAACATTGCTTTACAACGTGGTAAATCCGAATATTATTGTAACAAGACAGCCCAACAAAATAAAAATGACTTATTAGGTCGATCTTCTAGTGACACCACCATAAATGAGCTAATCGATGGTTTCAATATCACTTCTACGCAAGAAATGGCTAATGGCTTTGATGAATGTTTTACCAATATTGATCCTAACCTGGCAAGTTCCATGGATGACTCAAACACCTCGTTTAGACTGCTCGTTAAACCTGCCAAATCTAAATTCGATCGTATTAAGTTGGCTTCAGTGAGCAGAGCAATTAAACTTCTGAATGGATTATCTAATTGCAAAGCACTGGTCCAGACAAAATATCTGGTCGAATTCTAAAAGTTGCCACAAATAGTATTGCTCCATCACTTACGCATATTTTCAATCACGGTTTGATTTCAAACTGTTTTCCAGATGAGTGGAAAATGCCACGGCTTGTAGCAATCCACAAGAAAGGGCCTCGGGACTTAATCGAAAATTACAGGCCAATATCAATCTTGCCCACTATCAGTAAAATAATGGAAAGAATATTGTACGAACAGATATATCAATATCTCAGTGATAATTCCTTGTTCACTGAACACCAATTCGGTTTTCGTAAAATGCACTCCACTGTTTCGGCTCTGCTTGATAGTACAAATAGCTGGTATGTTAATATGGACCATAAAATGTTCAATTTGGTTGCTTTGTTAAATCTTAAGAAGGCATTTGATACTATTGATCATAGTATACTGTTAAGCAAATTAATTACTTTATGACATAACGGGAAATGCTTTGTCTATTCTCGGTTTGCAATCAATCTCTAGGGATGCGGCGGACAATGTCTGCCCCCCACAGCGGCTGGACCCAACAATGGAACTAATAACATATTCTTTGTGCTATACCTCCAACATGGCCGTCATGACGTTAAATGCAAACCATCAATGATACGCTCACATTTATCGGGTCGTAAACAAAAACGTCAATTGGGTGACAAGACGTCAACTACCAGGCGTATTGAATGTGATATTTTTCAACGGTCTATTTTGGACCCACTCTTTTTCCTTATATATATATTAATGACCTTCCTCAGTGCTTAAGTCATGCTACTGCCCGGCTGTTTGCCGACGATACAAATTTAACAGTGGCTGGTATATAAGCATACAAGAAATTGAATCGAACATGAATAGAGATCTTGCATATGTAAATGAGTGGCTTTTGGCAAACAAACTGAGTCTTAATGTTGTTAAAACAGAATTTATACTTGTTGGCTCAGCTCAAAAACTAAACAGCATTGTTATACAGCCAAATTTGAAATTAATCAAGTTAGGATAAATCAAGTCGGTAATGCAACTGTACTTGGAGTTGAAATCAATGATACATTATCGTGGGATAGTCATATTGAAAAAGTTGCCAAAAAAGTTACTTCACGAATAGGGAGCTATCAGAAAGATTCGTGACCTTGCTGATCGAGAAACTCTGATAAGTGTCTACATTGCTTTAATTAATCCTCATTTTGATTACTGCAGTAAGGTATGGGATACCATGGGTGTCGGACTTTCAAACAGGCTTCAGAAACTTCAAAATAGTGCTGCGAGGGTAATTATGAACTATAGTAATGATATTCCAGAACCAGAGGCATTAAATACATTAGGATGAGAAAATCTTGTGACTCGACGAGCCAAAACAAAAGCAAAAACAATGCACAAAGTTCTAAATAAATTTGCTCCAACTCCGCCATGAGAAACTGTTTGAAGATAAGAGAAATGTTACTCAGTATAACCTCAGGATCTTCTACCTCGCTGCAGTTGCCTCAACCCACAACTGGCAAGTTAAAGAAAAGTTTTTCTTATGATGGAGCAAGAGTTTGGAATTCTTTATCAGCAGATGTGCGTGGCTCAGCTACATTTACAGTATTTAAAACTCGTCTTTGCGCTCACAAATAGTTGATCTACTTTTACTATTTATTATCTGCGCATGTCCCATTACAATTTGTTTTATTTGTGTTGTGTAACATTAGTATAGATTGTAATGTTATGTAAATCTAACTATATGTTTGTACACATGTCCCTAGTGGAAACCAGCTATGTAGTTGATTAGGCTATATAGCGTGCGATTTTTAGATAAAGTTTTTACTACTAATACTACTACGAAGTTTCTACAAGGGAAAGGCGCTAGCTAAAGGGCATACTGCGAAACCCGGAATGGACTCACCCTCGGAGAGTCTCTTTCCATTTAATAATAAAAATTTCAGGTGAATTGGAGGAATTGCAAAGTCATGATATCATCGAACAAGATGACGGACCTACGTCATGAGTATCATCCATTGTAGCATCCAAATCCACACAATTTAGATGAAATCAGATTATGCGAAAATTACCGTCGACCAAATCAGGCATTAGAGAGGTTCAGAGTTGACTTCCACTACCTCTGCTGCTACCTTATCTCGATTTTTTAGCAATTTGATTGGTTAGTTGAGCAGACCAAGCTCATCTGATTGGCTGAAAGATTGATTAAAGTAGTGTTAGCGGTAGTGGAAGTCAAATGTGAACAGCTATAATATTGCAAAAGAGACATCAAGACATAGATCTTAAGTCTGAATACCAAACTAATGCCTGAGGTTTGGTCAGTCATGTGTCTCGGAACTATTCCAAAATGCAAAACAGATAGCACTTCTTGGCTTAAACGGGGGTATGAAATATCGCGGACGATATCATCAAAGAGTAGAGACTACAAAAAGGGGCAATTTCATTCAAAACAGCGTAAGGTGCTTTTGTCATGATACGTCATGGGCGCCATGTTCATAGCCAGTGTCCTATACAGAAACATGTCCCCCCCCCCGTATTAGTAGCAATTTTTAATATTTCCGGTGGGGGGGGGGAGAGGGGTCAGTTCCTCTGTTTAGGGCACTGGCTAAGAACATGGCACCCATGACGAATATTTCATGCTCGTTCCCTCTGGAAATATTAAAAATGCCTACTAATACCGGGAAGAAATGCTCCTGTTTAGAGCACTGGCTAGGAACATGGCACCCATCACGTATCATGACGACAGCACCTTACGCTTTTTTGAATGAATTGGCCCCTCTTTGTAGTCTCAACTCTTTGATATTATTGCAATTGGAAAAACCGAGCATGAACTTGAAAACACTCTCAAACTGATTATGGCTATTAAGAAACTTACATTAATCCTGGATAGGTGTAAGTTTAATCAAACGTCGCTATGCAAACATTCTTTCAAAAGATGGCTGATGGCCTATATAATCAGCTGATCTAAAAAAGGTGAGGCAATTATGAATTTCAAAAACGTCAACTGATGTCAGCCATCTTCGTAGTTTCTTTAATTGGCCTGAATGGCATTTAAAACCACCCCACTCTCATAGCTTAATTTAATTGGGAGATTTAACAACCAAGTCTTCAAAATGGTCATGATCATGGTTATCATTATTATCACTATTCATGTTTAAAAATATCTACCATCGCAAATAATAGATGTCTCTTGACGTCATTTACTCACGAGTAATAAACTATATATTTAAAATAATGAGTATCTTTGGATGTAATGGCCAGAACCTTTTCCAAATTTGCACGAGTGTAGTGATTAGGTAAACGCACACTACTGCTCACACTATGCTGTTGCCATGGAGATCGTTCCGATGCAAATGTCTTGTATTTGAAAAACAAAAATTTCTTATTTCTCTTCTATTAAACGATATTTACTTCACTGCACATAATACAATGGTTGTATGTACATTTAGATCGCATTTATTGAATTTAAGTTATACAGTGTAAAGAAAAATGAAAATTAAGATATTTATTTTACAGTTTAAAATCTTTTATTCCAAAACCATTTATGTTGCGACATCACAATAGGAATAGTGGTGTGAAGCTACCAAATTGTTATAGTCATGCACAGTGTGAAAAATTTCTGCCTGCTATTTACAGAGATATTCGCCATTTAATAAATGTAATTTATTATTCTTCAGTAGATGACGTCAGAAACACCTAATTTGCATGTTTCAAAAAACCTTAATATCTCTAAAACGAAACAAGATTTCGAGAAACTGAAAACGCCATTAAAGCTCGTATGGAAATATTGTTATGTTTTGTTTAAAATTGGATCAAAGATTTTTTCGTTGCAGTGGCACTTTGAAACAATTACAAGAAGGAAACAGCTACAGTTGATATGGAATTAAAATTAAAGTCTTGATGCTGCTATTATTAAATAAAGTCATAGTACTCGGGAAGAAACTGCGGCGGTACTTTTCCGTTCTGCATTTGATCATGGTTAATGCATTAGATTTTCTTAAATTGTAATCATAACAAGTAACTCTCGGTGCCGGGATATGGTTAAATAGGGGACTTCTTTCCGGAATGTTTTCTAACGTTTTAAGGCAGAGCTTTTCTCCTGTCTCAACTAGTCAAGGGCATTTCAAAAAGGTTAAAGCGTCATTATAGGTGTATTCTGGCAGAATCATTCTAAACGCACGTTTCTGGACTCGTTCTAACTGTTCAGTCAGATACAATGGCAGCGCATTATGCCAAACAGGACAACAACACTTTAACACTACGCGTATGAATGCGAAATATATCTCTATTAAATCTTTAACAGGAACACCATTTCGACATAAAATACGGATGATATACAGGCGTTTAGAGGCTTTTGTTACAATTGACCTAATATGTTCATTCCATTTGAAATTGCTCTGGATAGTAAACCCAAGAACTTTGTGAGACCGAACAGTTTCTATCATTTGCTCACCTATCAGTAATGATGACAAATCAGGATTATCCTGTTGAAAACTAATGCGCACTTCCTCAGTTTTTTTAGGGTTAAGTTCATATGATTCTGTAGGGAGCAAGAAATAATTGAGCCAAGACTAGACTGCATGTTAGAATTACTTTCCTTTATTAACCCCTCCGAGGTGGATACATCGTCAGCAAATTTCCACATATCAGTTCCATTTGATATAGAATTAAGATCATTTATCATCACCAAGAATAAAATTGGTCCAAGCTTAGTTCCTTGTGGTACACCAAAAGAGCTAGGTAACCAATCTGAAACAAGCTCTGGCATTTGAACCCTATGTCGGCGATTTGCAAGAAAACTAATAATCCATGGAATTAACGATCGTCGAACCCCCAAATAGAGAAGTTTAGTTACCGCAACGCTGTGTCCAATTCGGTCAAATGTCTTTGCAAAATCCAGAAAACATATCCGTAGGTGTCTACTGTGACCATCCAAAAAGGACAACCAAGTTTCAATCAAGTCTAAGAGACAATTAGTCGTCGATGTTCCCTTTAGACATCCAAATTGTCTTGGGTCAATCTTATCTCTATATCACTTATCATCCAGGAGACTACAAAATCTTTCAAGACCATACATAGACAGGATGTAAGTGAAATAGGTCTTGTCTCTTCCTCACAAGTAGGCTTCTGTTTCTTCGAAATGGGAATAATATCAGAATCCTTCCAAATTTTAGGGACTGGATCCAATTACATTTACTTCGGATTTATAGTACGTTGCTTTCCTATGTTTGATTTCATGTTGAACTTTATATTTCAGTGATTGCCACACTGGAATGTTTTGGGAATGGAAGGCCTTTTGTCGATCAGCAATGAGCTGTTTAATAGCCGGAGTAATCCAAAGTTTATCATTCCAATGTAAAGATACTTTTTTATGTGGTAACATTCTGTAAATAGCTTCATTTAAATCTTCCGTGAAAGAGAGTGCTAGACTATCAGCAGTAGGATTGAGTTTTACATCTCTATACCAATCGTGCGTGAAAGCCCATCTACCGAAAGCATTGATACCTGATCCTGGATATCGACGTACTAAATTCTTAGTTGATTTGGCTTGACGTTTTTCTTCATTTGTTTTATCGTTAGATGGGTACCAAAAGACAATAATTATCATGATCACTTGAACCCAACGGGGCAAGAATATAGGGACTTTGATATAATTGGTGCAAGTTAGTAATGATGAGATCTAATATTGCTGCACGTCTTGTAGGTTTATCAACAATTTGCTTTACATTTAGAATGGTCAGCAGTGTTCCTGTTTCGAAATCGTTGAAATCAGCGGCAATGACCAAGCCATGATCTGGATATTTGTTTCGAATTAAGTCGACAGTATTAATTAAACATTCATTCAAATCATCATGTTTCTTTACAGGGAGACACTGTGGATGGTACATAACAGTAATCCCAACTCCAGAAAAAAGTCTAGGGAGACGTTAAGATCGTAGACATAGACACAAGCATTCGAATCTGTCATTTTCAAATTTTGACCAACGCGTGCGGGGAATGTCTTTTTTAACATAGATGCATACCCCACCTCCACGACCAGTTATTCGATCTTTACGAAATAAATTGTAGTCATTTAATTGTAATATTCTGTTCTCAATTGCATTGTGTAACCAGGAATCGATGACCGCTATAATATCAACAGGTTTGGTGTAAATGAGTCCTGTTAACTCATCAACTTTTGATAAGAGAGAGCGAGCATTTAACTAGGAAGTTTTCCTTGTGTTTGTTTTGTGTCATTGAATTTACTGGTTTTAATCTGTACTAAATTATTCATATAACGACATCTTTTTTCAGCGATATTGTCTAATAAAAATATTGGAAAAATTTCATTCTGTCTCTCCATCGCGTTTGGGTTCAAAAATCCTCTCCAGTTTGACACTTAATACGTAACGTTGCCACCTTATTTTTACGATTTTCATTCCGATTTATATTTTTCCAGAACGGTGCTCTAACATTTTTCTTCGACTGCGTTCTTTGAGTAATACGAGTTGGTATAGGTTGTCTGTTATTGGGAGAAGATTGATGCAAATAGTTATTTGTCTGAATAGAATAACTCCTGTCATAATTACGTCTATCAGTTGATAAAGCATCATCAGCATTTAAATCTTTGCATGAATTTTGAACCTCCTTTATGTTGCTGTCATTTAATTCAAAAGAAGTTGCGTCATTCAAGATAATTACACTATTGTTAAGGTCATCTATTGTTTTTGCCGTGCTGTCTGGACAATGGGAACTATGCATATAATGTTTATATTGATTTGGATTGCTATATATATCAAATGCGGTTTGATCAGCTAATTCATTTGCATTTGTTTTTGTATTTTGTTTTAACTCAAGAATCGTCTTAAGTTTATGATATTTCTGCCCAAAAACTTCAGCTTTGTTTTTATAGAATTCTAGAATAGTAGTTATAAAAACTGCCTTCATTTTCGTTAGTATTATAATTTCCTGAAGTCAGCTTGTATTCATCACAAACAGTTTTCACAACATTTAAGTTAGGCTCATCACGCTTAAGGCCCACAACAAGATGAAGACCAGCTAAGTTGTTCAACTGTGTTTGTAAATTTTCGATAGCTAGTGAATTTTGGGCAATAGTCGATTTTGTTTCCCACTCGGCAATAACTGCATCAACTTTCACTCCTTCAAGCTCAGTAGCAGTATTCATGCAATTACATGAACAATTATTTACCAAGGGCTCTTCAGAGTTCATGATTTAATGATTGCCCATCTAAACATAGCAGAACGATCGTTTGATAGATTCAGTTTCAGTACCACATACTTGAATGGATTTGTTTCTTTTCCGCCATGTTATTGTCGTTTTACCATCAGTGCATGATTTTCGTTCACCACCTGAAGATTTCCAAGTGCCGTCAAATTTAATACACTTGGCAATAAAACACTTCAACGATTCGAAATCTCCCGTCCACGACAGCCTCAGTTTATCAGATATGTTGCACTAATATTTAGTATCATTAAAAAATATTGATTGTATCCGTACAGACTCGTTCATAAAGCCAGCAAAATTTTGCAAACCTTTATCTAGGCTGGTGCTCGATGTATGACCTTCCGCGATATTGACACGTGTGTATCGTCAAAATAAAAAAAATACTATTGCTTTGGAGTTTACGATCCAAAATGCCCAACAAAATTGATGGTCTATGAAAGTCCTGACCTGTCTCGAGCACAAGAAAATGGTCACGATTTGTGCATAGCGCATGCTATTTTTTTCCTAACTCCGGCGGAATTCCGGTACTCGCAGACAGATAAAGAAACACTGGCTGCGGTGTGGGGATATTAATATTTTTATCGCAATCTTGTTGGAACACAGTTTGACCTCATCACAGACGAAAAGCTACTGGAAATAATATACAGCCTAAAGTCAAAATCAAAATATCCACTGCGGATGGAACTCCGGTTACTACGTTCACAATAGACTTTGCGTCCCGATAAAAATATTAAACGCGTCTCTTCTAGTATTATGATTTCGATATCGAGGCGAGTAGCGCGTTCAAAAAGATTGTGTTGCGAACACAGGATCATTTTTTTTCAAATTTTGATCGCTACACAGTTTATATTGTTGTATAATTGTCGAGATAACCTTAGCGTAGATTGGTTTTAGATTACCAATTTAATGGAAGAGAACTTATTGCGGATACGTGAGTTAAACAAGCGTGTGGCAGAGGTTAGAAAAAGAGTTGAATGTTTAAAGAAAAAGAGGACTGCTTTATAGGATTGACGTACAAACCTGGATGTTAAAAAATTTGGTAGACGATACATGATGTGACCTTATTAAGAAATTAGAAGACTTGGAAACAACCAGGAAACGCTGTGCCTGATTTTGTTATGTACGATGGATCAAACAGGAGTTCATCTTATGAATGAATCGCTGCACCTAATTAGTTAATAATGGATACAAACCTCTTAGCTTCGTAGACGTTGCTCGAAAATACGGCTTTCGATTGATTGCTCTTTGTTCTGCTGTTTTCGAATGAGTTTATTGCGCTGTAAAATAGGTCTGTTTGAACTTGTGCACTGTTTTTATGTGTTGCTTAATGTAAATTTAACTATATTTATTGAAGTAAATAATGTGTGTATCTCACTTGTCTTTTATATTCGTTGCTATGTGTGGTCAAGTGCAAGTAATTAAAAGAGGTGATTAACACAATTTGCATACTCGAAAGTTATTATCTGCATATAGATAGCCAATTTGGCTAACGTTTGTTCATAGCCAATTCGCATTTTCAGATCACTCACATGCCTAGTTACTATTATATTAGCTTGCAAAAGTAACGACGCATTAGAAGTATGAACACGAGTGAATAACTCGTAATATTACTCGTATGCCTGGTTACTTTGGTCCTAATGTACTCTTCCGCAAACGAGAACAATGGCATCCAATTACCATGTGAATAATCCAAAGTTGGCAATCGGGTGGCAATGGAAAATAGATACATAGCTTTATCACAGTATAAACAGTAGGGCCACTCAGCAGTGCAACATGTCCCCCTATTTTTATGCAGTTATCTGGCCAGAATAATGGCGGAACGGCCAGTTCAGCGTTCCTATTGGCCAGAAAAGGCAATTGACTGGCCAGAACCTGCATAATGAACATGCGTAATGAGACATGCGTGGAGACACAAACTTCAAAGGTTCCGACTCGAGTGGCCTTTCTGTTGATTTCTATTCTGTGGCTTTATTGTTATGCTGAATTTTGTTTATTTTGTCTATTGCCTCTACTCAACCTAAATTCGGCTCACTTAAACATCGAGCGACTGTAGAAGCGCACTTTATTACGACATCGTGCAAACAGATGAAAATTACTTTGCTTCTTGAAGTTGGTATAGTAAAATGAAATCAGCGTCGTAAAATGCGTACACATTCTGTGTTTAATGTATAGTGTTGTGTCAGCAAAAAATATGTTAGTAAAATGAACATTACCAACAACGTACTTTTGATAGGATATAAAATTTTGCATGGTAATAGTAACGACCAAAGAAACGGATAGGATTAGGTTAACCAAAGCAGATTAAGGACCGCAAATTGGAGCAAAAAAGGCAGTGAAAGCATTTACGGAAAGAAATTTGTGGGACAAATGTGTTTCTGTCCAGTTAGTATAAATACGATGGATGGCTTGAAGCAATGTAAAAGGGCTTAGTAATGGTTGTGTGTAATGTGTTCTGCAAAGATGGAGTGAGAGTGGAGCTATTGTTAGGATAGTCGATTGTTGAACAGCACTGAAACAAGTGTACGTGTAAATATCTGTACAAAATATACAATAAAATATGTATTCGTAGATACAGTCCCGCGTGAGTCAATTGTGTCTTGAATCGTGTGTCAGCTACCAGATTGACTTAAATCGCAGTAAGTTGCGCGAAAGCCAGGTGGAAGCCCTAAATAAACCAGCAATTCTTAATTTTTCCTTGAAATAAGCGAATAATACGAGCCTAACTTCCTTGTATATTTGCATGGTGATTTTCAAATTAAAACATAATTTTGTGGAAACATCCCGTAAGTTTATTATCGCAATTCGCCAAGCGTCGGATTGTTCACCCGCCAATGCAATGCTTTGTTTTAATTAAACAGTCGGATTCCCCTTGTCCGTTCTTTCGTAAGCTCTGATCTTCATCAGTGAATTTAGGGACGTGTGTATTTCTATTAGTCACATTATTATTAGCACTGATGAAAATCTGAGCTAACGGATGGAAAGCTCTGCGATAATAAACTTACGTGGTGTTTCTACAAAATTATATTTTAATTTCAATTTTTAATACGAAGCCTTTCTTTTCAAAAACCTCAAAAAGTTGACTTTCGTTAAAAACAAATTGTGAAGTGGCTTTTACACGAAAAAAACCTTGCGGAAATATCAGCATCTATATAATAAAACTTCAGGTTGTTTGTTTCCTTTGCATGTCCAAGGGAAAATCTACTATAAATGCAGAGAAATCTTTCTTTCAGTTCAAGTATGTTTCAGCAATCACTCAACACGAAACAGAAAACGCCCCGTTGGTCCCGTTAAGATCACTGTTTTGATGACGAAAATTCCGATTTCTCTATTGTTTCCCCAATAAAGACTTTCACGGTGCTGGGCAGGACGTTGCGCATGCACAGTATGGTCAACTAACTATATGACCAATGAAACTAGGAAACCTCTTTATATCCTTACTTTTTATCCAGTGAAGGCGGGGGGAGGGGAGGGGAGAGGTGAAAACTGCCGCAGGCCCAAAATTGAGTCTGGCTAGCGGTTACTGCCATCTATCGTTGCCATACATATGGTCTAAAATGACGTTAAATTTGCCCAAAATCTGCAATGTTTATGGCTTCAACTGTTTGACTGAAAAAGATTGGTGTTAAAGGGAAATGGCAACAAAATTTTTTATTGTCTTATTTGAAAGAGACTCCAAAACAATATATAGAAGTCTATTACAGAATTTTTATATCTGCCTTATTTGGTGAGATATTTTGACTTGAAATCTTTAGTTGTCCGCCATCTTGGATATTTGTAGATATGCATGATACGTCACAACTGGGGTCACACATTTTTTTTTTCTTACGACACAATGATTAATATTCTTCATTAACCACACACATTGCAAGTGTTTCGGATTTCAGCACGGACTGAAAAGGTTTCACACATATTTTATTGATGGTAAGTATTTATGAGAAGCTTTAAATGGCTTATCCCTGCTGTGACGTCACCAAAAAATTGTTAATGAGGTTAAAAATTAATCCAAGATGGCGGACAGTATGATTCACTGAGCTCTATTAATATATCTGGAGATCGGGCTCTAGTATATTTCCTATCAAGAAAGTGTTGGCAAAAACATGGCGATTTGTGACGCGTTTTACGTCACAATCTTCCTATTTTCATGGCGAACACCACTGGCCTAATAGTACTAACGTGGAAAAACCCGATCTTCAACCCCCCCTTTTACTTTCCTATCTTCTTGAAAGTAGAAATATAAATTTTCGCTGCATTGAAAATATCTATTTGTTTCTTAAAAAAATGCCATCTTTTTGTTCAGTTCCTGGGTGCAGGAATAGTGGAGGAAACGACGTATCGTCGCACGGGTAAGGAGTTGCATGATTTTGTTTTTGTTAACCAATTTAGCCTGCATCTGTATCAGTGATCTGTACCTTTGCTATGGACTTTGAGTTCCATGCAGTTTGCAGAGCATGCGCCGAGGCGTGCTCTGACCAAGCGATTAGCTTTATTTGCATTATTCCATACAGGTCATTTCACAGTTAATTTGTCTCATTATTTTAAACGAAAACACGCCTAAATTCAAAATTATAGGTCACGATTTATTGTTGACGTTTTTTCACTTTTTTTGTTCCGCATGTTCAAATGACAATATAAACGTGCACGTGTGTGTACTGTATCCAGCCATTCAGTGGCCACTGGTTTGTGGAAGAAGTTAAAGGAACAACAGCCATACTTTAAGCCATACTTTAATTTTCTTTTAAATGAATTACAAAACATTTTTACAAATCACAGATCTTCAGCAGTTTCAATAAACATAGTTGAATTAATTAATATTTTAACAAAGCAGACCTATATGTAATTTTTAGTAAATAGAAATATAAAGCAATAAGTAATTAAGGATTCTTTGCTGTATTATTTTTTCTTTGTCTGAGATAAAACAATGCAAATTTTTTTCTGTCCTTCAAAATATTCTTTGTTTAATTTGAAGATTTCCAGATGTGAAGAAATTCCCTGGGCTGCCCAGCCTATGGGTTGACAACATAGGCAAGCTGATGCCAGTAGCCTTTTGTTCCTACAAAAAGTAGTCGTGTGTGTTCAAAGCATTTTGGTGTAGAAATGTTTGAGAAGTCCGGTTACAGCAAGAGAGCAGCACTGAAGCCATACGCTGTGCCAACAATCTTTAATAAATGCTCTGATCAGGTCAGTTGTGTGATTTATAGTTTAGAGTTTAATTAATGTTTGGACTCTGTTTAATTACATAGGGTATCAAGATGGTATTTAAAATACTTAATCATAGAATTACAGCTGTAATATTTTTTAAAATATTGTCTAAAATGAATGTGCATGCATAGGCTGGATAAATGCCTTTTCTGGCAGTCTTGCTTCAATACTTTATGCTATTAGTGACCTTAAGTTTATCAATAACCATAAGTCATGAAAAAAGCAAACTATAGGTATCCCTAAGGTATATTGATAATACTTTTGAAAAGCATGCTCCCAACTAAATGATCCATTGCAGTTATTAATGAATCAAAACTGCTACATAACATCACAGACTGTAGTTCCCATTTTACATGTCATGTTGGTTTAAGTGGTCTTTACAGGCAGGTGTGTACAAAGGTTATACATAACTGTAGCAAACCCACCTCATAACAATTCCCCTTACTCTCCTAAAGTTGAAAAAATAATTCTTAATTATGCAGCGCAAGAGTAGTCTTAATTGAAAATAACAGCAAATGTAGTAAAATATTCAACTCATTACCATATGAGGACAATAACTTTATAGAGTTTTTATAATGCTTTCTTTAAAAGTCATTTATAATGCTTTTGACCAGGGTGATTTGACTAATTTTAATTTGACTGTTGTACTGTACATATTTGTGCATATGGACCTCTGTATCAGTTATTCATATTGTATGTTTCTTTTTCAGAATTGTAACATGTAAGCTGAGTGCGCAAGAAGAGACGGGCATTAAAATCAAGTTCCCAAAATGAAGGAAAGAGGCCAAAAAATTAAAATGCTCATGTTAATATGACATTTTTAAAATAGATTAAATGTGTTGTGTGAATGTTGTGTGTTTAATAACAAATTAAGGCACAATAAAATCAATCCTCATTTGAGGTTTCTTATCCATATAAAAAACATCATCAACCACCAATATTTAATCAAGCAGCCAGAATGTTTTCTATGATGAATAAAATAACCATCAAATTGTGTCCAAGGCATATGGCATGTCACCAGGCTGATTTTTTTGCAGGCTGTTTCTTTTCAAAAAAACAGTGAACAATACAAGCTTTTTCAACCAGACCAAAAAAGCTTATATACATAACTACATTATAGTAATTTATAGTAAATTTTTTGCACAATCCCAACCCAATGTGGCCATGAAACCTGAAATGAAAGACTTTCTATTATGCAATTTAGTTATGTCATTATGTAAAGTATTTTTGTAATTGAATATTTTCCAAATTAGTGTTGTTTAAATTCTTTTTGTTTATTTACATTACTGGCGCTCCCTAGTAGGTGCTTTTCAGTGACAAAATTACATAATAAAATGACTAAATTATCTTTATGATTTTTTACAATGTTATATTTTTGAATGGGTTATCGTTGGGGTGGGTATAATTCATTTGAACATTCATATAATTTGACCTGCCATATAAATCTAACTGCTGGAAAATTATATGCTTAATTAGTTCAGCTAGTATAAATACTAGAATTATTGTAGTCTTTCCTGATTTGATTTCTTGTCATGGTGAAGGTCAACAAAGTTGAGGCCTAAAAATGAAACCAAACAGTTGTAAGTTAAACATTTTGTTCCAATATGATAAGCAAAAGTCCTGTAATGCTGTATGTTTATTTCATTTAATTTATTGCCAATGAGTAAAAAAACAACATATGTTAAGTAGGTCAAATTATCTCGCTCAACTTTTAATATATAATACTGCAAATTTATAAGCATATATTTTGCCAAATGAGATGACGCTGAATGAAATTATGAAACACAAGCATTAATATTCCTTCTGGTTTGATAAAATTTAACGACTTCGCCATCCTACACAATCTTGCATAAAGTGATAAACAAGTTATCAACACTGGAGTAGTGGCTCACCTGTTCAAAGCCCTCATTCACCAGGGTGCATTTGAAGTCCCGTACGCCGAAGATCATGGGCGTGGGGTTTCAAAAATCATAATGTAATTTATCATAAAAGTCGGCGTAAAATCATGAATCTTCGGCGTGAACTTTACACAGAATGCACCCTGGCTCATTCAGTCATTCGAAGAGTTCCACAATAGTCGTTTAAAGTTTGTCGTACGTGTTTTTCCCCATCATTACAACTGCTTCTCACAGGTTCAGTTACTTTGTGTCATACGTTGTTCCAGCTTCTTGACTTTTCTCCAAATACAGTCATAGAAAACCATTGCAGTACAAAGTGTATAAAGATTCGATCTTTGTTTTCTCTTAAATTTCAGGGGGGGATGGATATTTGCACCCACGTTCTCTTCAGCCAAGGTCAGTGGAAGATACCATTAAAATAGGAAGATTGTGACGTCAAAATGACGTCAAATCCGCCATGTTTTTACCAACACTCTGAGGTTGAGAGCCCAATCTCCAGATATATTAATAGAGCTCAGTGGTATGATTATTCAGGTGACAATATCTCCAAAAGTAAAATAGATACAAAAATTTTGTAAAAGACTTCTGTATATTATTTTTAGAGTCTCTTTCAAATGAGACCTTAAAAATTTCTTTTGCTATTTCCCTTTAATAATACATTCGATATTTACGGCAATGCTATAAAAACCATAACCCACTTGACTGTAACCAACCATACCTTTCGCACTAGGCTTGTTTTGAACTGACGAAGTCTGGTACTGTAAAGTTCCTGTCGGCAAAAACATTTAGGTACTTTAATGACACGGATTTCCAAAGAAATTATTAGAGCTGTCACAAACATACACAAATCATTATACATATTAGGACGACAGCCGTGTCGTTACTTGACGAGCGTGTGTCTCTGGGCATAAATCTGAAAGCAGCATTCGCTCGTACTCTCGATGACTCTCAGAGGTAAAACTAAGACAAATTTCGGAAACACTCAGCAGTGCTTGCTATAATGACTTAGAGGCCAGCATTTCTAGTGAAATTGTATTGGTAAACAAAGCTCAAAACGAAGTAGAAGAAACACTTTGTGCCGAAAGTTCACGTTGGCCACAGTCACCTGTGTTGGCTCAGAATTTGCCTCTCGTAGCGAAGAACCTGTAAAATTTCATGCTTGGGCTTCTGCTGGAGCCAATGTGATTATTAGCTATTATAAAAAGTGACATTCATGCTAATAAGATTTTTTTTAAATATTGTTGTGATGCATGCGAAGGCTAATTGGTTATTAGTAATTTTCTAACCATAGTTACATTGTAAAACGTTCTCAACATAAAATAGAATCTTTAATATGTGTAAAATATGCTTGTTCCTACATAACAAAGCACTTAATGTCTGCTCCCTCAGGAAATAACGAGTTTTGTTCTCATTTTCCCTCGACTTTGTACATTATCCTAATAGTAGAGAAACCAAAATGGCGGCTGAATTTTTTAGCTGTTTTTCGATTACAAAAAATCCTGCTTTGAGGATTTTGTCAGCCTTTCTTGGCTAAGTACAACACATAAACCTAGATAAAGTTTTTGAAGGTTAGTACTTGACTTAAATGTCACCGAAACAAGTACAAAATACAGTTATTACGAATTAATACTGAATAAGTCTCCCGAAAGCTGGAAAAGATTATGTTTTGAATTGCTACAATAACAATAATTCTGCTAATTTTAAGGTCGACAAGCGCTTTATTCGCCCGAAACATTTATATTTTTTAAGAATTTGAAGATTTTCGCAAAATTTGTCAAAACATTCTTCTTAAATAACGATAAGTAGTGTTTTATACGGTATAAGCTCAAGTTGTTTACATTGCTAAACTGACTGTATTTTAGAAAAATATAACTGCACTGGGAATATCTTTTGGTGATACGCACCTCGCCGGCTAACAGCTCGCATCGAGTTCGTAGAATAACTGTTAAATATACGGCTTAAATTTGTAGGAAATCTGTTGATTGTTCTGCCGGCAGATAGATTATAGGCCTATAAACCTGTGTTTTGATCTAGTATTTTTTACTCTGTGAACCTGACTTTAACAACAGTTAAACAACACTAATACATAATAAATAATACTTGCAGTCTTAATTTTTCCAGTATATCTATAAATTTTTCATAATAAAGTAGTTATAAAGTCATTCTTTTTATGCTCTTTTCTAAGTGTTTTCTTTTTAACTTTTCGTCGAAAAAAAAATTATATTTTGAGCCCGCGACTATGTGGTATGCTCTGGTAGTACTTAATTTTAGTGAGCCAATCGTTTCCGCTTTGTGGGGTTTCTGGTTGTGGCACAGGTGGTCGAGTTGTGATATGTTTTTTCTATTTAAAAACCGTAAGTTTATACACGGTAGCCAATTCAATCTAACAAATTATTATTATTATTAAGGGCCGTGCGAAAATATTAACAGTAATGAACTAAATACAGCAATACTACGTTACATCATTAACTATTACATCTTACTTCGATAATACACATGCAGAATATTACTATCAATTACAAACTATATCTCACACTATAACTTCTATTTTAAACTACTATATAATTAGTTTACGCAATTCTCTGTCTTATTTGTAAAGGCTGTGAATTTCAGACAATAGCCCCCCGATAATTGAAGCTGCTTTTCATCAAATTAGTATTAGGTTTAGGTAAAGACAAAGCACAGTTATTACTTCTTAAATAGTAGGAGTCTCGATTCAGCAAAAAAAAAGTTAAGATAGCTAGGGATTCGACCCTCCATCATTTATGCTATCGAAAAGCGATAACATTTGCTTGTTTCTTCGAGTTTGTAGGTCCTCCCAGCCAAGCTTATTTCTAGTAATCGTAGCAGACGCGTCGTAACGGTCGCGTAAGCGATATTTTAAACTGTCTGAGCAATTATCCCAAACTAAAGGACAGTGATCAAAATGTGGTAATACTAAGCTATCGTAAAGACTCTTTAGGCATTAAGTGCTGATAACAATTTTCGCTTTCCTTAGTATACCTATTCTTATTGAAACAGTACTGCAAATATTGTTGACATGAGTTTTCCATGTACTTAATATTTTCATCAACAATTGTACCTAGTGTTCTGCTAGTGGTTATATACTTGCTTAATTTTATCTGAATCGCAACTTGAGGATCAAAAAGCATTTTTGATATTCTTTGTCGGGACCCAATGATCATATACTCGGTTTTACTGATGTTCAGTGAAAGTCTATTTGCTAGTAACCTATTGTGTAATGAGTCTAATTCTTTTTTCACTTTCTTCTCTATATCTTTCATACAAGAACAAGTTACGGTGATGTTAGTATAACTGCATGAAGTGCAGGTATACCGAATTGCCGAAACAATTTGGCAGATTGTTTATATAAATTAAGAATAATAATGGACCCAGATTTGGTCCCTGTAGTACTCCCGTATGAACATATTTTTTTAGGTGATTGAGCGCATATGTGGTGCCTATTTTACATGCTGGAGTACGGTTGCTCAAGTAGGATATAAACCACCACAATTTACTATCTTTGATTCCATATAATTCAAGCTTTTTAACAAGTATATCGTGATCGACTGTGTCAAAGATGTTTTTCAGGTCAGCAAAGATTACGCCATTTATGAAACCACGGTCCATGTTCACCAACCATGAATTGGTAGCATTTAACAAGGCCGAAGATGTAGAATAGCCTTTTATATATATATATTAAATTCTGGTCGTTTAGTTGGTTGATTATGGTCACGTGATATCATATAAAAAAGTTCCATTTTCCAAGAGTGCAATGGAAAGCGTTCCATTGCACTCCTAGGAGTGCAATAGTTTTTCCATTGCACTCTCACAATTCCCCTCCGTCAAAAAGCTCTTCGTACGGTTTTCGTAGTTTACTTCAGGCTGCTTTCGGTCTTGAGATGAATGCGAAATAATCTAAACACTAAAATACGACTCAAATCCATGTTGTTTTAAATATCGAATAAATTGGTTTTAAAAAACAATAGTCTTGTATCATATAAAACAAATAATTAATGTTTTTATTTCGTGCAGTATACGTAGTAAGGATATTTTCATTCGCTGATGGATTCGCATTCTTTCTTTGTCACCTGATTTGAAAATCGGCGAAACTCTATTTCCAATCATCAGGAAAAATACCGGATAACATTTCGTTCATGAAAATGATTTGAAATGTGTTTAAAATATGCAAAGTTTTTTTAAATATTTGGTTACAGTCTTATTTTCGTCTCATTAGAACAGCAATACCATTAATAAAACGCCATAATATTTCGAAATATTTAGATTTTGCATTGTCGGATTTTATTGTACTTCATTTAACTACAACATATAGTGTATTACCGACGGCAATCCAAACGAAGAATTCTGCAAATGCAACGTCCCCCCCCCCCCCCCCACTCCTGGTCCAAATTCAGAATTCCGTGAACTGGCTTCTGGATCTGTCGGATATTCCTCTTAGAGAATATTCGCACTTTCGAACACTTCTTTAACTGAAAGGTCCTTGAGCTTTCGTAGAAAACCAAACCTTGCTGCAATTCCGGTGTATCCGCCCAGTCGTTTCCGCAACTAAGCGTCAATTATGCCGATTATGACAAGAAACGTACGGTCGCATTGACCTGAGCTTTTTACTCTCAACTTCAAACTCTTCAAATCATGCACGCTACTTGCCAATAAAATCAATGAGTGATTCGTAAATTGCAACTGCGGAGTTGAGATCTTGGTCGGCTGTTTGTAGGGCTTGACTGTTCGCGTGAAAACGATGCAGGATGTGATGCCACAGAGTTGCCAGAATGCCTGTTTCGAGTTGGTTTATTTTGGCTGCAAGTCCACGGGCTTCCTCTCGGGTTTCGGCTTTCTCCTCTTCGTTGCCTGCGATTTCTACCAATGCGTCGTTGTTTTCTTCATAGCCCTCGACTAGAGCCTTTGTGGCGTCTGCGCGTGCTGACCAGCAAGTATCTAACATGCGTTTGACTGTTCACAGGCCCTCGCTTGAGTTGTTCCATCAGAACTTTCCAACGATGTGGTGAAGCAGAAAAAAAGGAGTATAGTCCTTGAAGGAACCTGAAGAATCCAATAGCTAGCGTGCAACAACCTACTGCAATCTGACCAACTAGAGTGAGGGAATTAATGTGCGCCGCAGGGTACATACATAGCCAGATTACATTGTTGCCGAATAATGGCTTGCATGCCATTATACTTTCCGCTGATATTGCTCGCATTATCGTAAGACTGACCGCGGAAATCGGCAATAGCGATGTCATGGGCTTTCAAAAACTCAAGCAAACTTTCTGCTAGTTCTTTTCCAGTATGATACTGCATCTAAGAAAAGTTAAATATCGTCAACAGGACCTGATGGTAGAACGTACGGAAGAATGCAGGTGAGTTGGTCAACATGGGAAATATCAGGACGAGTCCACAGAAATTTGGCCGACTTTACTTCCTTAACGATATACTCGCGTACGTGATTTGCTAACAAATGGAAAAATTCATCGCAAATTGTCTTCGACAGATATGAAGTGTGACCCCGTCCCTTGTTGGCGTTACGTTTGATGTGCTGTGCAAGAAATGGATCGAATATGGCCAGCAGCTCCACTGTACCAAGTAGTTACCGTTTCTGGGAGATCCAATAATTTCATTTGAGCCACGAAATGGTAGACCGCGCTCAGATAGGTAACGGATAGTTTCTACTATCCGTTCAAGTACAGCACGCCAATAATCGCGTCCTGCATTGCTCTGCTTTACTAGTTCCGTATCAACTCTGCAGCCATCATCATTGAGTTGGAGAACCTGAATCATAGCCTCTAAGTGCAATGCACTTTTTTCGTGGCATGGACTTTATTGGATGAGTGTTTCCAATCCTTATATCCTTGTTTCCCAAAAACGTTACTATTGTTCATCAGTTTACATGCAAAGCAGTATCTCGTATAAACTCCGCTGTTTCTGCAAACTCTTGTATAAACATAGGTCGCCCAACTATGCTCGCACGCAGTGGCATGTACGCACGCGACTGTCTATCTATTTAATATATAATTATCTTAAGGTTGGCAACTTTATCAGATATTATCAATCAAATATGAATACATACATTCAAAACTTCGAAAGAAATTGAAAATGTAACGACAAATACAGAAAAAAACTTATTACATGAGCTGCGAGGGTAAAATAGAGCTGCAAGGGTAATTATGAACTTTAGTAATGATATTCCAGGACCAGAGGCACTAAATGCATTAGGGTGGGAAAATCTTGTGACTCGACGAGCCAAAACAAAAGCAAAAACAATGTACAAAGCTCTAAATAAATTTGCTCCGAGTCCGCTTGAGAAACTGTTTGAACATAAGAGAAATATTACTCAGTATAACCTCAGGATCTTCTACCTCGCTGCAGCTGCCTCAACCCAAAACTGAAAAGTTAAAGAAAAGTTTTTCTTATGATGGAGCAAAAGTTTGGAATTCTTTATCAGCAGATGTGCGTGGTTCAGCTACATTTACAATATTTAAAACTCATCTTTGCGCTCATAAATGGTTGATTTACTTTTAATATTTATTATCTAAGAAAGTCATTCCAATTTGCTTTATTTTTGTTGTGTAACGTTGGTATAGAATGTAATGTAATGTAAATATAACTTACTATATGTATGTACCCACGCCCCTAGTGGAAACCAGCTATGTAGTTGACTAGGCTAGCGTGTGATTTTTAAATAAAGTTCTTACTGCTACTACTACTACTACTACTACCACTACTACTACCACTACTACCACCACTACTACCACTACTACCACCACTACCACCACTACCACTACTACCACCACTACAACTACCACCACTACCACCACTACCACCACTACCACCACTACCACCACTAGCACCACGACTACCACCACTATCGGCACTACCACTACCACCACTACCACCACTACAACCACTACCACCACTACCACTACTACCACCACTACCACCACCACCCCCACCACCACCACCACCACCACCACCACCACCACCACCACCACGACCACCACCACCACCACCACCACCACCACCACTACCACCACCACTACCACGTCCACCACCAAGACCACCACCATGACCACCACCACGACCACCACCACGACCACCACCACGACCACTACCACGACCACCACCACGACCACCACCACGATTTACTATAATAAAATATAACAAGATTTACTTTCTTTCCAATGAGAGCGTTGCCATTTTATAATATCTGAATAGCTCGACTAATCAGCTGTCAGTAAAAATACGTTTGTATATACTTGTAACTTGTTATTGTAAAATGAGACGTCGTGTCATGTCTGCACACCTAGCTCTGGTGACACAAATACACAATGAGTTATCAGTTTATAAATAATGTCATATGCCATAATAAATACTATGCCTATGCCTGAATTGAATAAATACTAAAAATAAAAAGGCGTGCATGCCTGCTTAAAACTCTGTCGTCTCTCACGTTTTTGTGGGTAGCCGCCCGCCGCGTCAGCGGCTAACCACAATGTTACTATGCTGGCTGTATGTCTGAATGTCTGATAAACGGCACATGCGCCGATAATATGACGTAATTTTCATTGCCGTAATGTAATTATCAAAGGCAGATACTTATGTAAGAACTTTCAACACAATTGAAGTCATATTTCCTTATTTCGCTGTGTTTCATTGGGGAAACATTATATTATGGATGCAATTAACAACTTCGTCCGTCTTTTCAACAATTTCGTCACAATTTCAACCGCGTGCTTTTGTTTGTGTTTGCCCACAGGTATCAGGATTTCGCTATCGAGGCGAGTAGCGTGTTCCTAAAGATTTTGTTGCGAAGACAGGACTCATTTTTTCAAATTTTGATCGCTTTACATTGCTCAGCATAGATGTACTTCTGTAGTTTTAGGTTACCAATTTAATGGAAGAGGGCTTATTGCAGTTACATGAGTTAAACAAGCGTCTGGCAGAGGTTAGAAAAAGAGTTGACTATTTAAAGAAAGAAAGGGCTGCTTTATAAGATTGACGTACAAACTTCTATGTTAAAAATTTGGTAGATTAGAAGACTTGGAAACAACTAGGAAACGCTGTGCCTGATTTTGTTGTGCACGATGGATCAAACAGGAGTTCATCCTGATATTTTCAATGAATAACTGCACTTAATTAGTAAATAATGATACAAACCTGTGGCCTTCGTAGACGTTGTTCGAAAATACGGCTTTCGATTGACTATATCTCAACTGACTTTACTTAAACTCGAACGAGTTTATTGCGCTGTAAAATACTTGCTCCGCTGAGGAAACGCACTCAATAATAATAATATAAGGTTAATATTAACTTTCGAAATTTACATTTGATTGACAGTTAAGTTATTAGTACTCTGAATCGGACAGAAGTGCATGTAGCATGCAAAGCAGAAAGGTTTACGCTAACCAGAAAAGTTGTATTCAGTTAAAATGACCTAATTTACCAGTTATACAAATCACGTTCGGTGTTCGCCTCACAGAAGTAAGTTAAAATTGTTTGTGTGTAGTAATTTGTATTTACTGTATTTCTTAACTTAGATCGAATAGAATTAGTCGGACTATACGATTCAATCGATTGTTGCATCAATTTAATCATCAACCGCTGAGCTTAGAACGCCCCAATACTGTAAGTCTGTTTAAACTTGTGCACTGTTTTTATATGTTGCTTAGTGTAAATTTACCTAATTTATATTTATTGAAATAAATATAACCCGTGTACCTCACTTGTCTTTTATATTTGTTGCTATGTGTGATCAAGTGCAAGTGATTAAAAGAGGTGATTAATCACAATTTGCATACTCGAAAGTTATTATTTGCATATAGATAACAAATTTGGGTGACGTTTGTTTATATCCAATTCACATTAAGATCACTCACATACTATTATATTAGCGTGCGGCAGCGTAGCGTAGAACAAAACTAACTACGCATTGAGAAGTATGGACATGAGTGAATAACTCGTAATCATTACTCGTATGCCTGGTTACTTTGGTCCTAATGTAGTCTTCCGCAAACGAGAACAATGGCATCCAACCATGTGAATAATCCAAAGTTGGAAATTGGCAGCAATGGAAAATAGATACATAGCTTTATTGTCATGCTGCATTTTGTTTATTTTGTCTATTGCCTCTACTCAACCTAATTCGGCTCACTTAAACACGAGCGACTGCAAAAGCGCACTTTATTACGACATCATGCATACAAATGAAAATTACTTTGGTTTTTGAAGTTGGCATGGTAAAATGGGTGTGCTTGCGTCAGTAAAAATATGTTAGTAAAAATATATATGAACATTATCAACAACGTAATTTTGATAGGATATAAAATTTTGCGTGGTAATAGTAACACCTAGCGTAACTGATATGAATAGGTTAACCAAAGCAGATTAAGGACCGCAAAATTGGAACAAAAAGGGCAGTGAAAGTCTTGCATTTACGCAAAGAAATTTGTAGGACAAAAGTACGTAATATTGTATGAATTATTCTAATCTTATCACTTGTTTGTCTCATCACAAAAAATAGACCGGACTCGTATTTTCGCACCTGCTGTATATATGAGAAAGGGGCGAGGGAGGGGGGGGGGTCTCAAGCCGATATCTTATTTAGCACAATTATTCAGCAAGTTTAGTTGAATGTCTATGCCCATCGTCTATATATGGCACTACATGTAAGCACCTTAATGCATTAATCATTAAAGGAATAGAAATATTTGTTTGATGGCGGTGTTGCAATTTTATGTCGAAAGGATTGGAAAATTAACAAACTTGATTACAACGACACAGTTTTTGAGTGCTTATGGTGCAAAATCCAAGTCAAAGAAAAAACAAGTACTATGTTGCAACAATTTATAATCCGCCAAATCCAACTTACCTGGAACCAGATCTATTGGACTATTTGAGTGATTGTTGTGAACAAATCTTGATTTCGGACCCTGGTGCAAGAATAATAATTGCGGGTGATGTTAATCATTTAAGAATCTCTGAGTTCTCTAGACAGCACAATCTGGAGCAGCTGGTTAAAAAGCCTACTAGGGGCCAAAATACGTTGGATGTGTTCTTGACCAATTACCCATATATTTGGAAATCTCCTACAATGTTTATAAGTCTTGTTAGGTCCGACCATTTAGCTATTATGGTTTCGCCTCAAACTCCTGCCAAAGCCGAGAGAGAAAATGTATTTATCAGAGATGTCAGGGAACACCGTAAGATTGAAATGGATAAAAGGCTGAAAGAACACAATTGGGCCGATGTGAACGATACAAATGATGTTGGTGAGGCGGTTTGTACTTTATCTAATGTAATCGAAAATAAGTTCAATGATTGTTTTCCCCTTATTAAGGTCAGAGTCTCGTCAAAAGACCCTCCTTTCATGACACCATTGGTAAAACATCTTTGTAAGATAAGAAATAGGCAAATAGGAAGGGGAATTAATCCGGAAGTTCAGGAAAAAATTAATAAATTAATCCGTGAGAACCAGATTAGTGCTGTTCGGGGCGAAAATAGAAAGTTCAAACGAGGGACAAAAGAATGGTGGAGAACAGTTAACAAAATCACGGGCCGAAAAACAAACAATGATAAAGTTAGTTCCGTAATCAATCCTGGACGTATAAATGATTTTTTTCAAATGATTAATACAGACTCGCAATATACAACACCGATTCCTGTAATAATACCCGATGGTACCCATGTCCCTATCGTTGATGAAAATGATGTTAGAAATATCATAATGAATTTAAAGCGAACTGGACCTGGGCCTGATGGGTTGCCATATTGGTTGTGGAAAGATTTCGCACCATATCTTGCTCCTACACTTACTCGGATATTAAATTCTTCATTGAAACAGCAGAAAGTTCCTATCCTCTGGAAATTAGCCAACCTTACTCCGATTCCAAAAGAACTGCCTTTCTCTGAATGTGACCAGTTAAGACCTATCTCACTGACAAATATTATAATGCGACTTTTCGAAAAACTTGTTTTTAAACAAGAAATTAGTGCTAATTTAAAATCTATAATTGGAAAAGATCAGTTCGCATACAGAACAGGATCAAATACCACCATGGCCATTATTAAATGCCAACATCAGTGGCTGAAATGGTTGGAAGATGAAGAAGTCGACTTTGTTAGAGTGATCTCGTTCGATTTCAGTAAGGCTTTTGATTCGGTTCCGCATGATATTTTGTGTGAGAAGTTGAAGAGAACATGTCTAAATCCGTATATTACTAACTGGATTATAGATTTTTTAACTAATCGGAGACAACGAGTGGTTGTAGACGGAATTGAAACAGATTTTCTGGAGATTAATAGAGGTGTACCACAGGGAACAGTTATAGGACCTTTCTTATTTTCACTTATGGTTAATGACATCAGTCTTGAAGATCCTGAGAAGAATCTTTTGACCAAGTTTGCAGATGATTTAACTGTTAGTGCTCCTGTTAAAATTCTGAGGATTCCGCCATTGAAGAAGTCAAGAACATAAAAGTGCGGGCAAGTGAAAATAGGATGGCCCTTAATATGTCAAAGACATGGGAAATGGTTGTGCGTGGCAGAACAAACAAACTACCTCCACCCCAAATTGACAATATCGAGCGAAAAAGCTGGTTAAATCTTCTGGGAATGCTCCTTCAGGACGATCCTTGTAATTGGGACATGCAAGTTGACAACCTTTTATCGAAAGCTGCTAGTCGGATGTATATTCTTAGAGTGTGTAGATTGTATGGTTATACGAAGGAAAATTTAAATCTACTGTTCGAATCTCTAATTCTGTCGTTATTTTACTATGGAATTGAAGCCTGGGGATCTGCTTTACAGAATAAGTATCTACAACGCATTGATAAATTCTTTCGGCGTGCTTACAGATTTGGATACACCTTGCAAGAGTATAAAATATCGCACCTGGTTGAGGAAAGGAATAAATCGTTCTTCGCAAAAATTGTGAACAGTGATTCAGATCATATTCTATATGATCTGCTCCCCGAGAAGAAAAGCAGATACTTAAGAGAAAGAAAACATTCTTTTATCTTACCTAAAATCAAAACTGAAAGATTTAAACGTTCATTCTTAAATAGATGTCTATTTGACTATTTTAATTAGATATTTTTACTCATAAATTTTTACTGTAAATATAGCGTATAAATTTATTCTGTAATTTTTCTTTTTATCATTGAAATGTAAAGGCACACGTTTGTTGCGCCTCTATTATTAAAGACTCAATAATAATAATAATAATAATAATAATAATAATAATAATAATAATAATAATAATAATAATAATAATAATAATAATAATCCTACAAATAAAGTTATAAATGCTGTAAAATTTTGTGTTTTCCAAAAATCTTGCAACATCTCGCTTGCATGGATCACGCTATTGTGCACGGAAAACAATTTTATGTCAATTTTTGGCAAAGCGCGCTTCCCGTGCAAGTTTGTTTAATTTTCATTACCCCTAATTACATCAATAAATTTCGCATTTACTTCATACAAAATTTAATATAAAATTTTAATTGACGTGAATTTGTCATGAATTATATAGTTTTAGACCCGGCATTTTGCTTTCAATTTGCAGCCAGTAAGACTTTTTTATATTAAATTTGATGAAGTAAATTCAATGGAAATGCGACGACGAAAACATGCCTGATGCGCCTAAATATTAGCATCATGCTCCAGTTCTTTACTTCAGTTCAGTACTTTAGTCCAGCACTTCAATACTTAATAATCCACCAACTGGTGAAGTTGGCTGTGAAAGTTTCCATGCTGTATAGGCCAGGTGATCTGGGCGAGTGATTTTAGCCAATCAGCGCACAGAAAGGGTCCTCCGAATAGAAATCCATACCGTGCTGCAGCGCGCGCTTGCAAGTTGAAAAATCCGTAAATATGGCGGAATAGTTCGAGGAATGGTTTTTCTAAAAATTGAATATATTCGCAGAGATTTACCCTTATTATGTATTTTTTACTCACAATCTACTCTTGGTGTTGGTTTTGTACGCCCGAATGGCTTTTCTGCGGAGTCTACTCTCAAAGAGTCTTTGGAATCTTTTTCTATGCTACCGAAGGCATGAACAATTTGTTGTACGGTTGTACCCGTGACTGGATGTTCTCCGTGGGATGATTTTGTAGCTTTACGATGTCAAGCTGGGCAGCACGCACTAGCGCTGGATCACGTACAAGTGTTAGACGATCGTGGGCTGAGTCACTCTCAGCTGGATCAAATAAATTGGTGTTATATTTGTCATGGCAAAGTCCAGTGCATATTTGTTGAACAAAGAAATGGTATTTTTCTAACTTGACTGTAAACTGTCAGGGAACTTGTGATGATGGAATACAATTAAATATGACATTAACTTGGAAATGTCGGCTAGAAGTGAACTGGCAGGGGTTATTGCTTTCCACGCTTGAGAACTCTCCACATCTTTTCAAATATATTAGCTGCTAGAACCTCAACTGAAGTCAGTTCCATCCCCAGGATTTTGTTAAAAGAAATATCAATTGTATATCTGGACTTTCTATCATTTCCAGTGGGTTCGTGCTGGACCGGCAATTTCTCATTTGGTACTTTACAAGACTAGGTATTTTAGCAGGACCAATGTGTATTGTGTATAAATGCTGTTATGTCAAGATCATGTGTGTTTTTATTTCTACTTTCATGGATGTTATCAAGCTTTATAAATGAGAATGTTTGGGAAAGTTACTGTATACATTTGTAATTTTATTGACCAATATTGGAGTTCTTGCAAGAACATATAATGAACTTTACCTTATGGGGCTTAGCAAAAAAAAACTGTTGTAAGAATTGAGTTTAACATGTACCACCAGCAATACACATAACCATTTAAATTTAACAATAATTTGTTACAAATACTGCAGCATTTTCAAGTGTCCACCTATCAATTGTTTGTTCTCGGAAATAAGTTGTCAAAAGGAGGGTTATGAAAAGTTTTGAAAGGGACATTGATAAAGGGAAAGGGTTATTTGTATTATTGATGGGAAGCAAAATCCTTTCCATACTATGCTGTTGAAGTGAGTCCTTTGACATTATCTGGTATAAGGCAGAGTGGAAGAATTGACCATGTCCCCATGCAAGGAGGGTAACTTTACTAGCTTTTTTACTCTGCCAAAGATCTATAAATACCAGACGATCACACTTGTCAATGGGAGCATTGTTAGCAGCAGGCTCCACTTAAAGTGAGCGGACAGGTTGTAGTAGGTGTTGGATCCAGAGTATCTCTGTTAACCCAGAACAGACAAGGACTTTAAACCTGAAGTTCTCAACTGATGTATCAAGTAAAATGCCAGGAACTTTATGACCAAATAATAGCATGCTTATCTGATGAAACTTGATGGTTAAATGTCCATTTTTTACTTTAACAAATAGACCTTACCCTATATTTACATACAGGCTATTTGTGCAATAAATATTCCAAACCTTAATCAATATCAGTATAGCATGGATTTATAAAGGGTTATTAAACTGGGATAGCCAAAATTAAATTACAAAAGCTCATGCTAGCATTGATTAAACCTGACCATGGTTTTCTACTGACATGTCAACCCTAACATGTGTGATTTGACATTGTTTGATTGCATGAGAGACTTGTCGAGTTTCTAGATCCTATAATTAAAATCTCTTGTTTGGGCAAATTTTTATTGCCAACTGGAAGTAAACTTATTTTGTAGAAGGATGTGTGATAGCTATTTCTTGGAAGTGAAGTGGGATTTCATTTAATTAAAACAAGTATCTGACAGCTAAAAATCATGCAAATTGACCAATTTTGGCATCAAAGTTAATTATAATGCTAAATATATTTGGAGGTGGATTTATTCTTAATACCCATGACAAGGTTGCAAGGGCACAGTGGGTAAAGATTAATACAATTTCTGAAAGCAACCAACTTTATTTCACCTCTGCTTAATGTATTTAGTCAAACAGTTATTTTTTAAGCATTTTTATTCAGTGCCCATAAATCAGAGATTATATGAACTCCAGATAGCTAAAATGTTTGCTCAAATATGTAACTTTCTAGCTTCTCTAATTATTGGATCTTACTATATGGTGTAAGATGTGTACCTAATATATCTGTTATTCAATCCCTACTATACCCAGGATGTTATAGGCTTCAGAGCACCATGACAGGAAACACATCAAAGTGCAGCACATGCTTATTCTCAATTTACCAATTGCATGCATGCCAATTTGAATTGATATGGTTTCCACAGGTCTTATAACAAGATGCATTTTGACAGTAATATTTATTTGTCCTTTATTGCTCAATTAGTTTGGTTTTTCAAATGATGACCTTGTGATACCATTTCCCTCTTGTAACCATCTCTGCCCCATGTCAAATCGTATTAGTGGAAATGACCAACATTAACTCTTTCCCCTATCAATTCTACGCTGTTTGCCATCAGCCCAAATTCAATATAACACTCTGACATGAGTTTCTAAGCTGGGAATATGGATTTTGTTGATACTCTTGGTACAAAGCATTTTGTATTAAATGGTATCATTGTCATTTGGGCCAAGATAAACACTAGTTCTAATGACCTTTCTTGCTTGCTTGCCAAATTTCTCGGTGGTGACACGATATCATTTTATCGCTATTTTGTACGTTTGAAAATATAGTTCTGTTTACAATCCCGCCAAAAATCCCATGTTGAAAAAAAGTACGACATAAAACAATTTTAGACAATAGAAACACTTAATAACAAATCAGAATAATGTAATAATTAATCGAAACAACCTAAATTTACAGAAATCGAAATGATATAAAGCTAAATTATATCGTAAATTAACTCGCCTGCGCCAGTTGTTTATGTTTACAGTCCATTAAATTACTAAACGTTTGAGAACAACAATTTCCCCTAAATCACGGTTTTTTGAATCAAAATTGTTCTGTTTTTCATCCCAGACGATCCAAGTTCACAACTACTTCGTTTTATTCGTTTCTGAGCTCCATTTTTTCAAAAAATCGTCGATGATCAGCTAAAATATCACTCAAAAACGATTGAAGAAAAAAGAAACGAAGAAAAAGCCACGAAGAAAAAAACTTTTTATACTACGCTTGCAAAGCATGCTGGTATGGATTCTATTTGCAAGGAAAATCATGCTTTGCGCGCTTGGCGCGAGACCACCTGGTATGCAGTGGCGACGCCAGCATTCTGAGTTCGGTCATGCATTTGAGGCCGAGCGCCGAAGGCGCGAGGCGGACGCTTCTTAGGGGTGTCCGGGGGTCTACCCCCCCCCCCCGAAAAGTTTTGAATTTTAGACTCTCGGAAACATCATTTGCGGGAATCTGAGCATCAAATTCAAGGGAAATAATTTGGCCTGAGAACCAAATTTTAGTGGGGTATTTTACCGCATCTTATATAAAAACATTTGGAAAACCTTGAACTTTGACTGTTTCGCTCAATATCTGAGCTCATCAGCATGTCTAGGACAATTTGAATAAATCAACGAGCCGGAAATGGACAGTCAAAGCTTGCCAACGCCTATATATTTACTTATCTGTTTTTTTTTAATTTTTTTTTACAATTGTATGACGTCTGCTCTCCCATACAGTGGGGTCACCAGTCAACACATCGAGGTGAATATCTCCCAACCATTAAACATTTCCTTTTAATTGACTATTAACGAAAATGAACGTTACAATGTAACAATGGAGTCACCACAATTAAGTGGGTTTTTCCCCAACTACAAAGAGAATATTTTTTCTATTTTTTTTGTAATGGGGTCACCACATCTAGGTGGATATTTCCCCAACTATGATTAAGGAAACTGGACATTACAATGTATACAGCACAATTAAGTGCATCTTTCCTCAACTACAAAGAGAAGAGAATATCTTTTACTATTTTTTTCTAATGGGGTCACCACATCTAGGTGGATATCTTGCCAACTATTATTAAGGAAAATGGACATTACAAGTCGACTAGTAGCACAATTAAGTGGGTCTTTTTTATATGAGCTAGAATGCAATACAATACAATACAATACAATACAACTTTATTTCTCTTTTTAACATATTTATTGACATATTTTTAATTTTAATTGAGGAAGAGAACTGGCCACCAGAATTAACCATAAGGGGTTAAAAATGCCTGGCGGCCAAATGGAATATAAAATTCATATTAAGTACAAGCGAAAGAAATTGTAACAGTATGTAAGCCACGTGGGTTATCCCCCCAACTCACCATGCAGGCTTCAGTTAAAAAGGAATGCCAATCTTTTGGGCTTTTCAACAAACTTATCCAGTCCTTTGACATGCAAGGTAAATATTGTCATCTTTCTTTGACTTCAAGATATCTTTGTGGATGGATATCTGGCAAAGGGAACTCAGGCGGTTTAGGATCATGATTGCTCTAAGATAGGTCTTTACTCTCCTTACACGTGAAAAAGACCTTTCTGCTGAAGGATTAATCAGAGAAAACACACCATTCATCTTAAGCAGCTTGACAACCTCTGCCAAATTAGAATCGAAGCCATGTTTATTCAGGCTTTACAGGTTCGAGCTGAAGAGGCTGTGATCAGGTTAACATGCCTGTTTAGTCATGCAAATTGAAAATTGCATGACCAAGGAGTAAAAAACAACCGCATTGCGCGTGCGTCATAAGCAAATCAGAAACCAGAAAAGCCTTCTATAAACTATATTACTTGTCATGAAATTTGGAAAATGCATGACCAAACCACGCACGAGGAAACCACGCAGCAGATTACCTGCAATAATTTTCGCCAGCGTTTACGCAATCGATCATTCGATCTTGCTTATGAAAAGTTGCAGGAGCGCTAAGTTGCCATGGTAACAAACTAAAATTAATAACATTCGAGAAAATTAGACCATTGATTTGGAATATTTTGGATAAGCAAAATGATAAATAAAACACCTCAGCGTAGAAGTGCAAAGATAAAGTGCATTTCTATTCAAAACAATTTGACTAAACTGTTGTGTTAAACATTTTTTATAAAATGCTTAGTCATGCACTGCATGACCTGCATGACCGCTGGCGTCGCCACTGTGTATATGTATTCTAAGTTTGGTAATTAATTCGGAAAAATCAAAAGGACCTTGGACCACGCTTTGAAAAGTGACCTAAAATCAACGTTTAATTAGTAATCATTTAAGCCTGTTTTGGCTAGCAAATATTTTCGCGCAAAGCAACTAGCTTTCCCTTTGACTTGAAGCTTCGAGCTGAAACCTAGGGAAACAAATTCGGTTTGCACAAAAGATAAATGTGACGTCGCGGGAAAAAGTCTGTACCACAGAGAAAACCAGTGAACGATTTCACAAAGTCTAACGGGAATTTATTTAGAAATAAGAGTTAACTATTTTTGAAAAATACTGCCAGTTTACCATTTGAAGCACTCACCAAACTAACAATTACGGTGAACATTAGCAATTGCTAGCTAATTCAAGGGCTGTAACCAATCCGCGTATTTCCTAGTACACCTCCTTTGCAGGTGTTTTCAAGTCAAGCGTAATAAATATAGCAACCCATGCTGGTTAACATAGCATAACATTACAAATTAATCCATTGATCTTCCTTCTCCTTAACCTTCTCCCATTGAGAAGTAAAAATTTCTGCTACTGGACAAGCAAAAAGAAATAGTCAGGGTGTACTCATGCGCAGTGCAGCTCATTGGGTTAACTAGAGACATTGGATCCTTTGCTTAATAAATTAACAGCTCAGAGGATTCATATTTAATGTAAAACTTGTGCATGGCCAAGTAAAAAAAGTAGGGCACACTGGGGCACATTGACAACAATGACACCGCCTATAAAAGGCAAACATGCACAGAACATACGTCAATCTTTTTTCTTGGACACTAACGACCTTAATATAGCATTGACGACCTTTGAATAGAAAAATATTTCAACTGTTGTAGAAAAGTTATAGAAAAATGTTACATAGTATTTCTATTTTGGTGGAATTGGCAATTGTTTAATCAGTCAATTTTTTTTACACAGTTCAAGTTCAAGGTTTCGTTGCCTGGCGAATTTTTTACTTAACAATTAGTCTGGTTAAAATACAATATGAATAAACAAAAAAAACCCCAAAGTTTAGTGGTAAACTTTTGTTGGAAAAGTTAAGATTTTTCTCTACCCATACTTTCCCACATACCACATTCTAAACGGCTGTCAAGACAGGAAATTACGCAGATACGTAATCGCCCCGTTTTTCAGTTAAAGTTTAAACAACATACCTTGGTCGCCTGATTTAACTATCGAAACTAAGACTAAAACCTACCTTCTTCTTGATTCGCAAGACAAATGTTTCAAACAGCGACTTGTTGTTAAAAAGGCGCGCGCGTACTAAAGGAGCTCCTTCGCCAGTGTAAATACCTGAACAAAAACAATATTTCACGATCCCGCAAATGAACATCTGATGAATTGAAAAATCACTGAAACAGCACTGAAACGTTTTAAAAATATTCTTGTGGGAGAAAACACGAGTACTTGAAGAAAACCATACAAGGGATTAATGAATCTCAAGTGACGACTTAACGCTTGCCTTTAAAGGGCTAACCCTTGACTCGACAGTTCAATTAGTATAGAACGGCGATCTAGAGCCCCGAAGATGTGAGCTCGAATCCCGCTCGAGACAGCGACTTTTTCGTTGTTCTCTTCACTGTCGGATTAATATCAAAAACTACTCTTTAACACAAAACAATCCTGGTCTATCAGCTGAATGGCTTACAGTCTACGCGCAAGCATGACAAATTGAATGGTAGAAAATTCAAGCTCCACTGTTCCAAGAATAATCGTACATATGCCCTATACTACCATGTTTAAAATGGGAATCTTGCAGCGGTATTTTTAAATTCAATACAATTTATGTCAAAATTTTCGATCGTCGCACTTTCAATTACACAGACTCAGGTAAAAAAACGGAATTTCCATGAAAAGTTCCTTGCGCCAGTGATATTTTTACAAAGCGACAGCAAATCTCCAATCTGCTCGAAAAAGGAAGAAATTTAATATTATGAGCCAGGAGTATTTCATTTTTGCGAGCTAATTGTTTCCACTTTGATGAAGGGGAGGGGGTCTGGTTGTAGTAATGGAGCCAACAATTTGTCTTGTAATTGATGTTTCGTACTTAATTTCATGTATTAGTTCATTTAAAACTGTCTTCGTGTAGTATTTTCTATGTTTGATGTAGTTAAATTCGTGATCCATTCAGCGGACATATTTGGTTAGAGTTATAATGCAAAAAATAAACGCAAACTTTCAAGTAAAAGGAACTTTGCATGTGAAATCATATGTGAAACTTGTGCAAGGCACTCTGCCAAGTGCACCATGTGATCCCTAGCAGACATTCATTTCCGAGCCTTCATGATGGGTCATATATTAATAAAATGCTGTTAATTGTTCAACTATTCTTCTAGAAAATTGGTTTAAAAGTTGTGCTGAAGTCAGCACGCACAGCAATACTTCGCACTAGTAAACACGCGATGGGATCGCGACTCATGGGATATGCGTCAAATTTTATGGTTTTAAAACATAATTTTCTCACGAACAAACAGCTAAACCGTTTAGACATTTCAGCATACATATTAAAATGTGTGTTTTGTTGAGGTATTTTGTTAACATTAGGGACCTTAAGATGTGCAACGGGAAACGACAACGACGGGTAACCGGAAGTTGACTGCGAAACTGAGCATGCGCAGATAATCTTTTATATCTGTTTCTTTCCCGTCTCTTCCCGTCAACTACGGCAAAAATTACCATATCACGTTGTGCGGACTACGGCTGGAAGTTTTTTAAGAAACCTGATAAACACATACAATGAGCAGTTCTGTAGAAGTTATCGAAGAAGAGACTACTAAGGGGAAAAAGGAGTCAAAAAAACTTGCCAAGAAAGCCACGTGAGTACCAGATATTTATTTTGGAAAAAGCATACTCCAAAAACAACATCTTGTAGAACTCAAGATACAAGCTTTCAAAACAAGAGCAAAATTTTGCGAAATATTTCGATTTGATTTCAAAGTCATTGTCAAACTATTGCCAAAGTTGTTTTCCAGAGTATGTCTTTTTCTTATATTTTTTTTTTATTTTTAGACTGTCAGCTGGCAAAGGTTGTTACTACATATTTATCGTCAAAATGACTAATTGTTTGATATTAAACTTTCAAACTATATGAATGATGTAAGAAATATTTTCGTGATGAATAGCCTTTGCCCTTTAAATGGTAAATTGGTTCGTAGAATATAAAGTAAATGCTTGTATGAAAGGTTTACTGCGAAATTTTTCATCTTTTGTGTAAAAATGTATCTCAGTAATCATGCAAACAGTAAAATATCAATAATCAAAAAGGATATAATGCAAAAAGCTCTGGAGCATTGTGAAAATATATATATATATATATATATATATATATATATATATATATATATATATATATATATATATATATATATATATATATATATATATATATATATATATATATATATATATATATATATATATATATATACATTTATTTATTTCGTAGACCTGCTGTGCTACTCCGAGTTTCACGCTATAAAGCGATCGTCAGGCAACTGACAGATCTGGTGAAGCTACTCTCTATTTACAGTTTGATACTAGGTATCGCGTTTCATGTCTACACTTGGTAAATAGTTCGGTTCGTTTGTTCAGTAAGGCATTATCTTTGTTCTTCATGATGGTCAGTTTTTCCTCAAGGCATAAGTTACATCTTCTGGAACCAGCTTTGTAGGCAGGGACCTTCTTAAGTAACGACCATTTGATAGTGTATGGCTTTTTCGCTGCCTTCAGTTCCCATACATGCTTTGATAGCTCCGTTTCCTTTGAGTACTTCTTGTTAGCGAGTGATTTGGCGTGGTTTTTAAATCTTGTTTTGAAGTCATCGGCGGTGACTCCAATGTACTTTACGGGCTTGTTATCTGCTGTAACTTCGGCTTGATATACCACGCTTTTTGTGAGGCATTTACCTTCGGCCGGGCATTTGTTGGGTTGTCTGCAGTTGCACTGTCGCGTGTTCTCTGTGTTGCTTACGTTCGTTTGTCTCGTGTGTTTATTTAGTATTTTCCTGTTGTGTCTGTTTATGAACGAGCTCGTGTTGTCTAGGCAACTGTAACTAATTCGCACGTTGTGTCGGTTAAAGATTTTGTGTAGTTTGTTAGAAGGGGGGAAGTGTTGGTCAATCAGTTGGAGGAATCGTTGTCCTATATTTGTTTTTGTTTTCTAAAATCATTGACAAGTCTCGTAACCAATCTGGTACAGTTAATTCTTGGGATATATATATATATATATATATATATATATATATATATATATATATATATATATATATATATATATATATAATATAGATATATGGTGTAACTAAACATACATACATATATATGGTAACTGAACATACATCTCTGTTCATGCACTCTAAAAGGCCCATTCCATCCACATTGGCACTGTGTTAGTGTATTATCCCTGACCATGTTACCATGATATGCGAATCAAAAAAGATCATGTGCAGTTAATGACACACTGCAGACATACGTATGACCAACTGAACTTAACCCTATTTTGAGGTTTTTCTTAAAATCCATAAATCTAAAATAATTTGCAATGTCACCAAAGAGCAACTCTACAGATACCCTAAAAGAACTCATCGATTTATTGAAATCTTGCATTTGAGGTGTAATTTCAGCATTTCTGTAAGGCGATTGTAAATGTACACGAGGAGGGTAAGCCGCATCTCCATACAAGCACATGGACCTGTCAGTTTGCGAATAAGCATTTTCCTGTAATAGATTTAGTAGCCCAGATTCTGCCAGCATCCTTGCATCATGTCTTTTACCATCTAAAGTTAAAAATTTATATTAAAAAAAATATAATTCACACTGTTATTAAATTATAATTTCAAAATAATTATTTACAGATCCTGAAAATAACATAATTATTAGATAATCAATGAATAAGAACTTAAATACCCATTACCTACTGGTCCAAAAATTTGAGAGCAATCATTCCAGATGGTAGTGTGACTGACTGAAATTTAAGGGCGTGCACTCTCTTGTGCCCATTGTAAACAAACCTCTGGTTTTTCCCAGGGCGGCATATAGGCCTCACAGTCCCATCGATAAACCCGAAACAATTGTCTAACGCTGTTCCCTTCATTGAAATAGCTTCAGCATATTGCTCAAGTTTGATAGGATTCAAGATTGCCTGGTTCCATCCAATTATACGATGTTGGTGTTCCTCATAAATGTAATCCACAACAGTATTTGTGATCATACTCAAGACGGGAACTGGTTTACCAAAGCGAGGTATTATATCGCTAAAACGACACGGATAAGCCAGTCGTTTCAGCAAAACGCATAAACCCTCCATTCCATCGCAGACTGTTCCTTGCTGACATCGAAACTTCGCTGGTATACGAAGAACCTCAGCCAAGAGTGGTATATCATTTCTTTCCACACGAAATTCTGCTTTGCAATCGACACTATCCATGGTTTCTAAATTAAAATGATCATATTCTTCGTATGGAAAACAAGGATTTTTTGACGTGTGTAGGTCGTACAAAAGCGCCAATTCTTCACCACCAATGATACCTTCGTCGTAAGCCAAAAGTAATGCATTTCTTGTTTCCCGGAATGAGGCCATATTGGCAGGAAAAGAAATTTTCTCCGCTATACTTTATGTAAAATTTATAACCCGTAGGCTGGTAGCTCAGTGGCAGTAGCCGTCACTCGTAATGTTTCTTAATACTGAATTTGCGATACCCGACGGCGTCCTCGTTCCAGTCCATTCGCGCTTTTTTACGCAGCCGTCGTCGTTTCCCGTCGCACATCTTATAAGGTCCTTAATGTGTTTTAAACGGTGTGTACTCTGGGCTTACACCACAATCATGCCATCGGGGATACACATGAGCGGTAATCCCGTTTTCAACTTTAAAGAACAGAAACACGGTGAAAAAAGCAGGGCAAATTAAGGAAACAATTCGAACGCATCGGTAGCACTGACAAATGAGGAAATAAAAATGCTTTACGAGTAGAAACTACTCGATATTCAAAACCCTCAAGCATTGTTACACACACTTTGTTAAACCGCTGTCTTCATTTTCGCGCCAGAGTCTGCAAAGAACATCGTGACATGTGTTGCATGCATGGGGAGATGTTAAGACTTACAAAACATCCGAGGAACAAGAATATCTCGAGTTTAATGAAAGACAAACGAAAACTAGGACTGCCTCAGACTACCGTAATGTTCAAGTAGTTCCGCCGTAGATATGAAAGAACCCTCGTTCGTTGCGACTTGTTCGCTAGTAATCTATCACAACTCGTGAATAAAAATGGTACCTACTCGCCAACCATGAAGGAATCATTATCTCTATATACAAAGGTTTTATTACTCACATAATTCTACAACAAAATATAATTCCACTATTTCCAAAACTTTAAAGAATGTTATTGTGTATCTAAATTTCTATTCAGCTTCTCTCTTAAAATGCATATAATCCAGCCCCATTTGTTCACCGGTGCGCACTAGAGACTTTTCTGCTTTTCTAATTATTTTCTCAATGTCTCCTTGGTTTTTGTCCATTCCAAGTTTCAACGACTGTTTCATTCTTCTGGCTAACCTTGAGAAAGTCTTCGCTGAGTTCAATTGTTTTCTGACTTTGTTCAATTTCCATCTAATTTCACTTTGGCGATCTTTAAATTCTGGTATCTTTTCAATAGAATCTCCAGATCCTAATCCTGATATTTCAGCTTGTTGAAGTTCCATCACTATATCTAAATTAGAACCTTTGCCATCACTGTCTTCGGCGCCTGTAATAAAGACGAAACGTCGCTTTTTGAAGTTATCAATAAATCTAAAATAATGGTACATAAAATTAAAACGCCGTTTGAATGCTCAACACAATAATACAGCTACGAGTATAAAAAATGTAGCATCAGAATTTTCGAGTAAATCTTCGTTGTTGATCAAGCATAAAATATTTTAGGCCATTGAGAATTTAAGTTGTATTGGTTGTATTGCAAATAGCTTCAGCTAATTGACATGAAGTAGATGCATGAATTTTGCTTTATGCGCTCGACTATGTGATAATTTCGACATTTGTGCTGTTTTAGTTTAATTTTGTTATTTTTCATTTATCTGCTTCATCGGGAAAATTTAACAGCAGGCGATACAGTGTCTGATTAATTACTTTAAGATCCGCAGTAGTGGTACTGCTAAGTTATGAACCATGATATCGCCTCTCCGTTGTCCGTATCAAAAATCGTCCCCGCAACACAATATGCACATGGCGACTGTTGAGCAGTTATATGCACGCCTATATGAGAGCCAATTTTGCAATAAATACTACATTTATTCTTCTTAAACCCTTCTTTAAAACGCACGTGTGCATTCAAACGTACATTCATATTAACTATGTAAATAAAACTCATCCTTTCTCACGTATTTTGTCCGCGTTATGCCGAGCTGCATGTTAGAATTTATAATTAATGTTATGTTGTATAAGAATTTTAATTAGTATCGTAACAAGAGATTTGCCAGGCGGAAAACAGATTCTTATAATAAATATTAGAGCCCAGCATATAACTTTTAGTAAAGCCATCAAAGCATATACTATTAGCATTTCAAAATAATTTTATTTGTAACGTTTCGTCTTTAACTTAAGACATCTTCAGAATAATAATATAAAATTACATGAGATTATGAGGGGCAGCTCAATTCCGCCCAACCTTCTATGATTCACTGTTTTTGTCTCTGTTTTGTCCTCCTGTTTGTATCGTCGTGTTGTGTACTATTCTTTACTCTCTTATCCTTCAGCATCCATAACGCTTTGTAATAACTAGTTTATATAAACATTCATAATATCATGTAGTCTTATATCATTAGTCTGAAGATGTCTAAAGTTAAAGACGAAACGTTACAAATAAAATTATTTTAAAATCCTAATAGTACATGCTTTGATGGCTTTACTAAAAGTTATATGTTGGGCTCTAATATTTATTATAAGAGTTTTAGCTAGTTAGGGTTGTGGGCATTTCAATGATTATTATTCATCAAAATCTTGACTAGATTTCGCTTCCAGTTTCAACAAAATCTTATCCTAGTTTAGCGAGAAATTAGAGTCGAGAAAACTTTCGTGCAATCTCTCGCTTCCCAAATCCAATCAATCCAGTCGGCATTTAACGCGCGCTCTTTTGTGATTTATCGACTCTGCTATAGGTTTATACTCTTAAGTATGGGAATGTAGCTATGTCAAAGTTGTATATATTTAAATAAAAAACATTAATTAGTTATTTCAGATGTACACATAACTTACTTGATCTCTTAACTAATAATAACAGCCCAACCAGGAGGAATAAAACGTCCATTATTTTCCTTCAATCCTTATATTAACAGCAGCGTTCAAGAGGACGAGCAATAAATCCTGCCATAACGATGCAACATTGCAACATTTCTGAGTGATGAGGTAATATTAGACAATGACACTATTTATTCAAGGCAACTGTCAAGGTTCTCCAGAGCCGCCGAGTCCCGGTAAGCTTGATGAATGTAGATTAGTATAGAAAATAATAAACCCTATCAAAATGAAATGGATTTTAGCTAGACTTGTAACTAGATTATTGAATCGCGCATTCTGGCCTACGTTTCAACGGAGAAAAGGTAATTGTAGACAGCAGGTTGATTCACTGGCAGTTTCCTGTTCAACGGAGCGTTCGAATTCAAGCTCGACAACAAAGAACAGCAGCAAATATAAATTTCAACACCTTTTAACGTTTGAGGTTTTATTTCAGCTATATTTAAAGACAACCTCACCTTTAAACTTGCATAATTTTAATTAAACGATAGTCAAAGAAACCTAAGCATTTTGAAAAATTCATTTTGGGCTGTGATTGTCTCGAAATGTAACGTTTCTCAATGTCGCGGCAGGAAGTTGATAAAGACAATAATAACCTTTAGTCCCGCGTCATTTGAAGGAAATGAATAATATTATTAGAACAATATGTTTTAGACATCAAATGTAATGCTATGATTATATATAGCTTATATTTCAGTCAAATTTGTATTGTCCGTAAATACCTACATGTATACGATATTTTATTATGTAATACAAACGTGTATATGGATCTATTCAATCATATGGCAGGACCTGCAACGTGCACGTGCGTTGTGTGCAAATAACAACAGGCTGCTCGAGTGTAGAGCATATATATTCCTGACATTTGGAATAAAATACGTTTCACATGACAATTTTGTGGTGTTTTGACCACATCGGTAAGTATATTCATTATAATTAGATACCTTTAGGCTTTAGCATTGCATTTTTTTTAACCGCGAACCTCAAGAAATCACGTGACCAGTCCTTGGCGTCGCGTTTGACGTAAATTTCTGGCGTTTTCAACGGCAAAGGCGGATCAGTCAAACAACTCGATCGGTCAGATTCTAGCCATCTGATTGGCGTAGAGGTTACTTGACTTATCTTTGCGAAGCTCTGACTCATTTGCGTCATTTTTGAGCTTTATGATTCGTTCGCTAAAAAAATTCTCCTCTCTTATTGGCTCAATCTTTTTGACTCATATTCATGGGGGTGCATGATATACGCTTCTAATTGGATGCTATTAATCAGTCTTTCTAAACTGCTTCTTGACCGCAAAGGTTGATAAATAAATTGCGTTGGAAAAATGTATAGCTACGACATCGTCAAATCGTTGTTAGAATTGAACGATCTCGCGGGATTGAAAACGGCGAACGCTGATCTGTTGAAACAACTGAAGGTTGTAGATACAAGAGCGCTTAGCAGCGAGGAGCTTTTAGGCGCTATTAGCAGCACCAACTCGACGCTATCAAGAAATGTTGGAGAGGAGATTTATATACCGAATTACCTTCGGCAACAAAAGGAGAAGTGCACAGCGATAAGGTGAAAAGATTAAGTTTACACTACTTTAAAATTTTCAGCCTAGCAAGTTACAATATAAGATTATAAAAGTATTCTGTTTGAATGCCATGTTTATTAGCATATTTATGCGCGACGGTCAAAAGGTTAATAATTTCCATATTTATAGTGCTATATACAGATTGCAGACTTTCAGAATTGTTACTTGTATCAAAAGAAATTAAATTACATAATTAACCATACCAGTGCAATGCTGGCAATAGTTTTGCTTGTGTTGTATATGCTTTGTTAGATTTTTAGTTTTTTGTGTGCCGCATGGTCTGGTGATATTATCGTCTTGTAATATGATATGCGAAATTTAATTTTAACTATCCTTATTGACATGTGTTGATATGCCAACGGAAATCTTAGTTTTGTTAAAAATATTCAAGCCCAGTATAGCATTTTGTAGGGGCTAATATATTAAGCATTGTTTATATATGATATAATATCTGATATGTTATATGTAATTTTTTGTTATAATTTTTTTCCCCGAGCCAACGGTGCGAAGCGCCGTTCCGGGAGTAAGCCCGGGGCGAGGGCTATTAATTTCGTATTAGCGGAGTTCAAAATCGTTACTCGTGATAGGTAGGTAGTAACAGTGGTATCTCATGACGTCATCCTCACTGATCTCAACAATATGGCGGACTATCATGAATGGCTAACACTGATTGGCCAGATTTAAAATTTATTGTTGATTGATTAATCACGAATTCAACTGACAGCAAATATCTAAATTTGCTTTTTGCTCTATAATATTTTGTATTTTTGCAAAAAGATTTGGCAACTTTCACAACCAACGAAGGGTGGTCATTTATGATCTCAAGAATATGGTGGAATATCAGGAGTAGCAAACACTTAAGACATCCAAAAAGGCGAGAACTGAGACGAAAACGACTGCGAAAAGACGCTTGAAGAGAGATTAATTCTGGGAAAATACAGAGAAGCGCCAAGAATTGACTATGGCGTGAAACACAAGGCAAGTTTGTTGATAATGCGTATTCATACTTGTGTTTTAATGCTTTATAAAGGCCGGCGTAGCCGTACTCCTCCAGTCTATTCACTGTTTAAATTCTAGAGTAAGTTTATGTTTTGTAAATGCAAGACTGTCTTCTTATTACTGTATTTCAAAATATTGACGGACTTTACATGTAAAAGAATACGAGTGAAGATACAAAATTGGCTTGAAACGGTTTTATTTCATCAAACTCAAAGTTTATGTAGATAAAAATTTAGTTTCATAAATACTTCAAAACGTCTAATATATGTAATTAATAGGTCGTATTTTATACCAAATTTAAGCTTGCATTAGGCGTAATGACATACCGATGACAAATGTTGTGCCATTTTAAAAAATAAAACAAATAATAAAACAATAAAACAAAGATTAAAAATTTTTTTGAATATTTCCTCATTTTGAAAAAAATACAGAAAAAGTAACTATTGCCGTGTTGCTATGACAACAACCCATACAAGTACTTCATGTAATTCCGAAAATATATTTGCATGCTCTTAGTGGCGAGGGGTTGCTGCCTGCATGTATTTCTAGTATTTTGTTAAGTCAGTTTTGTTTATACTTAAATTCTTAGATCTGAAGCTTCTGGAAATTGTTTGTATGGTTCTGTGTCTCTGGTGCTTGTAGGTGATAATAGTTTAGTTGAAACTCTGAGGGTTTTAACCTCACTTAAGCTTTTCTTTAATGCAAATTTTTACTCGCATCACCCTTGCTTTTCCTCAATTGTGGCTGAGCATAGTGAACACTTTGGCAAAGCTATTAATAATCTCTTGCCTAAATGTGTATCCATGGAGAGTGTGGATACAGGATTAACCAAGGATGACTTGGTAAAGCTCGAAGCCATTGTAAATTGTGCTGATAAGATGTGGTCATCATTTTTATGCATTTGTGTCTATTTTTTGGTAAATGTGTTTCCTAAGCATGTTGATGAGCCCTGACATAGGGCGAAACAGTTTATTTAGGAAAGACATAGCATTTTTAAGTGAAAAACGTGCGGCATTTGCGAACCTGGAGTTTGAAAAAATATGTACTTTTACGAAAATCAGGTTATGAAATTGATGAATTCAGTTTGACTTACGTACGAAAAATCCTGGATCCGCCCCTAATTTATGTTGTAAATATTGCTGTTTAGTTTAAAACAATCACAAAAACATCGAGCATCACTTACCATGAATGAACTTCAATATGGCGGCTGTTCTCAAAATTCAACACTACAGTGTTCTCGTAATTTGCGTTACATTTTATACCATGATACTTTGATATAAAATTTGAAACTTTTATTTGAATTTTAGCTATCTTCCAAACTGCAGTAAAGAAACAATACCTTCTTGCTGCCGCCATATTTATTGCCCAAAATTCCGCTACACGTTTTGAAAAAAACGCTTTGCTAAAATGTCGCAACTTTGACGGAAAACGTCAAACGCGGAACTGCAGTTTGACGTTTGCGGTACCCCGCAAAAACGCAATGCTAAAGGTTTCTATTATGCCAAACGTTTTTACGCCAAACACAAATAGTAAAATTTGATTGGAACTATGTTGTTCCGAGTAAATCGTTTCAGTGTATTTTGCATGATCAAACATTATGTAAATGTTACTATATATGGAGAAAGTCATTTTGAAAAATTATGCTCGTAACCAACAGTTACCTAATGTCCCATGGAGATTTCGTGTAGCATACTAATAAGATTGTACGCATACAAGAAAGGTTTGATTTCAAAACCATGAAATAATTTTTACCGATAGAGATAGAGCCTTTGTCACGCCACATTTGAACAGGTGATCTGATGAAAAAGAGGACTCTTATTTTGCACTTTCGCTTCTGCTTGTAAAATAAAATTTGAGCAAAGTTCGAGCTTTTTGTTTTATCCCACAAAGCTTTAGTTTGCTCAAAAAAATTTGGTGATCAACAGTATCAAAGGATTTTCAATTCAGTTAAAACTACTCGGTTAATCATTCTTGTGTATACCATACGTTAGTACAGTCTAGTAATGCACCAGCTGTGGAGGGGAATTTTCGAAATCCAAATTAAGTATCACTGAAAAGGTCAAATTTTGAAAAATAGTTATATAGTTGATCATGTACTATTTGTTCTATAATTTTACTACTAGCCGGTGAAACTGATATTGGCTTGTAGTTTCAAGGAATACTACGTTGGCCCTTTTTATAAACAAAGGTATTAACCTAGCTATTTTTTATTCATGAGGAAAAGAAGATATAGTGCTAGCTTGAGTAGGAATAAGTGTCAATGAGCCCGAGATAACTGTGGCAGTAAATTTAATAATTTTGCAAGAAATGTTATCAATGCCAGTGGCTTTAATGGCAGAAAGTGCATGCAAAAGATGAGATTTGGTGGACAGTAATATGTTGGAACGCAGCAAATTCTGATTTAGCATTTTTGATATTGTTCCAAAATTGTAATTTGAGGGATCTATTTTGCTACTTAGATCTGGGCCAATATTTGAAAAGTATTCATTAAAGCCCTCTGCAATATCTTCAGGACATATTAAGTTACTAGGAATACATGCATGCAGCAACCCCTCGCCACTAACTAAGAGCATGCAACTATATTTTCGGAATTACATGAAGTACTTGTATAGGTTGTTGTCATAGCAACACGGCAATTGTTATTTATATTAATTTTTCAAAATGACAAAATATTGGGTTTTTAATCCTTGTTTTATTGACAATTTTTTAAAATGGCACAACATTAGTCATCGGTATGTTATTACGCCTAATGTAAGCTTAAATTTGGTATAAAATACGACCTACTAATTACATATATTAGACATTTTGAAATATTTATGAAACTAAATTTTTATCTACATAATCTTTGAGTTTGAAACAAAACCGTTTCAAGCCAATTTTGTATCTTCGCTCATATTCTTTTACATGTAAAGTTCGTCAATATTTTGAAATACAGTAATAAGAAGACAATCTTGCATTTACAAAACATAAACTTACTCTGGAATTTAAACAATAAACAGTGAATAGACTGGAGGAGTACGGCTTCGCCGGCCTTTATAAAGCATTAAAACACAAGTCTAAATACGCATTATCAACAAACTTGCCTTGTGTTTCATGCCGTAGTCAATTCTTGGCGCTTCTCTGTATTTTCCCAGAATTAATCTCTCTTCAAGAGTCAATGACCACCCTTTGTTGGTTGTGAAAGTTACCAAATCTTTTTGCAAAAATACAAAATATTGTAGTGCAAAAAGCAAATTTAGATATTTGCTGTCAGTTGAATTCGTGATTAATCAATCAAAAATAAATTTTAAATCTGGCCAATAAGTGTTAAATCATTCATGATAGTCCGCCATATTGTTGAGATCAGTGAGAACATACCACTTTTACTACCTATCACGAGCAACGACTTTCAACTCCGCTAATACGAAATTAGTAACCCTCGCCCCGGGCTTACGCCCGGAACGGCGCTTCGCGCCGTTGGCTCGGGGATTATTACCTAGAGGTAGTTCATTTACCACCGTGGGTTTGTTTTGCTCACCTAACAAGCCGTTTATACTTTTCCTTTTTTGGATTTTTTCCAATTCTGTGGTGGGTGGGCTGCGCTTTGATGATGTCGTTGTTTGATTTTCCTCTTTGTAATTTTGACCAGCGTAAGGATTCCACTCTTTAGCATAAAGTATTTGAAATACATATTCACAGTCCTCGCTGATTTTTGCCTTCTCATATACCTTCGTCCACTCGTATTGTTTTATAACCAGAACACACTAAGTATATCGGCATTATCTTCGCTAAGCTCATCTATAGTTGACTTTAACTGTTTGACTTCGGTTTGATCCTTTTTCCACAATTTTAATACCATTCGTTTTAGCATTTACATCCACAACGCTTAGCAGGTATGTTCTTCTTCACGTTATCCTTCTTCATGTTATCCTTCATGAACTTCAGCGTTTCTTTCTTCGGACCGTGCCATTTTAAGCTGAACTGCAGTTTTGAATAGCACTTGCTCTGCGCAAGTTAATGACCACCTCGCGTCGTCCGTCGTCACATATTAAAATCGTTGCTACAAATCTTCTTAGTGATTTTAAATCGCCCTTCCATGCAAAATTGTTTTCACTGTAGAATAGAAAACAAAATTTTCCTTCTTGTTTAGGACATTGTCGATTTTATGCTCACAATTCGCGATCGAAGCAGAGTTCCCAATTATACCATATATAGAGATTATAAATAACACTAGAGGGGGCATGAAGGGTAAAATTGGGGTACGCGCTGTTTGGGGGGGGGGGGGGGCAAAATCAAGACATGGACCTCAACGGTGAAAAGACATAGCCAATATATTTCGTACAGATGTCTGTTGTTGCTAAGGTGTTTGCCAAGGAAGCATTAGTTTAGCCAATAGGCGCTTGGTCCGGGATTGGAATCTGCCCACCAATCGCCGCGTTCCCTTTTGTTTTCAGTAAGATTATGATTCCGTCTTTAGTGTTATTTAGAATGAACAGTATGTAAGTATGTAAGTATGTATGTAAAACTTTATTTACTGACGCTAGCCTTGTCAACAAAATAGTTGGTTTCCACAACGGGCGTCAAATAATTAAAAAAAAGAATCAAAGAAGATATTTACAAAAAGACAGAAAAGGAAAGAAAGAAGAAAAAATAAATAGCATGCATATTTACAAAAAGTTGGTGTGATCCGGCTAAATATTAATAATTACAATAAGGATTTATTCAATCTAACAGATTATTAGTTGATCTTGCAAAGTCTTTGAACGAGCAAATTGATTGAGCTTCCTTAGCTTCGGGCGAGAGATTGTTCCAGAGTTTAGAACCACTATACTTGAAGCTTTTTTTAAGGAATTCACGTCTAGGCTTTGGTATAGTCTAAATCATTTTGAGAATTTCTGAGGTCGTAAGAAGTTTGTAAGGACTTTCTTCTCTTCAATAACTTTTTCAAATTCGGAGCACTATAGTCGTTAAAAATTTTATACATTAAAGTGGCTTTGGTTATAATTCTTCTGGATTCTAAGTCTTCCCATTCAAGGGCTTGAAGTACGTCAGCAGACCTGATCTCATAGCTAGCGCCGGCAATAATTCTCGCTGCTCTATTTTGATACTTTTGTAATTTAATGTCTTTTAATGTCTTGTTACAAGTATCCCAAAGGGGAGAGCAGTAATCAAAATAGGGTTGTATCAAAGCACTGTAAATTGGTTGTAACATCTGTGCTGGGACAAAGGGCTTAATGTGTTTTAACATTCCTATACCTGCACCGACCTTTTTGCAAATTGCTTCAATATGTTCTTCCCAACTGAGTGTTTCATCAAGTGTAACACCCAGACAAGGGATTGAGTGTATTCTGGGAATCGGTTGGCCATTTAACATTACAGGGGTATCATCGTTGATCTTGTTAAGATTATGTTTTGATGCCACGTATATAAACTTGGTTTTAGAAGAGTGATGCTGCAATTTGTTACTTATTAGCCAGTGATTAATGTTATTTAAATCATTATTCAAATTGGAGGTAAGTTCCTCAGAGTCCTTAGCAGATGCAAATATCTGTGTATCATCAGGATACAAGCATGGGGTTGTGTCATGAAGGCTGTCGGGGAGATCATTGATATAAAGTAAAAACAGTAAAGGTCCCAAAATAGATCCCTGGGGGACTCCACAGACTATTTTTTTAGATGTTGACATCGTGCCATTGACAAAACACGTCTGTTCCCTATTAGAAATGTAAGATGCAAACCTTTTTAATTCAACATTTGAAACTCCAAATTGTTCTTCCATTTTGCGTAGAAAAATATTACGACTACTTGAACCAAATACTTTCCGAATATCAAGAAAAACTACGGCACTCACATCGCCACAATCCATGCTTCCATGCCAGGCATCACACATTTGTATTAGTGCTGACAGAGTTGAGTTCTTTGGCCCGAAGCCAAATTGATATTTAGACAGCAGAGAGTTTTCATTTACAAAATTGTATAGTTGGTTGAACACAGAACGCTCAAAGATTTTACTTATAATAGGTAAAATCGATATTTGACGGTAATTCTCGCATTTTTGTCTATCATCGGATTTAAAAATCGGTAATACCCAAGCCTTTTTCCATTCATCAACATAAATTCCAGTTTTAATAGAGAAGTTAAATATCCACGTTAAAGATGGGGTCGTTATTTCAGCTGAAAGTTTAAGCACTCTAGCAGGAATGTTATTAACTCCTGTAGATTTTGATAAATTGAGTTTACTCAATTGGAGAAATACCTCATTTGCGTTAATTTCAGAGAACTTAAATTGGATATCTGGCCTATAAATGACATTATGAGATAAAACTGGGTCAAGGGTATTGTTCTCGATTCATTGGCTAGTTTAGCTCCAATATTTACGAAGTAATCATTAAAGGTCTCAGCTATCATCCTGTCGTCTGTAATAATAGTATTATCAATTTTCAGCTGGGCAATATTATTTGCTTTGTTATTTTTTCCGAGGAGCTCGTTTATTAACTTCCAGCTTTGCTTAGGATCTTTAGCCTAGGCACAATCATTGATTTTTTTGCAAAAAAGTCCCGCTTTGCCTTATAGAGTTCTGCATTGACTTTATTACGTATTTCTTTAAATCTTACCCAGTGCATATGAGATTTATTTTTTACAGCCCTCTTTTTATGAAATTCTCTCTCCCGCATTAACTTCTTAATATTAGAGGTGACCCAAGGGTGAGAATTACTTCGAACCCTTATTCGCCTTAATGGGACACGCAGATCCAATACCTGTAAGAAAAAAGACTGCCATACGCGATAACAAATATTTGGATCAGCATACAGGGTAACATTTTCCCACGGGACTTGTGACAGATCGTTAATAAAGTCGGTTGCATTAAAATTCTTAAAGTTTCGATCATACCTCACTTTTTGTCGGGGACTAGATGCACAATGTTTTCTAACAGCAAATATTAAACTATGGTCAGATAAGCCGAGATGAACAACTCCTGCTTTTGCAATGTTTTGTTTCTCATTCGAGATTAGCAAATTGATCAGGGTTGCTGACGCTTGCGTTACCCTTGTGGGCTCATTAATTAACTGATCAAATTGATACAGAGATAATAGAAATTTTAGCCTGCGCGTGTATGCATCCGGCGGAGATTTACTTATATCGCAGTTTAAATCCCCTAAAAGTATAAGTTCTTTGTTCTCTAAATCACATTTCCTAAGAAAATTTTCAAACTCATCGAAAACCTGAAGATTCGAGTTTGGGGTCTATACCATGTACTTACAAGAAATGGGTTATTACATGATCTGGTAATCTCCACACAAGTGATTTCCAGAGAACCTGTTAGTAAGTCATATCGTTCCGTACAGGGTATAGCCTCATGGACATACAAAAGTACGCCCCCTCCATGTCTATTGCGGTCTTTTCGAATTATGTGATATCCGGCAAGACTGTCTTCATCCTCCGAGAATGAATCATCAATTTTGGTTTCGTTAATTGCTAAGATATCTAATGGGTTATTCTGCATTAATATTCTAAGCTCATCAATGTGCTTTGGAAGACTATTAATATTCAAGCATCTCCAACTCATTAATAATTCATGAGCAAATTAGCGAATGAATTCGCCCTAATTCGTCACATGATTGACGTTGGATACCCAAGGAAACACGCTAAAAATCATATACCATCCCTGTTGTTAGATCAAAAACGGGTTTCATCTATAATAACTGAAATCATAATTACAAATTCATCCTAATTACTCCCTCTTCGCTCATGTTCAAATGATCAAGGTCTGTAATAAATTCTACACGCCCTACACATTTCTGTCTTACAATGGACTATAGAAATTAACTTACAAAAGCACGCGCAGGAAGTAGAATACTTATCTCCATTGTTCACAAAGACAAAAACAAATTACTTTCATAGGTCCCCCGTTAGCGCTTAATAAATTGAACAGCCAATGAAATGTTTTCGTTTGAGATGTTAGTAAACAACTCGTTTCTCGTGTGTCATCAGGGGAACCAAACACTCGAAAACAATAAAACACTCGCGCTTCGCGCTCGTGTTTCATACCGTTTTCTCGTGTTTGGATCCCCTGATGAAACACTCAAACTCGTTGTTTACATATAACATGCAATCCTCATACCTTTAGAGTGTTTTAAGTTATTTAAGATTAAGTTATCTTGCTTATTACTTATCTTGTCGCATCGAGGTCCTAAATCCGGATCACACCCCAATGAGAGATTAAGATCATCATAATCAGAATCACAGCTTGTTATCGTAGTGTTCAAGAGGTCCCTGCTAGTAATGTCATCAGTAGTTGATTTGCTATTGCATGAAAATCCTCTGCCGAACTTCTGCGAGGTCTTTGTATACTCATATGTTGATCTCCTTTAATGAATCTAATAAAGTTTGTGGCTAAAAACGCGGAACCTTTCGCGTTTAAATGTAGTCTACTGTCACAGTATAGGGAATAAACAGTAGGGCCACTCAGCAGTGCAACATGTCCCCCTATTTTTATGCAATTGACTGGCCAGAATAATGGCGGAACGGCCAGTTCAGCGTTCCTATTGGCCAGAAAAGGCCATTGACTGGCCAGAACCTGCATAATGAACATGCGTAATGAGACATGCGTGGAGACACAAACTTCAAAGGTTCCAACTCGAGTGGCCTTTCTGTTTATTTCTATTCTGTGCCACTGTTATTCAAACATGTGCTGTTGGTGTTGCCATTGTCAATAAACGAGACGTTATGTTTTTTGGACAAATCCTCTATTATCCTGTTAAGTTGGTTAATGCCTTTACCTACGTCGATATCTTGTCTTCTGGTAATTCCCGATACTCCAATTTTTGAGCTCGGAAATTTGGATTTAATTTTAAGAACAAGGCTTTCGATTTTCTTCGCACATACCTCAGCAGACTCAACTGGTATGTCGTTTGTTCCAGCATGGATTATTACGTGGGAGGGCGTCGAATTGCTTTTGATTGTTCCAAGTTCCACTTTGATCTCTCCAGACGTTCTCCCAGGATACGTGTATTTATTCACTTTTTTCTTTGTGAGTTTACGTGGGTTAATCTGCTTGATGATGGAGTCCCCAAAAAGAATAATTTCTGCTGATCTGTGATCTGTAGCGTTACAATTTTTGTTAATCGGGTTTTCTGTTAACATTACAGTGTCCTTTGTGACAGGCGTAGTTCCGCTCTCATGACTCTTTCGGCTAATTAAGGTCTCTTCCTCCTCATTATTGGTGTCACTTAAAATAGAGAAACGATTCTGAGTTTGCACTTCAAAGTGGTTGGTAGAGCGTACTGCTTTGCATGATTTGTTTTTTGAGGCAGGGGAGTTACCGCTTTGTCTTTCATTCCATGGTCCGGTTTCTTGGCATTTATTCTTTTCATGTAGGATCTTTATAGCAGTAACTAAGCTGAGCTTCTTGTTATCTAAGTCTTTTATCTTAGCATTCAGGTCCGATATTATCATTTTATAGCCATTAACTTGTTCAGCAAGCCTCTCGTTTACCTTTTTTAGTGAAGAGTTTTCGTTCTTTAAAAAATCGTTATGCTCTGTTAATTGTGATGCATGCTCTATTAATTATGCTACATTTTGTCATCCTGATCGGAAAAAGTTTTGACATTGCTGGTGACTGAGGTGCGTTGGATAGAGATTTCATCAAGGTCGTGCTTGGCTTCTTGTAAACGTCCGCTTTCGTACAAACGAGTAGCGCACGTTACTTTCACGAGTGATTTGTAGATCACTGTCCTTCCAAATTAATATTTGTTGTTATGCACATCGTTTTGGTATTTTGACAAAGTATTTATCCTGGTAGTTTGAATTTCAAATCTGATATCGCCCTTCTCTCTACTTGGAAGCGGTTTTCGATGAAATCTTCTACTGCCTGGAACGCATTTCACGTATTCTCTAAATAATTTCATCACACAACGAGGATTACAATCCTGCAAGCGCATATTGTTTGATTTCTTTAACGACCCTTTACATTAAACTTAGGTTGTTGAAGACCACCTTGTATACTCTTCGTGAAACTTGACAACAAACGATCGATAGATTTGTTAACGTGTTCGTTCACAGTTCTAAACCCGAACACTTTGCAGTTATAAAAATCGACGGCATAACTTAATGAAAACGAAGCCAACAGTGCCTGACGAAGCTAACAGATTTTCATCCGCTAATGTTAGAATAGAATAGAGAATAGAGTAATTTATTTACCCACGTATCACTAAAGAGCTAAAATAAACTCGTAAAAATGTGAACGTGACCTAGAATAATTACAACTAATATATGCCAATAAATATATATCTATATATACACGATATAGCATTAAGGACTAATAAAAATATTAAAATTTTAAAACATTACAAATAAATGTCACAAGCACAATAGACAGTCAGTGTTTTTCAAAAGCCGGCTATACTAAAACGTGTGCTTACTTACAGCGTTTTTGAAAGATTTAATATTTTTTGACTCTCTTATTTGAACAGGTAAATTGTTCCAGAGAGTACTAGTAACGTACGAAAATGACCTATGTAGCCATTCAAGATTAAAGTTTGGTTGCTCAAGTCTCGTGCCAATACCACGCAAATTATATTTAACTATTTTAAGTTTAAAAAGTTCGTTGATATAGATTGGACCATCGTTGTTTACTGATTTGTAAACTAACATTAATGATTGAATGTATCTTCGTTCAGCAAGTGATCCCATACTAGCATAACGCTTGAGTATATATTCATATGTTAGTGACTTGGACAGCCCCAATATGGTTCGCAAAATATAATAGTTAGTGTCTTCCAGTTTGTTAGCTTCCATTTTTCCAATCCCCAATAAAAGTGGACAACAATATTCCAAGTGGGGCAGAACGTAAGCTTTGTAAAGTCGTATCATTACATCCTGGGGGATAAATCTTCGTAGTCTGCGCAATGCGGATGCCTTAGCACATGCCTTCTTTGTCTGCTCCGCAATGTGATCCTTGAATTTAAGCTTACGATCAAAAGTGACCCCAAGGATCCGCAAAGTTTCAATTAGTTTGATCTCTGAGTCATTCAATTTAAAATTGTATTTATACTCCGATGGTCCAATCACCATAGCCTGTGTTTTTGTGTCATTTATCTTTAAATAATTGCTTTCAAACCAACTGGATACAATTTTAAGGTCTTCGTTAATCGTATACTCCAGGTCCATTGGCGAGACATCAGAAGCATACTCCGTTGTGTCATCCGCATAAAGCCTCAGTGAAGTGTTAGGGACCTTGTAGTTCAAGTCATTGATGTAAATATTGAACAACAATGGACCCAAAAGAGAACCTTGAGGCACTCCGGTCTTTACCACCCGCCAGTCAGAATAAACGTTATCAAGCTTGACGCGTTGTCGTCTTCCACATAAATAGCTAGACATAAGTTTTATAGCAGATTTAGAGAACCCATACGCTCTTAACTTGGCAAGCAAGAGGCCATGGCAAACAGAGTCAAATGCCTTACTCAAGTCAACAGCAATAGCTGCAACAGCTTCACGTTTATCCAAACTTTTCCGCCAGTCCTCGGTCATTTTCAAAAGGGCGGTGCAGCAGGAATGACCTTTAAGGTAACCAGAGATGTTGGGCGATAATATGGTGATAAATGTGCCATAAATCTGATCATACATTACTCTCTCATAGATCTTAGAAAGAGCAGGCAGCACGGATACTGGGCGATAGTTACTTTTATCCATCGGTAAACACGGGTATTATATTGCTACTCCGCCAAACTATAAGCCATACACGGTTGGTAATGAAATGATTGATCAAATTAGTTAGTGGTATTGAAATGACAGGAGCTGATATACGTAGTAAACGCTGAGAAATGCCATCGCAACCAACCGCTTTTCGTAGATTAAGTTTGTTTAATATATCATTTACATAGGCCACTTCAACTGGGACAAAGTTAAATTCCGTTTGCAGAGCATTACTATCAGCAATAGCTTGGATACTTGGATGATTTATAAAGTCATCAGCGACTAACGCATCCCCCCCGCTCACCGCTATTTCACAAAAGTATTCATTAAAGCTCTCTGCAACGATGAGTGAATCCGTAATATAATTATCGTTCTCTAGCAATACAATCTTTGATTTGGTTTTGATTTTTCCTGGCAGAAGAGGCTTCATTTTGCTCCAAAATTCACCATGGTGTTTTGTGTTGACTGAAGCATCCATGCAAAACGCCTGCATCCCATTTCGTTTTAATGAGGTAACCTTGTTCCTCTGTTTCTTAAACGTCTCCCAGGATGACTGTGATGGGTTTCTTTTGTGTAACTTAAACAAGCGATTTCGAATAGAAATCTCTCGCTGTAATTGTGGTGTAATCCATGGTAATTGATCAACTCTGATGTACTTTTTTTTTAAATGGCGCGTGTTTATCTAATACTTCATTGTAAAGCTTAGCCCAGTGATCCCACTGGTCATCCACGTTATCAAATATATACACTGAATCCCAGGGGACATTATTCAAATCAGCGAGAAAATCCTTCTCACTAAATCTCTTCATGCTTCTATATTCAATTTTACGTGGTTTTGGTCTTGGCAATTTGTTCTTTCTCACTGCATAAATAAGGACATGGTCGCTCACTCCAAGATCTAAAGTACCACAGGTTGCATAACGTTCCGGATGACTTGCAAGCATAACATCAATAAGCGTTTTGGTATTCTCTGTTACCCTGGTTGGTTCTTTTATTTGATTATCCAAACAAAATTTATCGCAAAAATCTGTAAGATTACTGTCGCCTCTCCTTCCCACGCTTTCATCATTGGTCATATCCAAATTAAAATCGTCTAAAAGCAAAAGTTCCCTTCTCGAGCGATACATTAATTCAGTCGCAGAGGTTAACGCGGAGATAAAATCAACCACTTTACAAAACTTTGGTGATCTATAGCATGTACAAACAATGAACCGGGATTTCCTTGAATCCATAACATCCAAACATATTGATTCGACCGCTTCTGGTTCTAACTTAAGGCGACGAATAGCCCTTAGGTCTTCGCGTATAAAAGCAATCAAACCCCCTGCTCCTTTCTTACGATCTCTTCTAATATATCGATATCCAGGTTGTGTGAGCAAGTTACTTGAAAATGTGCTATCGATCTTAGTTTCTGCTATAAATAATATATCAAATAGGCTTCGATTAAGCATCTCCTTTACTTCGTCAAGTTTATTTTGAATAGAATTTATATTTAGGTATGCGATTTTAATGTTGGACTTGTAATATCCACAAACTGCCGATGAAAACCAGTCAACCGAATCATTTATATCTTTCAAGCCATTACTAGAAGAATTCAAGCTGGAATCACTAGCACTGTGCAGCGTATCATCAAATAAACTGTCCGAAAAACGAGGTAGCGAACACACGGTGCAGTACCAAGATGTATCTTTAGAAACCATTCTATAATTACACAGTTCCTTTCGGTTCATGTTTGTACATTTGCCGTGGTACGTATTCAGACATGATGTGCACTGAATGCCAGTGTGATTCGCTCTAATAACCTTGCTGCAACCAGCACAGTGTGTCTTTATAGTTTGTTTGTCACATCGGGAAGGCCCAGGATTTAATTCTATATTTCCAGAGACCTTGAGTAACTCGAATTGAGTTGTTGCAGTGGAATTGCTGTAATATACCGTTCTTCTTCCGTAAAACGCCTTCGATCGAACTCTTGACCAACGCTGAGTTAGCATTCTAACAGGAATATCAACCGGCAGTATCTGACTAGAACAACCAAATTCTTCATTACTAAAGACAATATAGCGCCAACAGTTGCTAGTATTTTTAACTTGTTGATGTGTTGCACTTAAAATCGTAATAAAACCAATAACTACGATAAAATCTCGGAGAGCACTAAGTACACGTCCGAGCGCCATGACACCGTAGAAGATATGCTACACTTTTTGTCGTACCAATACAAGCACTTGCCATTTCCTTCATTATACAATCCAAAGCGTTTCTAATCTAAGTACGTCTGCAGTCAAATCGAGAAGAATAAGGATAACTCTGAATCAATGTGGAAAGTTACTAGAGGGTGCTTTCCTAGCAAAGAAATTACAAAACCCAACTACCGCAAAGACCCTAAATTAGCAGCTCAGGAATTTAATAATTTCTTTATCTCAGTGGGGAAAACTCATTAAAAAAAGGAGACCATGATTGCTGACGTATCCTAGCGCGTGTGCACCCAAATAGAAGAATGGCATCGTTTTTGATGGTTTAACTGCTGCAAATGACGTTCAACCGGAATTTTTTGAAAATAGATCACTATTGCGGAGGTTTTAAGCTTGAAATGAGAAGAGTGGGCTAGATTCATGCAAAATTATTGTTCGCTGAAGATTTCAAGGAGTGCAAGTTTTGACCGGTTTCGTCAGTTCCAGTGGATTATGGGCTTCTAATACTTTGAAGCACGATCGATCGCTTAATTTATCGATCGCAATATTTAGGAAACGATGTTTATTATGGATGTTTTAGTTGTGAAATAGAAAGCGGTTTCCGAATTTTTTTCAAATAAATCGTGCAATAAGTTGCTCAATATCACCAGCTACAGCGGTTATATGACTGTGCATCCAGCCCAGCTGGAAGGTAGAATTTTTGTTTGTTGAATATGTTTTTTTTTTTTGTGAATTTAAGAGAAATAATTGTCTGTGTAGAATCTTCTGACAGCACAAATATAACAATAAATGATTTAAAAAAGTGGGAAGAAACCAGTTTGTTTCCAGTGGGTTTATATTGATTTACGATTATTGGTATTAAAGGAGCAGTGTCACATTTCACGCATATTTTATTTCTTTATTTTCTCGCTATGTTACGGATTTCTTGTAGATTCAGTTTGATTAAAGCACATAAATTGCATTATTTCTACCTTCTTTTGCATTCAAGAGACAACAGATGTGTGACAAAATCGCTGCAATTCCAACGGTTACATCCCACCTTGATATTTGCATTGTCCATGATTTAAATACATTGTATACCAAATAAATTCTTTTGCGTTGATTGTCGCATAACTTCCTTCGACCTTTGTCATTCTGTAGCTTTTTTATCATCGGGAAATATCGAATATCAAACCATACTCGCCCTCCTTTGAGGAAGCTATCTTGGATTCTGAACTTGAAAACGTTGACCCAGTTTATAAGGGACTGGTCATAAAGTATGGGGGGAGGGGGTGGGCTATGGAAATTGAGGGGTGGGTCATGAATTTTTCAAGTCACAAATAGGGATGGGTCATGAAAATTTTAAGGATATACTGGGGGGATATTTAAGGATTTCTAGTGCCAAATAGGGGGTGGGTCATGTATATTTTGTACAAAAATCAGGGTGGGCCCCTGAAAAATTAGCCTTTTAATAATTAAATTTTTATAGCCCCCCCCATACTTTATGACCAGTCCCTAATACGCAGAAGCATGTGCGTGAAATATGACACTGCTCCTTTGAATACAATTTTTGTATATCTGAGCAGCTAAGCATAATTTTAGAGACTCATAATATTATTAAAGTTTAAAGTGTAGGTGAACATGGGGCACAGAATAGTAAAGAACAGAAAGCTCACTCCTTTGATCTTTTTGACGCTACCGCCACTAGACGCAACGCCCTTGCCCCGACGGCCGCCATTTTTCTGGCCAGGTCATCGCAGCCAGATTTTTTTTTTGGTATATTTTTTGTTAAGTAATAGGTAATAGGAACAATATTGGTGTCTAGCAAAATAAAATAATATTCTGTGACAACAGTCCCTTTGTTCATAAAGGGGTAGTGTAGGTGTAATATGAAATATGATATAGCATGAGGGTAAGTCAGGCCAGAGTGACTAAAAGTAAATATACGAGACAGGGAGAGTAAAAACCAATTTCTAGAAATGGAAAATATTTGTCATTTATCTATCTTGTATTTCGTTCCTCTATCTTTCTAAACACGTGCCAGCCCCTATTCCCCGCTGACGAGTCCACGAAGGACGAAACGCCGCGTACGGGGATATCTGCTTTACACACATGAAAATACCTTCTTTCTTTCCTTCTACTAACTTTTTACATATCTCCTACTAGCTTTTTTGTATAACAGACCACTATATGTCTTGTCCCGTCGCATTTCGTGTTTAATACACTACATGAGGTCTAGCTATTTTTTTCATTACATACTCATTGTTACTGTTGTTACAAAATTTTGCCCATTTTACTTGATACCTATACAGTTTCAATTACCTATTTAAGTATTTCCATTTCTAGATATTGTTTTTTACTCTCCCTGTCTCATATATTTACTTTTAGTCACTCTGGCCTGACGTACCCTCATACTATATCATATTTTATATTTTAGGGACTGTTGTTATTTTGCTAGACACCAATATGGTTCCTATTACCTATTACTTAACAAAAAATAGGAAATTGTATTAGCTGGAGACGTATTTACTGCTAAAAAGTCAATATTTTCCCTCATTTCGCCGTTTGTCGTGTCATTTGTGGTTAGAATATCAAAGTTAAAAGTACGTAGAGTATTACTTTAATGCTATGAAGCTTGAAAGGATTTTAAAAGTGATCGAAATCATTCGAAGGAGTGGAGGTCAAAGCAAGTATTTATTTGCATGGATGATAAATACAGTATTGCCAAAGTAAAATTTTACATGAAAAACGGTAATCGATTTAGCTTGTCTTAATTCATTTTTGAACTCATAATTGTCATGTCCCTGTTTCTATTAAGTTTTAACAGAATGGGTACCAGTGTGGTATGCCAGTTATGGGCTGCTTGAAGGTTAAAATTTTTTAGCAGAACAAATATTTATTACGAGGGGAAATACATTGAAGGAAAGACTATAAAAGTAGACATAGCTTTTGTCTTTTTGATATTTTTTTTGAATGAACATAAAAAGTTTTACTGGATGAATCAAATTTGTGCTTTACTCCAAAGTTTGCTCACATATGTATGGAGTACTTCATTAACATTTAGTTAAAATCCATCCAAGCAGAAAATGTGGAATATTTTTCAAGTTCTGTTTTTATTTTGCCATATAATAAATAGCCATTTGACTGAGCTTCTTCGGTCCGTACAGGAGGACACTGCACGGCTCGTTGGTTTTTCGCTTGTTTGTGGACCTCGCCTCCGACTTGGTCCGCCATATCAGGCATATTGTTGTAGTTAGCCAGTCAGTCACAGTTGATATTGCTGATAGTTGTCGTTACTCAAAGTAAAGCGTAATTAGTAGTTGGAGTACTTCCGGCTCACGAGAGTACGTTTGCTGTACGTTGTTGTTGTGATAGTATAATACATTTTCGTTATTCACATCGTTCGTTATTCTGAGTCTTTCTTCCTTACTGGCGTGGTGGCAGCGGTTTGTTTCACTATTCTCCGACCTCTAACACAGCAGAGATCATAAATCACAGTTACGAAGAAAGTTTCTCTCACCAACACAAGGTAAAAACGAGCCAGCTTTACCTTCAGTTGGTCTACGATTCACAGCCCGTCTAACGTCGGATCTGAACGTAAGTTAGTCGTTTGTGTATAAGTGGGTTGTTTATTACCGAGATGGCAAGCAACCGGGCCCCCAAACAGTAGTCCCTTACTAAACGAGAGACAATAACATCGTTTGAAGCCTGGCGTCATAATCTACAGTATACACTATCGTTAGATCCTAACTTTGCCCCATAGTTAATTGACGATGTAACTTGGTTAAAGAAAACCACTATCGCCCCACTACGCGGTTTTGAAGATGACGCCGATCCCATACCTGAAGCACAGCGTCGTACTGCTGCACAAAAGGCGACCCAGTTAAAGCTTTTCTTGGGCCAAGTAGCAAACTACTGCCCTGTAATTTCTCGCAACGCCCTCGTTAGAAACTCTACATCATTAAATACCATCTGGCGAACAATTCGTGCCCACTTTGGGTTTCAATCTACTGGCGCCCACTTTTTAGACTTTAATTACATCCACTTAGAGTCTGACGAGCGTCCAGAAGACCTTTACCAGCGGCTTGTTAGCTTCATTGAGGACAATTTACTTAAGGACTCCCTCCTTGATGAAATTCGCTCTGCTAAGGATGCTAAGGTACTTCGCACAGCCTTCCAGCAATCCTCTAGAAACCCTCAGGCAAACAGTCGTCGCCAGACTCCTGTGCTACCACCTAGATCAGCTACTGTCCCTGTAACGAAGAGTTGCTTCTTGTGTAAACAAGCCGGACGACAACACCAGCACTACCTCAGCAAGTGCTCGTACCTCCCGGTCGAAGACCGACAGTACATATCTCGCTCAAGACAAGTACTCGGCAGTGAGCTTGAGGATACTTTTCCTGACTGTGAGGTAGAAGCCCCAGATAGCTCTCATAATTATCGAGTAAAGTCTACCACCAATCGAGTCAGTGTCAAGCAGTCGCCCCATCTCAAGGCATTCTTTGAGCATCACCCACTACTGTTAACCCTAGACACTGGAGCTGAAATAAGTATGATTAAGGCCAGTGTTGCTAAAGCAGTTGGCGCCACTATTCACAAAACTTCTCAGAAAGCCCTCCAGGCAGATGGCGTAACCCAATTAGCCGTTGTTGGGGAGGTACACCTAACCTTGGCACGCAGCAACCTCAGTCTCCACCTATTCGCACTGGTCGTTGATAACCTAGATGTCGATATCTTAGCTGGGACTCCTTTCATGATCACCAACGACATCTCTCTCAGACCAGCAAAGCAACAGATCACAATCAGGGGACAGGAATTTGTTACTATGGTAGTACTAACAGTCCCAGCTCATCTGAGAATTCAAGTTCCATTCGTCGTACACAGGCTATGGTCCTCCGTGCCCCATCTCCCTCTTCTGTTGTTTGGCCTGGACATTTCCTCGAGTTAGACCTTCCCGACCGTATTCCCCGAGATTCTATTCTCGCTATTAAACCGCGAAGAGATTGCTTAAAGTCCACCTGTGATTGGCCACCCCCCCCCCAGCATTATCGAAGCTGTGGCACGAAAGATCCGCATACCCAACGAAACCCATCAACCAAAACGTATTCCCCGACATGACCATCTTTGTCAGGTCATACCTACCTACACCCCAAATCTTGGTGCAGACCACCCCCCAGTTTCCAGACCCTTGACAGTCTCCCCCGTCTCCTCCACCATATATACTCCATCTCTGTCCAACTAGACCCAGATCGGATCTTGTCTGAAGGCAGTCGCGTTGGTCTTACCGTTGAGTACCTCAACCCGTCGTTCCTTGTTAAAAAGCCAAACGGCGGCCATCGCCTCGTCACTGCGTTCGCAGACGTCGGCCGATATAGCAAACCACAGCCATCGCTCTTACCTGACGTTGAATCATCACCCTAAGCCATTGCCAAGTGGAAATACATCATTGTGACAGACCTCACCAGCGCCTTTTATCAAATTCCATTGGCTAAAACGTCTATGAAGTATTGTGGTGTTGTAACCCCTTTTCGCGGCGTTAGAGTTTATACTCGCTCCACCATGGGTATGCCCAGGTCAGAGACAGCCCTCGAAGAACTCATGTGCCCCATACTCGGTGATTGTCTTAAAGATGGCATCGCTGCTAAACTTGCAGATGACCTGTATTGTGGTGCTGACTCCCCAGAAGAGCTCCTGCTAAACTGGAAACGGATCCTTGATGCACTTAGGAAGAGCAACATCAAGTTGTCCCCATCCAAGACCGTCATCTGTCCTCACAGTACCACCATTCTAGGATGGGTTTGGACCGCCAGCAAACACTGAATCGCTACACTGTCGTCTTGTTCTCCCCCTGTAACAGTACGTGGCCTCCGGTCCTTTATTGGAGTATACAAGATTCTTGGACGTGTCCTTCCGCAGTGTGCTCATATCATCGCCCCATTAGAGAGTTCCATCACTGGACTTCAGTCACAGGATAAGATAAAGTGGTCAGAGACTTTGTCTGAGCAGTTTAAGTTAGCATAGACATCCCTGTCTAATCACAAATCCATCGCACTTCCTAAGCCGTCTGACAAACTGTGGATTGTAACGGACGGGTCTGTAGGCAAACGAGGTATTGGGGCTACCTTATATGTGTCGCGTCAACAACAGCTTCTCCTCGCTGGCTTTCTCAGTGCCATGTTAAGAAAGCACCAAGTGAACTGGCTACCATGCGAAATTGAAGCGTTGGGAATTGCTGCTGCCGTGAAGCATTTTAGTCCCTTTATAATCCAGTCTCAACACCACGCTTGCATACTTACCGATAGCAAGCCATGCGTCCAAGCCATCAACAAGTTAAGAGACGGCGAGTTCTCCGCCAGCCCACGTGTTACGTCGTTTTTATCGGTCGTCAGTCGGTACCAAGCGGACGTACGACATCTTGCCGGGTCAGCTGACGTACCGTCAGATTTCTCCAGTCGGAATGCACCAGAATGCAACAATCCACAGTGCCAAGTTTGTAGTTTCATCTCAACCACCGAAGACTCCGTAGTTCAGTCAACATCTGCCCAAGACATCCGTAATCAGTCCCCCATACCATTCGCAACCCGTTCCTCCTGGCTGCAAATCCAGTCCGAGTGTCCTGACCTACGTCGAAAGTGTGCCCACCTCAAACAAGGAACGCGCCCTATTATTATTATTATTATTATTATTATTATTATTATTATTATTATTATTATTATTATTATTATTATTATTATTATTATTATTATTATTATTATTATTATTATTATTATTATTATTATTATTATTATTATTATTATTATTATTATTATTATTATTATTATTATTATTATTATTATAAAAAGTTGACAAACATAAAGGATGTTAAACGGTATCTGAACGCCCTCACTATTGCTAAAGACGGTTAACTTGTAGCCCGCAGGACCTACCCCCTTGTGCCCCCTACCAAGTTAATTGCTGTTCCCCGCAACGTCCTTGATGGTCTCGTGACGGCCCTACCTGTACATATTAAACTCGATCACCCGTCTCAGCATCAACTTCAAATGATAATCAAACGCACCTTTTTTGCACTTGACATGCAGGCTGCTATTGCTCGCGTGTGCAACTCGTGTCATATGTGTGCCTCCTTGAGGAAGCTCCCCCCACAGGCCGTTCAGCATAGCACAGAACAACCACCCAATGTCGTTGGAATCTCCTTTGCCGCCGATGTACTTAAACGTTATAAGCAAGCTATCATCATTCTGCGTGAGACCGCAACCTCCTTCACTGCAACGTCTATTATTCAGGACGAGAAAGCCGTCACACTTCGCAACGCCCTTGGTCGTCTATGTAGCGAGTTACACCCATCTGAAGGTCCACCTGCCCTCGTCAGAGTCGATCCAGCTCCTGGTTTTATTGCTCTACGTGACGATCCAACTCTTAAACGCGTCGGCATAACGCTCGACATTGGACGGGTCAAAAACGTCAACAAGAATCCAGTCGCCGAGAAAGCCATCGCCGAGCTCGAAGAAGAAATCCTCCGTCAGACACCCAATGGTGGACCCATATCTACTCTTACTCTAGCTGTAGCTACATCTCGACTTAATTCCCGTCTTCGTAGTAATGGTCTTTCAGCGCGCGAGCTTTAGACTCAACGAGACCAGTTCACGAGTGAGCAACTTCCCATATCTGATCGCGAGATTATCTTAAAGCAGCACGTTCAACGAAAGAAAAACCACCCTTACAGTCAGAGGTCAAACAATCGCACCCGAACTACAGTACCACCCCCAACCGTCAACGTAGGCGACTTAGTGTATTTGATGCCCAATAGAGATAAAACTCAGTCCCGTAGCAGGTATTTGGTCGTTTCTGTTGAAAACCCGTGGTGTTTTGTCAAAAAGTTTTCAGGCAATCAGCTGCGTGCTACTTCCTACAAGGTCAAATTCTCGGAGTGTCTCGTAGTTCCAAACGGGACGAAGATAGTTCAGACGAAGAAGCCCTAGAAGAACCACCGTACATAACCCACAGCGTCCCACCCGTGTTATCCCTCCCAGCGGAAAACTCCTCAGCATCGCGCCCTGATCCCGAGCGTTTATCTCCATCGAGTAAGTCTGACGAAATAAACACCATCACTTCACGCCCCCAGCGAGAGCATAAGCCGCCGGAGTATTATGGGTATAGTTAGTTGACATTATCCGTGATTACAGATCACATAAACTATGAACACTACTATCATCGGGTAGAGCTTAACATTTGTTTCAAAAGATGATAAAAAAAGAAGACACAACGCCATATCCAGCATATTGTTGTAGTTAGTCAGTCAGTCACAGTTGATATTGCTGATAGTTATCGTTACATAAAGTAAAGCGTAATTAGTAGTTAGAGTACTTCCGGCTCACGAGAGTACGTTTGCTGTACGTTGTTGTGATAATATAATACATTTTCGTTATTTACATCGCTCGTTATTCTAAGTCTTTCTTCCTTACTGGCGGTCCACAAACAAGTGACAAAAAACTCGACCGTGCAGTATCCTCCTGTACGGACCGAACAAGCTCAGTCAATAACATACATTTCTAACACCTTTAAAATTTCATTTTAAAAAATCAGAATTAGATCATGCGCATGCTTGTTTGACACGCTGCAAATATTCAGGCATTTTGTACTTTCATATTTTTGTCCTGTTGGCTGCAGATTGAGGCGTTATTGACTGTACATCACGTCGTTTTTTATCAGTGGCGCTCAGTATTTTTCATATTCACAGGTGGTTTGAATTCCTTGCACATTGAATTCACTCATTTCAAACACACGAAAAATACAACCATATACATATTTTAGATCAATTGAGTGATGTACGAAAATATTTTCAATCGCTAAACCGTTGTGTGTCGTCCGCAAGTAAATGAGCCCTGGTCAGTGGTAAACCGTGTTAACGTCTTAATCGAAAAAACTTGTGGCTACTTGAAGCCTCGTTGTTTTTGGACCTACCCAGTCTTTCTTCTCATGACGATTTACGATGACTGAAGCGTGTTGGAATGGGCTGAGGTGGATTATGTCCTTGGACAGGGTCGTGATAATGTATGTTATTATTATCGCAGGCTTATTTGCTTGTTGATGGTATCTGATGGATTTGGTTAAGGTGGTTTATCCGTTCCGCACTCTTCGTCCGTGAAAGGACGGCTGGTAAATTCGATTGTGATTGCGGATTAGACTGGACTTTAGTACGGTTTTGTAGACAATTTGCAAACAGCAGTATTAACTCTATATTTTTCAAGTTCAAGTGTTAGATAATCCATAGTATCGCGAAGTAACTCATTCTCGTTTCTTAAAACTTCGACATTTTCTTAAAGTAAATCATTCTTATACTTTTAACGCAATATCAAATCACCGATATCTTCGTTTGGATCTGCATGTGTTCAAATTACAACAGGGCAAAAATCATAGAAATCACTTCACTGGCTGCAGGAGGATGTGATTAATGATTCGTCAAGCTCTTTGTCGTCTATATTGTTTGTCGTAATAAAATTTGCATTTGTGTTGACAATTAAATATGGATATTCACGGGGATTTTTTTATTGAAGTTCCCCTGTGACTGATCGATCGTCACGCTGCGGGTTGCCTTTGTTTTGACGCATGTCATTATTCACATTTTTGTTGATAATAATGCATGGACTGTCAATAGATTGAACTTCCAATGAAGATGAAGCAGCTACTTGAAACTGCGTATTTTGAATTTTCATTTTAATGTAAAATTTGGTTTTCTATTACTTGAATTTTATGGTTTTATTCACTTCCAAAACAACAAAATCTACGTCCAGTTTGTGAGATGTTTTCTAAATCGAGTGCATGCATAACAGCATTAGTTGTTACCTCATTACGGGACGCAACAGTTAATAGTTCCTACATTTAAAACGATGATCAGTTTATTTTGTACAAGAATTCAGTGATTACTATTTACACAACGAGATGACGTGTTCAGCTAGGTCGCTATCAGGCCTTCTATCTGTATGCACCTTATTATCACATAGCCTTTTCGATTGCGTAATTCAATGTTCTAAACGCATTCAAAAGCCTAAACATTCATTGTCGCTTTGCACATAGAAGTAATAATAAAATAAAATGCCTTGCTGTGCAAACTGTTTTACTGTAATAATAGCTGTGTTTAGAATTGTTTTGATTTGACATGCATCAGTCTGTCCAAAGCACACTAATTAAATCTTATGCATTACAATACTGCATCTATTTATATACATGAAATGTCAATTAAAAAACTGTTTTATATGGGTGTGACTGTGCAAGTCATTCCATATTATTTGCTCGATTAATATTCTGTCCACACAATTGAGATAAGCTTAAACAGAGATACGAAATGTCAAACAGTTATACTGTACTTGAAACGTTGAAAAAAAATCCATCAATTTATATACGTTATAACATTTGAAAGTTGTTCACATGACGATAAAACCCGGTCATACATGTATCTGCTTTGGAAATTTCCAAAAGAGCTAGAAAAATGGCAGCTGGCACACTAATATTAAGAAGTTAGGAGCATTCACTCCGTTCCAACATGGGTTTTAGCTTGTTGATGACCAATTCTGCAACGCTAAATTCAGGTGAACGAACAGCCGTGTACGCAAAAGCTATGCCCATATCGTTTAGCTATCATCATAGCGATGAATTGCAGAATCGTCATAAACAATTATATCGCCATTTTCAAGTACTGGCAGTCCATTTGGTGTTGCATACTCCATTGCTTCGCACCAAAAATTCAAAAAATCAATAGTATCAGCTCCTCCGGGGACAGTATTTGCGTATAAAACGCATTCCAGTCCACATAGCTAGAAGGTTAAGAGTGCAGTTAGCTCCTTGCGATTGTCCGTTCATGATTTCCACCACATTAGTCCTTTTAAGGAAATTTTCGTAGGATCTGTAGCCTGTAGCCACCTTAACACTAGCCTCATCCAAGAATTTAACATTAGCAGCATCCATGCTAAGAAGGAGCTGTAACTGTTTGATATAAGAGTAACTGATGCTTGGTCTTTCTCGCTTATACGAGCAGGATTACCGGTGTTCTTCAAACGTGCGCCAACAGTTCCTTCTAAACAAACTAATTTCCATACTTTTCTAACCGACTCAGGGCATATTTGAAAATTGCCAGCTATACCAACTAAACTACATGGAAAAAGCCACTCGTAATGTCTACCCCCTCGCTTGCTCATGCAACAATTGCTCATCTCATTTCCTCACCCAATGCCTTCTCACGAATAAACGTTCTTCCTTTACTCGATTGTTCGCACTTCCCATCCTGGTCCATATATTCTACAGTTCTAATTAAAATACTTATTATCCAAATTAAATCACAGCACGCTATATTCCTTCACTGTGACGTCATAAAACCTGAACGCTTTTCCGCTTTACTAATCGTCTTTTTCTCTTCTGGAAAAAAACTCTACTGATTTCGGTAATACATGTTTAAATGTCTGGTTTGCTGAGATATTTCGCTGAAAAATCAGTTAAGTAGTTGGGTACGTTTTAAAATATACAAGATAAATCTTTTTGTGTCATCAACGGCCATAATGATTTTGCTTTACTTTAGTCTGTGAGCGGACGTCCGTAGGCAGGAAAGCGAGTTGGGTGGCAAGATAGATATACAGGACATAACTCAGATTACTTTTTTACAACAGCTAAAACACTGACCTGGGGCGCCAAGTTTGCTTCGACACGCAAATGGAAAATGTAATATTCGGACAAACGATAAACAATACTTGTTTGCTCTTGGGATAATAGCACTTATGCGGGTTTTCCCTAAAGCTATTGTCCTCACCACCAAGTTTCACTTTCATGTAAAGAGAACGTATGCGTCAATACGAGGCTTGGTGGTGAGGACAATAAAGGAAAACCCGCATAAGTGCTATTATGGGATAACAATGTTTAATATAAATTTCTAGGTAACTATTGATTTTCCTACATTCTGATTGGTCAAGATTCACTGCCACAAAAGTGATAGTCACTCAGCAGTGAGCTTCGTAAACACCTGGAAATTTATACTAAACAATTAGCCACCTCAAGTAATTCGGTGATTACAAGCTGATAGTTTTATAATCACCTCGCCTGCAACGACTAATTGTCAAATATTCAGTGATCTATGACCCATGAATAAATGACGCTATTAATTTATCAGAGTAGCCTGATCTAGAAAAGATTAAATTGGAATGATGTTCAATTTTACGCAGCTTATGAACTGGGGCAGCATACCTCCCGCGTCTTTTGCCTTCGAATTACAGTTTCTGTTCCATAATATTTTCTGATCTGTTTTAATGTTTGTTTTTTTACGTGCTATATTTAATGTTTTGTTGAATAATTCAGCGCTTATGGGAAAACGATCACAATTTATTATATTGAAAACTACATGCATCATATGTTAAAATCATGAACATTTCTGGCCACGTTTATGAACTAAAAAGCGGTAATAGAGAATTAATTTTAAACACATTTATTATTCAAGTGAAGTGAATGATGTAAAGGTAGACTACAAATTAACATAAACGAACTTTTGTGATGAATTTCTTATAAGTTGAGAAGAGTTTCAATAATTCTTTATAAATGAAATAGTTCAACACTCTTTTAATCCAAAGACTTCCAAGTAGTTCATATTAAAGGCTGTTGTATTTCCATAGATAAAATTAGTGAATGCTTGACCTCCCGGAACAGAAAAACTTACATAGTTGTTGTTGATGCTGCAGCTGCTCGTGCCGTCACAATTCATGAAGTATATACAAGTACCATTAGCAGACCCAAATGAAGGACCCCATGACGGGTTGCACCAAATTCCGCCAGTTCCATCAGTCTGAGCAAGCTTTGTTGGACGAGCTCCAGTAGGATTTGCAAGCGTAAAGAGGAAGGCGTTTTCATCCTTCACAAAAGATGACCCTAGAAGGTTTAAAGTGCATATGACACACATATTTTTTTATTTTGAGGATTCTTTGTACCGTAATTATTGCATACATACAAACACACACCCATACATACACTTTTTCCCTCTCGAATTTACACTACATGATAAGCTAATATCTTCTTCGTGGTGTAATTTATTTTTAAAAACATCCGGCTATGGGGACTCTTTAAAAGCTGGAATGCGTGATCATAGCAACGATCTTGCATCAAAATGACGTAATAATGACGTGCTGGTTTCATAAACATATAGATTATAAATGTAACACCTTGATAATCTTTTTTCAATAAATAAAAGCAAAGCAAATATTGAGAGTAATTCAAGTCCCGGATACCAGGCCAAGCGCCTATTTGCCAACTAAGACCTTCTTAGCAACCACGTTGGCAACAGCTTAAATTAAATCTGCCAGAAAAGTTTATCTTACTAGTTCTGTTGTTTGAGGTTGTTTTTCGAGTTTTCGGAAAAACCGTGTTTTTATTGTTAATTTTTACAGTTTGGCACACCTACGCACACAAAATGCCAATTTTATATTTTGTATGGCAATGTAAATGTCACTCCTAATTCAGTAACCTTCCATGGGCCATTAGAAATCATGCTCCTTTTATGCGCACAAATACAAACGTCTTCGCTGAACTAATGCCTCCTTAGCATTTACATTTGCTAAAGTTTATCTGCCGATGTTTGATGTCGTTTTGCCGTTATGCGGGGAGTCTGTGCTTTTTAATTAAATTGTTCTTTTTATTATTTTAAACGAATTTGGAGTAATATTTTATTTTTTTGCTGTGGGTCATCGTGAATGAGTGAACCTCAACTTCCTCACCATACCAAAAACTGTCTTCCAACATAACAACAAGATGGACGTGTTACATTGCATTGTGGTTCACTATTGAAGTGTATATGACTCTATGGTGAATTGTTTTTATTTGAGAATAACAGCTTCTCAGCTTATACATGTAAATTAACCATTTCGCAAGCTCGTATCCAGTGTCTTTTCTAAAATGAAGGGAGGGAAAAGGCCCTGGGACAGGCTGCTATCTTGAGCAATTTCATTGGTCGCTTACCTCGCACAGTTAATTTATTTTAAACCGTATATCCGTTATATTTGCGTGGATAAAAAATTACGAGAAAAACGTCCAACATTCAACGCTTAAAAGCCAAGGGTTAGGTTTTTATTAAACTGCGAAGATCAAGGGCTGCATAACTTGTTCATATGGTCGGGCAAAGTAAATCCAGATGGACTGGGGACTCTTTACGCAGACTTGTGCACGGTGAAGACAATGATTTTTTGTATTTTTATTTTTGCGTCGCCAAAGCACTCGACCGCACCATTGAAACAGTAATGAGCAAAATTTCAAAAGATTTGTGCACGGTGAAGCTAACTCGACATATAATCGCAGCCTGGAGCTTCTCTAACAAAGCTATACCCTCCAAACAAAAATACGGCTCGCTTAAAAGCTGGAGTGCATTAGATGTTAATGAAAAGCTAAAACCGTCTTGCTCGTTTACTTTGATATTACGTTTGATTGAGATTAAGAGAAGGTAAACGATTTTTTATCATAGTGCCCTTTTAAAAATTGAAAGAGTTCAAATATTGTTGAACGAGTTTTGTTATGCTACACTAATTTTGAACGCAATGTTTTCTGAGGTTATTGTTTTCCGTAATATAACCCAGTGAAGGATATTAATTTTCGTCATAACCTTCAACTTCGCATTTCCCCCCGAAAAATAAAAACCATCGCTTGCTTTTAGAGCAGGCCTCAAAATATCTTCCATCACAAAATGTCAAGATGTCTGTTATGTTTCAGATGGGTCGGACACTTCCAAACTTATGTCGGACGGCTATATCATGTATTATTGGTGTGTTTAGTGTGACGCAAAAACTATCCTTAAATTAGTAATTGCATCGACGGCAAATGTACGTCAGACGTGATGTGATTGATTTCTGGATTGAAAATGGACTCGCTAAGAACAGAAATTCTTGAAGAAATTAAAGTTTGGTAGATAGGAGGAAATTGCACACCAATTAAAAACGCCGCCTAAGTTAACTTTAATAAAATACGGTCTGACCAAAATTAATCCTCGATTTTCCTTTTGTGGGACAGAATCTCCGGTGTATTTATCTTATCTCTTCATCGAACAATTTCACGAATAGATATTTTTTTAAAAAATAATGACTGTAAGCACAAAATTAATTCGATACCAAAAACTTTTGTACAGGAGCACGGATCGATGGTAACGATTAACCCTGGATTAGTTGGTTTGTATTTCACATCTTGAAAAGTTATTGGCAAACAGCTTTTCAAGTTTTGGTCTAATTTTGATGGAATATTGCCTAACATCGTATGTTGATGCTTAATGTGATTAATATTACCCATATATTGTTGCAGAATAAATTGGAATAAATCTTCCTTCAGTTTTTTGAACACAGAACATTTTTGTGAAAGGTAGCCTGACACTGTCCCTTTAAAGGCCCTGTCACACGGTGCAATTTTTCTTGCAACTTGCAACGCAGTTCTACTCTTAAGAGATGTAAATTTGTGACAAATGTTTGGTATGTTAAAAATATATTAGCAAACTGTGATGGAAACTTGCATATACAGTGCGACTCACGATATTAGTGAAAATTCTAACTTAGGGATAAAAAACTCGTGAATTTGCATATTGTAGGGAGAATTGTACAGAGGCTATGCAGGAGCCTACCTATACTTAAGATGAATAAAAAACGTGTGACGCATTCAAGATAATGCAAAACAGTTTAATTATATATTAATTTTCTTCATTTTTACCTGAACCACAATAATAGTTTGTATATTGGAAAAAAACAAATTTGCTTATCAAACGCAATTATTAATCGTTATATGGGTACATACTTCGAAGGTAACAACGTTCTCACAACATTATTAACATGTAGTTAACTTTCAATACAAAAAACAGCACCTTAAGCAAAGGAGAGTAGGTCATTTACCAACGTGAGATCCATTAAGTCTTATAATGTCAAACAATCTTTCATTCACTGATTCTGTAAGTTTTCTTATCAAGGATCTTGGTATAGAGTCTGCTGCTTGTTCTATGGCTTCCCACAATGCATCTCTTGAAGAATATTTCTTTCCAACCGCGTAGACTCGTTGCTTAACGATTGACCATAAGTCTTCTATTGGGTTTAGATCTGGTGAGTTAGGAGGCCAAATCATCATTGTTTTGTTCTTGAAACCAATTGACTCCAACTATTAAGTTGTTGCTTTAGCGGCGTGAGAAGGAGCATTGTCATGCATATAAATCAGGTTTCTCAAACGTGACAATGGGACGTCTTCAAGCCATGGTTCAAGAAAGCTCTTAAGAAACTGGCAGTAAGTGTGTGATGTTAGTTTAACACCTTCTTGTACACGAAAAGGGCCAACAAGCTCATCCCTGACAATACCAACCCATAGCATGACTCCACCTCCTCCCTGTTGACGTCTGATTCTTGCTGGACACGGGTCGCCACGGATGACCCATCCTCTTGACCAACCATCAGGACCATCTAATGTTGCTCTTGACTCATCTGCAAACAATGCATGTTTCATATCTGTTTTCATGTAGGTTTTAGCCGAATCCATGCGCAAGGTCTTACGTCTTCTCGTTAGTAAAGGAATTTTCTTTGGTCTCGGCCATCTTTGCTAGAATTCTATTTCGTGTACTTTTAGAAATGTCTGGTACACCAGCTTCTTTAAATATTCTGGCACTAGTTGCTCCTGGTAGTTTTCGTAGTTTTCTCTTCAAGAAATTTAAGTCTCGCTTTGAAACAGACTTCCTGGAACAGCAATCAGCGCGGACTTCCTCTTCTTCAAAGGATCATTCACAAACTTGTTCACTGTAACGACATGACGATTGATTTTGCTTGCAATCATTTCAGGTGTTGTTGCATTTGCTAATTCTTTTACAATTATTCGTTTTTCATCCTTGGTGAGATCTGTGCGGTGTCCCATGGTCATACTCAACTAGAAAAACTATTATCGTGGACCGCCCTTTATATAGAAAGCCTCCATAATTCCGCAATCACGTGACTTAGCGAATGTAAACATTGAGAACATGCTTCCAGTATTCCACTTGAAAAATTCATTACTTCAGGAAGATGAATGCGCTTACTAACGTTTATTTTTACCCGAATTTGTATTCGAACTAATATCGTGAGTCGCAGTGTATATGCCAATTTTACAGCTCCCAAGGGTAGAATTGCACTTCAATTTGCAAGAAAAATTGCATCACGTGACAGGCCCTTAAGTTAAAAAAGTTTATTGACGAGGGAAAACGCATAACAGTAAAATTTATGAACCAATGGCCCGTAAGCAGTAATTTATCATTAAAATAAAAAGAAGCGGAACAATTCCGTCAATCCACCTACAGTATTTCAGTACCCTAGTTGATTAGATACTCCACGCACTAGTAAAACACTGGTGACATGATGGTTAGAGCGCTCTTGCTCGATTACACCAGCTCCATCTAGCACAGAAACTCTCTTCAATATTCTACTCCAGAAAATTTAAACAAAGATTCAAGATTATATCAGTAATTACCTGAATTCCATGAAACCTCAGCGTACCCTCCAAAAATATAATTACCAGATCTGGCAATACTAAATGTAGGACCCTTGTTGTCACAATATTGATGAAAATAAGATGAGCTCCATCCATGAGTGTTGCTGCCGTAAAGTTGCACCCAATTAACAAAAACATCCTGTGTGGAAGCAACGACAAAAGTGCGGTTCTTTGCTCATCATTCAAACTGTTGATTATATAACCTGAATTTTGAAATGTTCCTCCCGGCCAAATCTCTTTTTGAATTCCAGCAATTTGGTAAAACTCGGCTTCGAGGTATAACTCTTTTGCTAGCACCTTGTTTTCTTTTGGGTAGATAAGCTTTCCCGTGCGAAGGTAATTTAAGATGTACCTAAATACAATGAATTTGTTATAGAAATTCAATGAATTTGTTATAAAAATACAATGAATTGGTTATATAAATACAATGAATTGGTTATAGAAATACTATGAATTGGTTATATAGAAATACAAAGAATTGGTTATAGAACTACCACGAATTATTTATAGAAAAACAACGAATTAGTTATAGAAATACAATAAATTGGTAATAGAAATACAACAAATTGGTAAATATGCGAAAAGGCATAGCTATATGCCAAAGGAGTTGCTGAATGATTTGGTGATGCCACTGTGTCACGACACAACACAAAGATTTGCATTTAAAGTGTTTATGCAAGGAAATTTCATTTAACTTCTTTTACAAACGTTCATCATTATATTTTTATTGCTTCTTTCGTGAGAAATTTGGCTTTGAATAATATGCAAATATCATACTTATGACATCACAGTGCATAATGAGTTTTTAGTGCTGTAGAAATTTCTCTGAAAGTATCCATGATAAATTTTAAAAAGTTGCACTAAAATGCAGCAAATCGGAATTCGTAAGTTAAAATTTTGGAGTTTTGTTCGACAAAATTAAATTGTTCGAAAAATCTATGTTGTTTTAAAATACATTATGCACTGTGATCTCATAAGTATGATATTTGCATATTATTTAAAGCCAAATTTCTCACGAAAAAGCCAGACAATGAGCTTCTGTAAAAGATGTTACCCACCCATTTCACGTTATCTCTACACTGAGGCAAAAAAACGCGGGGGTGAAATTTCGTTGCATAAACACTTTAAAGAAGTTCCTTGCTTAGACTATATTAAATATTCAAGATGGCAGCGCAAGATGGCGGAGAAAACTTTCCAAATAAATTTGGAATCATCGGAAAGAAATAAGCATGAAGATGCAATTATTATTACATTTCCGAGAGTATTGAATATTCTTTCACACATTGGACTGATTTTCGCGCCGTGAAACGATCCAAAACATTGGTATTTTATCATTTGTGAATTGTAAAAATTTTATTCATAAAAGGGAATAAACAGCGAGAGCAAAACGAACATGAAAAGGCACAAATACATGCTGCTTATCAATGCAACCTGTGTTCACGAAGCTTTCCCACTAATCATGGAAAAAATGTTGACATCGGCACGTGTAGAAAAAGATTTCTTAATCCACTTTCAACTCAATCACTGCCAGCTCAGGAAATGCAAGACCACGTTCGTGTCAATAATGTCAATACAACGCAGAAAATCTTCCAACAACGCACCCTAGTCGTAGAGTATGGTGAGATTATACAACAGAAGATCTTCATCAAAAATAGATGCCATATATGATGAAATTGTGGTTTGGAGAAGGAACATGTTTATGTTACCAAGTGGTGCTGCAGGAAAGCATTTTGTTATTGAAACAACGAAGTGGATTGAATATTGGAACCACAACTCTGTCGATTTTAAAGATATTGCGTGAAAAGTTGTTATGATAATGCCAGCTTTACTTCTCCAAAAGCCTGCATTTAAGTCAACAGCAAAGAAACACTTATGACTTAAAGTGCTTATCAAGAAGGTTGAAGCAATGGGAATCTGGTAATTTGGATCGACTGCTATGTGAGTCTGGTACTGTACAGGGTAAACTGAAGGCAATTTCAAAGCCTCAGAGTGAAGAACATTTGTCTAAAACATTTACTAAACTAATGTTCGAAGGAAAGGTAAAAGCTGCCATGAAGCTGTTAGACGAACAAGATGCCGGTAGTGCTGGTGTTCTCACGTTATCTCAAAGCACTATAAATGAATTGAAACGGAAACACCCTGAAGCAAATCAGGCTGACCCTTCATTCCTCATCGATGGCCAAATGCCTTTTGTGGACCCGGCCATGTTTCATAATATAACAGAGTCTACTATTTTGAAATCAGCATTACGTACAAAAGGATCTGTTGGGCCATCAGGATTGGATGGAGAAGAATTCCGGTGTCTAAGAACTTTGGAAGCGTGGGGAACAATCTTAGATGTGCGTTGGCCATGTTTGTGCGGAAAGTGAGCACCGTTGAGATTGAGGTTATAGCTGAAGATGAAAGAAACTAGGCAAGTCTTGAGGCTTACACTGCATGTCGCTTAATTCTCCTAGCTAAGAATCCCGGAGTTCGTCTAATTGGCGTTGGGGAGGTGCTGCGGAGAATCGCTATTATATCAGTAATTAAGCCGGAGATTATGATTTGTGCTGGAAATTTACAACTTTGCGCTGGCCAAGCAAGTGGATGTGAAGCTGCTGCTCAGGCTATCAGAGACATTTTTGAAGAACAGTCTACTGATGCACTACTGCTGATTGATGCAGACAATGCTTTTAACTCCCTTAATCGAAAAGTTCTCCTCCACAACATCAGATATTTATGACCACCGATGGCCATTTACATCTGCAATTGTTATTGTTTACCATCTCGTCTGTTTGTCTTGGCGATCGTGACGACTTAATCTTACAACAACTACGTGAGAAGATGAATCCAGAAGAGCTCAAAGCAAATGATTTGAGTAGAATAAAGGGTGAATCTAGCTGGTTGACAACGTTGCCACTGAAATTGGAAAACTTTCTGTTGAATAAGAGAGAATTCTATGATGCAATAAGTCTTAGATATCGTTGGACACCAAAGTATACGTATTTGCCATCACTTTGTCCTTGTGGTGAGAGATTTGATGTCGTCGACCATGCTATTTCTTGCATGAAAGGTGGATTCATTTACAAGCAGCACGATGATGTACGAGACCTTTCGGCAAATCTGCTGAAGGAAGTATATCATGATGTTCAGTTGAGCCTCATCTCCAGACCTTGACGGGGAAAGTTCTTAATGGTGGTGCCAACTCATCTGGTGAAGCTCGTTTAGATGTCAGTGTGCGCAGTTTTTGGCAAAGGGGGCACCGTGCATTTTACAATGTAAGGGTATTTAACCTTTTTCGCAAAGAGCCACCTGAACCAAAAATTGGATACGGCCTTCAGAAGTAACGAGAATAAAAAGAAGAGGCAGTACAACCAACGCATCATAGAAGTTGAGCATGGTTCCTATGTTTACCCCTTTGATCTTTACACCTTATGGGGGGAAATGGCAGATAAGCTGAGCGATTCATTGCTGAATTAGCATTGAAATTGTTCGAGAAGAAACAGCTGGAATATAGTATTGTGATGGATTGGCTGAGAGCAAATCTGTCCTTTAATCTGCTGAGATCTGCAGTACTATGTTTACGAGGCTCTAGGACAATAGAGAAACAAGTGGGCTGTGACATTGGTAACATTGAGATTTTGAATGCAGTTGGGAGAATTGAGTGAATAAATTACGCTTGATAATTAATTTAACCAAATACTGGGCAGTGTGATCGCCAAACTTTTTAAAGAATTTGGTTTAATTTTAACTCTATTAGGGTAATATTTCCCAACACCCGAGGAGGCTAATTCCGCCTGGCTGTATTTACATCCAGAGAAAGCAAAGCATAGCGAAGTGCATGTTGGATAGATAGACAGAAACTTTATTTTCAGAGTGTAAAAATATAGCAAAGCAAATACACTAGTGGCCCTCTACTTATTGCTAACATCACTCAAGAGTAGAACTACGTTGCAAGTTGCGAGAAAAACCAAAGGCGGATTTTCATGTTTTTACAAGAGTGGTGGAAAAATTTTAGCTGGGATGCTTCGGGAAAAACATGCAATGGCAAACCAAAGTGCACCAGGCCAGATAAAGTGGCATTCTAGTGGGTTTAAATATGGGAAGACCTTGGTAAAAACTGGTCACATGATAAACTAAAATGCAGCAGATTTTCAATAGCATGTCTTAAAGTCGACGTTACAAGTTCTGTTTTCCCACAATTTTCCACAATCATTACAATTTTGACAATAGGATAACGTCAAAATAGTATCAGTGGTCCAACATATTAGCTGTCACGCTGGCTTAAGATTCGGTGGGTTTTATACCTAAAACTTTAAATTACTGGCATTGTGTAATGGTTCATGCGTCATTATAAAATGTGTCATTTTAGTTACTATTCAGGTCGTGTGAACCTTCTGGTCAAGTTTTCGGAACGATTCTATTGCCACAGCTTAATAAAAGATGACCAACGGAACAAGGGCGGTATGATATATGTATAGGAATCAAAGCGAACATATACGCTTGGCATAAAATGTAGAGAATTCGGCCAACTCGAATGTCCGCATTTTTCCGACGGGGCGCGCGAATTTTTGGGAGTCTGGTGATCAAATTAATTTTTGAAATTTGCGCCACTTTAACACACTTGTGGGTACGTTTGGGTGATCTCACGATAAACATGTATAATTTAGGTGAATAGAGTGTTATTAGAGGATCATAAAGATACCAAGGTTGCCATGGATACGTTTGTAGTTTTGCCGCCTTTGGGCATTCATTTAGGGCAATTTTGTAAACAATGGCGCGTCGAAGCAAGTATGTGAAAACTCATGAAGTTTGGCTTCGAATAACTTTTTTATTTTACACCATATATACTTATTTTTTTCATATTACTAAATTTTTGTCTTTTGTTTAAAATCGTATCGATTTATTTTCTTTATTTTCGTTTTTAAACGCGCTCAAAATGCCTTTGAACAAGGCCACAATTTACAAGCGCTTCGATGTTACAAGTTTATGAACGACCCAACGACGTTTGGCGTCCGAGGTCGCGGTGAAACGAAAGATAGAATTATCCAAAACGCAAAGAAAATTGAGGAGACTAGGCGAGAAGGTACGTTTCGTATCGATTTGCGGTCCGTATTATATTGCTTAAAGGATGGGAGTTTTATATTTTATGTATAGAATTCGAAGGGTCAAGAGGAGCTTGAATATATATAATTTACACTACGTCTATTATAGTGTACTTTTACAAGTTCCTATAGGTATAGACAGAATTCTATTCAGGCTATCCTCATGACACTTAGCAGAGCAATGGACAATGATAGTCTAATAGAATAGTGCATATCGTTTGAGATTGCATTTTGCTGTTATCACAGTGACTATTTTAAAATGACAAATGAGTGAAACAACATGTATATAGGTTGCATTTAGGGTACTATGAGTCAGTTACATGTACTAAGAGACTGTCAGCACTTAATTTACCCATGACCAGCAACATGAAATTGTTCGGCATGACACATTCAAAAATGTGTTGTTGAGAAAACATCCACACTCACATAACAGAGGAAATTTTTTACATCAGGAGAGGGAGGGGAGAAAAAGCTCTTTCCTGCTTATTGCAAAACCAACTCACCAGCTAGCTGTGAGTAGTTGCATCTAATTAAAATAAACTTTTGAGCATTGCGATTGAATGGTAACACCTGCAGTGAGCTTGCAAGGTGATTCTTGTGATAAGTGGAGCCTGTTATAAGTGTATACTGATTCTAATACTGTACTTTAGAAGAAGATTGTTATGATATCTTCTTTGAAAGTCAATTATGTTGGGCTATATTAGGATTCTGCTACCTTGAAAGTAACCATGCAACTTTGATTTCAACATTTTGTTACCCTTGTCTTAAAGCTGGGTTCTACTATATATATATATATATATATATGAAATATGATTTTACCTAGCTAGAACAGGTATACTTAATTATTTGAGATATATTTGAGAGGGACTTATGTGCTCAAATGGGCTAATGGCTCATGACCCTATTCATTTATCTCATATACTCTGATGGTCCATGACCCTTGCTGTATGTTGTCCCATTAAGCTGGAGCACCTCCCTCTGTGGCCTAAATAGGCTGTGTACAGTGGATAATGTTGCCCGCCAATGGGGAAACTGTCGCTCAATGGTGTGAGCTTCTCGAAAAGCATGTACTTACATATTTCTTTTCTCTGGGATACATGCAGAGGGAAGGTAATTTTCATCTCATTGGGAATGTAGCCTCAACCCTGTTTAAAATATATTGTACTTGTATCTTCACTCTTGACATATTTCTTGTAGGTCTTCAGATGCAATTATATTAATGATGGACAACATGTGCACTGAAAATTTACACTATGTATATCTAGTGATATAATTTGTCACTGATTTTGAAATAAATCTGTGATATTGTGCTATATTGTATGTAAGCTTTTGGTTTAGTGTAGTATTTATGCTGTTAATAATTAAGAATTTCATGAATTCATGTTGGTTGTACTATGAATTAAAGAGGAGTTCAATAAGGGTTGTACTATGAATTAATCCACTACTGTGTTGAGGATAATTTTTTTATTGAAATACTGTAGTTGGTGAATGCTATGAAAAATCAAAGCTGTGTTTACTTATATTTTCTTTATACTTGTTTAAAAAACAAGCATACCTTTGTTTTATCAGACATTCATCCAATTTCATTCTGTACTCATTACAAAGGTAAACACACTCTAACAGTGTAAATTTCTTCAAACACTTAGACACCACTCTCATCTGTATGACTTAACCAGATTAACTAACTTATTAGTACACCAAATACTATCAAGGTACATACACCTCTGCATACAGATAGACACAATGCAACTTATTTTATTCGTATAATACTGCGCACTACAATAACAGTAAATGCCCCCAGTATCAATTACTCTGAATATAACTAGTCAAGCTATAATGCATCCTATGGACACCATGCATGTAGAGTCAGATACATTGGCACCTGAAGAATAGTGCATGTAAGGGACCATTCATTATTTATGGCTGGGGGTGGGCTGGTAAGAATATAGGGGGGCAATCCAAAATTTTAGGCAATTTGAGGGGGGGGGGGTCATAAAAAAATGCTAGTAGGTTGGGGGGAGTGTCACCTGCTATTGAATACTTTGTTCAGTGATATGTTAATCAAAGCTAATATTTATTATAAAATATGAATGTAAATATGAAATAGAGGGCTAGTTAAATATACCTTTGTATTTTCATCAAGGGGGGGGGGTCATGGATTTTTTGCTTTTTAAATAAGGGGGTCAAGAAGTTTCTTTTTGGTTTATGATAGATATTACCAGCCCACCCCCGGCGATAAATAATGAATACCCCCTAATTGCCGTGCTGTTTCAAAGCATATAGACATTACATTTGCACTACGTGTACCTTGTGAAAACCTTAGAGTACTGGTAACTTGTTCTTGCATTATCAATATCATACATGTTTTCAATGAAACCAATAAATACAAATTAATATGGACAGGGGGAAAATCATGATATAATATTTCCAATCAAGAGCACAACTCACAAATACAATGATATAAAATTAGCCAAAAGGGCCAGATTCTATGCAAAATTACATCATCTATCGTGGCGATTCTCAGACTATTGGTTTTTCGATGATGTTGCGAGGTGGTACGTTTTGAGTTTCACAAACGAGATAAAAAATAAGCTCCTAAATGTTCAATATTCTGTACTCCTGGTCGCCGCCATCTTGGATTTTATAATGCTCATGGGCGAAACCGCTGAACGCAATGACAGTCCAACTTGGCCGAATTCGCTGCATTTTATGCCAAGCGTATATTGTTGCTGAACAGCACAACAGCTGGGCATTTTGTACGGAGCATGCGCCAAATTTAGCGCGCAATCCCTGGGGCGAGGGAGTGAAATTCAATATGGCGGCGTATGAATAGAGTGTTTTCTGGATTTGCCTGGCTTCAATACTCATAGAACGACAACTTTAATGAACAAAAACACTTTAATATTTAATGAAAAACGTTAACCGATCCATCACAAAGGTTTTAAATTAAAAATTCATTATTTTGCTTTATTATTTTGCTTTTATGCTGTGAATACAGGCAAGCTCGTACTTTTTGAAAATTCAGTCAATGAATATTACCCATCATTTGTCCAGTCCAAGTAGATACAGATTAAAAACATAGGTATACAAGCTAGAAAGACATTGTTGACTGGTTTGGAAGATTTAAGCAATGTTATTACAAATAAAGCATAAAATATAATAAAAATAAATGTAATTTAATTTGTCAGATTAATGCATATGCTGCACATAAAAAACTGCACAATTGTACACCAGTATACCAGTATAACAACTTTTGGGATTATTTCATGAAAATTGCAATTAAAAAGCATATTTAGATTGTTTAGTAATATCATTTCAATAAATGCAATATAATTTAAGCCTTAGCAGAAACATGCTAACAGCCAAGTGCAAAATTTGACACATGTCTACAACTTTTATATAGAATTAAAGGGGTACAAAAGACTTTCATTACTTTATCAGGGTGCAAGCAACATTGTATCAAATTTTCATTTACAATGAGTGAATATATAGCTATTATGTGACTAGAAAGAGGAAGCAAAATATTATGAGATTACTGGATGTACATGATTTAGGTAAAAAAAACATATCGTGCGCATTTTTCCCAGCATGCCCACTAACTTTACCAGGACACTTGATATGAAAAGATAATTTTAGGGCATATTTCAGAGAAAGGCAATAGTCAAACCTTTGAGATATTTGCATTTATATGCCATGTCACTACAGGATTTCACAAGGCAAACATGCCTGTGTTAAACAGTACCACTAGACTTCTAAATTTAAACAAATCAGTACAGCATTTCCTATATCATAACAACAATACTCGATTCTCTTCAACATCATTTTGCAGCTATTTTTACTTTATAATAAGCCAATAGTGGAGCAATTTAAATAACATGTCATCACATGTCATCTGCACTACAGCAAATGCATTTGTTGATTGCCACATCTGGCGCATTTTTCCTATGAATGGTTCAAGCTTTAATAGAACAAAGTAGGATTTAACCTTCATAAAACACAATTTTTAATTAAAGGCAACGGCTATACTCTGCGAATCTACAAGGGGAATATATGTCATTTTCTTCAAGTTGTGTATTTTCAGGCACTTATGATTCCTGGTAAGGTAGAACAAACAACTTACTGAGCATACCTGTGGAATAAACAGTTACTAAGCATCTACCAACAGTAAAATGAGAACACTTGCTTGTTTCCATGTAGTTAAACCCTGCCTCTGAAATTCTGACCATGAGTGGAAAATATCCATTTGTCGCCAATTTCCAAATACCATTTCTTCGCACGTTTGCACTCGATTACGCTGTTATATCGTTGCATACAAACACTGTGACTTATTTTGTTGAGAAACGTCTTATTTCCCATGAAGAAATCAACAAGAGACTTTAAAAAATTATCTCAAAATACGTGTTTTCATTGTTCGAAGAAAAAAAATTAAGTTCAAGAAATGCGCCCGCGCTATTTTAGACAGCGACAACAAAATGCCCAGCTGTTGAACAGCACTACTTTGGAACTTATTAGTATTCATTACCTAACTTCCAACCAAATAGAATTTATAGTTCGAAACAAATTATTGCAAAAAAATGTAAAATTAAACACAATTATACCCAATCTACTGACAGAATTTATGTTATCTTGCCCATTTGCAGAGGCAAAGGTGTGTATCTTTCCAGGAATGTGATCTGACATTTCCTGGCTAAAAAAGGCTGTCATACGTGAATCAACCAAATTAAACCATATATAACAGAACAAGTTAGTTCAAAAGCAACAATCATTTTTGTTCAAATAATTTTGATTTCAAATAAATTTTTGCTAACGAGCTTTGTATAAAATGTTGGCGTAGAAAACATGGTTATTTTATAGATGCCTCTTCGTGATGCCAGTGCAGCTATTGCATTGACCGATTTCACTGCATTGCAACAAATTCGCGATAAATTTATTTGTTTAAAGGATTTTGTTAAAAGTGGATCACCTTCATGCATTTTTTGTGCCATAGTAATTTTAGTAATCGTGATAATTAAAGGCGCCGATCAAAAAACTGCCTTGAATAACTTATGTATTAATGCGTGTTCGTGCGTTCGAATCCTGTGCTAGCTTCACAAAATCGTTCTCTCGTCTATAGCGAGCAGCGACGAATTTATTTGGGCCAGTTTAAATGTAACATATTTCTAAACTACGGAGTATGGGCTTTCTACTGATATGTTTTTAAGTGGATTGGAGACGTTTTTCAGAGAAAAATTTGGGCGAGTTTTCGAGTGACGGAGGCATGTTATGGAATTCCAGATCGGTGGCGGGCGTTTTATTACATTTCCCGTGCTGTAACTTAAGATGCATGGATGAATTTGTGTCAGTCTAAATATTGCATAATCGTAATTTACGCTGTTCAAGCTTTCTCTTGATTGCTGAAAGAAGCCGTTTTTGACCACGAAATTCGCTGATTGTTATGCCTGTATTTCCGATTACGCAAAAATAATTAATAAGTAGTTTCAAATCTCAAGCATGCATTCCATCTCGCTTGATGAGCGTAGAGTGAAGCTACTAATTTGTGCCAAGTTAAAAATGATATATTTGTAATCTATGAACTATGGGCTTTCGTTTGATATTTTATTCGAGTAAATAGGATGTTCCTGCGCCCCTAAATTTCCAAAAAACTTTGCCTGGTTTACTCATGGTAACAAGGCCGTAGGAAGATGAAAAATGTTAGGGGTCCGGGGACATGCCGCGAGAATTTTTTCTATTTTAGCATGCTCAAACATGTTTTTCTGCACTTTTGCGGTTAGTTTTACTGTAATCATTGGATTAAGACATGTGTAAGACTGTAAACTGTTAAAACGTGTATTTACTTCAAGGCTCAAAGATCATTTTGGGGGGGGGGGGGCTCAGCCCCCCCCCCTGACTTTGAAGTTGGGGGGGGCTCGATACCCCCTGCAGCCGTGGTTCCTACGGCTATGCATGGCAACTTACTCATATTCGTAATAATTGCCTTATGATCCGATCTGAAATCTTTGCTAAGCTCGTGTTGGTCTAATTTCGTGATGAACGAATGACGCTAAGTCCCGTGCTAGCTTCGCATTACTCAATTTTTGAAAAGAACGAATCCGGTGGTGAATCCTGTGGTAGCTTCACAGAAGTGATATATTGTGTTACAATATTTTATACACTGTTGTCAATATGTTTGTTAAATTAAACAATTAAGTTAAGGTTAGATCTATATTAATAAAACCAGCTTTACAATATTTGCAGTAAAGATATAGTATCTTGTCTTACCTAAAATGGGTTCCATCTCTATCAATGAAATATGCGTCGTCTTCTTCATCAGGCTTTACTTCAAATCTCTCAGAAAACATAGCGGCCAACATGCAGTCTGGATCCTTCAACAACGTTTCAATCGATGTCTTGAAGATCTGTCCGCCAACATTAAGCTTGATATGTTTCTTAAAGTGCACACCGTCCAATTTCTTTCTCATAACTTCAAACGTTGATCTCTCTTCCAAAAGCACCGATGCCTCCTCGTCAATTGTTCGTTTCAAGGCAATAATAGCTTGTTGGGCTTCGTCTAGCTTTGATGGTATGCTCAGCTGCTGCTTCTTTGACGATCCTGCTTTGCGCTCTTTTCTGGCCGACATATTTTCTTATTGCTTTAGAATAACGGTTTCGAACCCCGACAAGTTACAGTTGCTCACACAATTTAAACCTCAGGAGGGCACTTTCGTCACAGAATAGATACGTAACAGAAGGGCCACTCCGCTAACATCGTGTCGCCAATTTTTAGTGCGCATGCGTCACATCCGCCATTACTCCAGCAAGATAAACTTGCCAGGACATCTATAAAATTGTATTTAGAAATATGTTATTTGTACGTTTAACGCGTTTAAAGTTACGTTTGGCTGACAATTTTTATACCTATGGACATTTTACAAAGAGAATAAAGTACTAAGCCTATTTTAGTACAAAATAATCAGGTAAATAGCGCTTTTACGAGATTTTTGTAGCTGTAAATATCCGAGTGTCTGTCAGCTCGGAGTACAAATTTAGGTACAGAAATGGATAATTCCCATGAGTCTAAAATTTTATCCTGACAAAATGAACAGAACTTTTTAGAACGGCTGAAAAGAGGATTTTAAAATTAGTAAAATTGCAAAGTTTGGTAGCGAAATGTTGTAATGTATGGAAAATGTAGCCATGCGCGTTTTGTATGTATTTGTATTTACGTACGAAAAAGCCAACCACTTTCGTCTCAAATTCTCATGTAAATTAAACGTAAAAGTCAAATAAAAACATCCACAATTAGCGTGATAGATTTGCATCGCCCTGCTTTTACGAAGTATGTACTTTCTGTAGTTTTAACTTTTGCCTGACACTGACAAGAACACGTGTATACGCTGGATCATTTAATCATTTATTTGGTTCAATCTTTATCTCTAATTTATATTGTTCAGTAAACAAAGTATTTTCAAGTAAAGAGACTTTTCATATTTTTAGGAACTGAACCTCTATCTGGTCTCTGGGAAATAGCTGTTGTGGAGGGTGTCTAAAAAACTACAGACCATTTTTGAATTTGCATGCTTACATAAGCCTATGTTTGCTCCGAAGGGTACTTAACTACAATCAAATTGAATTTATAATAGTCATGGTGAACCCACAAGCCATTATCACAGAATATATCTGTTCTGTGCCATTATGGTAATAATTAAATTTGGAATTAAATTTGATTGTGTTTGTGCTGGTTTGGAATCATCAAAGTTTTTTCAAGACACCTGTTGGGGTGGATTTATTCTGGGATTGCAAGGAGTTCAAAAAACCAACACAGATATCAGAATATTTTATGACATATTTTTTAATAGAAAAAATGTCCACTGAACTGAATGTCTTTTACAATATAATTTTAAAGTAATGATTTGTAAATCTTTTATTTGTAAAATTTGTTTCTCAGCTACTATTTATTTATTTGTAACTGTAAATAGCTATTTATATAGCTATTATAAATAGCTATAAATAGAAATGACATGTTAATAATGTTGAGACATATCAATTTTGAATAGTTTTAGGGAAAAATACCATTGTAAAGAGTATTGTTATTAAGAACTTACAAGTTGTGCTATCTACAGTATATTCTTAGAGCATTTTCAGTGTTTTTTTTTATTTCCAAATGCCAGAAAAAAAAACTTTAAGTTAAAAGGTGGAACCCACTGTTCTGCTATTAGTTGTTCTAGTTTATTTCGTTATAGAAAAAATGTCCACTGAACTTTTCTGAAGGACGATTAAGGAATTAGAATTCAGGGCTGTATAAACCACTGTTGAAGTTTTATATGTGCTCTTTTACAATATAATTTTAAAATAATGATTTGTAAATCTTTTATTTGTAAAATTTGTTTTTCAGCTACTATTTATTTATTTGTAACTATAAATAGCTATTTATATAGCTGTTATAAATAGCTATAAATAGAAATGACATGTTAATAATGTTGCCACATCAATTTTAAATAGTTTTAGGGAAAAATTCATTGTAAAGAGTATTGTTATTGAGAAATTACAAGTTGTGCTAACTATATTCTTAGAGCGTTTTCAGTGTTTTTTATTTGCAAATGGCAGAAAAAAAGAAGTTTAAGTTAAAAGGTGGAACAAGAGCCCACTGTTCTGCCATCAGTTGTTCTAATTCCAAACGATCACGACCAGACTTGAGTTTCTTTCGTTTTCCAAAAGACCAAGCAAGGTAACTTACTTTTAACTGTAGAACAGTTTGATAACAATTTTATGAAATGCTTGAAGACTGTTTTCATGGCCCTTTGCTGCTTTAGAACAAAAGAATGGGTAAATAACTGCCGTCGCCAGGATCTAATGAACAAAAGTGCAGAATATCTTTACAATAATTGTAAATTATGTGCAGAGCATTTTGAAGACTGCATGTTTACTAATCATGAAAGAAACAGATTGAACACACAAGCGAAGCCAACCTTGTTCAAAATCCCAAATCCTCCACCAAAAGTTGGTCAGAAACGTAGAGCTATCAATAACAATGAAGCACAGGCTGTCATTTCAGGTATGATACAATACCTATGTGCCTAATAAACAAGCTTCTTCTGATCTTTATATCATTACAATCCAATAAGGAGACAGAATATAATTATAAAATTAGATTTTAAATCTGTTTGCCACAATAACTTCACCATCACTAATTCAGATTTCCTTGAAGAAAAATACAGCACTAATATAAGTAGTCATAAATACAAATTGAGCTTTTTTGTAATATTTAAATTCAAAAATTGGAGAAATATAGAATTGTAATCATTTAAAAGAAAACTACAGTATTAAGTACTTACAGTATTAAGTATTTACAGCAAAGAAATCCCGAAAGGAAAGGACGTCAAAAGAAACAGGTATAGACATTCACTTAAAATAATGTAATTAATATGTAAAAAATGTTGAACTATTTCTTATTACAGCCTCAAATACTTTCTAGGAATAGAAGAAAAACGACATGAAGCAGAATTCTTTATTGAACCTGGTGGGAATGATAATAGAGATGAATTAATAGGTTTGGCAATAACAAATACTTTAATTATTATATATTACCCTCATGATCATCCTAGCTATATTACCACATTTTAGGGCAAGTAAAAACAAACGAAAATGTGCCTATGTCTGTTGTTCCAATAGGTCAGCCTATTGAAAATATTCAAGGTAAACACAAATTTTTAATATACTATTCTCAGGATTGCAAATTTTAATTAAGGTTAAAAACTTTGAGTATGTTGTATAGAAGATGACATTGACCAAATTAGCAAATCAGATGTTAATGCTTTATCTATCTTAGAAACTGAACCTGAGACCTCAAACAAAGAAGAATGCAGTACTCAAACTTGCAGTTCTCTATCCCAAAACACGCCAAGAAAAATAAAGCAAAGGAAAACCATAAAATCCAAAAACAAAAAAATATCCAGGCTGAGCAAGAAAATAAAAAATATTGCAAAGAAGGGGAAAGATGAAGATGTTGAAAAGGCATTAGACACTGCGTTGAAGAATCTGCCCGATCACCTTGCTAATTTTATTAGGCTACAAGTAAAGCTACATTCAAAAAAAGCACATGGACGAAGATACTCTCCTGAAATGAAATCATTAGCAGTTTCTTTGTATCATGCTAGTGGTAAAGCATACAGTCTAATTTCAAAGTTGTTTATTCTACCAACTAAATCCTCAATCAGAAGGTTTGTTTCAAAAATTCCAATGGCAGCTGGAATACCACAAGCAACCTTGAATCTGCTGAAAGAGAAAGTTGCACACATGAGTGAGATGGAAAAGCTCTGCACGCTTTGTGTTGATGAGATATCCTTGAAGACGCATCTTTTCTACAATATAAGTGATGATAAGATTGTGGGTGTGGAAGACTTTGGTGGCGGGTACAGAACAAATAAAGTGGCAACATCTGGCTTGGTGTTCATGTTACGAAGTATTTCTGGAGGATGGAAGCAACCATTGGGTTATGCACTAGTCAATAATTCTTGCCCTGTAGATACTCTAGAAGACCTTATTAAAGAAGCAATTGACAAGTTGGATGGAATTGGATTAAACATTGTTGTCGTCATATCAGACATGTGGTCCAATTTTTACAGTTTATCTTTGCATCTTAAAGTCACGGCTGAGAAACCTTGGTTTGTTCACAATGGCAAGAGAATATACCTTATGTTTGACCCACCGCACCTATTGAAGTGCATCAGAAACAATCTAATAAACTATACCTTCAAGTTCAACCAGTATTCTGCCTGTTGGAAAGATGTAGAAGACTTCTATGAGAAAGATAAGATCCTTCCCATAAGGTCTGCTCCAAAGCTAACAGACAAACACATCAATCCAACAAATTTCCAGAAAATGAAGGTAAAATATGCCACTCAGGTTTTTAGTCATACCGTTGCCGCATCTATTTGCACATATGCTAGCATGGGAGGACTGCCGGCATCTTCTTTGGGAACTGCAGAACTCCTTTCGAAGTTTGACTCCCTATTTGACTGTGTTAATAGCTCCACTCTTAGTTCAGTGAAGGAATTCAAGAGTGCCATCAGCACAAATAATTCCCACATCACATTCTTGAGAGAGTCCATGATCTTTATTCAAGGAATTAAAGTACTCAATGGTGATGTTAATGTAACAAAACGGATAAAATCTCTTAAAGGCTGGTTGGTCACCCTCAACGCCATCATTTGTATTTGGAATAAGCTGCAAGCTTCCCACAACTTCACCTTCTTGTTTACCAGAAGACTAAATACAGATCCACTAGAGAACTTTTTTGGGAGTATTCGGCAACAGGGAGGAGATTGCGATAATCCCACCCCAATCCAATTTACCAGAGCTTTTAGAAAGCTATTTTTCAGTTCTCTTCTCCCATCATCCAAAGGAAATTGTGCCAAAGACTTGGATGTCCTTCTTGCCCAGTTTTCAAAGATGGAAAAAAGAAAACCTAAAGATGCTCTTCTTGCCAAAGATGTCTCCAATGCACAGATTCTGTCAATTGGACAGACTGATTACAGGGAACAAAATGTCAGTTCAAACATATTCAAGGACAATGCTCTGGCTTATGTTTCAGGCTACCTGCTCAACAAGTCCTTCAAGATCCACAGCTGCATCAATTGCAAAGAAGTACTTGTATCAAACAATCTTGATGACAATCGAAAGCAGTTCTGTTTCTTTAAAGCATATAAAGAACCAAACTTTGGTGGCTTGAATGTCCCCTCCTCATGTTATTTGGAATACATCATTAAGCTGGAAGATGCTTTCGTCAAGTCCTTTTCTGTTACCACAAAAAATTCAAATGTTGGGGCAAATATTTTAAAGGTCATTGAAAGAATCCCAGTGCCATTTCACGCATGTGCTCAGTTTCCACTGGCATATCTTCAGAAATTGTTTGTCAGGATGCGCATATATTACAGCATCAAGTTTGCAAATCGTCAATTCGCTTATACCAAGAAAAAGTCCCGCAAGTACATCAAAGTAAAACACCTATAGATATACAGTAAACAATCTAAATGACACAAACACCTGCTTATATACAGCAAATAATTTGATGCACCTGGCGGCAGAAATATACAAAGGACACTCAATGATCCAGATATTTTAATATCCTCGACGCTCCTTTTGCCTTCGACTGTTTAAGGACTTTCCCAAAAATAAATACTATTCTGGCGCAACCAATCCATAACTATTTGCTTTGCCTTAATATATTTTGTATAAAATTCAATGCAATTTCCCATGCCACATTGGTTTACTTCGCTGAACTCCACTGATTTGCTATACTTTCCACTACGATCTTGCTAAAGTATCTTGCTGGAATAATGGCCGCTGCTCGGAATTTCCCGGATGCACGTTCGGAAATTGGCGACATAAACTTCAAAGGCTCCGACATGAGTGGCCCTTCTATTAATTTCTTATTCTATGCTTTCGTTTCTTGTATGAAGCAATTGACGGTTTTTCCCAGAATATTTTCCCTGCTTCCTGGTATAACACTGATCGAACAGAATACTGGATAGCTCAGGCGTGCTTGTGTATCCTCGAGAGTGTAATCATTTTTAGGGGGGGGGGGCTCAGGCCCCCTGACTTTGAAGTTGGGGGGGCTCGAGACCCCCTGCCCCCGTGGTTCCTACGGCTATGCATGGTAACTTACTCGTATTCGTAATAGTTTCATGGCAATCGTATTCGTAATAATTACATAGTAACTTATTCGTATTCGTAATAATTCGTAATAAAACCACAGGAGGGTACTTTCGTTTCTTGTATGAAACAATTGACGGTTTTTCCCAGAATATTTTCCCTGCTTCCTGGTATAACACTGATCGAACAGAATACTGGATAGCTCAGGCGTGCTTGTACATCCTCGAGAGTGTAAAAGCGCTGTTACACTATGTATGCAAATTGTGTCGCAATGTTGCGACATAATTTGCAAGCAAAATTGCAAGGTGTAACATGTCTCGCACTATAGTAATGCGACGTTTGTGTTGCAAGAAGCATTACACGAAGTAGGACAAGGTTCTACTTTTGCAACGGTTGCCGCAACGCTGCAACGTATTTTCTAGCCATTGCACAGTGTAACATCCCTCTTGTAACTTTCTCGCAATATTTCTGTTAAGCAGCCAAAAAAATCCAGCTGTTGAAAAATAGATCCGAGTCTTTAGTGGGATAGTGAGATAGGTTGCAAGAAACGTTGCAACGTATAAAATCTCTGATCATGAAACTCGTTGAGACTAGTTGCAATAAATTCGTTGCGAGACAAGTTGAAGTTGCATGGTAAACAATGATGCAACGCGAGACAACGCCACGCAATGTAATGTAAAGTAATGCAACAGAGGAGTTTCGACAGCTACTTGCAAAGCATCATGAATAATGAACTTTAAGGTGGCTCCCTACGGTTTTAGTTGAAAAGTGCATTGTAGCCGTTAAGACCGTCTCATTTCCACATCTTTCATTATAAAACTATGAAATTCAGTACAAGTGTTATTCAAGTACTGCTGAAGATTTTAGAGTAGTGATTTTGCGCTAAAATATTGTTGCCATGGCAACAAATGGATAAGAACATGGCTTGCGTTTCGTCTTCTTTCCGCAATTTTTGAGATTTCCTTCGGTGAACTATTTTGTATGGCACTGACGTAAGGGTTTCACTTACACACTTTACAAAAGTTCTGTCTATAGGTTTTTTATTATCCTACAAAATGTCAAAAATCATCGTAAAAAGAAATCCCTTTGATAAAATTGTTCGAAAAAATGATATTTTAAGCACTTAAATGATGGTAACTGATGAGCAAAATTTTAAAAAAATTCACCGAAGGAAACGGGCAAAATTTACAGTTTAATTTCATTATACTTTCTTGCTTTGACGTCATAAAATATTTCAAACCAGTTTTTCACGCGTGGAGTCCGGCACATTTCGTGGACAACAACCAGAACAGCGAGAAATGCATGTTTTTGATAATAGCCGCAGTATTTTTTCGTTTGAAATTTTTGGTTTAACCTTATCTAAGAAGAGAATAAAAGACATTCATATTGCAAAAAAGTAAAAACAAGACATAATAAGGCATCAAATCAAACCACTGCTTCATAGATTTATTCTTGTCATCAAAAACCGATGTACAAAAATATTTTCAAAACTCATGACTGTATGCACGATAGTTATAAGACTATGTTATTAAAACACGACAGACATCCGACCTTAATCAAACAAGAAAACTTACATAAGCTTCAGTAACATTTCAGAAGAGCCATGAAGTCGATAAAGACAATACAAAAGGGTTCAGTTGGAGTCCATACACTTTCGTAAAATTTCAAGCAACAAAAATTACATCACCGGACATAAAAAAGCGCCTAAAAATTGTTTTAAAACTGATTTAAAGCACCTAGCTAATACTTGAACTTGGAAACACAAATGATTGTAAGGAAGAACTGTCGTCTTTTTTGTGTGTAGAAACACAAAAATATCGGCAAAAACAATGTTTTCAACTTTGAATGAGAAAAATTTTATTATAGCCGGCAACGAACATTCCACGCGTGATTCGTGCGGACAGCGTCTGATCTCTATAAATCCGTTTATAACTGAACAAAACCATAGGGAGCCACCTTAAATTACACGGTGCGCTAAGATACTTCGTCCAATTAGCCTGAGTGATTATATGCTGTTATTCGCACTGCAATCTTCGTTTGTTTTTCAAAGTTTACTGTTTTTCAAAGTTTTGTGGACAAAGGACCTGCATAATTTCCAACAGCGAAATTTCTCCATGTATATTGTGCGATACTTATTTATTTATTCACTATGCTTTGCCAATTTTACATAATAAACACAACTAACAGATACAACAATATATACACAAGAATATACCACATATAGTATCAGACAAGGCAGGGTATATGCTACACCCTAAGCCAATTATAGCAGCCCTTACAAACTAACATGACAAATTTTATGTTATATAGCGTACAAACATGAAGCTAGGCCAGTCTCTGCTTAGAAAAGATGTTCCGCAGGACAAGAACGTAACATAACAGCACAGCTACATTAACGCACATTGGAATTAATAAGAACTTGAATTTGCACAAGACAAATTACGGGACGTATTACAAGACAAATTTGTAGACTGTAACTTCCATGTTCTAGGATTCTCTACATCGTATATTTTCAGAGCTGACTGGTAGTACTTGTACAGTCCGCTTTTAAAACAAGCAATGCCTATGTTCTTTGCTGTCAACTATTTCGGCAGAACATTCCATACTCTCGCACACCTGGACATAAAGGATTTCTGGAATGTTTGCAGTCTTACACTTTGGTGTGATGAGCTGCAAACAATCGGGGTTAGCAGATCGCGTTGCTCTGTTTTCGTTGAGAACTGGTGGAAGGACGTCGCCGATGCTTATTTCGATTCCGTAGTTTAGGGTTTGCTTCAGGGATTTGATTATTAAAATTTAAAAAGAAAAATTTATTAGTTTTATCAGACACATAGGCTTGAAAACGTGACTAATGAGGTGGTCGGCCATCTTGGAGGTGTCCGACCGTCTACGGAATCGAAATTTGCGTCGCCGATGGATGTTTATTATTCTTTTTATACATTTGAAGTAAAACACCAGATCAAGGAATTCGTGCAAATAGCAGAGCGGAATGAGGTCTAACTGTTCAAGTCTTACACTATAGCCAACATCGCAGATGAATTGTAGATAGCACGCCGCATTCTTTCCACCCGTTTGAATAGTTCTACTGACTGAGGAGCCCACAACATAGTTTTCAGCGTACTAGAGTCAAATACAGAGTACGACGAACCGAGATAGTTCTCCTCACGTAGCCGAGCATTTTAGTTGATTGAGCACATCAACCGGTTTTGAACATGCTTCGACCAAGTGAGATTGGTGGAAGTCCACAATCCCAAATTCCGTTCGCCGTGAATAGTGCTTTCCAGAACAGCATCATTTAGTGTGTCTGTATTTTGTGGTGTTTTCTGGTTATTCTCAAGACTCTGCATTTTTCAGCATCTAAGATCAGGTTTACCTTGCTGCCTGCTGGAGTTCTCTTCAAAGCTTGTTATGTCCTCTTGAAGCAACGTCGCATCAGACACGTTGTCTATTGCTTTGAAGATATTTATCGTCCGCAATGCTGGAGTAACGGATGCTATCAGAGAGGTGGTTTTCGTACAAGAGAAACAGCAAGGAACCAAGAATAGAGCCCTGGGGAACACAGGATGTCACTGGTAACGATCTTGATGTTACTATACCAACAGTTGTCTGTTGATGACGATTGTTGAGGTATGAGGAAAACCAGTTTAGAAGGTTACTCCGAAAACCGAACTCATGTAATCTGCGTAAGAGCTGAGCATGACTCACTTTGTCGAAGGCCTTCCACATGTCCAAGTAAATCACGTCTATCTGCTTCCCATTGTCTAATTACTATACGTCCGAACAGTTCAACCAGTTGTGATACGCAAGATTTTTGTGGAATAAAACCATGTTGATAAGGGTTAATTTGTTGGTAGACATGGTGTTTTACGCTTGAGCACTTTAGAGATGAGGTAACGATATTGGACGGTAGTTCTCAACGTAGGATTTCTCATTCCGCTTCTGAACTGGTACGACATTCGCTAGTTTCAGTCATCAGGAAGAACACCACTATATAAAGATTTGTTGAAGAAGGCGCAGAGCGAAGGAGCGATCTGACATGATGTTTTTGTCAACAAACGCGCTGGGATCCCGTCCGGACCATGAGCTTTATTGATATTTAGATTAGACAATACAGTCATTACTCCGTCGTTGGTCATTGTGATGTTTTCCAAAACAATGTCCGGTTCTGCGATCGAGTGTTCCTCTAGATTGTGATCATCATTGTTGTCATACGTAAAAATTGAGATGAAATATTCGCGATGCTTGCATTGCTTTTGAAACATATTCTTTGACTTTGATTTATTCCTGACTTAACCAAGAATTTCGACGGAGTACGTATTAGATGACTTGGACAGAATCTTGAAATACGACCAGAAACGTTTGGATTATGGTTACGAGACGCACAGATTGAATTGATATAGTTTAAGCGACTTACGTAACATTCTTTTAATTGTCCAGCGAAGCTCGCGAGATTCATTCTTGAGGTGTTCACTTGGACGACAGGATCTTTCCATTTTCATTCTTATAGTTTTTCTTCTTGATTCAGGGAAGTATTGTGCTGTTCATCCAAGGGAGATGATTTGGTCTTCGTAGTGTTTTTGTTGCCACAAATTTCGATACAGCACTCGAAAACGAATCTTTCCACGCGAACCAATCCTGATTAATATCGCCATTCTCTGATGTAAGTAGACTGAGGTCGAGGGAGTGAAGATGCCTTCTTAGACCATCAAAGTCAGAACAACGGTAATCAAACACTGATCGTCTTATTTTTTGGAAAGGATTGCGTGAGAGGAAGAGGTCGAAGATGATAGCGTGTGGTCAATTAAAAGGCCTGAGTCACTTGGTTTTAAAGATTCACATATCTTGACTCGCTCAGGAACGTTGGTGATTACAAGATCGAGAATGTTTTCGCCTCTGGTGGAAGTTGTGTTTAATTAGTCTTTCCACGAAAAAGTCATTTAATAGTTTCACAAGCGAATTCTCATTACCGTCGATAGCGTTTTCCCTCGAGTTCCAGCTCGCGCGCGGAAAATTGAAATCGCCAGTTATCATTATTTTTGAATGACATTTACAAACATCTTGAAGAAAAGATTCGAATTTATTAATCCTAGTTTTATCAGCATCTGGTGGACGATAGTATGAATAAATTAGGATTTTCATGTCTTTCGCAGTCGTAATTTCAGCTATAGCTCCTGGCATTTTTGCACGCAAAATTTAAGAATTAAACGAGACTTACCTTAAGTAGAAGTTTGATTGTAATTCTATGAGTCATAATGAGGAACGGGGGAATTATGTGAGATAGCGAATGCGAATCTTACTCAAAGTTTAAAGCGGTTATGGCACATTTCAAAGGGTAGGGTACAATATATGGAATAACACACACTTATGTTCTGAGGTGGGCACATAATTCCCCCGTTCCTCATTATGACTCATAGAATTACAATCAAACTTCTACTTAAGGTAAGTCTCGTTTAATTCTTAAATTCTATTTCGTCATAATGACGTCACGTTGGAATCATGTGAGATTTGAAAGCAATGTGCCATAACAGCCAATTCAGGTAACATACCGTGCAAACGGAAAATCAGTATATTTACAAATTTATGAAATTTATTACAAAGGTATAACTTCAACAACATTTTAATTAATCGATAATAGTCCTGAGTACAGCTAACTACTCAGGCTGTTGTGACACAAACTCGTCCAACAATGATTCTCCAAAGTTAGATTTCTTATTCTCTAACTGCAGATTGTAAAATTTTTCAAAAGTATTATTGCTACACCATCCTGCACTTTCCAGGATTACATCTGCAGGCAAACCTAGTCTTGCTGCAGCTGAGGCTGATGCAGCTCTACTACTGTGAGTACCACATACAGTGGTATCAATTCCCGCATCTGTTAATTAACATTCCCCTTATCCATCTAGAAACAGTGTCCTTACTAACTGGTCGATGTGGTTTCTGTGAACTTATAAACAGAGCTGTGGTGTCATGTCGTAAAGTTGCTGTTGCCACTAAATAAGCTTTCAAACATGTTAACATACAAAGTTTCTGGTCTCCAGGAAACCCCTTAAGTGATATAGGTTTCAAGTGGGTTCCAGGCCCGAATGTTTAAGTAGTTCTCGAACGAAGAAAGTACATTTCTCGCCCTCTAGGTGCATGTCTGTATTGCCCACAGCTAGAGCATGAATGGTTTGACATCGCTGACCCGTTAACACTGCCAGGAGTGACGCTAACTTCCCCGATAACTGTCGCAAAGAAATGCTTTCATAATCGGGTAGTTGTCGTAGATGAGACAGCAGTACATTTAAGTCCCACATCTTGCCATATCTGGGTAGGCTTGGTTTTGCTTCAAATACCCCTTTCAGTAGTCTTTTTACCAACGGATGTTTCCCAAACATAGATCCGTCTGGCATGACAATGATCGACGATATAGCACTACGTGCTGTATTGACTGCACTGTAGCCAACTGAGTCGACAAGTTCCGCAAGGAAATTTATACCAACACTTACAGGCGCTGAAAAAGGATCATGCCCTGTGGAATGACAGTACTGTTGTCATTTGGCGAGGTATGTTTTGTACTGTTTTTGCGTTCCGTCCCTCCATGCTCGAAGCAGGAGTGTTGAAGCTTTTTGTGAAATGCCCTTTTTTGCGAAGGCACCCCGGAAACATGGCAAATTAGCAGAGACAGCGTCTTGGAAAGTGGATGATGATCCGCTGGATAACAAGGCAAGCTCAGGACCTTGGTCCCTGGTGGCAGTATTACAGGATTGGCAATGCAAATTCTCATGAGTGGCTGATACCATACTTGTGTTGGTCAATCTGGTGCTACTAAAATGCCCGTCGCTTGGTCCTCCTCTATCTTTTTGACCACTAGATTCAACACATTAAAAGGTGGAAATGCATAAAACTGCAGTGAGTGCCAGTCAAGAGTAACGGCATCTACTGCCACGCAACCCGGGTCAGGACGATAGGACACATAGTCAACATATTGTTTGTTATGCCTTGATGCAAATAAATCAATATTTGGCGCGAATTGCAACCGCTGTGGTGTTGTCACACAGGACTTTAATGTGCAACCCACTGACTAGGTGTTTAAATGCTTTCAAAGTGTAATACACTGCTAGAAGCTCTAAATAGTTTATATGACTCTGCCTTTCAGTCTCATTCCAAATGTCACCAGCCCTGATATTTGATTCAGTGACACCACCCCAACCTGATTTACTAGCATCAGTATAAATGGTAAAACTGGGTGGGGGTCGGTTGATAATGTTGTATGCATCATGGATATTTTCTACCCACATTGCAGTTCAGTCTGTGCACTGCCTGAGAGGGTCATCTTGCCCTCATAATCTCCTTTGCAGTGCTGCAAGGCCTGGGATTTTTCTTTTTCTAATAAGCGATAATGCAATTGCCCAAACATGACACCTGGAAAACTAGCAACTAAGTAGCCAACCACCTGTGCTATCTCTCGAATTGAAGAGCTGGATGAATTTAACACGCTTCTACATGCAGTTTTCAAATGCTCTGCTTTATCAGATGTCAGCTTAATAATCATCTTAACTGAGTCAATCTCAAACCCTAAAATAACCAGCTTTTGGGTTGGCTCGAACACTGACTTGTCAGGGTGAGCAACTAAGCCCAAGAAGTGAAACAGTGTCACTGTATCAAAGACATTGTTTTTGCATTCTTGCTTCGATTCACCTTGTAAATATGTATCATCAATATAAGCTGCGGAAATGTGACCCTTTTTTCTTAAGGTGGACAGGGCTGGTTTCATTAACTTTGTAAATTTTCGTGGGCAGCATGCTAAACCATTTGGAAAACATTCATACTTGTACAGTTGGTTTTTCCAAGAAAATTTTAAATATGATGCCTCAGGGCAACTGGGCAGGAATAATAGGCGTCTTTCAAATCAACAGATGCCATCCAACAGTTTTTCCTGACCAATTTAAGAATGGAGTGCAATGTATCCATCTTGAAATGATGGTATTCCACATTTTTATTAAAACTTTTTAGATTTAGAATAAGTCGAGAGGTTCCATCTTTTTTAGGTCTTAGAAATATTCTAGAAATAAACTCATGCTTTTCTGACCTGCAAGGTGTAATAACCCCCTTGCTTAGTAATTTATTAATTTCAATATCAATCAACTTGCTTTCACAATCACTGAAATTATTTGATTTTGGTGGAGACTTCTGCACTGGCAATTGTTCAAAGTCAATGTGTGCACCCCGAACAATGTCCAATATCTCAGGGTCTGAAGTCAGGAGTTTCCATTGATTATAATAGTTAGCAATTTGACCAGCCCTAAAGCTATTAACTTTCCCTTGAGAAATATTAACTAAATTAGTAGAAAAAGAATCATCTGGCTCACTTGCTTGTACAGTAGTATTCATTGAGTAGGGGGCTTTGCTTTGCTTTTTGGAGGAAACTTTTTGTAGCGAGTCCTTGGCCGAGCTCCCCTGTAAAAATCCTCATATTGTAGCCATATTGTCGTGAGCTGGAGCCTTGACTCTGCTGGTGGTATCGATAGCTAGCAGTGCTACGTTGTGTCATTTGATTTCCAATCTTATTTGTTTCCTTTGCATCCTTCATTTCTTTTTGTAAATCATCACCAAAAAGCCATGACGTGACTGGGTGATCTGGATTACACAAATTTCTATATTCAGTATTTAAGGTAGGTCTCATTACCTCTCGTCTGACAAGTGACAAATCTATGTTCACATGTCCCAACATTGCAGCAGTATCTGCAAGACTGCGCATAAGGGCCGGGATGTCTAGTTCTGTCTTTTCTTTGTTTTTATATAGCATATCTAAAGTGTATGCTATGCTTGCTCCAACAGCAACACATGTCTTTTGAATATTAGACAGCTTTACGTCTTGTCGTCTGTGGTAGCTGTCCAAAGATTTCCAGACAGGCGCGTTTACTCGCGGCACCCTTATTAAATCATAATTTTCCGGCCTGTTGTACTTTGTCATTTTTTCTTTTAACAATTTTATGTCCATTCTTTGACCCCATCTTTTATTCATAATTTTGGCCACCTGGTCATCGACCTTTGGCCCAATCGCGGCATCAACGTATTCTTGGTCAAGCTCGTCGAGAACTTTGCTGACACTAGCATCCTCCTGGCAATTGTCAACTTTATTGTCAGTTGATGTTTTGGCGCGAAGAAGACCTTCGGCGTCATCCCCATTGCTGCTGTCGTTCTGTTGCCCTGAACTGCTCTCACTTGAGCCAGAGCTGTCAAAACTGCTTTCAGATTCATTTGGTCGCCTACGCTTTTTTCCCTTATTCCTCTTAGCGCGGTCTGCCGGCAAGGAATGCCCTCTTATGCGTGAATTCGAGTGTTTCTCTTGCAGGTCACTATCTCTTCGACGTTCATCGTCGCTACAGTTACTGCGTGTAGGTGGCGGTTTTTGCAGCTTTTCGACCGATTTTTCCAGGGATCTCATGCTGTTCTGCATTGTCTGTATCATGTTTAGCATGGCTTCTTGGCTGGTACTTCTTGTAGCCAAGTTATGACGGTCCCTACTTTGCTCTTTTTCTTGCTCATCTTGCAAAAGTCGGTCTTCTTGCTGATGGACATTCACAACAAGTTCGTCGCCTGACATATTTACTTGCAAATAGGGCAAGTTAATAAGCAACGCGTGTTGTCTTAGTTTAAAGTATAGTTTTGTCTTTGTAATATTAAGCCCGATTAACTCACGCGTGTGAGTCGATGCAATGTCAGTAATTTACTTGTTTTTATAAGATATCAGTGTGTCAAGACAGCGCGTACTGTCTTGCCAAAACGCAATTCGCAATGAGTAAGATTCGCATTCGCTATCTCACATGATTCCAACGTGACGTCATTATGACGAAATAGAATTGCATTTTCGCCTGTACGTTAATGGGCGACTTGCGCCTTTCGCAAAGCATCACGGTAGTTTAGTTAGGTCAATCGAATTTCGCAAAATGGTGGTCGTTCTTGTTCGATCTTTGTTTGCAGTAAATCACTACATTTTTTGGCCAATATTTGACACTTCTGTCCGCGGTAAAAAAAATAAAAGACTCCTGGAGTACTAATCTTGCATAGAAACCAAACATTATGATCGTTATTGGCTTAGATTTTAAAATATCCGACGTAAATTGAAGCAAAGTAAGATAAAAATATGGCTCCAATTTACAATGTGCAAGACCAACACTGTACATTTTACTGCATTAGAAGGTAAGTACAAGGCTAAAATTTATGTATAATATGTAAGGAACACGGTATGTTTGAATGCAAATGCCGTTTCAGCGATCGGCGATTATTTACAAAATTTGTAGCCGTAAAGGTTGTTTTGACAAACAAGCGTTCAACAACACATGCTTTGATCAATCGTTCCATTTCAAACAAAAAACATTGTAGACCTTTGGCGGGAAAATATTTCAGGCTGTTAAAGTAAAAACATTTACGTTGTTTTAAAAAGTACTTTTAAGTGCTATTCGTTGCTGTTTTATTGTTTGTTCATTTTGAAAAGAAGTTTAACTGGCGCGTCAATATTTTCGTACGTTTCCCTCGCGTTGGAATTTAATTTTGTCATCAATTTTGGCCTATTTCCGACCGAAAATATGGAGCAAAAACCGGAGGAAGTTTGTCAAAAAAGATTTGGAGGAACTACTTGTTGTGTACCAAATTGCTCAAGCAATAGTTTGAGGACACCTGGGGTGTCATTTCACAAGTTTCCAAAGGAAACAAGTTTAAAGCAAACATGGTTGAACTTATTGGGAATTTCAAAACAACCGTTAAAAAGCCACAAAGTTTGCTGTTTACATTTTCCTAGTGGTAAAAAAGTATTGGGTGCATTGCCAACTTCCAGTTTGTTTTCAAATCGACAAACATGCAACAGTAAAAGTGGAAGAAATGTAGAACAAATGAAAACTGTAAAACAGTGTGCACATAGTGAAAATGTGCCAACAAATGAAAGTACCAGTAGTGAAATTTCAGTGCTAAAATCTGAACTTGAACAACTTAAAAGAGAAAATAAATCTTTGAAAAGTAAACATGATGAGCTATCCAGCAAATATCAACTATGTGTATTGAGATTAGAACATGTTATAGCTAGTGATGTGAACTTCAAATTTTACACCAGTTTTCCTAACTATGAAACCTTCAAAGCCTTCTTTAATTACTTGCAACCAGCTTGTAATTTTTTGATGTATGCTGGAACAAAAAATTCACAACACACATCAGAGACACAAGCAAAACGTGGTACACCAAGAAGTTTAACACCTGAACAAGAGTTATTCATGGTTTTGGTCAGATTGCGGTGTGGTTTATTGAGTCTTGATACTGCTAATCGCTTTGGTATTTCCCAGGCCCAGTACTCTAGAATTGAAACAACTTGGCTGGGTTTCCTTTATCACAGACTAAGAGCTCTACCTATTTGGCCTTCACGTGAATACATTCAAAACACAATGCCAAAAGCTTTTAAAGACTCTTATCCCAATACTCGAGTTATCATAGACTGTACTGAGCTTTTCATAGAAAGGCCTACGTCATTCCGCAGTCAGTCAGCAACATATTCCTCATATAAAAACCATAACACAGCGAAAGGGCTCATTGGAATTTCACCTGCAGGGTACCCAACATTTATTTCTGAGCTTTACACAGGTCGTTCTAGTGACAAACAAGTTACAATAGACTGTGGCATTTTGAACTTGTTAGAGCCGGGTGATGATTTGATGGCAGATAAGGGCTTTGACATAGAGGATATAATGCCAAATGGAGTCAACCTGAATATACCACCTTTCTTAAAAGACCAGCAGCTCTCTGTTCAGGCAGAAAATGAGACTCGAAAAATAGCTGCAGTTAGAGTTCATGTGGAACGTGCCATTCAACGCATAAAATGCTTTAGAATTCTGAAGAATGTGTTCCCACTGAGTATGGCATCAGAATTGAATAAAGTATGGGTTATCTGTTCCTACCTGACCCTATTTCAGCCACCAATAATTAGTAATTATCCTGAACATGAATAAATCAACAATCAATACAACCTTTTTAGAAAATATTAATTAAATTTAATTTGAGAATTTTCATGGTGAATTCATATTAATTTATAAACAATTTGTTGAAACATCATGTTAAATTACATTGATTTTATTACTAATCTGATAAACTTCATTTTTTTACCAATTCAGGGTATATGAATGTGAAGTAAAAGGATGTTAGCTTTGGTAGCATTGTTTTGTCCCATAATTCATGGTCAAAATATATTCTTTCACTGACAATGTCTTCTTCTGTATATACAATCAAGTCAGCCCATTCAACATTACAAGTAGCCATCAAACCTTGTACTTGGTAAAAATAATTATGATTCTTCTTCAATGTGGGTTTAGATTTTTTCTCAAGAAAGAAGGTTGGGTCATCACATGCATGCTCAATTGTCATTTCCTTTTTGGAAAAAGGACACTTGACTTCCCCAATGCCATAAGGTTTGCTCTCAGTGTGGTCATACAGCAAACAATCTGAACTAGCACCAAGCCAGGGTACACAACTGTTTACAATGAAGCCACATGACACACATGCTTTGATCAAGTGATTGTTTTTATTACACTTTTCTAAGTATTTCTTGATGGCAATTTCCTCTTTGTTTTGTCCCCACAAACATGGTTTTGGCACAGGTTTAGTGCAACTGGAATTAAACTGTTTGTTCAAAATTGTTTTTGGATGTATACTGTCTCTGCGCTTCATAACAGAACCAAAATTTGATGCTGTTAATCTTATGCGTCGTTCTTCATACCATAATTGATCATCTGATTGCCCTCTTGTATTGCATTCAATGTTTTGTATTTGCTCTTTTGATTTAAATAGTGTTTCAAGTACAAATTCATTGTATTGTGAAGATGGTATGAATTTGCTTAAGATTGTGCGGTCTGCTGTTACTTGGTTTAAAACTGCATCTCGTATTTCCACAGCATGAAGCTGATTTGAATTGCAGTGAACTTCTTTTAATTTCTTTTTAGTCGGTAACTCGTTTAAGTATTCATCATAGTCAAAAGCTTTGCAATTATTTGATTCTAGGAGATTGTGCAAGTAGTTGCATGATCCAGCACTTTTCAATTCCTAATTTAACTTCTGAACATCACTGTCTGTGACAGTTTTAGCAAATGCTGGTGCTGGGTTATAAATTTCAGTAGAATGAGATGAACTTTTTGTGGATATTGCCTTGCTAAATTTAACACTGTCAAAAAGTACTGCAGTTTTGATATCTTCACAACTAGGTACATGCCATTGTTGTAAGAGTTGTGTGCAGGTTAAGTCATCTGGGACCTCGGTAAGTTCAAGCTCAATGAAGTCCAGGACTTGAAATAAAGCTGCAGCAACATGTTTACAGCAGCCACCATTCCCTGCTACACAAGAGCACTTAGCTTCAATTACTTTCCCAGTATCTTGATTCAAATGCACATAAACTGTATAATTAGTCTTTTTCATTGAAGCATGTACAGTACACTTAATGTAGAAAAGCTTGTCTTTTCCCTGACGAACATTAGAAATAACTTTAACCTTAGACACCATCTTATCTTTAAACAATTGATAACCATATTTCTTGTGTTTATGGGCCCTTTGGTTGTTTGCCCTCCTGTTTGCTTTCCTGGGCTGTTTCACCAATTAAATGCTGCTCAAGAAGTTCATGTGTAAAGGGAGGGATACCTTGCAGACTTCGAGTCCATTTTGTACTCAAACAATCCGGTTTTTGCTCCATATTTTCGGTCGGAAATAGGCCAAAATTGATGACAAAATTAAATTCCAACGCGAGGGAAACGTACGAAAACATTGACGCGCCAGTTAAACTTCTTTTCAAAATGAACAAACAATAAAACAGCAACGAATAGCACTTAAAAGTACTTTTTAAAACAACGTAAATGTTTTTACTTTAACAGCCTGAAATATTTTCCCGCCAAAGGTCTACAATGTTTTTTGTTTGAAATGGAACGATTGATCAAAGCATGTGTTGTTGAACGCTTGTTTGTCAAAACAACCTTTACGGCTACAAATTTTGTAAATAATCGCCGATCGCTGAAACGGCATTTGCATTCAAACATCCCGTGTTCCTTACATATTATACATAAATTTTAGCCTTGTACTTACCTTCTAATGCAGTAAAATGTACAGTGTTGGTCTTGCACATTGTAAATTGGAGCCATATTTTTATCTTACTTTGCTTCAATTTACGTCGGATATTTTAAAATCTAAGCCAATAACGATCATAATGTTTGGTTTCTATGCAAGATTAGTACTCCAGGGGTCTTTTATTTTTTTACCGCGGACAGAAGTGTCAAATATTGGCCAAAAAATGTAGTGATTTACTGCAAACAAAGATCGAACAAGAACGACCACCATTTTGCGAAATTCGACTGACCTAACTAAACTACCGTGATGCTTTGCGAAAGGCGCAAGTCGCCCATTCAGCGGTTATTCTACGAAAAATACCCATAACGTAAGCTTACATGAAGTACTCGCGCGTACTAATTCAGAATGGCGAACAAATCTTTAAGTTTGTTTATGAGCCTAATCTCGAATCACAGTAAAAGACAACAAAAAGCAAAACTATGGCAAAAGTAAAGGAAAACAAAAGGAATTTAAGTTCCTGGGGAATTATTGGGCAAGAACCACAGTCAGACCATGTGCTACGCCGCGTATTCTTCTGTAAATCTTCTGTAAAGAATGGACCAATTGTAAACTGGTATGAGCTGAATTGCTGGACAGTAATTGCAGTAAATGTTTCAAAATTTTTGGCAAATCCTGCTTGTCAAGTTTTCGTATACAAATGATAAACTTTGTTTACAAGTTAGGAAGTGACAACAAGAAATATGAGTTCTATCTAAGTGATGATGCTTGAATCATGCTTCAAGGCATAAAACCAAACTGAAATGACATGTTCGTGAGTTCATCAGTAAATTTGAGTTTGTAGCCTTGTAGACAATATTTGCCTGTAGTTGAAACCTCAAGCTCTATTAATTCCGTTTCTCGTACAAAGGTACAATGTACCACTAGGATTCTAAAAATAAATATTTACAGAAAGACATTCTCAATATGTTTTTCTCAGCACTTTGTTCAAACAACAATTGATGGCTGATGCTCTGCCAAAATTAGTTTGGTACTTTGTTTATATATAATTATAACTTGAATTAGACTAGCCAAAAGTGAAAGGCTTTCAAACAATGAGTGGCATGTTAACCAGTTTTTCCTTATTGCTGTTTGTTGCAACAAATGTTGAGGACAAAGTTATTGTGTAATACATAAGTTAATGTAAACCCCTCCCCTCCCTACCTCAGGAGTATTATGGGGATTTGGTATCATTTGATTAGACTGGTGCATAATTTAGTTTCAGTTCATTCCCCATACATTCTAAACTTTGATAAAATTAATCAGATAGTCTGGTATATATCTCTTCATATTCTGATAATCTAATCCTCCAATAAAAGGTATTTTTTTTAATACTTCACAATACATATATTGCAGGTAAAGACAACAGAACATAATTAAGTTCCTTATTAATCCCCAGTAAAGGCCTGAGGTGGGGCAAGTAGGGGTTTACACTGACTTGTGCATAATGTAGGTCCTGATAATTTCAAATACATTCTAAACTTTCATAAAATTAGTCAGATATTCTGATATTTTATGACAGAATGAAATTCAACAGTGTCAGCTGGCAGAATTGTATGTAGAATTTCTTTATTCCTTTATTATTGTAATTTACACCATGAATGTCATTTTTTTTATCAAAAGATGGTGAATACAGTGTCTTTTTGTAATAGTTTGCTTGGTTTAAACTATTAATGGTTTAAATTGTTGGTGTGTATCAATACCCCTCCATTGTCAGATAAGATCGAGTGTCTATCATTACGTGTAATTATAAAATAGTGAAAGCAGGTTGGGTACACCCATTAGGGCTCCAATTTTATTTGGCAAGGTATGTTTGTTGACAAGTAGTCACATGGCAAAAAAATATTACTCTGTTCAGGTTTAATTAAAATAGGATTGAACAATTTTGGTCTGCTCACATAGTTCAACAGCATTGTTCAGCATTGTTGGCTCAACAATCTTGAACAATATGGGCCCGCAGCACAACATTTTTAAATTATGCTTTCATCAACCCAGAACAGGGTGATATTTTTGCAGGACGGACTGAAATAGCAGTTAGATCTGATTGGACTGTACACAGTGTAGTGGCATAAACTGACAAATGCATCAGGCTCATTAACCCAATGTGCATGACCTTGACCTTCATGTCATAATTCACCCAGTTGTTTTTTACTGAACCTAAAATAAAGGGCTAGGTATATCACTGCACTGTCAAATTCTGTCAAGCTCAGCTGCTTGGGTAAAGAGCAAAGAAAGCTTCCCCCAAAGACTGGTTTTGCCAGCACTTATGGCCGGGTGAACATCATCTAAAAACACATTGACAATGTTAGTTTGGTCTGATCATAAATATTATAGCATATACTTGATATAGCAATATGACACAAACTGATCGATACAACCCATCCCGTTTTTGAAGTAGGTACAGCTACCCACCAAAGATTTCATGAAGGCAAGATAATTATACTGATAGTCCTATCAATATTTATGAAATATAGAAATTAAAGATTGAATTCGAAGATCTCACTGAATGTCTGCATCACTAATACCAGACAGTATACAGTATAAAATACCTAGATAGAGTACTAAATGACAATCTCTCTTATAACCATGAATTTTAGTTGCCAAGGTAACAGCTTAGCTATAGCAGTGTAATTCATGATTTTTATTAATTGATTGCATAGGGAACATGAATATTCTGTGGTGCAGGCAAGGTTAAAATCAAATGACTCTTATACTAAGTCATAAAGATATATGACCACCTAAACAAGTACGCTATATCGACTATTTATATAGGTGTATATTAGCCTATAGTATTCATAATCAACAAATACTATTTTGTGCAGCAGCCATCAAGTACCAGTTTCTCCCAGGCAAAAGCAAACACTAATTCTCAATAAATCCATTGTCATGGGTTGGGGTATTTATAGTTTGGCTAGTAAGTGAGTATCGTGACCGGTATAAAATGTTGAAGCTGTGTAAATTGCCAGCAGCCAGCTGAGCAAACGAGGGGCCCGCCACAGGTTTGAAAGCGTACGAGATTTCGAAATCAGGTGATTTCTAACTTGATTTCCTGATTCAGTGATTTCTAACCTGATTTCGTGATTTCTAACCTGATTTCGTGATTTCTAACAGATTGCGAAGTTTAATGTTAATTTGATCATTTCTCATGGGAGACAGTGGCGTAACGTTATGGCAGTAGGCCGCGGGTTCAAAATTTCTGAAGCCCCCCCCCCCCACACACACACACAAAATACGAATAAAGAAATCTGGACTTTGGGGGAATTTTTTTCTGACTATTAGTGGGTGACTACAGACTGCACTTGGCATATATACAACATGTGGTAGACTGGTAGTCTATATTTTCTGACAATTGTTTATTCATATTACATTAGTCTGCCAGTCTTTTCATATTCTACTTGATATTCTGCTTATCAATATCAATATCATTTGTCTGGAATCATGATATTCAACTCAAATTTGTAATAATATAAACAACATTCCACATAAATATACCATACAGGAGTTATAGGAAATAATGAAAGCTAACCATGACAGCATAGAAATAATAGATATCTTTTATTCTATGCATAACACATAACATTTCATGCGCAAATTTCTCATTGCCAAAAGGATGATTCCTGCCAGTATAGTGCAAAGCACAAACATATACAGAAGCATGCTACTAAATCTACCATACTTTATACAGGGTATCCCAAAAAAAAACGGAGTCCAACTTCTAAGTTTGACTGCTGAATGAAAACTTGATCATATGAACTGTCTATTATTTTGTTTTATGGCTTGTTCATTTGCCTTTCGACCAATATATCTCGTGTCTACTTGAAGCAAGTAAAACCACCAGGACGATTTTAGCGCAAGTAGTCATTTTGAGATGCTTAAAAAAGTACATATCAATTTCATTAATTTGCTGCCACGTGTGGCATTTTGAGACAGACTAACGTTCACAGGAAAAATAATTCTCCTTGTTGAAAATTATTTTACACTGATTAAAAGGATTACACAAAACATCAACAAAGAATATGAATGTTTTCTGAATGATATTAGGTGGTCTTGATTGAAATTAAATGGATCTTATTGAAATTAAATGCAATCACCACATTTTATGACTTAATGCATGAGTGATTAGTATACTTTCTCTTGAGCTGTATCAAAGACAAAATTCACTGCACGCTACCCAAGTCACAATTTTTACTACAGAGGATCAACAAACCACGAAAAATAAAACAAATTTGACTGATGAAGGTTCTGCTTGCAGATATGAAAAACAGGTAACCACTTTGAACACAGATTGTTAACATGTAATGTAATTATAACCCTAACTCAATTTTAGAATTGTTGAATCGCGATCGGTTAATCTTCCATAACTTGTGACTCACTCGCTCAAATTTCATACATAACCTATCCAAAGAAAGCTATATGAATAGAATTTTAAACGAGAATAAAAAATAGTTTTACAACCTAATATTCTTTTCAAAATTTAAACTTGAATTGAGAACTCCGCTTTTTTGGGGGCACCCTGCATGTATAAACTAAATGCAATTCTTGCAATACCAGGTTGCACTAGATACACTAGAGTCTAGACATTCACAAGCACTGTGAAACCATTCATCACAATTGTCACAACACACCATTTGCTCACCATCATCGGGCAACCTACAGTGACAGTAAACCAAGCAGCTCTGCACTTTACCAACAGAGTTTGCAGGCTTTAGATGTTTCGATACTGGAAAAGGTGCTATTTTTCGTGTTTCTAAAATCTTGGCAAGGTGTGGGCGGAGCTCCTCGTTATCAAATACTACAGTGGTTGGATCCATATTATTTGCCAGGCAAGTAAGTATTGCCAGAGCATACAGCTCACAGTCTGATGCACCCGTTTGCTGAGCCACATTCATAACCTTCACCTGAATTTCTGTTTCTTTGCTTCGTACAAGTTGTGCTATGATACTGAGCGTTGAAGGGCATGCAGAAAAATAGGCTGAATCAAAAAGACATATAGTGTTCCCAATGATTTGAAGAGCAGCCCAATGAGAGTCTTTTGGATGGATTATCTATGAAATACATAAAATAGATAATGTATAAATTTGATACCAAGTATAATATACAATATACACCTGGGTGCAAGTACACACAACAAAGCAAAGCGCCAACTTGAGTGCCCCCCTGCATGGGTTAACGTTCGTTTATGGCTAGTACCTAAGGCTTCTTATTAGCAAGGTGGAAAAACTGGAATACCTGTTGCATTTTCAGGATAGTCGATTGCATTATACTTATTAATGCAACTAATTATTTATTCAACTATTTACCTGTAATAGCATTTCATTCCCATTGCATTTCAGTGGAGATTTTCTCTGCAACAATGTGGTTTGCAGTCCACCAACTGATGGAAAATTCATTTTTATCAGATTCTGGAAAGCATCAATGTGGTTATCCGTAAGCTTCTTCCCAGAAAGAATCTCCCCAAAAGTCTTTTCTACTTAGCTGTACATCACCACATATAGTCCAACAATCATCACCAGGTGGGGTAGGACTGGCATCATCAACGATTACTGGCTCATCAGATGTCTTGCCATTTTGGTGCTGCACTTTCTGTTTGATGGAGTTGTTGACAAGTGTGTTTATGAAAGACAGAGCAGCTTCGGTAAGTTTAAGAGACTTGGCTGTTGTAAGATCCAGTTTTGCTTGGTCAAGATCAACAACACTTGATTCGTCTTGCTTTACTGCCGTTTCATTAAACTCTGAAAAGCATCTATGGGAAGTGGTGCAAATGTACAAGTAAACTGGGATAAAGCAATGTGTTTTTTCAAACTGTTTCAATAAAAACAAGTGCGGATTAACATCCGATTCAGCACTATACCAGGAACATAGAACGACAATTCTCTTCATATTCATGGTGGTTAGTTGTACTGTCATTCCAGAATACTGTTGAGAACTTTTAGTTTTCTCTAAATAGAACGAAAATTGTAATACACGTCCCATGTGCCATGATTGTTTCTTTGAACTTCGAAATACACAAATGTCACCAACAGTTATCGACTTGTTTACGGTAGGGACCTCATCTGAGACTGCGCGTCTTTCAGGTCGTGCATCGCAAGTATACGGTTGCTTGCTCCTTACACGAAATAGTCGGTCTGAAGATACTCTCTCTCCTTCTTGTAAAAGCCATACAGCAGTTGTTTTGCTGATAAAAACCTTCTTTCCATTTTGCATTACTTCAACAAAGCGGCAGTGCTTTTTCCTGACACCCTTGTCCTTGTTTTTACTCAGGGTTTTGCTTCTTGTGCCTTTATCCGATGTTTCTTCAGCAAAAATCGAAATATTTGTAACGTAATTTGTTATCCGCTTAAACGACGACTTGTTTACTGCCGCTAAGCGATCACTCAGGTTCCTCTCGATGATACCTTCCTTCTCTAACTTTGTTATTTCTGTGGCTATCCTCTCCGGATTTTTTGTCGCGTGCACCTCTTGCAACATTTCTGCCAAAATGGGTTCTTTGGAAGTTTCTTTCTCGTCTTCCTCTCCAACTTTTGCGCAATTGTCTTCATCATCTTCCTCGTCTTCTTCATCATCATTATCATCATCCTCAAATTTCACGGCACTTGGATACGAAGGATTATCCAAACATTTGTTCTTCTCTAGTAACTCTGCCATTCCAAGATCTATCATACGCTTTTTCGCCATTTCTTTCGCTTCATTGACTACCTTACCGATTTCTCCATTTGTGATTTGGTCCACAATGTACGGTATTGAATCTATATGGCCATCCTTCTTCTTGTGAGCTTCTACACGCGGGTACTTAATGCCAGTCTTATCAGCTTCAGCCTCGTTGCAAGTTTGGACGTGCAACCTATGAAGTCTTCTTAAAAGGCCAAACATTCCAAAGTTGATGATTGTGGAGAACGAACTACTCATGCTTCGAGCAGCTCGGAATATCTTCTCATACGACTGTGAACCCAGCATCCAAGGAACGAAGCAACGGCTTTCAGGTTGAAGTTCATCACGAACGGTCAGAAGAAATGTTATCAGTGAATGTGCATTTAATTCAATGCACATGTACGCATTAGTGGTAATGAAATTGTTCCCTAACGTGTACTCGGGCTTGAGAAGTAACCAGTCACGCCAGTAACGTACAAAAAAGAATTCTGCTCAGACCATCCAACTTTTTTCGAGGAAACTATCAATAACGGATCTGACAACATCCAAGTATTCATGGGTACCTTTTGCATTGGGAATTTTAACCAAAAGATTCATAACACATTCGTTGGTCATGTGTATCACAGCGTCGTAGTTTTGCTTGTCTTTATGGTTGATATCTCTCTCTCGAAGTCCGTGTTGATCCTTGCCAAATGTCGTTTGGACTAGACGCAAGTGGTGAACACCAGCCAAATATATTCCAAGAGGCAAAACAATCGAAGGTTTGATGAGCCTCGACTTAAGCTTGACTGCGATGTGAACAACATCTTGTATGTAAGCAATGGTTGTGGGGGTTTTAACTGCAAACCATGATTTCCATTCAGAAGGAGTCACTAACTTTGGAATCTTAGATGACGGAGAAAGCGATGTGATGTGGTACTCGTAGAACAACAATTGTGTTGAAACTTGCATAGCTTTGAGTTCTCGAGGGTCACCGTCAGCACCGAAACTAACGACAGAAATACCTAATTTCTTGCACTCAAGAAATATATAGGTCCATAGTTTCAGAACACCTTCAGCCGTGAACTTGTTGTTTGTTCCCATACAAGCCAAGCAAAAAGAGGGTACGTTTTGGCATAAAGGTTGCGCTATGTAAACAAATGCGTATTTTGGAACTTCCGCTGTTCGAAATGATTCCTCTATTGAGGCGAACGTCACTGCAATGAACGAATCAGTTAATGGCAGACCCTCATTGTCACACGGTAGAACAAAACCAACCAGCTTGTCTGTCTCGTTGTCGTATTCCACTCTGGATATCACTCGTGTAGCATCTTCGCCAATTGAAATCACCTTTGGAGATTCATATGCATTAAGGTGCGTCAACAGTTCTTTGAATCTAAATTCCCCTTCATGGATTGGTTGGTATTCACTAGATAATTCTCGTTGGACGGTTCTCAGAGATGGAAGAGCTTCGGGCATGTTGCTGTGAATGAAATCATATGCAAGTGGGCCGCAATAGATGAATAAGGATATGGAAAATTTTCGTAATAGCTGTTGGTGTCGTCTTTGCTTGGGAAGTTTTTCTAAGTTCTTCTCTGCATTCAACATCAGCTGCCTGAAGAGATGAGAAAACCCAGCAGTATGTCTCTCAAAACCCCGACGGTCCTGCACAGCGTCTAACACCTCACTGATATTAGGCGATTCCTCGACTAATTTCGCAACTTTGTCGACAACTTCAAAGAACGATGTAATTCTTGTCTGGGTACGGTCACTTGAGACAGATTTAAGTAGAGACAGAGACTTTCTAGTTCTACGGGACCAGTCAACGCACGGTTTTATTGGTTCCCCTGTCGCGTCTATTGTAAGTTCGACGCGACAAGAGGAAGCCGAAAAGGATCACATGTTTCTTTCCCACATTCCACGCTGAACTTTGGTTGAACATCTTCAACTACAATCGGATCAGGAGTTACAATCAGATCAGGGATCCTGGAACTAGTGCAACTGGATGTATGTGTAACTGCATTCGGATCAATAACTTCGCTATTGGGGCGACTGGACGTATCTGTGATTTCTTCATTGTTTTCTTTCTGCCAATTATCCGCTGTGCTCTTATGTGCTGTTTCGTTTTGACTCCAGTCTAGATCTGTCGTTGGAATAATCTTTTCCTGCGTATGCGATTGTTCCTGTGGAGCAGGCAAAGGCAAGAGCACAGCGGTATTTGGATCATTTAATACACTGCTGATGGACGTATCCGTAAGGTATTTGAGCATGTTGTTTTCTCTCATTCGTCGTTTCGGGGTATTGACACACTTGAGAACATGACGGGTCCAACTAGATATCATACATCTACCTTCTTTGATACGAAGGGTGCATTTGCAATCGCACATGTTACAATTAATAAAAGCAGTTAAATTGACATCCCCGTCAACAGTAACGACGACTGCAAATTGTTCGTGCTCTTTTAATTTTTTCAGCTCTATGTTGTTTTGAGACTGTTGCCATTTAGCTAGTTGGCGCCGAATATTCCCGTATACGAGTGCTTGATCCAATTTCGGAGTTTCTGCATGATTCTGTGATTTGCTCTTTTTGGTAGTTGTTGTGCTACAACTAACAGCTTCTGTAATTGGTCTTTTCCTGACAGGATTATTCGTCTTCGACATTGCATTACACTCCGCCTTTATCTCGTCAACGAACTTGCAAATTCTTTTCCGATGACCAGGAGGAAATTTGAGTGGAGCATTAGCACTTGGATATCGATAGCAGTTTGGGTTATTGGGAAATGTGGTGGTTATGAAATTTTCAATTTCATCTATATTATTGCCTGGTTGTTTACTGACATCCATATCAGCAATCACATCTAAGGTATCATAACCTGCAGCTTCAAAACAGTTTACTACATATTCGGGCAACTTAGCTCTCATTAACGACAGGGCTTTTGTTGTCGTTAAATTTTCACTGTCGAGATTTTGAGCAGCGTTGTCGCGCGAACATTCAGTTTCCATATTTTATTCAGATATAAATTCTATGAATAAAAGAATAAGTATTGACTGTCGAGATTTAGAATAGCATTGTCAGATGAACTTTCAATTTCTATGCCCTGGGAGATAAATCACATATATCATCCCTAAATATCCTGGCTCACATAACAACAAATATCAACCTTGAATACACGCATAAATTTAATCAGGATATGAAATAAAACATAACTGAGACGCTTAGAAATCTTTATGGATCGTTTAAGCAAGGAGCGTTCAGATCTGAAAGAATACTATGAATTTCGAATGAAATTACATTCATTCAACTCACTTGGCAGTAACCAATTTCTTTATTGTGCAAGCTGAAAGCGACAAGAATGCGACGAAGCTGATCAATCTAGAAAACACAAAAAACTATCTAATTTTCTCTCTTTTGCTCTCCTTTTTTTTTCTCATTTAACCAGGACATAAGAGCTAACTCTCATTAAGAGAAAACTCTCAACTCGTTTTGCTCCCTCCCCCCCCCAAAAAAAAAAATTAGGGAATTTCGAGATCAAATCACCTTGTGAGAACAATAGAAAATGAGGTAAAATTATGCTATTAAAAAATTCACTCATTGAATTGAAATTCATCCAATATTTTGACATTAATTTGTAGAATGCTGTACTCAAATACGAACAGTCGAGCTAACATCCGTAACAGTAACAATTTTACAGAGCATAAATATATTGTACTGTAGTTATCATAGGCGTACGGCTGTAGTTTTTTCCAAGGGGAGGGGGGGGGGGGGCGGATAAATTTTCCCGGCTTATTCCTTAAATTAAGCCCAAGCAAAAATATCGCGAAAAAACGTACATATTTTTTGAACAAATAAAAAAACATGTCGCCTAACTTTTTCATTACCCGACAACGTAAGAATTTTTGGTGGGCACATGCCACCCTTTCTCTGGCTCGCGTACGCTATTACAAATTTAAATGATGGCGTATATGAGTTGACGCATTACTCGGGTACGGTAAAGTCAAAGAGTAGAGACTACAAAGAGGGGCCACTTCATTCAAAAAAGCGTAAGGTGCTGTAGTCATGATACGTCATGGGCACCATGTTCCTAGCCAGTGCCCTAAACAGAAGCATTTCCCCCCGGTATTACTAGCCATTTTTAATATTTCCGGGGTGAGCGATCATGCAATTTCGTCATGGGCGCCATGTTTATAGCCAGTGCCCTAAACAGAGGAAGTCACCCCCCCCCCCCGGAAATATTAAAAATGGCTACTAGTACCGGGGAATGCTTCTGTTTAGGGCACTGGCTACGAACATGGCGCCCATGACGTATCATGACGACAGCACCTTACGCTTTTTGGCGTCTACGTTGCATAGCAACGTCGTTTTATAGTGTAAACGTTTTATGTGTGTGTGTAACTAAACTGAACTTTTGTATTAAATCACCTGATGATAGAGGGGAGGGTCATGGTGTTTCATGTTAGGTCCAAGGGGTGGGGGTAAGGAAATTCACCTCATTTCCAACATTAAGTTCAATATTTCCACCCCCCCTGTTAATTTCTGACAAGTCCCTAAGTACAATACAGTTTATAACATTTTAATAATTTTCTTATATTACGTACGTAAACAGTATCGCAATGCGCCTGTCCTATCATAGGCGGCCCAATTCAGTGTGTAGTTTCATATAGAGATCAGTGCGCACATAAACACACTTCGTAGTTTCTTAATTAAATATAATTCCCTAAATTAACTATATCATAAACTACGAAGTGTGTTTACGTGCCACTGATCTCTATATGAAACTGCACACTGAATTGGGCCGCCTATGGTCCTATAGCCCGTGAATGAAGTAGCCCGAGTGGCCCCTCTTTGTAGTCTTTACTCTTTGGTAAAGTAAAGAGTAAAGTACCCGGAAAATTTATAGCGAAAACCACCAAAATCTCGATGCTCACATATTCCGAGACGCACTCACAATTAGCGAACCCCTTTTCGAGCCCTATCTATATTGTAATGTGAAGCAAAGAGGCGAAACTAAGAAGCAAAGAAGTACAGATTATCTTTTTCAAAAAGAAGTTTGAAACCTCGGAAAAAACTTGAGCAAAAAGCTTTGACCTCTTTGACTTTATATGTCGTTATGACTATAATATAAACTACGTTATATTAACCGATCTTACCTGGGATGTTGTTTTCAACGGAAAAAGATCGATGAAAGGGGTCCAGTTGCCATGGAAATAGCGTCAAAAGGCGCGAAAATTTTTACGTCGAACACTTCCTCCAGTACCTATAGCTCAGTGCGTGATTACATCGAGTACTTCATGTCGAAAAATTCAACAATAATATCAAGTTTCACGCGATTTCAAGTGATTTCTGATTTGAAAATTCACTGATTTTTCTCGTGATTTCTTGATTTCGGATTTCATTTCTGTTGATTTTTTCGGATTTCTTAGTACGGTGTACGAGATTTCACCCGTGGCGGGCCCCTCGTGAGCAAACATATTCATATACTACATGCATTTATATTTTCCCTACTGAGTTTTCATATTAATTTCATATGGAATCAGTGCACAATACCATAAATCAGGGACGTGGTCATAAGAAATACAACATCTGTAATACGTTCCTTACCTTATCATCTAAAAAATCAAGTTTTGGAGTTGTACTTTTTGCTTTTTGGCCCTTCTCTTCAACACCAGCGCACTGAAACTTTTCTTGCATTATATTCGTAAACACCGAATCTCTCATTTACCACCTTTGCCAAAGGCACGATTTCTTCGCTTACATAAAATTTTTTTAAAAACAAAAAACATACAAACTTTATTAGATGTCTTGACTTGTCTGCAAACCAAAAACTAAATGAAAAGAAGACCGAACGAAGGAAGCAATACAAGCCGAAGTTGTTGCATTTTTACAACATCGTTCTAAAAGTCGCCATTGCGCGAAATGCCTCCAACAAGAAGCCTTGCAGTTGAAAGACGATGCACGTAACCATGGCAATATAGATATCATTATAATCCTCGAGAAACCCTCTGCTATTCTCTTTCGCTGCGCTCAGCCGAATAGAAAATATTTCAAATCTAAGTATAGGAAACGAGAATGGAGGTGACCGCCCAGCATGTGTGCGCGAGTCAAACATTCATTGACAATAAATAGTCAATGCGTATACATAGGTAATTGATGTACTATATAATGGTATGCTAATGCATTTAATTAAGTATCCGTTTACGAACAAAAAAGTTTAATATTAATTACAAAGGTAACAATGTTACTGCTATTACAAAAAAAAATCGATATATATATATACTGGTGGTTTCGATGATTGGAATTGACTAGTGTAAATTCGCGAAGCGAATTGAGAAAATAAAGCCGGTTCCGCTGGAGATGCTGAGTGGCGTCAAGTGCAGAATATCGTTGGAGCGTGGGTTTTATACTGACGCAAACACAATGAGATCTCGCGTGGGCGAGATGCATGAGCCACAACGAATTGAAATACATTTCTATTCTCTTTCGCTGCGCTCAGCGAGAATGGAGGTGACCGCCCAGCATGTGGGCAAATATCAAGAGGAAAAGCAAGTTAAGATCAGAGACCTAGATTTAATGACACTGCCAATTGATGTTTTAAATCTGAACGGCAGTACAATTCTTTACTTTTGTCAGATTTCTACCTTCCGTGCTCTTTGATGGCTTGGGGTGACACATCCCGATTCGCTGCCGCCGTTGCACCGCCAATGCGTAAGAAATGTAATCCAAAAGAAGATGAGGGCAATCCGATTTCCTTAAATTTGTGAAGTATAACCTCTCGAGTGCGTGAATAGGAGAGCTGTGAGCCGGTTCGAATAGTATAAGAATTACTGAGACGGTGAAAAACCAATTTTCCAAAGACAAAAGTTTTGGAAGAGGTGTCTGCCCGAGCCATGGAGGCGTATCGAAGGAGCATGTTGTACGGACATGTAGGAGTTGCTGTCTTAGCAATCAAGATGGTAGAGCCTACGTGTAACTGATCTGTCTTGCTGCGGGGGAGGAAAACCGACAAATGATACTCGTGAAATGTGATGTGACACCATTTGAGGTTGCAAATTCCGTTAAAACGGAGAAAGCCAGCAAAACCTGTTAAACATAAAGTGACATCACGAATGTCGGAAAGAGAGGCAGATGGTCCTGCAAAACGCGGCACGAGAGCAAGTAGATGCTCTGGAAGAATAGGGGACTTCTGCTTGGGAACACGAGCCTTAGCGATATCTAGACGCTTACAACCTTTGAGAACAGCTTTAACAAAACCACTGACACAGGGGTTCATGACCCCACATGCGTTGTGAAAAAAATTTATGGCGTAAAATGCCGAATTACTGTACTAAATGTAAATCCAGACTGTAATAAATTCACGAAGTATAAAGCAACGTAACAATCCTGTGCAGGAAAATCATTCACTTCAGGAAATTGGGCACACCATAACTTCCACTTCTTGAACTGAGACACATATAACTTGGAAGTGGATGCGGCCGTAGAACTTCCAAGAGCATTAGTCACACCAGGCACGAGATGTGCGAGCTCCGGACTTTGTATTTGAGGTAGTAGATCTGTAAAGAACATAATAGTCGCAAATTACTCCCGAATTTCCACTAAATATTTAATAATTGGAGCCTAAATGAATTGGCGCATATAAGCCTTTGCAAATAACCCATGACTCGGTGCTAATAGACGTGTACGGCGATATAAGGCGAATTCCAACATTCCAGTGCCATAAGGCAAATTCTAACAGCCCATAAGGGAACCAATAAGAACACACATAACAGCCCATGAGGGCAAATCATATCAAATTACAAAAAGCATACAAACAGGTCAAATTCCAAGCTAAATGGTTGTGAGGATAAGGGTATAAAGCTAATGGAAACAAACCAAATAAATGTCTAGGACACTATGTTGAACCAATAGTTCATTAGAATACCGCCATAAGGCGAATTAACTAAATACATGCCATATTGCAGCATAAACTGTGCTCGGCTATACAACTGGTAATCATAAATGGGCTATAAAGCCATTGCATATCGGAATGCGAACCAATAGGCAATAGTTCGTTGGAGTACCGCCATCAGGCGCATTAACCAAATACATGCCATATTGCAATATAAATTGTGCTCGGCTATACAACTGGTAATTATAAATGGGCTATAAAGCCATTGCATATCGGAATGCGTCTATGTCAATAAACACTCCATGAAGACGATTTTAATGCTTCCGTGAAGCATCCAAGCAAATGGCTAAAACAGAGGATTTAAAACATCCGTCGCAGAATACTGTAGTCACTCCGTGTGGGGGCCTCCCGAAAATATTGTGAGGATCACAAAATTCCCAAACTTGTTTAACAGATGTTCTCAGCCCTGAACTGGGAAACAAAATAGGCCAAAAAGATGCGGACTTCCACATAGGTACTATGAGAACTCCTCGGGTTTTGCAATATTCGAGGTGATAAACTGTGCGAATCACTAAATAAACAGGGGGCACTAACCAGCAGTTCTCATTGGACCAATCAAAGCTGAAAGCATCAACGCCGGAAGTACCCGGACACCAAAATTTCGAATAAAATTTTCTGCATTTAGCAGTGTTCGAGGAAGCAAAACAGTCAAGCGTAAATGGGCCATACATGGAATTTAAATGATTATAGAATTCAGACGTAATACTCCAGTCGTCATGATCGACGATGCGACTAATATTGTCTGCATACACATTTAGGGACCTAGGGATCCACTGCACCTGGAGAATGATGTTGTTCTGTAAGCAGAAGCAAAAAATATCTAACGCGATTTGATGTAAGCGTAGTGAGGTCGAACCTTTCCCGCAAATAATTGCCGCATTAAGGTTGTCAGTAAAAAATTGTACAACGCTGTTGTGTAAATGTCTTTTGAATGCTCGAAGGCCATAAAGGATTCCTAGGAGCTCACGACTGTTGCTATCTAATTCTGTCTCTCGGGAAGAAAAGGCAGTAAAATATAAGTCGAACTCAGTCCGGTCTATAAAGAATACATGACCACCACATGCGTAAGCACTAGCATCCGAATAAAAAATCGCGGTAGGGGCATGGTGTCGAAGCAAATTACGGTTATTAAGAGAGACAATGTTGCTTGACCAAAACTTTACCTCAGTGAGGCATTGCTGATAATGCTGAAAATTGCTAAGATCTATTACAAAATCCCACTGGTCCGACAAAGCCACTGCTGATTGTAAACATCGTGACATTATTAGGGTTACATTACCAATGACTGGCGACATAGATATAACTTTGCCGACGATAGAAGCGATAAAACGAGGAGAGACAAAAGGCAAATTATCACTAAATTTCTGAAGAGCAGTCGTAAAATTCGTTATCCTTGAGTGAGCTACAGCAATATAACCCTCAGTGAAATTCCATATCAACCCTAACCACTCGAGTATTTGTACGGGATCCCATACAAATTTTTCGACATTGGGGACAATTCCTGCGCTAATTAAGTCTTGGCGAACGGATGCGGAGACAGAGCAAGCGGCATCGTAGATGTGCTCGCACCCAGCCCCTTCATCTAAAAAGAGCACGATACGAAAACCTAACGAACGCCAGTGAGCGACTAATGGTCGAAACAGCTTCGTGAACAAATAGGGAGCTGATGATAGCCCAAAAGGGAGAACAATAAAACAGAAATAACGCATTTTTGTAGAATTAAGAGGCCACTGAAAACCCAAAAACTGTTAGTGGTCAGGCCAGATATCCACATGATGATAACCTGACTTCATGTCGAACTTAAATAGGAAACCGTCCGGTATAAAATAGTTGGCAAATACTTTCCAGTCGTCCATGCGGAACTTAGGTTTGGGGATGTGCTTATTAACATGGCGTAAATCTAAAATAAGTCTGGGTGTTCCTTTTGAGTTAAATGAAACGAATAAAGGATTAATTACCGTCGGTGGCTGGGGACATTCATCAATCAATCCCAGTTTAAGTAAATCACTAATGGCTTGTGACACAAACACATTGTTGTCCATGGCTGAATGGTTATTACGAAACTGTGCAGAGGCAGGTAACGAATCAAAAGGAATCACATAGCCGTTTGTAATAGTATTAATTACCCAATCAGGGCCACAAATATTTTCCCAAAATTTTACGTGGGCTCTTAACCGCCCTTTGACAATAGGGACTGATTTACCACACTCATATTCGTATAAATTATTTGCATAAAATTGAACTAATTCACTATCAGATACACCTTGTGAAAAATACTTATCTTTAAGACAGTGTGTGAACTCATCATCCGCCAAAGGAGAGCGCACCGATGATTTATAACTCTGCAAATCCGAACCAGCAGCATCCCCGCCATTAAAACTAGAAACCACATCAATAGCTAGGCACTGTAAAAAAGAATCCCTATCTGGATGTGTTGGTGCTGTACGATCCCGATTGTGGGTGGGGGAAATAGGTGTTGCCGTTGTTGTTTCTGGCGAGTCGAACAGGGCACTCCCGCCACCAATGTCCATATGCCCCACAGAAACGACAGGATCTGCGCGACGAACGGGTATTTGGTGTACGACTCCAGGTGGGAAAACCACGGGAGGAGTCCCGGTCGTAGGAGCGGCCGAAGGCGAATGTAGCGCCGCCGCGACGTCTTGTTTCAACTGTGAAAGGAAGTCCATACTGTTGGCGAGGTTTTGAAGCTTTTGCTTTTTCTCTTAAAGCCTCACGCTCAGCTTGTCGGATTTTCTTGTCGTCGTCCGGATCTAATGCAACAGCCGAAGCTTCGTAATGTTTTACAGTGAGCCAACCGGCCTCGGAGGTATCAGCAATCCTAATTTTCCGATTTCTCTCGTCAATCAGAGCCAAAGCCTTGTCGAGCGTGTCCTTAACTTGGTCAAGCTCTGTACTCTCTAGAAGCTCGAGAGCAGTAGCTAGAATTTCCCTAAGCTCAGTATTGAACTTAAAATTTCTTTCGTTACCAGAATGTGTAAACTTGATATCAGCGTCGGTTTTAAGTTGCTTCGATAAGGCCAAGGCACTTTCCGCTTTATTGCAAGAGCTTGTTACTTGATCAGCCAATTGATCTTTGTGATCGTTAAGCTCCTTAAGTAGAAAGCTACGAAACTCGTCGAGGTCAGCTTTAGTAACAGAATCGGCCATGTAGACTCGCTGGAGATGCTGAGTGGCGCCAAGTGCAGAATATCGTTGGAGCGTGGGTTTTATACTGACGCAAACACAATGAGATCTCGCGTGGGCGAGATGCATGAGCCACAACGAATTGAAATACATTTTCTCCCTATTACCATCAGATAGCTCTCCGGGAAAACTCGCAGGAGGATTGACTCGATGAAATTGAGGAATTTTCTAAATCTTAAATTCGTTACCAAGCTCCAGAAATTGCCGCACAGTTGCGAAAAAAATCGGCTCATTCTGAATCTGCAATTTCGCGTGCAAAAATGACAGTATAGCAATTTCTAGATCATGGTTATGTTTGATTTCACGTACAGATTTAAATACGGCTGTCTTGATTCCCTGGAAAACGCCACCGCCCCGCACTTTGCGATCTTTTCTGATAATACAATAACCCGAATATAGAATTTCGGAGTATTACAATAGCCCGAATATAGAATTTCGAAATTTCGTAAACATGTCCTGAAAGCTAAGTCTCATTCACACAGGCTATATCCATATCTTCGGAGTATACCAGGCTCTGAAAGCGTTCGAGATTACTTTCCATTTTGTTGTTCTTCATTTTAACTTAACTTGTCAGACTTCTTGCATTTAACACAGCACATTTTACACTACGATGCGCATCTCTTTTAGGTCCCGGGTTAATTTCAACATCACCTGATAGTTCGATGAAAAACACCGAATACAAGACGTGGAGAACAAGGCGTAAGCCAATGATCAATTTCAATGCGGTAATCAACGTTCCCTTTTTCGAAGTTCGTCGACGTTTGATCATATCATGATTGAAACTTTTTACTCTTGTGTCTCGAATACACACGTGAAATCTTTGCCAGGTAGGAACAATTGTGGAGGTACAAGTTTTTGAATGATAAATTCCACAAATTGGGATATATGTGTATGTATGTAAAAAGTATCAATTTGCGGTAGCCGAAAAAATTCCGACTAACTGCCATGACAGATGACGTAGATTTATATTGCAAAAATACATGCACTGTATTTTAGAACTAATTTGCGATTTAACTTTCCTTAATCTAATCATAATTATTGTAATAGAACATGGTTTACACAGTAATATCGAGGATGACTTAACAGTTTGTGACTCATTATCCATTGGTCATTGACCGCTAATTTATTGCACTCAAAGTGATATTAACATTAAACTTTCTTATACATTCCCAATATACTAAAATATTTGGAACATATAACATGTTTGTGTAAAATTTTAGCAGAAGCTTGCCGACTTTCAGATGCCTTTCAATAATTATATAGTTTACAGATAAGTATAATTAAGTCAGGAATTTTACTCCTATTTTAAAGTTGGGCATCTGCTTAGTCTAATAAATATATCGTACTTTTTAAAAAGATATTCACTAGTCAAGACAGATGATGTATCTCCATCATGCATCCATTCTAATACATCAAGGGTGCTTATGAGAATTTGTAACAATAATCATTTGGAGCAGTCAAACCTTGCCAAATGAATTGTTGTTTAACTGGATGATAAATTAAATTATTTACCAAATCACATAGTATTATTAGATACATTACCTCTGAGTTATTACACTCTGATTTTGCACTCTTTGCCATAATATATTGTGGATGTGTGGCTTGAACATGTGTAAATATTTTATTGTCTTCCTTAAAAGTAGGAATTCATCAATTCAAAATTGTGGATAGAGATAGGGCATGTAGAATGCTGTGTTTGTAATGATTTGCACAGCAATGCATTTAGCTACAGTAGGACATTTCAGAAATTAATTTACACTATTTTTTAGTTTAGATTAATTGCCATTGTTCTTCACTGACAGGAATGAAAAACATATTTATCATTCACAAAAATGTTTTCTGTCGCAAACAGTACTTTTGCCATAATTGATTTGTTCATATAAGTAAGTTTGAATTTTCTCTCTTACGTTGATGACGTCATTTTCCCCAAAAAACCGTTAATTTGAAAATTTTATATTGACAATGTTTCCTAGTTTCAAATGCTCTATATAATTCCAAAGTTTGGTAGTCATTGGGTTAACGCTCAAAAAGTTGTTCCACCTCAGGCGATTTTGAGGTCATTTTTGCCAGACGTGGATTATTTATAGAGTAAGATTGTCAGTGAGGACAGGAAAGGAAGCAAAGCGGTGGATGTCTAGTTTATGTTGCAAATTCAATCTGTGCTATTGCAAAATGTCAACAATAACACTAAGGAAATCATTGTAGGAACAGTGCATAGACGATAAGGTTTTAGCCTGGATAAAGTACAAAAATGTAATTATCGCTGGAGACTTAAATTGTGATTTCACCCAAACAACAACTGGAACAATTGAATCTCCTTTGGGAAATGAATTATGTAATTTATTAGCTCAAATTAGCTCCCATCTTGTAATCAAGGAAGTGACAGATCGTCAACATTAACTGATCGAATTATTACAAAAAATGAGTACGATGTGCCATATAGCTTCAAACCTTTGCGTCTTACCTATATTTATGGTATACACATAGTGATGCAGTCTAGGACAGACCGGATGGAATGGCTTGAATGAAAATCGGTAAGGTAAATGACATGCTGAGCAAGTGTGTTAATCGACATAGTGATTTAATGTTTATTTTATACATTATTTTACCATTTTGCTGACTTTACAACATGGCAGGGGTACGTGATGTTATTAATTGGCTTATTAAGATATTCAGTTTAACGATATGATATTACTCTATTAAATAAACCAAAAAGTATTGTATAAAATGTGGAAATAATTTAAATATAATTAAAATAAATTCTATTTGCAAATTTATGTGCAAAAAGCCAAGCATAGTGTAAACAACTCGTAAACTTGAGCCATCTGTGGTCAAAGTCGCGATAATTAAATCAAAACACTCATAAATATATCGAAGTCGCTCGCAAATAAATTGAAGTTGCACGAACGTAAGTCGAAGCAAAAGTATGGAACGGGGGGAGACAGAAGTGCTAACAAGATGACATTCTTCATACTTAAATGAAATACTAAATAAGGTAATAATTTCGTATTCTCAGTACGGCGAATGTAAATCTTAATCCAAGCGCTAACCCAAACTCTAACCCTAACCAGCGTTTTATTCGTCATGTTTTAAACTTTGATGGATTGAAGATTTAAAGATTTGATTAGATTTAGGATATGGATTAAAATTTAATTTCGCGTACTGAAAACACGGAATTATTACCCAAATGGTTAAAAGCAATCTTATTGACTTGTTAAAATTAATAACATTTAACAAAACATTAATAACAAACTGGGGGCGGGGGTTATAAGACGCATTTCTGTGTTGCAAGTCAAAATCAAAACTTTTAAATCAATTAAAGAAAAAATTCAGTTTAATTTTAACTTAAACAATACGACATCCATTTTTATAAGTTTCCATGTAAATAAGCAGTCAAATTTCCCTTGAGGATAAATTTTAAAGCCACGAGGATAAGTTTCCTTGAGGATAAATTTTTCAGCCACGGTACTCGTGAGATAAAAATCCAAGCACCTTAACCTTTATTTAGGGATTAGGGATTTGAATTAGGATTTGAAATATTGTTTGGATTAGGAGGATGTGAGGGTGGAAAAGCTTTCCATCCAGTGCAAATAATTTGCCAGTATCGAATTTCCTTTGGTGCAAATTTGAATTTACAATGCGGCATTACTCCTATAACACTGCCATCAATTTTTTTAAATAAAAAGTAATTATCATCTAAAATTATGCAAGGTGCACATAGAGCAGTACGCATACATCAGTAATGTCTCATTCAACGACAGTTTATTGCTTCAGTTTTTGAAGAACTAGATCGTCTTTTTGTCTCGAGCTATACATGTGAAAGTTTAGCTTGGCTAACTGGCAGTTGCATGACTAATGACAAAGTGTACATGGTGATGAGCCATTTCGCCTGTAGAAATTATTAGTTTTTTCCCCATTGCATCCCCTGCTAAGAAAATCGTTTTGCAAAGCGCGTATTGCACAAAAAAACACTTCCCCTGCTGACATGACATAACAGGATCGAGAAAAGTATAAAAGCTCTGTTAGTTTCCAAGCTTAATTAATCTCAGTTCACTTTCTCTAATATTGTTGAGGACTTTTTCTTCTTTTGATCATGGGTTTTCATAATTACTTTCACCCTAAGCAAATGCCACCGTGCAAATTGTGCCACGCCGTAATGATTGGCAGTAATTTTGGAGATTGCTTGCTGGAATGTTACACGGGCGGAGTGCATCCCTTATGGCATGCATTCGTGTAAAGTTGTGCCTCCCGAAAGCACGAATTGAATACCTGCTGGAAATGTAAGAAGGTTTGGGCTGGATTTACTACTTGCATCAAGTCTGCTGAAAAATTTCTAACAAGCTTTGAGGATTTTTTGTAAAGTTTTAAATCTAGATTGTGTATAAATTTTAGGGTAATTTGGCTTACGTGCTATTTATGCTCCAGAAAATTACAATTATATTGTAACATGCAAAGAATTGTTTCAACATATTAACTGCCAAGTGCCAACACAGGTTTTAGTTAACGAATGCAACCCACATACTGACTGTATTGGTTAACTATAGCACCAGTGTGGCTGTTAATATGTTGGCTTATATACCTGGCTGCCATATAGTCGAAAAAATTTATCAAATAGAACTCAATGACACATGACACGTGCTATTAATGTCTTTTGATCCTGCACTTTTGTAATCATCCAGAACACCAATGTTATTATGTTTCGTTTATCTGCCCCGAAATGCCGTAGTGACTTTTTTGTTGACGACGAAATTTAATCTCTGTTTTAAAAATTCGTATGTTACTCAACCATTTAAAAAAATAATACAATTCATCTATCTTCTATTGAGGCTCACCCAGGCCTAATTACGCCTGCTTTTTAGCCAAAAAATCTGGATTGATATCCAAAAACATACCTTCTTATTATATACCATGTCAAGAAGCATTTTAAAGCGATAAATCTACACGGAATTATATGATTCGGTAGCTATAATTAAAGGCATAAAGGGCATGAATGAAGCCACTTAGCAAATTCAAATCACTTTCAAACCCTTGCATAAAAAAATCCTCGAATGTTGCCCAAAGTGTTGAAATTTATCCATATTTTTAGACTGTTTTGGTCCTTGGTTCTGTTAGGGTAACCGTAAGTCAATCCTCCAGTACATGCAATATAAACTAATTCTATATAAGCCGTATGTAGGGCTCCGATATCGTTTAGTTTTGTATTGGAAGTCTGAGAACCGAAATTTTTTATGGGACCTAATAACACTTTAGAGCACGCTGAATTTAAATCCGAAACATTCCTGCTCCCTAGACCCGCAGTTTTATTGTTCAATGACACGGATGAATAAAGAAACACGATTATGTTAATCAAAATGAGCAATTTCTATTAACCAGTCTTCCTTTCAACAAAACACCGTTTTGCTCGAGTTATTTTGTGCTATGCAATAAGGTATTCAATGTCAGAAAAAAACATTGACTTAATTGCTTTCAATGAGACTCGACTTGATTCAAGTATAAGTAATAATATACTTCACTTAAGTGATTATGATATTGTTAGGAAAGACAGATCAAGAAGTGGTGGTGGAGTGTGTATTTACTTGCGTAGCTCCATAAACTACAAGTTAAGGCATGATCTGGTTCCTAGTGAACTAGAGGCAGTTTGTCTAGAAATTGTCAAACCACATAGCAAACCATTTCTTGTGACAACAGTCTATAGACCACCAAATGCATCGGCAGATTTCTTTGAGCATTTTGAAAACTTAATCAAAGTTATTGATGATGAAAATAAAGAATTTTATATTCCTGGTGATTTGAACTGTGATATGTTAAAAACAGATGGTAATGAAAACATGCAGATAAAGAAAATTAAATCTCTATATGAATTATATCAATTAACACAATTAATTCAAGAAGCTACCCGAGTAACTATGACAACCTCCACCCTTATTGACCATATAATTACTAATACTCCAGAAAACGTTTGTGATTCTGGTGTTATTCATACTGGAATAAGTGACCATAGTTTAGTTTTTGCAATTAGGAAGATCTCTGTTGCTAGGAAAGTAGAACATACAGTTGAAATTAGAAATATGAAGAAATTTGATACTAAAAAATTTGTCGAGGATCTGAAACAACAACCCTGGCAAAATGTGTATTTCTTTGCTGATACTCCAAATGCAAAGTGGGAAATTTGGAAAATACTATTTTTAGAAGTTTTAGACAAACATGCACCTCTTCAACATGAAAACATTAGAGCAAGACAAGTCCCTTGGATTACAAGTTCTATAAAGGAGCTCATTAATACAAGGGACAAGCTCAAAAGAAAAGCCATTATTACAAACCTCGAAAATGATTGGTTAAACTACGCAAGAACTAGAAATAGAGTAAATATAGAATTAAGAAATGCAAAAAGGGATTACTATTCCACGAAGATTGCTGATGATAAGTCCAATCCTAAGCAGGCTTGGAAGACTATAAACAGTTTATTGGGAAGGCAAAACAAACCGTCAATTGTAAATGAGCTAAAACTTGGAGAAAACAGCCTAACAAACCCTAAAGATATTGCAGAGGGTTTTAATGATTATTTTTCAAATATTGGCCCAAATTTAGCTAGTCAGATCAATACACAAAATTTCAACTTTGAGACATATGTCAAAAATATTGAATCAGAGTTTGCTGCATTCCAGCCTGTCACGGTCAACCATGTCAATCAACTTCTGACTGGCCTTTCAAGCAACAAAGCAACAGGTGTTGACAAGATTTCTTGTAAAATTATTAAGATTGCTTCACCTGCTATTTCAGATTCACTAACACACATTTTTAATCAGGCCATTGCTCTGTCCTTATTCCCTGATGAATGGAAAACGGCTAGAGTAATACCGCTATACAAAAATGGCTAACGTAATGTGGCAGGAAATTACAGACCAATTTCTGTCCTGCCAGCCATCAGCAAAATTATGGAAAAAATTATTTATGATCAACTATACTGTTACTTATCAAAATTTAGACTTTTAAGTGATGGTCAATTTGGTTTTCGAAAATTTCATTCTACCGCTACAGCATTATTGGACTGCACTAATGACTGGTATGCAAATTTAGACAAAAAAATGTTTAACCTAGTTGTCCAAATCGACTTAAAAAAAGCATTTGATACAGTTGATCATCGAATTTTATTGAGGAAATTGGAGATATACGGTATAAAAGGCCAGGCTTTGTGTCTACTTAATTCATATCTCTCAAATCGAGGTCAGAAATGTCACATAAACGGATTTTTATCATCAGAGAAAGCAATTAGGTGTGGTGTACCACAAGGCTCTATTTTAGGACCATTATTCTTTTTATTGTATATCAATGATTTGCCCCAATGTTTATCAAAAACAAAACCACGGTTATTTGCTGACGACACAAACCTGACAGCTTCTGGCGTCTCTGTAACTGATCTTGAAGATGCAGTAAATTCTGATTTAGAAAATCTTAGAAAATGGCTAATTGCCAATAAACTAAGCCTCAATGTCGCGAAAACTGAATTTATGCTAATTGGTTCAAAACAAATGGTTAAAAATATTTCAAACTTCCAGCCAAATGTGGTAATTGAAAACAAACGGATTAAACAAGTGCATGAGTGCAAAACTCTCGGAGTGACAGTCGACCAGCATTTGTCGTGGAAAAGTAATACTGATATTATTTGCGGGAAAATAACATCGGGAATTTCTGCTCTTAGACGTTTAAAGGATTTTGTTGATAGGCAAACACTTCTTTCCGTTTATAATGCTATTATCCGCCCATATTTCGATTACTGCTGTGAAGTATGGGATGTGTTCAGTGAAACACAATCTAAACGACTTCAAAAACTCCAAAATAGAGCCGCTCGAATTATCATGAATATGAGCAATGATACAGATCATTCTGTAGCATTGAAAGCGTTGGGCTGGAAAACACTCAAAGTAGAAAGGAAGAAAGCCAAGGCAAAAATGATGTATAAGTTGTTAAATAACATGGGGCCTCAATCACTCACCAATTTATTCACTTATAAAGGTGAGACGACTAGCTATAATCTCCGAAACATTTCAGGTACACTTTGTTTACCGCAACCGCGTACTAATAATCTAAAAAAAAGTTTAGTGTATGATGGATCATTTCTTTGGAATTCCATTCCTAAGGAAATTAGAGAGAGCAAATCCCTTTCTTCCTTTCGGACGAAAATCGCTGCTTACTTTGATAGTTAAAGCAAATGTACATTGTAAATACCTCGCTACCGCACTATATCTTACATTTTGTAAATAGCTTTTAAATATTTTTATGTATCTGTTACCTGCTTCACACGCCCCTCGTGGAAATCAGCTTTTGTTGACGAGGTTAGCGTGTTTAAATAAAGTTTTATCTATATATCTATCTATCTATCTTATGAAAAATAGTTATTTTGTTGCGATCAAGGTACTCAAAACAAATGTGACGCGAATTTAAAGCCAACGTAGCGACAAAGGCGCACTCTAAATCTCCGAGTGTTGTGGAAACTCCTGCCTATGTAGAAACACCAAAAATATACATTTATATGTTTAATGTTAATTATAAAATTATATGGATTAAAATTGAATGTGATGAATGTGTGATAAAATTCTATATAGATAAGATAGTAAGCTTTGCAAGAAGCAAAAGCCTTCCTTGTGTTGAAAGCCACCCCAGAATATTGGCCAATGAAGAAATTGAATGGATCAATTTGGAGCAGAGTTTAATTAATCGAAACAATTTTCAAGCTTCTTGTTTTACGAAATTATTTCTTAAGTTCGCAATGCACTATAATTGACTTGCATGCTCTAAATTTGCCAGTTTATACTCCATTGGGGGTAACGTTTGTATTCCATTTGAGTAGGATCCGTTTACAAGGTACCTATGAGCATGGTTATTAATTTTACTCTTGCCAGTTACATGATTAGTTGTTATTAAATACTGTAATGCTTTCAATATAGATTGAAAAATGCAAGCTCGTCTTGATATTATTCACTTTGATTTTAAGGAATTTAAAATAACCATCTTTCGTAGAACTAGGCTCACACTTAATCCGGTTCCTACAATACGTAGTTAACAAGAGGCTTGGGTACAACTGTAATAATACTGTAATAATACAGAAAACAAAATGAGTGCGAACGCAGTTTAATTTCTATTTTTAATTTGTGATTTTTTCGCACAAACAAAACTAGTTATCATGCTTGGTGCTTTTGCACTTGCTGGGCATATGGACTGTCTGTGTATTATAATGTATAAATGTTCAGGTCCGTTAAAGCAAAGGTGGAACTTCTTCAATGATCAGACGACAAACCGAGTTCCAGCATGTGTACGCATCACCTGGATTGCCTTGGTGGCCACCTCCACATTTTCCCACAGATAAACCAACAATTACTCGACCTTCTGGGATGTTTTCACAAAATCCATCCAAAGTGACAGGACGATGCTGGTTCATGCCACTTGGGCCAAGGTGGAAATATAGCACAGCGTCGATAGTATCAGGCGATTTGCATTCCTTACCATTGATAGTAATGAACCATCGACGACAAACTGACGAACCACTTATTAACCGCATGTTTCCTTGGTAAGTCACTCGAAGAGCTGTGTTAGAACGGGTCTTTCGAAAGTCGCATTTCTGTAAAAAAACCAAAAAAATATTTTACGCACACTGCTGACATGTTTTGTAAAACCTTTTAACGGTTGTAATTTGGTACCTTGACATTGTAGCGCTTCTTTTAACGGAAGGAACCGATTAGGATTGTTTTTTTAAAGCAGAACATGATTTTAGAATAAGATGCAGAATTCAGGTGAAAAACTCTTCACAACTCACTCTTGACTGCTCTGTTCCCTTGTAAATGTAATAAAAGTCTATCTGCCCGTATTTCCGCCATGGGAATTGGCTTGGTTTGGTTTGGACATTCGAACTTTTAGATGACGGGATTAAATTCCGAAGTTGGACTGGTGACTAGGAATGTCGTGATTGGCTGAATTGATATATTTTGTTTTTGTATTAGTCACGACACAAAATTTAACTGTAATTGTTTTGCATTTTGTAAATTTTACAAATTTCTTCCCATCTATCTGAAAGGCAATTTTTAACCAACTTAACTTTAATGTAAATCACAAATCATCTTGGAAAAATGAAAGTGTTACGATAGATGTAGTTGTGGAAGAGAATCAAGAGGAATGCCCTGGGAATACAAGATCAAGAAATTGGAGAAGTACAGGAATCAATGGAGGCCGAGGTAAGTCATTTTTATGCATTAGCTCGGTGAAGAGCTGCCAAAATGAGCGGTGTACGGAGACGGAAAGGAACGAGGTGCAAAAGTTAAAACGGCGAGGGGTTTCTGCATGTAATGTATTTCTAGTATATAAAGAGGGTGGGGTGTATTGGCTCATGGATCGGCAAATTTAAGCCACAAACAACCCCACACATGTAAGCCTTTGTAAACATGAGAAATTGCCAAACGTCTCCAATTTAAACTTAAAATAGACTTTAAGCCACTATAAATAGCCAGCAACTTGAAAAAATCCTCGCCGAAAGCTTTGTCGACCTTGAACGAATTCGCTGGTATATAAACACCGCCTCAATGGATGACGTTCATTAAGAACAAATAATTAGACGGTTTTCACATGGGAAAAGCCGCGCATAAATATCAGTACCTATATAGTAAAATCCGAATGATTCGTGTTTTTAAATCTAGAACTAAGCATATTCTTTTAGCTAGCTTCAGTAGACTTGTGCATAATCCCAGATCTACTAATCGTGTACCGTAGGAAACAGGAATTGAGTCATTATCATAAGCCTCTCCTCCCTAGAAGTGCCCAATAAATAACGCTACCTAAATTGCTATGTGTAGATTGTGCGTCAGGGTCACGATTTACGCATACTAAGGTCCACTGGCATTGCCAAGCATTTGATATAACCAAGTTTGCACTTGGGGTATATGTATTCGATGAAGCTTGATTTTAATCTAGTTTAGTAATAATATAAATAAATATATTTCCTTGATAAGATCTTTGAAATAAAGATCACACCTTTCCTGTTCCACTGTTCTCCTTTTCCCCTTGAATATCGAATGTCAATTTTTAGATACTGGTTTTATGATTTTATATATTAAAGAAGTCTGCTGCAAATGTATAACTTTGTCCTCTTAGACCAGTTTAGTTAGTGTGCAAATGAGATACTGACCATGATCTCTCCATGATCTCTTCCGTCATTCAAACTCTTGTAAGTACACTGTCTAATGGCACTCCTCTCTTCTTGATGACACTGCTCTCTTGACTCTGCTGCATCCTGAAAAACATTTTCAATATATATATCTTTATATATAGAGCATTTCTCCCCATCAACCCTTCTCCCACAACATTGTGTGTATGTGTCATAGTGGTTTCTTAATTGTCTCCGAATATTTCCTGACGGTTGGGGCATTAAACGGTAAACAACGTTTTTTTTCTATTCGGGAAGTGTAGTGAGACCTAAAAGGAATCTATATGTCACAAACAAGTTTTGAGATCCGCTTGTTTGTTTATTTTCTTGCTAGTTTCGATGTCAATTTAAGCATGGCTGACAAACAGCTAAGACGATGTCATAAAAACCACTAAGTTCTGTGCAGCGACATTTTTATTCAGTATATACGATAATGAAAACTGTAAAAAGCTTCACGAGTATTCATTGTATGATTGTTAATTTGGAAAACTAGGATAGCTGAAATTGCGTTTTTACAAGACAAACTCTATTTGCAATTTCTTAAAATATTTATTGCTAAAATTCAACCTCAGAAACTACCCTTGAACTGCAGGTTAGTGATTAACGTATTGTTAAACAACTGCAATATTGTTTTGGGCGGCAGTGCGTAAATTTCATGTTTCCATATGTAGTTCAAGGCGTACCTTTTTTGGTTGATTATAATATGTATAGCTTGTACAGGCTTGTAATGTTTTTTGGTTTTGCACACTTTTGTAATCAAGTTTAACAATTCATGGTAGCTTCACTCCTTTAGTTTGTTTGTGGAAAGTAACACTTCTGGACTACAGTCAAGATGTCGTAATAAGTCATCCGCTGCTGGGGCCAATCATATTGCAGGAAATACAAAAAATATCTCTAGGCATGCACAAATTTAAAAAAGTGAAACTAGATACGCAGTATGTCACGAACACCCTGCAAAGATCAATAAAAATTACATCAGCCTATACCGTGGGCATGCACAACTACCATGAATTGCAAGACAACAGCTGCAGGAAATAGAAATTTAGTGATTTCTTCATGTCTTCTGCTAGAAAATTATTTGAAGTTTTTTTCCAAGCTCTTTATTTTTTCTTCGCAAGCTCTGTATATTATCTTTATTACTTTCAAATCATCCCGCTGCTCGATGCTGAGCATTCGGAACACTGAGCTTCAAAATATTTCGAGGAAGTACGAGCGCCATGTTTGAAGCAAAAACATGGCGCGGATTGGTCTCACTGAGCTTTACAAATACTGCAGGAAGAGCAGCTTGGCATAAAAAAGTGTCGCCAAAAAACATGGCTTTGGATTTTGGCCTTTACTGACGCCATATGGTTCCGCAGGCTACAAATATTTACCACTGACCAACCGCTATCCCCAGCTTTTAAGAAAACTTTTGCCTTCCTGGTTTATGCAAAGAATTTTTTTTGGCTTTGTTGTTTTCGAGAAAAAAGCAAAGAAAAAACAGTTTTATTCGCTTGTAGGTGCAAGGATTTTTAAAAATAATTTAGAAATCATTGTTCTAGCATGTAAGATTCTGGAAGCTTTCAATTTTATCTCGTTTTTCGGGGTAAGTTTGCATTTTCATTCCCAGTTTATAGAAATGCGTAAAAAATTTTGTCTGAAGCAAAGTCTGTTTACTTCTTGGCTATATACGTGTAAACCGTTTTGTCTTCTGCATCAGGCACTGACGTTTACTTATTAGTTCTGTTTTTGATGTTATTTATATAGACAACAAGTTTCTTAATGAATGCATGTCTATAGTCACATGTCTATGATTTAACTTTTGCCCATTTGCAGTTAGGCACTGAAACTAATTAATATCACTTGATAGTGTGGAACAATCTGTCTGTGCCTGACAAAGACATCTATGCCTCAGTGACCTCTGTTCGCATAGTAATTTTTGATTGAAGTCTATGTAGACAGTAAATTAATTCAGCTTTTTTTTGAAATGCAATGTGGTATCAGTGGTGCATATTATTTTATATTTCTTCATGTTGTTTTATAATCTCACTCTTTGAAAGAAAATGGATTTTATAATCTCAGTCTTTGATAGAAAAGTGTATTACTTACTTACTTTGATAGAAAACCAATTGACTTTTCTCGTTTGTGACCAATAATGCTCTTCCTTTTGATTTCTGATGCATATACTTATTGTCGAACGTTTATGGTGGATCATGAATTAAATACGGATCAATGGATTTCATTTGTTGTCATCATAGTTCTAACGCAAAGAGATTGTGCTTTCGAATTCTAAGCATATGGTTGTACATGTATGCAATTTTTTGCAGCTAAGTGTTCATTCCTTCAGTCTCAGATTTCCGTTCTACTATGTCGGCTCGTTTAAACATGAAACCGCAGCCTCGGGAGAATTCAAAATATTAAAAAGGTTAATTTCAAATGATATACTAAATAAAAGCTACTTAATACTAAAACAATAAATTACTACACTTGTAAAGATATTTGTAAGGATTTGTGCATATCATAAAGTCACGTATATGTTGGCCTGAATGCACCTATTATCCGACGCTAGTGGTTATAATGTGATTGCTAAGTTCCAGAACTTCTTGGCTTGTTTATGCTAACTATTCCCGTATGAGAGTTTGAAAATAATTCGACAATATTTTATTTTTTGCGAAAAATAAGTCGTGGAATTATATTAAAACGAAACCGTAGAAAATGTACACACATACTAAAGTATGTAAATATGAATGTTAATGAATGTTTTATATTTTTTTCATCTGCGTAGCTGGACAGGGAGGGGGGCTTGAACCATGAAAGAACGGACAGTTTTAATATTCACTTTCTTAGTTATGTTTGAATTAATTAAGTTGAGTGCGAAAAGTTGAGTTAGTTTGAGTTAGTTATCTTTGAGTAAAAACAACTAGAATTATAAGCCAATTTATAATACCAAAATTATAAATTAAAGTTAATAGAGCAATGCGAATAATTGCAGGGAAGTCCCTCGAATATTGTTCACGCAGTCATATTGGCTGTGCTAAGTTCTCATGTTTCTGTTAGGTGTGATTTGAATATTTCACGCATGGATCAAAGGTCACGCTTGGCAAAAATGCATGCAAAATCGCCAATATGCGATATGCATATCCAGCGGTTATTCAAGTCAAAATATCCAATATTGGCTGCCTAGATGAAGTAATTGGCTTTATTCTTTCAAAATGGCGAACCACTGCTATAAACGCAATAAAGAATAAAACCCAATATTTTGGCAAATGATACAAAATTTGGTGAAACTAAATAGAAGAGATGTGGTACATCAGTTGTGAGCATTTTACTGTTGATGAACTATGGTGTGACAGTGAGCTACGCCACGTTTTTCTTCTGTGAAGACTGCTGTGGTTGTATTCTGAAGTGAATCTGAATATAATGTGCAAGTTTTAGCAATATCTATTGAGGATATTTGTGGAAAAAAAATTTTGTTTACAAGTTTTTACCTGTTGGGTATTCTCGAAAAGCAGTCATGAAAAGAAATAGCTCGCTGAATTGCGCATTTGGGTCATAAAATGTAGGATTGAAATGACATGTATGAATTTGTAAACAAAATTTACCTATACATTATAAAGTATAGCCATCAAAATATAAAGTAAAGCAAGGAAGCTTTCCATTTTCATCCTCGCAATTACATATGAAATATTATATAAATGTACGTATGGCATACGAACAGTATGGTTGGACAATAGACACAGTAATCTTGTGCTGTGTGAGATGTTTTGATAATACAAGAACTCTGATGTTATAGCAAGTAACAATGCTCATGGGAAAAAAGAAACCTGGGTGAGTGGGAAGTTCTTAATGACCTTCCTTACTTCATTCCTTTTTAGTACTTTAGTGCAATAAATGTGGATAACACCTGCTATTCCCCAACCATTCCCCTTGCCCACCAAACTCAACACATGATCAGACAATTATGGAAAAATTTTTACCTATTATCTATTATATACTGTTTAGTAACTAATTTATTAGGTATCAGGATGTACAAGTGTTTTGTTTATAATCAATACTTTTAGTGTACAGTAATTCATATAATGGTTGTAATTGGTCTATTTTTCAATTATATATTATGTATTATATACAATGTCTTTTACTGTTTTAGTTTACTTTGTATTCTCATTGGTTTGGACTTTTAGTATGCATAAGCAAGATAAAAACTCTTTCCTTGACAAGTAAAGTGAGTGTTTATCATCCATTGGGCTCAAACAACAAAGTAAGATTGGGTTTGCCAATCAACTATGGTGAAAGATCATAACATTCACAAATAAATTTGTACAGCAATAGAGTGAATAATGAACAGTATGGCAGCACTATATAGCTTTACAAAGTGCAATTCCATACACACATTGTGTTGACAGATCCTTGAGTTAGGCTATTCTACAATGCCCCTTCCCCTTTCCACCTCTTTGATCCACTGAAATTGATCTATTTCTGGCCATTGTTTAGTACTGTACAATGCAAGTAAATGGGCCCAAATTTATTGGCACATGATTAATTGTGAAGGAAAGAATTTTTATGTCAATCAGCAAGTGACACATGCTATTAATTTTATTTGTTGACAAATTAAGTGCCCCCTTTTCCTCATTCAGTAATATTGTTTAACATTAGAAAAGGCAAAATAATATAACAGTATGCATTGGAGCACATCAAAAGAACTTTTGTGCTGCTATATCTATAAAATTGCCCTTTCAAGTATTTCATTAATTGTTCTTTGAACTGGCTGGCAAAGGCCTCACATGCTATTAATTTTATTTGTTGACCAAATTCAGTGCCCACTTTTCCTCATTCAGTAATATTGTTTAACATTAGAAAAGGCAAAATAATATAACAGTATGCATTGGAGCACATCAAAAGAACTTTTGTGCTGCTATATCTATGAAATTGCCCTTTCAAGTATTTCATTAATTGTTCTTTGAACTGGCTGGCAAAGGCCTCACATGCTATTAATTTTATTTGTTGACCAAATTCAGTGCCCCCTTTTCCTCATTCAGTAATATTGTTTAACATTAGAAAAGGCAAAATAATATAACAGTATGTATTGGAGCACATCAAAAGAACTTTTGTGCTGCTATATCTATGAAATTGCCCTTTCAAGTATTTCATTAATTGTTCTTTGACCTGGCTGGCAAAGGCCTGCTTGGATTGAGAGCACACATAGGTTGTGGTAAAGACTTTTGCTGCCAGCTGATGTAGTCAGGTAAATAATGACCTAAAGAAGACAAACCCAGTGTCACTCTGGTGTGTCAGCAATTAAGATGCAATGTATTGATGAGCTGACTGCCAGTGTGATTTTAATAAAAGCACACACACACAGGATGAATTTTCCATGTTGCTGCTGCAGTGTATTTAAAAACAAATCTGACCCTTTCCCCGTTTAGGTAGTAAAATAAGATGACATGATTTCTTAACACATTTGGAAATCAAGTGTCAACACACATCTCAATCACAGACTCTGTCACTTTATATATAATAAAATTAAATGTATTGGCCAACTCGTGAATTCTTTACATGATACAAAAAAGAGCTGAAACACTTTGTAATACTACCATAGAACTGGAAAAATGTCTCGTAGGTATTTACTACCAAATGTAGAAGGCCAGTATTTTAAAATAGAAACAATACGTAAAAATATAATTTGCCTAAATGTACAAAGTACAAACAAATAGACATATAGTCATACGAGAGAAATCTGTCAGAAAATGGGCCTGATTACCGATAAATAACACCCAACAGTTTATTTACCTCTTAATCTAAATGATTTATCCAGTATCCTCTGTTTTTTGCTTTCTTTGACAGTTTTTATATCCGTTTCTCTACTTCATACGTGTGTAGACAATCAATTGTTATTACTGGAGTTCCAGATATCACCCGTAAAACATGCCTTTTTTATGACTTTATAAAACAAAACTTTGAAAACAAAAAACATACGATTTTAAGTTCCCATCTTAACTTTAAAAATACGCAAAAATTTTTACGATCGGAGAAAAAATCAAAAAGATATAACTAGCCGAAAATTGCGAATTTTTTCTAAAATTCGCACTTCACCCGATTCGCGCACGCACCCTCGAAGCAAAATTCGTTCACAGAAAGGGAAACAACGTAACCATAGCAACTTTGGTATCAAAATTATCCTCGTAATTCCCCCTTTCAAATTCACTAGGTTTCCTATACTCCCCGACAACCCTAAACTTCTAGCACCGCTCGAAATATTGCGCAATTTAAGAAGACACATTAGTCACCAGTCTCCGGTTAATTTACGCACGGACGGCAAAAAATTGGGACATTTTGAATTGGCAATTTTGCATACATTTTTGCCAAGCGTGAGGTTATCGCTGTTTAACATCAGCTCAATAATCATGCTCTATGCATGCTGTGGGCACGTGCACATCAATGCCAGCTTGTCTTAAATAACCAATGAGAATTCTGAATAATATGACCGAGATCTGATCGGCCAATAAAAACCGTCCGTTTGTAAGGATAACAATGCATGCTCGCCAGTCATATCTTTAATTTGTGTAAAAGCTCTCAAGAGATAGGAGCTGCTACAATAATTTTGAATTTCCACGCAAATTATTATTCATCGAAATGCCTCCTGTTCGTCGTAAAAACGCCAAAGGGATTTCTAACCGCAATGATTGATCTCGATCAACGGCGGCCAATAGTGATACGGAGAGTTTACGACGCCAATGTACTGAGAGAGGACTACCTAACCATGGACAAAAGAATGCTTTAGTCTCTCGGCTACAACAGCACGCAATCACTTCGTCTTCGAGGCCAACGGTAGACGCCGCAGGGAACGCAAATTTGCCGTCTACGTCGACATTTCCTTAACTTGACAACCCACAATCTTCGTTATTTTCCAAGGACCACTTGGCGCATACAAGATATGACCAATTGTTTCTCGTAGCGTGGAAGAATCGGTAGCCGTTATTGCAACCAATGCGGCCCGTGCCGCTGTCAAAGTCATGTCCACGATGCCTCAGCAAGTTTGTTACAACAGCAGCCCAGCTGTTCTAGACGAGATCGCGGTCAACACGGCAGATTCTTGTTCAAACCCAACGTCGAGCGTCGCGTCTCAGTCCTGTAGAAGAGCGCTAGCTTGTATAGTGTCTCCAACATCGTTTCAAGCCTGCGTGTATACTAGCTGTTGACGCGGTTTCTTCCCTGCGCTCTGGCGAGTACGGTACAGCAGATTTTGCAACAACACCAACGTCTGAAGGGGATTGTGGCACCTAGTTGAGTGTCGCATCTGATATTACATCTATCATGATGTGCGCTAGCTGTATATGGTATCGTAAGTATTCCGGGCATTCCAAAAATTTTTATTGCATATTTCGTTTAAAATCTAATCAAAATGCACACAATTTGTTATTTGTGGTAGAACACGAGCATAAATAAGGCTTGCTAAGAGAGATTATTGTGTAATCCTACCTGATCTAATCAGCTGAATATATTTTAACGCGGTTGAGACATGCGATACAAATATGATTGCTTTCCTAGATGAGATATCTTGAGAAATATTGAGCACAAGATCTGTATTTGACACATATCAAGAAATTCTATATATCCCGTTATTAAGACCAGTGGAAAAAATTTCTGCTTACACAAAGGAAAATCTATTTCTTCCAACTGTACTTAAATTTTAATGTTTACTTTCAAAAAATTAATATTACTTCTAGTGGCATTCGGCATCTTACTAGAGTTAAATTTTGACACAGTTTATTTATTTCAAATTGGTTCCTGCTTAAGTCGCATAAGCGTCGCTAGCTGTCAGTCTGCGCGCGCCGCTCGGAATTGGAAAGTACAAGCTTCAGTATATCGATTAACGGCGCAGTCGATCTGTAAAACTAACGACAAAAGTTTCCAAAATATTGAAAATGAAGACCAGGGCAAAACAATGTTTTTAATATGCCAAGTTATTTTTATTCTTGCCATAAAACACAACTCACATGCAATCGTGTGAAAGTGATTAAAACAGAATGAACAAATACTGTATATAAGAAAGAAAAAAAAAATAATGATAATAGAAGGTCATTTCTGTTTGTCTCCCTGCGGAAAAAAAAAATCTTGAAAGCATGCTGAACTGATTAAATAGTGATGAACAAATATTTCAAAAAGGCTAGAATGGTCAGCTCTGTTTTCCGTATTACCAGTGGTTTCATCATTAAGTTGTAATATAGAAGCTTTGTGGGGAAGCTGCTGGTATTTATCTGGCCCCATCCAGGTTTCCTGTGCCCAGGTTTTTCCTGGCCACCCTGATGATCCAGCTGTAATAAAACCAATGGTAATGCCTAAACAGCAAGTCTTACCATTTCCTGGCAAAAGCTGTCTTCTATACGACTACAGCTGTTGTGGGAGTTGGTTGTTCGTCTATGGGGAATACACATTCTGTGTATTTGTGGGGATGAAGTGCTCCCATAATCACGTTCAGGCCATAGACTCACATCTTTAATGTTACTACAATATGTGTAAATAGTTCTAAGGACTGTCCAAGGGGATCTTAACCCCTTGGGCAGGTTAATGTTAGAGGGGATCTTAACCCCTCTAACATTGTCTTATGGGGATCTTAACCCCTTGTTCAAATTCTAGGGACTGTCCAAGGGGATCTTAACCCCTTGGACAGGTTAATGTTAGGGGGGATCTTAACCCCTTTAACATTGCCTGATGGGAATCTTAATCCCAAGGGCACTCAGCTTACAAGCGGGCCTATATGCACCCCGCTGGTTACTGTATACGAGTCTATGATTACATAAGTAATGCTATGTAATAGTTCTTTTATATTGGAGTACTTCATCACCATGACCCATTTCTCCCACATAAACATTGCGTTATTCTTTGTGTGTTTTTAACGGACAATCTATTTCATACCGAAAAGCAATTGATCTATTAAGAGCTATTTCAAAGGGGTAGTTGCTTTCAAATTCTGAGCATATGCATGGATGCATTTGTATACAATCAGATCTTTTTTGTCAAGTAAGCGTTAATTCCTTCACTTTGTAATTTTCGTTCTACTATGTTTCATCATCGGCTCGTTCAGTCATGTAACCACAGACCCACGAGATTTTCTTAAGATTTGAAAACATCAAATAAAGTAGATTACGAGTGACATGCTAAATATTTATTTATTTATTTATTAAACTTCGCCATTCACACGGATATAAACAAGTGGCAGGGTCACCACAACAGTGTACACCAATTACTGTGGGCCCTTCTAAAATTATCAAATACGGTCAATTTGAGAATACAACTCAACTTATCGCAATACAACATCACACGGTACAATACAATACGATACAATACATGTACAATACAATACATCACAACAGAATACAATATTATAGCAAGAACAAGATTCATTTTCCACCGCCACTACCGCCACCAGCAGCAGAATATTTAGTTTACCGAGCTAACCAGTTACATGCACACTAGATCAGCGAGAGGTAGGTTGCTAGCGGAAGTGATGGACGAAGTCGAATCCCAAACTCACTGGGAACAACAAGAGATTTGACTAGCCAGACTTCGAGCCTTGTTACACTTTAGACAGATAGATTTCCATGTCCGTGGATTATCATGTTCATAGACTAGATTTAAAGCAGTGCGGTAATATTCGTGTAATAGAGATTTAAATTTGACCAAGTTTAAGGATTGATGCGGCAGATCATATAACCTAACATTAAAACAACAAATTCCCACTCTGAGTAAGTAGATAAATTTTAACAGAAAAAATATACTTGCATAGTGCAGGAATCTAAAGATATCAAAAAAGGTACAAAATTGTTGGTCTGCATGAATTTGTTATCTGAAATGTGATTAGCCTGCTGCGATATTTCAATGATTATATTTTCTTTTTAGTATCGCAACCTACTCAACAAGAACACAAATTTAAAATTCAAGCAGTATTGTAATTCTAATCGGTATTTCTCTTTTTTTCAGTCAGTCTAAATTATTTGAATGATTAAAACACGAATGATTGGAAATCATTCCCAATTATTATTCTTTGATAAGAATAGAAATTGTGAATGATCTTCAATCGCTCATGTCCAATTAATTCTAGAGCTGTAGAACAACAGCAGGCTAACGTGGACACAACTGCTACGAAGAGCACGATCATAACATGTTCCTAGAAAAGAATCAGAAAATCAATTAGGTAGAAAATCAATTGACGTTTCTCGATTCTGACATATAATTAAAGCTCTTCCTCGTGATTTCTGAAGCATATGTTTGTTATTGAGACGAATGTTTATGGTGGATCATGAATTAAATACGGATGGATTTCATTTGTTGTCATGCATGTTCATCCAAACTATCAATCATGCAAATTAATTTTCAGTTATTCTTTCATATTAAAAAATTTCCACAGCATGTGTACACGGTGACTTTAACTATTTAATTTGTTCAAAAATGATTAGGTGACTATTTTCACGACCGCTTTTAATAAAGCCATGTATGATAGTTATTTAAATGAGAAAGTCTAAGTCTTTGCTGAAACGGATGTGCAAAATGTATAATTATGATAATATCTGCTTCAGGGGGTGTTGGGAGTTGAATCGTTAAAACATTGCAAAGTCTTAATGGTTGAATATTCTTTAGACTATCTTTGTGTCAGTTAACTTTCAATTGACGAATATCATCACCATTATCGAAACCACTGGAAGCGTAGATCTAACTCAAAGGTATTGTGCTTACTAATTCTAAGCATATGGTTGTACATGTATGCAATTACATTTTACGTAGCTAAGTGTTTCTTCCTTTAGTTTCAGATCCATTTTTACATTGTATCGTCATCTGTCGTTCAATTCTGTAAGCGCAACCTCGGGAGAATTCTTCAAGATTCAAAGTATTAAGTAAGGTTGATTACGAATGATATACTCAATAACCATTACTATTAAAACAACAAATTACTACATTTGCAAGAATATTTGTAAGGATATTTACATATCATAATATAAAGTCACCGATATGTTGGCCTGCATCAACCTACTATCCAATATTCCCCAAAATTGTTAACCACGCTGCACATTAGTAGCAAGATATCACTAGCTACGAGTATTATGTATGTATGAAATTGTATACGGTCATAAACTTTTCTTTACAACCGCTTCAAATGAACAATCTGTTTCAATGACAAAGCAAGTAAAAACTTGATATTTGTACACACTAGATATCATGCTACACACATGCATCCTTAGAACTGTAAAAACAACATCAGCCTACCGTTGACACAATCGCTATGAATAGCAAAACAACAGCTGCTGGAAAATTAGAAAATGATCTCTTCATGTCTTCTCGCTCTTGATGTGTTCGGTAGAAAATGAGTTGACGTTTCTCCCGCAAGTTCAAAACGTGCTTTGAGTATTATGTCTTTGCCTCAGACGCATATGCTCTTCCTTGTGATTTCTGCTTCATTGCATGTTGCTGAGACGGATGTTATGGTGAATCTCTGTTGTAATTAATTCGCTCAAGTCCTTTGATGAGATCATTATGGTAATTAAAGAAACCCAGCTCAATGAGAATTAATTTCGATTCCAACCACCAAATAAGCACTTAACGCACGCTTGTTGTAATCATATGATTGCTGAGCTCAAAAATTCTTTGGCTTCTTTATGCTAACCATTCCCATATGAGAATTTAAAAATAATAAGACATTATTCTATTTTTTGCGAAATTATATTAAAACGAAACCATAGAAAATGTGGACACTTACTGAATTATGTAAATATGAATCATAATGGTGTTTTACATCTATTTCATCTGCGTCACTGGACCGGGAGGGGGGCTTGAATCGTCAAAGAACTGACAGCTTTAATATTCACTTGTTCTTTGAAAAACTTTGTGTTAGTTATCTTTAAGAAGAATACCACTAGAATTATAGAGCTATTTCAAAGGAGTCGTTGCTTTCAAATTCTGTGCATATGGATGCATTTGTATACAATCAGATATTATGTAGCCGACTAAGCGTTAATTCCTTCAGATTCTGATTTCCGTTCTATTATGTTTCATCATCGTCTCGTTCAAACACGTATTGCACGTTATTAACCACAGCCTCGGGAGATTTTTTTGAGATTTGAAAATATTAAATAAAGTTAATTACGAGTGACATGCTAACTATAAGCTAACATTTAAACAACAAATTGCCACTCTGAGTAAGTATGTAAAATTTAACAGCAAAAATACTTGCATAGTGTGGGAATTTGTACCTATCAAAAAAAGGTACAAAGTCTTTAGCCTGCGTGAATCTGATATCTGATTAGCCTGCAGCGATATTTCAATGATTATCTTTTCTTTTAAGCTTTGAAAAGAGTCCCTCAAAAATTTAAATCGTAATACAAAACCTACTCAAACAGGAACACAAAGTTAAACTTTAAGCAGTATTGTAATTCCAAACGGTATTCCTCATTTTTTTCAGTCGGTCTAAATTATTTGAATGATTAAAACACGAATGATTGGAAATCATTCACAATTATTATTCTTTGATAAAAATAGTAATTGTGAATGATTTCCAATCGCTCGTATCCTATCAATTTTAGAGCTGTAAAATGGATACAATCGCCATAAATAGCAAGACAGTAGCTTTTGGAAAATTAGAAAGTGATCTCTTCGTTTCTTCTCACTCTTAAAGTTTCGTAGAAATTTGTTGACGGTTCTCTCGTTAGTTCAAAACGTGCTTGCAACATTCTGTCTCTGTCTCAGACGTATATGCTCTTCCTTGTGATTTCTGTTTCATTGCACGTTGCTGAAACGGATGTTATGGTGCATCTCTATCTCTATTTCGATCTCTATTCTAATTAATTCGCTAAAGTCCTTTATTAACATCGGTATGATAATTATAAGTCATCTAATTATACCCGCTGCTTTGATACTAGTTAAGCGTTCGAAATAAATATTATGCGTTCAGAAATACATCCGAAATATCACACGTTTTAAAATAGATAGATAAATAGTCATCTAATCATGTTGGTAATAGTACCAATTATTTTTAGTTCTTTTAGTCTGGCATTCCTTTAGTTTGCACTTTATTTTTAAGTAATTCCAAAAACTAAAAAATTGAATAATTATGCACCTCTTCTTTTGAAAAAACAAAAAATTTTTGCAGTTTGCTATTGGAATAATGCATTCAAGTTGACCAATCAAATTGTGCCATTTGGCAAAACATTCACTTGCCGTATAATAATAAGAAAACATTCTATTTTTTGCGAAAATTAAAACTAAATCAGACAAGCGAACTTTAAAAAAGTATAAATTGCTAGGAATGAATTAATGACATTTAAAACTAAATCAGCCAAGCGAACTTTAAAAAAATATAAATTGCTAGGAATGAATTAAAAAAAGGTAGATTTTATTTGCTGCCGAGTTCATCAGTCCTATCAGTTAACCTAATGTTCAACAATTCTTCCATAATATAGATTGGCCAGTAGGCAAACAACGATTTAATTTCACGAGAGAGTCTGGGTCGTTGCTGAGGCGGATGTGGAAAATGTATAATAATGAATACTTTATGTATTTTATCTGCGCATAACAGACATGAGGGGGGGGGGGGGCTTGAATCGTTAAAACATCACTGTACAAGAACTGAAAGCTTTTATATTTGACTCGTTCTTGGAGCTATTTCAAAGATGTCATTGCTTTTAAATTCTGAGCAAATGGATGCATTTGTTTACAATCAGATTTAGTTTCTAATTTTCTACCGTTTTTTTATGTTTCATCATCGGCTCGTTCAGTCATGTAACCACAGTCTCGGGAAATTTCCTTACAATTTCAAATAAAGTTGGTCACGAGTGACATACCTGTACTAAATATATGTTACTATTAAAACAGCAAATTGCCACATTGGGTAAGTATGTATAAGTTAAGAGCAATAATAGTTGTATAGTTCAGAAATTTATGCATATCATAAAAGGTACAAAATTGTTGGCCTGCATGCATGAATTTGTTATCTGTAATGTGATTGGCCTGCTGCGATATTTCAAGGATTATTTTTTTCTTATTTTTTTCGACAAGAGTCCCTTAAAAATTGAAATCGTAGTTCACAACCTACTCAAACAAGAGCACAAAGCTAAAAACTTCAAGCAGTATTGTAATTCCAATCATTTTTTTGGTCATTCTAAATCATTTCAATGACTAAAACACGAATGATTGGAAATCATTCGCAATTATTATTCTTGTCAAAATCATTAACCAAGCAACACGTACATTAGTAACAAGATAGCAGTCAGACCATATATAATGCTTAAAATTGTAAACAATCATGAAGTTTTCTTTTCTACAGCTTCAAACAAATTGGTTTTAAAACCTGAAACAAGTGAAAACTTGATATTAGTTCAACTACATATGCTACGTATGTCAATAATATCTTAAAATTGACACGTTGCTTGATTTTGGTAACCATTTCAGTAGAGGTTTATTGTGGTAAAGCTTGCTATCATCAAAGATTAGATGTGCGGCTGTATTTTAAATATGTTGCAGGTTCTGGAACTAGTATGATGGTATACCATAGAATAAACTGTCACAATAGTCCTAGAATTTATAACCGCGTAGACAAGAGTCCAGTAGCTTGTCTGGAAAGGTAAGGTATGTACATACACATCAATACACAACAAGTAAAATTTGATAATTGTACAATTAGATATGCTACACACATGCATCAGTCCTTAGAACTGTAAAGACAATGTCAACCTGCCGTGGACACAATTGCTATGAATAGCAGGACAACAGCTGCTGGAATATTAGAAAGTGATCTCTACAAGTTTTCTCACTATTAAAGTGTTTGGTAGCAAATCCATTTGATTCACGCTTCACTCGCGAGCTCAGACGTGCTTCGAATATCCTGCCTTTGTCTCAGACATATATCACCACTTTTTCTTGTGATTTCTGACGCATATACTCGTTGAGTCTGATGTTATGGTGCATCTCTTCCTATTTTAATTTAGTCGGTAAAGTCGTTTAACATCATGATAATTATGATCCGCCTGATCTGTCTACCTATACCCCGTTGCTTTCATGCTAATTAAACATTCGAAATAATTATACAAGTAGAAATACATAATATGGAAAAATCACATGTTTTATATCAGATAGAGCACTACATCAAAATATTATTAGTTAGCTTGACGAAGTATTAGTTAGCATTTTATTTAATAGATAATCGTATCACTGAGGCTAACGGCATTGTTCGATATATTGCAGCCAGCTGAGCCCCAAGGTAGATGTTTTTTTATATTTTCGCTCGTGTACACATTGCGCAAATAGAATTTTAAAGGAGATTGAAACTTATTATGCCGTATTATGATGACGAAAATTGCTCCCCGAGCGAGTTTTACTATCCTAAACAAACAAATGACCCAAATAAATACGGCTGAACGTTTAGCAGCGAAAGCGTTCTTTTCTACAAAGTCACAATAAATTACAATCCAACAATGCCATATAATAAATCCCTTATTAACTTCGTCTGCTCGGTTTTTATCGCACAGACCGAAAAACCCCGGCCGGTCAATACTTTCCCGTACAGATCTCCCACTCGGTTGATAAGTCCTTAATAGTACATATCATAAAATCACGAATATGTTGGACTGCATCAACTACCATCCGATTTTTATCAAAATTATTAACCACACTGCACATTTGGAAAAAGACAGCACTACGAGCATCATGCATGAAATTTTATACGGTCATGAACTTTCCTTCACCACAGCTTCGAATTAACAAACTGGTTTCAATGACAAAACAAGTAAAAACTTGATATTTGTACAAACTAGATATGCTACACACATGCATCATTAGAATTTTAAAAATAACATCAGCCTACCGTGGACACAATCGCCATGAATAGCAAGACAGCAGCTGCTGGAATATTACAAAGTGATCTCTTCATTTCTTCTCACTCTTAAACTTAAAGTATTCGGTAGAAAATGAGTTGACGTTTCTCCCACAAGTTTAAAACGTGCTTTGAATATTCTGTCTTTGTCTCAGGCGTATATGCTCTTCCCTCCGATTTCTGTCTCATAGCTCGTTGCTGAGACGGATGTTATGGTGCATCTCTATTTCCATCTCGATCTCCATTTTCATTAATTTGCTAAAGTCTTTTAATAACACATTATTATGATAATTGTGAGTCGTCTAATTATACCCCACTGCTTTGATACTAATTAAGCGTTCAAAATGAATATTATGCGTTTAGAAATACATCTCAAATAGTGAAATATCACACGTTTTGAAATAGATAGAGCCCTTCATCTAATCATGTTCGTAATAGTACCTACTGTATTTTTTTCAATTATATTAGTGTTGCCCTTTAGTTTGCACTTTACGTTTAGGTAAATCTAAAAACTAAAAGATTGAATAATTATCCACCTCTTCTTTTAAAAAAAACATAGAATTTTTATAGTTTGCTATTGGAATAATGGCAATATCGCAAAAACTGTGGAAACAGAGTAAAGTAACCTAGCTCTAACAGAATTTCCATTCCCACCAAATAAGCGCTTATTGGACGCTGGTTGTAATCATATGACTGTTAAGTGCTAAAACTCTTTGGCTTGTTTATTGTGACTGTTCCCGTATGAGAATTTGAAATCAATAAGACAATATTCTATTTGTTGCGAAAAATGAGTCGTGCAATTGTATTAAAAGCAGAAAATGTACACACATGCTGTACACACAATTATATAAAACAATGAACCACCGCAGTCTAAATAGCATATTAATTGTTTATAATAAGTTACGCTTTCCAAGATAAGAATGCTAGCTAACACTTGAAAATAAGTTAGATAAGCGAACTTTAAAAAACATAAATTGTGAGGAATGAATTAAATATGGGTAGATTTCATTTGCTGCCAAGTTAATCAGTTCTATCAGTCAACTTAATGTTCAACAATTCTTCCATATTATAGATTGGCCACTGGGCAAACAGTGATTTCATTTCACGAGTTAATTTCTGCTGCAGCTATATTAGGTAACTATTCTTGCTAATATGAAAATCATATATTGCTGGGTAATTATTTAACGGAGAAAGTCTGGGTTATTGCTTAGACGGATGTGGAAAATGTATAATAATAAATGCTTCATGTCTTTTATCTGCGTAACAGACGTGGGTGGGGGGGGGATTGAATCGTCAAAAAATCACTGTAGAAGAATTGAAAGTTTTAATATTTAACTCGTTCTTTGACCAACTTTGTGTTAGTTATCTTTGAGAAAAAACAACTGGGTTTTTTAATTCTGGGCAAATGGATCGATGCATTTGTTTACATTCAGATTTCGGTTTCTAATTTCCGTTTTATTATGTTTCATCATTGGCCTGCATGAATTTGTTATCTGTAATGCTAGCTTGCTGCGATATTTCAATGATTATATTTCTTTTAAGCTCCGACAAGAGTCTCTTAAAAATTTAAATCGTACTTCACAACCTACTCAAACACGAACACAAAATTAAACTTCAAGCAGTATTGTAATTCCAATCGGCATTTGTCATTTTTTCAGTCAGTCTACATTATTTGAATGATTATTTGAGTACGTTGCAATTTCTGTAACTGGTATGATGGTGCACCACAGAATAAACTATTACAATAGTCCTAGTATTTATAAACGCGTAGACAAGTGTCTCAGTAGCTCGTCTGGAAAGGTAAGGTGCCTACACATCCATACAGAATACAAAACAAGTAAAAATTTGATATTTGTGCAACTACATAGATATGCTAGCTACACACATGCCTCCTTAGAACTGTAAAAACAACATCAGCCTACCGTCGACACAATCGCTTTGAATAGCAAGACAACAGCTGCTGGAAAATTAGAAAGTGATCTCTTCATTTCTTCTCACTCTTAAAGTGTTTGGTAGAAAATTATTTAATTGACGCTTCTCTCGCGAGCTCAAACGTACTTCGAAAATTCTGCCGAGCTCTCAGACATATATCACCGCTTTTGCTTGTGATTTCTGACACATATGCTCGTTGAGTCTGATGTTATGATGTCTATTTTATGATGTCTATTTTATGATGTTATTCTTTCTTTGTCTATTTTATTTTAGTCGGCAAAGTCCTTTAACATCGTGATAATTATGATCCGTCTGATCCGTCTACCTATACTCGTTGCTTTTGAGCTAATTAAACATTCGAAATAAATATACAAGTAAAAAATACATATAGAAATACCACATGTTTTATATCAGATAGAGTACTACATCAAAATATAGTATATATAGTAGATAATCACTGTGGCCAACGGCATCATTCGATATATTGCAGCCAGCTGAGGCCGAAGGCATATATCTTTTTCGGTCAACGCTTTTGCTGAATATGTGCGTGGATTCTTCAATGTTTGTTTCCATATTCTAAGGTGATGTCATAGCTCTAAATTTGGGCAGCTACCGAACGGATATGACGATTACATCCATTTTGAATTATTTTCATATAATAATAAAATAATAATAGCATATTTTGACCAGTCACAGTATATTGATATATATTGTTATATATGTAAATATGTAGCTTAGAACATTAATGTTGATAGATTAGTTATCCTTGATCGAGTAGCACGATCGTAATAATTTCGGTAATTAATGAAACTTTAGAGATTTGCATGAAAATCTACAACCTTTTATTCTTAGTTGTGTCATTTCATCAAAGTTTGTCAAATTGGTTTCAACACTTTCACATTAATTAACCACGTCAATGGCTGTGCACATGGAATTTCCAGCAACGAGGTCCGGTTTAAAATTTTGATATTAATGTTGCAGTTTTATAACCATCCTCTATACGATTATATAACGTAAAGCGTCAATCAGACTAAATTAAAAAGGATTATGAGTTGCCTACGTGCTTCAAGGCATCTTAACTAGGTTAGATGAAAAACGCGGACATGGGGACTGCGAACAGCGGACTGCGGATAGCGGACTGCGGACACGCAAATAAGAAAATTCCTTACGTGTCCGCATTTTCCACCTTAGCGTTGAAATCCAAAGTGTTGTTGTATAGAAACTTAGAGGCGAGTCCGAGGACGCTAAGCGTCGATTGGTAAAAGAAGCCAAGCTTTGAACGGAATTAAGCACCCGAATATTCCGAGCTTTTTAGGATTTTCCGATGCACCTTACGCGTTATTGATGGAATATGTCGCATTCGACTTCGCACCTTTTGGTCTTCAAAAGACTTTGTATAATTTGAAGAGTTCTATCTTCGATTTACAGATATATGAAAAGAACATGGAAATTGATTAATGACTTAAATTCTCGAAATTGTGAGAAAACTATAAGAATTTCAGAAATTAAAATAGGTGAACAAGTGGTAACCTCATCAGGGGAAATAGCTGAAATATTTAACTGCTATTTCTCAAATATTGGGGCTGACCTGGCTGCTGAGATACCTGCTTCTGAGTATAAACCAGAAGCTTCTCTCATACCTACAGACAAAACGTTTAGCCTGGAAATTCCAACGATTGATACAGTCCACAGATTGCTGAAAACGATTGATGAGAAAAAATCCCCTGGTCTTGATAAAATACTAAACAAATTATTAAAAACTGCGGCAGACGTAATTGCACCTTCCTGGACAGAAATTTTAGCGAAATCTATTTATACTAGTATATTTCCAAACGAATGGAAAGAAACAAGAGTATCACCAATATATAAGAATGGTAGGAAGCGAGAGCCGAGTAATTATAGACCGATATCTTTGATTCCAACAGTTTCAAAGAGTTTTGAGAAAATTGTTTTCGATTAACTTAATGAATATTTTAACGACAACAATCTGTTGACTTCCGGTCAATCTGGATTTCGCTCGCTACATAGTACTGTGACAGCGTTGCTGGAGGCTACTAATAGCTGGTCGGTTAATATAGACAATAGCCTAGTTAATGGGGTTGTTTTCATTGATTTGAAAAAAGCTTTTAATACGATCGACCATCATATTATTTTACAAAAACTAGGGAATTATGGCATTGACTATAACAAGGTATGATGAGGTACAAAAATGTAATTATCGCAGGAGACTTAAATTGTGATTTCACCCAAACAACAACTGGAGCAATTGAATCTACTTTGGGAAATAAATTATCTAATTTATTACCTCAAATTAGCTCCCATCTTGTAATCAAGGAAGTGACAGATCGTCAACATTAACTGATCGAATTATTACAAGAAATGGGAGTTTAATTTTAAATACAATTAAAAAACCTCGATCTAAGCATTTCCGATCATACTTTCGTAGAATCGTAATTTTAAACACTTCAATCAAAAGATTTCGGGTGTGACATGGAATTGGCTCCATGCTCAGTGTGCACTGTGTTTAAGGCCTAGGCTAGAATGGCAAAATGTTATTAATCCTTTGTGGGACTATTTTATGACTAATCTTCGACCAGTAGTTTAAGGTCAATGTCGAGTTTCTGATCAAACGGGGAGGGGGGATTATGACACGTTAGATATTTATTTTAAGAATATTTACTTTTTGGCGGTTAGTACGACGTGCCATAAAGCTTCAAACCTTTGCGTCTTACCTATATTTATGGTATACACATGGTGATGCAGGCTAGGACAGACTGGATGGAATTGCTTGAATGAAAATCGGTAAGGTAAATGACATGCTGAGCAAGTGTGTTAATCGACATAGTGATTTAATGCTTATTTTAAACATTATTTACCATTTTGCTGACTTTACAACATGGCAGGGGTACGTGATGTTATAAATTGGCTTATTAAGATATTCAGTTTAACGATATGATATTACTCTATTAAATAAACCAAAAAGTATAGTATAAAATGTGGAAATAATTTAAATATAATTAAAATAAATTCTATTTGCAAATTTATGTGCAAATTAAATCCAAGCATAGTGTGAACAACTCGTAAACTTGAGCCATCTTATTATTATTATTATTATTATTATTATTATTATTATTATTATTATTATTATTATTATTATTATTATTATTATTATTATTATTATTATTATTATTATTATTATTATTATTATTATTATTATTATTATTATTATTATTATTATTATTATTATTATTATTATTATTAAACTTTATTTAAACACGGTACTATTTCACAAGTTAGATACATAAGAAAGAGAAAAAGAATAATGTGATCTTCCAATAGGCCGTGTGTTTAACTATGTTGTAACGCTATCTACAATAATATATACGTTTAGACTATTGAACTAATTAATTACTTACTAACGTAATAATATTAAAAATGCTCTTAATTGAGCATCTTGAGTTTTGCTTTAAAAGTATTAATACTTTCTGAATTTTTAATTTCATTTGGTAGATTATTCCAGGCCACTGCACCTCTATAGCTAAACGCCTTTTTCAAGTAGTTTGTTTTAGGTTTTGGTGGTTGAAAATCATGTTTGGCTTGTCTCGTTTGGTGTTCATGGACCTCATTCGTTTTTTGAAACATATTACTTAAGGACGAGGGGGCCATTTCGTGTCTAACTTTGTACATTAATATATTTAGTTGTTGATTTCTTCTTGCCTCAAGGTTAGGCAAACCAAGTTGGTTTAATAGGTTTACAGATCGAACTTCGTACCCACTCTTTGTAATGATAGGAACAGCTCCATTTTGTAATCGCTGAAGTTTATCACAAAGTGTGGTACCGAAGCCTCCCCAAACCAGTGAACAATAATCAAAATATGGTTGTACTAAAGTTTGATAAACGGTAGTCAATATTTTTATGTCAAAGAAATCCCGTAATCTCCGCATGACATTTAAGCCCTTGTTTACTTTTTTAGTAATTAATGTAACCTGTTCATCCGAAGTTAATGTCTCATCAATCATTAATCCAAGCGATTTTGTAACTTTGACTCCTTTCATTTGATTGTCGCCCAAAGTGATTGGCGGATCACCCCGAGTTTGGTGAAGCCTTTTGTGAGAACCGATAACCATGTATTCTGTTTTACTAGCATTCAAGCTTAATTTATTCAATCGAATCAATATTATTGCTAGATGTATCAATTTGTGTATCATCAGCAAACATATTGCAACTTGTATATTTTAAGCAATTGGGAAGGTCATTAACGTATATTAGAAACAAAAGCGGTCCAAGTATGGACCCCTGAAGTATGCCGCAGACCATTTCCAGGGGCTGGGAAAGGTGGCCGTTTGCCTGGCAACATTGCTTTCTGTTCGATAAATAAGATCTGAACCAATTAAGAGCAATTCCATTTATCCCGTAAAGATGTAATTTATGTAATAGTATTTCATGATCTACAGTATCAAATGCTTTCTTAAGATCAAGAAATACTACTCCATTTAATTGGCCAATATCAATATTATGAAACCATTTGTTCGCAATTTCCAACATTGCAGTCACTGTGGAATGATTAGGTCTAAAGCCATGTTGAGAAGTTGTAAGCATGCCATTTTTTGTAAAATATTCATATAGTTGATTATATACCAACTTTTCCATTGTTTTTGCAACAATAGAAATCACAGATATGGGTCTATAGTTGTTCATGTCTTCCCTTGGGCCTGTCTTATAAACAGGAGTAACTTTTGAGATTTTCCATTCACATGGAAAGGTTCCAGAGTCGATTGATTTGTTAAATATTACAGTCATTGCATGTGTTATTAAAGAGGCTGATAACTTGACAAGTTTAATAGATAGTCTATCCATACCGGTGCTTTATTGGTTGACATGTTTAATAAAAGTGAAGTACCTCTTCTTCAAATATTTCTCGAAAAGTGAATATTTTGTCCACCCTATTGATGAAATACTCAGGTGGATGGTTAGGTTGGGAAATTTGCTGTGCCAAGTTACTACCTATATTAATAAAATGTTCGTTAAATGCATTAGCCATATCTTCGGATTTAATATCTTTCCCGTTGGCATCTTTAATAAGCACTATTTTCTTAGATCTATGATTTCTATTTAAGCATTGATTAATGCTTTTCCAAGTTTTTTTCAAGTTTCCTTTGTTTTTTTGAATATCATATGAAAAATGTCTTTTTATCGTGTTCTTAATAAGTTTATTATAATTGTTCCTGGCATATTTGTAATTTTCCCAGTCGTTCAAATTACTAGTTTTGCAGGCCTTCCGTTTTAAATAATTCTTGTGCCTTTTTTCATGTAAGAGTTGTTCAGTGATCCAAGAATTTGATGTATTTCGTATTTTACGTCTTTTTATTGGAGCATGTTTGTCACAAATTTTCGCATAGTGTTCTTTTCAGACAAGCCACATTTCATTTGCACTTGCATACTGGTGAAGGTTCAATGTGCCGAGAGATCTTATGTCGTCTAGAAATGCACGTTCGTTTAGGTTTTTAAAATCTCGAAATTCTATTATTCATGTATTTACTTTCACAGATGGAAATTTTCGTATTGCGTAAATTAAATAATGGTCACTAATAGTTATTTTTGAAACTCCTGTAAGTGCAATGCTTTCCGGCATATTTGTGAAAAAATGATCAATAAGGGTTTGATATCTCTTGTAACTCTAGTTGGCTCTTGGATTAACTGTTTGTATTGATACATATTTGTAATAAAATTAAGTTCATTTGAGCTGCAGTCGTTTGTGTCTTCGGAAATTAGGTCACAGTCACCCAGGATTATACTCTCCTTGTCTTCTAAGTCAATATATTATAGGAGTTTCTCGAATTCTTGGAATTTTTCAATTGGTGTATTAGGCGATCTATACCAGGTAGTAACGAGGAAAGGTTTGGTTTTATATTTATATATAGATATTTAAATTGTTAATACTTCAATATCAGTATTATTAAGATCCGACCTTACACGGTAGTTTAACGTATCTCTTATGTAAAAGCCGATCCCACCACCATGCCTATTTCTATCTCTACCAATCCAATTATATCCGTAAATAGAAATTAGTTCTTTGGGGAGATCTGAATCCAGCCTAGTTTCGTTAATAGCCAGTATATCGACCTCGCGATCATTTAAGCAAATTCTAAGTTCGTCAATGTGCTTATGCAGGTCAAAGTCGCGATAATTAAATCAAAACACTCATAAATATATCGAAGTCGCTCGCAAATAAATTGAAGTTGCACGAACGTAAGTCGAAGCAAAAGTATGGAACGGGGGGAGACAGAAGTGCTAACAAGGCGACATTCTTCATACTTAAATGAAATACTAAATAAGGTAATAATTTCGTATTCTCAGTACGGCGAATGTAAATCTTAATCCAAGCGCTAACCCAAACTCTAACCCTAACCAGCGTTTTATTCGTCATGTTTTAAACTTTGATGGATTGAAGATTTAAAGATTTGATTAGATTTAAGATATGGATTAAAATTTAATTTCGCGTACTGAAAACACGGAATTATTACCCTAAATGGTTAAAAGCAATCTTATTGACTTGTTAAAATTAATAACATTTAACAATACATTAATAACAAACTGGGTGGCGGGGGTTATAAGACGCAATTCTGTGTTGCAAGTCAAAATCAAAAGTTTTAAATCAATTAAAGAAAAAATTTAGTTTAATTTTAACTTAAACAATACGAAATCTATTTTTATAAGTTTCCATGTAATTAAGCAGTCAAATTTTCTTTGAGAATAAATTTTAAAGCCATGAGGATAAATTTCCTCGAAGACAAATTTTTTAGCCACGGTACTCGTGTGATAAGAATCCAAGCACCCTAACCCTTATTTAGGGATTAGGGATTTGGATTAGAATTTGGAATAGTGTTTGGATTAGGAGGATGTGAGGGTGGAAAAGCTGTCCATCCAGTGCAAATAATTTGCCAGCATCGAATTTCCTTTGGTGCAAATTTGAATTTACAATGCGACATTATTCCTATAACAGTGCCATCAATTTTTTTTTACATAAAAAATAATTATCATCCAAAATTATGCAAGGTGCACATAGAGCAGTACGCATGCATCGGTGATGTCTCATTTAACGACAGTTTATTGCTTCAGTTTTTGAAGAACTAGATCGTCTTTGTGTCTCGAGTTATACCTGTGAAAGTTTAGCTTGGCTAACTGGTAGTTGCATGACTAATGACAAAGTGTACATGGTGATGAGCCATTTCGCCTGTAGAAATTATTAGTTTCTTCCTCATTGCACGCTCTGCTAAGAAAATCGTTTTGCAAAGCGCGTACTGCACAATAAACACCTCCTCTGCTGACATGACATAACACGATCGAGAAAAGTATTAAAGCTCTGTTAATTTTCTGGCTTAATTTCAGTCCACTTTCTCTAATATTGTTCAGGACTTCTTCTTTTGATCATGGGTTTTCATAAATACTTTCACCCTAAGCAAATGCCACCGTATACCATGCAAATTGTGCCACGCCGTAATGATCTGCAGTAATTTTGGAGATAGCTAGCTGGAATGTTACACTGGCGGAGTGCATCCCATCTGGCATCCATTCGCGTAAAGTTGAGCCTCCCGAAAGCACGAGCACCTGCTGGAAATGTAAGAAGGTTTGAGCTGGATTCATTACTTGCATCAAGTCTGCTGAAGAATTTATAACAAGCTTTGAAGATTTTTTGTAAAGTTTTCAATCTAGATTGTGTATAAATTTTAGGGTAATTACGTGCTATTTATGTTTCAGAAAATTACAAATATATTGTAACACGCAAAGAATTTTTTCAACATATTAACGGCCAAATGCCAACACAGGTTTTAGTTAACGAATGCAACCCACATACTGACTGCATTGGTTAACTAACACCAGTGTGGCTGTTAATATTTTTCCTTATATACCTGGTTGCCATATAGTCGAAAAAATTTATCAGATAGAACTCAACGACACGTGTTATTAATGTCTTTCTGCGCTTTTGTAGCCATCCAGAACACCAATGCCATTATATTTCGTCTATCTGCCCCAAAATGCCGTATATAGTAACTTTTTTGTTGACGACACAATTTGATCTCTGTTTTAAAGATTCGTATGTTACTCAACCAATTAAAATAATAATACAATTCATCTATCTTCCATTGGGCTCGCCCAGGCCTAATTACGCCTGCTCTTTAGCCAAAAAACTGGATTGATATAGAAAAACATACCTTCTTACTATATACCATGTCAAGAAGCATTTTAAAGCCATAAATCTATACGGAATTATATGATTCGGTAGCTATAACTAAAGGCATAAAGAGCATGAATGAAGCCAATTAGTAAACTGACATCACTTTCAAACCCTTACATAAAAAAATACTTGAAGGTTGCCCAAAGTGTTGAAATTTATCCGTATTTTTAGTTTTGGTCCTTGGGTTTGTTAGGGTAACCGTAAGCCGATACTAGGGTAATTCTATATAGACCGTATGTAGTGCTCCGATATCGTCTAGTTTTGTATTGCATGTCTGAGAAACGAAATATTTTATGGGACCTAACACTTTAAAGCACGCTGAATTTAAATTCGAAACGTTCCTGCACCCTAGATCCGCAGTTTTATTGTTCAATGACACGGATGAGTGAAGACACATGATTATATCAATCAAAAGGAGTAATTTTTATTAACCAGTCCTCCTTTGAACAAAAGATCGTTTTGCACGAGTTATTTTGTGTTATGCAACTTATGAAAAATAGTTATTTTGGCGGGATCAAGGTATTCAAAACAAATGTGACGCAAATTTAATAATAATGGCAAAGGCAACAGTAAAAAGAAATATTGTTAATGGATTGCTGGTGGAAGACTTACGAAAAGTCCAATTTTCAATTGCCTAAAAGTAAAAGAGTGAATCTTCATATCAAAGACAGAGACCACTGCCAAAGCATAAAATCTGTTCTGTAAACATACGACGAAGCGCAGAAATGTATATGAGCAGTTTACTTAGTGATTTCAGCCAATTTGAAACCCTCTCCAATAATTTTCGCTTATCTCACAGAACGACACCATAAAGTATATGATAGTTCAAATGAAACGATATGTTATCTCTAAAATTACGTCTCAAGGACTGTGTTAGAAATGTAAATGCTGACCCGTTGCACAATACAGTTTGATCACACTTAAGAAATTATTTCTCAGTCCGGAGATATAGCTAAAACACGTGACATTCAGTAAACGTCCTTATGACTTTATAGTGATAGAACTGAAACTGAGGATTTTAGAAAGTGACATCCCTTGCTAAACTTGTAGACAAGATAATATGTTGTTTACGTCCAACATGCTGAAAGTTGTATACTGCATGTAATTCAAAATAATCCAAGCAAACTTGTTTTGTTAAATATAGGACTGTTTCAGAGTAGTTAGTCATTTGGGGTTAAGCAACCGTGGCTTTATCCATCCGTGTCGTGGAACGATAAAAAACTTGTCGTGAAATTAGTGAAGATAAAATAGCAGTTTGTGAAAAAATTGCGGGTTTGCGGTGGGGAAACTCTTCAGATTTGAATTCAGCGTGCTTTAAAGTGTTTACATAAAAATATTTCAGTTCTCAGACAGTTTTTTTTCTTAAAAAAACTTTCGTTTTTATCTTACAAAATTAAATACACATTAAATATATATGTTTAATGTTAATTATAAAATTATATGGATTAAAATTGAATGTGATGAATGTGTGATGAAATTCTATATAGATAAGATCGTAAGCTTTGCCAGAAGCAAAAGCCTTCCTTGTGTTAGAAGCAACCTCAGAATATTGGCCAATGAAGAAATTGGAGGGATAAATTTTGAGCAGAGTTTAATTAATCGAAACAATTTTCAAGCTTCTTATTTCATGCAATTATTTCTTAAGTTCGCAATGCACTAATTAGACTTGCAGTTCTAAATTCACCAGTTTGTACTCATGTGGGGGTAAAGTTTGTATTCCATTTGAGTAGGACCCGTTTACAAGGTACCTATGAGCATGGTTATCAATTTTACTCTTGCCAGTTACATGATTAGTTGTTATTAAATACTGTAATGCTTTCAATATAGATTGAAAAGTGCAAGCTCGTCTTGACATTATTCAATTTGATTTTAAGAAATTCAAAATAACCATCTTTCTTGGAACTAGGCTCACACTTAATCCGGTTCCTACAATACGTAGTTAACAAGAGGCTTGGGTACAACTGTTATGATACTGGAAAAAGTCTAATGACAGAAAACAAAATGAGTGCGAACGCAGTTTAATTTCTATTTTTGTGATTTTTTTTTGCACAAACAAAACTAGTTATCATGCTTGGTGCCTTTGTACTTGCTGGGTATATGGACTGCCTGTTTGCTGTAATATAATGTATAAATGTTCAGGTCCGTTAAAGCAAAGGTGGAACTTCTTCAATGATCAGACGACAAACCGAGTTCCAGCATGTGTACGCATCACCTGGATTGCCTTGGTGGCCACCTCCACATTTTCCCACAGATAAACCAACAATTACTCGACCTTCTGGGATGTTTTCACAAAATCCATCCAAAGTCACAGGACGATGCTGGTTCATGCCACTTACGCCAAGGTGGAAATATAGCACAGCGTCGATGGTATCAGGTGATGTGCATTCCTTACCATTGATAGTAATAAACCAACGACGACAAACTCGGGAACCACTTATTAACCTCATGTCTCCTTGGTAAGTCACTCGCAGGGCTGTGTTAGAACGAGTCTTTCGAAAGTCACATTTCTGTAAGGAAAAACCAAAAAAATATTTTACGCAACCTGCTGACATGTTTTGTAAAACTTTTTAACGGTTGTAATTTGGTACCTTGACATTGCAGCGCTTCTATTAACCGAAGGACTGATTAGGATTTTTGTTTTTTTTTAAGGAGAGCAGGATTTTAGAATGAGATGCAGAATTCAGGTAGAAAACTCTTCACAGCTCACTCTTGACTGCTCTGTTCCCTTGTAAATGTAATAAAAGTCTATCTGCACGTATTTCCGCCATGAGAAGTGGTTTCGTTTAGTTTGGACATTCATACTTTTAGATGAAGTGATTAAATTCCGTGTCGTGATTGGTTGAATTGAAATATTTTGTTTTTTTATTAGTCACGACACGAAATTTAACTGTAATTGTTTTGCCTTTTTGCAAATTTTACAAATTTCTTTCTATCTATCTGGAAAGCAATTTTTAAACAACTTAACTTTAATGTAAATCACAAATCATCTTGGAAAAATGAAAGTGTTTCGATGGATGTAGTTGCGGAAGAGAATCAAGAAGAATGCCTGGGAATACAAGATCAAGAAATTGGAGAAGTACAGGTATCAGTGGAGGCAGAGGTAAGTCATTTTTATTCATTAGCTAAGCGGAGAGCTGCCAAAATGAGCGGTGTACGGAGACGGAGAAAGACGAGGTGCGAAAGTTGAAACGGTGAGGGGTTTCTGCATGTAATGTCTCTCTAGTATATAAAGAGGGTGGGGTGTATAGGCTCACGGATCGGCGAATTTAAGCGACAAAAAACCCACACAAGTAAACCTTTGTAAACATGGGAAATTGCCAAACGTGTCCAATTTAAACATAAAATAGACTTTAAACCACTATAAATAGCCAGCAACTTGAAAAAATCCTCGCCGAAAGCTTTGTCGACCGTGAACGAATTTGCTGGTATATAAGCACAGCCTCGATGGATGACGTTTGTTAAGAACAAATAATTAGACGGTTTTCACATGGAAAAAGCCGCGCATAAATATTAGTATCTATATAGTAAAATCCGACCGATTCGTGGCTTTAAATCTAGAACTAAGCATATTCTTTTAGCAAGACTTAGTAGACTTGTGCATAACCCCAGATCCACTAATCGTGTACCGTAGGAAACAGGAATTGAGTCATTGTTTTAAGCCCCTCCTTCCTAGAAGTGACCAATAAAAAACGCTGCGTAAATTGCTGTGTGTAGATTGTGCGGTCAGGGTAACGATTTACGCATACTAAGGTTTACTGGCATTGACCAAGCATTTGGACATAACCAAGTTTGCCCTTGGGGATATGTATTCGATGCAGCTTGATTTTAATCTGATTTAGTAATAATGTAAATAAATATATTTCTTTGATAAGATCTTTGAAATAAAGATTACAAATTTCCTGCTCCGCCGTTTTCCTTTTTTCCTTCAATATCGAGTGTACAAAATGTCCGTTTTTAGATATTGTTTTATGATTTTATATATTTAAAAAATTTCATGCAAATATATAACTTTGTCCTCTTAGACCAATTTAGTCAGTGTGGAAATGAGATACTGACCATGATCCCTCCTTCATCCTTATTGTCACTCAAATTCTTGTAAGTACACTGTCTGATGGCACTCCTCTCTTCTTGATGACACTGTTCTCTTGCCTCTGCTGCATCCTGAAAAACATTCTCAATATATACATATACAGCTATTTCAAAAAAGATTGTCTTTTGAAAAGTCAAAACGTTAAACATAAAACTATGAGCGCGCAATGCATATTCGGAAGCAGGGCCCTTTTTGCTTAAATTAACTATTGCAAGACAAGGAGTGAAGGAAATATCAGTGTGCTGTGTGCGTATAGCCAAGACCTAGGATGGTTAGCAATTTGGTTGACTGAAATCTTGGGCTTTCTCGGTATGTTCGAAAGTTTCGCATGCTAGGTCATGTAGACACGGCTGTAATCGGCAGGCCATATACTTGCATAGCGATGCACCCGCACGAAGAGCTTGTTATCCTGGAAGTTTTGCTACAACATCCAGAGAAAACACTCTCTGAAGTACTGCAAGAGGTGTATGAAGAAACAGGCTCAGAATATGCGTGTTCAACGCTTTTTTACTATTTGAAACGCAACAATATTACGCGAAAGAAGGTTGGTATTTTACAACAACGTTGCTCCATTCAAATGTTGAATTATTGTTAAGATATTGTGTATAGATGTACTAGATGTGAATTAATGGATCTAACTTATTCAGCTTGGTAAAACTGCTCATCAAAGATGTGATGATGCAAGGATTGAATTTAGAGCGACAACGGGATTTTTCTCACAAGATATGTTCGCTTTTTGGACGAGAGTGGATATGTAAGTTATTGGCATGCGTAGGCTATGCATGAAACGACTGAAATATTCAGTGTTACCGTAATTGCTGTTGTAAGTAATTTTACTTTCCAAACGTGTGCTACACTTAAGTTATTGTTTCCCAAGTGCGTTTGATTTGGACTTTTGTGCAATTGCAAGTGAGTGCGAGTGTTGTGTATTCACATGGGAATTCTTGGGAAGCATCAGAACTGATTTCAATTTCATACCAAACGAGTAATTTTACTAAACCTGGTCCTAACTAGTAATTACAGGGTGTCCCAAAAAAACCCAAAAACTATTGAAATCACCTATTGTTAACATTTGAATGCCCTAGCACTTGTTAAAAAACTAAAATATCTTTGTAAAGCACGTTTGCTTTGCTCATGGGAATATTGATAAAAGCCAAATTGAATAGGCTAAAATAACCCCTGCATAAAACTTGATTGCATTTTTAATATGCACTCGTAGGTTTAGTTTTTTGTCTGGCATAACAATGGTTTAACACTGAGTATTACTATTATTTATGACGGTTATGTCAATAGTTTACACACTCGTGGGTTCAATTTAGTGCTAGGCATTGAAAATCTAACAATAGATCATTTTTAATAGTTTTTGGGGGTTTTTGGGACACCCTGTAGTACTGACATAAGCTTGAGCAACATATTAACAAAGGTTAAATTTTCATCGGAGGTTCACAAAGACAGAGCAGAAAAAATATTCTTTTGAATTTCCTTTTGTTCTACCATACGTTAATTTTCGAGGAATTCCCACTGGGACACCAACTGTATTCTAAACTAAAATGCACGAGATTGAATTTGCTAGCTTAGTAAAATTACTCCTTTTGTATGAAATTGAAATCAGTTCTAAAGCTTCCCAGGAATTCCCATGTGAATACACAACAATCGCACTCACTTGCAATTGCACGAAAGTCCAAATCGAACCCACTTGGGAAACAATAACTTAAGTGTAGCACACGTTTGGAAGGGTAAAATCAGGGTTGCCAGATCACTGCATTTTTGAGGCCAAATCTTCAACAATGCTCTTTGTTTTTCTTTGTACTTGCCTTTTGTTTTCTTTGTTTGCTTGACTACACTAATGACGATTTGGCCTAAAAAATGCAGTGATCTGGCAACCCTGGGTAAAATTACTTACAACAGCTATTACGGTAACACTGAATATTTCAGTCATTTCATGCATACGCATGCCAATAACTTATATATCCACTCTGGTCCAAAAAAACAAACATATATTGTGAGAAAAATCCCGTTGCCGCTCTAAATTCAACCCTTGCATCATCAAATCTTTGACGAGCAGTTTTACCAAGCTAAATAAGTTAGATTCCATGAATTCACATCTAGTTTATCTATACACAATATTTTAATAATAATTCAACATACGAATGGAACAACGTTGATGTAAAATACCTATCTTCTTTCGCGTAATGTTGTTGCGTTTCAAATAGTAAAAAAGCGTTGAACACGCATATTCTGAGCCCGTTTCTTCATACACCTCTTGCAGTACTTCAGAGAGTGTTTTCTCTGGATGTTGTAGCAAAACCTCCAGGATAACAAGCTCTTCGTGCGGGTGCATCGCTATGCAAGTATATGGGCCTGCCGATTACAGCCGTGTCACATGACCTAGCATGCAAAACTTTCGAACATACAAAAAAATTGTTTTCGTTGATATTTGCAATAAAAGGCTTACTTTATCGATCTCAAAGCCCAAGATTTCGGTCAACCAAATTGCTCTTCATCGTAGGTCTTGGCTATACGCATATATATATATATATATATATATATATATATATATATATATATATATATATATATATATATATATATATATATATATATATATATATATATATATATATATATATATATATATATATATATATATATATATATATATATATATATATATTTATACATATATTTATACATATATATATATATTTATATATATATATATATATATATATATATATATATATATATATATATATATATATATATATATATATATATATATATATATATATATATATATATATATATATATATATACATATATATATATATAAGTCTGAGTCCACTCCCATTTTTGTGAGTCACTTAGAAATATTGTCACACCTCCAAAATTTTTACGAATTGAAACACGCACATTAGGCACAGGGAGCTGAGAAACGCGGTTTGTTTTCAGTTAAGTTGAACAAACAGTCGTCTTACCTGAATTGTTATTGAAATATCATTACTTCTAATGCATATTTAATATCAGCCATCATCCTGCATTGCGGCGATATGGAGTCGGGATTATATTTTATAGTCGGATTACATAGAATATTAAATGAAGTACTTCACGTATACACCAGGTGCTTATAATTGCTGACGGCTCCCAAACGTGCGACTAATTATATGCACAGTTAAATATAAGACAAGGGAGGAAACTGGCAAGCACCATTATCTGATGTCATTGTTCAAAGCACTACTATTCGCTGAAAATTATACTTTAACACACAATATTACGCACGCAACAAAAGAAAGGTATGGTTTCAATGTTCAGTTAAAGAAATATACTTGAATCAATTTAGAAAGTCGAAAATTTTACGATCGAAATGCAGACGTATATTTTGTTATTTTCGTGTAGTCTGCACCGCAGCAACTAGTGACGGAAGTGACGTATGCATTGATTTACGTACAATTTGCGCATGACAAGTATACGCGGTTTTGCCCCAATTTGCCACGAGTTTTTCCCGTTTTTTTGCTCCAAAACATGAGCTGATTCTGGATACCAGTGGGAGTAATATATTGTAAGGTAAGAATATTAATTCTTTATATAAGTAATTCGACTATACTCGTAGGTTTTTTCTTCATTTTTAAATTTGTCAATAATGAAAATGTAGACCATTAATAACTTGACATAATCTATGAATTGGGTGCACAAATAAACGACATTAATATTGGCGAATTTATTACTTATGGCACAACAAATGTCCCTCTAAACAACCCATACATGCTGTGTGGTTTGCAATTAGGAAATATATTGTCACATTGAAATGTATTTAGAAAGTTCAATATATTTATATTCTAATATGGCATGCAGTTCCAAAATTTTACACACCTGGTGCTGGCTGTTCAAAGCAGGTTAGCTTAACCCTGGGTTAACTTTAAATTCAAAGCAAATTTTCCCAGAGCTCGTTTGTAAACTTGAATCTTTCCCGGGTCAATTGAAGTTTTCTTTTCTCAAGTTTTAAAAGAAAGGGATGCATTGAAATGCACATACTAAAACAGTGGGCTAAATTTTAACCCAGGGTTACTGGTAAACCAGTTTTGAACAACTGGCCCCTGGTACACAAGTTTAATTTTTTTCAGTAACTTATTTGCGTCCAGAGTCCTTGTCGATAAGTTAAATTGTTTGATATAATAGACAGATTAAAATAATGTGATATTTTTGTTAGACATTGTTAAATATATAGTATGCCAATTAGATTCCATTTAGCTGCAATATAGTTACTGGAGCATAATATGTAGGTTTATGAAATTTTAATTTTATATATTAATTAATATGATCATTTGATTTTTTAGTGACATGAGCAACTTCAGTCATAAGCAAGAAAAGATTATACATTTGACCACAAATGGTCATAATATTTATGTAGAAGGCATTGGTGGTTGCTGTAAGACATTTGTAGCCAACTACATATTGCACACATTCAAAAGAAACAAAAACTGTGCATGTGTATGCACAACTAGAATTGCATGTACTCTGTATGAAGAATTTTGTGTCCAAACCATTCATTCATTTTCTGGGATTGGGCAATGCCGACAATCAAAAGAAGCATTTTTGAAAAATGTATATTATCAAATCAGGATTGTGTAATGAGATGGAAAGAAACAGAAGTATTAATTGTTGATGAGGTCTCCATGTTAAGCCAGAGAACCTTTGAGATTATTCACTACATTGCACAAAATGTTCGGAATTCAAGTGTTGTATTTGGTGGGATCCAGATGGTAGCATTTGGAGATTTCTTACAAATTCCTCCTGTGCACAATTATATGGACAGAGGAAACTATACATTTCAGAGAGCATCATGGAAGGTTATTTTTCCCCACCAAATTGTACTTGAACGTAACTTTTGAGCTGGAGAAGATGAGAAACTGTCTAATCTTGTAAAGGATATATCAAAGGGACATTATTCCCAAGACAATATAGATTTATTAAAAAGACTAAGTAGACCACTATGCCTTGAAGATATGCGTATTTCCTCTATACCTCAGATTTATTCTCTGAACGATTATGTGAACTATGCTAATATGTGTGCTCTTGATAATACGTTAGGACAAGAAGTATCAAATTGGTGTTAAATTAGTTTAAAACTACTAACCAGTTTGAAACAATAACGTGTTTTTCTCTGTTGTGCAGTTTCGGTGCAGAAACTATGCAGTTTCCGAATACAGCTGCTCATGTTTATTTGAATTTTCCTCGCGAATTAAAAATAGAATACAGTTTATCATAAATGGCAACGGAATTTAAAATAGCGTTTGTTTCCCTCAACAATTTAAAAATAGAATATAATTATCATTTAATTTTAAACGATTGTACTTTCGGTACGTCACTTCCGTCACTAGTTGTTGCGGTGCACATGCAACGAGAAAACGTTTGAAGTTTCCTCCCTTTCTCTATTTTCTTTTCGTTTCTCCGTATGGTCGGATTCACGTCGTGTGCTGTTCGGGGAATGCACACCTGCAGTGTAATGGCAGCGGTTACTCTAGCTTAGGAATATTTTGATTTAATTTTTATTTAAAAATACACAAATACATTGTATTGGTGTTTACTGTTTATATGAGTGGTTTTTATGCGTCCAACAAGAAGAATTAATGAATATTCATGACGAATAAGATGCATTACAAATAATGATATTTAAATAACAAGGTAAATTAACTGAAAACAAACCGCGTTCCTCAGTTCCCTGTGCATTAGGTTCTTAAACATGTACATTAGATACTCAGACATGCATATTATGTTTGCAAGTGCTTCGAACATTTTTTGCTTTAATTTTTTTGCAATGTTTCCCAATTTTGGCAATGTTAGTTTTTGCTTTCTCAAAGATTTAAATCGTCAGTTGGAGGAAAAATGGTTACCCTTAATAATGAAGTGTCTTTGGGAATTGAAATGACAATATCTAGTTGCCAAATAACTATAATTTTGCTGTCAATATAATAAGCATAACATTGTGATTGAGCCCACAAGAACAGAAAATTTGATAAAGACAGAGTGAGAGATTGTGGTGTCCAATTAACATTGAAACGAAATTTTAGCATAAACAGTCTGGACAGATGTTTTAATGATCAGTTCGTGATATTTGAATGGAAATCAGTATTCCTAAACATCATCACATTCATCAAAGGTGTGCTGTACTGCGTGGAAATGGCTGTGTGGAAGATGATTAATAAACGCTGCTTCAATTTGTGTAAACTGCATTTTACAAAGACATGACAGGCAAGTTAATTTAGTGCTCATTTGCTTCAGCCTTAGTCTCCTTTCCTTGATCTAATTGCAGACCTATGGGGGCATTTTAAAGAAAAAATGAAGTAGACAGCCAGCAGCCAGGAAAAGTTTTGAGATAAAATCATTCTTTGTTAAAAACAAATTATACCTGTTTTAACCCATAATCTACGATTAAATAAATACAAAAAAACAGCACAAAATATTTTAAAGGGAAATGGCAACAAATTTTTTTATTGTCTCATTTGAAAGAGACTTTAAAACAATGTATAGAAGTCTGTTACAAAATTTTTATATCTGTTTTACTTCAGGAGATATCGTCACCTAAATAATCGAATTGTCCTCCATCTTGGATTAAATTTTGACCTCATTAACAATGTTTTGTTGACGTCACAACAGGGATAAATTAACCATTCCAAGCTTCTCCTAAATACCCACCACTAATGAAATAGTTGCGAAACCTTTTCAGTCAATGCTGAACCCGAAACACTTAAAGGGCTTAAGAAAAAAAATTGCGTGACCCCAGTTGTGACGTAACATGCATATCTACAAATATCCAAGATGGCGGACAACTAAAGATTTCAAGTGAAAATATCTCACCAAATAAGGCAGATATAAGTATGATGTAATAGACTTCTATATATTGTTTTGGAGTCTCTTTCAAACAAGACGATAAAAATTTTTGTTGCCATATGTCTTTAAAAGCAATGATTTAGGACAGAAAATAGTAAAATTGTAGTTTACTTAACTTGGTTAGCTACATAGAAAGAAGATTTCTAGTTTTTTTTTTGCAGAGCCACAATGTTGAAAAAACGACAAAAAATGGGTAAATATCAACTGAACTCAGACCCCCACTATATATATATAATTATATATAATTATATATATATATATATATATATATATATATATATATATATATATATATATATATATATATATATATATATATATATATATATATATATATATATATATATATATATATATATATATATATATATATATATATATATATATATCATATACCTGATGCCATGCAAAGAGGGTGTCACTTCTTCTTTGACCAACTTGCGTTTTAGTTAACTTTTAAGCATATCACGACCGTTATGAAAACCACTGGAATCATTAACCTAACTGAAAGGTGTTGTTGCTTTAAAATTCTCGACAGAGGACTCTGTTTGTATGCACTCACTTTTAACATAGTCGAGTGTTAATTCCTGCAGTTTCGTTATATAATGTTTATTCACTCGTTCAAGTCCAAAGAATTCGAAGAAACATCAATACATTAAATAATGTTAAATACGTACGAGTGACATACTAAGATTTTGACGATCATGTTCTTCTTATATATATTTTCGTTTACATTGTCCTAAAATGTAGCATCCTAGTACTCAAATAGGAAGACAAAGTTAATCGTCATGCAGCATTATAATTCCAGTCTCTGATTGCGTCATTTTTTATCAGTCTAAGTTACTTGAAATATTGTTATTATGATTATTTTATCCAAATTTTTATCCACACTGGGCATTGGTAACCAGACAGCGCTGCGGGCATTACGCATAAAAAAGTATCACGAAGTTTCTTTTCTACTACTTCGAGGCGGTGGCGAAGCCAGCCTGACATTTGGTCATGCAAATGCAAAATTTTCAGTGTTTATAGACCGTACTGGGAACGAATTTCTAAGGAAATGGATATTGATAATGATTTAAATTTGTATAGCATGCCCAAATTGTCGGGCTTGCTTTGCTACTGAACTCGAGCAAGCTGGATGGTTTGGACAGAAAAAGTAGAAAATTGATGTTGTTAGTTCCTGAATGCTATTTACCGGCTTCTAGGTCTGTACGGGAAAAATATATTCCTCAAGTCTCAGGCCGCTTCCGAGACCGAGAGAAGATATTTTTCCAGCACATATAAACGGTAAATAACGTTTTTCTTCTATTCGGGAGGTCTAGTGAAACCTAAAAGGAATCTATATGTCACGAACAGGTTTTGAGATCAGCTTTTTTGTTATTTTCTTGCTAGCTTCGATGCCAATTGAAGCATGGCTGACAAACAGCTAATACGATGTCATAAAAACCACTATGCTCTGTACAGCGACGTATTTATTCAGTATATACGATAATGAAAATTGTAAAAATCTTCACGAGTATTCATTGTATGATCGTTAATTTGTAAAACGAGGATAATTGAAATTGTGTTTTTACAAGGCAAACTTTATTTGCAATTTCTTAGAACATTAATTGCTAAAATTCAACCTCAGAAGCCATCCTTGAACTGCAGGTTAGTGATTAACGTATTGTTAAACAACTGCAATATTGTTTTGGGCGGCAGTACGTAAGTTTCATGTTTCACTATGTAGTTGAAGGTGTACTTTTTTTTGGTTGATTATAATATATAAAGCCTGTACAGACTTGTAATGTTTTTTGGTTTTGCACACTTTTATAATCAAGTTTAACAATTTATGGTAGCTTTACTCCTTTAGTTTGTTTGTGAAAAGTAACACTTCTGGACTACAGTCAAGCTGTCGTAATAAGTCATCCGCTGCTGTGGCCAATCATATTACAGGAAATACAAAAAATATCTATAGGCATGCACAAGTTAAAAAAAAGTGAAACGAGATACGCAGTATGTCACGAAAATCCTGCAAAGAACAATAAAAACAATATCAGCTTATACCGTGGGCACAACTACCATGAACTGCAAGACAACAGCCGCAGGAAATAGAAATTTAGTGATTTCTTTATGTATTCTGGTGGAAAATTATTTGAAGTTTTTTTCGCAAGCTCTTCATTTTTTCTTCGCAAGCTCTATTTATTATCTTTATTATTTTCAAACAATCCCGCTGTTCCAATGCTGAGCATTTGGAGCACTGAGCTTCAACATATCTGGTGGAAGCATGAGCACCACGTTTGAAGCAAAAACATTGCGCGGATTGGTCCCACTGAGCTTTACAAATACTGCAGGAAGAGCGGCTTGGCATGGAAAAGTATCGCCAAAAAACATAACGGATTTTGGCCTTTACTGACGCCATATGGTTCCTCTGGCTACAAATATTTACCACTGACCAACCGTTTTCCCAGCTTTTAAAAAGACCTTTGCCCCCCGGATGCAAAGAATTTTTTATGGCTTGGTTATTTTCGGGAAAGAAGCAAAGAAAAATAGTTTTATTCGCTTGAAAGATTTGTAAAAATATTTTGGAAATCTTTCTTTTAGAAGTAAGATTCTCGAAACTTTCAATTTTATATCGTTTTTCTGGCCAAGTTTGCATATTGATTCCCAGTTTATAGAAATGCGTAAAAAATTTTGTCTAAAGCAAAGCCTGTTTATTTCTTGGCTATATGCGTATAAACCGTCCTTTGCATCAGGCACTGACGTTTACTTATTAGTTCTGTTTCTGATGTTATTTATATAGACAACAAGTTCCTTGATGAATGCCTGTCTATAGTCACATGTGCATGATTTAACGTTTGCCCATTTCCAGTTTGGCACTGAAACTAATTGTATCACTTGATAGTGTGGAACAATCTCTCTGAGCCTGACAAAAACATCTATGCCTCTTTGACCTCTGTTCGCATAGTCATTGTTGATTGAAGTATAGATAAAGAGTCAATTAATTCAGCTTGTTTTTGAAATGCAATGTGGTATCAGTGGTGCATATTATATTTATATTTCTTCATGTCTTTTCACAATCTCACTCTTAAAGCTGTTTGATAGAAAATCAATTGATGTTTCTCGTTTCTGACATATAATGCTTTTCCTTGTCATTTCTGATGCATGTACTTATTGCTGAGACAAATGTTTATGGCGGATCATAAATTATTTTAATACACATGGATTTCATTTGTTGTCATGTTCATCCGAACTATATATTAAACATGCAACTTAATTTTTAGTAATTCTTTCATATTAAAGATTGTCCACAGCATGTGTACATGGTGACTTTATCTATTTAATTTGTTCGAAATTGATTAGGTGACATTTTCGCGATCGCTTTTAATAAAGTCATGTATGATAGTTATTTGAGTGAGAAAGTCCAAGTCTTTGCTGAGACGGATGCGCAAAATGTATAATGATGATATCTTCTTAAGGAGGTGTGGGGGGGGGGGAGGGTGAATCGTTTACACATTATAAAAACTTAATGTTTGAATATTCTCTTTTACTATCTTTGTGTTAGTTAACTTTCAACTGACGAATATCATTACCATTATCGAAATTAGTGGAATCATAGGTCTAACTAAAGAGATTGTGCTTTCGAATTCTAAGCAAATGGCCGGTTGTACATGTATGCAATTACATTTTACGTAGCTAAGTGTTCATTCCTTCAGTTTCAGATTTCCGTTCTACTATGTCGGCTCGTTTAACCATGAAACCGTAGACTCGGGAGAATTCTTCAAGATTTCAAAATATTAAAAAGGTTAATTACGAATGTTATACTAATCAAATATAAGCTAGCTCGTACTAAAACAATAAATTACTACGTATACACTTGTAAGGATATTTGTAAGGATTTGTACATTTTAAAATCATGCATATGTTTGCCTGAATCCATCTATTATCCGACGCTGGTTGTAATCATTTGATTGCTAAGTTCCAGAACTGTTTGGCTTGTTTATGCTAACTATTCCCGTATGAGAGTTTGAAAATAATACGGCAATATTCTATTTTTGCGGAAAATAAGTATATTAAATTATATTACTATATTAAAACGAAACTGCAGAAAATGTACACACATACTGACGTATGTAATTATGAATGTTAATGAATGTTTTATATCTATTTCATCTGCGTAGCTGGACAGGGAGGGACGCTTGAATCGTCAAAGAACTGACAGTTTTAATATTAACTTGTTAATTATCTTTGTAAAAAGTTGAGTTAGTTAAGTTAGTTTGAGTTTAGTTATCTTTGAGTAAAAACAACTAGAATTATGCAGCTATTTAAAAGGGGTCGTTGCTTTGCAATTTTCAGCATATAGATGCATTTGTATACAGTCAGATTTTTTTGCCAAGTAAGTGTTAAATCCTTCACTTTGTGATTTTCGTTCTACTATGTTTCATCATCGGCTCGTTCAGTCATGTAACCACAGACCCACGAGATTTTCTTAAGATTTGAAAATATCAAATAAAGTAGATTACGAGTGATATACTAAATATAACCTAGCATTAAAACAACAAATTCTCACTCTGAATAAGTATGTAAATTTTAACAGCAAAAATATACTTGCATAGTGCAGGAATCTATACAAGTCAAAAAAGGTACAAAATTGTTGGTCTGCATGAATTTGTTATCTGAAGTGTGATTAGCCTGCTGCGATATTTCAATGATTATATCTTCTTTTTAGTATCGCAACCTACTCAACAAGAACACAAATTTAAAGCAGTATTGTAATTCCAACCGGTATTTCTCATTTTTTCAGTCATGTCTAAATTATTTGAATGATTAAAACACGAATGATTTGAAATCTTTCACAATTATTGTTTTTTGATAAGAATAGTAATTGTGAATGATTTCCAATCACTCGTGTCCAATCAATTCTAGAGCTGTAGAACAACAGCAGGCTAACGTGGACACAACTCATAACATGTAGCTACCGGAAAATCAGAAAATGATTTCCTCACGTCTTCTCACAATCTTACTCTTTAAAGTGTTAGGTAGAAAATCAATTGACGTTTCTCGTTTCTGACCTATAAAACTCTTCCTTGTGATTTCTGATGCCCATATTTGTTACTGAGACAGATGTTTATGTTGGGTCATGACTTAAATACGGATAGATTTCATTTGTTGTCACGTTCATCCAAACTATATATTAAACATGCAACTTAATTTTTAATAATTCCTTCATATTAAAGATTGTCCACAGTATGTGTGCACGGTGACTTTGACTGTTTAATTTGTCCGAAATTGATTAGGTGACTATTTTCGCGATCGCTTTTAATAAAGTCATGTATGATAGTTATTTAAGTGAGAAAGTCCAAGTCTTTGCTGAGACGGATGTGCAAAATGTATAATGATAATATCTGCTTAAGGGGGTGGGGAGAGTTGAATCGTTTACACATTACAAAAACTGAATGGTTGAATATTCTCTTTGACTATCTTTGTTTTAGTTAACTTTCAATTGACGACTATCATCACCATTATCGAAACTACTGGAAGCGAAGGTCTAACTCAAAGAGATTGTGCTTTCTAATTCTTAACATATGGCTGTACAGGTATGCAATTACATTTTACGTCGCTAAGTGTTTATTCCTTCAGTTTCAGATTCCCGTTTTACATTGTATCGTCATATGTCGTTCAATTACGTAACCGCAAGCTCGGAAGAATTCTTCAAGATTCAAAATATTAAGTAAGGTTGATTACGAATGATAAATAAACGTTACTACTAAAACAGCAAATTACTACAAAAACAGCAAATTACTACATTTGTAAGGATATTTGTAAGGATATGTACATATCATAAAGTCAGCGATGTGTTGGTCTGCATCAACCTACAATCCGATATTTATTAAAATTGTTAACCACACTGCACATTAGTAAAAAAACAGCACTAGCTACGAGTATCACGTATGCATGAAATTGTATACGGTCAGGAACTTTTCTTTACCACAGCTTCAAATGAACAATTTGGTTTCAATGACAAAACAAGTAAAAACTTGATAATTGTACAAACTAGACATGCTACACGCATGCATCCTTAAAACTGTTAAAACAACATCAGCTTACCGTGGACACAATCGCTATGAATAGCAAGACAACAGATCCTGGAAAAAGTGATCTCTTCATGTCTTCTCGCTTTTAATGTGTTTGGTAGAAAGTGAGTTGATGTTTCTCTCGCAAGTTCAAAACGTGGTTTGAATATTCTGTCTTTGTCTAAGAGGTATAATTCATGCTCTTCCTTGCGATTTCTGTTTCATTGTTCGTTGCTGAGACGGATGTTATGGTGAATCTCTATTTTAATTAATTGACTAAATCCTTTAATAACATCATTATGGTAATTAAAGCAACCTAGCTCATTGAGGATTTCAATTTCAACCGCCAAATAAGCGCTTAATGCACGCTGGCTGTAATTATATGATTGCTAAGTTCCAGATTCTTTGCCAGTTCCAGATTTGTTTTAGCTAACTATTCCCGTATGAGAATTGAAATTAATAAGGCACTGTTCTTTTTTTGTGGAATATAAGTCGTGGAATTATATTTAAACGAAACTATAGAAAATGTGCACTCATACTGAGTAATGTAAATATGAATAATGACAATAAATGTTTTATATCTATTTCATCTGCGTTACGGGACAAGTGGGGGAGGCGAGTGCTTGAATCGTCAAATAACTGACAGTTTTGATATTCACAATTATTTATGCATATCAGAAAAGATAAAGAATTGTTGGCCTGCATGAATCCTTTATCTGTAATGCGATTAGCCTGTTAGTGACAAAAGCAATCAGACCATTAGGCATAAATTGTAAAAAAATCATGAAGTTTCCTTTTATGCAGCTTTAAACGAATTGGACTCAATATATGAAATAAGTAAAAACTTGACACTAGTATAACTAAATATTATGCTACTGCACGCACATCCTTAGAGCTGTGAAAATTCCTAAGAGCTGTGAAAATTCCTAAGAGCTGTGTGAATTTCCTTCATATTTGTCTGAGACATATATACTCTTTCTTGGGAATTCTGATGCATATATTCGTCGCTGAGGCGGATGTTATAGTGCATGTATAATAATGAACCCACTATTTCATATCTGCACAAGATGAAGTGTATTTGACCGCATGAAACATTATCGATTATTTTAAATAATTTATGATTTATTTTAGATCGCTAAGTCTTATGACAGAATATATGAAATTTTGAAGAATAGTTCAAGCAATTAACAGAACGTTTTGCATTTCATGATTTACTATATGTTAATGAATCTGCATACAATCAGTGTAGTGTCAGTACAAGTGCAAATTATCAGGATTAATGGCTTACGCAACTAATTGCTTTTGCGACTTCTTTGATGGCGTCGCAAAATTGTTGGCCTGCATGAACTTGTTACCTGAAATGTGATTAGCCTGCTGTGATATTTCAATGATTATATTTCTCTTAAGCTCCGACAAGAGTCCCTTAAAAATTTAAATCGTAAGTCACAACCTACTCAAACAAAAACACAAAGTTAAACTTCAAGCAGTATCATTCTTTTTTTTCAGTCAGTCTAAATTATTTGAATGATTAAAACACGAATGATTAGAAATCCTTCACAATTATTATCCTTTGATAGGCCAAAGAATAATAATTGTGAATGATTTCCAATCACTCGTGTCCAATGTGGAACAACAACAGGCTAACGTGGACTAACTGCTACGAAGAGCAAGATCATAACATGTAGCTACAGAAGAATCAAAAAATGATTTCTTCATGTCTTCTCACAATCTTACTCTTTAAAGTGTTTAGTGAAAAATCAATTGACGTTTCTCGTTTTTTACCTATAATGCTCTTTCTTGTGATTTCTGATGCGTATACTTATTGTTGAGAAGAATGTTTATGGTGGATCATGAATTAAATAGGAATGGATTTCATTTGTTGTCTTGTTCATCAGAACTCTTAATCATGCAAGTTAATTTTGAATAGTTCTTTCATATCAAAGATTTTCGACAGCCTGTTTACACGATAACTTTAACCACTTAATTTGTTCAAAATTGATTAGGTGACTATTTTCGCGATCGCTTGTGATAACATCATGCATGATAGTTATTTAAATAAGAAAGTCTAAGTCTTTGCTGAGACGAGGGTAAGCAAAATGTATAATGATGATATGTGCTTAAGGGGGTGGGGGGAGTTGAATCGTTCGAACGGTACAAAACTGAATCGTTGAATTTTCTCATGGACTATCTTTTTGTTAGACTAAGATAACTTTAAACTGAGGAATATCATGACCATTATGGATGAGGTAATTAATCACATCAATGAGGTACTTAATGATCTTGTGCCTTTACAAGAAAAATGTGTTAAACTCTAGCGATAACCACCATGGATGACTCTGACAAATTCTGTCAGCAATGCAAGAGCGAACCTTTTACTTAGGAATGCTATAAAACCCTCCGGTAAACAGAATCGTAATTCCAATGAATGAGCCTGTTATCGAAAAGTGCGGAATGAGGTGCTATGGAAAATAAGTAGAAGTAAACGTGAGTTCTATAGAGCTTCTATTGAAGAAAATGAAGGACAGCCACGAAAAATGTGGAAGTCTATTAATGACATTATAAAGCGGGATAAGAAATCAGCAGTGTCTAGAATGAAAAAAGTGAACGGTAAAGACATAAAAGACTCTCGTATGATCGCTGAATCCTTCTGTAGTTATTTTTCCAACATTACGAACGATCTGTGATCGAAGCATTGATCTGTATAATACTGGATCATGCAATCATAATTAAATTTTGAAGTCATCACCGCCATCTTGATACTCCAGGTCCAGCGTTCTTTGCGGGTGTAAGAGTAAGCTTTTAAGCAGCGTTTTCAATTTCCGTAAATTTCCTTAAAATAAGGAAGTATATTTATCTATTGAAAATGCTGTTTGTCTGCCATCTTGGTACTCCAAATTCGTCATTTCTGCTGGCTTCACTTGATGTCACTGTATGCGTGATCCAGTATTATACAGATCAATGGATCAAAGCTGCCCTCAGCTAATTTAAATTTTAGCAAGCTCAGAGAATTTATTAGAACCCGCAGACGCCCATGGGATACTCAATTGAGAATTTCCATGATCACGGAGGATTTTGTTAGGACCCAATTGCTCAATTTGAAGGTAAACAGTGCTACTGGCATAGATAGTTTGGGAGCGAAACTTCTCAGCTGTGTTGTTTCAATTATTGCACCTCATATTGCAAGAATCTGCAATTTGAGTATAACTTGCTCGACGATGCCTAAACGCTGGAAGTTTGCTAGAGTTAGTCCGATCTTTAAAGGTGGTGATCATACGGACATGAATGGCTATTGTCCTATTTCTATACTACTGGCTTTATTATATAAAATACTTGAAAAACACGTGTTTGATGAACTGTATAATTATTTGGTTAGTTATGATACCGGTAATTATTATCTCTCCAAAGCAATCTGGTTTTTGTAAGCATCTTCATGCCGGTATTTGTTGCTCAAAATTTCCTACTATCTGCTCCAAAGTATCGATCAAGGGCAAATATCAAGTTTTACCTCAATTGACCTACGGAAGGCTTTCGACCTTGTTGATCACCCCACGTTCCTTCAAAAATTACAATTATATGGTCTTAATGAAGAGGTGGTAAACTGGTTCCGCTCCTATCTCAGTGATAGGCAGTTCCAAGTCGTTATTGGCAGCCAGTTTTCAACCAAAGCAAATATAACATCGGGTGTGCCTCAGGGCTCCATACTTGGCCCCCTGTTATTTATCCTGCATATGAATGATCTTCCTTTCCATCTCACTGAAACCGAATCGATCTGTATGCAGATGATGCTACACAATATGCTTCCGATAATGGACAATTTGCATGTTAGACTAACTTTCAGTCTAGCAAAGAAAAACAAAATCTTTTACCACAGTTAAAAAGAGCATCCTAAAATTGGTAGAATGGCCAAGTTTGGTGGCGAAATGTTGTAAAGCATGGAAAATATGGCATCGCAAAGTTTGCAAATTTGTATACATTTGTATTACGCGAGGAAAAAGTTACCACTTTTCAGCTAAAATTGTATCAAAAGTGGTAACTTTTTCCTCTCGTAATACAAATGTATACAAATTTGCAAACTTTGCGAGGCCATATTTTCCATGTTTTAGAACATTTCGCCACCAAACTTGGCAATTCTACTAATTTTAGGATGCTCTTTTTAACTGTAGTAAAAGATTTTGTTCATCTTGCCTAGATTGAAAGTTAGTCTAACATGCAAATCGTCTATTCTTTACAGAACGTTGAAGTAAAGCTTAATCGAAAAGTTCAGCAAATTTTTCATTGGAGTCTGATGAACAAAATGGTTCTGAATGAGGAAAAGACCAAAGTGATGGTGACAGCATCATCTCAGAAACTTTATACACTCCAAGAAACAATTTGCGTAACCTTAAATGGTTCTCCTATTGAAGCTGCTACCTTTGAGAAATTACTTGGCGTTTACTTTGATCAAACGTTAAGTTGGACTGGACATGCAACAGCCATAGGCTCTCTATGTAAAAGAATCTCACAGAGACTAGGAGTATTTAGACGTATCAGACACCACCTCCCATATAAAGCTCCTGTTGCTTTTGTCTAATTTTTGATGGATTATTGTTGCCTAGTTTAGGGGAACACATCGCAACAAAATCTCGACAGGATATATCTCTTACAAAAAAGAGCAGCAAGACTGATCTTAAATGCAGATCCCAACGCTCCGTAATTACCATATTGTTCTAAATTTGCAGCTAGGCTGGCTTCCAATTTACGATCGAATCAAGTATCTTCGTGCCATAACTGTTTATAAAGCTTTACATAATCTAGCTCCATCATACATTTCTAGTTTGAATAGACCTTTCAATCGTGTACATAGTTTTAAGACATGAGGCTCAGTAAAAGATATTTTGCAATTACCTTAAAGTAACAAGTAAGTCCGGGCAGCGTACGTTGCATTTTTAGCATCATCAGAATGGAACACTCTTGATTCTAATATTAGAAATGCCCCTAGTCTTCTTTTTTTTCGAAATAAGTATTTAGAAATGGCATTTTTCAAACTTAAAAATGGGTTCCCGAACTGATAATTTAAAAAAAGTTTGTATAATAATATGGACAGTGTAATCCTCTGATTAATTTATTTTGGTCATGTTAGATTTTTTTTTCCTATTGTATATACTAAGATTATAATTATCTGTAGTTTAGGGCCTAGATGAAAATTATATATTGTAATTCTAGTTACCCTAGTTAAATAATGTGTAATAATAAATAATAATAATAATAAACTACTGGAATCATAAGTCTAACTCAAAGAGATTGTGCTTTCTAATTCCAAGCATATGGTTGTACATGTATGCAATTACATTTTACGTAGCTAAGTGTTTATTCCTTCAGTTTCAGATTCCCATTTTACTTTGCATCGTCATCTGTCGTTCAATTATCTAACCGCAAGCTCAAGAGAGTTCTTCAAGATTCAAAATAATAAGTAAGGTTGATTACTAATGATATACTAAACAAACGTTACTACTAAAACAACAAATTACTACATTTGTAAAGATATTTGTAATGATATATAGATATCATAAAGTCACTGATATGTTGGTCTGCATCAACTGCCATCCGATTTTTATCAAAATTGTTAACCGCAATGCACATTAGCAACAAGACAGCACTAGCTACGAATATTACGTATGCATGAAATTGTATCCGGTCATGAACTTTTCTTTACCACAGCTTCAAATAAACAATCTGGTCTCAATGGCAAAACAAGTAAAAACTTGATATTTGTGCAAATTAGATTTCATGCTATGATTCTTTGGCTTGTTTATGCTAACTATTACCGTCTGAGAATTGAAAATAATATGACACTATTTTTTTTTTGTAGCCAGGAAAATAAGTCGTGGAATTAGCTATATTTAAATGAAACCATGGAAATGTACACTCATACTGAATGATATAAATATGAATAATGACAATGAATGTTTTGTATCTATTTCATCTGCGTTACTGGGCAGGTGGGGGGTAGAGGAGTGTGTGAATCGTCAAATAACTGACAGTTTTGATATTCACAATTTATGCATGTCATAAAAGATAAAGAATTGTTGGCTTGCACGAATCTTTTATTTGTAATGCGATTAGCCTGTTAGTAACAAGAGCAATAAGACCATTAGGCATAAGCCCATCATGAAGTTTGATTTCCTTTTATGCCGCTTCAAGCGAATTGAATTGGATTCAATAATGAAACAAGTAAAAACTTGACATTAGTATAAATAAATACTAGAAATACATGCATCAGCAACCCCTCGCCATTAACCAAGCATGCAACTATATTTTCTGAATTACATGAAGTATTTCTTTAGGTTGTTCTCATAGCAATACGGCAATTTTTATTCTTTCTCTATATTTTTTCACAAAAGGAGAAAATATTAGTATTTAATCCTTGTTTTAATGACAATTTCTTAATTGGCAAAACATTTGTCATTCGTATGTTATTATACCTAATTTAAGCTTAAATTTGGTTAAAATACGCCCTATTAATTACATAAAACGTTTTGAAATATGAAACTAAATTTTTATCTACATAAACTTTGAGTTTGAAATAAATGCGTTTCAAGCCAATTTTGTATCTTCGCTCATATTCTTTTCCATGTAAAGTCCGTCAATATTTTGAAATGCAGTAAAAAAGCTGTCAGTTGAATTCGGGATTAATCAATCAACAATAGATTTTAAATCTGACCAATCAGTGTTAGCCATTCATGATAGTCCACCATATTGTTGAGATCAGTGAGGATGATGTCATGACATACCACTTTTACTATCTACCTATCACGAGCAACGAATTTGAACTCCGCTAATACGAAATTAGTAACCCTCGCCCCGGGCTTACGCCCGGAACGGCGCTTCACGCCGTTGGCTCGGGGATTACACTAACACAGTTCTAGTCAATTACATCTAGTAATTAAGTATGAGCATGTTACATTTTTAGATACATTGTATAAACTGTGGTACAAGAAGTTATTCCTTGAAATCACAAATTGCAGTTTACCATTTGGAAGACGAGTTGCTGTTGCAGTTCAAAAGCACAATTCACTTCCAATTAGCACATATACACATACATAATATACTTTGCTCAATTCTCCAATCATGTAACCAGCAATTGATAAATTGCATGTAAAATATAGTTTTATAGCTGTATATGCATTTTAAGGCCGGATTTTGGGGGGAGGTCACACTTTCCGTGGGATAGCAGCACACCTCTTCTGAAATTTTCAGCACCTCCCCCAAGAATTTGTCATCGCTCCTAATAAATGTATGCTTTAGCAAATATTAGTGTCTATTGTTTAATGATATTTCTAACTACTAGACAAGCAGATATAATTATATAGATTGTATAAAAGTTCGGCATTTTTTATTTCTACCCTTTCAGGGCCGTCGCTAGAACGTTAATTAGGGGGGGTGCCTATTCATATATTCATGTTTTGCCCAACAGATTTCTTTTCAAATTGATGAATTTGAATTTAATTTGAAAAGAAATCTGTCGGGCAAAACATGAATACATGAATATGCACACCCTCACCCCAATTAATGTTCTAGTGACGGCCCTGGATATATCAATATCACTATAATATATTTTCTATACCTTGATATCATACAACACAAAGTGTCAACATGATGCTAAATGTTTGGCAAGGTTGCATGACAACAGAGAAGTCGCATGCAGCAGGTACAGAACTATTAAATTTTCTCGATGCTCTGTAATTGCTGTATGAGAATCATCAATCAATTTTGTCTGTTTGTGCAGTGACTTTCCCAAAATAAACCCTGTAGCAACTAGCCAGTTCTGTACTTTAATAACTTCACCACATGGTGACTTGTGACTGCCAACTGTCAATCATCTTTCTACATCCGTTTATTTTTGGGAAAATGATCCTCAAAAATATAATCTTCCAGTATAAATTAATTCTAGATAGGATGTCAAGGATACTACAATACCTATAAAATTATACATACTGAAGTCACGGATCGTGATGAATTTGTTCATGGAAAAGTATAAGTATAAGGCATCAATATAACTTGATGATTATTTTTGTAATGCACTAATTTCACTTCAAATATAAAACTTCACTTTTTGAAATAATTTAAACTGTCAACAGCGAATTGTCGTAGATATGTCCACGTCCTTCGACAGAAAAGCAAAAACAGAAGCAAATGACAATTAAGTGGCTAGTAACTGCAAAACTTCATAAACGCTACGTCTAAAATATATCCTAACGAAAAATCGCAAAAGTCCATGGAAGGGCAAAAAAAACCTAACAATTCGTCCAATCCGACAGCCTTACGCTTTATTCTGTACTTTTCGCATATGTTTTCGTCTCGACTGATAAAAAAAAACAGGCATAAAGCTAACTTGTATTACTGCCAAGAGAGAAACTTACCTTTTTTCCAGAGCTTTCCTGTTCAAACTTTACGAAAGTACCACCATGATTTCAAAAATCAAAAATATATTATAAACTGTAAATTTGCAACCGTTTTTCTTGCCACGTCAGCATTTCATTTCGCATTTTAAAGGTAGCGCCGACCAAAGATATTGTTTCGTTAGCAATGTTATTACAACTTGTCACTACAATTTGCTACAAATTTGTCAACTCAGGCATGCTACAAGCTTGTTCCAACAGACTTGTTACAACTTGACGACGATATCAACTTGTCATCAACTTGTTCCAACAAGCTTGATATGGCTTGTTGTCAACAAGCTTGGTAGAAGTTGTTTTAACAACTTGCTACAGTTCTGCATGCCAACAACCTGTCAACAAGAGGTTAACAACAACCTGCTACAAGTTGTGGACCACACAACTAGTCAACAAGTTGTTTCAACAACCTTGCAACAAGTTGTTCTCATCAAGATTGTTACAACTTTTTCCAGCAGCTTGCTACAGGTCTGCAAGTCAACAACTTGTAACAATCATGCAAGTTGTTGAGAACAACTTGTAACAAGCTGTTTACTTAACAACCTTGTAACAACTTGTTCAACAACTTGCTACAAGCTCGTTAAGTCAACAACTTGTTGACAAGATGTGCGTTTTTGCGTGTATAGGTTGCAATACCGCTAGAATGTTTTCACACATCCTTCCCATGGACAAGAATACAACTGGACTTCAGTTAAATTTTCTACAGGCAGTGTCTCCATAGCTGCTGCTGCTCTTTGGCTTGCTGGGTGCATTTCTTTATCGAAGAATGGACGTCTGTGAAATGTCCAGAAGAAAACGTGCAGTTTTGGAAAAACGCATTTTGTACTAGGCTGCTGTCAACTGAAAGAGGAAAGTGAATAAATGTAAACTTTTACAGAAAAGTTACACTTTGTTAGAAAGGCAATTCAAGCCAAGATTTTAAGTACCTTGCATTGTAGTCCAAGAAAGTTTCCTTCCACTACCCATGTCATATACTTTCCAAATTGTCAATGCTTCTTCCCTGTATGAGAAGTTACTGTAGGTACTAATACCATCCAGTCATTCCTTGTCCAGTCTTGGTCACTTGCTGTTCGACATTAAGAAGTACAGCAAATCTCACATCTCTTACGCCACCATGCATGAGCCATTATAACTTCCTTTAAATCTGTGGTGGTGATGACGTTGTTTCCTTCATTGACGTAGCGCAAAACATCGGCCTTCACAGTGGCGGCTTTTCTATCACATGGCCCTTTCCCACCTTGTGGGTCGCTGAAATAAACTTTGCGCACTTTGATTCCTGTTGATTCTTCCATAAGACGATATGATGTCAGCATTTCTACGCTGTGGTAACAGCAAGCGTTGTCTTGACGAAAAAAAGCTTTGGTGAATTTTGGGTGTTATTTTTTCAGTGAAATTAAAGATTAAAGTGCCTATATCAAGGTCAGGGAATTTGCAAATTTAAATTATTTAGGTTATTTAATGACGATTTGCAATATATTTTATAAGTCGAAAATTTCATCTTCATAGACTTTTCGGGGGCTAAAGTTGTGGATTTTCCTTTTAGCCGTTAGGGTAAAAGGATTAGGGAGAGTTTGGCATTGGTACCGGAAGTGACGACATATTGAGAACACACAGATTAAACACAAAGCAAAACAACTAATAAGATATAGGAGTCGGGCTAGATAGCGTTGTATTTTTTTGTATGAAAACGTTTTTTTTCGTTCATTCTTATTTAACTTATAACGGAAAAATGTCTTCGAGCTTTTCTGACCCTGCTAGCAGTCAGAATGATTCAGAAACAAATTTTATTCCGGGTTATATAATGGAGGTCGAAGACGAAGCTGTCGGATCAAATCCGGTCGAAGACGAAGAATTGTGGGGCTGTAAACCTTACGAAGGGGAACCTATTGCCGATGATAATTGGATTACAAATTATTATGAACAGAGACGTTTTGAAGAAGAAAGGTTGGAGAATCTTCGGTCTCGATTGCGCGGAGATATTGCTTTGCAAACCTGGTGAGTACAGTGAGTATTTTTGGTATTTTGATCAGAAGGATCGACTCCTTGCTACTCTGTCATTTTGTTTTCTAGGTAGAAGCTTTTCATTTTAACTCACAGGCTTTATAATGCGTCGAAAAGTCAGTTTCACGCATAAGGATGTTCTTATCATAATTGTTGTATTGCCACACATTAGCTGTTTTTTTCCTAGAGACGGATAATTCGTCTGGACGAACTTAGTCGTCTCATGTTTAAATACGTATAGCATAAATGCTGGACGAACTAATCAGACGAATTAATCTTTAACTAAATCAGTGTTGGAGGCCGTGTGTTATAGGTTACACTGCTTGATATTATAAACCATGTTACAAAATGCACAGCAGTGCTATAATGAGTTCATAATTTTTTCAGTTTTTCCTGATTCTATCCTCCAGGAACCCCTGTGAGGTCAGAAATATTTTCTGGCGGAAATTCTCAAACCGTGAATAAATATATGCATTTATGCAGGCTAAATTTGACTGGCCTGCAAAGAAATGTAAATAATAAGAAAACTGTTTATAGTTACTGTACTTGATATTATTTTGCATTATTTGTATAAATTGCATTGAATCTTACGAGAGTTTCTGTCTATTAAATTACTGTAGGTGTCAATGTGGAAATTGTAAGATTGAAAAATTGCAAAACGAAAGAGAGTGTCAGTGTTGCAGAGAGATTGATGACTGTGTTGAATCCTTGAACAGTGACCTGGTCAAACGAGAGGTTTCTAGCATACCAACTTGCATAACTTTGCACCCAGGCTTTACTGAGGTATGTTTGGCTACTCGGTCATTGCGCCTTGCTGGACCGAAGTACCGAAAGATAGATAAGAAGAAGTACGAAGAGCGTGGAGATGAAAATAGGTATAGCAAATAATGCATCAAACTATGAAGATATTAATAAAATTTATTCATCCTTCTTTATTAAAGTCTTTTGTGAAAATAACCTCAAAATTAACTTTGAAACAAATTATCTACATTTTGCGGTAATAGATTTAATATTGCTATCATTTGTTTCAAAGTTCTCTGTTTATTATATTCCTCTCAATTTCCACTTTACACCATTTAACATGGCTGGTGAATTGACAACTGAAAGATGGATAGTATTTCAATCTTATCATAAAATTTTTCTTTTCTTTTCTAGTTATCTCAGAAGTATTTCATACCGAGAATATATCCAACTTGTCTATGGGCACATAGGGAAAAGACGAATTCCTTTACCACCATGTGCCTATAATGCCATACGTACAAAATTTGAAGGAAAACTATTTAAAGGGTATGAAGATGATGACCATCAAGAATCAGCCCAATCAGTGGCTTAATATACTGTTTTTCGCATGTAGTTGTCTCACTAGTAGAACAAATGTATACTGACATACTGCATGTCTATCGGGCTGTTGCAATTTTAATCTGCACTATTGAAATAATTACATCATCAATAACCAAGAGAGGGAGGTAAAAAAAATGATAAAAATCCTCAGGGGATTCCAAAATGGGAAAATTTCACAAGGGAAATGCAAAATAGTTAAATAACAGAAAAGTTCTGGGGTTAGTGGCACTTCGAAATTTCCTGGGTTCCTCAACATGGGAGGTGCAGATTAAAATTTCAATTGTAGTTACCTAAAGCATAGTCAATCCACACATGGTCTGGAAACCTGGCGAACTTCAAAGCGTTTATAATGAGCTATCATTTTATGTTGAGCTGGCTTCACCGTGCACAAATCTTTTGAAATTTTACTCACTAATATTTCAATAGTACGGTTGAATGCTTCATTATACCAAAAATTCATTGTCTTCACCGTGCACAACTCAGCATAAACACGAACAAAAATATAGAACAAAGACGCTGGCCGAGTCTCCAGACCATATCTAGATTGACTTTGCCTAAAGTCAGTGAACAGAGTAGTTGAGAAGATACACATATCTTTTTCAAATTTTATTTTTGGTTTCGTGGGCAGTTTTGAATCTTGTTATGACCCTTCATGGGTTGGCCACACGTTCTGCAGCATGGTTTTGCTCTTTCCTTTGGTGTTTGCTGTGGTTCAGGCACTGAAGGTGCTAAAAGTGATTATAATAAAATTGTTAAACTTGATGTTTTAAGAAAACTTGAAGTCAATTTTTTGAAGTTTCAACCGAAAAATACCAACTGTTCCACCTGTTGTATAATAAATTATGTACTGTATTGTCTATTTTTGAGCAAACATACACAAAGCTAATCTGACATATAAGCATATTAGGTTTGTATTGCCCCATAACATGTACCTGCAGTTGGTGGAACATTGACTACAACCATTTTGCTTCGCAGGCTCATCTTTTGCACAGCCTCTTCTTTTGATTCCTTCATTAACATTGTGTTCATAGGAGGGGGGCAATTTTTACCAGTTCTGTGCATGCATTTTCCAGCTCTTGTTTACTCGCATGTATCATTTGTTGATAAATTTCTTCAACATAATTTAAAAGGGAGATATACATTTCCAAATGCTGATTGTATACAAGAAAAATACTGCAACTTTTAAAATAACTTGTAATTGTAATTGATTGTAATACCCTTACAATCATGCCAAACTTTGGTGCAACTCTGACACTTTTTACAGTGGTTTCACCATGCTTAAATTTTGGGTACACCACTTTGATTTGTGTTTTTCCCAGTTCCGTTTTTCGCTCATCTCTTCGAAGATTGATGTTAAAATGGCATATAGTCAAGATGTGCCTAGAACAGGAGTCAGTACTGTTTACCATTGCACTTGCTGGCAAATAGTTACATAAATACAGAATTGCATATCATACCTGCAATACATTCCCTGGAATGAGTAGGCAATCATTTTAGGTGAAAAATTATTCAAAACTGAATGGAACCCCTTCAAACAGCTGGTCTGAGATAATGGTGATGCCTGCATTATTCCCTTTTTCATCTTTTTTTTTCTGGAGGGCATTCAGGAGCTTTTCATAAACATCAGAATCTAAAACAGAAAAACATCAATCAAATAAGTTTTTGTACCATACATGTTTGTTGCCATATGATGAGGATCGATGAGCACATTCCACTCGTATAAAAAAAGATCACAATGCGATTTAGATGGTTATCTATCTAACATTTTATAACACTTTTATGATGATTGAAGTAGCTTAGTACTCCCCTTAAAATATTAAGAAAATACTGGTACCTTTACTGAGCCAAGTCCTTTCTTCTATATCTTCTTTATGAGCACACTTGTTGAACACTGGATTTGGCAAGTTTGAGTGTATGTTTGCAATATGCTCAAAAAATTACTCGAATTTGGCCCATATAACTTGTCCATTTCCATCAACTGTCGAAGTTGCACTCCAGTATATGTGGTTTATACAAGATTTGACCCACGGCAGAAGTTCCTCACAATCTTTTTCTTTGGCTATTTTGCTCAGAACTTTGGAAACTTCTACAGTCAGAATAAAAAGTCTATCATGAGACAATATACGAGTAAAAACACACTAGGATGAAAATTTACACAAATTTATTCCAAATATACTTTGACAGTTATCAATATACATGTTAGTATGTTTGTATATTAGTTTCTTCTACACAGTCAATAAGTTACTGTAGACTACATACTCTTAGTCAAATGCCATAAGTGTAAGTAGTGGGTAACATTGTCCAGTTTTTCTCTCATGTGCTTTGCTATAGTTGGGTGTCGATCGGAAACAAACGTTGTAATATCTCAACCAATCTTGAAAGCATTATTCATACATCTGGTAAATCCTACATACTACATTGCAGGACTGCTCCCAGCTTCATTTCTCTAATAAATAAAATGCATGGGATAAAGTCTACAACAAGTGTATTATATATCATTAATTTGCAGCATACAAAACTATAGGATATTTCATTACTGGAACAATACAAAAAAATTGAAGCATTTCAGGCAGAGGTCCTTTGTAAGGAAGTTTGACCTTGTTGAGGTCTTTGATTGAAACATTTAAGTTCAGCTTGTATTGTTTAGATTTTAAAATATTCTGTGGTTGCATGTGTATTACAAGAACCTTACTTGGCTATGTCTCGATGTAGCACCTTCCTTTCATAACTTAAAAATAAAACCAGCAATTACACTTTACATTAATTAATAAGCAAATATACCTGCACTAAACTGAAGTCCACAAATAGATTATAAGAATCATTGCAGCTAAAAAGAGTATAAACACAGTATTTGGCGCCGTGGCCCATACTGTCATGGTGCCCATCTCCAGCTACAACAAGGTCTTTGGTTTCTTTTAACTTTGATTGCAATAAAGATTTATAGTTCTTCCAATAGATGTGAATAGCTGGCAACAATTTTGTCTAAAACAAAATGATTTGTATAATTTACAAAATCACAACAAAGCTAGACGGCTCAGCTAGTGTATTGTATAGTTACTGTATTTCCTAACTACTATATATAGAGCTACCTAATACATTAATGCTGTATTGCAAATTTTAGGAATAACTTACACGTTGATGACGAAAGAATGTAGACAAAGATATGCAGCCCACTCCCATGTGCTGAAACATGCTGATGACTTTGCTTGCACATCCACCACCAGACAATATGGCAAAGGACAGGAGTAAGTTTCCAGCTGGAATGTATGTACCAGGCATTGTAGGTTGACTTTTCCATACTCTGTCACGTTGAATGCAGTTTTCATTGTTGCATGTTGTTTCAACTTGCACCATCGTAGAAAATCCTTTGATTTCTACCAATACACCAGGCAGTTTACAAGTGGGACAAACACCAAACAATTCCTACAGTTGTGGGAGAAAAACAACAAACTTTGGTTGTGTTCGCAGATTTTGATCATCAATATATACTCTGAAAAATAGATTTATACACTGTAACATAATCTACATAGATTTATGTTTTGTTGCCATAACTTTGGTATTCGCCACAAGCAACAGAAAATGCATTGCACACACAAGAATCAACTGTTGATGTGCCATATTCAGCCAAACATTTGACTTGACCTGCACTTAAATCGCCTATTCAGCTTCTAATGATACTCATAAAAATAACATACCTTCTTCCTTGATCTTCAACCTTACTTTCTTCCTCTGTTTCTGTATCACTTATACTTGTCCATTCCATTGTTGGTTCTTCTTCTGTCGGTGAGGATGGTTCCAATGTTAAACAGTGAGTGTCATCGCTATCGCTATCAGCACCATCATCACTTTCAGGGCAATATCAAGGAAAGTCTGTTTCTAAGCTGACCATATCCATGTCATTGTCACTATCGCTCTCCAAATTTTCACTATCGCTCTCTGAATTTTCACCATCTAATGGAATTACAAAAGCATCAACAATACAGATGTATCAAACATCACTGCAACCATTGTATTATTTTTCAATCAACTGAATTCATTTATTCAAACTATACATACCATTGTTTATTTGTGACCTGTAAAACAGCATCCTCCTTTTCATCTTTTTAAACATTGCAGACAACCTTCTACAATTTTCACATTTGGTAGATATTGTCTGGGACCAAGCATCCTCCATGTTTTTGTGAGTGCCTACCTAAAATTCAATTTGCATCAATAATCAATCCTATACAGTATTTCACTCAAAGAGCTTTTTATTGCTTAAAGAGGCTGGTCAGAAGAATTGATAATACTAAGTATACTTACTTCTGCTTCTTGTGGTCTACATTCGGTGATTTCAATAGCCTCACTGAGACAGCCTCCACAGATAACCCACGAGTGTCAGCAGTTGACACTTCACCAGTCTCAACATCTTATCCTTCAACAGCGGATGCTTCACCAGTCTCGACATTTGGTTCTTAAACAGTTGATACTTCAGCAGTCTCTACATTTGATAGCTAGCAATGTCGCGGGTGTATCACCAAACTCCTTCTTGGCTTGATAGAGCCATAAAAATATACATATTCTATGTTTATAGATCGTAAATAATATTTCTTTCCTGATGCTGCTGTGTATTACTTAATACCTCATTGTATCATATCCATATAATAATAAAACAATAAAACATTAATAGCACTATAAAATACAAGTAGTTACTTACTATGCGACGACGATCCCTAGCCGTCAATGTTTGGCCTTAATTCCTGGATTGGAAATTGTATGGAAGGACAGACAAATATTTCGAAATCGTCTGTCTTTAAACGAGGTTTAACAACAAATGCCTGTCGCTCACCAGGGGCTACGTGAGGTCCAACATAACGGGTCATAAAGTCATCTGGCTTAAAATGCCTTGAGCAAATAACAGAAGAGGAAGATGGTTCCCATTTCGCACGTCTCATTTTTACAAAATCAGCTCACACTTTTCTTCGTTTCTTTGCCTCAGGACGCTGATCATTTGCATACGGTATTGTATGAAGCAAAATTTCTTCGTTGACGTTCGGTTCATTGGAACACCCAAATACTACACATCTGTGTGGCATTCTTGCGCATTGAGTAACAAAGAATTAACAAGAAAAAAAAATCCGATTTTGTTGATTTTGATACAAAGAAACACTGTTTTTAACAATAAAACCTTGTTGTTCTCTAAAGCGTGTTCTCAATATGTCGTCACATCCGGCGTCAAACTAAGAGTAGTTACCAGTTTTTTCATGCTAACGGCCATAAACCAAAATCAGTCAAAATCGCCAACTTTAGGCCCCGAAAAGTCTATGAAGATCAAATTTTCGTCTTATAAAATATTGCAAATCGTCATTAAATAACCTAAATAATCGAAATATGCAAATTCCCTGACCTTGATATAACCACTTTAAGAACACCTACAACAGCGTTTCCATCCTGTTTGCAGTTCTGTATAATGTGCCCAAACGCTTGTTGTTGTAATACTCCTCCTGCCTTTCTCATTGCGACGCTAATATGCCATGACAGTCCTCCCTTTGCAAACCAGACGGTTTCAGACACTATGTATCTCCTTGGCAAAAACTTCATTGCCAAGTCCTCTGTAACAAGAGCAGATGATTCATCGAGGTTCTCCAACAATTCTGACCGATAATTGTCTTGCTGAATTGATCTGAGTTGGTGAGCTTTCCACGACATAATTGCTTTAGAAGCTTGATTGTACGAGAAGAGTAAGGTAACGATGACTCTATTACCTGAAGAGCACTTTTAAGTTTATCACACATTGGACAACGGTGGGTTTGCAAGCGCTGACAAGTTTCTTTTAGAAGGGGCTCTTTTGGGTCACTTAATGCAAAAGGAATGCAGTGATCAGGGACATTTAATTCCTTCGTGACGTGCACCTACAAGTACAATTGCAAAAAATAGCACTGATTACCTATCACATAATGATCATCTCTTATGCATTGAAAAATAAAAGGTTTCTTTACCTTCGACGAAGCAGCCCCTACATACAATGACGCCTTGACGCGAAGCAACTTTAACGCACAACTAAAATATGAACAACCAAAGACTAGCACAAGCACACACAACAAACGACAACGAAACGTAATATGGTATAACCCCCCTTTTAACCCCCCTTTTAGCAAAAACGTAAAAACCAATATAGCACGCAAAGTCCTAAAACTAATCGACAAGCACTTCCCGCACAACAACAAACTACATAAAATATTCAACAAACACACAGTACGCGTAAGTTATAGCTGCAGCAGCGAGAACATGAAATGCTTCATCAACCGACACAACAAGACTATGCTAAAGAAACAAGACAAGCAAAACACAACTAAGCGCACAAACGACTCCGCCTCTGCAATTGCAGAAACCACAATCAGTGCCCAATGCAAGGCAACTGCCTTCAAGCCAATGTGGTATATAAGGCTGAAATAACAACAACCGACAATAACGAAACGAAAACATACATCGGGGTTACAGCCAACGAATTCAAGATAAGATTTTAGAACCACACAAAATCCATCAACAACATCAAATACCAAAACGAGACCGAACTTTCCAAATACATTTCGCAACTGAAGAGAAGCAACCGACCACACAAGATCAAGTGGGGAATCATAAAGAAAATCCTGGCATGCAAACCCGGCCAGAGAAAATGTGGCCTATGCATTGAAGAAAAACTGTTAATTTTAAAAGGACGAAACAAAAACATTTTGAATAAAGGCTCCGAACTATTTAGCAAATGTCGTCATGTAACAAAATACCACCTATGAGTATAATTAAGCTGTAAAATTCAGGGGCGGATCCAGGATTTTTCGTATGTAGGTCAAGATTTTCTGACGTCATTCGGGGGGGGGGAGAAAAAAGTACCGGTACTTAAAATTATGCTAGTTATTAAATATAGGCTAGTTATAGAAGCTTTAGTGATTTTAGATTCACTCACAAATCATGTTTTGTGACAACTATATTTTCACACCATATATGGCAGATTGAGATTACCAATGATTCAAATTACAATCATGATGTGAAATGGATAGGCTGGCTTGCCTGGGTAATTCTATATGGCATCCCCATATTACAAAAATTGACTAAGTTAGTTAATGAACTTGTATACACAGCACAACAAAAGCATCTAGGAATGATTTCACTACTTCAGAGACACAACCAGAAAATAACTGTTTGAAGCAAAAGCTTTTTGTCGTGTAGTTCCAAGTTCGTATACAATATTCCTATGCGATTGTTGTTATACGAATTATGTGGACAATATGTTTAATATAGCACACAAATAGTAAGATCAATATAACATATTTAAAGACTAAGGAAAAATAACAAATACCAGACAATACACGCAGTTATAAGCAAAGTAATATTCCTCTATAAAGTCTATATTAAATTCTATAAATATCTCGAGGTCGTGACCTGTTTTGACCAACGCCGCGACGCGTATGTATGCAAATTCGATGCATATAAATAAGACAAATTACAAATACACGCTGAATATAGATTCTTTACCTTATCGCAATGCAATTTCTTTTGGCCTTTTCTCGAACAGCGTTCGGAATAAATGTCTCGGCTCCAATGTGCCGACTAATGCTGCATAGTGTGCTGTTTACGGCACACAAGAGCTCCTCGACCGAATACTTGCGAGGAGAGTGAACTTGCAGTATAAGATCTTTATAGATCTCTTGCACGCTTTCTATGTCGTTGTATCCAATAGCGGACTTCACAATGCCAAACAATTGCCAGATACTTCAAGCCGTTGCCTGACTAAATCGCATTGTAATAATTTTTCTGTGGGACTTCGAATTGACTGTTTATAGTCGAGAAGTAAGGTCAGAAAGGCAGATAATTAGTATTCATGCCTTCATTATGCCTCACACGGCTGCACGCCATTGCTGCACGCTCATCAGTCAGAATGGGTCAGAAAATAATGACCAATAAGGTTGCAGAATTTTTTTAAATTGCCCAATAAGAAGCTTTGCACGGAGCCCCTGATTGCAACAAACAGGTCAGAACTCCCCACGAATGGGTCAAACTTTTATCCTACCAATCAGGTGCATCGATTTTGTCAGCTGATGGGGCAAAATTTATGTGTAAAACCGCAGCTTGACCTGTGGCAAAAAATAAATGACAGAAGGCTCAGATACTGAACGATTTTCGACCTGGATAGCTAATTGGCAAGTAACAGCACGCAAAAATGAAACTGGATTGTCTCCAGTAGTTTGGAATATTAATTATTTGTTTGGCAATTTTTACGTAGGTCAAGTGACCCATTTGACCACCCCTAGATCCGCGCCTGGTAAAATTTGTGAATAATTAAATAATCTGTCAGTTGCCTGATGATCGCCTAAGCGCGTGAAACTCAGAGTAGCGACAGCAAAATTTGCCTTCCTTAATATTATTATTATATATATATATATATATATATATATATATATAGTGATCATGAACCTGAATAATGAGCATGGTCAGTCTATCTTGGCTCGAAAATCCTTAGGTTGGGTAACTCTTGAAGAGCGCAGAGCTCAACTAAAAGCAAGGTTAATGTACAAAATAGTAAATGGTTTAGCCCCACAACGACTATGTGAGGCTTTTCGTAAAGTAAATGAAATTCATGAATATGAATTAAGAGGCTCATCGACAAAGCTTCATATTCCAAGACCGAAAACAGAGTTTTTAAAAAACAGTTTTCAATATAGTGTTGCTAAGCTTTGGAATAAAATACCTGAAGAGACACGAAATTCGACATCCTATAACATCTTTATTAACAAACTTTCCTCCTCGACCTCAACCATAATTTAATTGTTTCCTAAGTTGTAATAACAATTTAGTTACGTAGAGATATGTCTACACGTACGTACAACAGAGTAATTTTAGCAGTTAATACATCTAAAAATTTGTTATCATTCTTTCCATTATTATTTATAAAATGTAATAATTTTTATATGCACATCCCTTCTGGAAATCAGCTAATGTTGAGAAGATTAATGTGTTTAAATAAAGGTTTATCTATCTATATATAATAATAATAATTTAATACAATTTTTCAATTGAATAAGTTGCTACTTTAAGTTTCATGCAACAAGCAATCTTCAGGCAACATTACTAATACGGTTGAGCTGTTACGTTATACTATTCGCATTATGTTTGCTGACGCGTGTTCGTTTGAATCGTCCCGCGTGAAATTTGCGCGCATGCACGCATTTCGTGAAAAGTTCGCTACGTTTATTTAAACAAGACCTAGAATTACAATTACGGAGTATTTGCAATTTCTCTTCTAGACATAAATTGCAACTATTTCCTCCAGCTTTGATTGAACTTGCTCGGGATAAAATTGACCAGTATATACTAAATTGTTTCTTGTGTACTAAATTGTTTCTTGTGTTGTATATACTAAATTGTTTCTTTTATCCCGAGCAAGTTCAATCAAAGCTGGAGGAAATAGTTGCAATTTATGTCTAGAAGAGAAATTGCAAATACTCCGTAATTGTAATTCTAGGTCTTGTTCAAATAAACGTAGCGAACTTTTCACGAAATGCGTGCATGCGCGCAAATTTCACGCGGGACGATTCAAACGAACACGCGTCAGCAAACATAATGCGAATAGTATAACGTAACAGCTCAACCGTATTAGTAATGTTGCCTGAAGATTGCTTGTTGCATGAAACTTAAAGTAGCAACTTATTCAATTGAAAAATTGTATTAAATTATTATTATTATCATATGCTCTACAATTGTGTCTTGTATTGAGCACTCTTTATTCTTGAAAACGAGAAATTATCACACGACATATATATATATATATATATATATATATATATATATATATATATATATATATATATATATATATATATATATATATATATATATATATATATATATATATATATATATATATACAGCTAATTCAAAAAAGGTTGTCATCGCAAACTCTAAACCTTAAACTCTAAGTGCGCAAGGCGCAGTGGGAACGCACGCTCTTTCATCCTCGCAATTTAGAATTAGTTGCAAGAAGTGAGATTTTAAAATGCCTCGAGCATATAGCCAGGACTCACGCGGGAGAGCAATTTGTTTGACCGAAATAATGGGTTTTCAAATCGATGAAGTGAGTATCTTACTCGTTTTGAAGCCTTGCAAGCAGTAAGTCTCAAAAATACTCAAAACAGTATTTTAGTAATTATATATGCCCTAAATTTAGAACGTAATTATTATGCACAATAGACAAGCTTTTGACACCTCTGGGCCTCTGGGAATTCATCCTTTTGCACGGCAAAAACATGGTGAAACAAGCGCTGCCATAGCCTGCATGATTGTGATCGCCAATTCAAAACAAGAAATTGAGCGACATCAACTATTCACTGTGAAGGTACAATTAGAATCAGTCCGTCTCTCACCCGTTCCGACAAAGCGAGACGATGTAAACAACTCTCTAACTTGTTTTGCCGTACGAAAGGATGAATTCCCACAGGCCCAAAGGTGTCAAGCTTGTCAATTAAACTATTGTGCATAATAATAGCATTCTATTTTTAGGGCATAACTTACTAAAATACGGTATGAAGTACTTTTGAGACTCACTGCATGCAAGACTTCAAAACGAGTAAGATACTCACATCATTGATTTGAAAACCTATTATTTCGGTCAACCAAATTGCTCCTCAGCGTTAGTCCTGGCTATATGCTCGAAGCATTTTAAAATCTCACTTCTTGCAACTAATTCTTAATTGCGAGGATGAAAGAGCGTGCGTTCCCACTGCGCCTTGCGCACTTAGAGTTTAAGGTTTAGAGTTTGCGATGACAACCTTTTTTGAATTAGCTGTATATATATATATATATATATATATATATATATATATATATATATATATATATATATATATATATATATATATATATATATATATATATATATATATATATACAGTCGCTGTCATTAACGTTGTCCAAATCAACTATATCAATATACATGTCATGTGACTTATTAGTATGCATCAACTCGCGTGTGCTTGCTATGGGTGCTCGCGGATATTACGAGTCCAGTCGGGCAGTGTTTGCAATAAGTGAAGCAAGAATGAAACATGCAGGACCATATTCGAACCATCTACGGTGGGAAATGATATTTTACCGCGTCTTTTATTTACGTACCTATCAGGAAATCGCTTCACAGCTATTTTTTTCTACTAAAACTGTTTGCCGTACTTATCAAACGTTTATCAACACTGGTGATGTAAAACTTTGTGTCCTTGGTCGACCAAACGACAATTATATGTAAGGGTTTTGTTAAACTAATATTGATTATAACAAGACATACAGCCAGGCGTGATGCACCTAAGCACACAAACAATCAAGCTGTACAGTAATGTGTTAAGCTTCAGTGAACTGCTCAAAAAAGCACATCGGATATTAACATGTGGAACAGCGGAAAACAAAGAACGATTTGAAACGAAAAGATATTTTATGCATAAATTTAAAATGTTAGGGACAAACGGATGCTTTGTATCTTTCATTAACTTTATTACAGACAGATTAAAAGCCAACACTAAATTGTTTATACCAATCGTGAAAGGATATTCTAAAGGAACACAAAAAACTGGCTTTGCTCAATATTGATGGTCATTTTAACCGAATGCATCATCCTTCGCTTTCATAAATTGTCTTCACAAAATAATACAGTGCAAATTCAATCGTACTACGATTAAGTGCAACTATGAGTGCATGTACCAGTCGCGTTAAAAATATATTTAGCTGCATTTGCGGCATTTTAAGTGCAAAATCCATAACGGATGTACTCTTCGTGAGGAAAGAAAGTATTTGTATAGTTTGATCGACCAGCGACACAAGGTTTTACATCACCAGTGTTGATAAACGTTTGATAAGTACGGTAAACAGTTTTAGTAGAAACAAATAGCTGTGAAGCGATTTCCATATAGGTACGTTAATAATGCACGCGGTGAAATATCATTCGCCACCGTAGATCGTTCGAATATGGTGCCGGCATTTTTTAATCTTGTTTCACTTATTAAAAACACTGCCTGACTGAGCTCGTAATATCTGCGAAGCACCCATAGCAAGCACACGCGAGTTGATGCATACTAATAAGTCACATGACGTGTATATTGATATAGTTGAGTTGGACAACGTTAATGACAGCGACTGTATATATATATATATATATATATATATATATATATATATATATATATATATATATATATATATATATATATATATATATATATATATATATATATATATATATATATATATATATATATATATATATATATATATATATATATATATATATATATATATATATATATATATATATATATATATATATATATATATATATATATATATATATATATATATATATATATATATATATATATATATATATATATATATATATATTTGTAGTATGCTACATGTAATTTGTATCTAATTAGAATTTTTTTATCTGACAGTCAGTTAATAATCATGTCTATTGGGTTGGTGATTCAAGTGAAAGTGAAGATGAAAGGGAGGAAGAAGATGAAAGGAAGTGGCGCAGCATTCTAAATGACATTGTGAACAGCTGGGAAATTTGTTGTCGTTGTGCAGGATAATCGCGGGCTATTTCATTGTACTTGTGTTTTTGCAACAAACGTATTCCACATGCACTTTGATTTAGCAGGACAGTTTCTAGCGCTTTGTTTCCCTCCTATTTTCGTTTGTTCCTAAAGATGATCGTTTACACTTGAGGAGAAAAACGTAGGCTTATGGATTACGTGCATTTTATGACAAAAATCGGTTGTATTAAAATAAAATTTGCCATCAGGCGGGCTCTGTCAGTTTTTGCATTCACATCGCTGTAAATTTTATTGGAACTTGACACAAAATTGTTGAATGAAGACAAGTCGTTTCGGCAATTGCATTTACTTAGTTAAATCCTGGACACTCAAGACTATTCCAGAAATGTTTGATTGAACAGAAATGGCATAATTCATGATGCAGGGCCGCGATCATTGGCGTCATTATTGTTTTTGGCTTTGTGGGTACTTGGTCGGCAAGAATATACTGTGGAGCGTGGTTTTTGATCAGGACACTACAAAAAGTAGGTAAAATTGAAGTATGCTGTTATATTTTGTTTGCGTCTTTCCCTGATGGAGTTTTGTTGCAATGATTTTGTGTGCTAGACAATAGAAATTGCATGCGATCATGACTGGATTAGAATTCAAGCCTACTTGCTGTGTAGTGGTTAATATCACATATTCAACACAATTAGCTTTTCCTCCAAAACGGTACTTGCAGTACCTATCTTTCCACCTTCCAACCTTGATTTTTAGATGTAATTAGGCTTCATAAAAATTGGACTGGTTCGCTAAAAAAGCGAGAGAACTTAAGGCTGATCGAAATGTGCACAGTTGGCGTCTGGGAATAAAAATTGACCTCGCACGTGATCGGCTTTGTGCACGCGCTTCATTTAACTGTTACTAGTTACATGAAGATTTAGAGTATATTGCTCGGCATTAATTTGAGATAACTGTATAGTTTTCGTGCTTTAATTCTGTTGCATTATAAAATATTTTATTGAGTAATTGTGCGCGTTCGTTTTCGTTCAAGCATTTGCCTTTCCCGAAAATTCTAGCTTTTCCCCCAAAATTATTTGCATATAGCTATAAAGTTTAGTTTTTTTTGCAAAAAATAAGCGCTCTATCTGGGCTGGAAAAATTGGAATAACAGTGGAAAATTTTAATGAAAGTTCAAGTATATTTGTGGTGCCATGACGCCATATTTATTCCTCTGGGAATTGTTCGAATATCACTGCCGTATTCTATACCTGAAGTATAAAGGCTCGCAACATATTTCCATTCGAAACCAACTTTTGTTCGGACAAAAATTTCAAAATTTGTTGTGTTGTGTGTCTAGAAGGAATATTTTATGAAATTGATGTTGCAAAAAAGATTTGTTTTGCATTTTTGTTTTATAATTACCCAACACAATGAACACCAGTAGCTTTTTTACACAACTTATCATATAACTTATTATTTTCTTTGAAAATTTTCATTGTACATTTTTACACACATTTACACACGAAAATTTTATAATTCAGTCTGAACAAGTCGATTTAACAATTTGTCAACAATCATTTTATGATTTTAGGGGATTTAAAGGGGAACTCCACTCCCGATACAACTTAGGTTTAAATGAAAGGCCTTACCACCAATAGTTTGTGAGTAAAATATTTTGTCCTTATTCAGTTTCGTAAGCGAGATTTGTGCGCAACATCCATGAAAATTTGCATTTAGAAGGCCGACATTTCGCCATTTTCCGTCGGCGCATAAAGTTTCAGCGGTTTGTTGTTTGACGTCACTCGAGTGCTCGAGTAATTGAAGTGCTCTCTAAATAATATGGTTCTATGTTATGATCTGTTGGTTCATGGCGAAATAAGCACGATTTTGTTTGGCTTTTTTCTTTTACCATTTGTGTTTTACGGAAATATGTGTGTCTACGGCGTGTGCGGTGTTGCTTCACTAACAAGATGATCAGAAATGTTGAGGAATTAATTCGCTAGTGGAAGGACACGCAATGTTGTGTTATTATGTTACGACCGCGTCTACGGGAAGCCACAAGTATGAAGTATTCAAGCAAATCGGATTGTCAACGTAAATTGGTCAGCAAAATTGTAAAGCTTTTACTGTAATCGTGTACCGAGTAACCATATGAAGAATGTTTGGCTTCAAAAAATCCGGCGAGACAACCCTCGAGATGTCAAACACTCCTTCGTTTGTGGTTACCTCGCTTGCTGAGACATTGTGTGGGCATAAGGGGAGAAGGGTACTGAAACCTGATGCAGTTCCAACAATTTTTAAGCACACCTAAACGTAAACCTAGACTATCAAGTGAAAGGAGAAGTCACACTCGAGAATGACACGAGGTAAATTATATCTGTTAAATGTAAATGTAAAGTTATACAACTATATCTATATCTATCTACAATAAATTTAAAAGCAAGGGTGCAGGTCATACTTTTTGACTAACAGCATTGTTCTTGGAGACTTGGCAAGAGGGTTCACCCAATTACCCCCAATCTTTTAAGAGAAAACAAATGTTAACAAAGGGGGCTCAATTGCTACATTACTACAGCTCAGCTTTAGCAAATAGCAGTTGAAAATGTAAAAACGTTGCATGACATGCATGCCATTTTGTGTCTACTGTGTAGACGCATATGTCGTCGTGTGAGCTCAATTTGGGCGATCAATGTATTTATGTATACGAGGATTCGAATTTCGGAGGTTTCCGTATTCCGAACGTTTACGTCTATGCCCATAAATGGCTTGAACATCAACTTTTAGGCCAATCACTTCCGGTTTAAAATTTCACCGTGTGGTATTTAGCGCTGCTGTATCGAAATTTTTATCAAAAATGGACGTTTTTGGCACATCATTCTTTGGTATCAAGGTAAGATAGCTTAAATTTTTCAATTGCACATTGTCTGAGGCTTAGTAGTGTAAATACTCGATGATGTATTCAACACTTTCAAAGTAATCTACCTTTGCATACACAACGATCTCGAATCTTGACAAGCTGACCTTATTTCCTTGGGAAAAATTCTCCTTCGGATAGTTTTTAAGCAACTAGTTCTGGTCAAGAACTCTCAGACTTCCTGTCTACTGTAATAATATTGTATATATTTTTGTCGATCTTAAATTACCTGAAGACTAGTGTTTATTTAATTACAAACTTCAATATCAACATTTTGTTATTCGGTTCTTTTGATTTATAAAGATATGTTGTGTGTACAAAAGTCATCAAATTCTGTAATTTCTAAGAGTTGACCTGCATCTAAAGGCGGATTTCCATTCAGTGATAAATATCGCGCGATCGATTTTTAGCGAGCGCTTTCTTTTGAAATGTGTGAAGTCAACCACAGCTAATGAGATTTGTTCCGCTTGACTGTTTGTAATTCAAAAGCAAGCGCTCGCTAAAAGTCGATCGCGCGACATTTTGCACTGAATGGAAATCCGCCTTAAGGACGTAAACGTGCTTATATTCAGTTATACAAATGTGCATACGTTAAAAGCTCAAACTTGATTGGTTGCATGAAGGCTATGTGATAATAAGGTGCATAGAAGGGCTAAACGAGCGACCTAGCTAAATTATGTAGATCTCGTTGCGTAAATAGTATGATCATGATAAAATGAACAAAATAAAATGATCATGATTTTTAAAGCATTAGCTACCTAATGCTGTGATGCATGTTTCAAACTAGACTTTACATTATATTGTTCAAGAATTATTGTCAAACATTTGCAAAAGTGTAGAGCGGGCAGTTCACACCATCACAACTCACAATACTGTATAATGACACGCAATGTCAATCACATTGAACACATTCTGCATGTTTTGGCATGTTCTTAGGACTAATTGTCCGAAAGGTGCATATTAAACACAATGAGGCAGTTATACAATACGCGAAATTTCTACAGCTTGGATAATATGATGTATTTTCAAATCCCCAGAATATAATAAGGGCACAATGACTGAAGTGTTAATACGCAAATCATAAGTCTGCAGGTTTTGAAACTCCATGCGTACAAGACAAATCATTTCAGAGATGCCTCCAAGAGCTAAACCAAGACAACCTCGAAGATTAATTCGTAAACTTGAGCGAAATATGCTTCACCAAATGTACAATGTATGACAGACACGCAGCTAGAGTATGTTTTTCATATGCATCTGCAAATTATCTACAAATTGTAGCTGTTATAATAGTGAAGACTAATCACAAATCCCATCGGTCATTAGATTACTGCGAGTTGCAAGCATAATCCGTCAAAATGACTTTCTTCATATAGTAATCATTTGCATGTATTGACCATGCAAATTACAAACGATTAACTCAGAACAGATGCTAATTGCATATAAGACAGCTCATGCCATAGCCAATCAAATATTACTATGTTTAGTTTAGCCCTATTTTGCATATAGGTAATAGGTAATATAGCAAGAGCCAATAAGAAATGGCGATTTTCCGTGTCTTTCGTCCCGTTAATGATATTAATGAGGTTTTACGTCCTTAGATGCAGGTCAACTAAGGGGACATCTGTCATTGTCATTAAATATACTCTATTGCTATAACTTGATTAATTGTCACTCTGTTGCTAGCCTCCAAACAGACTTGATTATTTTACATATAGACTCTATATGTCAAATAATACAGTCTGTAGGCAGGCGACTCTACTGCCTACTGTACTTGGGTAACGCTATTCAGTATGCAGTCAGTTCTTCTCAGTGTGGAGTCCATATCAGTTGTGCGGCTGTCACTGTATAGCTATAATGTATGTAGCAAACTATTCATACTGAAAAATTACATGAGATAGAGAACTAAAGGGCTTTCACTATGTATTTTGGCTAAAACTCAAAATATTCATCATTGAGAGATTCATGAAGTATGTGATTATGATTTGCCTCTTGTAATCTATTACATAAATTAACAAATTATAGAAATCTTATTATTTAAGAGATGTGCAATTATTTTCAGGAAAGGTAAATCCCTACAAGTGGAGGTTTACTATAATTTTGTCCCTGTATACTAATTAGTGTGCTAGCATTTGCTATTTTGCAGAATTTAGTCCCTTTTTTACCACGAAATTTCACCAACATAATTTTTCAAGTCAAACGACAAAAAGTCAAAAGATGTCCCAACAATGGTACACAATTTAAATAAATGACTCGTATTGCTTAGTAATAATGAACAATGATGTACACTAATTACTTTGCAAAACTAAAGCTTATGTTACCTACTGTCATTGCAATGGAAGTATTGATAAAATATTGTATCAATTCATTTCTTCAAGTTGATCAATTCATTTGATAGAAAATTGATCAACTTCCTGTTATCCAGCTCCTGCTAGCCAGTTAGCCAATTAGATTTGACTTCAGAACGAATTGACCAATCACAAACAAAAAGTAAGGAAGTTGAGCAATTTTGATGGAAGTTAATCAATTTTCTACCGAATGAATTCGCCAACTTGAGAAATTAATTGATACAATATTTTATCAACACTTCCATTGCAACGACAGTAAAGTGAATATGTGTGATAAATTTTTATGTTTCGAATAAAAAGTCTTTCACTTATCCATTCTTTTCATTTTACTTCTAGTTGCTAACATTCACTTCTAGTTGCTCAGACTTCAAATCAAATTCACAGTAGACACATGTACGCTTAAGCGTACCTTTTTTTGTATTACTTGTGTAGACTGTGCAGAGATTATTAGTTAAATGCCCAAATAACGAAGACGATGATGATGGCAATGGCTCAGAGTCATCAACAACTAATCCAATTTGTGAAGAAAAAATTTGCTAAACAAAAACTGACCAGCCTCTATTAATCCCAGAATTTAACCCTTATACTAAATGTTGGAATACAGTGCTGTATTAGTGCGAAAACTTTTGCTAATGCTGAAATACAAACAGATGATTGCTATCTACGTCAATTAGACAATACTATTAATACTGAATCGTGTTATCCTCAATCACCACCAACCAACCATCATTTATTAGATCACAATTATTATGCTGATCATCAACATTTTTTTGACGAGCCAGTAATTGTTTCAAAACCTCTACTACAGACCACCCTTCCAGAGCATGAACTTGAAGAACCCGACCAATTGTCCCCTGCTGCATATGTCAAAGAACTTGATGCAATGTCCAATGGAAGTGACACTGAGTATCACCCAGAAAACGAGGTTCAATCAGGGGATGAATGTTAAAGTGTCCCAAAGCAACCCAAGAATTTCATTGTTAGTGAGGAAGCACTTAATAAACTTTTCAAAGTATGTATTACATGTGGGCAGGCTATACTTGATCAGAGTAAGTTTATTACAGGTAGCATGGTGTCTGTTAAATCAACGTGCATAAATGGTCATATAAACACATGGGACTCACAACCATATGTTAATGGAATGTCACTATGCAATTTACTCATACCAGCTGCTATACTTTTCACTGGGAACACATTTACTCCAATAGAACACTTTTCTTTATGCCTTAATTTACAAATTATAGGTAAAACTACCTTCTACAAAGTACAAAATAAGTACGTGTTTCCTGTAATACATAATACATGGCACAATCATCAAAAACAGGTTCTGCAAAGTATCAAAGAGCAAAAGGTACAGATAAATGTAGATGGCGATGGTCGATGTGACAGCCCGGGTCATTCTGCTAAGTAACTTGCTCGTTAATTAAATTTTGCTCCATCATAACACAATTTACAAACAGTAGGTTCGATATTAGAATGACTTACTTAGGCTATTAGCTATGTAAAAGGAAATAGTAAAATTATACCAGACTATATAAGCACAACCAGACATCATTCTCTAGATTATATTACAGGAAAAGCTTTAAAGCATTGCTGACTAAGTGTCTAACTTACGTTGAACTAACTTACTGTGGTTGGCATTTTGGCAATCCGTTTAGACGCATGCCTGACTTCCCATCGAGTGCACGCTATTTTAGCATGCGTGAGACAGTATTGACTTTTTCTTGTTAGTGAAGCATAAACCGGACACATCGTAGACGCACATATTTCCGTAAAATACTAATGGCAAAAGTGAAAAACCAAACAAAATCGTGCTTATTTCGCTACGAAGCGACAGATCATAACACAGAACCATATTATTTATAGAGCACTTCAAACAGTCGAGCACTCGAGTGACGTCAAACAACAAACCGCTGAAACTTTATGCGCCGACGGAAAATGGCGAAATGGCGGCCTTCTATATGCAAATTTTCATGGATGTTGCGCACAATATCTCGCTAACAAAACTGAATTAGGACAAAATATTTTACACACAAACTATTGGTGGTAAGGCCTTTCATTTAAACCTAAGTTGTATCGGGGGTGGAGTTCCCCTTTAAGTGATTCGAATAATTTGACAATTTATTAATAATTATTAGTATGCGTATAGTATTGAATGTTTCTTAACAATGTCATTCAATTGAATTCTCCAGAAATTCAGAAAAATAAATTCAAGGTTGTTTTATGTGCAAAAATTACCCTTCAAGTCAAATATTGCCATTGAAGTTAGCATGGAATATGATAAGCAAACTGTTTAGTATAAAAAATATTTCAAACAACTGACATTAATTTTGGCTGTATTGTGTAGATTTTTAAGATGGTTCCTTACTGAAAATGGGTATTTTTTGTTATCCTGCACTTCTAGAATTGATTAATTTTGCAATATTTACACAATTTTATTTAGCAGTATGCTGTGTAAATAATGGACACTTCTATAACGATAAACCTCACAAAGCAGATGAGCTCTTGGAGGGAGTACCCCCGAGTTTCTCGTCGCTCACCCCTATCGACCCTAGTTTGATGCCTCAAAATATCCCGGTGGTTTTATCAGGTTGCCCTCTTATAATTAATCACAATCAACATAACAAACAGCGTAGGGAGACGCGTGGGGTCAGTTACAACAATTTAATTTTTACCCAAATTACAAAAGCAAAAACCTCCCAAAATAGAGCTATTCTCCCAATAATTTGCTGTCTGAACGCTCGCTCCCTTAATGGTAAGGTTGACGAACACGCAGCGTTTATGTCCGTTCATAAGGTTCACATAGCTACAGTTACGGAGACTTGGTTAACTGACCAGATCGGAGAAAATCAGTTATCGATTGATGGCTATGTAATTTATCGGAAGGACCGGATACATGGTCGCGGAGGCGGAGTTTGCGCTTATGTGTCTCAGCAGATACCTACCATGCGATGTTTGGAACTAGAGGTCTCAAATTTACCAAGACCGTTATCTGTAATCGTGGTATGTGTTGTATACAATCCACCAGACATATGTGTGCAGGAGCAGTGTGAACTTTGCGATTACCTTGAGTCCTTTATTGATACTATACGCTCTAAATACCCAGATTGTGGCATAGTCATTTTAGGCGATTTCATTCATCCCAATATCCACGATTTAATCACAAGCCCCAATCTTAAACAAGTCCTCACATATGGCGTCAGATGACCGCCAATATTCATGTTGTTATAAATTCAACATGTTTCCGTTTTTAGGTAACTTTCAAAATTGGACATTATCAAATTCAGCATAGCGTTTAAATTTAGCATTGCTTCAATTTCAACATGTTTCCGAATTCAGGTACTTTTATAAATTGAACATATCAAATTCAGCATGTGCGTTGGCAAGGCCCTGGCATTGGCCCTGGTCTATTTTGTAATCCCATTGGCTCATTCAAACTGTCAATTAAATCATTTAAAAGTATAATTTATTCATAAATACAACTGAAGAGAGATTTAAATCATTTAAACCCTTTGCTTAGTTTGTTTATGTAGCTTTAAATCACTTATTCGGCTGACTCTTAACACTTTTCGTATAAAGTCCAGCCTCGTACCCAGGCGCTCCATTGTTTTATAGAGATCAGTGGCAATTAATTAATGCCAAGCGCGAACCAAGCGCGCAAAGGTGCTAGGTCAACACGCAAAAAAAACCAAGCGCGCAAGGGTGCTAGGTCAACACGCGACTGGAAACTGTAGCGCCTGGCAGAAAATGCATCAAACATGGCGGACGAGTTTTTCGAAGCATGTTCGAAGGAAAATTCCGACTTGTTAAACTGTCAGATCAGGAAAGGTTTGTGCCTACATAAATGAATGCTTCGCCAAATGAGGGTTTTTTAATTTCGAGAATGGCATTTCTTATCGCTATATAATATATCGAATACGCCATAAGTAGTGAATTACTGAATTAGAGTTCACTGATTTCATGAATCGGTCACTGATTTCATTTTGTATCACCGAGATTTCGCCGCCATCCAAAGCAAGTATCTTTCTACGAGCAAAATGTTTTCTTCCATGTTCTTTGAGGAAGAGATTTGTATATACGAGGCTTTACTCAATGTTTATAAGAAAAGTAGCATTGGACTATTGGTACTGTTACTACTGTACAAATGTATACAAACAAATATCAATTTTGTAAAAAGCATAGTGGTAAAACACTTCATACACATCATAGAGCACAACATAAACATGTATATAGTAAATTATGTCTAACTTAGCATTGCTTTTCTACAAATTTATGCAAAGGTGATATTTGCCATATCACATATGTGTGAAATGAGCTTCATAATATAACTTCAAAATTTAAATCTTGTATTTATACCTGGCTGTCTGGAACAAATGCTTCAGCTCCATACAAGTTTAAGATACAAAGCAGTTTTTACATTTCAAGTAGCACCCCCTCCCCCCCCCCCCCTCCTCAATGGCTCAATCTCAAGGCATATGGAGGAATAAGCCTGGGTTTAACTGCTTTTTGTTTCCTTATTAGTGAATTGGTCCCATTAGCAAAGCAAATGTTTATAATTCCACTGCATAAACCCAGGTTGGGGAGAGGGTGGGTTCAATTGACTAGTGCATATTAAACACAGATTTCCCATTTTTCTAACAAGCCGAGTTAACAACACAAGACACAGAATAGATCCAACTTAAATTTATTTCATTTTTATTTTTACATTTGTAATCACTACCACTAGAGCATTATCCTTTATTTAATTGGTTGTGGAGCAATATTTGACATCTCACAGATGCAGCTGCATCTGTTGCTATTATACATTTTTTTCTACTTCGGTTTCAGTTCATTATCATATATCCATTACATTTGGATAATATGCTTAAAATATCAAAAAAATATCTTTTCCTGCCCAATACCTTACTTGCACATAAAATATCAATGTATTTGAAAGTCCCAAAGGAGAGACAAGTCTTTAGCTAAAGTACCTGCTCTACCAACATGCACTTATATCAACACTGCACACCGATCACATGTTGACCCATCAAGCTGCAATGCACCCCAGTATTATAAACTTCATTTGCTAAATGTCAAAAATTTTACTTGTCAGTGGGGGAACTCTGCTGCTTCAGGCTAAAACAATTTTCTTTAACAACCTTAATGTACAAAGAAGGTAGGCTGTTAATTGTATGTTCAAGGATTATAAATTTGGGAACTGCTTTGACTGCACAAGATCCCAAGGTTGCCTGGCCTAAAAAACATTATTATTAGATTATAAAACTAAATTTATAACAAAAGTTGATAAATTATATTTGGAAAATACCACATACTACCATAGTAATCAATAAAAAGCATCTTGTACTAAATTTAGGGTCAATTGCAGTATATGACTGTGTCATGTGATTTATATAAATGAAAAAGTCACCCTTATTATAGTAATTCTTGCTCAACTATGTAGTATGTTTAGGATTAGAATCAGGGTTGACTTTATTTAAAAGAGGTAGACATTCAAATAGGTCAATCATTAAGGCAGATATGTAGGTGGAGATCATGTGAGTGTAGTTGTATAACCTGTATGCCTACAGTAAGTGAAAAATACTCTAAAAAAAATATCCTCTTACAACAGATAGAATCCAAATCTGCTGCTGAGTGCATGGTTGTAAAAATATATTGTAAATCCTCAGCAAATTTCGCATAGGCTTTGACTATACGTGTAGCAGCTTTAGATTTTGGAATCAAAGAATGTTTTCCTGGTTCTAATTTGCATTATTAATTTTTATTTACGTAATTTGCAATTTTGCATACACTTGTTCACGGCTTATTCAACGTATAGTCGTAGTTACATTTAACTCTTTGAGAAATAAAGTGTTCTTTTCATCACCAGAACTTCAAGGAATTATTTAACAAACAGCAAATATATGTACACAATGTATAAATTGCAATCGTGTAAACTATAAAGTCAACAGTAAGTCAATCACTCATAAAACAGTACTAAAACTCGATAATATTCGGTAAAAATTACCTTCAAATGACAAATCCTGAAGAATTTTCCGTAATTACCTCCACGATAAACAATCAGAGGCAAACAATTTTCAAAAAACATCAGAAACAAGAAATACGATAAGTGACGACAAAAATCTGCATTTTCTGTCAGGCGCTTCCTTCGTTGCGCGTTGACCTAGCACCCTTGCGCGCTTGGATAATTAATTGCCTCTGATCTCTATAAAAATAATAGAGCGCCTGGGTACGAGGCTGTATAAAGTCATACACGCAGAATATCTGTATGGTTCACCATCGGAATTTGATGAGGGTATATAAGGACAACTTATGCATGTTATCAGCTCACACACAGCAATCTTCTAAACAAGTTTTAACTGTATTATGCCTACTAAGCACTTACTCTGCCAGGTTTAACATATTACTTTATTTGATTGGGCATTGTAGTGTCATATGTGCAGCCGAAGATGCACAGCCTGCTACAGTCCGTAGAAGGTTGCTTTTATAGGAAGTTATTTACCTTAAAGCTAGCTGTATTGCATAGAACGTTAAAAATTACTTCTCTGATTTATTATTTATGCAAACACTCACAGAGACCACAGAAATTAACATATTCTTACACCCAGATATTATGGGTGTCATGTGACCAGCCGATGCCAGGGCCTTTTCCCTTCCCTAATTTAACAAAAGGCCTAGTAGTGGGATTGAGGTTGGGTAACTCTAGCAGGATGGACAATTGTTAACTTACAACCTTGCACAATGCACATGTAGGGGGTTGTGTTGGGTAGGGTGTCCATTGTACCCAAGACCATATGAACAGGGCCTGATATTATGCAAAAGGCATACATAAATGATAAATTGTTGATATGTCATGATCTGAATGCTCTAGTTATAAACTAATTTGCACTAATAATTAGTTTATGTGGTGTTCCTAGAAAATTTAACTTATATTGTTCAAACTTCTGGTCTCCAATAACTAACATGGTAGCTTTAAACTGCTACACTATGTGATGCTAAGGTTCTTTTTTTAACACCAATCATGCAGCTTATATCACTAACTTTAAAACCCAATTCCAACAAAATATTAATTGGCTCTCTTGTATATCAATAACATATGCAGGTCTGCTCGTCTACCACGTTGCTTAGTGTGCGCTTGTTTTCCCCAAGTCATATTGTCATTCCTTGAACACAGTCTGGATCACCAAGGCCTTCTATAAGTCCCGGTATTATAACTTCAAGTCTTCAACAGCGACTATATTTTCATTTATATTTTTATTCGCAGTAGCCATGTTGTGACCCTCGTGCAATGTGCATGCCGGGGGGAAAGGCCCTGGAATTCAATCATTGATATTGGCGGATATTTTAATATTGGCGGATATTTTAATATTGGCGGATATTTTAATATTGGCGGATATTTTGCGGGTTGCAGTAAATTCATGTAGTTTTCGTTTTCATCATGCATGTTTTGAAACTTTAACGTTTGATTAACGCACATGCTGAATTTGATATGTTCAATTTATAAAAGTACCTGAATTCGGAAACATGTTGAAATTGAAGCAATGCTAAATTTAAACGCAGCTATGCTGAATTTGATAATGTCCAATTTTGAAAGTTACCTAAAAACGAAAACATGTTGAATTTATAACAATATGAATATTGGCGGTTATCTGACGCCATACTCACACGCCCGACTAGACAAGATTCAATCCTAGATTATATCATTACGAACTTGAAATTTTTCTACAAAACACCCGACATTTTTGCACCGCTTGGATCATCAGATCACAATGTGATCATGTGGTTTCCAAAAGATATTTGTAAAAATAAAAGTAATACGTGCACGTGTATAAAGAGGACTACATGCACGTCGATATCTCTAGTCGGGTTTAAATGGATTTGGTTTATGGTCAACCAAAAATGAGTGGCTTAGTGGACTTGGACCTAGTCCATCATCCAATGAGATGGTGTTACCCTTTACTAACGACCTGAACACTGCGATAGATAATTTCTTTCCTGTAAAAACAATTAGATTTCACCCTACAGACAAACCATAGATTCCTGGGCACATAAAGCAACTTATTAAAAAGCGCCAACGCGCGTTCCATACTGTTGACGCGCATTTGTGGCGCCAATATAGACGGATGGTTCAGCTGGAGATTAAAGTCAAGAAATGAAAATAACTTTTATACGAAGAAAATTCAAAACATTAAGAAAGGCGACGTCCGCCAATGGTTTCATATTATTGATACAATGTCAGGCCGACGAAAAACCAACTCCAGTTTGCAATCGAGCGTGACGGTCACTTGCTATCACAAGCGGATCTGGTAGAGTCCCTAAATGAGTATTTTGTTAGTGTAGCAAGTGATATTCCGCTACTCGATATTTTAAACCTCCCAAGATTCTTACTGTCTGCGTTTCCACCCCCAATAGTCCGGTCGCTTAGCGGCAAAAATTGGCAAGATCTGTACAAAGCGGACAAAGTCAGTATTTCTTTCCCCGCGACTCCTAAGTCAAATTGAAATGTTTTTGGGGGTGTAATGAAGATATTCGCAAAATTTATCATCCCGGGGGGTGAAAAGTTCTGTTTTTGAAATAATGCTTCAGGATGTTTGTTCATGTTTTACTCAATCATTTTATTTAATAATAAGGTATTGGAATATTGTTCAAGGACATGGACTTGACAACAGATAAATGGGCATATAAAATTTCCTGTTTGATGTTCTCACATTAAATATCATTGACTGGCAGAGAAACATTGCCAACCGTTAACGTACCACCTCACTGTGGTAACACCCCCCTAACTTGAAAATTTTAGGCACCCCCTCTAAAACTGATTAGGAGGCATAGTTAATCAATTGTAGAGGCGGTGCTCAAGTTTGTACACGCTAGTACAGATCGTTTGGTTAAGCGACTTCACTACAACAGTTCATCGTCACGAGGTTTGTTGCAAGCCTGTGAAATTACAGACCAACAAAGCCATGGGCCTGGAAAATATTCCACCACGGATATCAAAAGAGTTTGCTAATGAACTTGAAGAGCCAGTTACATTAATATTTAACAAATCTTTGTCCTCCGGATTAGTAGCTTTGTGGAAAGACACTAGTATCATACCAATTCCAAAGGCGAAAAAAGTTCATCTTGAAAGTGATACTCGCCGAATTGCACTCACCTCCGTGCTATCGAAAGTTATTGAAGACTTTGTAGTTACTTGGATGATTAAGGATGTGGGAGAGCAAATCGATAATCGTCAATTTGGCGGCCTAAAAAGGACATCTACCACTTACTGTCTCCTAGACCTTGTCCACAACTGGCTATCCGAAATAAACAACCCAGGTCATTATCTTAGGGCATGCTTTCTGGATTTCAGCAAAGCCTTCGACAGAATGGACCACAACATCGTCATAACGAAATTAATTAATCTGGGACTACGTCGTTCAATAATCCTTGGATCTGTAGTTTCCTCTCAAATCGCCTTCAGTGTGTTAAATTGGGGCGAAGCATGTCGCGATGGCTTCCAAATAATGCTGGAGTGCCACAGGGTACCAAATTAGGTCCAATCCTTTTTGTGATAATTATCAGTAACTGGAAGTTAATATTACAGTAACTGGAAGTACGTAGACGACGTAACTATATCTGAGATTGTCCCAACAAGAGAGGTATCCATACTACAAAACGAGCTGGTTGCAATCAGTGACTGGACAAATACCAACAATAGAAAAATTGAACGCTAAGAAGTGTGAGGAGATGCGACATCGAGCATCCTCCAACCTCCTTAGTAGTGGATAATATTAGCCTTGAAAGAGTAGAATCCTACAAAGTCCTAGGCTTAACGTAAAGATACAAAACAATTTAAAGTGGGATTCGCACGTTAGTGAGATCGTAACCAAAGCTTCAAAGAGAGTTCATATTTTACGAGTTCTCAGCCGGAATGGAGTTTCATCCCCTCACCTGTTACAAGTATATTTCACACTAGTCAGATCTCTACTAGAATACTGTTGTCCGGTATGGCATTCATCTTTGTCAATTAACTTGTCAGATAAAGTTGAACGAGTCCAGAAACGCTCAATGCGGTTAATTTATCTGACTTTGAACTACGACGCAGGTCCAATTTAAGCCAAATGTTCACCCTTAAGCGTAAGACGTGACTCTATATGCACCAAAACATTCGATAAATTAAGACAGCCTGGTTCACGCTTTGAACATTTAGTACTACCATCCCGGGACAATGAACATGGTCGAAATTTAAGGTACGGAAACAGACGAACATTGTATCCTTGCAAGACGGAAAGTTTTAAGAAAAGTTTTTTCCTAGCATGTGTCTTGAATCACAGTCTTTAAATATTGTAAATAACATAAGTCTTAAATTTGCACTTTTAAAGATACGCGTTTTTATCTACATAATTTAGTTAAAAACGTAACGATTGTTGTAAATAACATAGCATGCACTGTGGTCTACTTACATTGGTTAATGATTTCAAGTGTAAATAACTTCGCAATTCGCTTTCGAGCGCGACGATTTTATAATAAAACCCCTTGAATGATTGATTCATTAATTGACATATTAAGTTATTATTACCTAGAGTTAGTTCTCATATACCTTCGTCCATTCGTATTGTTTTATAACCAGACAGTATATCGGCATTGTCTTCGCTTAGCTCATCTATAATTAACTGTTTGACTTCGGTTGGATCCTTTTTTCCACAATTGTAACACCAGCGGACGTCAAACAACGATGAAAAAATATAACCGATATATTTTCGTACAGATTTCTGTTGTTGCTAAGGTGGTTGCCAAGGAAGCATTAGTTTAGCCAATAGGCGCTTGGTCCGGGATAGGAATTTGCCTACCAATCGCCGCGTTCCCTTTTGTTTTCAGTGAAAAAAAGATTATGATTCCATCTTTAGTGTTATTTAGAATCTCTATGAATTATGCTACATTCCGTCATCTTGATCGGAAAAAGTTTTGACTTTGCTGGTGACTGAGGTGCGTTGGATAGAGATTTCATCAAGGTCGTGCTGGGCTTCTTGTAAGATCGAACAGCAGTGCTTTGATGTCTTGATCTTGATATAAATACTTGTTTGTCAAAACGTCCGCTTTGGTTCAAGCGAGTAGCACACGTTACTTTCCCGAGTGATGTGTAGATCGCTGTTCTTCCAAATTAATATTTGCTGTTATACACATCGTTTTTGGTATTTTGACAAAGTATTTATCCTGGTAGTTTGATTTCCGAATCTGATATCGCCCTTCTCTCTACTTGGAAGTGGTTTTCGATGAAATCTTCCACTGCCCGGAACGCATTTCATGTATTCTCTAAATAATCTCACCACACAACGAGGATTTACAATCCTGCAAGCGCTACACCCGAACAGTTATAAAAATCGACAGCATAATTTAATGAAAACGAAGCTAGTGAAAGCCAACAGTGCCTGACGAACCTAACAGATCTTCATCCGCTAATGTTAAAAGATATGCTATCGTACCAATACCAGCACTTGCCATTTCATTCATTATACAATCTTCGATAAGATTAAGTTGAAACCTTTTAGTGGCATCTTTAAAAAGTCTCATTAGTCTCAAAGCGTGTTAACTGGACATGGCTTGCCATCCACTCTTCTCGCTTTCAAAATAAATCTTGTTAGCTAAAAATCTCCTCTTTTATCGAAACTGGACGTAGCTAATGGACACAGGCCTACCTCATTCCTAGGGCCTTTTAGAGGGAGGGATAAAGCCCTGGCAATGAATAAATTGAATAAATTAACGCAATAGCTCCAATAAGAGACCTATGAAGTTGCAAAAGATAGCAGCCTGTGCCAGGACCTTTTCACCTTCTTCATTTTAGAAGACTCTGGGAACGAGGTTGGGACACAGGCATAAGTGACCACTGCTTGGTAAATTGTATACTCAAAGTGAAGACAAAAAGCCTAATCATAAATCTAAACATGTGAGAAGCTATGAAAAGTTATACCCGATATGTTTTAGAACAGAAGTCATACAACGTCCTCTATCTGAGGTATACTCAACTCATGACGTCAACTCAAATTTGGACCTGTTTAATGAATTATATTTAAATACTTTAAACAGACACGCACCAACGAAGTGTGTAAAAATTAAGGGAAACTAAAAGCTTTACCGGCAAAGAAATAATCATCATCATCATCATCAACACTATTTAAAACACGGAAAAATCATCAGTATTTACAAAGTTACAAAAAGAGTTAAAAATATATATATAAGATAATCATAAATAAATAAGTAAATAGGTGTAATGGATACTGTTTTACATGATTGCCGTGCATCAGTCAGAGTTGTATAGAAATTTGTTTAGTGCGACCTTAAATGATTTAAGAGAAGGAGCCAATCTAATTTGTTCTGGTAGGCTGTTCCAAAGACAAGCACCACTGTAACTGAAAGAACGTTTTAAATAGTCCGTTCGAGGTTTTGGAACACACACTTTGTTTAAAGAATTTCTCAGATTATATTCGCTATATCTTGGTGGAAATAGCTGTTGCAAATATTGAGGAGCACAGCCATTGTACACCTTATACATAAGAATAGCTTTATACTTTACACGAGTTTTTTCCAAAACATTCCATCCCAACTCGGAGAGTAGGGATGCAGATGAAACCTCATACGAGGACCTTGTCAATACCCTCGCAGCTCGATTTTGTAGCTTTTGTAGTTTCTCACTCAGTTTACAACCAAGTCCGTCCCAAACTGGCGAGCAGTAAGTAAAATAGGGTTCGACCAGGCCCCCGTATGCTTTCACAGCTGTGTCCTTGTCGATGAAAGGTCTTACACGCTTAAGAGCACTAATACCGGAAGAGATTTTTTTAGTAATATCATCAATATGGCTCTTCCAGGTTAAGTGCTCATCGATTGTCAGACCAAGGGATTCTGATGTTTGAACTTTATTGATCTTTTTGTCATGTACGAAGATATTCAAATCGTTATCCTCAAAAGTTGCTGACGAGAGCCAATGACCATAATTTCAGTTTTTGCAATGTTAAGGCTTAATTTATTGGATGTTAACCAAGTGTTTAAATTAATTAATTCCATGTTCATTGTATCTTCCAGTTCGGTAAGATCACAACTATGAAAAGTTATATTGGTGTCATCAGCATACATTCTCGCCAGGCCGTCACTAAGACAATTTGGTAGATCATTAATGTAGACCAAAAATAAGAGAGGTCCAATTATAGACCCCTGCGGAACACCATAACAGTAGGAGCGACTGCTGGAGAGTGCACCGTTTACAAAACATTTCTGCGTACGATCAGATAAGTAAGAACGAAACCAACCCAGAGCACTAGAATCAACTCCATAGCATTCAAGTTTTTTAAAAGAATCTCGTGGTCTATTGTATCGAAGGCCTTCTTTAGGTCAATAAAATATAACTCCATTTACAAGACCATTATCGATATTTATACACCAGTCATTAGTCGAATCAAGTAGAGCCGTTGTAGGTAGGTTGAAATCCCGATTGATGATGTGAGATTAAGTCGTTGAACGACAAATACTCATAAAACTGATCACAAACTATTTTTTCGAAAATTTTTGCAGCACTTGAAATTATGGAAATTGGACGATAGTTGATCATATCTGACCTATCGCCAATTTTAAATACTGGAACAACTCTGGCCAATTTCCAATCATTGGGATAAATGCCGGTAGATAGAGATTTATTGAATATTTTCGTTAATGACGGTGCTAAAATGTCGGCTGCAATTTTTAACAGATTACCCGGAATGTTATCCAGACAAGGAGATTTTTTAGTGCTAATCTGATTTAGGAGCCGCCTAACCTTGCCAATGTCAATCTCATTAAATGAAAAGACGCTGTTTGGGCTTTTAAGATACTGAGTAGGATCAACATTAGACTTGCCAATGTTATTCGCTAAATTTTCGCCAATATTGGTGAAATGATGATTGAAAGTATCTGAAATTTCTGTCGCTTCTGTTATTACTTTTTTATTATCCAGATTAATTTTGCTGATATTGCCCAACCTCTTATGTTTACGAGACGTCAATTCATTTATAAGCTTCCAAGTTTTCTTAGGATCATTTCCTACAGTATCAATATTAGATATGAAATAGCTTCGCTTTCATTGTTTAATGAGATAGTTGGTTTCATTCCTAACTTTTTTATATTGACTCCAAATATGTTCATGTTTAGTGATGTCAAACTTTTTTTTCAGTGAATCTCTTTGGCGCATTTTTGAGATAACTTCCGGGGTAATCCACGCCGATTTGTTTTCCCCTAAACGCTTTTTCTTAAGAGGTGCATGTTTATTAATTACCGAGATAAATTTGGTCACCCAATTCTGCCACAATTCGTTCGGATTATCGAAATGAGACGCTTCGTCAAAATTCATCAAATTCAAATCACGCATAAAGTCAGTTTCATTGAAATGTTTAAAATCTCGTTTAATAATTTGCTTATTACCCTCCCCCCATTTAGGGTAGCTGGATTTGCGAACTAAATAGACAAGTGAGTGATCACTAATACCAAGCGAAAGTGTATTTATTTTATCAGGAGAGTTTGTAATACATAAATCAATTAAAGTTTGCGAGTCTAAATTTATTCTAGTTGGCTCAGTGATCAGTTGATGAAAGTCAAAAATATCTACAATATTCATAAGCTCCGAACTACAAGTGTTACGTTCTGGCAATAATGACAGCACATTACAATTTAGGTCACCAAGCAAATGAAATTCGTAATTTTCGGAATCAATTTTATCCAGTAAGGTTTCGAAGTAGGAAAAGGGATCAGAAGGAGAATTTGGGGGCCTGTACCAAGTACCGACAAGAAAAGGCTTTGAACGAGTATTACTGATCTCAACTACAATACATTCGAGGTTGTCATTCAACAAATCCTCACGAATACGAAAGTTTAAACTGCTTCGCAAATATATACATACTCCACCGCCACTCTTACCATTATGTAATCGATCTTTTCTAATAATATCGAACCCCGTGAAATAGACCTGATCATTATCGACAGAGAAATCAAGCTTGGTTTCATTTATAGCTAAAATATCAATGTTAGAGTTATCAATAAACACTCTTAAATCGTCAATATGGGCTAGCAAACTGTTTATGTTAAGAGAGGCCATAGTAAGGCCCTTACGAAAAACATTAACAATGTTGACTTTGTCGCTATTACTATAAGTTAATGAGGATATGGAAACTGACTGTGCGCAGTCAGCAAGCTATGAATTATGGATATAGTTGGAAATGTTACTAGCTATAGTTGTAGTACCCTTACGATTAAGGTGTAAACCTCTCATATTTAAACTAAATTCTTGGATGAGGCTAGTGTTAATGTGGCTACAGGCTATAGATCCTACGAACATTTCCTTAAATGGACTAATGTGGTAGAAATCATGAACGGACAATCGCAAGGAGCTAACTGTACTCTTAACCTTCTATGTGGACTGGAATGCGTTTTATACGCAAATACTGTCCCCGGAGGAGCTGATACAATTGATTTTTTGAATTTTTGGAGCGAAGTAATGGAGTATGCAACACCAAATGGACTGCCAGTACTTGAAAATGGCGATATAATTGTTTATGACGATTCTTCAATACATCGCTATGATGATGGCTAAACGACATGGGCATAGCTTTTGCGTACACGGCTGTTCGTTCACCTGAATTTAGCGTTGATCATGTTGAAATGGGGTGAATACTCCTAACTTCTTAATATTAATGTGCCATCTGCCATTTTTCTAGCTCTTTTGAAAATTTCAACAAGCTCTATGAATTATGGATATAGTTGGAAATGTTACTAGCTATAGTTGTAGTACCCTTACGATTAAGGTGTAAACCTCTCATATTCAAACTAGAGGAGTCGATAGTTGTTGTATGATTCATAAAATCCCAATTATTTTGATCACAAAAGGCCTTTAAATGTTTATTGGCCTCAATCACTTTCTTCGAAAGTTCAGGCTTGTCTGTTCTAGGTAGGATACTAGATATGACTATACTGGTTGCAGGCGAATCCTGGACAATTTGAGTACCGAGATTACCAATTCCTTGTGCTACTCTACTAGCTGGCTGATGACTTGTATGGTTTGTCCCGACATGCAGAATAATTTTATTAGGCTCTTTACGAATAATTGGCCGTAGATAGTCTTCCATATCTGTCGAGGTGGCTCCTGCAAAGCTCTTGACAACAACATGATTTTGGGGGGTCGACAATCGCCAGCCTTGTATATTCTTTAAAATAGAATCTCCTGCAATAACTGTAACTTTTTTCCCTCGACTACTTGGTGACTTAAAATTAGAATTACTCTCTAGTTTAGAGCTAGCATCATGATTGGTTATCACACTATCGTTTTGAGAGTCCACAGTGACATGTGCAGATTGCTTAACGGTAGAGGAGTCATGTTGAATTTTAGATTTAGAGCGATTTTTCGCTTTTTTGGATTTATATTTTCGTTTTAAAGGACGAATATGATGGAAGCTTTCGTCATCTGATAATGTAATCGATTCAGGTTTTGAGTGCTGAACAACATTGTTTTGATCCGCTTGAACTACTTCAGCATCATTAGAATTTGACGCTTTGCTGGTTTCGCAATCATCGGAGGGTAATTTATCGCTTGACTGAACCAGTTTAATAGCTGTCACTAAACAAGATATTTCCTTCTCAATTAAGCTCTTTTACTCGCGTGTTGAGGTCTGAAGCAGCGAACAATGCATTATTAAGTCTCTCGACAAGAAATTCATTCTTCTTTTTTAACTTTTCATTTTCATTTTGTAAGGTGACCATGTACTTATCACCGGAATTACTCACAGAAAGACGATCTTTTAGGTTACTGATGTCTTTCATCATGCCGCTTAAGCTGTCATGCATATTTTGTTCAAGATGCTTACTTTAATAAAAGAATTAGTTAAAGTTATAAACGGGTATTTAAATTTTTTTCCTAAATAAAAGATTGGAACAGCTATAAGCAATTTAGAAGTGCTGTCAAAATATCTCTAATATATCTAATATATATATATATATATATATATATATATATATATATATATATATATATATATATATATATATATATATATATATATATATATATATATATATATATGTATGTATATTTATAGGTTATCATATGAGAGGCGAGGTGATATCAGTTTTATCGCGTGACAAACTGACATGATAACGTAACGAGAGCGATAAAACTGATATCACCGAGTCTCGAATGTGATAACCTGTTTATCACATACTTGTGCCTTTATCTAGAGCTTATAAAAGATAGAAAATTAAAACTTTTGTAATGCTTACCTAATGCGCATTGAAAGATACAATATGCTCACAGTTTTCGACATGAATATTTAGTATTTAGTAATTGGTAATAAAAACCATATTGGTGTCTAGCAAAGTAAAACAATATTTTGTAACAACAGCCCCTTTGTTCATAATGGGGCAGTCTCCATGTAATATGAAATATGATATAGCATGCAGGTCAGGCCTGACTGACTTAATGTAAATCTATGAGATAGGGAAGGTAAAAAACAATATCTAGTAATGGAATACTCAAATAGGTAATAGGAAGCATATTGGTATCATGTAAAACAGACAATATTTTGAAGCAACAGTCCCTAGGTTTGTAATGAGGCAGTAACTGCAATATAAAGTATGGTATAGCATGAAAGCTGAGTCTGAATGACTTGTTGTAAATGTATGAGATAGGGAAGGTAAAAAACATTATTTAGTAATGGAAATATTCAAATAGGTAATAGGAACCATGTTGGTGTCATGCAAACATAAAAAATATTCATGTCGGGCTGGCAGACCCGCGAATTACATCATTTTGGCGTGCGTGGAATTCGGCGCATAAAAATTCCAAAATGGCCGGATATGATCGTCACTGAAACAGTGCGTAGGAGCGTATATTTCAATAAATTTCAGGAAATTGGCGCGAGATACGTGGTAGTCAATTTCGGTACCTAATTCTGTGAGAATTACTTTATGGCTTGATGTGTGTTATTCATCTCTAAAAGGTAAATATAAAGGATTTAGTCTTTGTATTTGCGAGACTCTTTCTGAATATCTGGTTGATCTAAAGTTCACTGCCATTGTTTATTCAGGCCAAAGTCGGCAGCAGCAAACTAAACAATCATTTCAAAAAGGCAGAAACCTAGGTAAGCGTGTTATCTTGTTTACTGAGGACCAAATTTGTACTCAGAGGCTGAAGTTTTGCCATATTTTTGTTTTTTGTCAGCATATGGTAAATGTATGGGTCGCCATCAAAAGCGTAAAAGGTCGGCAAAGTCAGTTGCCAAAGAATATTTTCCTGTAGGAGAGTTAGCAAAACGACGAAAGGCAATTCGTTCAGAATATTTAGCCAGTTGCAATGTGCTTCAACTAGAGCAAAGGAAACTAAACAAAGTATCAGCCAAGGTAGATCAGACTTTAGCCTAAAAAAAAGTAGATTATTTACTAGGATTGTCATGGTGAATCATTAGTCAAGCTCAGACAGAAGCTCTGCTTATTGCAATCACTGTACATGTTTGAGAAAATTAATGGAAATTGCATGTCCCTTGTAGTTGAGCAGGGTCAGAAAGAAACAAGAACAAATTGGATCAATTCTCAGTCAGTTTAAAGGCAGATACAAGGCATGCCAGGGGATGAGTGTGACTCAGCGCAAGGTAACAAAACGACTACGACAGCCATCGAAACTAAAGAAACATAATTCTGAAAAATTTGATGGTATATCAGAACAGGCAGACAGACGAAGACGTAAAGAAACATTTCTCACATGCCAAGGTATATATATTGTTAGCAAGAAATTTTTTACAATCTTACATTGACTGGTACATTAGTAGCCTATGAGGGTTTTTAATATGCATGGCAATGAATTTCTGCATGTTATCTGCTATACCTTGTTTGCCAAGGTAGATGTTGCATCGATATAATATATTATATATGCCCCCATATATAATATGTACTCCAAATACTCCCAAACCTGTAGCCTTAATTTTTGCTTGCTAATAAATATATTTCTTGATACTAGTTATAGTAATTTTATACTGGCAGTAGTATAGAAATATCTGAAAAGATAGGTAATATATAATTTTTAATTTAGTTCAATCAATTATAGGTATTCATGGTGGTTCTATAGCAAACAAGCTAACCACTCTCGATGGATTGTGGTGCACATTGGTTAATCAGGCAACGCCAGACAATCTCAAAAATTACTTTGCTATAACTCAAAAAAGATAACCAAGAAGGTAATTGGATCTGTCGTAAAAAACAATGTTAGCACATTTGAGGCATCTGAGAAAAATGTAACCAGAAGTGTGAAAGTATTATACAGTAAGGGCTTACTTAGTAAGGAAAAATATTAGGCCATACGACTAAACCTGTCTATGGAGTCTGATAAAGAGAGTAAAGGTAGAAAATCCTATAAGTTATGTCAGGATGTAAGAATTCCCAAGTTGTTACCATATGCTATGTTAATTAAGTATATTAATTCTTTAAACATAGGCAATGTTAAACAGCTTAGTGATTTTTGTGTGTCAGATGAGAAAGTTAATGGGGCTTATAGAGAATTACATGAGTTTTTACCTATCTTAGCTGAGCTCTATATAGAAATTGATCACTTGCTAGGATGTGATTCATACATAATCAAATTTGGGCATGACCATTATAAGTTTCTTGTTTCTATTGGTGCTGACGGTGCCCCATTTGGAAAACATGATGAGGCAAGCGCATGGTTGGTCTCATTTCTCAACAGTGGGGACCATATTACCAGCCAGAATGAAAACTTTCTCTTGGCTGGGGGTAACTGTGCAGAAGACCATGATTGCATGAAACGTTATGCAAGGAAACTTTTAGCTGATATTCATGCCATTGAATCACAGCAATATGTTATCAATGAACATGTGGTAACATTCTCTTTCGAAATGGTACCTGCCGACATGAAGTGGCTGGCTTCATTTAGTGGCGAGTTAAGCAATGCATTCCATTTCTTTTCTAGTTTTGCTAATGTCAACAGTGACAATAAGCGTACACTAAATGGTAGTCTAGGTCCTGAGCCAGAAAATACCTGGCAACCATGGACATATGAGAGAAGGTTAGAAGTAGCTAAGGTAGTGTCAGAAACGAAGGAGAAGTTGAGTCACGTAAAGCTTTCTGACACAACTAGGCGTAACAAAGTCTTAGATAAAATCAGAAGTCTAGGCTCTAGGCAAGAATTTGAACCAGTTCTAGGCAAGCTTGTTGATAAAGCTTATGCAGAGCCACTGCATAACTCTAACAATGCGTGGCAATATATGCATCGGAAGCTTTTGCAGGAAGCTGTTGTAAAATCAAACATCCCAGTATCATGTACTAATGTAGCTGATCTCCCAATTGATGCGCCTTTCCGGAAATTCCTTCTTGCTTTAAAAGGAGATGTTAAGGCATTAAGATTGTACAAAAAGGTATTGAACTGGTTCAAAAGTGGTAGAAGTAAGAAATTTGACTATAGGTTTACAGGAAAGGATTCAAGGTTAATATCGCACAACTTCATGTTCCTTATAGATTCATTAGCCATGCCACTTGATTCCAAGCAGTCACAACTAAGGTTAGCTACTTTTGCATTTTGCTGTCTTAAGCTGCGTGATGCTGTCTCCTTGTTCTCGAGAATTATTGTTGGCAATGTAAGCATGATCAGTGATTTGAAAAACTGCTGTTTACAGTTTTTCAATGCCATTTCACTGATGTTGGCAGATGTAACTCCACCATATGGACTATAGGCTATGCAATCCCCAGGCACTTCCAGATGTTGTATGAGAAATTTGGGGTGGGACTTGGTATCAATAGCATGCAGGGCAGGGAAGCAAAGCATGTCCGTTTGCAACAATATGCTCGCCATTCTAATCCTTCTGGTCGATGGGATAATGTGCTGAAACATGATTACATCTCGTCAGTTTTGCTGAGGAAGCTTGATCCTTTTCACTTTGGGTATCATAAGAGCAAAGATAGCTATATACCCCAAAGAATCCAACAATCAGGCTTCTGTTATTGTGGTTTTAAAAAGGCTGATAGTGAAAGTAAGTGCATTTACTGCTCGTCAGTAATGTTTAAGGCACTTGAAGTTTCAGCGACTGGTGGGGAGCTGTGTTCTGAAATTTCCTCAATTTTAGGCTTGTGAGTTAGTATGTTGTTGCTGAGTTAGCTTCTTGTTAAATGCAAATTTTACCTAAGTGTTTTATGCACCTTAAATTTTTGGTATATATAATTGTTGTTTATTTATTATATTATATATACATATTTATATCATATATTTATTACTAGTTTTTAACCAATTGTAGCAGCCAGGAAATTGTATATTTATACAAATATATATATGTATTTATATCATATATTTATTAACCAGGTTTTAACCAGTTGTAGCAGGCAGAAAATTGTATTTTATGCAAATAAATATTTAATTAAATTAAACATTGTTGCTAAATTCCATTTCTTATACCCATGCAGGGTCCCTAAACTTCTTAGCAGGAAGGGGGTTAAAATTGGTTTATATGTGAATTAGAAATGGCAATGACTCTCAATTACAGAAAATGCAATAAGGGACTATTTTCTTGGTCAGACAGGGCTGACTTTAAAAACTTTCCAGAAGTGCATAAACAACTCCCTCAATGGACCTCAGAAGTGCTGACGTATTGCATGTGCTCAACAATTAATTGCATTGCAGCTTGGGAGTGGGAAACATGTGAAAAAAAATCTTGGTTTGCTTAAGTAGAAATCTATATGGTGTAAACACTTCTGAAGCCTATTTCAAACACAGAATTGCTTGACTTAGCCCATGACAGGCAATGATTCAGAGTCAGTCTTGATTTGGTTCATAACTGATTTTATAAGGGACCTGGACCAGATGTTAAAATAGGTTATCAATATATGTTTTGGTAACCAACAAAAGGGGTAACACCCGTGAGTGTTAGGCATTAGGTTAAAATTGATGTTTGGGGTTGGGTTTAGAATCATATTAGGGCAATTCCAAAGTTACAGATGATCGGTACCAACCACAGAAGTGTTTCGGTTTTATGTACTTACTATATGCAGAATTTCCTTGCATAAATTGTGCTAGATCTTTTGTATAAATAAAAAGTATAATGATGATGAAAACACAATTGGTGATCTATGCAAGGAGATGAACTTGTGATACACATAATTATGGAATTGCCCATCAGTGAACGAAACATAAGGTGATTACTTGAGGGTGTCACACTTTCAACATGCTTCCATATTTGTGCCAGGTGATTTCTATTATCTATGTATGCCACAAAAAGCTGCAAAGGTTCCAGAGAGTTATCCACAATGTTGTTGAGAAGTAAATAATTTATCAGTGTACACTGAAAGACAAGAAAAATGAACAAACCTCTTGCCCAATGCCCATCATTGAATGAAGCTTTGCTTTTTAGTAAGTAAAACAATAAAATCAATGAAATTGAGATTCAAGACCATCCAGACTTTTGGCTGGGTTGTGCTGAATATTGTAAGGAAAACTTTCATGACCTAGCACACAGATAAGTGAACAACTTTTTTGTAGTAGCAAAATTTTGTCCAGGTTAGGCAGCTCTTGTGTCTTAGACTACCTGTTGACACATCCCTTGCTTTAAAAGGAGCAAAGGGGCCAAATTTCCAAAAGCTAGCCAGTCTATCCTTCTACCTAGGCTACCCAGTCTACCTTACTCAGCTAGCCCAACATTTTTCACAATACAGTATGTCAATATATATTTGAGTCAAATCAATGTTTATATACTATCTGTTACGTACCAGCTATTACATAACATGTTAAGCCCCTTCTACACGAGCAATTTTTGTGCGGCAATTTTTATGTGACGAGTTTTATTTGCTCGTGTACATGAGGTCATTTGCTCGGATTTTATGTGGCAAATACATTTGCCGAAAAACTAGTCTGCCAATTTTTATGTGGCAAACACAAATTGTCAACTACGAGTATTTGTTCGTGCATGTACATGACTCGTCGCATATTTGTCGCATGTACATCTATCTGCACGATTGCCAAGCTTTGTGCGATTATAATATCGCTCTTAAAACTAATTTTTTGCAAAGTCACAAAATATTTGTTGTATCATCTACACAAGTAATCATATTTATGATGGAAAATTGTCAAACAAAAATTGCACATGTAAACGGGGCTTTACTGTAACTAGTTGGAACTATTTAAGTTGACAAACCTAAAAATGCTGTGGAATACCATTAACATTCCAACAACCATAAAATAGAGTTATTCTTATCATTTCTCTTTTATTAGAGTAGCAAATTGAAAATGGCTTTTCTTTACTCACAATTATCTTACAATGTTGTCCATCACGTAACGTTTTTGTCCGAAGCAACTGCCTCTCGTCTAAATGGTCCTTATTCTCGTCATTGTATTCAATCCCTAACTTCAAAAATAACTCTTTGAGTTTTTCTTCATCAGTGATCTCAACTTGCCGGGTGCATCTGGTTAACAAATGCGAACTTTGACTATTCAGCGACTGAATACAATTTTCCAACAAACTAAACACTTCTGTAGGCATATATCTTGAGAAGGAAACTTTCCATGGATTTCTGTATACAGGAGTTGGTTTCATACGGCGCACAAGAATTGAATTTATACAGTACGTATGATTTCCCTGGTTAGAATTTTCATGGGTTTTACTGATACGTACTGTAGTGCATTCAACGAATCAAACATACAGCTTTTAACCTCATCCCGGGCCGATTCTAACACACGACTGCCTAACTTGCCAGCAAGTTCTTTATTGGCAGATTTTTTCACATAATTCTCCACAACTTCGTGCAAATTTACAAGCAGCGACGCCATTTTGAACTTAGCATAAGCCGCTGACGTGTAACGAGGGCGCTGTTAGGACCTGAAATGATCGATTCGTGGGTCTGCCAGCCCGGCGTGATTTAGCAACAACAGTCCCTTGTTCCTAATGAGGCAGTCAATATAGAACATGAAATATTATATAGCATGCCGGCTAGTTGTGAGTGTATGAGATTATAAAGCATGCCGGCTAATTGTAAGTGTATGAGATTTTGAAGCCAAAAAATAAACAAACAAAAAAAAGAAATCTAGTGTGTATGTAAGTTTAATTAGCAATCAATTATTAATCACGAATTCACACAAGTGTAATAAACTAAAGCTTGTGTGTGTATAGATTACCCCCTCACAAATTGCCACATCACATGTTGTGTGATGTATAGCTACCCATCACCCAATGCACTATCCAACACAGTCACAGAGAATGCAGTATTCTATGGATGTAAAGCATTGACTGATAAAACTCTTAGTTGCAATAAGGTTCAATGCTAGTAAAGCCTCTCAGGAAGTAACACAAATCTTCCTTGCCACATAATAATTTTGAGCAGGCTCTATAGAGACAATTGCCATCACCACAAGTGCTATAACCACAATTATTATATGTGTGAAAGGCAAATATAATAATTGTGTGAAATTTCAAGCCGTGCAAATTTGATGAAAGTACTAGTGAATGGTTAAATATAACAAATTATCAAGAATTAGAAAACAACCAATATTTAATTGCTATTTATTTGCTGTTTTTGAAAACTATTTTGTTTCTATTTTTTGTACTATTTATTTCCTAATTTAAGAGTAGGCATGGTCTATAGTTGCTCACTATTTTTTTCATGTTATTTTTCTATTTAATTTCATGTAAAAAACTATTTTTTCGCTACATAAATGGAATCCTATTTTTAATACGATTTAGAAAAATATCCCAATCACACGACTTAGTAAAAAAATAGATTAGAAATATAATGGAAATAGACTCTTTCGAAGTACGGTGCGTGTCAAAAAAAGACTCAATTAGTCCTAAAATAGCTCAGAAATAGGAAGTAAATAGCAGAAAAGCAGTCCTGATATAGTGAAAAAATAGATTATATGTAGTGGTAAAATAGACATGAAATAGGTAAATAGTTATAACACTTTGTTAACAATTAATTTAATATGGACAAAAATATCTAATATATGGTAAAAAAATAGACAATAAATAGTTGATGACATAGTAATAGAATAGCCTAAACTGTATATTAATAAATAGTAAAAAAATAGCCTTAACAAACTGTATAAATATCGGTTGCTCTTTAAATTGATGAATAGAATTAAAATAGCATACCATAGTTTTAAAATAAAATTAGTGATTGCCCTGCCTGGTGATTGTCCGATGGATCCATCGGACTAGCGTGTTTTCTATCGGACAAAGAACTATCCGATGGAGAAAAAATGACGTCATAACAAGCAAGGTTTAATTCAATTAGAGACTTGTGCAAGCCGACTCCCTGGTGATTGCCCTAACCTAACGAAAGTCAGATTGTCCGATGGATCCATCGGACAAGCGTGTTTTCCATCGGACAAAAAATTATCCGATAAAGAAAAAATGACGTCATCAGAAGCTAGGTTTAATTCAATTAGGGATGTCTGCATGCGGCCTGCCTGGTGATTGCCCTGACCTTCTGAAAGTCAGATTGTCCGATGGACCCATTGGATCCATCCGTCAGATTGTCCGATGGACCCATTGGATCCAAGCGTGTTTTCCGTCGGACAAAAAATTATCCGATAGAGAAAAAATGACGTCAAGAACGGTCGTGGGTACAGGTTAATTGATATTAGCTATGACATTGACCAATCATTTTGTGGCAACTTGTCTCTGTCGAAGTCTTAAGTGCATGCTTTAAGTTTGTTATCGATGGTGGAATTTGTGGACAATCCTTCATGTTTATCAAGACTGTTTATGGTTGTGAGCGTTTTGGGTCGTTTGTTCACCTCCTTAGCGAGTGTTCTTAATATTGTTCATACGTTTGTTTGCGGTGAGGATGCTGGGCCTTCGACAACAAACGCGAATAAATCAATACCGGATGGCGCTGTAAATGTTAATTCGGAAACGAAGGCATTTACATGTGCAGAATTCTCTGCCTATGTTGAAAATATTTTTTATTTATACCCCGAAGCATTTGCTGGTCGTGACTCTTTTAAGTCTTTTGATGCCTTTTGCCGAAACAAAGGCTGTGGTTTTAGTGCGGTTCTCATAAGCAACGGAACATCGTGTCGAAGTTGTGCCCGAAAACTATTAGTATGCGACGATGGCAAAGATGTTGTAATATACCACATGACTCGTGGAACATATATTGGAAGCAGGTTTACCAAGAAATGCTCACAACGTAAAATTCAAGACAAATCAGGACAAATCTGCATTGCTATGTGACAATGAATTTAAAGAAAATTAATGCATTACAATGCATTGCATTAAAGAATAGTTCTTAATATATAGACGTATTTTCATGTAATATCATTTGCGGCCTTTCTTTAATAGATTTTTTATCCGTATGCATGGTTTTTTTTAATGAGAAGCATCAATATGTGAACGAATCAAATATCCTCCAAAAATATTAACAGAAATGATTATGTTTTAAAGATGTATTAAAACATCGAAATCCTATAATCAAAAGCTCGAAATAATTAAATTGAGCGATGATTATGGGCATTTTTAAACCAACATAAATTGAAATAATGCCCCGCAGACACAAACACATTCAAAATCTGTCAACAATACTCAATAGTGTGTATGACCGCTACATGGCACTGCGTGATGATCATGGAAGCGTAAGCAAAAAGTCGCTCACAACACCTGGAAAGGTCGGTGTCCTCATTATTCTATAATAAAGACTTAAAAGTAAATTTAGCGACCATTTTCGGCCTTTTTTAAAGCGAAGGTAGTTAAATTTAAATTGAAGTCCAGCAGTCACAAACACATTCAAAATCTGTCAACTAGTGTGACGCTACATGACACTGTGTGAGCATGAAAGCTTAAGGAATAAGCAGCACGGAAACACCTGGAAAAGGCTGCCGATCCTCTTTGAAAAATTTCCAAAATGGGTTGATTTCATATACGAATAGATTTAAAACAACGAATTTTGGATATTTTCAAGACGCGTGAGTTAAATAATTGATGTTATAAAGTACGAGTTTGGCATTGCTATAAGATATGAAGCTTTTGTAGGTTATAATTAACGTACTTAACCCTTTGAAGGCCAGCGTCTTATACAGGACAGTAAGAACAAAATATTTTTACGAAGAAAGAAAACACAATAGGAGTACAATTAAGAAAAGAAAAAGATTTTGATAACGAAAGGGTTAAAATTATTCCGAATAAAGTTTGCATAATGAGGCTTTACATGTGCAATATGAAAACAATATATTTATAAACTGAATCGATTCATCTTCAGCAGCAATTTAAATTACAAGGTATGTGAATACACAGCAAAGCAAGATTTATGTACACTTAAATTTTTATAAGCATACTTAGAATATGGATTTATCGCAACGTATACATGCACAGGGCGAATTAAATAGCATTGACAAGTCATATTTGTAATTTCGAGTGTACTTTGATGTAGGTTTTTTAAAGAACGAGGTGAACATATAGATATATGGCTACATAAACATCAATAAATATAAAGTCAAATTTTCAAATAAGGAAACATTTGCCATTGAACCAAATACACTATTTAAGCCTAATTAATTTATAAATATAGCTACATTGTTTTTGGTAATTAATTCACGGGGCGAAAAATGCAATTTGCCGAAATTTGCGCATGAGACAAACCCGTGCGCAAAAATAGCGACTAAATTTGCGCACGAGTTTGCCCACATGCATTTTCTAAGTTTGCAACGCTTAAATTTGCTAGATATCTGCGTACAGGTTTGCATCTAGGCAAACGTCTAAGCAACTTTGCAGTTATAATGCCCGCGGGCAAACCGTTGGCAAAGTTTGTTAAGCAAAAAAGAGTTTGCTTTTAATTTTTCGACCGGTTTGCGTATGCAAAATTAAATTGCAAAGCTGCTTGTAAATTGGCACATCAGGCAAATCCATGCGCAAAAATAGTGACTAAATTTGCCCACGAGTTTGCCCACATGGGTTTTCTAAGTTTGCAACGCTTAAATTTGCTATAAGCTTCCATACAGGTTTGCACCTAGGCAAACGCCTGAGCAACTTTGCAGTTATTATGCCCGTGGACAAACCGACGGCAAAGATCACTAAACAAAACACGCTTGGCAAAAACGCACGCGAAATCGCCAATTAGAAATGTCCATTATTTCAGCTAACGCGTGTTGCAATTTTTGTTGGACTGGAATCTAATTAAAATTCTGAAAATTGCGCAAGTTTGGTGGTTCATAGGAGAGCGAGAAATGCCTAGGAATCTAAAAGGATATCTGAGGCTGAAAGAGTGTATTATAAGGATAATTTTGATATCTTGGTTGCTATAGTTACGCTCGTTCTTTGTTGGGGAAACGTCGTTGTTTGGAGGCTTTCGCGCGAAATATCGACTTATCTGCGGAATTAGCTGAAATGTACAACATTCGGCTAGTTATATTTTTTTCGTTATTTGTTTTATTTTATATTTTTTAAAATTATACGGAAGTCTGGATACCTAAAAACAATCGTATGTTTTTAAATTTTTAATATTTGTCCGTAATCATTCATAAAATGCCGTGGCCAAAGGCTACGCAATATAAAAGGTTTAATGTCGGACAATATATGAGACAAAAGCGATTGGAAAACTTAACAGTGGAACAGAGGACAAAGAAAGCCCAGGCAACAGCAAGAAGGCTCAAAAGGCTGGAGGAAAGGGTAAGCTTTCATTATGTCACTGATTTTCTATATGTTTGGCTCAAATAGTTATGAGTTGAGCTCAGTTGGGTAATTCAGTGAGTTCAGGCGTTCACTGATTTCTCCATAACGATGCAAGGTAAAGGTATCTTGTTTGGTGAGAACTTTGTTAATTTTCCTCAATTTCCAAATTTTGAAATCTGGAAATAATATGAGATATGACTAAATGCAATTTTACAATACTCTGCAGCCAGTCTTGCCTTCTAGAGTAATTTGCTTGTTAGCCAAATCTTTAAACTAATTTAATACTTGGCTGATTGTCTGATGTCACATAGTACATGCATGTTTTTATAGTTTGATTGATGCAAATGATTGGTGCAGTGTGTAACCTATTAGGCTGCAAAGCTTCCTCTCTAGTGGCGTAAAGTTGGCTGGTGTTAGGAGTAATTTTTGATATTATTTAATATACTTATGTATATATACTTATTAAGGGGGCACCTGGGTGCATTGAAACTCCCTGGGCTAACCAGAGAAGAGACATTGTCAGCTTTTTTGGTTAAGCCATTAAGCTGCAAGCATTTCCCATTGATGAGTAAAAGGGTCTGCGGTTAGACAAGTAAAAAAGAATGGACCAGTAGGATATTACAGCTCAATCGATGAATTATTGTAGGTAGCTCAACTAGTCGGTGAAGCAGAACAAGTAGATCAGATTAGACAGGAATTGGTAGAGGAAAATAGGGAAGTAGCAGGGCATGAATCCAGGGAAAGCTTTACAATATCAAAGGCAACTCTGCATAGGAGAAAATCAGCACCAACTGGGGAAAGTACTTGCAGCGTGTCATCATTGAGGCAGCGTAAACAGGAGACCATTAAGGCAGCTTGCGATATTCATGGGGGGAGCACGGTAAACACAACACCAGCAACAATTGGCATGATAGAGGCTTTGGAAAGGAGTAAGGAAGAAGATATAGTGAAGGCAATGAAGAAAAGCAAGAAGATGAAAAGAAAGGTTCTACCAAAGTTGTATAAAGAAGATTTGATTAAGTTTGAGAGCTCAAATGATAATATGTTTAGGTCAATTGCTTTGTATTATAGCAAAGGGGTAATGGGAAAGGATAAGTATAGAGAAGTGTATAAGGATAGTGCATATAAGCAGGTAACTGGAAGGAAGCAAGCTGTCCGCTTTAATGTAGCAAACTGCCCCATTCCCAAACTTGTTCCTTACCATAGGTTGATGTCATATATTAAGTCAATCGATATAGGTAAGTTGCACAGTGTTCGCGAAGAGCTTTGTGACGGGTTGGAAGAGAGTGAGAAGGTTAATGGATGCTATCGTGACTTTGAAGAGCTTGTGTTAAAACTAGCCGAGTTTTATCTAAACAGTGACTACTATAATTTACTAACTTTTGATGAGCCTAACAAGTTTCATATTGCTTTAGGTGGTGATGGTGCACCATTTGGGAAAGATGATACAGCTTGCTCCTGGTTGGTTAGTGTTCTCAACATTGGTCAAGGTATATTAAGCAGTAAAGAAAATTATCTTTTATTTGGCGCTAATTGTTCTGAAAACTGTTTGCCAGTTTCCCGCTTTATTTCCAAATTAATCTCTGACATTCAGCATGTAAGTAACACCACATATTCTGTTTCCTGCAAGGGACAACCTGTTTTAGTTAAGTTTGTTGTTGGTGAATTGCCTAATGACATGAAAATGCTTGCATTTTTAGCAGGAGAACTGTCTAATAGTGCTACTTTTTTTTCAACTTTTGCTGATGTTAGTAAAGATAATTTAGTTAATTGCAAGGGAAGTTTTGGTCCAGAGAAATCTAATACTTGGAAGCCATGGAGTTTTGATAAGCGAGTAAAGATTGCAAAGGCTGTCGAAAACTACAAACAAAAATTGAGTCCTAGTCTGAGTAAAAACACAGCTCGAAACAAAATCACAACTTTCATTGCAAAGCAAAACAGTCGACAAGAATTTGTGCCGTTACTGGGAGATATTATAGATAAAGCTCATATTGAACCTCTTCATTTAAAGAACAATGCATGTGCTTTAGCTCACCGGTATCTCTTAAAACTAGTGCTTTCATGGTCTAATATATCTAGCAATATTTCCAGCTTTTCTCAGATCCCACCCAAATGCCTATTTTTCAAGTATGTTGAAACCTTAAGATCCAAATGCAAGTTGAACAGGTTAGCTAAAAAGGTTGTAAGGTGGTTCAATGAAACTGGTGCAAATGGGAAAGATTTCGACTATCGGTTTACAGGTAAGGATTCCAGAATGTTTTTACATAATTTCATGTTTCTTGTTGATGTGTTAGAAGGTGGTGCTAAAGGCCAGAGTGCATTGCTTGCCATACATGTCCATGCTTACCTTTGCCTTTGTCTGCGTGATGCAGTCTCCTTGTTCAGCCGTGTTAAATTAACCGATCAGCAGGTAAGTCATTTAAATTTCTTTTGTACTAGCTATTACCGGGGTCACTGTTTATACTTTAATGTAAATCCAACTGTGTGGTCACTGGGTAAAGTTGTTCCACAACATACCAAGGAGATGAAAGCAAAATATGGATTGGGTCTGGGGTTAAATTCTATGGAGGGTAGAGAGGCGAAACACATTGCCATTTCAAAGTATGCTTCTAAAACAGCATATATGTACCGGTGGGAACAAGTATTTCGCCATGAGTACATTTCACTAATATGGCTTCGTGAACAAGGATATAATGCAAAAGTGAAATTAAATTCAATTACTCGTTCTTATGTGCCCAAGCGTGCTTCCAATAATGACCCCGAATTTTGTAGCTGTGGTTTCAACAAAATTGTGTCTGAAGATAATTGTAGATTTTGCAGCCATGAGCTTCGAAAGAAAATAAAAGAAAGTATTGAGAAATGTAAGGTCATTCAAATTTAAGGTACTGTATTGTCCTGATTTCTTCATTAAAGGTTAGTACAGTTACCAAGTGTCATACTAGAATTTTCAAATTGGAAACACTGTTATGTAGTACGTTAAACATAATTTCTGCCTTTTGGAAGATGGTGTATAAATATTGCTAATGGATAACACGCAATTAAAAGTATGTATCTTCCAACAGGTAAACAGTATTGTCTGAAATCAAGTGCCTTTGTTCGAAACGTTGAGTTAACTTTTTATGAGTCTAGAATGCGGTCATCAAATGGTAACATTCTATGCTTGTATCTTACGCTACATACGCTGGCTGCATTGCAATGTGAACATAATATTATAACTGTGCTAGAATTTCACAGGCTCTGTGTGAATATTTGAATGTGTGATGAGGGTTGTTTTGGTGAGAGAAGAGTGCGAACACTGGTTGCGGAAAGTCGCTGTGCTGTATTTTCAACATACAGCTGAAACCGAGATAATTTAGTACATGGCATCCTCTAAAATGACATTATTGCAATTTGCATACCGTAACTATTTTCTAAATTAACGGTGCACTGAAATTAACCGAATTTGAAGTGAATTTTTCAGAATGCAGGACTGCAAGGAACAAGCAATGAACAAACTTCACTGTATTTGTTGAAGTGTAAGAAAACAATTGATTTCGAGAAATATGGTCCCATATTACACACAATCAATAATGCCTTTTTTGACGTCAGATCCTAAGCACTATATCGCAACGAGGCCGGTAGGTGAGAATCCATATTAGCGATCTTAAGATCCAGAGGCCGGTTGTATAAAAAAGTGATTAAAGTTGACTCTGATTAGTGGGAATGTCAACCAATCAGTACCACATATTTTATAATTAATCACTATTTAACAACAAAATAGTTATTAAAAAAGTAACCAAGTGTTTTCATACAACCGGCCGCAGGACGACCGCGGCACGGGGACGATGACGGCAAAAACAAACTTGTTACAAATCAGTGCGAAGCAAATAAATTGGCTATTATGAATCGTGAGATGAATCGTATGGACCTATTATAGTCTTTAGAGTTCAAATTCCTTTTCTATTGTGGTTTTTTTACTTTTAAATTCATTGTATTATTAGCTGTCGTCATAAGCTTTGTCGTCCTAAATCTTAAGGTCTCGCACTGTGTTTGCGGTCGATAGCTCACGGAAAAAACGTCGACTTGAAAAAAGCACAATAGGAGGAAAATCTTCACCTGCACGCCTAGTTGCGATGCGACTGGTTTGCTGGTAACGAGCGCAAACGAGGCATTATGGATTCTGCGTGTATGGATCAGACAAGTTTGCAGTATTGGTGTACAGGGTTGGCACTGTCGCAGGTTTGAATTTTTGGCAAGAACAGCCTTCCAGACATCACATTAACTAGGTTTAGAGATAGGTATGAGGTTCGATTTGCTTCTGCAACTGACTGGATTGCACTAAAATCCCAGAGGACCATCCTATGCTTATGTTGCAGGTTTGCATTTGTATATGGGAGTTGGGTACAAAAGGGATGAAAAATTAAATGATTCCAGTCCCGACCAAAGGAGCAATATGAGTTTTATACCTTCCTACTAATTTATTTTTGCGCGTAAAAACAACCGGCGTTTCAGTTGTGTTAAATAATTGATATATAGCAGACTTGAAATTTCTGTGTAGACAAACATTTAATTTTCAACTGATCACGATAACAGACTAGATTTTCGACAATAGTCATACCAAAAAATTCCATCGCCAATTCTCAGTAAAAACCCTGTAACTGGTACATTTACATTAATTAAACAGCCTGCTTCAACCCAATAATACTTCCAGATTATTGTTAAACAGATAAATAGTGTCTGTTTAATAATACTCCGATAACTGGTCAACTGCTCACACTTTTGGGTGTTGAATAAATAATGATTGAAAACTACTCAAAAGTCACAATACATCAATTGGTTGACAGTACACCAAAGACAATTTTTAATCATGCAATACTAAATTGCTTTGAACAGAGATTAAGTTATTTATTATCTTAAATATTTTAAATATAGCAACCATGCATTAGGTTGTTAAACATTTTTTCAGGCTATGTTAGCCTTCTTACTTACAAGTTTTTTTACAAGCTATTTCTGGACAGTAACAGTATACCAGCCACATGTGGGACTTAGCAACATTTCACTAACTAATTACAATGTTAAATTTGTATGAATCAAATGTTGCATTGTTCATTTCTTGTGTTTAAAAAGAATGTTATTGAAGAGCAAAAGTGTTATTTCACAGTTCTTCAAATTATGTTAGATTTGATGGTCTGAGAACCATTCCAATAATTCAGCAATTAATACATAAGGACTGTTCAATACAGTGGTCAATAGGCAGCATCATGGAGTGCAGGTGTTGGACATTAATTAACCCATTGCACCATATGAAGCATCATATTTGTTAGTATTAATTACCTAATGGCAGACAAGTTTATTTGTCAATGGGAGGAGCTCTGTACCTCGATGATTTAACACTAAAGTTTTTTTACAATAGAAACTCATTATTTGGTCTGCATCAGCTTTTGAGTTAATTAACATCTTGCAGGACATTGCATGAAAGCTGCCTACATTGTTAAACTATATTCTAGTAATTTGAATAAACTTAATTGTTCAAACAAATTGTGTAAAATTTCTCTTGAAGAGCTCAGTTGGTAGAATGACTAATAAGCAGTTTGTTCTAGAACATGTTTACTCTGAATAGCTGTTATCATGGATGCTTATGCTATTCTAATAGGACAGCAATGTCGCAATGAGAACTGCATCAAAACAAAACTAGCAGGTCAATGCCTCTCTTTGGTGCAATTCTCGCCGAGATACAGCTGGTTTGCTAAAAAGGCATAAGCATCTATATACAATAACAACTACAACCATTTTTCTAATGCCAGACAATTTTACTCATTAATGGGAATGTCAGCAGCTTATGGGTTAAACAAAAAACTGTCTAATTCCACTAGTTAAGCCACTGAGCTGCAACAGCATTGCACCCTTATTCTTGACAAACATTAGATGATTTTTCTAGTTAGAAGTGGAGAAGCTCAGCAGCATGGGGTTAAGAAGCACTTACTGCAAAACCATCCACGTGCAGTCTTGTCAATAAATGATGCATCAGGGCACTGCCCTCAATAAGTGAAGGGATTTGTATACTAAGGCAGGAAGTTGTTCAGAATATTGTTTGGAATGAAAATGAAATGAATGGTTACACAAACATTAAATATACTTGGGCACTTGTACTGTACAGCTGGCCAACATTAACATTTTATTTTTCTATATTCTTATAAATAATATTCTGAAAACTTCATCTACACGTATTACCATTGAAATCCAGCACTTGTGTCTAGTGCTGTGCATTATTTATTGACGAGAGTACCCATGGGTACTTTTGCAGTAGATGTGCATATGTCTCAGTGTTACCATTTATATATTTTTGACAGTTTTACACAAGGCATGGGACCAGGCTGGCTGACAGCAATAAGTGGATTGTACCAATTTTAAGATGAAAGTAATCATGAAAACTTCCCGTTCAAATTATTCTCTGCATCAATGAGAATGGTAAAAGCTATATCAAAATGGTCTGAAATGCAAATGTGATAACCATACCAATAAATATATTTTATGAGATGTTTTGGTGTACAATATCATTGTATATTTTTTTGAGTTCTGCTGTATTTTGACAAGCCCACAGGGCAAGTCAAAATACAAAGAACGAGTAAAAATATACAGCGATACTGTACACCAAAACATCTCATAAGCTATTTATTATACAACTGCTTTTTATATGTCAGTTTGTCAAACCAGTTTCCTACTACACAAATAACCAAGTGTACAAATAACCAGCTGTCTGAACATCGCTGTATATTTATCGCTGTATATTTGTACATGTTTTGTGAGTTACTTGGACACTTTTTAACAAAGTTGTATAATAAACACAAATATGCATTTCAGATCATGCAGTCAGTGATGGGTAATTGTTGGGTAAAACCAAGTATTCTAACATTTAAGAGGAACCTTACTACAAATAAGAATTAACAATGTTGTGGAAAACCACTAGAGTTCCATTCACCAAAATTAAAAGAGATCACAAGTTTACCTTGGGTTTTTTTATAAAAAAAAGCAAAGTCTTTCACATCTGATGTGATGATGGAAACCTTATGCCCTTTTCTCAAGCCAGTAGTAAGATTCCTCTTAAAATGTTCGAATACTTGTTCTTCTCCATAACCAGTGAGAACTGATAGAAAATTTACCACCAACCGCACAGTAGTGAATGAGATAACTTCTCCTTTGTTGTTGTGGCAACAATAGCAAAACGGCTCACAGTATTCAGGAGTAGCTTTTACCAATCTCACTAACACACAAAATAACTCGAACGGCAAATCTCTTGTTATTTCACCATAAAATGGGTTCCTGAGACGCTTCCTTCCACTAAGCCGTCGACTTATTGCAGAAAGCCACAACCTTGCTTCGTGTTGGAAAATGCTGGCTGGGTTCAAAGGAGCGCACAAAATTTCTGTAGGTCGATTTAGGGGCGCCTTTGCAAATTTGGAAATCGGCAAGAGGACTTTTGTGCCAGCAGAAACAAAAAACTCGCTGCTCAACAAACCCGACTGCTTTGCCACGTCTGAGAGGGCAACACGAATCCTTTGTTCTTCCTCGTTCTCAGATGAACTTTTGGCAGCGTTAGAAAGCGAAACCTGCTCGAGAACTTCGTTCGTGCTAAACTTTCTGCCCTTTTGCCGGGCCGCCATTTTGAAAGTCGCACGTTGGCTACTTCATGCCATTTCGATATTACGGATACTTTTGGCGGAATATCCGCTGGACGTGTGTATCGCATATTGGCGATTTTGCGTGCGTTTTTGCCAAGCGTGAAAAAGAGTTTGCTTTAAATTTTTAGATAGGTTTGCGTATGCAAAATTAAATTGCAAAGCTGCTTGCAAATTAGCATCGAGTTTGCAAATATGGACTTCTCAAGTCTTGCGGTCTACCAAAATCCCACTTACATCGGAATTTTTGTTGTGTGCCAAAAATTTTAAGAGATTACATACACAGTTGCTTGGTAAATCTTCATCAAATAATTACTATAACAAGTTTTTTCAGAAATTGCGGCGATGGCTCGCCGTCAACAAAATCAGTGGCTTGTGAAAAATCCAATTTGCCGAAAATTTGCGCATGAGACAAACCCATTCGCAAAAATAGTGACTAAATTTGCGCGCGAGTTTGCCCACATGCGTTTTCCAAGTTTGCAACGCTTAAATTTGCTACAAATTTGCGTACAGGTTTCATCTAGGCAAACGTCTAAGCAACTTTGCAGTTATAATGCCCGCGGGCAAACCGGTGGCAAAGTTTGCCAAACAAAAAAAACATTGCTTTAAATTTTTTGACCGGTTTGCGTATTCAAAATTAAATTGCAAAGCTGCTTGCAAATTTGCATCGATTTTGCAAATGTGGACTTCTTAGGTTTTGCAGTCTACCAAAATTCCGCTTATATCGAAATTTTAGTTGCGTGCTAATCATTAAATAGATTACTCAGTTGTTTGGAAAGCCCTCAACAAATTATTATAACAAGTCTTTTCAGAAAAAAAATGCAGCAATGCCTCGCGATCAACAAAATCAGTGGCTTGTTGATTAATAAAATATTATCGTGACGACTAACGTATATAATATCGTGCAACTATACATACCAAAATGATCCTTTTACAATGACCATTCGGCAATGGTTATTAATTCAGCTTATATTAGAGTTCCTTGTATCAATGATTCATATTGGTAAAGTAACTTTTCAACTATTACACCATGGTAAAACTGGCAAAAGTATTCCTCAAGAAAAAACTAGTTTGCTCTAAATTTCGGTACAGGTTTGCATATGCACAATTCAGTTGCAAAGCTAGTTGCAAATTTGCAACGAGTTTGCTGATGTGGATTTCTAAAGGTTATTAGGATATAACCTTTGGAAAAACTGAAACAGCTATCACAATCAAATAAATTTGCCATATGCAGGAATGGTTATAATTTAAAGTTTAAGATATTATAATAAGATTTTGATCGAATAGAGATATTGAGATTTAAAACGAGAATATTATTGTTAACGTGTCGTAATTTGCATTGCAGTTATACAGCTTCTAAACCCTAGCTTTATAAATTTTGCCTAAACACCAAACACTACCACTCGTCGATAGTGCTTTCTATCTTTCGATAGTACTTATTTCCATAGTGCTTTTATATACGAAATGTTTGCAATTTAGTGTCCGTCAAATCGTCAATTAAGTAGCCAATGAAATAGTCGAACGTGGCTAAGGTATAGGTAGGTGTTCATTCTCTTTATGTATAGAAAAAGCTTATAATTACACATAATAATCAAGCTTCCAAGCAATGATCTTTAAATGATATATTTTTGCACTTCCGAGGCAAAAATATAGAAATCGATCTGAATGCTAAAGCTTGATTGTAATTTTTACAGCCAATGCAAAGCACAACGGCTATCATCAGAGAAAATTGGCCTGCTATACCTATTTTTAAGTTGTGTAGCAGTGGTGAAGGCAGCCCAAAATTTTGTTATGCTGTGCGAATATTATTTTAATGCTCCATATTGAAAGACGTAAAAAAAAATAAATAATGATGATATAGGTATACTAATATTTTGTTGAACCTGGCACTTTAAACCAGTTTAAAAAGAATATCAACAATTGACGTATGTAAAATAAAAGGAAAACATTCCGCGAGCTTTTGGCGCGAAAGTTGACCAATCAAATTGTTCCTTTTGATATTGAATTTCGAACTGACAAGGGAATGTTTTCGAGACGAGATCCAAGAGTTTTTGCTAAAAAAAATTGGGAAAATGCCTAAACTGGTGGTTGAAAATTAGTACGTGGTACAATGAAACACAGTTGCATCATTCTGGAATGATATTTAAAGAATTTAGCTAAAAAAAGATATGAAAAAATCAGTATTTTGTGTGCGAAAGATCAGCCAGTATTCAAAATGGTTTCCATACATTATAGTAAAGCATCGCTTTGTTTCGAATCAAACCAAGGATTTGAGGGAATAAATCAAATGCTTTAAGTGGAAGGTTAGTATCCTTTCTTTCTTCAAGGTCTATTTTGTGACTATTATAGTTTTATTAGCGTGTTTTTCAGGCTTTCAATCCATTTATTCCATTACAAATACAGCTAGCATTTAAATTCATTATATTTATCTCGTTAACGGCGTTTTTGATTTTTATAACAAGCATATTATTTTTCACGAAATTCATAAACACTTTTAAGCCTTACAACTGAATTAACTCCGAGGTATTTTCATTTGTTAACTTTGCTTGTTTTGTTGCCTTCAGGATGCTTGATGCTTAAAATTATATACGGTACCATCATCATTAACACCTTCAAATATTACGTAAGTAAAACAATAAAATGCTAAATTTACGTCTTTTAATATACATCAGGTTCTCAAGTTATCTTTGCTTTAGTGTTACTTCAGTGTCCAAGTGTGAAAGTTTTGAGAGGCAAATATTTTGTGAACTGCAAGTATTGTAGTACATAGTGCTTGGCCTTGGATAATGCATCCATAACCACAGGAAATGAAGCTTTACTTTAGTTATTACAGTTGACAAGGTTTATGGCAGTTACTAGCTTTAGCCTAATATTAACCTTGTGAATTTACCTGTAAAATATTATTAAATCATTTTAGTGAGCAAGAGGTCAGGCTCATTAATAACGTTTAGGAAGTTCATTAATCAGCAATGTCAACTCATACATTACCTACTAGTATTGATTAACAGGTTATACTGATACGTTGACATTGATGGTTGATAAACTTCCCAAATTATTGAAGACAACTCATAACTCATCTGATAATAGGTCAGCAGTATTTTTCATTTTGTCTGTATACTTGTTAGCTGATTTTAATTTTTTTGACGGGGGGGGGGGGGGGTAATGCTACTTAACTGCATGGTACCATGATAAATTTATGAAATTGTAAACAACAACATTTTGGTGACGACAGCATTTGGTGATTATTTAACAAAATTTAAGTTGACAATGGAACATTTGTTTTAAGCATTAAAAAATCACATCTTTCAGCAGCCAGCTCAATACCATGAAAGCCAAATCACAAATTTATGGCCATAATTTTCCCACTGAATGATTAATGTAACAACTCGGATTTTACATGGTGAAGACTGATTCATCAACAGCTATATAAGCCATTAATTGTTTTATCCTAACGAAAACATATTGCTGGACATGAGAAGTCCTCAAAACTTTGCCAATTACTGTTTCTTGTATGACATTCTACCTTTTGCTTTGTAGAAACTGGAAGTATCTTGGACATTTGATAAATATGGTAATCCAATTTTTACACTGAAAAATTAGATGATCATGACAATCAGCAACAATGTGCCAACAGTTTGGTGATTTCAGTTCTACCATGACCAGTAATGTGGGGAAATGCCACATGGTAAATAGAACTTTTGCCTGGAAAATTGCTACTACGAGGTTGGGAAACTGTTATTTTCAATGACGACTCAACAAGTTTTAATATTGGAGAAGCTACCATGACACATGTAATTAAATAAGATGAACCTAAAAGACTTACAGCTTGCATGCCCATGTCATACAATAGGTAAATACAAAATGCTGCTTGGTTTGAAAATTAGTTCCAGAAAGTTTTTCATCAGATTGACTCAGCTTCGAATTTCTGCAGTCGTAGGCTGAATAAAGATTACCATGCCTATCTCTTTGAAGAGCAGGGGTACATCAAAGAGTGCATTTTGCACAATGTTGCATATTGTATCATTTGTAAGAATTTTATCGTTTCCAAAAGCTTAGAAAAGTGCATGCAATTAAAACAATAGATTATAACTAAGATGACTTGTCTCGATTATCTATTGTTTGAATTGCACTCGACGCTACAGAAATTTAACGTCTAAATCAAACCTTCCTAGGCCTTCTTCATACCTTTGTTGAGGTCTTTATGACTGCGTTATTTAATCTGTGTTAATCTTTGCGCTGGTTTAATATACACGTTTATTTAATATAATTATCGCAAATTGTAATATGTAAATAAACAGGTTTTTCTTCACTGATCTTTTTGTTTTATATTTGACCACGATTCATGCTGTCTATTCGCATTATATTTTCTACATTTTTGCACGTTTGGTTGGCTACACAGCTGTAACGTCAAAGAACAGGTACAGCTAGTATTATTGAAATCACCTAAAAAATACAGGAACGTTGACCTTTCGAGTCTTCCCTTGGAAGTTAGTAAAACCTGTGCTCAAAAACTTACTAAGGTTCAGGTGATTTTTAAAATACCTGGAGTTTGTTGGTCTCCCTTGACCAGGTTTGACGGGCGATAGAGCAAACTACGACAAAGTTATGAAGGGTAATTATCAAACGCAGAAAACGCTTTTTGATACGCACCGCCAAGAGATTATAGGCCACGTATATATAGCTGTTTGTATAGCAGTTTTTGTCTATGAATACCGTGTATTGTTTCATTACACATAGTTATAATGGTAGCATACAAGTCTGAACAGTGTGGTCGAAAGCCTTGAAATTTATTACCTATTATAGCGAAAAGTTAGAATGCGCGATCGCGTAACCGTGGGCAAACCCTATTACAAACACTAAGTTTGCGTAGAGTTTACTTATGAGGCTAGCGTGCAGCAAACAGTTGTTGGTTTGCGCACGAGTTTAACCGCAACGAAAACCACCTTGCAAACTATACGTTTGCGTATGAATTTACCCACACGCGAATCGTGTCGCAAAATTTAGGTTTGCGTACATGTTTACCCGCGCGGCATACCTGGTGCAAAATAACAGGTTTGCTGACCCGTTTACGCGTGAGCAAATTTTAGGCCAAAACTGTCATTTTGTGAAGGTTTGCAATCAGGTTTGCACTATTCACTTCGCGGCCATCGACCGGTAGTCGAACTGGTTTGCTCAAACGGCAGATTAGTGTTTTTCATACCCGGCAAAATTAGCAAACTCCGTCAAATTTCAACTTTGCAACATGATTTTCTTTAATTTTGCTTGCGTTGCAAACCAAACATTTCGCCCCGTGCATTATAGCTTGACCAGTTATATTCAGAGTAATTGATACTGGGGGCATTTATTGTCATTGTAGTTCACAGTATTATATGAATAAAGTAAAATAAATTGCATTGTGTCTATATTCATAAGTTACTTAACTCTAGTTAAGTCATACAGATGAGAGTGGTGTCTAAGTATTTCAAGAAATTTACACTGTTTAGTGAGATGAAATTGGTTGAATGTCTGATAAAACAAAGGTATGTTTGTTTTCCAAACAAGTATGAAGGAAACATAAGTAACAAAAACAGCTTTGCTTTTCATAACATTCACCACCTATTTCAATAAAAAAGTATCCTCAACACAGTAGTGGATTAATTCATAGTACAACCCTTATTGAACTCCTCTTTAATTCATAGTACAACCAACATGAAATTCTTAATTATTAACAGCATAAATACTACACTAAACCAAAAGCTTGCATACAATATAGTACAATATCACAGATTTATTTCAAAATCACAGATTTATGTCAAGAGTGAAGATACAAGTACAATACAGGGTTGCAGGCTACATTCCCAATGAGATGAAAAATACCTTCCCTCTGTATCCCAGAGAAAACAAATATGTAATTACACACTTTTGAGAAGCTCGCGCCATTGATCCACAGTTTCCCCCTTGGCGGGCAAAATTATCCAGAGTACACAGCCTATTTAGACCACAGTGGGAGGTACTCCAGCTTAATGGGATAATCTGAAGCAAGGGTTAATGACCATCAGTTACACATGGCAGTGTCAAAATTATACTTCCCATCCATAATACAATAAATAACTAAGATGCTGCCCTTCTCGGTGAATAAACATGATTGAATGTTGGCATATTAAAAAGCAGAGTAAACACCAGAGTCAGATAACAATGTAAGTGGATGAGTTATTGCATTAACGACACCAGTTCCCCCTCCCCTCTCCCCCTAGAATGTAATAAGTATCCTTCACATTAGAAAAAATCAATTAATATATCATGTATACCCATGCTATGCAGGTGGCATAAGCATCATATAGCTGACTGACCTCCCTTTATTGTTTATGTTTCAAAATTGAATGTTTCCAAGGAAGTGTAATTAATCCAATGTAAAGAAAAATGATGATTACAAGCAACTACGATACCAAGCATATCTCAATTTCAATGTTCTTGGTTGTCGCAAGACTTGAATGTCTTCAACAATTATTGTTTTGACGCTATATTCTATACCAGGTATATTATTGCACACCTACACAATCCTACACATTAGTAAAGAACTATTATGTGGTCTATTAAATTCTACCACACAATATACAAATAAGTAGTTGTACTCAAGTTGCATGAAACAATATCTTATGTTATTACAGAATTTAGGTAGACAAGTACACGCATCTATTTATGAAAAACTTTGTCAGTATGTAATTTTTGTTCCAAGATTATATTGGATGCACATAAATAATGATATCGATTATACGATCATGCACTTTCAATAATAAACAAATTCAGTTATTTTACCAAAATAAAAAGCAAAATAGAATTGAGATACACACCTTTTCATAAATATGTCCGTTTGTCTTGAATTGGCTTACTTTTCGCGAGTTTCTCCCTCACTAACGGTGGCAGAGTACATCGAATACTGTTTCATATTAAACTGTGACTTTGTGAGAATACGCATTTCACCCCCAAATTCAACTGCTTATTTTACAGTGATACGAAAGTAATCGAAAAAAATAAAAAGATACGAGTTTAAGTTACAATCACAGCCTTCTTTTAGATATATAATCACCACATAATAACATAAAACAAAAAAGTTATAACTAGCCAAAATTGCCCAAAGCTCTATTTAGCAAAGATTTTAAACGATCTTTTTGTGTTTGTGTATACGTTAGCTTAATCGGACCAGCATAGGACCGGATCGGAAGTATCATCATATTAAATATTTTTGTGGCAGCATTAATATCCAGGTACTCTCTCACGCTTTTCAGTAATCTTAGACGGTTGCTTGCTCGTTTATAAGCTCGATATGACTTTATAGTGATAGAACTGAAACTGAGAATTTTAGAAAGTGACATCCCTTGCTAAATTTGTAGACAAGATATGTTGTTTACGTCCAACGCGCTGAAAGTTATACCGTAATTCAAAATAATACAAGCAAACTTGTTTTGTTAAATATATATAGGACTGTTTTACAAGAGTTAGTCATTTTGAGTTAAGCAACCGTGCCTTTATCCATCCGTGTCGAGGAACGATAAAAAATTTGTAGTTAAATTAGTGAAGATAAAATAGCATTTTGTGAAGAAATTGCGGGTCTACGGTGGGGAAACTCTTCAGATTTGAATTCAGCGTGATTTGAAGTGTTTGCATGAAAATATTTCAGTTCTCAGACATGCACTAAAGCTAAGATAATTTTCTAGATACATTTCAAGGACATAACACACGGCTAATAGCTATAAATTCTATACAGATAAGATAGTAAGCTTTGCCAGAAGCAAAAGCCTTCCTTGTGTTGGAGGCCACCTCAGAATATTGGCCAATGGAGAAATAGGATGCATAAATTTTGAGCAGAATTTAATTAATTGAAATAATTTTCAAGTTTCTTATTTCACGAAATTATTTCTTAAGTTCGCAATGCACTAATTAGACTTGCATGTTCTGAGTTGGAACCGTTTACATGGTATACCTATGAGCATGGTTATTAATCTTACTTTTGCCAGTTACAAGATTAGTTGTTATTAAATTTTGTAAATACTTTCAATATAAATTGAAAAGTGCAAGCTCGTCTTGATATTATTCAATTTGATTTTAAGAAATTTAAAATAACCATCTTTCTTAGAACTAGGCTCACACTTAATCCGGTTCCTACAATACGTAGTTAACAAGGGGCTTGGGTACAACTGTTATAATACTAGGAAAAGTATAATGACAGAAAAGAAAATGAGTGCGAACGCAGTTTAATTTCTATTTTTTCCAATTTTTTCGCACAAGCAAAACTAGTTATAATGCTTGGTGCCTTTGCTGGGTATATGGACTGCCTGTGTGCTGTAATATAATGTATATATGTTCAGGTCCATTAAAGCAAAGGTGGAACTTCTTCAATGATCAGACGACAAACCGAGTTCCAGCATGTGTAAGCATCACCAGGATTGCCTATGTGACCACCTCCACATTTTCCCACAGATAGACCAACAATTACTCGACCTTCGGGGATGTTTTCACAAAAACCATCCAAAGTTACAGGACGATGCTGGTTCATGCCACTTGCGACAGCGTAGAAAAATAGCACAGCGTCGATAGTGTCAGGTGATGTGCATTCCTTACCATTGATGGTAATGAACCAGCGACGACAAGCTGGGGAGCCACTTTTTAATCTCGTGTCTCCTTGGTAAGTCACTCGCAGGGCTGATTTTGAATGACTCTTTCGAAAGTCGCATTTCTGTAAAAAAACAAGAAAATATTTTTCACACCCAGCTAACATATTTTGTAAAAATTAAACGTTTTGACTGTTGTAATTTTGTTAGGTCTACTGAGCTTAGCATTGCAGCGCTTTTAGCCCAGGCAACCGATTAGGATTGTGATTTTTACAGGTGAAAAAGATGTTAGAAGTAAGAAGAAGAATTCAGGTGGAAAACTCAAAACAATTTACGTTTGACTGCTCTGTTTCCTTGTAAATGTAATGAAAGTCTACCTACACGTGCTTCCTCCATGGGAAGTTCTGACGTATGGAATTTACACCCCAAGTGGCCCAATTTACTAGTTTCAGTAACGTATAGTGATCAGTGCGCACATAAATATACTTTGTAAGTTCTAAACACGGCGTTTAAACTCAATTTCTAGCGGAATACGTGAATAAAACACGCATTTTAACATGCATACTACAACATATAAACAGCAAAAAGGTTCTAAGTGAAAAGATTCTCATGCAAATTAAATGTTCTAAAACGACAAATTCCACCGCGAAACTTTCGCCAGGAGTGATGAATCGCGGTGAAGTTTTTGAGAGTGTGTTTCCCGCTTTGTTTCCACCTAAATTTCCTTACATAGATCAATTTCGTATCGTACTGAAATATCTAACAAAACACAATTTTGACATGTAGACAGTTAGCAAAAGGGGATAAGAAGGCTCTTTATCAAAAACAAAACATTTTATTACATTTTGAAAAGTGTTTTGATGGATGTACTTGCAGAAGAGAGTCAAGAAGATTGCCTGGGAATACAAGATCAAGAAAGTGGAGAATTGAAGTACAGGTATCAAGAGGCAAGTCATTGTCATTTATTATAGATTTAATAGACTTGTGCGTAACTCCAGATCCACTAATCGTGTACCGTAGGAAACAGAAATTGAGCCATTGCTATAAGCCCCTCTTCCCGAGAAGTGACCTATAAATAACGCTACGCAAATTCCTATGTTTAGCTTGTGCGGTCTGGGTCACGATTTACGCATATTAAGGTCTACTGGCATTGGCCAAGCATTGGATATAACCAAGTTTGCACTTTGGGTATATGTATACGATGCAGCTGGATTTTAATCTAATTTATTAATAATATAATACATTTGTTTGATAACATCTTTGAAATAAAAATCACACATTTCCTGCTCCGTTGTTTTCCTATATTTCCTTGAATATCGAGTACACAAAATGTCCATTTTTAGATACTTAAATTCTGATGCAATTATATAACTTTGTATATACTGACCATGATCTCTCCTAGATCTCTTCCGTCATTCAAATTCTGGAAAGTACACTGTCTGATGGCACTCCTCTCTTCTCGAAGACACTGCTCTCTTGTTCCTTTCGCTTCCTGAAAAACATTTCCAACGCTGCCATTAACCATACATACTAATCTTAAATGAATTAAGATACCACATTGGGTAAGAATATAGAAGTTAACACGGAAAAAAGTTGGATAGCAATAAAAATCAAAAAGCATAATATTATACTATATATTGACCAGCATGAATCTGCTATCTGATTACGTTGCTGCATGTCTGGGATTAATGGCATGCCCGAATGCCATCATGTTCTTCTTATATATGTTTTCGTTTACATTGTCCTAAAATTTAGTATCCTAGTACTTAAATAGGAAGACAAAGTTAATCGTCATACACTATTACAATTCCAGTCTCTGATTGCATCATTTTTTCAATCAGTCTAATTTATTTGAAATAACATTATTGTTATTATAATTATTTTTATCAAATTTCTATCCACACTGCACATTGCTAACCGTACAGCGCTGAGAGCATAACGCGTAAAAAAATGTCATGAAATTTCTTTTCTACAACTTGATGTTGTTAGTTCATAAATATCATTTACCGCCTGAGAGGTTCGTACTGTAAAAATATACTCCCCAGGTCTCAGGCCGCATCTGTGACCGGGGGAAGTACGGATCAATCTAAACGATAAATAACTTTTTTTTTCATTTTTATTCGGAATGTCCAGTCAGCAGGTTTTGAGATCCACTAGTTTGTTATTTTCCTACTAGCTTCAATGTTAATTTAAGCATTCCTGACAAACAGCAAACGATGTCATAAAACCACCATGCTCTGCGCAGCGATGTTTTTACTCAATACCAGGAAGAAAAATTTAAAAACTTATTGTATGATTGTTAATTTGCAAAATGAGGATAATTGAAATTGCGTTTTTACAAGGCAAACTTTATTTGCAATTTTTGAGAACATTTAATGCTAAAATTCAACTTCAGAAACCATCCTTAAACTGCAGGTTATATAGTGATTAACGTATTGTTAAACAACTGCAATGTTGTTTTGGGTGAGAGTACGTAAATTTCATGTTTCACTACTTACTTGAAGGTGCACGTTTTCTTTTTTGGTTTATTATAATATGTGTAGCTTGTACCGGCTTGTATAATTACGATTTTTTGTTTTGCACACTTTTATAATCACTCCTTTACATTGCTTGCAAAAAAGTAACACTTCTAGACTAGATGACATAATAAGCCATCCTTTGCTGCAGCCAATCATATTGCAGGAAATCAAAAAACATCGCTAGGCATGCACAAATTAAGTAAAAAAAATAAAAGTAGATATTCAGTATGTCACGCACATTCAAAGAACAGTAGAAACAACACTAGCCTATACCGTGGCCACAACTGCTGTGAATAGCAAGACAGGTGCAGCAAAATAGTAGGTGATTTCTTCATTTCTTCTGGTAGAAAATTATTTGAAGTTTTCTTAGCAAACTCTTCGTTATTTCTTTGCAAGCTCTTTTTATTGTCTTTTTTATTTTATATCATTCTACTGTTGCGATGCTCAGCATTCGATCGGAATACAGAGCTTCACAGTATCTGGAGGAAGCACGAGCCGTTCTGTTTGAAGCAAAAACTTAGCGCGGATTGGCCCGCTGAGCTATACAAATACTGGAAGAGCTGCTCAGCATGAAAAAGAGTCGCAAAAAACAATGCGAATTTTGGCCTTTACTGACGCAATATGGTTCCTCGGGCTAGTGGTATTTACCACTGGCCAGCTGCGATCTGCAGCTCTTCTCTTCCCTGGTTTCCACAACAAAGTTTTATGGCTTGGTTGTTTTTGGGGGGAAAAACTCTAAGAAAAAAGTAATTTTTTTCGTTCGTAGGCGCAAGGATTTGTAAAAACAATGTTAAAATATTTCTTCCAGTAAGGCTTTCGAAACATTCAATTTTATATCGTTTTACTGGCTAAGTCCCGATGTTTGTAGAAAAGCGTGAAAAAAATTGTCAAGCACTGATGCAAAGTCTGTTAATTTCTTGAGTATATCCGTACAAACAGTCCTGTCTTCTGCATCAGGCATTGACTTTTACTTTAATTTTATTTTTGATGTTATTTACATAGACAACAAGTTCCTTCATGAATGCATATCTGCAGTCATATGTCAATGATTAAATGTTTGTCCACTTGCAGTTTGGCACTGAATTTAAATATATAATTTGATAGTGTGGAACAATTTGTTTGCACCTAACAAAAACATCTAATGTATACCTCTGTCACCTCTTTTCACATAGTAATTGTTGATTGAAGTATTGATAGACAGTCAATTAATTCAGCTTGTTTTTCAAATGCAATGCAGTGTCAGCGGTGCATAAAAGATACCATTTTGGGCCATGTCTATAAATATAAACCCAATATAATTTACATGGTGCTGTTAATGGGCAATGTGCATTATTAGCCAAATTTCCTAGTTTTGTGTCTAACAGCAAATGGTTACTCATCATGGGGAGTGCTGGACACTCAGTAGTTATAATCATTGCCTTGCATGTTTTTATACGTTAATTGAACATAAAAAGGTAGTAAATTTGTTTCTCGTTTTATTGCAGACTTTAAAGTTATGTACCAAGAACTAGAGCAAAATATCTCGACCTACGGTAACTTATCATATATTCTACCATGTACAGTCAACATGGATAATTATATGTTGTATATGTCTAAATTGTGCATGTTGTGCAGTTCAAATGTTTTCCTCAAAAGTTGCACTAGTTGTCTGTTATCAATACCGCATCAAAATTGAGAAGAGATCAGAAATCAAAGCCAATTAGACCAACACAATGATACATATGTCATGATCATAATAGTATGCAATATAATTTTGGGCATTATTGTAATTCAAGAAAACATATGCAGCCCCAAAACAGAGATGGTAGATTCATGTCATCCTCTCCACCATCAGATAATTTATAATTTTTACTATTATAGTATCAGCATAATATAATATTGTCATCCCACTACAGGAAGCATACATTGCTCAGCCTCAAGTGGAGTAATCCTAGGATTACTCTTGCTAAATGTGGAATTGGTGTTTTTCTTCAATGACTCATTGTTAGTTAAAATTACTAAACCTTGAAATTTTTCAATTTAAATAATACAACTATGAAATGTATCACTGTGGATTGGTTTTGTAGTAAGCAAAAATACATTTTTGAAAAAGTTGTTTAAAAAAGTCAAAAGCAGTAGAAATCATAAGGGGAAAAGGAGGGGAATGCACAAGATGGTTAATGGAGAAATGTGAGCTTGATCCTTTCCACCCAATTGGGGATTAGGCATTTTAAAACTGTACTTTTATTGTCAGCAGTCAATTCCCTCACTCAATACCATCCATATTTATCTCTGGAGTACATGCAGTGAAAAATTTTATCTAATCTTACTTATTTAAATAGTTTAAAGAAATAATACATCTTTCAGCTTTATTGTTGTGGAATAATTCTGAGGTAAACAAGAATAATAGTCAGATTATATACTGATATACTAGTTATTCAAAAAGGTATAAGCTTAAACATAGGGGGAAATGAGAGAAAGTTTGTCTCAAGCAAGCGTGTTTGAACTATGCTTGCATGAACTTTGTGAGCAAAATTATATACAATATCATTAGCAAATAAGCAAAAACTACTTGCATGTAAAATGCAAAACATTTTGTAAAATGCAAGACGTTTCTACCATCTACAGTTAAGTATAAATGTTCAAGACAGTTAAGAAACAAAAAGCCTTGGTTTATACAAAGTTCACATCAAAACAAGATAGCATGTAAGCAATTTAAAACCATTGAGCAGCAATTTAAAAACAAAGAAGATAATAATACTCGTTGCTAAAAATGTAACGTCATACTCAGCAATTCTAGCCGGAAATATTTTGTTTTTTCCTCGTGAATATAAACTGTAATTTTTCTTGGTTTCATACCAATCCCATTTTTTCTTGAAATATTGTTTTTGTCAGTATATTTTCAGGTTTTTTGCCCTTTTCCGACCGGGATAACGTGTAAAACTTGCGCATATGTTTTTGAAAACTTGGTAAAGCGTCCAGCAAACATGCATGAGAGAGGTTTTAATACCCCCCAAAATTTACGGTGAAAAGTAAAAAACAAAAAAATATTCTGCAAAAAACAAAGAGACACGGAGGAAATATATACAGAGAGTTCACATAGGAGTACAAAGTGTGCCAGAATGTCAGCCGACTTCCAGTTTTGTCGCCATGTTGAAAGCAACCAAAACATCAGAAACTACACTCTAAAAACACTTTGGTTAATTTAGCCAGAATGGGGTTAAATTTTAACCAGGATCCTAGTTATTTATCAACCTAACACAATCTGGTTAATTTAACCTGGACATCCTGCTTAATTATATTAACCCAAATTCCTGGTTGGGCTTTTAACCAGGAATATGGTTATCATTCCAATAATTGCCCTGGTTATAATTTACCACATTCCTGGTTAATAAACCACCTAATACCTTCTGGTTCATATAACCAAGAAATCCTTGTTAATTTTCATTAACCCAAATTCCTGGTTGTGCATTATCAGTAATTAATTTATAGGTTGCTAGTGCAGTCTCCAATCAAATTAACAAAAATAAATTCACTAAATATCTGGTAGAATTATGTTCTAATCATCAGTTTTCACAAAAATTTAATTCAATTTTTTTAACACAAGTTTTTAAAATTATATATATCTATACTTTAATTAAGGAATTCTATGCAGAAACTACATAAATGTTGTAGTTTAGTCCATCAGCAGCCGCAGCTCTCCTCCTAAAAATTCAACAATTGTCCAACATTAGAAAGTGTTATATGATAAACTAAGTTGAGTGCACTCATTAGGGCTGGGGAGGAGGGGGGGGGGGGGCAGGGGGTTGTGGCTAAAAATGGGTCAATACTCAATAGAGACATATAATCAGATTAGCCCTAGATGAAATCTACAGGGCATTCCCATGTTAAATACTTTAACCCATAACCCATTGAGTTATAACATCCCCTTGACAAGAAAAATCATCATGCTTTAGGTAAAACAATAAAGTAGGATGCAAGGCTAGCTACTCATTGGGCTGAAGTGCAGACTTTGCTAAATATTCTAGGTTCTGTAAAATATTTTTTTGTTATTCAAATCCTTGTTCCAAGGTAAATTGAATAAGTACACAATATATTTACTTACAAGTTATTGTATTGAAATCAATGCCGTTGCAGCCGTAGGTACCAGGATAATGCAGATTGTTTCAGTGACCTTCAGTGATAATAAAAAATCATGTAAAGAATTGTATTTAGAAAAATACATGCTCACAACAACTTACAAAAGATAACTAAAATAGCTTATTTCACATGTTAAAACAAGTAGCTACCTTCAGTAAAACATATTATCTGACTTTGCATCAACAATTTTTTTCAGGCACTGTTTGCCTGTCCTTTTAGACAAGGTATCATCTTCCTCCATGGCTCCATAGTGTTCAGAAAATAATCTTTACTATTTGTTTGAATATGCATGTGGTCATCAGGCTTGCTCAGATTTATAGTTTCATCCCCTGACCAGTAAAAGGTATACAGTAAATATATAATTATATATTCAAATTCATTAAGTTTTACAGATTGTGTGCAAGATGAAACATGGGCACAAATTATAATTGACATATTTCATGGGGATCAAAGGACTGTTTTTAAATTATACCCTAAAATATCACAAATATTTCTGGGAATACTGTTACAAAAGCTTTTAATAAGTATACTAACCTGATAATCTTTATCATGTCTGCAGGAAATATGTATGATTTGCTCTTTTCCTTGCTTTTAGCCTCAGTCTGCAGCTTCATAGAAGGAAATTAAAATATAACGTTATGGATTCTTCAAGTGCATCTTTTTGTGTATATTCATCCCCAAGAATGATGTCAGAATATACAACAACGTCCCATGTGTCTTCGTAATAAAGATGCACTAAAGCGAATAAAATCTTTTCCAGAAATTTTATATTAAAAGACTAATGTAAACCCCCGAGAAAATATCCAACAAAAAAGATTTTCAAAAATGAAAATCGTATTAAAGCTCCCGCCATCAATCGCTAAACGAACATGACCATATTTGACAATGTCCATTTACACTCGTTTTCAAATCGTGTACTCGTTATGGAGTCGTGTAATATCGTCATTTATCTTCAAGACTGCTGCCATTATATATTATATATCAAACCTAAAAATAACTCAATTAAAACTCAAAAAGATTAAAATGTTTTACAGTAAGAGCACACATATGTAATGTAAAGAGCACACAGTATTGCCCTGTGGTTGATTAGTTGTTACAATGCATTTGCCTGCATAAATCTGCATTAGACTACATGAATTATTAGAAGAAAACTAACAGAAATGATTGCAACCAAAGTATACAGTGCATATTGAGTTATTAAAAATCTACAAATTGCTCACGCGACCTAGTAGATTATATATAGTTTGATTAAAATTATTTTTAAACTATTGTTGCAATTGATGGTTTTTTTTTAGGAAAATAACCATTTCCTAAAAGATAACTATATAAAATATAGTCAATCTTCTTATATACCTCTATAGTCAGTCTATAAGCAAATGTTTTTATGGCAGTGCATCTATAGATCTTTACGAATAACATAAATAAACCGAAACTGTTTTGAAATTAGCATTTCAGGGGTAAGAAATATTTTGTTTAACCATTAACCATTTTAACAATGCATGTATAACCATTAAGTTGCTTTGCTATATATTAAAAAATTGATTAACTGAAGTAAAGCCCACTATTAATCTAAATTTCCATCGTGTTCGGTGTATTGTGTGTTGTAAGAGACAAGTCTTTCAGATTTAAATTGAAATATATATCAACAGTTCTTGTGTATTTACTACAGTATACATAACATTAATAAATGAGAAATTACAGTACTGTCCAGAAATAAGCTAACAAAAACCGCGGTATACCGCGGTAGAACCGCGGTCGAACCACGGTCGAACCGCGGTTGAACCGCGGCTGAACAGCGGTTGAACCGCGGCTGAACCGAGGTTGGACTGAGGCTCAACCGCGGTTTAAGCGCGGTTAAACCCCAGTTGAACCGTGATTAAGGTGAGGGTGAACCGCGGTTTAACTGAGGTTGGACCGGAGTGCTGCAAGCGCACATACCGTGCTACAGTTGCATGGACATGTAAGGTATGATGATGTATATGATAATTACAGTTTGGACCGTACAGTATTTTGAGTCTGATACAAATCAAGCGCTTAACTCACGAGGGAGTTCAGAAGACGGCTGTCATGTTAAATGCCAGCATGAACATTTTGACACGAACAAAGTAAAGCGAAATATTTTATTTCACTGAACTCTTACTTAGCGCGCGAAAAACAAACGTGATTAGCGATTCATGCATGCATGCATGGACTAGACTTCCGCCTATTTCTTTATTTGTTCCTGTCAATCAAAATAATCTATCGGTTTGAAGTAATGTAAAAATGCTGACCAATTAAAGTACTCGTACCAAACCATAGTCAATTTGGCATGATATTAGTAATAAAAAACACATGGCTAATGCCCTGCTAATGCCCTGCTAATGCCCGAAAGTTTCCACGTCCTAAGATGTTTATATATAAGATGAATAATCCTGCCCATCTTGACAGTCTTATATGTGTAATCCTCACGTTAATAACCTCTTGCCTTGAGCCGGAATATCAATGATCGCATGTGTGATGTGAGAAACTCAGTCATAATAGAACCAAAACAACAGCCTGTATTTTATTTCTTACACGGCACGTCGGTATTTTTTTCTCACACGGCACGTATTTGATAAATAAGTTTTTGATTAAAAAACCTACAGTATTTGGTATCATGAAATGATAAAATTTCGCATCTTACTGAAGTAATAGCGCTAGCGCGAAATATAGTTACTTTAAACTGGAGTATTCTTTAAACTGGAGTAATATTGCATGTGAAGGTGTTATTGTGAATAATTCGACAAAACGATATTGATGCAGGTTCTTCATATTTCAACATTTATTCATATACACTTAGTAAAGCACAGTGTGTTTGATATTTTACACCACCAAAAGCCATTGTATGAATCGGAAATGAACGCTACATGATCGTTTATTCAACTGCGGTTATCTCTTGCGGTCGTCTGCAGTTAACCTCAACCTCAACCGCACTTTAACCTCAACCGCACCGCACTTTAACCTCAACCGCACCGCACTTTAACCTCAACCGCACCGCAGTTTAACCTCAACCGCACCGCACTTTAACCTCAACCTCACCGCACTTTAACCTCAACCGCACCGCACTTTAACCTCAACCGCACCGCAGTTTAACCTCAACCGCAGTGTTAGGTTATTTCTGGACAGTACTGTATGAGGCGAAATTCTTCACTCCTTCAACTTAATAATTCGAATAAAAACATCAAAAAATAATAGTTTTTCTTACCTACATGTAATATTGCTATTCCATTTGAAATTTTGCAGAGCCTGGTACTAGTTTCGTATTTTCTTAAAGACAAAACATAGCAATTCGAGCCACTTGAAGCTGGCAAAAAAGTACAAAAAATACGCCGCCATTTTGTTTTTTTTGCAAACATTATAATATTGTTTTAACCATAGGCAGCCCAGGAACGCGATGTTTTGTTTTGTTTTTATCGATGTGACGTATACATAATTATAATTACCCTAAGGTAGGCAACTTCACACAAACTAACGATACATAGACCCGTAAATAATCCGAAAATACTTCGCATATCTTTACAACTACGCTAAAATAATAACAGAGATAAAATCTACGATACTTTTTTTATATACTCAGTGTATTTTAACTTGTGAAACAAGTTTGTAAAACGAGCAAAAATACAAAAAACGTCTGTATATTTGTTAAATTTTTGCATGGGACGATGCGGGATTCGCTCTTGCCGCTTTTAACGACGTTGCAAACAGATTTCAGAATACGAATTTGCAATCTCATTGGCTATCAGGAAGAAGTCAAACTTGTACAGCCAATGAGATTGCAAATTCGTATTCTGAAATCAGTTTGCAACGTCGTTAAAAGCGACAAGAGCGAATCCCGCATCGTCCCATGCAAAAATTTAACAAATATACAGACGTTTTTCGTATTTTTGCTCGTTTTACAAACTTGTTTTACAAGTTAAAATACACTAAGTATATAAAAAAATATCGTAGATTTTATTTCTGTTATCATTTTAGCGTAGTTGTAAAGATATGCGAAGTATTTTCGGATTATTTACAGGTCTATGTATCACTAGTTTGTGTGAAGTTGCCTACCTTAGGGTAATTATAATTATGCATACGTCACATCGATAAAAACAAAACAAGACACCGCATTCCTGGGCTGCCTATGGTTTTAACCAGGAAAGTGGTTACACGCAATTAGCATAAATTTATCATTCGAGAGACAAATAGATAATTAGGAAATTTAACCAGGATTCCTTAGTTAACCAAATTAGGGTTATTTTTGTGTTAACCAGGAAATTTTAACCAGAGTGTTTTTAGAGTGTAATATGTCGAAATACGAAATATACAGCCACTAAAAGCGCTATAGCTTTTTTTTTAACGCTAAACTCATGATATTTTGAAATGTTATAAAGAAACGGCTGTTCTATGATAAAATTGTCAAAAAGAGGAGGAGAAGCCAATTTATTTGTGGAATTTGTTGTTATTTCCTATTGTTTTACATCGCCAGATTAATTTGACCTCGGTTCTCGGCGAATAACGCTCTCGTTCTCTAACTAGAAGTTAAATAAATAGACATGAGTTTTGTCCTGTTGACCTGAAAGATAAAGTAAAGGCTTTCTTCACGTTTGTAATTGCTGCAATGTTACTGCTGTCTTACTTTAATTGTAAACATATATTTAGAGGATAATATATCTTTACTTGAACATTTAAGTCCTTTGGCTATGGCATTACGAACTTGGTGCCACAAGGCCTCCAGTGACCTTACCATAACTCTTCATTCATATTTGAGAATGCAACATCAAGAACAATTGTTTAAAGCTCCAGTGTGTTCAAAATGTCCCTGCTACGACTGTGACAGGAGCAAAAAAGTTTGAACATGTTACTCCAATTTTAGAAGACCTGAAATAACTTGAGTTACAATGCTTTATAGTTTATGACATTTAAATGTGTAAACAAATTACTGCATGATCATAGATATATAGTTAAATAGATAGATAGTTTAATGATATAAAACATTGCAGCGGCAGAGGCTGAATTATGTTCAATATTACAAAGTTGAATATTTTAGGTTAAATGTTCAGTTACAATTATCGATTGTATAATAAAACTAATTATAAAATAATTAAAAACTGCGATTTTAAAGTGTTATAGGTTATAAAACTATTACGAAACCATTCTGCCTTAAATGTTACGTTATATTTACTCTTATTTCTCAGAATAGTGTCAATCTCTATGAGCGGCGGTAGTAAATTATGCAGTTTATGTTCATTATTTGACTCAATGTCCCAAAACAATATTTCTGTAAGTTCTTGTCGTCTAGCATAAAGAGTTCGGAAACCAGTACGAGACAGAGCCTCATCATAGGTCGTCCATGGGAAGATAATTTTCAGTGCTCTTCATTGAATTGCCTCAACTGGCTTTCTGTTACAGTGGAACTCTTTATTAGGGATGCTATTACTGTATGTCAGCTAAATGACTTTGGGTAAAACAATAACTAGTCATATAACCAGACAACCAAATATGACTTTTAGACACCCAATGCCCTGTATCAATTTGGAATTCACTCTGCGTTTCTTTCCAACTGAAAAACAATTATCATCTATTAAACATGAGCTGAAGGAACAATTTCTTGTATGTTAATAAATATGTAGTACCTAGATTAAATAGCAATAGAATATTTCTTTTGAACATTAAGCAGTGCAGGTATAGCATGCATAACAATATAATCCTTGCATAAAAATAATTTGTAAATGCGTTATGAAAAGCTGATCGATGTTGATACAACAAAAATGTTTGTACATGCATATTCGCAGACTGCCTAGTGTACTGCATGAGTTAATATTTATATAGATTTAGGCTAAGTTTTAGCTACCAATTATATAAAGTATAGTAAACAAATTTCCCCCTGAATTTTTCAAAAACAAGAAATGACCAGCTTTTGTTCAAGCTCAGTCGTATCACACTTGCAATTCAAAGTACATTCAGCAAATAACATATTATGTCTATCGAGTGACCTACGGATTTTTCGGGTCTCAAAAACGCGGATAGACAATGCGTTTAAATAAAAATTTTAGCGTCATTAACAACGTTTGTGTTGTAATAAAATAAATAATCTACCATTCTTTAGCACCTCCTGAAAATTTCAATGGCATGCAATGTAAAATAACGAAGATATACTCATTTAAAGTCATGAGATATAAGTTTAGCTATACTACTTTCTGTTGTTTTGGTTGCTTTCAACATGGCGGCCAAGACACCGGAAGTTAAATGTGTGGCACAAAAACTTCAGAAGTTCCAACGTAAGTAAGATTTCTGCTAAAAAATATCTATTCTGGAAAAGAGGTGTGTGAAAGACGAGCCTTCATTACAATTGAGCCTAGTCAGTGGCAAATACATCTAGAGTGAGGAACCATATGGCGTAGATCTGGCGTCAGCAACGGCCGTAATCCTCCTCTTTTCGGCAACACTTCGATTACTGAAGCCAGTAGAGCCACTCCTCCAGAGAATATAATATCGCTCAGTGACTGGTCCCTCCTAACCCCAATTAGTCTCATTTTTGGTAGTTACCACCGACCAAAAATGCAATGCTCAGCTTTAAACAAAGGCTTTATTATCCCCCTGATTTTAGGCAAAAAATATCTCACAAGAAAACGATAATGCACTGGAAAAACAAAACTATTTTCCAAAAAGAAGTCAAATTATTTGACATATCAAAGATGCAATTATATTTTCGGAAAATGAAGTATTCTCAGGATTGTTGTCATAACAACACGCCGACACGGCAGTTTTTAATAATGCGTTCTATATTATTTTTCAATTCAAAGACAGTATGTAGTATTATGTATAACAAAATGGCTTATGAGTCAATTATTTATCTCAGATTCTACTACAACAATTAGATTACTCGCTCTCAATTTCTATGTGTTGATAAATGATTCGGGCTTCGCCCTCATCAACTATCACCGCATAGAAATCTCGAGCTCGTAATCTAATTGTTGATAAGTAACTGTGAAAATAATGAAAGAATTACCAGTTTTAATGACAAAACACTTAAATTTTGAAATGTCTGTGGTCCTTATGTCATCAGAGGTAGTGTTAACTTTGGTACGCTATGAAATCCAATAACGCTACAATATTAAAACGTTTTGATGAATATTTATAAACTACTAAATCTTTGTTTTTTGCAATAAAAACCATTTCAAGCAATGCATTTTTGACTAAAATAGCTACGGTCGTATTTTTCACCTGTAAAGTATTTTCTCACTTACAATAAAACTACAGTCTTGCTTTTACAAAACAAAGAATAGTTTCGAATATGGCTACCTTTCATATTGTACCTTTCCGTTCTTGTTTCCTTCTGTTGGCGCATATTTTTGTCATCTTGTTTCTGAATTTTTATTTATTTTTATTGTTCTTTGATGATTTGAATTTGTTTCCCCACAAACTTCATGATATTTCTTTTAAAAAAGCCTCGAAATTTAATGAAGTCAGCTAAAAAGTCGAACCTCCGAACAAAGCAAAACCAAACCAAACTAAACCAACACATAATGGGGGATGACTTTCGCATGTCAAAATTTGTAACCCTCACCCCCGGCGCTGCGGCTCTGGGATAAGTTTAAATCCAAGCAGATTAACAACAGCTCAAAACAATGCCAAATACGGTTTTGTTTTTGCCAATTTCATCTTTTCTCCTCACAGTTGACACAAGTACGGTTTAGCGTACCTAGTTTTAACATATATTGATTTGAGCCCATTTTTTTCGTTTCATAAAAAATGCTCTGAATTTTATATATTCGCGCCTTGATTTAAGCCACAAGTGTTTTAGTGTATAAACAGTAAATATTTCAAGAACAGACTTTAAAACTTTAAAAATACTTAAAAATAGTTTAAATGACCGGTTTTGTTTTGTTTTTTCAAAATAGGATGCTCAAATAGGAAGACAAAGTTAATCGTCATGAAGTATTATAATTCCTATCGGTACTCGTAATTTTTCAGTCTGTCTAAATTAATTAAATGATAAAGACACGAATGATTTTGAAAATTATTCATTCATATTTTCATCAAAACAAACTTACTAATAACCATAGAGCACATGCATCAGTAACTGGACAGCAGTGAGACCATTAGGCATAAAACTGTATACAGTCATACAGTTCCTATGTTTACAGCTTAAAACAAACTCGTTTCATTGCACTTTTATACTGCACACATCCTAAGAGCTGTAAAATAACATCAGCTTAACGTGGACACAACTGCTATGAACAGCTAGATCATAACAGGTAGCTGCCACAAAAAGAGAAAGTGATTTCTTCATGTCTTCTCACAATCTCACTCCTAAAGTGTTTGATAGAAAATCAATTGACGCTTCTTTCTTCTGACCTACAATGCTCTTCCTTGTGATTTTTGATGCATATAGGCCTACTTATTGTTGACACGAATGTTAATGGTGGATCTTGAATTAAACAAGGATGGGTTTCATTTGTTGTCATGTTCATCTGAACTATCAATCATGCAACTTAATTTTCAATAATTCTTTCATATCATAGATTGACCACTGCATGTGTACACCGTGACTTTAACAATTTAATTTGTTCAAAATTGATAGGCGACTATTTTCGCGATCGCTTGCAATAAAATCATGCATGATAGTTTGCTGAGATGGATGTGCAAAATGTATAACGATGATATCTTCTTAAGGGGGGGGGGGGGGGGGGGTGTGGGATGAATCGTTTACACATTACAAAAACTGAATGGTTCAATATTCTCTTTGGCTAACATTGTGTTAGTTAACTTTCAACTGACGAATCTTATCACCATTATCAAAACTACTGGAATCATAGGTCCAACACAAAGAGATGGTGCTTTCGATTTCTAAGCAGATGGTTGTACATGCATGCAATTATATTTTACGTGTCCATTACATGCAATTTACGTGTCCATTACATGCATTTTACGTATGCAATTACATTTACAAGTGTCCATTCCTTCATTTTCAGATTTCCGTTCTACTATGTTCGCTCGTTGAACCATGCAGCCACAGACTCGGGAGAATTCTTCAAGATTTCAAAATACTAAAAATGTTGATTACGAATGATATACTAAATAAAAGCTAGTTAATACTAAAACAACAAATTACTATATTTGTAAGGATATTTGCAAGGATTTGTACATATCATAAAATCACGTATATGTTGGCCTCAATCCATCCACTATCCCACGCTAGCTGTATTCATGTGATTGCTAAGTTCCAGAACGGTTTGGTTTGTTTATGCTAGCTATTCCCGTATGAGAGTTTAGAAATGATAAAACAATATTCTAATTTTTGTGGAAAATAAGTCGTGGAATTACATTACAAAATGTAACCATAGAAAATGTACGCCCATACTGAATTATGTAAATATGAATGATAGTGAATGTTTTACATCTATTTCAAGGCTTGAATTGTCAAAGAACTGACAGTTTTGATATTCACTTTTATCTTTTAGAAAAGTTGAGTTAATTAAGTTGAGTGCGAAAAGTTGAGGTAAGTTGAGTGAAAAAAGTTGAGTTAGTTTGAGTTAGTTGTCTTTGAGTAAAAACAGCTAGAATTATAGAGCTATTTCAAAGGGGTCGTTGCTTTCAAATGCCGAGCATAAAATTGCTGGATGGTCTGCAACTGCCAAAGTGAATTTATCTAATACTATGTGTTCCTACAAAATATAACATTGATCGATCATGCTTTAAACAACTGATATATAGACGCCAAATCAACAATTGCCGAGAAAACATGGGGACTTCAGCTTACCAAAGCTAATTGAAACAAATCAGCTGCCAGATATTATGTCAAATGTTTGATGCATTCTTGATGACTGCCTCATCAAAGCACATTTTCTTGAAATGCCAAAATGAAATTGTTCATTGAATATTTTGTTGGTTGATACATTACTGAACCTGGAACTCAATTCTTCGTGAATTTGATAACACTGTACTGTATAAACAGTTAGCTGGACACTTACTAGTAAACTGCAGTAAATTGATTAAAGTGCATTTGTATACAATCAGATTTTTTTTGCCAAGTTAGTGTTAATTCCTTCAGTTTCTGATTTCCGTTCTACTAGGTTTCATCATCGACTTGTTCAGTCATTTAACCCCAGACCCGGGAGATTTCCTTAAGATTTAAAAATATTAAATAAATTTGATTACAAGCGACATGCTCAATATAATCTAACATTAAAGCAACAAATTCCCACTCTGAGTATGTAAATTTTAACCACAAAAATACTTGCATAGTGCAGGAATTTGTATCTATGAAAAAAGTACAAAATTGTTGCTCTGAATGAATTTGTTATCTGAAATGTGATTAGCCTGCTGCGATATTTTTACGATTATATATATTCTCTTTTTAGCTTCGCAACCTACTCAAACAAGAACACAGTCAAATTCAAACTTCAAGCAGTATTGTAATTCCAATCAGTATTCCTCATTTTTTCAGTGTTACGAGAGTAAATGTGAGTGTAAAGATTCTCGCGTTTCAATCCGGTTTCACTCGCAACAAATATCAGTGTGACCAAGATACATATATAAACTATTTATTTCTTAAATTTGTCTAACAGATAATTAGAGTCTTTATAATGTAATCAGATTATTATATAATTATATATATGTCAGTTCAACTTATCTCTCGACTATGTCTGACCACAACTCTTTCGGTAATGGTTCTTTTTTGACTTTCTTCAGTAAGAATCTTTAACTTCTTTATAGCAAGTATTCACGCGGCACAAGGCCTTACACAAATTGTGAGCAGTTGTTAAGGCACTAAGGCCTTTCAATCCAACTCCCAACACCACACTACACACTTAACACCTAAGTTAACACTGCTGAGGAAGAGTTGTGCTCGACTTTTTATGCTGTTTACAGGGGAACTTATCATAAATTGCGTAGTCATTTCCTTGGGAAGTTTTTAAATTTTTTTTGAGTCTTAAATCTTTGTATTGATTAATTGTAACGTATTTGTGGTAACTTGTCATCTCCGATAATGGAAGGTATTTGCTTGCTCATGCATGCAAGAACCTCCCATGCGTAAAGGAAATTAAAGCAACTTCCCATATCTAAGCTCCTTAGCTATTTTACATATAAACTATCTTATTCTAAAACTAATAATACATTATATTGTTATTTTATATAAAATGTCATATACATGATATTCACTATCATGTAACATCTGTCAGTCTAAAAAAATTTAAATGATTAAAACACGAATGATTGGAAATGTTTCACAATTATTATTTTTTGATAAGAATAGTAATTGTGAATGATTTCCAATCACTCGTGTCCAATCAATTCTAGAGCTATAAAACAACGACAGGCTAACGTGGACACAACTGCTACGAAGAGCAAGATCATAACATGTGGTTACCGGAAACTCAGAAAATGATTCCGTCATGTCTTCACACAATCTTACTCTTGAAAGTGTTTGGTAGAAAATCAATTGACGTTTCTCGTTTCTGACCTATAAAGCTCTTCCTTGTGATTTCTGAAGCATATACTTGTTATTGAGACGGATGTTTATGGTGAATCATGAATTAAATACTGATAGATTTCATTTGTTGTCATGTTCATCCGACTATCAATCATGCAACTTAATTTTCAATAATTCTTTTATATTAAAGATTGCCCACAGCATGTGTACACGGTGACTTTAACCATATAATTTGTTCAAAATTGATTAGGTGACTATTTTCGCGATCGCTTGCAATAAATCATGCATGATAATTATTTAAATGAGAGAGTGTAACACTTTGCTGGGATGGATGTGGAAAATGTATAATGATGACATCTGCTTAAAGGGGGGGGGGGGGTTGAGTCATTTACACATTACAAAAACTGAATGGTTGAATATTCTCTTTGACTACCTTTGTGTTAGTTAACTTTCAATTGACGAATATAACCAACATTACCGAAACTACTGGGATCATGGCCAGAAATTTAAGACATTGGCCCTGGACATGACGTGATTGTTTGAACAAATATGGCTGCCACAATTAGCATTAAAACATGGGAGTTAATGAAAAATTTGCAAAATACAACCGCAATACCGCACTAAAAGCATTTGCCGAGTTAAAATAATCTTTGCAAGGGCTTCGTTATTGCATTGCCGTACTTTTTTTCATTAATTCGTACGTGGAACTGGTTACATTTTAAACAACTATTTTCCGTTCATTCCTTCTTAATAGTTCTCTTCATTATCTGCCATTTTCGCGCAATAGCTATACTTAAGTGTCACCAGTTGGATCCCATCTGTTCTTGGGGCAGTTTGCCGGGTTCGTTTGGCAATTAATATATGTTCGACCACTTCCACAAAAATTTTCAAAGCTGTTTGTTTAGTCCAACAGATTACATTTTCATGATTAATAACACGAAATTCTTAACTCGTTGCTGTAAAAATTACAGCACAAATGTTTATGTTCAACCAAATTTCCACCGAATGAAATCCAATTTTTATAAAGATTTATTCAAGTAGGTTCTCCATGTTTGGTATCAAAATAAAACTTAGAAACCAGGCTTTAAAACCGTGCAAACCACAGCATTAGCAAAGCGTTAGCATTTTTGCGAACTAACGCTGCCCTCACAATAGCTAGCGTACGGGCGCAATGTCTTAAATTTCTGGCCATGCATAGGTCTAACTCAAAGAGATTGTGCTTTCTAATTCTAAGCATATGGTTGTACATGTATGCAGTTACATTTTGCGTAGCTAAGTGCTTATTCCTACTGTTTCAGATTTCCCGTTCTACTTTGTATCGTCATAGGTTGTTCAATTATGTAACTGCAGGCTCGGGAAAATTCTTCAAGATTCAAAATATTAGGTAAGGTTGATTACGAATGATATACTAAATAAACGTTACTACTAAAACAACAAATTACTACATTTGTAGGGATATTTGCAAGCATATGTACATAACATAGACTCACGAGTATGTTGGCCTGCATCAACCTACCATCCGATTTTTATCAAAATCGTTAACCGCACTGCCCATTAGAAACAAGACAGCACTAGCTACGAGTATCACGTATGCATGAAATTGTATACGGTCATGAACTTTTCTTTAACACAGCTTCAAATGAACAAACTGGTTTCTATGACAAAACAAATAAAAGCTTGATATTTGTACAAACTAGATATGCTACACACATGCATCCTTAGAACAGTAAAAACAACATCAGCCTACCATTGACACAATCGCTATGAATAGCAAGACAACAGCTGCAGGAAAATTAGAAAGTGATCTCTTCATGTCTTCTCGTTCTTAATGTGTTTGGTAGAAAATGAGTTGACGTTTCTCCCGCAAGTTCAAAACGCGCTTTGAGTATTATGTCTTTGTCTCAGACGTATATGCTCTTCCTTGTGATTTCTGTTTCATTGCTCGTTGCTGAGACGGATGTTATGGTGAATCTCTATTTTAATTAATTCGCTAAAGTCCTTTAATAAGATCATTATGTAATTAAAGCAACCTAGCTCAAGGAGAATTTCGATTTCAACCGCCAAATAAGCGCTTAATGCACGCTGGTTGTAATTATATGATTGTTAAGTTCTAGATTCTTTGGCTTGTTCATGCTAACTATTCTCGTATGAGAATTGAAAATAATAAGGCACTATTCTTTTTTTGTGGAAAATAGGTCGTGGAATTATATTTAAACGAAACCATAGAAAATGTACACTCATACTCAGTCTGAGTTATGTAAATATGAATAATGACAATGAATGTTTTACATCTATTTCATCTGCGTTACTGGACCGGCGAGAGAGGCGAGTGCTTGAATCGTCAAATAACTGACAGTTTTGATATTCACAATTTATGCATATCAGAAAAGATAAAGAATTGTTGGCCTGCATGAATCTTTTATCTTGTAATGCGATTAGCCTGTTAGTGACAAAAGCAATCAGACCATTAGGCATAAAATTGTAAAAAATCATGAAGTTTCCTTTTATGCAGCTTCAAACGAATTGGATTTAATATATGATACAAGCAAAAACTTGACATTAGCATAACTAAATATTATGCTACAGCACGCACATCCTTAGAGCTGTGAAACCAACATCAGCCTACCGTTGACACTACTACCATGAACAGCAAGACCAGAGTTGCGGGGAAAACAGACATTGCATTGATTTCTGCATGTCTTCTCACTATTGACGTGTTTTGTAGAAGATATGTTTATCTCGCATGCTCAAAACGCATTTTGAATTTCTTTCATTTTTGTCTCCGACATATATGCGCTTTCTTGGGAATTCTGATGCATATATTATTCGTCGCTGAGGCGGATGTTATAGTGCATGTATAATAATTAACCCACTATTTCATATCTGCACTAGATTAGGTGTACTTTTCCGCAATAAAACATTATCAATTATTTTAATAATTTAGGATATATTTTAGATCGCTAAGTCTTAAGACGGAATATATGAAGTTTTGAAGAACAGTTCAAGCAATTAACAGAACGTTTTGCATTTCATGATTTACGATATGTTAATGAATCTGCCTACAATCAGTGTAGTGTCAGTTCAAGTGCAAATTATAAGGATTAATGGCTTACGTAACTAATTACTTTTGAGACTGCTTTGTTGGCGTCGCAAAATTGTTGGCCTGCATGAACTTGTTATCTGAAATGTGATTAGCCTGCTGCGTTGTTTCAACGATTATATTTCTTTTAAGCTCCGACAAGAGTCCCTTAAAAAATTTAAATCGTAATTCACAACACACGCTCAAACAAGAACACAAAGCTAAACTTCAAGCAGTATCATTTTTTCAGTCAGTCTAAATTATTTGAATGATTAAAACAAAAATGATTGGAAATCCTTCACAATTATTATTCTTTGATAGGCCAAAGAATAATAATTGTGATTGATTTCCAATCACTCGTGTCCAATCAATTCTAGAGTTGTAGAACAACAACAGGCTAACGTGGACACAGCTGCTACGAAGAGCAAGATCATAACATGTAGCTACAGATCAAAAAATGATTTCTTCATGTTTTCTCACAATTTTACTCTTTAAAGTGTTTGCTATAAAATCAATTGACGTTTCTCTTTTCTGCCCTATAATACTCTTTCTTGTGATTCCTGATGCATATACTTATTGTTGAGACGAATGTTTATGGTGGATCATGAACAAATACGGATGGATTTCATTTGTTGTCTTGTTCATCCGATCGAACTCTAAATCTTGCAAGTTAATTTTCAATAATTCTTTCATATTAAAGATTGTCCACAGCATGTGTACACGGTGACTTTAACCATTTAATTTGTTCAAAATTGATTAGCTGACTATTTTTGCGATCGCTTGTAATAAAATCATGTATGATAGCTATTTAAAAAAGTCTTTGCTGAGACGGATGTGCAAAATGAATGATAATATCTGCTTAAGGGGGTGTGGGGGGAGGGGGGAGGGGTAGTGAATCGTTTACACATTACAAAAACTGAATGGTTGAATATTCTCTTTGACTATCTTTGTGTTAGTTAACTTTCAGCTGGCGAATATCATCACCATTATCGAAACTAATGGAAGCATAGGTCTAACTCAAAGAGATTATGCCTTCGAATTCTAAACATATGGTTGTACATGTATGCAATTACATTTTACATAGCTAAGTGTTTATTCCTTCAGTTTCAGATTCCAGTTTTACTTTGTATCGTCCTCTATCGTTCAATTATGTAACCGCAAGCTCGGGAGAATTCTTCAAGATTCAAAATATTAAGTAAGGTATATTACGAATGATACATTAAATAAACGTTACAACTAAAACAACAAATTGCTACATTTGTAAGGATATTTGTAAGGATATATACACATCATAAAGTCACCGATATGTTGGCCTGCATCAACCTACAATCCGATTTTTATCAAAATTGTTAACCGCACTGCACATTAGTAACAAGACAGCACTAGCTACGAATATTACGTATGCATGAAATTGTAGACGGTCATGAACTTTTCTTTCCCACTGCTTCAAATGAACAATCTGATTTCAATGGCAAAACATGTAAAAACTTGATATTTGTTCAAACTAGATTTCATGCTACGATTCTTTGGCTTGTTTATGTTAACTATTACCGTATGAGAATTGAAAATATTATGACACTATTCTTTTTTTTGTAGCCAGGAAAATAAATCGTGGAATTAGCTATATGAAAATGAAACCATGGAAATGTACACTCATACTGAATTATGTAAATATGAATAATGACAATGAATGTTTTGTATCTACTTCATCTGCGTTACTGGACAGGTGGGGGTGGGAGAGTGTGTGACTCGTCAAATAACTGACATCTTTGATATTCACAATTTATGCATGTCATAAAAGATAAAGAATTGTTGGCTTGCACGAATGTTTATCTGTAATGCGATTAGCCTGTTAGTAACAAGAGCAATCAGACCATTAGGCATAATCCCATCATGAAGTTTAATTTCCTTTTATGCCGCTTCAAGTGAATTGTATTCAATAAATAATGAACCAAGTAAAAACTTGACATTAGTATAACTAAATACTAGAAATACATGCATCAGCAACCCCTCGCCATTAACCAAGCATGCAACTATATTTCCTGAATTACATGAAGTAGTTCTAAGGTTGTTGTCATAGCAATACGGCAATTTTTATTCTTTCTCTATATTTTTTCACAAAGGGACAAAATATTAGTTTTTAATCCTTGTTTTAATGACAATTTTTTTAATTGGCAAAACATTTGTCATTGGTATGTTATTATACTTAATATAAGCTTAAATTTGGTTAAAATACGCCCTGTTAATTACATAAAATGTTTTGAAATATAAAACTAAATTTTTATCTACATAAACTTTGAGTCTGAAATAAAACCGTTTCAAGCCAATTTTGTATTTTCGCTCATATTTTTTTACATGTAAAGTCCGTCAATATTTTGAAATACAGTAAAAAAGCTGTCAGTTGAATTCGGGATTAATCAATCAACAATAGATTTTAAATCTGGCCAATCAGTGTTAGCCAATCAGTGTTAGCCATTCACGATAGTCCGCCATATTGTTGAGATCAGTGAGGATGATGTCATGAAATACCACTTTTACTACCTACCTATCACGAGCAACGACTTTGAACTCCGCTAATACGAAATTAGTACCCTCACCCCTGGCTTACGCCCGGAACGGCGCTTCGCGCCGTTGGCTCGGGGATTACCCTAACACAGTTCTAGTCAATTACATCTAGTAATTAACTATGAGCAAGTTATATTTTTAGATACATTGTACAAACTGTGATGCAAGAAGTTATTCCTGGAAATCACAAATTGCAGTTTATCATTTGGAAGACGAGTTGCTGTTGCAGTTCAGAAACACAATTCACTTCCAATTAGCACATATACACATACATACTTTGCTCAATTCTCCAATCATGTAACCAACAATAAATAAATGGCATGTAAAATATAGTTTTATAGCTGTATATCCATTTCAAGGCCGGATTTTGGGGGGAGGTCACACTTTCCTGGAATAACAGCACACCTCTTCTGAAATTTTCAGCACCACCCTCAAGAAATGGTCATCGCTCCTAATAAATGTCTCCTTTAGCAAATATTAGTGTCTATTGTTTAATGATATTTCTAATTACTAGACAAGCAGATATAATTATATAGATTGTATAAAAGTGCGGCATTTTTTATTTCTACCCTTTCAGGGCCGTCGCTAAAACGTTAATTGGTGGGGGAGGGGGGGGGTGTGCCTATTCATATATTCAAGTTTTGCCCGACAGATTTCTTTTCAAATTGATGAATTTGAATTTAATTTGAAAAGAAATCTGTTGGGCAGAACATGAATACATGAATATGCATTCCCCCCCCCCCCAATTAATGTTCTAGCGACGGCCCTGGATATATCAATATCACTGTAATATATTTTCTATAGCTTGATATCATACAACACAAAGTGTCAACATGATGCTAAATGTTTGGCAAGGTTGCATGACAACAGAGAAATCGCATGCAGCATGCAGTTCAGGTACAGAACTATTAAATGTTCTCGATGCTCTGTAATTGCTGTATGAGAATCATCAATCAATTTTGTCTGTTTGTGCAGTGACGTTCCCAAAATAAACCCTGTAACCACTAGCCAGTTCTGTACTTTAATAACTTCACCACAGGGTGACTTGTGACTACCAGCTGTCAATAATCTGTCTACATCCTTTTATTTTTGGGAAAATGATCCTCAATTGAACAATATAATCTGCCAGTATAAATTAATTCCAGATAGGATGTCAAGGATACCACAATACCTATAAAATTATACATACTGAAGTCATGGATCGTGATAATTTTGTTCATGCAAAAAGTATAAGTATAAGATATCAATATAACTTGGTGATTATTTTTGTAATGCAGTAATTTCACTTCAAATATAAAACTTTACTTTTTGAAATAATTTAAACTGTCAACAGCGAACTGTCGTAGATATGTCCACGTCCTTCGACAGAAAAGCAAAAACAGAAACAAATGACAAGTGGCTAGTAACTGCAAAACTTCATAAACGCTACGTCTAAAATATATCCTAACAAAAAATCGCAAAAGTCTATGGAAGGGCAAAAAAACTAACAATTCCTCCGATCCGATACCCGTACGCTTTATACTGTACTTTTCACATATGTTTTCGTCTCAACTGATAAAAAAAAGGCGTAAAGCTAACTTGTATTACTTCCAAGAGAGAAACTTACCTTTTCTCCAAAGCTTTCCTGTTCAAACTTTACGAAAGTACCACCATGATTTCAAAAATCAAAAATATATTATAAACTGTAAATTTTTAACCGTTTTTCTTGCCACGTCAGCATTTCATTTTGTATTTTAAAGGTAGCGCCAAACAAAGATATCGTTTCGTTAGCAATATTATTACAACTTGTCACTACAATTTGCAATTGCTACAAATTTGTCAACTCAGGCATGCTACAAGCTTGTTCGAACAGACTGACGACGATATCAACCTGTCAACAAGTTGTTCTAACAAGCCTGACATGGCTTGTTTTGTCAAGGACAAGTTGTGTCAACAACTTGCTACAGTTCAGCAAGTCAACAACCTGTCAACAAGTTGTTAACAACAACCTGCTACAAGTTGTGGACCACACAACTAGTCAACAAGTTGTTTCAACAATCTTGCAACAAGTTGTTCTCATCAAGCTTGTTACAAGTAGTTCCAACAGCTTGCTACAGGTCAGCAAGTCAACAGCTTGTTACAAGTTGTTGAGAACAACTTGTAACAAGCTGTTTACTTAACAAGCTTGTAACAAGCTGTTTACTTAACAAGCTTGTAACAACTTGTTCAACAACTTGCTACAAGCTTGTTAAGTCAAAAACTTGTTGACAAGATGTGCGTTTTTACGTGTGTAGGTTGCTATGCCGCTGGAATGTTTTCACACATCCTTCCCATGGACAAGAATACAACTGGACTTCAGTCAAATTTTCTACAGGCAGTGTCTCCACAGCTGCTGCTGCTCTATGCTTTGCTGGGTGCAATTCTTTATCGAAGAATGAACAAACGCTTGTTGTGGTAATACTCCTCCTGCCTTTCTCATTGCGACGCTAATATGCCATGACAGTCCTTTCTTTGCGAACCAGACGGTTTAAGACACTCTGTATCTCCTTGGCAAAAACTTCATTGCCCAGTCCTTTGTAACAAGAGCAGGTGATTCATGGAGGTTCTCTAGCTATTCTAACCGAGCGTTGTCTTGCTGAATTGATCTGAGTTGGTGAGCATTCCGTGACACAATTGTTTTAGAAGCTTGATTGTACGAGAAGAGTAAGGTAACGATGACTCTATTTCCTGAAGAGCACTTTTAAGTTTATCACATATTGGGCAACGGTGGGTTTGCAAGTGCTGACAAGTTTCTTTTAAAAGGGGCTCTTTTGGGTCACTTAATGCAAAAGGAATGCAGTGGTCAGGGACATTTAATTCCTTCGTGACGTGCACCTACAAGCACAATTGCAAAAAATAGCACTGATTACATATCATCTGTTATGCATTGAAAAATATCAAATGCAAATCAAATCAGATCGTCAAAGGTTTTCGCACCTTCGGCGGCGATGTAATCTAGACCATGTAGCAACTTGCGCACCATTGCCGTTCGCGCTGACAGAATACGAAGCATTGACGACTTGCTTAAAGGCTTGAAAATAATGTTCTACTATATATGCTGGGAAATCATCATTCTGATGGTGTTGAGTGTTTCCAGAATTTTGCCATTTGATAGTTTTAAGTGACGCTGGCAAAATGGTAAGTCCTGTAGCTACAATATGTGGACTTGTGATAAATGACAAAAAGTTATCAGGTTGGGAAAGGCTTACTCGCATTCTGGGACTCCTCATTGAAGGCAATGGCACTCCACGACCGTGCTCCGCTTTATGTTGACAAGCTGCTATTATTCGGTACTCGGTAATGCCTGATTTTAAATAAAAGATAAAGTATAATTGAACACATGTTTCAAGAGTACCGCATTCGTGGGCGGCAGAAAAGGCTATAAGAGATTTTTACCTGGTATGTGCAGTTGTATTACTTGATATGGTACTAAATCGGCTATGACAGACAGCACTTGTCTGTGAGTGTCCCAGCTAGTAGCATGGTCATAAGCATCGGCAGAGGCACGATGATACTTTCTATCTGAATAATTTTCGTCTGTTTTTAACGCCTTCACCACTGAATATGGCTGCGTTTCGTTTGCTTTGATGTCAAGGTTTCTCATGATTTCTGATAGCTCTGTCATTGAATCGTTCTCCTATGGACAAATGTAAGAAAATGGGAAGTTTCCAAAATTCCATTCAGTCAGTTATTTATTTAAAATAATGAATTAAAAAAAAAAGAAAAACGGCCTCATAAAGTAAAAAAACCCCCAACAAAACAACGAATTCTTAACGTACGTGAGGCAATTGGAACAAGAATTTGCGTTTCTTAGAAATGTTGCTTTGACTCTTGACAGTGGCGAGACTAGTATGGCATTTGGTCATGCAAATGCAAATTTTTCAGTGTTTATAGACCGTTTAAGGCTCAATTTCTAAAGAACTAAATAATGATAATGATTTCAATTTGGTTAGCATGACGAAAAAGTCGGGCTGGCTTCGCTACTGACTGTTGATGAGTGATTCCCCGATCACCTTTTATATTTTTTGTTTTGTGCTCAGCCCGAATTGGGGGACAAGTGCAGAGCTTTTTGAAACATCTTCATCGTATGCAAAATGTATCATGGTGTCGTGGACAAAGATAATGATAGTTGGGCTGTATTGACTTCAAAGACTCCTAAAGTTGAAAGCAAACATAAAACAATGATCTGTTTGGGGCAAAACCATTAGTTAACTGACAAGGAGCTGCAAAATTTTCAGCGTAATTCACTAACGTAACCATGGAGAATATGTTGCAAAACTAAACTACATTATTTTTACATTAATCACCATTTTTTTGCACGATGGAGTGCAAGTTGATTGGTGGAGCTAACAAGCGCGGCGTAAGTATCTTTGGTTTAGGGGCATCCCATCCGAACAAGTTAAAAAATTAAAATTGGGACCTATGACAACAATCAAACATGCATGGATTTGTTTGCATTTGTTAACTGGAAAGTAACAAGAAAAAAAGTGTGCTGAATAATTTGTAGGTCCTGCATATTCATTCGAGCCGGGTTAAAGAAATATGACAGTAAAACTATTCTTGTCTATTTTGTTCGAGCATCAAGAACAGGTATATGGTTTGTTTATGAATTTTCATCAGATTCCTTATTTTGTGAAAAATTTGGCATTATTTTCATGCGAATACTCTCGTCATACGCCATCTTGGATATGCATATCGATATCTATCGTCAGATATACATGACGTCAAAAAGCAGGGTAAAATTTGTCTTCACATTTCTCACTTTTCTAAGTATCTTATTGCAAAATCTAAAAGATAGGTTACAGTCGCATCTGCGCATGCACCAGTTTTCCATTCTTTGTTTACTTCCGGCACCTACAAACAATCACATTCTCCCCAGTCTTCTAGTATTGCACAATAACTAATTATTATTCATTGCGTAAATTTTATCTAAGAGGAGCGATAGCGAAGCTTCAAGCTCAAATCCTACGAGTTCGAGCGCAAATCGTGCTTAAACTGCATGCAGAAAGGATTACTATGCCAAAAGAGGGTCGTCTAGAATCTACTTATATGAATTGTTTCCCCGATGGCGGGAATTTAAAGACAAGCACGCTCTGAAAACAGATGCGGATGTTGCGCGCAAATATTGTTACATTCCTTCGACGCTACAGAAGCCCCAAAAGCGACAAAACAGGCTTTGTGGTAAGAACTTGATTAATTAACAATACATGAAAGTTGCCAATTTCATATGGTAACGAACTATAACGTTTCCTGATATGTTTGCGTCTTTTCATTCAGCCACTTGCTCACGCAGACCAGTAATATTCATGAGACAGTCGAGACATCAGTTGAGGCTACAATTTCATGGCTCGGAAGTGAAGCCACATACTAATACCATCACCAAGTAAGTGAATATGTCTTCTATTTCTTTGCAGCAATGTTTTTGAAAAGTTCTATACTCTCAAGACGCGAATTTGCCGGTTGTATTTTTTATTTTTATATCTGTCACCTATACAACAACTAAACGTCGATTGTTGCCCGAACGTTCACCCTAGGCTTTACTAACGTCTTCGCTCTCATGGTGTGTACAATCAGTATAAAATAATTGAGGCTTTTTTATATGATAAACTTTTCATGTGTCGTATTTATGGCTTTGAAATATGAAACCGCACATGTTTGTCCGACATAAAACAGTTATAAATTTCAGAACAAATAATATATGGACACAATTTTGGAATAGGAAATATATACTATCGTCCAAAGCTGCCAATTTGACAACTTCTTTTGTATCCAATCAGAAACAGCGAGAGTCAGAAGGCAAATTAAATTCGACTATTATCTTCTCACAAATCAACTGTTTTTATCAATATATGCATCATACTATATAGGGATGTCCATATAATGTGATGATGTCATGTGGTGAATATCAAATACTCAAATACCTTTAACCTGTGGGTCATTGGCAATAAAACAAAGTTACATGTTAGGAGTAATAGCATAAATTAGTTATGTCTAGGATTCCTGGTTTAAGAGCCTGTCATATGCATGGTAAGGACAACGCACTATCAAAGCCTCATATGTCCCTGGACATACATGAACACCCAGCCATTTGACTTGAAAAAATCAGTTGACCAATTACCCGCCCTTTTGTAAAATAAATGGTTACCTGTTTGGAAATTCCCCTCACATGCCTATCATACTTTACTACTTCAATTGCAAATGCTGAATGTTCAGTGTTACTGACATTTTTATATTTTTATTTCAGACCTTTAGTGTACGAAGAAGAGGAGGCACTAACTTGTAACGAGGGTAGTGATGAAACAAAGAAAGAGGACACTCCTTGAATCATTTTATATTTATAGGAGGAATGGTTGTTTTCCATTCCTACTACATTGCTGTATTAATTGATGACTATCAATATGTGAAAACTATGAATTAATTTGTTTGCAAAATAACCTTGTATGTTCCCCAAAGAAAAAAATACTATTCTTGGTTAACTTGCTTTGTATGACACAGTTTACAGTGGCAGCAATATAAGTGTTCCAAAAATATCCGACCAATTCATTTGCTCAAATTTAGAAGTTCCTCTGATCAATTCCTCAATATTTTTAGAAAAGTTTATTACAATGTTCAAAACTTTCTGTTTATTGACCAATCAGAATTCTCACAAATAAGATATAGCATTCTGATAGGTAATTTAACAGGAAGTTGTTGTATCATGCTTCTATTTTGCTGTGACTGTAATGTGACACATGTATTAAATAAGATCTGTTCATTGTCCTGCTGGTGAAAAAACATTGACTGTAACCAGTGAAGAAGACAGTGGCAGTTATGTTGAGGGAATATCAGCTCAGCTACCCAATTCACCACCTCCCATTGGTGATGCTCCACAGTCAGCAAATAGACAGCAGACCCCATGTCTACTGTCTTCTCCCAAGTCTTCCTCCTCTTTGCTGAACATTTCTTCCATGAAAAAATCTGAATCCTAGAAAGGGAACACTACTATAGATTATACTAAATAACTACTAATAATATCAAATAAGTAATGGTCACTATAAGAGATTTAATTTATATTTTAGTGAGAGTTGTACCTCTTTCTCATATTTTACAATATAATAGAGCCTGACTACAAATTTGATGTATTTAATTTGTTTGATCAGCTAGGACAGGAGCTTGAGAGTCTAGAGTTTCTTAGTAATAAGGTATGCAATATGGTAAACTTGTCAACATGCAGTTGTTAACACCTTTACACGCTCCCATAAAGTTCAAAAACATAGTAATGTAAAGATCTATATAAAACGATCCCAAAATGATCTTACTGTATGATCTATATCACCGCTGTCCGTATCTTCATGCACTCTTCTGTTGTTCATGTATTGCCCGAAATCCCCTTCATGGCACGCGCTGAAACAAAAGTTGTTTCTCTCTCCCGAAGACAGCGGCCACGACAAAAGCACAATGCAATATTGTCCAAGTTTGAGACCGCAGCAGCATTCTCAATAGCGGCTATAGCGCTTGCCTCGAAATCGTCCAACGAACAACTTCTCTCGAAAGACTGCCATAACGTTCGACAACACAACTCTGTCTGCCTGGCAATGTGGATTGTTGAGGGTCCCGCAATAAAAATCTTCATCATAAAGAACAAATAAACACTTCCAAAACCATTAAGGCATTAAAATCCACTTTAAATACAAAAATGATTCAAACTCGCACATTCGGTATTTCGGTTGGCCGAAATCGCCGCTCTAGATTGCTTTAGATTAAAAAAATGGCTTTAGACAAAAACAGAAACGCTTCGCTGTTGCTGCACTCCTTCGCTCCTTGTTGGTAAAATTATATTGCATTGTTATACCGATGAACTGAAATACTTCATTTTATACAATTAAAGCTGATCAAAACAAAAAACGTAAACAAAGCTAGCGCATGCGCAGATGCGACTGTAACCTATCTTTAAGTATTGTGATCTGAGACATTTCAAGACATTTCAAATTGAAACTCTAACAACGCATACAATTGGTTGCTGGTCGCGATTTTTGCAATGTTTACCCCTGTTTGTGACGACACTTAATTAGATCTAATTACTAGAAATACATGCATGCAACAACCCCTTGCCACTAACTAAGAGCATGCAACTATATTTTCGGAATTACATGAAGTACTTACATGGATTGTTGTCATAGCAACACGGCAATTGTTATTCTTTCTCTGTATATTTTTTCAGAATGAAAAAATATCAGTTTCAATCCTTGTTTTATTGACATTTTTTAAATGGCACAACATTTGTCATCGGTATGTTATTACGCCTAATGTAAGCTTAAATTTGGTACAAAATACGACCTATTGATTACATTAGTAATAAGAAGACAGTCTTGCATTTACAAAACATAAACTTACTCTGGAATTTAAACAGTGAATAGACTGGATGAGTACGGCTACGCCAGTCTTTATAAAGCATTAAAACACATGTACAAGTATAAATACGCATTATCAACAAACTTGCCTTGTGTTTCACGCCATAATCAATTCTTGGCGCTTCTCTGTATTTTCCCAGACTTAATCTTTCTTCAAGAGTCTTGTGGCAGTCATTTTCGTCTTAGTTGTCGCCTTTGTTTGACAGTTGAATAACCATAGGTCACCCAGGAATACTCGCGAGAGTGACGCAATACCTATTAGGTTTACCTAAGGTAGGAAAGTCTCGCCTGTACTTTAAAGACGTCACATTTTAAGACGTCCGAAAATTACAAAACCACATTTAAAATAGCCATAAAAACTATACAAGTATACACACAAGTATCTGTACTAACCTCTAAGTAACTTTTTTCTCTAAAGCATTCATCAAAATGTGCATAAATATAGGATTATTTACGATGTTTTGCCATATTTTTTTGTGTCTCCATGCGGGATGCGATTGACCTGTGATACGTCATAGTTCTTAAATGTTTTGCCAGCTGTTCATTGGCTATTAAAATCCAAGGAAAACAGCCAAACCTGGGGGGGGGGATTTACGGCGTTTTCTGCTCAAATAAGCTAGGCTTTTGTGGCGTCTTTCCTTGCAATATGAGAAACAGTAAAAACAGTAAAAAATATATTTTGTTTTGGGTTTAAATTTGACACGTATAATGGCGATGTAAACAAAAACATCAAATTCAATACTCGACTTCGAGTTTCATGGTGTTATGCCTTGAAAATGGTTGCAGAACAGCAGCAAAGCTCTTCAAAAAGTGTGAGAAGTTTTACTATTTGGTAAGTTGACCTAATAATTATAGTACTTTTAACTGTATTTCCTTTACAAAATGCTGTACATATTGCATTAATTTAAGCACTTTACTCCCGCTTATATTTGCTTGTTGCTTATGCCTTTCGCCGTATTTGTCAACATATTTTTTTATGGATTATGTTCTTTAACATGAAAGGTATGTAAATATGCTATTGTATAAGACTGTAAGTTGTAGGAATACAGCTTTATAATATATTTTATTCCTTGTGTTTGCATGCCGTTGTATGCATTTACGTTTCAAACGGTTGAAAGTTCGATTGCCGTTTTTTCTGGTTTTCATGTTTAAGTTTCGACCAATGTCAATTGGGATCATAAAAAAGGCTGCATTTTTGTTTATTAAGATAAAAAAGTTAGCTTAAAAAGGTTCAGATCACCAATTTTTGACCGATCTGCCTTTATACATTTTGTATTTTTTTGACCGGCGAGAAACTAGAGAATTGCGGCGATCAAGCGGTGAACTTCGAAGGTCCGATTTGGGCAAACTATGAAAAGCAAGCTTTTTGTTTTGATGTTTGTGATGGGGCATGCTCTTTTGGCATTTCTAGCTTTGAAAATATCAGATGTTGCGGAGTTCCTGGTCTAAAGTTTTGCTGCAGGTTTAACATATTTCTTTTTGTTAAAATTATATACTGGAAAACGTTTTTTCCCCATAAAATTTCAGATTGTGAGGTTGATTTATGAGTGGTGCAGCATATTTTTTTTGTTTTGATTTCATGCATGAACCAGAAATTAAATATTATGGACGCGACTGAAAGTTGATGGTGTTTTTGTAGCTTCAAAACAATCGGAATCTGGCGTTTTGCGACACTTCGCTATTTTAGTTCTGTGTTTTACATCGCCTCATTATTTTTAATTAAACACGGACGTATTTCGTCCGCTTATCCAAAGTTAACTATATTTTATACTACATCCTTGCATGGGAATAGTTCATATAAAAAAAGACCGGCCTCTGTTTGATTATATGTCGAGGAAGCTTTATTTGAAAACAAAACGCGGGAGTAAAGTGCTTAAATTAATGCAATATGTACAGCATTTTGTAGAGGAAATATAGTTAAATGTACTATGATTATTAGGTCAACTTACCAAATAGTAAAACTTCTCACACTTTTTGAAGAGCTTTGCTGCTGTTCTGCATCCATTTTCAAGGCATAACACCATGAAACTCGAAGTCGAGTATTGAATTTGATGTTTTTGTTTACATCGCCATTATACGTGTCAAATTTAAACCCAAAACAAAATATATTTTTTACTGTTTTTACTGTTTCTCATATTGCAAGGAAAGACGCCACAAAAGCCTAGCCTATTTGAGCAGAAAACGCCGTAAATCCCCCCCCCAGGTTTGGCTGTTTTCCTTGGATTTTAATAGCCAATGAACAGCTGGCAAAACATTTAAGAACTATGACGTATCACAGGTCAATCGCATCCCGCTTGGAGACACAAAAAAATATGGCAAAACATCGTAAATAATCCTATATTTATGCACATTTTGATGAATGCTTTAGGGAAAAAAGTTACTTAGAGGTTAGTACAGATACTTGTGTGTATACTTGTATAGTTTTTATGGCTATTTTAAATGTGGTTTTGTAATTTTCGGACGTCTTAAAATGTGATGTCTTCAAAGTACAGGCGAGACTTTCTTACCTTAGGTAAACCTAAGAGGTATTGCGTCACTCTCGCGAGTATTCCTGGGTGACCTATGGAATAACTTGAATTTGTGATTAAGGGAGTCCAATACTAAAAAAAAATTTTTGTATGTTTTAATGCTATGCAGTTCATCTTTGGTCAGGGGTTAGGACATGGTACCACAAACATAAAAATAAGTTTTTCAAAGTTACCATTGCCATGGTTACCATGTTAATTACTCCCTGATGGTGAAAAATCCATATATTTGTAAACATGATATCTCAACAACTATGAAAGATAAAAATCTAAAATTACTTTATTTTAATAGTATATCACATGCTCTTGGAGATGAACCAGAACTATGGTGATTGAGGCAAAAATAATTTTTTTGCGGACAAAATATTGAAACTAGATGTTATCGAGATGATACTGACTATGCTATTGCAAATATTATTACATGCTATTGCAAATATTATTATGATTCTGGTTCATTTCCAAGAGAATGTAACACAGAATACACACTGAAAGTTTGAAGTCAATAGCTTACATATTTCTTGAGATATTGCGCATGCAATAATGGGGATTGGTGGTTTTCGGCAATTTGAGAAAAACTGCTTTAAAGTTTCTGCATGCATTAGAATAACATTAATCGAACAATGCTATGGAAAAGGACACAATAGAGTAAACAATTGCATACCATTATTTGCTCTGGGTAAAATCATGGTTTTACCATAACACAGTGAAGAATTTGCTGAATTTCTCCGTTTATAATTCATTTTGTTGTTAGAAATTTTGGATATGTTTAGAGGACGCCGTTAACAATATTTTGTAAAATTTTTGAAAATCGATGAATTTTGAAATTATTTACAATTGGACCCCCTTAAGTTGATCAACAACAAATTTTAAATCTGACCAATCAGTGTTAGCCATTCATGATAGTTCGCTATATTGTTGAGATCAGGGCATGATGCCATGACCTACCAAAAAAATCTCATCCCCATCGCCCCACCCTATACGTCTATAATTACACGCTTATAAGCGCATGAAATTGAAACATAATTGGCGCATACTTGCGGTGATAAAAGGTGTCAGATACCTAACCAACAACTGTCGATGCATGTAAGGTTGGAGGCTGGACACTATAGTCTTTAGCCTTGGCAAATAAATCACCAGGCATAAATTTAGCTTTTAACGGTAAACTTTCGGTTCGCATTAGCTCAGTGGTCTAGGTCGTGCGTTTTTGACCTGTTTGTTTCAGGTTCGAGCCCAGTTACGCGCTTTTCTTTTATGCTTTTTTTTCTTCTCAATTTTTTTTTTCTTATATTCTTATATTTTTTCTTATTAAAACTATTCTTATTAAAACTATTCTCACTCACTATTCTCACTCACTGGGACTGTATCGGCTTCACCAAATTTAGCTAAAGCGCGAGCCCAAAGGGCGAGTAAGGACTCGCTCCAGGTTGTAAAGCATCCCAACCGGTTAGGTATCTGTCACCTATCATCCCCGCATGTATGCGCCAATTACGTTTCAATTTGATGTGCTTAAAAGAGTGTAATTATAGACGTATCGCCTAATCGCCCATGAACAATGCCTTTGAACTTCGCTTATGCACGATTAGTAACCCTCGCCCTGGGCATACGCCCGGAACGGCGCTTCGCGCAGTTGGCTCGGGGATGAAACAAGATCACGGACAGATTGCGTTTTTTCAACGAACTAATGAACATCTGCAAACGCACTTTCCAACTTTTTCATGTATACTTACAAATTAGACAAGCATAACTTTCATTGCCATATCCTTTAATAGACCTCATACAAAATGACGTCACAAGCTTTGAAGCGCGAAAGGAATTTCGATCATAGTAGTCACCGCCCGAAAAGTGGCTGGAAATGGGCCGGCCTGTTACATCACCGCAATTTCGAACACCTACAGAAGTACACTATACAAGACGGCAATAGACCTTATGCATAATGACGTCACAAGTCTTGATACCAACATCAAGACTTGTGACGTCATTATGCATAAGGCCTATTGCCGTCTTGTGTAGTGTACTTCTGTAGGTGTTGGAGATTGCGGTGATGTAACAGTCTGGCTAGCCTTCCTTGAGGCCAATTCAAGACCTCGCTTAAGCAAGACGAGATATATGCTTGTAAGTCAGTGACTTTAAAAACTTATTAATTCATGAGTATTTTGGCTTATAACTAACAAATCATGTATGGTCTTTGAGTTTTTGAAGTCGTTCAATACACTGGCGAACCGTGTTTACTTCTCTTCCGATTTTATTCCATTAAGGGGGTTATATACAGAATGAAGTTCTGATTGTATAGTTTATCGTGATATTTAAAAAGTCATCAAATCAATTATCTTACTCTTAGTCAAGATTGTACATTTATTGTTCTTGTTTGGCGTACCAATTGCTTAGGGTCTCAAAATCGTTAGCTCCTATGACACCCCAGTCTCCTATGCAACCAAGGCTCCAGTAGTCTAACCCTTATTATAGAAAAAATTGGTTTAGTGCGTTCCAGTACAAATTCTGTTTGGTTTACGCGCTACTCACCATCTCTTCATCGACGTGATTTTTAGTAATTTCATATATTTTATCAATATAGTATACTTTTTTCCTTAAATTCCGAAGACATTTGATAAAAACAGTTTGCAAATGACAGCACTTTAGGTCCACATTATAAATCATTAACTGATTATCGATAAGATATTATTCCCTGTAGTAACCACCCTTATTCCCTAATTTCATGACAGATTTCATAGATATTAAACTGGATTCAGTTTCACAGGCAGATGCGATACATTACTACATAGGTAAAATATCATAAAACCCTAAAAAGACGTTTTCGACTTAGTCGTGCATTCAGCAAGCGTCATGTACTTCGCGCCCACGTGCGCGAAATTCATGAGCCGTAACGGTTGGTCAGATATTTTGCAAAGGTCAGAAATTTCGCTTGACACCGGGCCAAACTATTGTGCTATGTGAAGCAAACTAGCTTGCAGGAAGGCCTGGCTGGACGTGCATGTTTGATCATTTAGGGTCTTTTCATCGTTTTAAACATGAAAGGGATCATGGGAATAGACAAAAAAATGAGACTTTGATTGCTACTATAAAAATATATATATCTGCTCCGGTATTATAAACATGCATGCAAATTGCGTTGTGTCTTGTATATAGGCCGTTTTATATGGCAGGCTAGCTTAGCTCGGTTATATACACTGCTAGGCCTGGCTGCATACTAGCCCATCGTTGCCAACCGGACTTTTATTATTATGGAAGAATGCGAAATCACTCACCTGCTCTCGCCAACAAAAGTTCTGATTCTACATTGAGACTTCCATCAGTGCAGTTGGCAGACCTCAAATTACCTTTCACGTCCTTGCAGCACTCTCCAACAGTTCTAATCGTAACCTCCGAGGGACTTGAAGTACTAGCTCCACACGAATCACCAACAAGTTTTGCATATGCAAAAAACAATGAAACCATCATGTTATAATAAATATAATACCTGCATGCATGCGTGTATATGCTGTTTTATTGTGCTGAACTCTGTTCAGCTAGCGTCGTTACTATTTACAACTTGTCATGCAAACTTAATGTTTTATTTTTTTCTTCGTATAAAATAGTCCGCATACACGAGAATTTCAAGCTAAAGTGATGTGGTGGAAAACTATTAACTTCTGTCAAATGGCAACAGTTTGGTTAACTTTCATTGGAATTACAAACATTCGACGTTCAAACCGGGGCTTGATGTGTCCCGTTATACAACTTATATAGTTTAAAGGTGTTGTTGCACTATACAGAGGCAGAAGCACACCACACTCGATTTACACGTTATAGGGGTCACAGAAAATACAAAATTACTGCACTTGATGTAAATATCTGCAGTTTGCTGAGTCATGTTCAATGTTTACCTCGTTTGACCTTTGTATAATTGCGGCTATTTTTAACCTACTGTAAGTGTCACACATTCGAGGTCTTGTATAATTCTTCTGTTTGAATAGCCCCAAAAAATTTTTTCGCGTTGGTTAAGTAAAAACAATTCTTTTTCACCTCAACATTGGTTTAGAAGATGTAGTTATATGTCATTGAGTGATTTTTGTCTTTAAATTTAGGCAATATATGCATATGCATGTGGAAGTAATAAATGCATGTGGAAGTAATAAAGCCTGGAAGAATCCAGATTTGCTAACTTTTTATTAGCTGCTATCGATATACAAGTCTTAGAGAATGGACCTATTTGCTTGAAATAGCTAACTGTATCTCTTAGCTAAATTAAAATTGTAAATCTAATGATTCTTTTTATCTCAATGTCGTTAATAAAGATATCTATTATTTAAAAAAAACATAATTGTTATTAGCTATTATTATTATTACTATTATTTTCCATCGATAATTATAACTGGAGATGAATTTCGCCCAGATATGCTCCTCTTGACTTCTCAGAGCACTTTGTGGCTGATCTGATTTGTATGTGGCTGAGTTAATTAACTGTTGGGTACATACTGTGGGAACTGTTGGGAAAATAAGAGTAACCACAAAAAACAAAAGTACTGTAATCTTGTAAAGGAACTGAAAGATATTTATAAATCAGTTATTTTTGTCAATATATCTATGAGTTGCTTAGGTGTTTTTGCTCATGACAATGTATCCTTACTATCTATGTTTGGCAAGCTAGGCTGTTTCGACAAAAAAGAGCAAGATTTCCGTGTAAAACGTATGACGACGATCGCAATCCGAACAACTTATTATATATTTTGTAGCAGAAACAAATAATGGAAAAACTCTAGTATTTTATATTAGCAATATTTTTTTGTAAATATAGTCCTTTAAGCTGATTGAAGTAGCCGGTTATAAATTACCTATTAGTTAGGGAGATTTAAACTGTATATATAATCTAAAAAATGCAATAAAGTTTTCATTTTTATTGATCATTATTATTATCATTCATTATTATTATCATAATCATAATCATTATTATTATTATTATTATTATTATTATTATTATTATTATTATTATTATTATTATTATTATTATTATTATTATTATTATTATTATTAATATTATTATTACTATTATTAGAATAATTCAAGAAATTTTCCATTATTATTATTATTATTATTATCCAATATCTGCCTAAGTTAATTATTAATAACAATCTTTCCAGCCATTGAGCGTGGCTCCAGCCACTGAGCGTGCATGGTTCCAGTCACTGAGCGTGCAAATCATAGCAAGATATTTTGATTTTGAAATCTGCAATAACAAACACAAATCAGAAATAATTTCCAATCTAACCAAGCTAATGACGGATATTGATCTCAAGCCAATTACATTCAAAAAATTATTATTCTATACAATCGTTATGTTTTATCAAAACTCTTGTGGACTTAACGATTGCAGATCTTTCCAAAACCTGGATTTCAGAAAACATTGACCCAATCGTGAACCAGCACATTCGTAAATGGTTAGAAATACCAATATCGGGGACAATAGGCAACGTACGTGTATTTACTCGTAATAAATTTAATTGGCTTTAATATCATTCCACCATCAGTTAAATTTGTTCAATGTCAGTCAACTATTCGAAATGCTCTGAAGTCATCCATAAATCAATCAATAACACATCTCTGAAATCTACCCACAACCACACGAACATCAATATAACTCAGCAAAGGAAATTCTTAAATCATTTCGTGAAGATCAAGAAGACAAACTTAATAACAAATCGTTGCATCAAGGATCATTCTTCAAGTATTTCCAAATTTTCGTTATCTCAAGTCAATAAGATCTGGTCAACTTGCCAATCTAAACTACCGAGGAACATTTTCAACTTCACAACTCGCTATATTAACAGTTCTCTACCAACCCGAAAAAACCTGGCTGAATGGGGGATTTCAACATCATCAGAATCTTCCTTCTGCCTTCATCATGAAACTTTGCTACATGTCATTGCTGGCTGCAGTTGGTACCTGAATCGATTTACTTGGAGACATGACTTAATTCTAAACTTTACAGTCAACAACATACATACAAAACTTTCAAAACGTTTTTGCTGATCTTTGGATTTTCTAGCCCATGAATAATTACCGGAGACAAACATCGCCCAGGTTTGCTGCTAACGACTAAGGACAACTACCTGTTTATACTTAAGCTAACAGTGGGATACGAGACTAACCTTAGAAATAGCATTGAACGTAAACAATCAAAGTATGCAGTGCTAACTCAAGAACAAATGAATCATTTCAAAACAGTTAAATTTGTTCATTAAATTTATCCGTTAGTGCACTTGGTGTTTTTGACCAGGAATCGTCTCCTTTCATTGAAATGCTTAAAAAACTGAATGCAGATATTAACCATCAAAAGTATGTAATAAGAAAAATTATAAACATCGCTACAAGATCAACGTACTACATCTTTTGTTGTCGAGACAAAGAATGGTCGAGTCCGGATTTGATGACAATTTAAATTAATTTTTATATACTTATATATACCCATTTTATTGTAGTAATCCAAGCAGGCGTTTGTAAATTACATTTTTAGCGAGATTTGCAATTGTTTGTGCATAATTAAGAAAAAAATAGTTCAGTGAAGTTGCTATTATTAGTATTACTATTATTATAACAGTTATCTGCATGAAAGCATTCCTTAGAACAAAAATAGAAATACTGGAACGGTGTTGCAATCAGAGGCACTCACATGCAGTCCGGCACAGCCATCACCTCAAGACGCAAAATCCTAACATGCTGGTTGAAATGAATAGCAATGTAGCTATAGTTTTAATATAGTTTTATGTACATAATGACATTAGCATGCCAAGAATGTCAAAAAGAAATTCAGTGGCCAAACTTTTGAAGTGAACTATGGAATAACAAAAGTGGAATGTTTACGTTTTATTAATAAATGACTCGATACTTACAGAAAGATAAAAAAACCCTTGATACAGGCATAGACATTTTTAAAAAGCAATTCTATTAGCTTATAATGCATTAAATGTATTTATTGGCTCAATAAAGGAAGTTAATGCCGAACAGCGCTCGCTGCTGAGTCACGTGACTGAGGATTACGTACCAGGTTTTGTAGCCCCCTAGGTCAGTATAAATATCACTTACCTTGCGCCTAGCCAGTTGCTAACTGTTCGATCGCTGCTATGCATCGCTCAGCAAGGTCGTCACGTACTCGTGTTTCAAGTTTACCGTCTTCTGTCTCTGAAGTTGCAATGGCTTCGCCTACGTCGCCTTCGCAGGCGGCCTCCAGTTCGTTGGTTCCAACCGCCATTACGTCGTCTGTGTTATCTCCACCACAGCTTGTCGCTTCGACGCTCGCTTCGACGCTCGCTTCGACGCTCGCTTCGACTAATTCAGCTTTGCCGTCGCCCTTTACGCCTCAAGCTTGCTCGCTTCGCCCATCTTCCCGACCCAAGTGGCATCCCCGTCTTTGGCTCCTGCCTTACCAGCAATGGCCGTTCCAGGTCGACGTCAACCCTGACCAACGTCAAACTTTCAGTCTGGGAACTTTCCGCAACCCCTGTCGGTTCAGGCGCCCTCGATATGTCCATATGTTGGTTCATCGTCAAATCTTCCTCCAGTACCCCAGTGGCCTGCTCAAACTCCCGGATTTCAGCCTCACAGTGCTACCTTTCTTCCAGGACAAACACAAGAAGTTATTATTCCAGGTACGCCATCTTGTTTTCTAGTAACTACCCGGTCGCCGGTCCCAGTAGCGTTCTTCCGGGGTTGATTGCCCCCGGTTATGTGTCCTCCTATAGCGCTTCGACGTTTCCAGTTGCTAATTTCCCGCCTTTTGTGGTGGGTTCGGGCTTCCCTCCCGTGGCTCCTAAGATAGTCGCTGCGATAGTCTCTGGGGAATTTATTGAATTAGCCTCGCTCTTGGAAGACCACATCGAATCCAAACCTCCTTGTTTTACACTCGTTGCCGACCAGCTCGTCATTCGGCCGACCACACGGCGCAAAGCAATGACTGACATCCTTTCTTGGATGCAAGCGTTCGCAGTTTAATCGCTCGTTGTGACAGCCTATTACCCTGCTCGGGTGACCGATTTACTCAAGTATCAGTTGTTGATCATGCGCACAGCCCAGCAATTTTCCGGCTCTGCTTGGCTAGCTTGCGATCGCGCTTACTTATTTATAGTTTTTTTTTTGTTTTCTCGCGTTGCATATTACGTACCAGGGATAGCCCGTACCTGTGCTTGCATTATCGTAGTTTATTTCTGTTAACTGTAATCAATCTTATACCTTTGTTGGACAGCGTGATGGATCATACCACTGTTTCGTCATTATCCGTACTGCCCCGGACACGTTTTTGAGTGTTGCCCCGCTGCTGTAGGGTTGGAGACATCTGGATGAGGTTAACGGTCACCTACTCCAACCCCAGTAGGCGTTAGAGACTGTTTGGACAGGGTACCGTTTAGGTTCCAAATGTGTTGATGTTAGTTATGACCGATGACAAGCCTGAGGAAGGCTCACACCTCTGGAGCCTAGCTCGATCGCATCACGAAGCTCGATCGCATCGCCAAAGCTCGATCGCATCGCCGTGCTACCGTCTCCATCCCTACTGATCGGCAGCGGGCATAATTACTATAAGTTACTATAGGCGACTTGCCAAGCTAGCATAGTTATAGGTTATTACCCTGTGAGATCTATAAATGTATTTATTGGTTCAATAAAGGAAGTTAATGCCGAACAGGGCTCGCTGCTGAGTCACGTGACTGAGGATTGCGTACCTGGTTTTGTAGCTCCCTAGGTCAGCATAAATATCACTTACCTTGCGCCTAGCCAGTTGCTAACTGTTCGTTCGCCCTACCTCCCTCGCCTGACAACCACTCATTTGCATCTTCGGTATTGGGGAGATAGGCGTTTGTTGTTTTGTCAGTTTTTTTAGGACTGTGCGCTCGTTCTAACTCTCCCGCAAATGGGATTTCGTGTCATTCAGGTACCCGTCGTCGGTCGCCGTCCGGGTAAGTGTGTATCGTTGTTTTTATTGTGTCTCGTTTTGTTTTTTTTTCTCTTATACGCCTTTTACGTTTTGTGACTCTCGTGTGACTGTGTGATCACGGGATGGAGAAGGTACCGTTTAGGTTCCAGATGTGTTGATGTTAGGTATGACCAAGGACAAGCCTGAAGAAGGTTCACATCTCGGGAGCATTGCTCGATCGCATCACGGAGCTCCATCGCATCGCCAAAGCTCGATCGCATCGCCGTGCTACCGTCTCCATCCCTACCGATCGGCAGCGGGCATAATTACTATAAGTTACTATCGAGTTACTGGCGACTTGCCAAGCTAGCATACTTATAGGTTATTACCCTGCGAGATCACTAAATTACACAAAAAGTTCAACACTTTCTTAACCGTAAAGTTTAACACTGTTTTAGATGTTTACAACTCTAAATAACCCAAAGCAAGTTGAGTCCGTCGCAGTCACTTATACATATGCTACACCTTCCTTAGTTTAATTAACTTTAATTGCTAATTCTGGAGCTATGCTTCCAACTTTAGCTGACTTCTTTATAGCTGAATACATAGCTGATGAACAAGTGGTACAAATATCTAATCCTTCTTTTAATGCTAACCCACAATAACAAATATTTTCCATGCCGACTTGTTTTGGAATATATTCACATTAATATGTCTTGTACTTAGTGTGCATTGGGTCATTCATTGTAACCCACACATTTGCCATGTAATCATGTCTAAGTACCATAAACCATCGCATGCTTTTAGTGGAATGCCTGGCATACTGGGCGAGTCTTACATGTTTAGCCTCCCTCCCTTGCATGCTGTTGAGCCCCAAACCTAAACTGTACTCGTCAAACAGTATCTGCATATGTCTAGGTACGGCATAACCAATTGTTGGTGTGAAGCTATTAAAATCCAGACAACATATATTTCAATAACAATCAATTAAAATCAAATCTTTCTTTTGCATTAAACATACTGGTCATAATGGTTATAATGGTTAGTAATGAACGTAACCCCCTTTTGCACCCATTACTTTAATAAGTCTATTGTTCATTGAATCTATTAATGTTTTGATGGTGTCTTTGTCTGCACAGCGGCTGCACAGCTTTGAATTGCTTCCCAAAGACAATTCTTAGATGAGTATTGCTTGCCATCTTTGTATGTTTTGCGCTTTATTATTGACCAGAAGTTCTTGATGGGGTTGAGATCGGGTGAACATGCTGGCCAGAGCATGAAGCGTGCTTACTCAAACCCAAATTTGGTTAACGCTTCCCGAGTGTAATGAACTGCGTGGTAAGGGGCATTGTCGTGCATGAAGATCATTTTCTCTTTAATGCTAGTGGTTGTTTCTTATACCAAGAAAAGAAATTTTTTTCTAGGAACTCGACACACCATTTAGCACACATCGTAACCCCATCGGCACACGAAAAGGGCGCACAATTTGATTATTAATTATTCCCACCCAAATCATTACATCTCCACCACCTTGTTACCGCCTGATTTTTCCCTGTGGCGTTGCACCATTGAGTAGCCAGCCACTCATCCAACCATCTGGACCATCCAGAGTTGCCCGAGACTCGTCAGTGAACAAAACATTTTCGAAATTGGTTTTCATGCATGACTTAGCCCAGTCCAAGCGAGCCAGCTTATGTCTTTGTTTCAATAGTGGTTTCATAGTTGGCTTTGTAACTTTTCCAATGCTTCTTAAGATCTTGCACCGTTCAGCTCTGGATCTTGATGGGACTCCAGCTTCGTGAAATATCTTGGCACTCGTTGAATGAGGGTTTTTTGATAATGTTTTCTTTACTGAGCTGATTTCCCAACGAGAAATCTTTCGGAACCTTCCTTTATCCACCCTCCCCCTCACTTTATTACTATTTTCCATAAATCTTTTGTCTGTGCGATGATCTCGATGAATTAACTTATCCAAACTGGTTTTGCCGTGGCTTAACAATTCTGCTATTCTTTGCTTCTCCTCAGGTTTTAGATCTGTTTTACATCCCATAGTGAATGAGATTTTTGCTGGTTTTTATAAGGGTTGCATGATAATTATTCACATTAATTACGAGAGTTTTATGCAAAAAACAATTACTTTGGAGTTAATTGTTCTTGCTCCATTGCACTCCGTATAAACTTAAACCATTATGTAAAGCTCATGTTGTTTTATTCTTATTTTTATTGCGTCAATGCTATTGGAGATATCGATAATTTTCTCATTTGCATGATAATTATTAACAAGGTGTAATTCAATGATGATATTCCCATGGGTGCCGGGTACAATTGGCATTTTCCTCTAGAGATCCATTTGCACACCATTTTGGTGTCCTCACTGACATTTCCAAAAGGTGAGAAGTAATATGCTTCATTATTCAGTTCGCCACCCATAAAAAATAGCCATTTCATGTCACTTGGGAGAAGCTCTACTGTAAATTTTACACCAAAGCTTTTAATGTTATAAGTCTGCTTTTCAATGTAGGCAATATCAGACACAAGTTTCCTAGCATATTTTTGTATGCTAGTAAGCGTTTTGGAACAATTTGCCCCGCAGAGCAAAAAATAATCATTTTCACTTTGCACATGCTTGCCGACATTCAAAAATGATAGTAACCAAGCTGTGGCCTCGTCATCTTTCCCAAAAGGTGCCCCATCAGCCCCAAGGGCAATTCTGAAATGATAGCGAGGACTTCCGAAATGGTATTAAAAGGTAGGTATTGTCTGATCAACAACAATACATAATTCAGCTAAAATAACGAGGAAACTACTGACGTCTCTATATGAGCCTGAAACTTGTTCCTCAAATTCCTGAGTATCCTGACAAAAATCTGCTGAATAATCACTGATATTATAAATCAACATTATTTGCAGACTTAATAAAGGTTATAAGCTTATCATAATATAGCAATTTTGGGCTCATTATGTTGGTAAAGTTAGGTGCAGTGACTACAATATTTCTACATACAGACTTGTATTTCTCTTTTGTCAGAAGGCCTCGCTCATACAGGATTTTAAGGCTACGACAAATATTATCATTGCTGTTTTGATAGAGCTGGACCTCTGATTTTACTATTGAAGGCAAAACCTTACTTTTGACTGTGTCAGAGTTTGAAAGATACTCTTTCAGTGTCTCAGCTGATGATTTGTTTCCCAATACTACCCACATTCCAGCAAGGGCTGGCGATTCTTTACCTTCTTGCGCATCATGCATTTTGTAAACATGCATTTAAAGTTTCCTTCTATCTTCTTCTACTTGACCTATCAGATAAGGAGTTTTGAATTCTACCTGAATTCTCTGCATTCACATCTGATGGGTTTTTTCGTTCTTTTAGAAGGCAACTTTGCTGGGGCTTCATCATCATTTTTGAGTGACTCCAGCTTCTCTCGGTGTCGTTTAAGCTAAAATAACATATATAACATAATAACATTTATACTGTAAATGAAAAGTGGCAACTTATATTGACTTGTCATATTCATGAAAGCATGCCCAAATAATTATATCAGCCTAGTCTTAGTGCATGTGCATAAATACAAATGATTTGTAAGCAAACCTATGGGATACACAAATTGCAAGCGATTACCACAAACAAACTCTTCCTTTTTATAAATAAATATACCTGAAATTATTTATAATACAAATAATATAAATTATCAACTATTTTGGTTCAAACATATATAGTGGAGACAAGTACGCAGGACAATTAACTATAATATTGCTTTCAAAATCATTAGTAAGATATAGTCAATTGATTTAGAATCATAAGTACTATTGATTGATGGATTGTACTACCAGTATTCCATTAAATCAAATAGCAGATTACTCCACAAAAGCAATAAGGAACCTCATAAAATCATACCATTTTTGTCTGGATGCGTTGTAACTGTGCTGGATTTTATAAACACTTGCCAAAGCAAATAGTATATATCTTCATGTACATACCCTTTTTGTTGTCTTTTCAATATCTTTGTTCAATATCTGTGTTAAATTATTTCTTAATTGAGCAATGGTCGCACTTTTTGATAAACACTCTTCACTCAACTTTTTTCGCTCTTTTGCCAATTCACCAGAGGAAATCGCTGCTGCTTCGAGTGTGACATGTAGCTCGTTTGTATTTGAATTTATCTTCAAGCGATTTTTATCGCATAGAGTCACCCCGAAGCAAAAATGTTGGTAGAACTCATAGCATTATTATCACACCCAAATTTCAATGGTTTTAGAATTCGAAAAAACCTCACAACTAATGCAGAAAACCATAAAATCGCACACCCCGCGCACTATTTTTAGCGCTTCGTCTTTTAAAGAAATAGCATATGTGAGGGGATAAATGGGTACTACTAATTCAACGAATAGAGAGTGATCCCCGGTAGCCCTGAAAAGTCTTTTTATTGTAAAATGTACCTGTATATCCATTGTACTCCTTGAGCAATTATGTTTTGCATGACTTAGTATCCAGGAAATTGGGGCGGCTATCTTAGATTTTTTCAAGAAAATTCTGGACATCAAATTGGTTAAAAATTGGGTAATCACTGCCCGCCATGAGTTAGTGCTTAGGCATTCACAGAGAAGAGGACCCACAAATTGAGTAAGACTGACAAAGTTTTATTAATGGTTCTTCCAGTTTGTCAGTGACGTTCAAGGAAAGTTGAAATAAATATGATGTTAGACCCCTGCTCGACGAGTTCAAATATTTCAGAGCATGCTTCAGGAGACCTCAAACTGCGCGGACAGTCATTGCACTTGACAATCGCTGGAACGGGAGGATCGAAAATTGAAAAGCGTATAGAAGTATCGAATTAGCTGTGTCTTGTCTTGATGGATCGTTTATCAAGCACACGTGTTAAACAACACGCCTGTTAAACACCAGCCTTTCAGTGGACCGAGTTATAGGGAAAATAGCACCATTTGCGTCAAATCGCATTTGAGAACGTAGAAAGGCACCGTCACATCGGTGTTTTGATAGGCAATGACCACCCCTTAGCTTTTTCCACTAGGTGTGGAACGATGTTCGTGGACGTCGTTCCAAGGATCTAATCGTGAGATTGACCAGCCTTGGCTGGGTATGTGTTGCTCCAACGTCAGTTGACGAGTTTCCCGACAATCCGAATCCCACTTCCCATGGTCATGCCCCTCCAGTCACGTAAACCTTCAACCACCACCCAGTACATCTTACGCAAATTTTGGAGCTCCGATATCTAGGAATCGAAGATACGACTACCAATCCGGTGATGACAGCAGATGAGAGAGAGCTACAACTACGACTGTGGCTGAATCGCTGAAAGTTGTCAATGGTCGGTACGATGTAGGAATCCCTTGGAAAGCTGAAGAACCTAAGTTGACTGATAATTACCAGGCAGCCTAGCTACGGCTTCAGAGTCAAGAAAGTCCCCCAGAAAGAAAAACCCTGACATGATGAAACCACAGTAAAGTATTTGAAGACTACGAGAAAAAAGTGTACATTCAGAGGGTGTGTATAAGTCCGAGATCAACTAGCAGTGGTTCCTCCCATATTTTCTGCTCATTAAGTTAGGCAGAGAGACGACAAAAGTCCGCGTTGTCTTTGATGCGGCAATGCAGTGCAAAGGAAAGGGTTTGACCCGTTTTCTTAGACCAGTGGCGGTAAGCGCTGACATTTCAGAAATGTTTTTTCAAGTTGTTCTCCAAGACAAAGATTGTCCTTACCTCCGATTTTTATGGCGAAATTTCGACTTGCGAAGTTGCTTTACCATCATCGCCAAAATATCAATATTTTATCAGCATTGGCAAAGGATAGACTTTTACTTAAATTGCATCTCAGAGCGACAGGGTCATTTGAATGACAAAAATAAGTCATGATTTATCCAAGACGCTTATTATACTGTTATTTAGGTCATGAACACAATCGCATAAAAGGTCAATTTGACTTAACTGAAATTGACCATTTATCGTGTGCATAGACGTAATAGACTTAATAGGGAGCGGATAAATAAGACATATGTAGTCTAATTAAGGCGCAACGTATTTTCACTTTTTTTAACTCGATATAAATCGCCCTAACATAAACCCACAGCTTGAAAAATGCTGGTACTGAAATTTATAAACATCTACCTAAGTTAAAACTGGTGGGTAATTTTAATGTTAAATCTACAGCTGAAATATATTTCACAATGGACAGGAAACAGTTTGGTCAATATGCTCATTCGCATTAATATGCATGTATGTGCGGTACATATACAGGGTCATAAAATAAGAATACATATAGAAGGACCACTCGCGTCGGAGCCTTTGAAGTTTTTGAAGCCGCGCATGTCGCATTACGCACGTTATTAGCATTTTCTCAGCCAGTCAATTGCATTTTCTGGCCAATAGAAATGCTGAACTGGCTGGTGGCAGCCAGTAAACTGCATAAACATAGGGAGACATGTTGCACTGCTGAGTGGCCCTTCTATTCATTTCTTATTCTATGTACAGGGTGTATAAAAAAAGTAGACAAATCTGAAATCGCTCTCTGTTCGCGAAGCACCTCAATGTACGATTTTTTTATTAAAAGAGACTGTTTTGGTACTTATAATCTAGAATAAACCGGGAAAATGAGAAATTTAAAACTTTAATACCCTGGGAGGTTCTGTCTTTTATGGCAATTTAAATACGCCTTGCGCACAAAACTTAAATGCTTAAAAGTAGTTTTAACAAGGTAGATGGAAAATTTGTCGGTTGTTTTATTGCTGTACAAAATTTCAGAAACTTTGCTCGAGTGTAAGCCGTTCAAAACGTCACGCGAACTTCCATGTTTTTCATCAAAATTAGCTTTGTGCATGTTTAAGTTATGTATTTACTTTTTTTGCATACAACTCATAAGGGAAGTTTAATTAAAATTGGAACATTTCTTCAGAAGAACGAGTCTTATTGAGAAAAACATACGTTCGCACGACGTTTTGAATGGCTTAAACTTAATAAAATTTCTTGAAATTTTGAACAGCAATAAAACACATAACATATTGCCTACCTACCAACTCAAAATTACTTTAAAGCCCTTAAATTTCGTGCACAAGCCATTTTTAATGTGTTTCAAAATACACACACCTCTGGGTTAGAAACATTTAAATTTCGGAATATTTTCATTTATTCTACACCGCAAGTACCCAAGCAATGTATATTAATAAAAAAACTTCATACTTCAAGCCACTTCGCGAGGTTGAGAGCCGTTTCAAAATTGTCTAATTTTTTTTTTACACCCCGTAGATGACTCAATAAAGTCATGCTACACAACAGCCATTAAGAAGAGATTGTTTATAAGTAACAAAGAACTTCTATACTTTTTCTCTTTTTACGCCTTTACACGATGTAATGTTTGCATGTGCAATCAAAATATCCTTCAGTGCACTGGAATGTGTAGTATCACTGTGGCTATAGACCTCCGTACATTATGATTAACCACTATTTCTTGGCAAATTAAAAGTTTGAGATAAAACGGCAAAAATACTATTAGGCTGTAGGATGAGCATTCAAAAGATGCTTAGAAAACTGATTCCCTTGCACCCATCGTGGAACTACATAATTTTTACATAAGTATATAGATTAGAACTTACTGTATCAGAATCCGTTTGTCCCCAACCAATACAGTTGCACAAATTAAAATAAAACACCTCCGAAGTTTGCACTTTCGTATATTCAAATCTACAATTCTCCATTGGTTTTGTTGCAAGTGCGCATGCGCAGTCAAGAAACACTGGTCTCAATGCGTGACTGGATTTGAATAGGAGATACCTAAACATTAAGGTTATCCCTAAAATAATCCTGCTATTTATGGAAAAAGATGTTTCTTTGTACATGTCCCAATAAAACCTCAAAACGTTCAAAAATTCTATGCCCCCCCCCCTCAATCCCAATATGCGCCACTTTGACAGTTGACACCTCATATATAGTACTTCTGAACGCAAGAAAAATTTAACATCGTTTTTCTGGAAACAAAATCTCAAAAGTTTCTCGGTGATCCTTTGAAATGTTTTTAGAATATCAAATTTTATATATTATAATTTTTTAGGCAAGGCCTGATGTACAAACCTGAGAATAAAAATAACACTAGCCAAACATATCAGCTTCGACGCCATCGTCAAATTCATCATTTTCCCCATCAATTAACTGTCATCGAGTTATCTTCGCCGTCGAAGTTCACACAACCATTACAGCTATAAAGACCAGTGCAATTCAATTCTGCTTTCACGCAAGCACATCGCCTTGTCGAGCAACCAGACTTGCACCAGGGGCGGATCCAGACCGTTGCAACCGTAGCATATGCTACGGTCAGATTTTGCTAAGATAATTTTTTCTAGGGTATACCTTGGCCAAATGCATTGTGAATACTATTTATTAGTTTTTGCATTTTTTTTGAATTCTCTGAATGATTTTGTACTTTTTTATCGAGGTTTATCAATTTGGCGATAAATTCCGGGTTTTTTCGAAAGATTCCTCATTCGACCCGAAAATGCAGCCTGTATTTGCGGGTTTTTTGAGCGACATTAAATATCACATCGTTCTGAAGTCGCAGCGCGCTATTGTAAACCGTAGCATTTGCCTCATTCTGATTGGCTTGCTACGGTCAGTAATGTTTGACCGTAGCAAACCAATCATAGCGCTGTATTTACAAAGTTTTGCTACGGTCACATTGAAACTGACCGTAGCAAAAATCGGCAAATACGGCATCATGATTGGTTTGCTACGGTTAGCCGAAGCAAGCCAATCAGAATGAGGCAAAATGCTACGGTTTGCTACTGTCGAAGCTGTCGAAGCTACTTCAGGGCGATGTTTGATCTATTGTGTCTTTGGTCTTTGCTCCTCGGCTCGACTGTTGTAATCACTGCGTGGTTATATTAAATCGGCAAATTTTACTCTTCGCTCGTCGCAAGAAATTTAATATATGGCATCTACTGATCCACTCGACGAGGTTTTGTCCATCATTAATGAGAATATTTCATTCTTGCAAAAGGCGACAAAACTGGCCTCAGTTAAATCGCTATGTGAAAGGGCTATTATCGAGGAATCGCGAAAGAATGAAGACAAGAAAGTTTTTGTGTGCGATTTCTCGCATTTGCAATTTCCGCAAAGTGAACAAGAACGCTGTTCAAATCACCTTCCTGTCAGGTCAGTGGCCCGTCAGTCTTATGAATAAGATATAAATATTAATATATCGAATAGTTTACACAGTCATTGGAATATATTACCATATTTTTTTTTTCGTGAAGCGTATATAAAATATACAGCATGGCCTGGCATATTGCCATAGTATTTATTAGATAGCCAACCTTGGCATATTCTGTGTGATTGTATTTATTATTTCGCCATAAATAATGTAAGTCTGCAGTGCTTATGTTTTATATGCGACTCACTCCAGTGTTGAATAAATCATGGAAATAGTTTACTCTGAGATATTTATTATAATATTGTAGTTTATTGCTGCTCTGAAATGGAACCATTTAGCATGATAGTTGGGCTTCTGTGTATGTTATTGTATGTAATGTGTTTGTTTGTGTGTGTCCTGTTCTTGGTTCAGTGTAACTGTTTAAACCCAGTGTTTATGTTTAGCATTACACTATAAGCCTGCTTTGTGGAATAAATGTAATGTAATTGTATTGTTGGGTTTAACCTTGTGTAGTATGTGCCAATGGGCAGATGAAATAGTAACTAATTTGTGATCATATTCATGGATAGTAATCATTTGTTGAGAAAATGGGAGGAAATGAGAGGTTACTTTGTGAAGTGAACTAAGTGGCATTTATCAGCAGCCAACCCAGAGAAATGGATTTAAAATTCATTGTTAATTTTCCAAGGTTCCAGTAACTGATTAAAATTACTATATTTTCACACACAGTGGTTTGCCGAGAAGACTGTAGGTTTTTCTTAATATTAATGGCAGATATTTATTGGTACAATATGTTAAATCATGTTTCCAGTACCAGTACCAGTTCTAAATATTGTTACCAGTAACCTAAATTGATATGACTAATTGCTGTGTGTAAACATACTGTAAAGTGGTTAACCATTGCTTGTAATTTGGTAGAATATCTATCTTTGCTTTGGGTAAGGTGCACAGCACTTCTTCTTATACTGTTGTATATCAAACACTATACTGTTAAATAGCAAACTGTTATATTTATCTTAAGTTTCTGAATGCTTGAATACATGCCCTTGTAGCCTGCTTTATAGTCAGTTGTTGGAACCTTTTATACCTTACACTGGCCTAAAGGTAGTCCCTATTATTGTTCATTGATTTTCAGTGAACATTAACTGACCATTTCATCATTAGTCCCAGGAAAAGAAAAGGAAATATGTTTCCATTCTAAACATTCACACTGTTTTTGCTAGAAAGCAACAATTGCCTAGTTATTATTTTAACTCTACCTGTATATTTTGATCAAGAGATTCAAATTTAGAAAAAAATGTTATATGTTTACATCATTTAACAAACCATTTATGATTCACATTATGACATGTGCACACTAAGCACAAGTGTCTATGAGATAGAATACAATTCCTAAAAGTTTTTATGAGTGTGTGATGTATTGATCTGTGTGATAAGCAAAACCTGCACTTAAGATGTTAATTTGGCATTTTAGCCTCATTCTATCTATTTATTTAATAAAGCTAATGACTAAGTTAATATACAATTAGCACATATTAATTAGAGTTATTAATTATTTGGATCACACCTTGTATTTTGCTACAAAAATAATTCTGCATGTGACTGAGTTTACATGGTTTTCCTGCATTTTCCATATTTAGGAGTACTGGAGATGGCAATTGTTTGTACAATGCATGTTCCATTGCATTGTGTGGCAACGAATCCCTTTCATGTTACCTCCGTTGTCTCACAAGTATTGAATTATTCCTAAATTCTGCATATTATGCTAAACATCCCATTATTGAGCAGCAGCACAACAAAGGCGCATTTAGTTCCATTGCAAATACTTTTGCGATGTGTTTGTCTGACAATGCTCTGGATTCTGTAACAAAAGAAGATCATTGCAAACCTATTATCACTGAAGCATACAGCAATGCATTGAATCATCAGTGGAGCTCATTTATTTGTCTTCTTGCTTTGTCAAGTGTAGTTAAGCTTCCAATTGAGTCATATTTTCCCATTACCCCCAGTGAAGAGAACATCGACTCACTGTCCACAATGTTTAACTGCACTATATACCCAAGAGAAACAGCAGCATCAATTTCAAATGACAAAATTCATATATTTCGGTGTGCATTAATGCCTATGGATTATCCCAAGCTTGGTAAAGTTCCTGCCACCAAAAATCACTATGTACCTCTCTGTGAACCAAAAGATAGCAGCAACCTGGTAGGTATTCAACATTTTGTCTTGAAACAAGTCTCCCCGGGTATTAATGTTAGTTCCACAGAAGTAATAAAGAATACGCCGCCTATCGAACAAATACCAACATCACCATCATCAACAAGCTTTCCAGGAAATTCCTCTGCACCCTCGACTTCTTCCTCTTGGCCGCAACAGGCTAAAAAGAAGCAAACCGTTCTTGATAACCTATTTCCAATTAAAAGAAAGTTCGTTGAGGAAAGTGACGACGAAGAGATCTCAACAGGAAGTATTCCGCCTAAAAAAAGTCTAAGCAGCTCATTGGTTAAAGAAGACGCAACGACAACATCCGAAACATCGTGTTTTTCTAATGATATTGCAAACTACGTCAACGTTGGCTCCTTAACCGATGAAAAAAAGTATAATGTTCTTTGTAATGTCTGGGTACCATCTGCAAACTATCCATTTCCTTTGGTGAACGGCAGGAAGTTTCGTTTGGAGTGGATGAATTTGTTTCCATGGCTGACGTACTCACCAAAGGTAGCTGGAGCCTTCTGCATAAACTGCGTGTTGTTCGGTGTAGAATGCATGGCAACGCACAATGCCTGTAAACTGCAAAGGCTTTTTAAAACCCCCTTCACAAGCTGGCAGGTCGGACCAGCTAAATTTCGGGAGCATTGTGAAAAGTCACCAATTCACCAAGCAGCCACAGCGCGTGCAGCGGTACTTAGATCTCACATGGAACAAAAGTCGGCACCCATTGACGTTATGTTGGATGACATGAAAAGGCAGCAAATAGAAGAGAACAGAAAGCTTCTAAGGCCCATCATTGGAGCGATCGTTCTTTGTGGAAGGCAAAATATTCCCCTACGTGGACATAGAGACGATTCATCCAGCTACCTGTCAGATGACGTCAACTGTGGCAATTTTATCGAGATTTTGAAGTATGGGGCTATGTGTGCTGGTAAAACTGTTGAAGAACTTTTCAAGAGTACTCCAAAGAATATGTCCTATAAATCTAAAACAACTCAGAATGAAATTATTGCTATATGTAGCGATTTAATTACAAAGAAAATCACTGACGAGATCCGCGAAGCAAGGTTTTACAGCATCCTCGCTGACGAAGCAGCAGATTGTGGCAACGTAGAACAGCTTAGTGTTGTCTTTCGGTTTGCAGACAAGCAGTGTCAAATAAGAGAGGAGTTTCTTGGTTTTGTCCCATGCAAAAAGGGTTTGACGGGCGATGCTGTTGCTACCACCATTAAAGAATTCCTTCATGACCTAAATTTACCGATTGATGATTGTCGTGGTCAGGGGTATGATGGAGCTGGGAACATGGCAGGACGGTTATCTGGAGTGGCAGCTAAAATACAAGAAACCAACGAGAAGGCTCTTTATGTGCATTGTAACTCCCACCGTTTAAACCTTTGCGTCGCTGCTTGCTGCAAAGAACAACTTGTTAGAAATATGATGGAACATGTCCGCGTTGCCACGGAATTCTTCAACATTTCTCCAAAGCGGTTTGAGTTATTGGTCAAGACCATCGAAGAATTGCTTCCATCTGCGAATCATAAACGTCTGATTAATGTTTGTAAAACAAGATGGGTAGCAAGAATTGATGGTTTGTCAGTTTTCATTGAGGTTTTTCCAGCGATAGTTAGATGTTTCGAAATCATTCGTGATAACGTCGGCGACAAGTGGAATCCAGAATCTGTCCGAAAAGCCGGTCCTTTATATTTAGCTACTGTGTCCTTTTCATTTATTGTTGCGTTGGTTGTGGTCTCAAGATGTCTTCAGGTGACTCGTCCGCTCACAGTTCAACTGCAGGAATCGGCTTTGGATGCTGGAGCAGCTAGAGAAAAGGTCACTGGTCTGTATGTGCATCTGGAGAAAATGAGAAAGGACGTGGATGTAAGACACGAGTCGTGGTACGAAGAAGCAGAATCTATTGGCAACAGCGTTGGAAGCATTCCAGATCAACCAAGAACGATAGGGAGGCAACAACACCGCGCGAATACACCAGCTAATTCACCATCGCAGTACTACCGGAGAGTAATTAGTGTTCCATTTTTGGATCATATTCAATCGGAAATCCAAACACGATTCTCTGAGACTAATCTAAATGTTATGAATGCTGTTTACGGTTTGCCAAAGAATGTTCTCACCTGCCCATATTGGAAAACCAAATTTTCTGAGTTTCTGGAGATGTACAAAGACGACTTGCCTCAACCCCGCTTTCTCGATACCGAATTAGAGATGTGGGCCGAACGATGTCAAATGGAAAAGGGTCCTCTGCCTTCCAAACTGCCCGAAGTTTTGCTTTTTGTCGACAAGATAAGTTTCCCTAATATATATACTGCCTTTCAAATTTTTGCCACAATTCCAGTTACCACCTGCACTTGCGAAAGGTCTATCTCGGTTTTACGTCGATTGAAGACTTATCTTCGCAGCACCATGTCTGAATCTCGATTGAAAGGTCTAGCCTTGTTAAATGTTCATCGCGAAATACATTTGAACACAGAGGACATTATAGACGAATTTGCCAGGAGAAACCCACGAAGAATGATGTTGAAACTTTTCTAAACTGTAAATTGTAATTACGCTTGCCAGGATAATTAATCCATAAACAATATATATCTATGAACAGATTCAAAGATAATCTACAAGTTAACATTTTACCTTACTATCGTTATGCTGCTGTTTCATGCTGATCTACAAGTTAACATTTTACCTTACTATCGTTATGCTGCTGTTTCAAGATGATCTACAAGTTAACATTTTACCTTACTATCGTTATGCTGCTGTTTCAAGATGGTCTACAAGTTAACATTTTACCTTACTATCGTTATGCTGCTGTTCCAAGATAATCTACAAGTTAACATTTTACCTTACTATCGTTATGCTGCTGTTTCATGGTGATCTACAAGTTAACATTTTACCTTACTATCGTTATGCTGCTGTTTCATGGTGATCTACAAGTTAACATTTTACCTTACTATCGTTATGCTGCTGTTTCAAGATAATCTACAAGTTAACATTTTACCTTACTATCGTTATGCTGCTGTTTCATGCTGATCTACAAGTTAACATTTTACCTTACTATCGTTATGCTGCTGTTCCAAGATGATCTACAAGTTAACATTTTACCTTACTATCGTTATGCTGCTGTTTCAAGATAATCTACAAGTTAACATTTTACCTTACTATCGTTATGCTGCTGTTTCATGGTGATCTACAAGTTAACATTTTACCTTACTATCGTTATGAGTGCTGTTTCAAGATGATCGACAAGTTAACATTTAACCTTACTATCGTTGTGCTGCTGTTCCAAGATGATCTACAAGTTAACATTTTACCTTACTATCGTTATGCTGCTGTTCCAAGATGATCTACAAGTTAACATTTTACCTTACTATCGTTATGCTGCTCTTTCATGCTGATCTACAAGATAACATTTTACCTTACTATCGTTATGCTGCTGTTCCAAGATGATCTACAAGTTAACATTTTACCTTACTATCGTTATGCTGCGGTTTCATGGTGATCTACAAGTTAACATTTTACCTTACTATCGTTATGCTGCTGTTTCATGGTGATCTACAAGTTAACATTTTACCTTACTATCGTTATGCTGCTGTTTCATGGTGATCTACAAGTTAACATTTTACCTTACTATCGTTATGCTGCTGTTTCATGGTGATCTACAAGTTAACATTTTACCTTACTATCGTTATGCTGTTGTTTCAAGATGATCCACGAGTTAACATTTTACCTTACTATCGTTATGCTGCTGTTTCAAGATAATCTACAAGTTAACATTTTACCTTACTATCGTTGTGCTGCTCTTTCATGCTGATCTACAAGATAACATTTTACCTTACTATCGTTATGCTGCTGTTCCAAGATGATCTACAAGTTAACATTTTACCTTACTATCGTTATGCTGCGGTTTCATGGTGATCTACAAGTTAACATTTTACCTTACTATCGTTATGCTGCTGTTTCATGGTGATCTACAAGTTAACATTTTACCTTACTATCGTTATGCTGCTGTTTCATGCTGATCTACAAGTTAACATTTTACCTTACTATCGTTATGCTGCTGTTCCAATATGATCTACAAGTTAACATTTTACCTTACTATCGTTATGCTGCTGTTCCAATATGATCTACAAGTTAACATTTTACCTTACTATCGTTGTGCTGCTTTTTCATGCTGATCTACAAGTTAACATTTTACCTTACTATCGTTATGCTGCTGTTCCAATATGATCTACAAGTTAACATTTTACCTTACTATCGTTATGCTGCTGTTCCAATATGATCTACAAGTTAACATTTTACCTTACTATCGTTATGCTGCTGTTTCAAGATGATCCACAAGTTAACATTTAACCTTACTATCGTTATGCTGCTGTTTCATGGTGATCTACAAGTTAACATTTTACCTTACTATCGTTATGCTGCTGTTCCAATATGATCTACAAGTTAACATTTTACCTTACTATCGTTATGCTGCTGTTTCAAGATGATCCACAAGTTAACATTTAACCTTACTATCGTTATGCTGCTCTTTCATGCTGATCTACAAGTTAACATTTTACCTTACTATCGTTATGCTGCTGTTCCAAGATGATCTACACGTTGATCATGACATTTTTCCTAAATGCCGTTGTGCTGCTGTTTCAATATTTTCAACATTTCACAATTTCCCGTACTACCGTTATGCTGCTGTTTCAAGATTATCTACAAGTTAACATTTTACCTTACTATCGTTATGCTGCTGTTTCATGCTGATCTACAAGTTAACATTTTACCTTACTATCGTTATGCTGCTGTTTCAAGATGATCTACAAGTTAACATTTTACCTTACTATCGTTATGCTGCTGTTTCATGCTGATCTACAAGTTAACATTTTACCTTACTATCGTTATGCTGCTGTTTCAAGATGATCTACAAGTTAACATTTTACCTTACTATCGTTATGCTGCTGTTTCAAGATAATCTACAAGTTAACATTTTACCTTACAATCGTTATGCTGCTGTTTCAAGATGGTCTACAAGTTGACATTTTACCTTACAATCGTTATGCTGCTGTTTCAGGATGATCTACAAGTTAATATTTTACCTTACTATTGTTATGCTGTGTTTCGTGGTGCTCTACAAGAGAACATTTACGGTTGTGATGCTGGGAGTCAAGACATATGAACATTTCCCGTCGTCGTTTACATTTGCTGCTGTTCCAAGATGATTAACACCATAATAATGGTCATCATCGTTGCTCGAATCGGTATGTTGATTAATAAATCTTGTAATTTGTATGTGTTTTGTTGTTTTTTTGCCTGAAAAAACAGGTACGTTTAGCGCCAATTTTAATATTTATTTTATGCTCAAAATGCTGGAAATGGCATTTCCGGGCTTCAAATTTCAAAAATTTTCCGGGGGGGGATGCCCCCGAACCCCCCTACAGGGCGTGGCCTCCGGCCACGCCTGTGTTGCAATGCTACGGTCAGTTTACAACGCTAGATCCGCCCCTGACTTGCACCCACATTTCACATTTTCTAAGATACCATTTGGAGTTACAGGCATAGTCATCCGCTTAACCACCACCTGGCCATCCTTTATCTCCCAACCAAAATCAGTTACTGGAGGAGGAGATATAATTCAAGAAGTTTTTGTCAGTTGGATAGAACAAAAAGGCATTGATCGAGTTCTTTTTCTATCATTTGAAAAATGTTGAGATTTTGTTAACTTCTCTTGCAAAAGTAGAGTTGTTTATTACTCACGGAAGGCATGTGTGATTGAGTCAGTGCATGCACTGAAGGCGCAGCTGTGTTTGAGAAATGCTCGGAATTGTGTTGTTACCACGAAGAAGCGGATACACGATTGCTACTTCATGCACGACACGCATCCACAGCTCATGATCGTGTAATCATACGCAGTCCTGATACAGATGTCTTTATCTTTATGCTAGCGCACGCCTGGCATTTTTGAATGCGAAATCGCTAGTTCGCCTGTACGCAAATCCAGCGGTTATTCGGCAAAAAATATCCAATAACTTCAGCTTACACCAAGTATTTCTCCTTATTCAAAATGGCGAACAAATTTTATTTGCACGAAATCGCAAATTACAATAAGACAAGAGAAGCACAATACTATGGCAAGGAAGATGAAGGGATTTAAGTTTTTAAGAAAGTATTGTACAAATGCTACAGCAGGACAATTTTCCATGCCACGTTTCCTTTTCTGTAAAGGCTTCTTCGATTATATATTGGAGAGAGTGGAGTAGTGGACAGTCACAATTGCAGTGAATGGCTGAATGCTGGCAAATTTTGCCAAAATCTTCTTGTCATGTCACAGTACACAATTGGATACATTGTTTACAAGTTTTTACTCGTCAGGAAGTGATCACAAGAAATATGAAAACAATATTCTATCTTGTAATACATTAGCTACTAAACTAGTACAAGAATGAATTTGTGTCAAACAGTATGGCCATAGCAATACGGGATTGACTACCTCACGGGCGTTCTTTGTGGGTGACGTCAATATTTTTGGCATGCGGTTGCTCATACAAATTCGTTATTTCTTCGTTAATAATCGTAAGACTATTCTCACTCACTGGGACTGTATCTACTTCACCAAATTTAGCTAAAGAGGGAGCGCGTAGCGCGACAATCATTACTCGCCCTTCGGGCTCGCGCTTTTGCTAAATTTGGTGAAGTAGATACAGTCCCAGTGAGCGAGAATAGTCTTACGATTATTTACGAAGAAATAGCGAGTTTGTATCAACAACCGCATGCCAAAAATATTGACGTCACCCACAAAGAACGCCCGTGAGGTAGTCAATCCCTAGCAATACACAATATAAAAGCAGAAAGATTTTATGAAAGACATTCTCATCGTGTAAGTCTCAATAGTTTCGTCATACAACAACTGATGGTTAGTTAGGGTGTACATATATTATTATAGTTTATTATATAAAGTACAGTGCTTTATAAGGAATTCGGGCACTGATAAAACTGATAATCTCACATGTGAGATTGTTTATGATGATTTCACATGTGAAAATTATCGCTTTTCAAACAATCACCAATCATAGCTTCTGTACATTTTATATTGGTGGAAAACCTGTAGTTTATATAATAAACAGAAAAATACATAGGTGCTTGGAAATACCAGATTTATTTCTCATGTTGAACAAGATATTTCTCATGATATCATGTTCAACACTTGAAATACATCTGGTATTTCTGCGCAGCCACGTATAATACTCTATATCATTGGTGTGAATTAGACCAGCAAAAGATAAAAAGCAAAATTGTTTTTTATTTTATATAGTAAATTACTGTAATTTACACAATGGTTACAAGCTTTGTAAATTTAAAATTAAATACTGAATAGATTGTCTTAAATTCATATATTGTCATAGTTTGCTTTGGACTCAATGTTTCAAACAGTTAGTATCCATAGGCTTCCCTTGACAAGTAAAAGTAATAGTCTATTATGTATAATTCAGTTATGTGTAATGAAGTAGTGGGGACATGTTCAGTATTACCAACTATGAAACCAATTTTACTTGCCAAGGGGAATCTGTTGCTCAATGGCTTAGGCAAACTACAAAAAAGTTTTAACTAATTTGACCAATTACACCCTAACACAATGTGACACATATAGGTTCATTAATCGTTTGACGTGCAAAACCCTGACCTTCCTGTGAAAACTTATAACTTGTTTGTATAATAAACCTTACATAGGTGGGTAATAATATAGTTAAAATCTACCAAATATCTGCTTGGGGAAGAGCACACAATGTCTGCCCTAATTATGATTTATGACTTGTCATGTCAGCTGATACAAGCTGGTGGAAACAATCTAAATAACACAAGCAGAATGCTAGTTTGGTCACATGATAAATGTTATAGCATATATGTCACCAACCTATCAAATATATCATGTTTCAGGTGTTTTGTTCAACCCACTAAAATTTGGCAAAGATAAGATGATTAGAAATCAGAACTTTAATCATATATTTTGAAAAGAAATTTGCTGTGCACAATTTTTCTTATAATTCTTGAATTACTGATTTGGCTCACATAGCACAATGACATAAGAAATTGTATAAATAGCAGAAAAATATCAATATATACAATGGTGCAGGCCTAGTTGAATTCAAATATATGCTGTACTATGTCAAGCTTTATACAAAATCACCTTTAGTTGCTGACTATTAAACAGTTCTTTCAAATGCAGATGTCTACTAAACAGTCCTTTCAAATGCAGATGTCTACTAAACAGTCCTTTCAAATGTAAATGTCTACAACAGGTGTACCACTAATAATATATAACTCTCGATAAATATATAGCCCATATTGTTCACTATTAACAAAATCTCTCCCGGCAATCATCAACCATCAATTTCTCTTTGCTAATAATCATCTATCAATTTATAATAAATTCATTACTCTGGGTTGGGCCATGTAGTACTTATAGCTTGCCTGTCAGGTGGATTAGTGCAAAATGTTATAGCCCTACAAATCACCAACATAGCACAAACATATCATAACCAACTACATCTATTTTTATTTTCTTTCAGAAAGTTCTTAATTTTAGTCTGGCAGAAATTTTTAATGATCATTGACCTGGGCCATGTCATTGAGCTTGGTGTAGTGGTTATACTAAAACCCAATGTGGCATATGAACACTATATATATATATGCATAAAATATAGCATTATATATATTAAATCTACTTTTAGATAGCAGATTTTCTGAACTTGAACAAACCTAGGCACTTAATAATATATTGTGATATGTTTACTTGAAATTTTATGGAAAAACAATATTAAAATCAGAAACGTTATCACAAGAAATACAAAATATATTACACGTTTCCTACCTTTTGGAGCAATCGCTTAGGTTTCTGAGTTGTATTTTTTGCTTTTTGATCCTTCTGTTTAACCGTGAACGTGCCGAACCTTTTCCTGCGCCTGTATTCACAATTCGAAATTCGCCAAAATTCATGCCTTTGTAAAAGCCATTTTCTATGTTTTACTAACATTTTTCGAAAAACAAAAAACATACAAATTTTTATAGATGTCTTAACTTGTATAGGCAACAAAAATCAAATGAAAAGAAGCCGGAACGAAGAAGCCTATACAAGCCGAAGTTGTCACATTTTTAATACATCGTACAAAAAGTCGCCATTGCGCGAAATGCCTCGAACAAGAAGCCTTCCAGTAGAAAAACATTGCATGTAACTATGGCAATATTGACATCATTTTGATCCTCGAAAAACCGTCTATCTCCCTATTACCATCAGATAACCCTCCAGGAAAACGCGCATGAGGAATAACTCGATAATTTAAGGCATTTTTCAAGAATTAAATTCGCTACCAAGCTCTCGAATTTTCACGCAAGGTAGCAAAAAAATTGTTACACTTTAAACTAGCGTTTTCGCATGCAAAAATGCCAGGCGTGCAATTTTACGTATTGGCTGCTTGCACAGTCGTCGAGAATGATTAAACTGTTTGTGTCTTTGTAGTGGTGTGTAACGAATTTTAGGAAATTTTCTATCTCGTCTTGATCGCAGGGAATTGGAAAAAATTTTTTATCGTCTTTATATTTCCATTCCTGGTACGTTTTGTTCCACAAATACGTTGGGCAAATTAGGAAAATGTAATCAAAATGACCTTTGTAATCGTTTTCTAACATTTTAAGAAGGTAGTAAGTTTTTCCACAACCCGTCACTCCAACGATAATCATATTTAATGGTGTTTCAAATTTCATTTATTTATATTTCAATGTTTTGGTACATCATATTGACAAAGTTTAGATACCTGTCAGACACAACAAACGTATTACACACGACGTCTTCGGCTGTCCTATCCTTTTTAATTTTAAGTGTAACCCCGTTTTGAGTGTTCATAATTTTTCTTCCATCACCGGAAACGTTGTTATCCGGGTAGGTTCGCAAGTCAATAACTAAGGCAAATTTGTCTTTTGCAAAGAAGTCGGTTAAGGCAAGGGTGTCCGTTTCGTAGTTCAGGAAAACTTTCCTTGCCTCTTCGAATAATTTTGATTTGACTAACCCTTGACTGTAAACGGCGTTTGGGTTTTCCTCGATAACCACATCCACCCTCTTGATTCCCGGGTAGACGTACTCTTCACTATCCGTAAGCGCACTTTTTCTGAAAAGCATCACGATGTACCTCATCGACGAACACGGTAAATTGATTGTTTTATTAATGATCGTCGTGTCTTTCCCCCAGTTTTCATCATCGATGAAAGTTACGTCCTCGAAAACAAGCGATCGGCTTTGGAAACTATTCAGGGCTTTGTTATACACGTCAGGGCTTTCTATCGACGAGTATTCTAACATGGTGTCTTCTAACACGTACCCTGCAACTTTTTGATTGCTTTGTGCAACCATAATTTCGTCAGCTTTTGGAAAAATTAGTTTGTATTTGATGATGTTGCCTGCATCAAGGAGTGCGTATAACCCGTGGTTGTTTAAGATTTTCCCGAGTGGGATTCTTATCCGACCATCAAAGATGTTGACAATAGCTTTGTCTGCAACGACGGAATTATCAGCGCTATCATCTCCTGACACTAGTTTCCTGGTGTTTTCGTTCATTATTCCCACATCCACCATATTTTTTCTCTGTTCTTCTGGTAACCATAAGTCTTTGTATACGGAATACATACTTTCCTGTACGTTCGAGTAACAGGCTTCCCGACTTCCAACCATAACTTGTAACTCTTTCACCAGGAGTCTTCCGAGGTTATTCAGGAACCAGGATTTCGTGTTTTTGCTCTTGAACTTCGCTGTTAGGAAAAAGGTGTCTGGGACTAGACACTTATTCACTTCGAGTTTTGGGATGGTGACGTAAACGGATTCCCCAGGTTTGATAACGCTTGGATGGAACGTTATTTCTGAAAAAAGTCTTTTTCTCATAATCTTTGCATCCTTGTACCTTGAGAATTCTGGGTCAAGGCTTTCCATTCTGTTTTCTAACTTTTTCCCTGTAAGCATATTTAACTCTTTATTTTATATATATTATATATTTTTAATATTTTTACGAAAAGGTCGGTCCAACCCATAAGGTTTTTAAATTCTTGTCGGTTAATTCGTTTACGAGCGATCGGACGGTTGGTTTGTGGTTGTTTGGGATGAGGCAAACGAGCCCTTCGACATCCCTGTTTGAAATAGCCAATTCTACATGTTCGTCCAAAAGTTTTGACCCTTCTTCCAGTAAGTATTCAGGTATGAACGTGGCAACGTAAGAGGTTAAAAGTCGTATTTCTAGTTTTTAGGGAAATAATCGTACGAGCTCGTTTAAGAACGCATCGTATTGAACGGAGAAAATTTTAATAACATTAGTCATTTATTTATCTTCTTCTTTTCCTTCTATATTCACTGTAAACGATAGAGGCTATTATTAGGAACAAAACCCATAAATTTTGAGACAACTACAAAAGACCTTGACTACCCACCAAAATCATTTTTGATAAGAGCGTTCTTAGTGCGGAAAATAACGGACCGAGTTTCTTAAATACTTTTGAAACACCCTTTGCGAATTTCCCTAAGGCTTTTCCACCTTTCTTTACCACGCTTTTTGCACCTATAACGGCTGTGGTAACTACATATACCAGCTATAGAAATTGCGATTGCAGACACACCAACAACATTTTCCCTAGCTCATTTTTTGAATTTTTCTAATCTAGTCAAATCGTTGATATCGGTTTCTTCTTCCACCATACCCACGACTTCTTCGCTCACGGGTTTTTCGTTAAGACTTAATCTTATTCTATCGGCTTTTAATTCTGCAGCTTTTCTCATTGAATCGTAAAGTAGGGCCTTGTTATTTCTCCCTTTGGCTTTTGCCTTATCCGACTCCTTTTTCCAATGGTCCATTTCGATACCTAAATCTTTAATTTTATTCTCCCTTAGGTCCATATTATCAACGATCAGCTTTTCATTATCGAATAATGATCCCCTTAATTCTCTTATCTCGTTTCCAGTTATTTCTGTGCTGGACGATATTTCATCAAACCTCCTATCTATTTCAGAATCTATTCGATCGTTCACACCTCCAATAATGTTATTCATAACGTTTTGCGGGAGATCGACTCCGGCACGTTTTTCGGCTATTGGGGTTGGAGTTTTTTTGTGTTCGGCGTCTGCCTTTTTAAGTAATTCCTTAAATTCGTTAACGAGCGGTGCTTTCGTTTTATCCGTCGAGTATATAAGATTACCTCCTTTTAAAAATAAAATTTTCTTACCTTTGTACGTGGCACCGATGACCTTACCATTTTTTTCATAAAAATTTAATTGCTCGTATACTAACTTCGAATTCGGCCCGTCTCCTTTATTAATTATTACTTCAAGTCACTTTTTTATATAAGCTTTCCTTTTAAAAGTTTCAGACCTTTCCATATCACCCATAATACGTCCCAAATTCCTGTCCCTCATTTCTTCGTTGCCACTCCGGACGTCCACCCTCGTAAAAACAGGGTTTGACCCGTCAAAAATGGAGATGCTCTCATCACCGGGCTTCCTATCATCATCGATAAAACTAGTTTCCTCCTCGATAACTTGTTGACGCTCGCGGCCCAAATCCTCTAATTCTATATCATCAACATTTTCTGCCATCTTTATTTTATAAAGATAAATGAGTAGAATAAACGTATTCATTGAAAACAATGAAAAGCAACTACGTTTCGACACTTGCATAGTAAAACCTGCGGGGTCCGTAATGACGTTAAAAAATGCTGCCGTCTATTGGAATTACAAAAATGTCATTACTGGTAAAAACGATCACGTTATGCACGGGACGACAAAGATTCCCTTCGAAGAGGGTCACTGGACATTCGGTATGATCGGGAGGAAACTCGGGGAGCAATCAATAAAATTGGAAGCCAACGAGCACATAACACGTGTAAAATTTATTCGGAATCACAAAATTTAAATCTTAAAAAGTTTGGGAAATTATTAGGTTTCCCCGGGGACGAAACCATAGACAGCGGAACGTGGAAAACCTCACCAGACGTAGTAGACGTAAACAAGGGCCTCAGGTACGTGAATATTAATTGTAATATCGTAAACACGGAGGGTCGGCTTTTGAATTCCACGGTTACCCTATTTAAAGGAATTGATAGTAGCGTTAAAATTACCAACGGTCAATTTAACAGGATATTATTTAACGTTGATACGAACATTGAAGATAAGGTCGATATGAGTTTGTTACTCGAATTGTATATAAATTAGACTCCAAACGATTCAAGAGGGGAAGGCGATTCACCCCTCCCTCTGTTTATGTTGCATCATTCATATTACTTAAAATAAATGTCAATTAGCGATAAGGAATTTGCTAACGAACAAGGTTTGAGGGATATATATTACGATCCGAAAACGAATTATCGATAGCCGAAAAATTATATCAAAAAGAAAAACAGGATGGGTTAAAAGTAAGTCGGAAACTCGTTAAAGAATGTTTAATAACCCAGGACACGTACACGAGGTACAAACCCGTGATTAGAAAACATAAATTTCGGAAAATTTTTGTGAAAAACCTCGCAGATCAAATGCAAATGGATTTGGTGGATATGGGAAAATAGGCAAATAAAAACAAAGGGTACCGTTGGATTTTAACAGCAGTTGAAATTCTAAGTCGGTACGCGTTTGCCATTCCCGTTTACAGGAAAGACGTTAAAAATATGACGGAAGCCGTTAAGGAATTACTTAAAAATTTTAAAGAAAGATTCAGGAAATATCCGAACGTCGTCCAATTCGATGAAGGGAAAGAATTTTATAACGTTGGTGTTAGGGAATTATTAGGAAGTCACAACGTAAATTATTTTTCTACAAAGTCTGAAAAAAAAGCTGCAATCGTCGAAAGGTTTAATAGGACTCTAAAAACCGCAATGGGGAAATATTTTTATAGCAAAGGGACTTACGATTGGGTTAGTGCTTTAGACGAACTCGTTGGAAATTATGATAATACGAAACACACGACCATTCATATGAAACCGAAAGACGTGAATCGTAAAAACGAAAACGAAGTTTGGATTACACTTTTCGGTTCGGATTTTGGCGAGCTCCCCTTGCCAAAATTCAGAGTAGGGGATACGGTTCGAGTAAGTAAATACAAAAACGTTTTTAAAAAAGGATACGAAGCTAATTTTACTGAAGAAATTTTTACGATTTCAAAAGTTTTCAGAGGCGACCCGACCGTCTACAAATTAGAGGACCACGAAGGAGAACCAATCGTTGGGAAATTTTACGAAGAAGAATTATCCATCGTAAATAAAAAAGACGAGACGTACAGGGTGGAGAAAATACTTAGGAAAAAAGGCGGAATGGCATTGGTAAAATGGTTAGGATACGATAGTCGGTCGTGGGTCCCGATAAAAGATATTAAAGATATTAAATAAAATGACCGAAGAAGACTTTAAAAAGTACGAAAAATCTTACAGACAGTACTATGGTGAAGATTACGACAAGGCGTTGGAGAATTTAAGGTCGACAAAAAAAAGTTTACGGGATGATTTTTTAGAAAAATACCCAAACGCTAACATCGAAATGTTTAGTTTCAATGTAACCCTATCAAAAAGTGGGGACGTGACCGGGACAAGTGTTTCCTTTAAGGTTCGCGACGAACAGTTTCTAGATATTACGACAAACGCGTTCAAAAAGTTATATTCCGGAGAGTTGTACTGGTCACCTAGAATATGGGGGAGTACTGGTACGGTCCAACCGTTCGTAAAGAACTCATCAAGCGTCAACGTGAATTCGTTTAAAATCTATGTGACGGACGACTTGTTTTTCGACGCAAATTTACCGAAACTCGAAATAAGAAATAACGAGAGTTCGAATGATTATAAAGACAACCCCTACTTAGCAGCGTTATTTGCAGCGTACATCGCAACGTATTTGTGTGGAATAAGCGAAGAACATTTCAATTACGATGGACCTAAAATTAATTCGAGCATCGCTAGGTATCATCTTTACTTCCATATGAGAAGATTCATTAGACAACCTAGTAAAATGTCAAAATATATCACACAAGAAATAGAAACGACCGTTCTAAATAACAAACCTGTGGTTTACAAATGGACAAAAGAATTCCACTCGGGAAGGGAACAATTAAGCTATTGGATTTCAAAACAACCGAGAGGGACTATTAAAGACGCAAGGGTTGTAATGAGTCGTAATAGTACGGGGCAAATTGGTATTTCGTATATGAAACGTGGCGCACAAACGATCAGGAGTTTAGACGATTATAAATCATTTATTGCTAGTCAATCAAATGGGTTGACAAAAACAGGTCAATTACTATTCCAGGAAAGCATTGAGAGCTTTGTCTATTGCGTATTAGGTTCTCAGGCAAACACTCGATGGCCAATTGTTGGGCGTGGTGCAATGTCCTTGCAGACACAAGAAGTTTTTGAGAAATTAGTGAACGATACGATCATTCAAAGCGATCATACCGTAACGATTTCAAATATGAGGAAAGCAATAAAAGACACGAACGTTGTGTTGAATATGGTTATTTCCCCAGGGATTATTTTAATTCCGTCTAATCTCATCATTCTCGATAAAATGGTATCCGGTTACAATAACGTCTTGAAGCTAGCAACAAAAGGTATGAGATTTGGAAAGAACGACGACGTTAATTATTTCAAACCTAGTGAAGAACCTAGCAGCGTACCAACCCCCGCAAGCACCGAGCCTAACCGCGTACCAACCCCCGCAAGCACCGGGCCTAGTCGCGTACCAACCCCCGCAAGCACTAGACCAACAAGCGTAAACACTGAACCAAGTCCCGTAAGGTCCGAACCTAAAATGAATGAATCGGAACTAATTTTACTGGTAATCACAGCCGCTGGCGAGACATTAATCTCAAAATTTTTAATTTAAACAGGGTTTTTACTAGGAATCTGTTGAAAAGTTGTTCAAAAAATTTTGTAGTAAAATTATAACAACCTGGAAAATTTCTTAGGTAAAAATCAATAAAAATATAGATATCTACAATTTGTTAAAACAATTTACTGTTCGTAACTCACAAGAGTTACGAAAAACTAACTATTAAAACACTCCTACACTTACCTAAACTCTCTGGACTGATTCACCCTCAGTGGTTCCCTCAACTTCTTCGTATTTCTTTTTACGCGTTGTCCCTAATACGACTTGAAAATTCCCTTCCATACCTTCTCCTCCTTTTGAAAAATGTATTCCAACCATAAATTTACGTTTTATATCAACGTCTTCGTTGTATAATTTTCCCTCGGTACTTTGTAAACATCCCATATTCATTTTATTTGTTTCATTAACAAATAAATGAACGAAGAATTAAATAATCAAATAACGGTCGATAAACCAGAAAAGGACCCGAGAAGGATTGAGGCTGGGAAAAAACTTGCCGCATTTAATAAAATGGTAAGAAAGAGAAAAGAATCAGGAGATGAACATCGTGGGAATAATAATAGTGAGGAAGAACCTGAACACCGTGAGGAAGAAATGAGCAACACAACGAGAGTCCTATTGCTTGCAGGGGCAGCAGGCCTCGGTTATTACCTTTATACGACGACGACGACAAACAACGGTAAAAAAGAAGTAACCCAAAACAATGAAAAAAAAAGAAGTAACTCAACACAATAACGAAGTCCAGGAAAATACCATTAGTAAATTACGTACTTTTAAAAATTAAATATATAAATAAAGATTAAAGTATGTCGTCCCAAAAAGATATGATTAACGATGCGTACACAGCGGCTGTAATTACCGCTGGTGCCGTTGGAGTCTCGTATGCAAGCAAGAAATTTTTAAAGACACTGTTGGGAGTTCCAGAAACTGTAAATGGAGCAGCAAAACTAGCCGTCGCCGTTGGATTGGGTACGTTTTTGATTAAGAAGTTACAAGAGAAAAAATACCTCCCGGAAGAAATCTCCAAAGACTCTTAAATAAAATATGGCAAGTACCGCAGCAGCAGGAGTATTCAATGCGTTTGCTTTCGCCGGCGCAGGATTCTTATTCAAATTCCTCGACAAAAACGGATACGAAGACGAAATGAAACGTCATAATTTAGCAATGGAAAAATTAAAGGCAGCACAAGATAAATGGTATGAAAATGAAGTTGCAAAAAAGAACGAAATGCAATTATTACGTCAACAATTGTCCGACGCAAACGCATACATTAACAAAACAAACAAAGCGTTGGACAATTCAAGGAAGATCACCTTCGAAAACAAAACGTTTACAAGAGAACCCCACATTTCAGATTTTTACGAACCTTCCGACGAAATGAAAGAATACCAACTTGCCGCAGTTGGGTTGGCGGGGTTTATCGGCGGATGGGGAGTATATAAATTAATTTAAATAAAGAATCATGGACAACGGACTGGTTACCTCAATATCCTGTAAGGATATAACGTTTGGTATATTCAAAAGGAAAAAACCAACCATTAAAACGTTTCAAAATTATATTAATAAAGAAATGAACGGTTATAAAATAGAAATATATGATGTCATATTATGAGTCATGAAAGAAATAGACCCCCAATCTTCCAGAGTCCATTTCTTAGAATTACTCATAAACATAAATAGGTTAAGAATATTGGCAACAGAGGATGAGGCTTTAAGTAAGCCAATCATTGAAGAATTAATGAATAACCCATTGTTTAAGACTTTGTGTAAGTCAGCCTTTGAAGAAGCAATGGAGAACCCGGCTATTAAAACGTTTCAAAATTGTATTAATAAAGAATGAACTTCGAAGATAACAACGATTCTAAAATGCGTTTGGATCTCTTAGTAAAAACTGTTGAAGAACATGGCATCCAATCTATCCCAGATGATTCCATAGAAGAACTCACAAACTTAATTAAACTCCACTTAGTTACACCAAAGACTGTTAGGATGCTTGCTGAGATGTCACTTAAGGATTTTCTCAAGTTATCCCTAGAAGGAGTTATGGAAAACACTATTAAAACGTTTCAAAATTGTACTAATAAAAATGAACTTTAAAGACATTGAAATTGTTAAATTTGAGCTTCCAAATACAATCACCTGGGGGGTCGAAAAGAACATAAGAAATGGTTACTCAATCCCCGTGTCAGTGAATGATGACGAAGTAAAAACAAAAATAGACCAACTCGTTAAGGAACACAATACAAAAAGCCCATTATACGGGAACGGTCCGAGGAAGACACTTTACCTAAAATCAAAACGTTTATCGGAGAAGCAAAAGGAAGAACTACTAAACAATGGAATGACACACATCAGAGTGGAATTCGAAACCAGGTTCGTGTTTACAAACGACGAAGGAGACAACCACCTCTGTTTTAAAGTGAACAAGATTGGAAAAGTAAACAAACACCTTCCAGGGGATACGTGCCCTGAAGATTATGATTAAAAAGTTTTCGTAACCTGTGAAGGTTATGAAAAAATTGACTATTAAAACGTTTCAAAAAATATACAAATAAAGAAGAAGATCATCCGCACTAATTTTTTATAAACATCGTTTACGTTCATACTTTTTTCGTAATTTCCGCTGGTTACGAAAAAAAATTTTTTTCCTTGTATAAATAAAGTATGAACAACGTAAACGTAAACGTCTATGAAAAATTTAAAAAGGTCATTGCGGAACAAAATAAGAAGATCCGTCAGCAAGAAGAAAAGATTCGCCAGTTAAAACAGCGAGAAGAAGAAAAGGTTCGCCGTATCAAGCAGGAAGAACGAGAAAGACTCCAACGTTTAAAACAGAAAGAGCAGGAAAAACGAGAGAAAGCAATGGAACAAGTGCGCAAAAAGGAACTGCGTAAATTCCATCAAATGCGTAAAAAGGAAGAGGATAATGCACCGACGGGATGAGAAAAAACGCCGACGAGAAATCAAAAAAGAATATGAACGGAAAGAAAGGTTCAGGATTGCAAAAAAGAAGTTAGGAAGTAAACTTAAGAAAATCGAAAAATCAGGTAGGAACCTAAGACCAATCCTAGTTTCCGAAGCAATCAGAAGAAACACGAGCAAGTGGATGATCCCCGGTGGTGGATTTAAAGACCCGCTCGTCTTCCTCGAAAGCACAACGCTGGCTGTTGAAAGGCTAATCAATAGCATCAACAGCGCCGGGAAAAAGGTAAATACCGTATTGGTGTGTAAAATGGTACGGACGGACCCGGAAACCGGGAAAAATACCTTCACCATCGCCCACTTCAGTAGTAAAACCCACAGTATGATTAGTGAAGGAGATGTCAAAAACGAGTACCTAACAATGAAGGGAAAAATGATGGAAAGTCTTGCTAAATACCAAAAGCTCGGAAGTGGATGACGATTACTATCTGTAGAAATGCTGGAAATATTTATAACGAAATTCAAACCATTAAACGGTAAAAGTTATAAACCTTTTCCAAAAGTTATCGTGAAGAAGAAGGCCGTTATTAATAAGGAAAATGATGACGACCAGTGTTTCAAGTGGGCAGTAACAAGAGCATTAAACCCTGTCGACCGCGACTCGGAACGTAACCCTAATCGTATCACGAAAGCCCTTAAAAACCAATCCGAAAAATATAATTGGAATGAAATAGAATCCCCAACAAAATTAAAAGACATCCACAAATTTGAAATGAACAATAATGTTAATATTAACGTATTCAGTTTCGATAATGAATCTAAAAAAGTTTATACGTTAAGACTTAGTAAAACAGAACACGAAGAAACCATAAACCTGTTCCTTTACGATGAACATTACGGTGTGGTAAAAAATTTAAGCAGACTCGTTTCCGGCCAACTCAATAAGCAAGACCACAAAAAACATATATGTCTCAGATGCCTAAATCATTTTAAATCATTGAAAAGTTTAGAAAACCATTTGGAACTATGCCAAAACCACGACCATCAATGGCACGTGTACCCTAACAAGCATAACATGCATGCTTTCTTTAAACAATTTCAAAAAACACACAGAGCCCCTTTCGTCGTATACGCAGACTTCGAGTGCTTCGTCGAACCCACCGATAACAAAATTGGAAAAGGAACCGTTCAATACCAGAAGCATACACCGAGCGGGTTCTGTTATACAATTAAATGCATGAACGAAACCATTTACGAAGACAAAACCGTATTGTATACGGCAAAAGAAGAAGGTGAGGATATAGGCAAAAAATTTGTGAAATCAATAGAAAAAGATCTTAAAGAAGTTTACAAAATCTTAAAAACGGTTGTCCCGATTAAAATCTCTGAAAAAGAAGAGGAAAGTTTTAAAAATGCAGTTAAATGTTATGCATGCGGGTTAGACCTAGAAGAGGACCGTGTAAGAGACCATTGCCAACTCACTGGTAAATACCGAGGAGCGGCACGCAGTAAATGTAACCTTAGGATGAGAACCCCAAAATTCGTGCCTGTGTTGTTCCACAACCTAGAAGGTTACGATTCCCACCTGTTTGTAAAAAGCTTAGGAGGTGATGTAAGTTGCATCCCAAAAACAGATGAAAAATATATTTCGTTTAGCAAGTATATTGAAATTAATGATAATACGAGAGACGATGAGGAAATGCGTCTAATACAAGCCGTGCGCGAATCAAACTGGACAAGAGAAGAAATATCTGAAATGGTTGATTGGACCGACGAAGAAATAGACCAGGTTTTAAACCTTACCGACGAGGAAATAGAATGTGAAAAACCAAAATTAAAATCAGAGGCTTTAGAAATAAGATTTTTAGACTCTATAAAAATCACTTTAAAATCTCTAGACGCTCTCGTAAAAGGACTCGGACCCGGCCAGTTCAAATCGTTAGAAAAGGAGATGGGTGATAACAAATTATTGAAGAAAAAAGGAGTTTTCCCATACGAATTCATGTCCGATTTTGAAAAATTAAACGTAAACAAACTCCCACCCAAAAGCAAATTCTATACAGTAGACTTAACGACTCGAATATAACCGACGAAGAGTACGAACAAGCCCAAAACGTTTGGAAAGAATACAATTGTAAAACGATGAGGGATTACCACGCAGTGGCGAAGCCAGATGTCCTGCTTGTCCTGCTGAGCATGACATACAAAATTTCAAATAGTGAATTTTTTCACGCATATATTTTTTAAAAGAAAACACATTTACCCAACTGTACACATTTTCTTATATTTTCCTAATTTCAATACGTTGCGCAGAAATTATAACCAGAGAAATACATTATGAACGTTATTTAATAACTTATTTTGAATGAATGCGGGCCTTTACCTGCATGCTGGCAAAAGCAGGAAAAATGTGCGGCCTGCCCGAAGTTTAGCCCTGCTCAACTCAGGCGAGCACGAAAATCTTAAAATTCTAACGATGTTCATTGGCTAAAACAGCTTTTAAGAATGCAAAACACGCCAAAATATGCATTTTACTCCTGCTCGAGCTTCGACGCATGATAAGCTTTGAATATTTCATATTCCAGTGGCGAAATAGATTTATGAATATGGAAATCAATCCGATTCAACCATGCGTATCTGACAGTACACGAGATGTTATTGTTGATCTATTACAAAAGTCTTCTAGTTCGCGTAATCAAAGCGAACAAGGCTATAGTATGCTCATCATATCCTAACAATTACAACAATATATAATACATCAATGTGCCTGCAAATAAATTCCCTTGTAACTTTTTAACTAGACGGACTATGAATTTCATTCAACTATATTTATGCTCATCATACCCTAGCGATTACAACAATATATAACATGTAAATGGTGGCAAAATGGTAGAAAATTTGATTAGGATAAATTTTTCCAGTGAAATTGATATAAATATAAACATGAAATTTGATCAGGCGCTAAAACCACGAATTATTTTGGAATGCACGGCGATACGAATTATTATATCATCAATATCTGCCGGTGTCTGTGAATGGGGTTTTCGTATTTTTTTGTCAATCTTGTCCGAAATTTGCTTAAATATCCACATTTTGCCCTTCATTAGGTCAAGCTATTCCCTCAAATTTCATGCTCAGATTGCCGCAAATGGCGATTCTGGGAGTCTAGATTTCAAAATTTTCCGGGGGAGTTCCCCCGGACCCCCCCCATGTGCATCGGACTCGCACCTTCGGCGCTCGTTGCGAAATAGCATGACCACTCGCATCAAGCTGGCTTCGCCACTGTTACCACGACTTGTATTTAAAAACAGACGTCCTATTGTTAGCAGACGTTATGGAAAATTACAGGAATGTTTGTATTGACAATTACGGATTGGACCCCTTATGGTATTACACGGCACCGGGCCTCGCGTGGGACGCAGCCTTAAAAATATCAAAAATAGAACTAGAATTAATAACCAACCCAGACATGTATTTAATGGTTGAAAGCGGCATCCGTGGTGGAATAAGCACCATCATGAAAAGATATGCAAAGGCAAATAACCCATACGCTAATGACTTCGACCCTGAAAAAGAAAATTCTATATCCAATACCTGGACGCAAACAACCTGTACGGTTGGGCAATGAGTCAACCCCTCCCAGTCGACGAATTCAAATGGATGGAGGTATCAGAATTACAAAACTGGAATAGGTTATGTGAAGGAAAAGGTTGTATATTAGAAGTTGACCTAGAATACCCGAAAGAGCTTCATGACAACCATAACGAATACCCCCTAGCCCCCGAACGACTAAGAGTTAACAAGGTTAATAAACTCATCCCTAACCTTAATAACAAGGGAAAATACGTAATTCATCATAAAAATCTAAAACAATACTTAGACCTAGGTTTAAAACTCATTAAAATCCATAGAGGAGTTAAATTTAACGAAAGAGCCTGGTTAAAAGATTATATTCAATTAAATACCGACCTAAGAACGAAAGGAACAACGGAGTTCGAGAAAGACTTTTTTAAATTAATGAACAATTCGGTATTCGGTAAAACTATGGAAAACATTAGAAACAGGATTGATGTAAGACTTGTCACCGAAGAAAAAGAACTCGAAAAATTAGTTAAAAAACCTAACTTCGATAGGATTAATATTTTCACAGAAGACCTGGTGGCCGTCCATATGAAGAAGACAACAATCAAGCTCCATAAACCCATATACCTAGGCATGAGTATTCTAGACCTCAGTAAGACGTTAATGTATGAGTTTCATTACGATTATATTAAACCTAAATACGGAAATAATGCTAGCCTATTCTTCACCAACACGGACTCGTTATGTTATGAGATCAAAACACAAGATTTTTACAAAGATATTTCAAACAATGTTACAAAACGATTTGATACATCGAATTATGATAAGAATCACCCTAGCGAAATTCCCACGGGAATGAATGAGAGAGTTATCGGAATGATGAAGGATGAGGCTGGAGGAAAACAAATTACAGAATTCGTTGGATTACGAAGTAAATTATATGCATACAAAATGGATAGTGGGAAAGAAGCGAAAAAGTGTAAAGGTGTTAAAAAGGTTGTGATAAAAAATAAAATAACGCTCGAAGATTATAAAACTTGCCTGTTCACAAAAGAAGAACAGGAAAGATCAATGAACACCTTTAGAAGTCGGAAACATAATATCCACACGGAATCCATTACAAAGATCGCATTATCGGCCAACGATGATAAACGAATAATATTAGAAGACGGAATCAACACGTTGGCATTAGGACATTATAAAATTAACTATTAAAACGTTTCAAAATTATACTAATAAAAAAATGGAAATGATACGAGAATTCATTGAAAAAGCCGTGGAAAAATACAACAAAGGAAAACTAACACCCAGGAAATTAGATAACCTTCAGTACAGGTACAGTAGAACGCTCGAAATCGAGTACGAAAATAAACATAAAAACCTAAATAATGCCCACTTGATGCTCCAAGACACGTTCACCAAACTAAATGGGAAAAGGATATCAAAAAAGTTAGATTTCGAATGGTGTGAAAATGAAAAAAGAAAAGACCCAAACCCATTTTACGACTAAACGGGAAATTCTTTTGAAACGTTTTCAAAAGAATTTTACGTGCGCCAGACGGGACCAACACGTTGATATTAGGACATTATAAAATTAAAAAAGTTATTCTAGAATAATAAATGATGTGCAAACATCGTTCTGACCTATTCAAAGATGTTTATAGGGAATTTTATAATAACCTATTATATACTTATATTGTTGGACGGTACATAGAAACGAAATATTTTAAAGAAGCCGTCCATCGCCTCGTATTTAACATATGCGAATTAAACCCCACAAATTATATTATATTATATTATATTATATTATATTATATTATTATATTATATTATATTAAATTTGCCACAATTTACAAATGATTTACAGATACACTTAAAATACATGTACTAGTACAAAATACAAAAAGACAAGAATGTGACAGGAGAAAGGAACAGGATATACGTCCCACTTGACACCTAACCCCTAATGACTAACATATCTATACGACAAGGACAAAACACAAAATATTATTTTCACGACAAAAAAGTTAAGTTTCAAGGTTCGTCTACACATGGTGACTTGTGAGTCTGTAAATAAGGTTGGATGTATGATTCATGAATTTTTAAAATTATCCTTTTTTGAAAAACCAGAATATAGAAAAGGTGTGTATAAACAAATTAGGTTCCAAATTTTACCTGTCCTTTGGAAAAACCATAAAGAAATCGAACGAAAAAAACAGAAAAAATTAACGTTCCTAGCCAACGAAATGGACAAAGCCGGGCGGGAAATAGAAGCGCACGTCGTGAGGACCATCGTAAAACCGCACATGAAAGAAATGGGGAAAGGGTTTGAAGAAATGACGGCCTTGCAAAAATTCAGGGCCGTTGAAAGGAAATTTTAGATAAATTCTTTTGGACGATATTCTATTGGATACTTTTGGATAGATTAAAGAATTTTACGGAGGGTGTCGGGTAGGTAGGGAATAAATTCTTTTGGACCATTTCCAAAAGAATTTATGTGGGCCCGCGAGCGCGGTTTGGGGTGCTGGTCAGCTAAAGAATTAAAATGGGGCAGAATCGGCCTTTCTATACTACTTCAAAGGAGTCGTTGCTTTCAAATTCTGAGCATATGGATGCATTTGTATACAATCAGATTTTATGTAGCCAACTAAGTGTTAATTCCTTCAGTTTCTGATTTCCGTTCTATTATGTTTCATCATCGTCTCGTTCAATGACGTAACCGCAGACTCGGGAGATTTCCTTGAGACTTGAAAATATTAAATAAAGTTGATTACGAATGACATGCTAAATATAAGCTAACATTAAAATAACACATTGCTAATCTGAGTAATTATGTAAAATTTAACAGCAAAAATACTTGCATAGTGCGGGAATTTATACATATCAAAAAAGGTACGAAGCTTTTGGCCGACATGAATTTGTTATCTGAAATCTGATTAGCCTGCAGCGATATTTCAATGATTATCTTTTCTTTTATGCTTCGACAAGAGTCTCGCAAAAATTTAAATCGTAATACAAAACCTACTCAAACAGGAACACAAAGTTAAACTTCAAGCAGTATTGCAATTCCAGACGGTATTCCTTATTTTTTTCAGTCAGTCTAAATTATTTGAATGATTAAAACACGAATGATTGGAAATCATTCCCAATTGTTATTCTTTGATAAGAATAATATAATTGTGAATGATTTCCAATCGCTCATGTCCAATCAGTTCTAGAGCTGTAAAACAGCAACATGCTAAAGTGGACACAACTGCTACGAAGAGCAAGATCATAACATGTAGCTACCGGAAAATCAGAAATGATTTCTTCATGTCTTCTCACAATTTCACGGTTTAAAGTGTTTGGTAGAAAATCAATTAACGTTTCTCGTTTCCAGCATATAATGCTCTTCCTTGTGACTTCTGATGCATATACTTGTTATTGAGACGGATGTTTATCGTGGATCGTGAATTACAGTACTGCCTAGAAGTAACTTAACAGAAAACCGCGGTCAACCGCGTGCCAACCGCGGCTTAACCGCGGTTCGCCCCCGTGCTCGACGCGGTCGACACGAGGGCGGCTCGCGGGCGAACCGCGGCTCGCTTACGGGCCAACCGCGCTTCGCCCGCGTGCCGCCCTCGTGTCGACCGCGTGCTGCCCTCTGTTACTGAGATTGATCTCAATTTACGGAAGAATACGATAATAGCCCGACTTCGGCTTCGGTTCTGTCACTAAACACGCATACCTTGTATTCTGTTCTTCTGTGCGTGTCTGAGAAGCTGTTCTTCGTTTAAGTTGGTTTATATTTTAATTCAGTTATGGGAAAGCCATCGTTATATGCTCGAAGTCGAGTCGTTTCTCTCACTACGGAGCAATTTCTCTTTGGAGCATTTTCCGCTCAATTTTGTTATCCATGCAGTGTGTAGATTTCGTGCTAACATAACGAATTGTTATCGCATCGATATCAATTAAGGTGTTTAATGAGCGAAGTTTTGCATAGTGTGAAATGTGTCACTGTAATGCAAATGACCAAACACCCACTATAGTGTGTCACAAAATTCTTTCCCCTTTTCAGGTTTCTATTTAACTCTTATAGTATTTGTTAATGCTTTATATTTTCAGTATATTATATCTTCTAAATTCTCTTCTTGTACTATATATATACGTATCAGTCGAAACGGCCCTAAGTCAAACTTATGTTGCAAACTATTTATGCTGTTTGTTTCAAAGTATCAAAACAGGCGCTTGGACAATAGATCTATTTTCTGTTCAGATTCTGGAAACTTGCTGAGAACAATCACAATTTGAGCTATGCATCCTGATTAACATTGTTGGGGCCGTTTTCATTATCGGAAACTTCGCCGTTTTGACCCGGGGCAAGCCGTTTTGACTATCATCATATATGTCACTTACTTTTATGATTATGTTGAATTAATGACCAAATACTAAATATAATGTGAGGTATGTCGGAATCTACAACGGTTTAGCAACATATTTCCCCCTTTAAATTTTTATATCATTTTCTAATGTGTTATATGTATAGTGATGCACTTGTGTATACCGAGCTAATTTATTCATAGTCGGAAACATGCTGATTAACCGCAGAGCTCTTAAACAAAATCACAGCGTAGGCGAAAAACACTTAAAATACACTGGCTTACTGTGTTATATGGAGGACTTTGGAATGGGTAGGACATATTGGACGCATGAGAGTGAGTACATTTAAGCTTATGTTGTTACGAATATTTTATCCACGCGAACTTAAAGCACGATCAGTATACAGTATCTCGGCTTGTTTGATTCAAACATTGTGATAATTATTGTAATAGTTTACTGTAATGAGTATTCAAACTAGCAGTTGTTTGGTGGGAAATACTTTTTGACTAACGTCAACATTTTTGAATCTTAAGTAGAATTAACGTCTGACATAGTTTTGGAAGTACAGGTATAGTTTCTGTGATACTGGTGTGTTCATTTTTTTATGAAATAGCTGTTGTCTACAGGGAATGCGTGGAAGCGTGTTGTTGTTATTGCCTATACCCAGTATGACGTTTTGCGCCGAACGAATTCATAGTGTATTTGTTTTTGGTGTTATTGTTTAGACACCAAATTAGCGTTGGCCAAGGCTTCAGTGATCGCAAAAGCCAAAGGCAATGCGTAAATAGTTAACCTGTTATATTTGCGATGGATTCTGATTGTTAATTCTGTCAATTATCATAATCACGCTGTATGTAAACAGAAACTAATTTATTTATGCGGATAAATTGTGAGCTCTTAAACAAAATCGCTGTATTTTCTCAATAATCTGTGTATACGAATGTGCACATTCCCGCTTTTGTGGGCAAAAAAGTTATATAAAAGGTTTATAAAGTATCTTTCTTTTTAATAAACCTACATAGTTCAGCTTTTCAAATACAAAATTGCTACGCATTAAACATCGCAATTTACTATTAATAGTATTGTCAAGTATTTTTGCGATTTGTTTTATAATTTCGTAAATAGTATGTTTGATTATTCAACACCGTTCAACACCTAACGATCGTCGCATAATAAAATGTAAAGATCGGAGAATGTCGGAATACGCCGCAATGATTTTTGCACAGTCAGCTAAGGAACCGCATGAACCTCAACCGCGAACCGCACGAACCGTGACCGCTAACCGCACGAACCGTAACGGCGAACCGCACGAACCGCAGCCGCGAACCGCACGAACCGTAACCGCGAACCGCACGAACCGCAGCCGCAAACCGCACGAACCGCGACCGAACCGCATGTGTTAAGTTACTTCTAGGCAGTACTGTAAATACGGATGGATTTCATTTGTTGTCATGTTCATCTGAATTATCAATCATGCAACTTAATTTTTAATAATTCTTTCATGTTATTGATTGGCCACTACCTGTGTACACGGCGACTTTAACCATTCAATTTGTACCAAATTGATTAGGTGGCTATTTTCGCGATCGCTTTTAATAAAACCATGCACAATAGTTACTTAAATGAGAAAGTCTAAGTCTTTGCTGAGACGAATGTGCGAAATGTATAATAAACAATTATTGGATGAGGTTTTTGTGACATGCGGAATTATCAATGTCGAGGTAAGAGTTATCAGCCGAGCCGAAGGCGAGGCAGATAACTCTTACCGAGACATTGATAATTCCGCATATCACAAAAACCGAATCGGATAATTGTTTTATTATACATTGTAAGCGGAGAAAATAAACATGGTAACGAAAGAATAGATTTCTCTTTCTAAAACCTTTTTAAAACTCGAGCGATTTCACTTTTCTCTGTTGGTTCTGCAATCCCGTCTTCCAACAAATATTCATGAAACACTTGTTGAGTGACTTTGTATGTTCTTTTTGCATGTGTTTTTGGAGTCTTTTTGCTCAAGCAATTGACGAATTTCGTCTTCGGCGAGATGCCATAACATGAAACAGAAAATATCGAGAGAAAAAATGTTGTTGCCATGCCAACCATTGATGCCAACGAATACCGTAGGCTCAACATGCAGATAACTCGGTTTTCTGCTAGCAGATAACTGAGTTATCTGCAGATTGCGTAATAGTCGCATTTATCTGCATGCAATTGACCAATCACAGCGCATAAAGCAACTGCAATGTATAATAATGATGATTATTCTTGAGGAGGGGGAGGGGAAGGGGGAGGGGGGGGGGGGGGAGTTGAATCGTTTACACATTACAAAAACTGAATGGTTGAATACTCTCTTTGACTATCTTTGTGTTAGTTAACTTTCAACTGACGAATATCATCGACATTATCGAAACTACTGGAATCATAGGTCTAACTCAAAGAGATTGTGCTTTCTAATTATCCTTCAGTCTCAGATTTCTGTTTTACTATGTTGGTTCGTTCAACCATGTAACCGCAGACTCGGGAGAATTCTTCTAAATTTCAAAACATTAAAAAAGATCGATTACGAATGATACACTAAACAAACGTTACTACCAAAACAACAAATTACTACATTAGTAAGGATATTTGTCAGGATTTGAACATATCATAAAGTCACGGATATGTTGGCCCGTATCAACCCACCATCCAATTTTTATCAAAATTATTAACCACAATAAACATTTGTAACAAGACAGCACTACGGGTATTACGTGTGCTTGAAATTGTATACGGTCATGAACTTTCCTTTACCACAGCTTCGAATTAACAAATTAGTTTCAATGACAAAACCAGAAAAATCTTGATATTTGTACAACTAGCTAGATATGCATCGCACAGTCATGCATCCTTAGAACTGTAAAAACCACATTATTCTACGGTGGATACAATCGCCATAAATAGTGAGACAGTAGCTTTTGGAAAATTAGAAACAGTCAGGGGTGGATATAGGGGTAGTCCAGTTAAGCACGCGACATACGCAAAATTTCACTAATTAAAAATCTCTCCAAAATATAATACAGAAATACATATTTTACGATTGTTGGTGGTCCATGTACACTAGCTGACCTCTAGTTAAAGCAAAATGACAATCAAATAAGCCGCTTGCGAATGATCGAATGTCAAAAAACCATTACCAGTCATTTGATATTTAAGCAATGAAATACGCCTGCAAATGATACCATTTTTTCAAAAATGTCTTATCTATTTATGAATATTCATTTTGGTAACGATATATTGACCACGATGTTGGCAGCATAATGCTGAAATCCAGTCTAAATACCACGAATGCCATGCACATATGTTGTAAAAGATCAGAGGTGCGTTTAATATCTAGCTATTTACTTGGTAATGATATAATAATGTTTGTTTCTTTATTATTTGGAACAATGTCTGAAGCACGGCGCGTAAGAGCTTGGTTATATTAGCTGAAAGTCTAGACTTTTTTGTTTTGAAATCAGCTACGTGTATAATCGAGAAATCATGACTTCACTTGATGCATATAGACAGATACGACGTGTATAGAAGCACGTTCAAATATTTTTATATTATTTGGCTACATATACACAGTTGGCGTAAAGTTGTCTATAAGCAGTATCCTGCGAACAGTTGGGGATTCATTTCAGTTGTAAGCTTAGAATAACAATGTACCTCCCTCCTTTGCAGAGGCTTTGTGTTTATATCAGCTTTATATTGTTTAATTTTAGCTAGATATTGTAGGACTACCACCGATATGTATACACCTCTGTATACACGCATGTATGGTGGCCCATTGATCTCATTGCAAAACAGTTGTAAATGATGGTGTTATTCTAAACTAAATTTTAAAAATATTGAAAATTTAGCAAAATTCAATAAAAATATTCAAGAAAAAATAATGAGAAATAAAGTTTGAAAAAATAAAAAATAATGCAAGTGCAAAAAACAAATAGAAATATTGCAGTCAAAAAAAAAGTGTAAAACTTTTCAATAAAAAGTCAAAATCATTTTCATTTCGATGTGCTATGAGGCCACTGGGGTTGTTGATGAAATTTAAAATGAAATTATAAAATACGGAAATTTTAACAAATTTTAAAGCTGCCCATTAGTCTCATAGCCCACGAGACATCTGCTCGGTGGATTCTGTTTTTGGCGCCATATTGTGAGAGGCATATGCATTGCATATGTCTGTAGTCTGAGTCGAAACTCATTTGAATTTGAAATTTTCATCGCATGATAAACGTTTTGAGCTTCACAAAAAAGAATAAAGCATGAATAATAGGAGAAAAGTGACATGGGATTGCCTGAAGCAGCAAATGACGGCTAAAAGGACAAAACCTGATGCAAATAGAAAGGCAAAAAGTCAGAGTGCTCCGCATGAAATCATTGTGCAAAGGTTAACATCCGAACCAGACAACAAACAAACTTTTCGCCCGGTTCAGCCGCGAGAATTTGCACAATTTCCTTACGAAGAGTTCACCCTGGAAAATCTGAAGAAAGCCTGTGCGACGCACTTCGGTTTATCATCTGCAATGTGCGATGTGCTTGTGTCAAATAAAGGGCCTTCTGCCACAAATGTGAAGCAAATTCCCCACACAAAGAACAAGGTACAGTGGATATATCGAGATTTTTGATTTATTGTGCTCCTAATATAAATTCTTTAGTTGAGACAATCAACAGAAATATGTTGGTTACAGCCTTGAGCCTTACAGGGTGTCCAAAAAAATAGAATTTGTAAACGTTCCATTTTTGGAGTTGTAGTAAACTCAGGGTAACCCCTCCTTCCCCCCCCCCCCCACACACACACACACTTGATTGATAACCATTTATAGATTAACACTTTTTCGTTGTTACATTATTTGCCTTGCTTCTAAAAAGAATTTTTAAAAATTTGTTTATTGCTATAATTAGATCAGGTCAGCATATTGCATTTATAAAGCTCAAGATCTGTCACTGTGTAGATGTATCAGTGTTTTATTTATATTGGATAATGTTTTGCTTATTTATTGATGAGTGAATATGTACAAACTAGAGTTGAATTGTAGCTGTCACTATTTTTAATAAATGAATAAATTGAGTTCATTATACCAAAATCTTCTTTTATGACTTTTTACAAATACACATTGTGTTATGTTTTCATATTTGATACAAATTAGTTTCTACACCATTTTAATATTTTAATCCTGTTATTACATCATCAAATACTTTTATGGTATCAAATGTGGAATCATTGCAGTGGTCACAATGCCCATTTGGGTAAATAACACCATATAGTGTATGTTTCTGTAACAGCAAATCTGGCAGCTACTCAAGGTAAGGGTAATTTAATGACACTGAAAAGGCCTGATTAATGACACAAACAGTAGTACAAAAAAAAAATCACCACTTGAACAATGTTTGTGGCTTTAACATCAGTTTACTCTGTTATTTTCTTGACCACTTACCTATCAAGTGATAAACTAATGATGTTTGGTCAGTAATAAGAGGAAAAATGTGTACTCAAAATACATTTTGTTACTTCACCAAGTCTAATTCTACACAGCTAAAGTTGTATGGAGATGGTCCTGGACACAGTGTCCTCTTGCAACTCTTACTCAAATATTGCTTATACATATTGGTTGCAAAACTAAAAGGTTAGTCAGATATATCTCTGGCTACTGTGCACAAGCATCATCTTGGAATAGAATTTCCTAAATAAATGTGACACACATGTACAGTAAAACAGAAAAATTGGGTGCATGCCCTTACCTCATCGGTTGTCGGACAGTGAAAAGGTGACAGCTTCTATCATTCCAAATATTGAAATAAAGTCATGTGCATTTGAGCAGAATTTATAGTTTGGACACTAAATCATTGACAAAAAGAACCTATTTTTGTTGTTAACCAAACTTACTCTAGTGATTTCTGCTTGATGAGGTAACTAAGGGACTTGTCAGAAATTAACAGGGGGGAGGGGGAGGGTGGAAATATAGAACTTAAGGTTGGAAATGAGGTGACCCATCCAAGCAATAGGAACGAAATTTCCTTACCCTCCCTTTGGACCTAGCATGAAACACCATGACCCTCCCCTCTATCATCAGGTGATTTAATACAAAAGTTCAGTTTAGTTACACACACACACATAAAATGTTTACACTATAAAACTCAATGCATTTTCATTCTAAAATATGTCTATTTGAGATTGTTGTTGTGGTTTTAATATAATATTTGAACTAAGCATAGCACTATTTACTCCACCTGCCGTAGGCGAGGCGGAGTTTTAAATTTGCCCGTTTCTGGGTTTTTCGGTGTCGCAAGTTGGCACAGCGCTCATGGGGGATACCGCTGGCACAAGGCACGTGAGCCGACCTAAACACGGCGTTTAAACTCAATTTTTAGCGGAATATGTCAGCAAAACACGCATTTAATTATGTATGCTAGCACATCTGTATCGCGGTGAAGTTTTGAGAGCGTGTTTCCGTCATTTTCTGGTGTGTTCCTACTTTTAAGAAAATTTAGAAATTTCTACACAAGAATCAAACACAAATTCTACTGAAATATCTATATACAAAACACAATTTTTAACATGTAATAGTTATTAAAAAGGGACAGGAAGGTTCTTTATCAAAACATTGCTCCAGAAATGTTTTAAAACGGCAAATTTTGATAGACTCCATCATTCCATGATCAAGGAGTGAGTGTAGGAGATGTGTTGCTAGTTCTAATCACGAAGTATTCGTTGTGATTTCTTTCCTCAGTTTTCTATACCTATGTTGAGATGCTGATATTTCGTGCAAAATGATTTATTTGCTTGTGGGATCTCATACATTTATAAAAGGTAAGAGGCACTTAACATTCCAATTCCAGAAATACATATGTTACTCTAAAGTTCCCAACAAATTATATCGTGGAGACTTCAGGCAGTGCGCTGCAGAATTGATTTAAATGATGCTATCAGGTTAATATATTTATGTATTGTATACACTTTTAGTAAAATTTTCTTTACCTACAGCTACCCAAAAATAAAACACCCATATGTTGGTGGTATTATCACAAAAGAATCTTGTTTAATATAATTATGTGCTATGAAAGTCTTTAATTTAAATCAAATTCTAAAAAAGGCAATCTTACTAGGACTGTGGGCAGAGTGCCCGCCAAGTCACTGAGACATTGATTTTTGGTTATCTTAGTGATTACATAAGATGTGCTATCAATGTCTTAAAATGCCTTGGAAGGTACCCTAAAAATACTAATTTAAAAAGGAGTTCGTTGGGCAGAACAGAAATAACTGAATATACCCCACCCCCAATGAACGCTCTAGTTACAGCCTTGTGCCCATTTTCGTTTTGGCAGGCGGAGTGAACGTCTTAGCAGGCGTCTTGTTTTTTCTAATCTATTTATTCTGTGTACTAACAACTGTACGAGCATAAGAATAAATTTGAATGACCCTCCCCTTAAAAGCAGCTCATTTTATCATCACCCTCCCTTTTTTAGGATCTTAAAAAGCTATGACCCTCCCCACGTTTCCACCCCTCCCCCTCTCCTCCTGTTAATTTCTGACAAGTCCCTAATGATATTGGACATAAGATTAATGACTTGTAAGTTTGGTAAATATCTTTCTTGTGTCAGTCAGTATATGTGTTGTTTGACCTGATTGGAAAATGTTTGCCAATTTGTTGTTAAATGTAGTTTAGCATTAGGGGCACATTAGAGCAAGATGTGACAAATATTTTCTAAAATAGGTAACAGTAATTCATAATTAGCATGACAACTTTAAAAAGGGCATGTTTATTCTGCTTCAGGCTAATCAGTGAGAAATTCAGTTGTGACACCAAGAATGCATTTTTTTTTGCTGGAGCAGGAAGTGACATACTCTTATTTTATGAACTTGTAATCCATGATCAGCCAGTTATGTTAAATTAGGGAAGGCAATTAGGCAAACTCAACTACAGTACACTAAAACACCATACTTGCTCATTTGTCTACCTTGACACTATAATGAGTGTGATATGCATGACCGTAGTCTGACAACAATTCCTTGTATTTTTAGTATATACGAAAGACATGATTTTTTAATCAAAAGCACTTCATTACATGGCATTAAGTATTTTGAATTGCACAAGGCATGTCACATTGCCCTGACACAAGGCTGTCAAAGCTGTACTTTGTAAATATGTTGTTATAACTGCATTAAAAACTTTAGTTGTCACTACTAACTCAGTGAAAATATTAAAAAACAGTTGGTCAAGAGGTATAAACATTGTATTAATGCAATCAGTAGACATAATTACACCTAAACCTTGAATTTTACATTTACCATGAACTATGCAATATACTCAGTAAAAATTATTCTAATTTTAAACAAAAGCAAGAAGTTTTATGATTTTCTAGACCACAATAACAATTTATTCCCCTAGAAATATTTAGCGGCTAGATATAACAAAAAAGAAAATATAAAATCCTAATCTCACTATGAAAAAGTACAGCGTCGTGCCGTCGTCTAGAAACATATGTTAACATGTATACATTCTTTTGAATGAACAGATACTAGTATTGTTTACAAATATTAATATAAATATAATCAGCTCAAGGAGATAAACAACTGCCCGATCATCCTATAAAGTACTGAAAATAGATCACTAACTATTTTGTAGTCATTTCGCTTGTCTGGTCGATAATTCCACCTTTTTCCTCGTCCTTTGTAACGCCAGCATGTTGTAATCTTTAAAGGTCCATTTAACATCACTCGCGTGCGGCGCTCTTATTTCAAAGCGCTTTGTCGCCGTTTAAATGCCAAATCCGAAAAAATAAAAACATACGTTTTTAGATAAAAGCCACAGGCTTGTTACCATGAAAAAATTCTGTACGAATTGATTAAAATACAAAAGTTATTTGAAGCCAAATTTCGGCAATTTTCATGTTATCTACTTCGACGCGCGATTCTCAAGATATAGTCCTCAAAGAATGCTCAACCGCTGCAAAACAATAAGTGTAGCTATGGCAACCTTGGTATCATTTTGATCCACTCGTCTCACTCTGTTGATCACAATTGTTTATATTTATCTAAAGGTAACCTGCAGTGCCCCGCAACGGTATTAAAATGACGCATTTTTTAAGAGATAATTTAGGCACCATTCTTCCTAAAAATACGCGCGCCATCAAGAAAAAATTGTTACGCTCGAGTTGGCCGAATTCGCTACATTTTATGCCAAGCGTGGTACTAAATCACGATCTGTTCTCTGTATACGCATGGGAATACACCGTAATGAAATTTGCAGCTAATTTGAATTTGAAAGAGCCTCAGTTTTTTTTACTCACCCTGTAGTACACTTTTAGTATTCGTTTTCCTCTTTTACATTTTAAAACACAAAGCCGACGCAATGGAGTTAACTCTTATTAATTAACTTTCTGAACACTTTGTTGAGAACAGGACACAGCACTCAAGTCAAATGTTAAATTTATAAATATAGTTTAAGCCTGAAAACAGGAGAGGGTGAAAACCTTAAAATCGCGGTCGCTTGCTGTGGTCAGTGGTAAATTACCAGAGAATAGGTAGACTGCGATGTCAAATGAAGCATTTTACGTCACGCGGCCGCCATGTTTTTGGCTTCACTTTTTGACTGACAAAAGTATAGGAGCGCAATCTCCAGATATATAAATAGAGCTCAGTGCCACCCACTCACCGCCAACCTTGAACCACGCGCCCGCGATATTTGACGAACTTCAGACTTCGCTATGCTTTCTTTTTCCCGGGTGTAAATAGCCGTGCGGAATTAGTACCCTCGCGAGGTGCTTCGCGCCGTTGGCTCGGGGAATATAATCCATGCAAATTCTAGAAACTGTCCAAAGGATTGTAACCCCTTAGATAGGTTAATGTTAAGGGAAATTGTAACCTCCCTAACATTGCTTGATAAGAATTGTAACCCAAAAGGCCTTCAGCCTCTTAGCGAGCATAAATACACCCCGCTAGGTTATATAATTTTGCATGTTTTTGAGTCTATGATAACACTAATAATGATATGTAATTGTTTTTATTACCAAAATACTTCACTCACACTGACGCATTTCTCAACACAAAACATTTGTCTTGTTTTCCTTTATTCATTCCTTGGTGGTTAAAGCTTTGATACATTAATTTCATGTAAATTTTCTGATTTATTCCCGAGTTTGGGACAATTTCAAAGTAGAAGTTAATGCACTGAAAAGATGTCATTGTCGCCATATGAATTCTGTAATACGCGACGAACAAATTTAGTCAAGGAAGCTGTGGGAATTTTACTTACTTTCTCGGGGGACCAATTCCTTTGTTGACAAGCATTCTTGTTGCAGTGCGCGAGCGAGCCTTAAGTGAGCGGGAGCATCAGCAGTTCTAATTTATGCAGCATGAGAAATGTATCTCAAACATTTCCGACGTATTGCATTTTAATAGTGCGCAGTATGAGATGCGCAGTTCACTGCATGTGTTGAGCAATGCTTCCTCACTAGATGAAGTTATAATGAAACAATGGGGTTTCCAGCGAGAATTTTATTTTTTTTGCTTGCGACGAAATCATGAAATTGCATTTTTAAAATTCTAACTGTCAACAATACACGTGGTTTTACCATTTAGGCCGCAGGATGAGCATTCAAAACATGCAATTCCGTTGCACCAATCGTGGAACTTCATAATTTTTACATAAATATATAGATTAGAACTTATTGTATCAGAATCCGTCTGTCCCCAAGCAATACAGTTGCACAAATTGAAATAAAACACCTCCGAATTTTGCACCGTTCGTATATTCAAATCTACGATTCTCCATTGTTTTTGTTGCAAGTGCGCATGCGCAGTTAAGAAACACTGGTCTCAATGCGTGACTAGATTCGAACAGGAGATACCTAAAAATTAAGGTTATCCCTAAAATAACCCTGCTATTTACGGAAAAATAAACAGCTTTGCCCGATCAAAATTTGTAGATGTCCCAATAAAACTTCAAAAAATCCCCCCCCCCCTAATTCCAATATACGCCACTTTGACAGTTGACACTTCACAGCACTTCTGAACGCAAGAAAAATTCATCATCGTTTTTCTGAAAAAAAAATCTCAAAAGTTTCCCGGTGATCCTTTGGTAACTCTGCGACAGAATTTTATATTTTTTAGGCAAGGCCTGATGTACAAACCTGAGAATCAACATAACACTAGCCAAACATATATCATCAGCTTCAACGTCATCGTCAAATTCATCATTTCCCTCATCAACTGTCATCGAGCTATCTTTGCCGTCAAAGTTCACACAACCATTAAAACCACAAAGACCAGTGCATTTTAGTTTCTGCTTTCATGCAAGCACATCGCCTTGTCGAGCAACCAGACTTGCACCCACATTTCACATATTCAAGGATACCATTTGAAGCTACAGGCATACTCATCCACTAAACCACCACCTGGCCATCCTTGATCTCCTAACCAAAATCAGTTATTGGAGGAAGAGATATAATTGCTTGGAGCGAACTCTTCTTGATGTAGTAACAATACATCTTTCGTACAAGGCATTGTGTTCTCGGAATATTGTCCGATACTAAACAGATTAAACCGTGCAATATTGACATCGTCATCACATAATTGTCCGTACAAAACGCAGACATACTTTTCGATGTATTGAAACAGCTTTTGTGTAACTGTGCAAGTTGATCTTAGTGACTTGAGAGGCCCTGTTAGGGGTTTTAGGTATAAGGTATATTTACCTAAAGTATCTTAGTTATAAAGTATAAATACCGATAGAACTTTTGGGTATAAAGTATAAATGATCACTGGCGTTATACTTTCAGGTATAACAAAAACTGACCACAAGACATTTTGTGTCAGTTACTCGAGGCATTTGGGAGCATTTATTTGTCAATTAATAGTTACCAATACTGATCGCTTCTAATATCTCGACTCAACCTGAATTTGCAGAGTTGAAGTTCCATGGCGGTATTTGTGAGAATATAAAATCTGCTAAAAGTAAGTGTTACTGCTACACGCTTTTCGGATTATAGTTGCAATTAAACTGTCATGCACATTCTCGCTTCTACACTGGAAACTTCGAGCAAAATGACTCTCTAAATTCACAGGTGTCACAGGTGATGTCCAAAGAATGAAAACAACCCGGTGAATGCTTTTGCGAGGGGTGAAATAGTGTACAACGCAACTAAAAGAAAACAAGAGTTGCTGAGGTACTTTTGGGTATAAATGTGTCTGCCATTTTAGGTATAAGGTATAAATGACCTCTTAATAATAGGTATAAGGTATATTCAAGACCCCCTAACAGGGCCTCACTTGAAGGCAGATAAGAATTCTGGATATTTTTCCAAGGTGTTTAATGTCTTGCTTTTCCTTTTTCCATGAAAAGCACTAGTGCTATCACAGCCTAATGATTAAAAAATAGATTAGTGAATTTTACTTCGGTGCTTGATATCCAATCCAATTGTAAAATTTGAGCACTTAATTTTAAATGCATATTTAAATAAACCTTAAATATCGTTTACCTGTAAATGCGTGAAAGCCAATGAGAGCATTGCAGAGATCATTGCCAAGGGTTAAAAGTACCATATTTACGTCCAAAATTCGTCTATGGTTACCAGTCCCTGTGTCGAAGTACATAGAAGCAGGTATTGCTGGTTAATATGCGCGAAAATAGGTCGAGCGAAATCGTAAGACTTGCCTTCTCGGCAAGACATTACGGATTCAGTACAATTATCATTACACAACAATTAACATCGATCACAAAACCGTACAGAACCAACACACAGATTCTGATCACGTTTTACAACCCTGATAAGAACGATATGAAAACGTTATTAGAAGAGTCCGTCGATGGTACTGAGGAGGAATACCGTGAAATCAAAGATAACCTTAAGAAAAACGAGTATTCCACGCTCGAAGTGTACCGCCGCCCTCCCTGGGGACATAGAATCGTATACTCATCATAATAATAAATGAACTCTGAAAATATTAATTTCCCAGACGTGGACTTTAAAATCCCTGAAGAAACTCCTGGTGACAGCTTACGCGAGAAACTTATTTCGTTAGCCGAAAAAGGGAAAATAAACTACTCTACAAAATATATACAAAAAGCAAACCGAGATGCTTTGGAAAAAATTAAAATAAAATATGATCGGAAATTACAGAAAAGTCATCTAAAATGGTTTCAAACTTACTCGTTTCCAAACTCTCGGACATACTGGAAAAAACCGACCTAATCGATAGTTCGTCTGAATTAAAAGAAGAATTGGACGAAAACGAATTGTTTAAAGAAGAACTCAACGAATTGGTAAACGACCAATTAATGCCCTTCATTCCCCAAATCGGATTGCTAAGCGGTGGTGTCACCGTTGTTGAAAAAATAATAAAAAAACGAATGAGTAAACAAAATGAAATGAACAAACCCCCGGACGTCGACCTGGATTCTTAAATCGTTTTTTCATATACGATTACGTATATGAAAAAATTTAAAGCCCTGGGTAAAGTGGTGGTGCGGTTGGTTGTTGGTTTTGAAAAAATTCCCTCACCGTCTTTTTCTTTGCAAGTTCGGATTCAACCCCTTTTAATTCATCTTCCCCGGTTTTAGTTTTCTTTTTACCTTCTTTAACCTTCCTTAACGATTTAACCGTCCCCTTACCTCCGTCCAATACCGCAACCACCACACCAAGCGCCGCAAGCACTACCGCGGAAGGAAATATTATGGCCACCGCCACACCACCGCCAATAAAAATTAATTTCAATAACGTTTTCCCAACCAATTTTAATTTCTTCCTTCTAGTATTTCCTTTCATCTTTGATAATTCCGTCGTTAATTCTTCTTTTAATTCTGTAAGTTCCTCTTCTGTGAAATTAATAATTTGATCCATGTCTTATTTAATTATTATAATGGTAGAAAATATATTTGTCGTTTACGGACTATTAAATAAACAAGATGATACATATTTTGGGTTACGGAATCGGACTATACATTTTAAAAAATATTTTAACAACAAAGGGCCCGCCTGGGCCGCAGAGACCTCAGGGTTTACAAGGCCCGCCGGGGTTACAAGGACCGCCGGGGTCAAGACAACTCGTCAATTGTAAAGAACTTTGTAAAACGATATTAAACAAGGAAGAACAAAAAAGCGAAAGCGTTTTGGGAATAGTAATGGTGAAAAGGTCTACAAATAAACAATGAGTTTAAACTTTGGTTACTCACCACCTGGTTTGGGGAGAATTAAAAAAGATATCAAAATGAACGGCCATAAAATCTTAGACCTCCCATCACCAACGTCGGATTCGGAACCTGTTACGAAAAGTTATGCGGACACACATTATTCTAGTGGTGGTGGTGGAGGGCAACGTGGACCAAAAGGTGACAAAGGAGATATGGGACCGCAAGGACCAAAAAGCAATACAGGCGCGCAAGGAGCGAAAGGAGACACAGGCCCACAAGGGCCGAAAGGTGATAAGGGAGATGTAGGTTTACAAGGGCCGAAAGGTCCTAAAGGACCAAAAGGCGACAAGGGGGATACAGGCGCACAAGGACCGCAGGGGCCAAAAGGAGACAAAGGCGACCAAGGTAGTGGGGGTTCTTCAAAAGGTGACAAAGGAGATACGGGACCGCAAGGGCCCAAAGGTGACAAAGGTAATACGGGACCGCAAGGACCAAAAGGTGATAAAGGAGATACCGGCGCACAAGGACCAAAAGGTGACAAAGGAGATACGGGACCGCAAGGGCCAAAAGGTGACAAAGGTAATACAGGTACGCAAGGGCCAAAAGGTGACAAAGGAGGTACAGGCACACAAGGACACAAAGGCGACAAGGGGGATACAGGTACACAAGGACCGCAGGGGCCGAAATGAGACCCAGGCTCCGGGGGGTTGTCTACTTCAGGGTTTACAATGCAAGGAGACATTAATATGAACAACCATAAAATTACAAACCTCCCAGACCCAACATTAGCAAACGACCCTATTACAAAACAATACGCGAACCGAGTATACTTAACCGACAGTGGATTTACAATGCAAGATCTAGACAACATAGGTATGAACAACCACGAAATATTGGGTTTAAACCCTACCCCATCCGACGATACGGCAGCCGCATCCAAAAGTTATACCGACACGGTGTATATTAAAAAAGGTACTGATATTGATATGAACGGTCACCGTATTACCGGTTTGCCTATTATCCCTTTAACATCTGGCGAACCGATTACGAAAGGTTTTGTTGAAAAGTATTATTCAGATTATACGAATATTATGACGTTTAAAGGGAAACCCGGTAGCGCTACAATTCTTAGACAAGACAATATGGTTGATTCACCTGAAAACGGACGTGCTACAAAAACGTTAGACTTTTCAAAAGTAGGTAGCAGTTATCAAATAAATGTTTCCGTCCAACCCAAACTCCCAAACGGTGTTTACACTTACGAAATGGATGTTGTTTTAACGACTTCAAGGGGGTACGACGTTATGTTGTGGGGTGACTGTGGTGGTTCTGGGTACAATGCATCGTCCAAATATAAGTATTGGAGTTGGAGTTATGAGAATTATTCCATAGGGGTACCGGTAAAAGGGTACGTATTCAAGGATCGTTCCTAAACCAGGGTACGCGTATTTACGGGCAAGAAATTTCACTTTCTTTAGATTATGAAAATGGAAAAACGTACGAATTTGTTATGCAAGATTTAGTGTCACGAAGTATCGACCACATTCTTGGTAACGCCATCTATTTCGTATTCCAACCTGACAATAACCATACGATGGACTTTACGGACGAAACGTATTTCAGTTTTAAACGATTATTAAAACTCTAGACCCATCAAACAAGTTTTTAATTCGTAACAAAAAACGTTACGAATTTTTGAAACGTTTTAATAGAATATATAATAAAGAATGTATACCGACCCAAAAAACTTTATCGGCTGTAAACATAACCGTAAAAAAATATGGGATTTTCCATCGCTGCGCGGATTGTAGATACCACTTTTGTTATGATGATACAAAATATTCCCACCCAAACCAATACAAAGACTGTGGACATTTAGAAAAGGGTAATATCTTTGGAGACCTCACTTGCCTTCGATGTGGACTTCGATTCACTAAAATCTTCAGTACGTGTGAACATCGTCGTAAAAAGAGATTTTTTGACTACTCGGATTTTTATTGTTGTGCTGATTGTGATTACCACTTCGTCGACGGCGACCCAAAATATAGACACCCTAGCCAATACGAAAATTGTGAACACACATATCAAAGAATGGTTGATAACCAACTCGTATGCTTACGTTGTGGACTCAGGTTTACAGGACCACCTCCCATACCATTTGTAAAAAAAAAGGAAAAAACAAGTGCAAACATTCCCGTTTGAAAAATATGTATGAGACGACCAGATTTTGTACAAATTGTGGTTTAGATAGTAAATATATACCACCCAATTATACGTGTAAACACCCTCACCTCATAGAAAAGGATGGTGAACCATTCTGTACAAATTGTGGATTATTCAAAGAATACGAGTCGATAGATGGTCTCTGTGTAGACCTTAGTTACCACGCGGAAATACAAGAAAACAAGGCTATACTAAACGAACACTCGAAAGTCAAGGACCTAAGAGAAGCCGCAACAAAGATCGGTGTTAAACGGGTTACCACCATGTCTAAAAAACAACTTTGTAAACCCCTAGGGATGAAAAATTCAAATGAAGGTAAGTACATTCTCAAAAACCTAAAACCAGGTGAAGAGCACAGACTTAAAAACCAAAAAGAAATCGCAGACAAGTTTGGTATTTGTCAAGGATCGCTATCGTTCCTTTTGGAAAAAAGGAGAGCCAACGCAAACGGGGACACGTACTCGCTGGAAAAACTTTAGGTAAATTACTAATAAAATGGATGATGCAACGCTATTTAGAAACATGGTAGAGGAGTGCAAAAAGAGTTTAATACGATATTTCACCGAGGGTATATATTTGGAAACCAGGTCCTTCCACCAATTAGTTAGACTTAAGGTTAAAAACATCATTGAAGCTAACCCGCATGATGTTTTAGGAACAACGGTAGAATTTTTCATGAAAAGCAAAATCTTTTTTGGGAGAACATTCCAAAAGAAAAACCCTTCTTACATCTTCCTTAGTACCGTAGTACCCACCCTTAAAAAGGACCATAGGAAAGCTGTAAAACACGAACAAAGAATGCTTTCCTTCCTAGCCAACGAAATGGACAAAGCCGGGCGGAAAATAGAAGCGCACGTCGTGAGGACCATCGTAAAACCGCACATGAAAGAAATGGGGAAAGGGTTTGAGGAAATGACGGCCATGCAAAAATTCAGGGCCGTTGAAAGGAAATTTTAGATAAATTCTTTTGGACGATATTCCAAAAGAATTTTACGGGGGGTGTCGGGTAGGTAGGGAATAAATTCTTTTGGACCGTTTCCAAAAGAATTTATGTGGGCCCGCGAGCGCGGTTTGGGGTGCTGGTCAGTTAAAGAATTAAAATGGGGCAGAACCGGCCTTTCTATACTACTCTTTGAAATAGCTCTATAATTCTAGATAATTAGCACAAACTTGGTCAAAGAACCAGTGAATATTAAAACTGTCAGTTCTTTGACGACTCAAGCCCCCCTCCCTGTCCAGTGACGTGGATGAAATAGATGTAAAACATTCATTATAATTCATATTTACATAATTCAGTATGCGTGCATATTTTCTATCGTTTTGTTTTAATATAATTTCACGACTGATTTTTCGCAAAAAATAGAATATTGTCTTATTATTTTTAAACTCTCATATAGGAATGCATGGTTAGCATAAAGAAGCCAAAGAGTTTTTAAACTCAGCAATCATATGATTACAACCAGCGCGCATTAAGCGCATATTTGGTACTTGGAATCGAAATTAATCCTCATTGAGCTGGGTTGCTTTAATAGTGATGTCATTAAAGGACTTTGGCGAATTAATTACAATAGAGATTCACCATAACATCCGTCTCAGCAACGTGCAATGAAACAGAAATCACAAGGAAGAGCATATATGTACGTCTGAGACAAAGACATAATATTCAAAGCACGTTTTGAACTTACGAGAGAAACGTCAACTCATTTTCTACCAAACACATTAAGAGTGAGAAGACATGAAGAGATCCCTTTTTCCAGCATCTGTTGTCTTGCTATTCATAGCGATTGTGTCCACGGTAAGCTAATGTTGTTTTCACAGTTCTAAGGACGCATGTGTGTAGCATATCTAGTTTGTACAAATATCAAGTTTTTAGATGTTTTTTCATTGAAACCAAATTGTTCATTTGAAGCTGTGCACGTGGTAAAGAAAAGTTTATGACCGTATACAATTTCATGCACACGTAATACTCGTAGCTAATGCTGTCTTGTTACTAATGTGTAGCGCGGTTAACAATTTTGATAAATATTGGATGGTAGGTTGATGCAGGCCAACATAGCGCTGACTTTATGATATGTACATATCCTTACAAATATCTTTAGAAATGTAGTAATTTGTTGTTTTTGTAGTAATTTGTTGTTTTAGTAGTAACGTTTATTAAGTACATCATTCGTAATCAACCATACTTAAAATTTTGAATCTTGAAGAATTCTTCCGAGCTTGCGGTTACATAATTGAACGACAGATGACGATACAATGTAAAAGGGGAATATGAAACTGAAGGAATAAACATAATACGTAAAATGTAATTGAATACATGTCCAACTATATGCTTAGAATTAGAAAGCACAATCTCTTTGAGTTAGACCTACGCTTCCAGTAGTTTCGATAATGGTGATGATATTCTTCAATTGAAAGTTAACTAATACAAAGATAGTAAAAGAGAATATTCAACGATTCAGTCTTTGTAATGTGTGAACGATTCAACTTCCCCCACCCCCTTAAGCAGATATCATCATTATACATTTTGCACATCCGTCTCAGCAAAGACTTAGACTTTGTCATTTAAATAACTATCATACATGATTTTATTACAAGCGATCGCGAAAATAGTCACCTAATCAATTTTGAACAAATTAAATAGTTAAAGTCACCGTGTACACATGCTGTGGACAATCTTTAATATGTAAGAGTTATTTTATTGAAAATCAAGTTGCATGATTGATAGTTCGGATGATCGAACGTGACAACAAATGAAATCCATTCGTATTTAATTCATGACCTACCATAAACATCCGTCTCAATAACAAATATATGCATCAGAAATCACAAGGAAGAGTATTATATGCCGGAAACGAGAAACGTCAATATTGATTTTCTACCAAACACTTTAAACAGTGAGATTGTGAGAAGACATGAAGAAATCATTTTCTGATTTTCCGGTAGCTACATGTTATGATCTTGCTCTTCGTAGCAGTTCTGTCCACTTTAGCATGTTGTTGTTTTACAGCTCTAGAATTGATTCGACACGAGCGATTGGAAATCATTCACAATTATTATTCTTATCAAAGAATAATAATTGGGAATGATTTCCTATCATTCGTGTTTTAATCATTCAAACAATTTAGACTGACTGAAAAATATAACGAATATACCGTTTGGAATTACAATACTGCTTGAAGTTTAACTTTGTGTTCCTTTTCGAGTAGGTTTTGTATTACGATTTAAATCTTTGAGGGACTCTTGTCGAAGCTTAAAAGAAAAGATAATAATTGAAATATCGTTGCAGGCTAATAAGATATCCGATAACAGATTCATGCAGGCCAAAAACTTTGTACCTTTTTTTGATGTGTATAAATTCCCGCAATATGCAAGTATTTTTGCTGTTAAATTTTACATACTTACTCAGAGTGGGAATTTGTTGTTTTAATGTTAGCTTATATTTAGCATGTCACTCGTAATCAACTTTATTTAATATTTTCAAATCTCAAAGAAATTTCCCGAGTCTGTGGTTACGTGACTGAACGAGACGATGATAAACCATAAGAGAACGGAAATCAGAAACTGAAGGAATTAACACTTAGTTGGTTACATAAAATCTGATTGTATGCAAATGCATCCATATGCTCAGAATTTGAAAGCAACGACTCCTTTCAAATAGCTCTATAATTCTAGTCGTATTTTTCTTAAAGATAACTAACACAACGTTTGTCAAAGAACAACTGAATATTAAAACTGTCAGTTCTTTGACGATTCAAGCGTAATACTCGTAGCTAGCTAGTGATAGATGTCTTGTTACTAATGTGCAGTGCGGTTAACAATTCTGACAAATATCGGATGGTAGGTTGATGCAGGCTAACATGTCGGCGACTTTATGATTTGTAAATATCCTTACAAATATTCTTACAAATGTAGTAATTTGTTGTTTTTGTAGTAACTTTTATTTGGTATATCATTCGTAATCAACCTTACTTAATATTTTGAATCTTGAAGAATTCTCCCGAGCTGGCGCTTACATAATTGAACGACAGATGACGATACAATGTAAAAAGTTAGTCAAAGAGATCTTTAATATTAAAGAATTATTGAAAATTAAGTTGCATGATTATTAGTTCGGATGAACATGGCAACAAATGAAATCCATCCGTAACACTTTAAGAGTGAGATTGTGAAAAGACATGAAGAAATATAAAATAATATGCACCAAATAAGCTGAATTAATTGATTGTCTATCTATACTTCAATCAACAATTACTATGCGAACAGATATCACAGAGGCATAGATGTCTTTGTCAGGCACAGACAGATTGTTCCACACTATAAAGTGATATAATTAGTTTCAGTGCCTAACTGCAAATGGGAACGTTAAATCATGGACATGTGACAATAGACATGCGTTCATTAAGGAACTTGTTGTCTGTATAAATAACATTAAAAACAGAGCTAATAAGTAAACGTCAGTGCCTGATGCAGAAGACAAAACGGTTTATACGCATATAGCCAAGAAATAAACAGACTTTGCTTTAGACAAAATTTTTTACGCATTTCTATAAACTGGGAATGAAAATGAAAACTTAGCCAGAAAAACGATATAAAATTGAAAATTTCGAAAATCTTACCTGCTAGAAAAAGATTTCCAAATTATTTTTACAAATCCTTGCGCCTACAAGCGAATATAACAATTTTTTCTTTGCTTTTTCCCGAAAACAACTAAGCCATAAAAAATTCTTTGCATAAACTAGGGAAGCAAAGGTCTTTTTAAAATCTGGAGATAGTGGTTGATCAGTGGTAAATATCTGTAGCCTGAGGAACAATATGGCGTCAGTAAAGGCCAAAATCCGTTGTGTGTTTTGGTGACACTTTTTCATGCCGCTCTTCCTGCAGTATTTGTAAAGCTCAGTGGGACCAATCCGCGCCAAGTTTTTGCTTCAAACATGGCGCTCGTGCTTCCTCCAGATATTTTGAAGATCAGTGTTCTGAATGCTCAGCATCGGAACAGCGGGATGATTTGAAAATAATAAAGATAATAAATAGAGCTTGCGAAGAAATAATGAAGAGCTTGCGAAGAAAACTTCAAATAATTTTCTGCCAGAAAACATGAAGAAATCACTAACTTTCTATTTCCTGCAGCTGTTGTCTTGCAATTCATGGTAGTTGCATGTGCCCACGATATAGGCTGATATTGTTTTTATTGTTCTTTTTCGCAGGATGTTCGTGACATACTGCGTATCTAGTTTCCTTTTTTTTAACTTGTGCATGCCAAGAGATATTTTTGTATTTCCTGCAATATGATTGGCCACAGCAGCGGATGACTTATTACGACATCTTGACTGTAGTCCAGAAGTGTTACTTTTAACAAACAGATTAAAGTAGTGAAGCTACCATAAATTGTTAAACTTGATTATAAAAGTGTGCAAAACCAAAAAACATTACAAGCCTGTACAAGCTATACATATTATAATCAACCAAAAAAAGTACACCTTCAACTACATAGTGAAACATGAAATTTACGTACTGCCGCCCCAAACAATATTGCAGTTGTTTAATAATTCGCTAATCACTAACCTGCAGTTCAAGGATAGTTTCTAAGGTTGAATTTTTGCATTAAATATTTTAAGAAATTCCAAATAAAGTTTGCCTTGTAAAAACGAAATTCCAATTATCCTCGTTTTGCAAATTAACGATCATACAATGAATACTCGTGAAGATTTTTACAATTTTCATTATCGTATATACTGAATAAAAACGTCGCTGCACAGAGCATAGTGGTTTTCATGACATCGTCTTAGCTGTTTGTCAGCCATGCTTAAATTGATAACGAAACTAGCAAGAAAATAGCAAAGAAGCGGATCTCAAAAACCTGTTCGTGACATATAGATTCCTTTTAGGTTTCACTAGACTTCCCGAATAGAAAAAAATGTTATTTACCGTTTATACGTACTGGAAAAATATCTTCCCTTGATCTCTGAAGCGGCCTGAGACCTGGGGAGTATATTTTTCCAGTACAGACATACCAGCCGGTAAATAGCATTCATGAACCAACAACATCATGTTTTTACTTTTTCTATCCAAACCATCCAGTTTGCTCGAAGTCAGTAGCAAAGCCAGCCCGACAATTTGGACATGCTATGCAAATTTAAATCATTATTATTATTCATTTCTTTAGAAATTCATTCCTTATACGGTCTATAAACACTGAAAAATTTGCATTTGCATGACCAAATGTCGGGCTGGCTTCGCCAATGCCTCTAAGTAATAGAAAAGAAACTTCCTGATTCTTTTTTATGCGTAAAGCTCGCAGCGCTTTCTGGCTACCAATGCTCAGTGTGGATAAAAATTTAGATAAAATAATGATGATACCAATATTTCAAATAATTTAGACTGATAAAAAAATGACGCAATCAGAGACTGGAATTATAATCATGCTGCATGACGATTAACTTTGTCTTCCTATTTGAGTACTAGGATACTAAATTTTAGGATAATGCAAACGAAAACATATATAAGAAGAACATGATCGTCAAAATCTTAGTATGTCACTCGTACGTATTTAACATTATTTAATGTATTGATGTTTCTTAGAATTCTTCGGATTTGAGCGAGTGAATGAATAAACATAATGTGACGAAACTGCAGGAATTAGCACTCCACTATGTTAAATGTGATTGCATACAAACAGAACCCTCTGTCGAGAATTTTAAAGGAACAACGCCTTTCAGTTAGGTTAATGATTCCAGTGGTTTGTATAACCGTCGTGATATGCTTAAAAGTTAACTAAAACGCAAATTTGGTCAAAGAAGAAGTGACGCCCTCTTTGCATGCCTAACGACAAACTTTGTTATACATGTATTAAATATCTGGTATAGGTAATATATATATATATATATATATATATATATATATATATATATATATATATATATATATATATATATATATATATATATATATATATATATATATATATATATATATACAGCTATTTCATACACACACACACACACACACACACACACACACACACATATATATATATATATATATATATATATATATATATATATATATATATATATATATATATATATATATATATATATATATATATATATATATATATATGTATATGTATATGTATATATACAGCTATTTCAAAAAAGAGGTTGTCCTCGCAAACTTTAAACCTTAAACTCTAAGTGCGCAAGGCGCAATGGGAACGCACGCTCTTTCATCCTCGCATTTAAAATTAGTTGCAAGAAGTGAGATTTTAAAATGCCTCGAGCATATAGCCAGGACTTACGCGGGAGAGCAATTTGGTTGACCGAAATAATGGGTTTTCAATTCGATGAAGTGAGTATCTTACTCGTTTTGAAGTCTTGCATGCAGTGAGTCTCAAAAATACTCGATACAGTATTTTAGTAATCATATATATATGCCCTAAAATTAGAACGTAATTATTATGCCCAATAGACAAGCTTGACACCTCTGGGAATTCATCCTTTTGTTGGGCAGAAACATGGTAAAACAAGCGCTGCCATAGCCTGCATGATTCTGATCGCCAATTCAAAGCGAGAAATTGAGCGACATCAACTATTAACTGTGAAGGTACAATTAGAATCAGTCCTCCTCTCACCCGTTCCAACAAAGCGAGACGATGTAAACAACTCCCTAATTTGTTTTGCCGTACAAAAGGAAGAATTCCCACAGACCCAGAGATGTCAAGCTTATCAATCAAAACTTTAAATTTTGTGCATAATAATTACGTTCTAATTTTAGGGCATATATAATTACTAAAATACTGTATCGAGTATTTTTGAGACTCACTGCATGCAAGGCTTCAAAACGAATAAGATACTCACATATCATCGATTTGAAAACCCATTATTTCGGTCAACCAAATTGCTCTCTAGCGTAAGTCCTGGCTATATGCTCGAGGCATTTTAGAATCTCACTTATTGCAACTAATTATAAATTCGAGGATGAAAGAGCGTGCGTTCCCATTGCGACAATTACTATACTGTAGAAATTATGCATTATGCAACAATAATCACTTTGCCTTCGACGAATAATTGTTAATTATTATTTATTGAAAATATTTAAGGAGTTTTGATTGGTTAAGAGCTGAAGGTGAAATCGTCGTATCAGCATGGTAGATGTCCAAATTTGGGGGTGAAAATAGATATGTGACCCTCTTTGGGAAAACATACGTTAACGCTTTGAAAAAAACGCTGTAGAAACCGTTTTCAAACCGTTTATTAGCCGTGATAACGGGAAGCGCAAACCGTGATCGAGATTAGGATGACCGTGATAACAGTTAAAATAAGTGTGAAAACACTTTGGTCTGTGCGTGATAACACTTTTATCTGTGCGTGATAACACTTTGACCTATCCGTGAACACGCTTTGAGCTATCCGTGATTTTTTATCTAAGCGTGAGAACTAATTCCCCCATTTTGCTTTAATCCATTTTGTTTGCCAGATAATACGGTTCAACTTAAACCGCTTACCGGATAATCTAATCGTCAGAGTTGCACGGATCAAATGGCATTCCGCTAATTCGAGCAATAGGTTTATTCATACATTTACTGTAAAAGTCTTGCTACGGTATGGCGATACGCATAAAATACTTGCTTGCTTTATACGTGACATGTTAAGTGACAAATTGTCCCTGGTAAACAAAATTAAAGATTCGAAAATCAAACGCTGTGCTCGAAGATCTGCTAAAACTGCGCGCCGTGAAAATACATGTACATTCAAATTATTTATATTGCTAAACATGTATGTTTGCTGATATACAAAAATTGTAGGATTATGGATTTAACTGCATTTAACTATAGTTGTATTGAGGACCGTAATACATTGAGCCGTGTTAAACCATGCATGTATACAAAGTTGTATACATATCGGTGGTAGTCCTACAATATCTAGCTAAAATTAAACAATATAAAGCTGATATAAACACAAAGCCTCTACAAAGAAGGTATACATTGTTATTCTGGCCTTACAACTGAAATGAATCCCAACTGTTCGCAGGATACTGCTTATAGACAACTTTACGCCAACTGTGTATATGTAGCCAAATAATATAAAAATATTTCTGCTTCTATAATAATAATAATAATAATTTATTCATTTAAATATAGCGCATATAGTTTACGTTAAATACTCAAAGCGCTGTACATGTAAAAACCTATACTAAACGGTAAGTAGTATTATGACTCTAATATAGTAGATAACGTTAAAATATACACTAATGAATATATCTACAATAAGAATAGTAAAATACCAAATGTCCTTAAACTGTCTATTAAAGGCTATACACGTCGTATCTGTCTATATGCATTAAGTGAAGTCATGATTTCTCGCTTATACACGTAGCTGATTTCAAAACAAAAAAGCCTAGACTTCCAACTAATATAACCAAGCTCTTACGCGCCGCGCTTCAGACATTGTTCCAAATAATAAACAAACAAACATTATCATATCATTACCAATAGCTAGATATTAAACGCACCTCTGATCTTTTACAACATATATGCATGGCATTCGTGGTATTTAGACTGGATTTCAGCCTTACGCTGCCACCATCTTGGTCAATATATCGTTACCAGAATGAATATTCATAAATAGATAAGACATTTTCGAAAAAATAGTATCACTTGCAGGCATATTTTATTACTTCAATACCAAATGACTGGTAATGGTTTTTTGACATTCGATCATTCGCAAGCGGCTTATTTGATTGTCATTTTGTTTGCCATATTTCCTGCTTACTGTGACTGCCTCTTTGGACAGACTGCCTGTTGCTAATTGCACTGACATATAGATCCACGCATACTGGCCTGAAAATAGTATTTGAGGTTGCTCTCTCAACTTTTCAATAAAATCGAATGCTGCATAGTTTAAAATAAATATCTGAACAATAATATTTATTATTTGGAGTAATCAAATAAGCGGATTTGAATCGAGGAAGATGTCAAGTATCTAATTATGGTTAAAGACTAAAATCAGCTTTAAACTGGAATAACTTCTAAAAAAGCACGGTGACAAATTACATTGGTCAATTTAATTCCCTAATGGAAGTAGATTTCAACTGATTTTCAACCAGTTCTCCATAGTGAATGAAATATCTGCGACTTCGACCAGCAATATTTATCTCATTCGTATTTACTCAAATTTCCTTCTATATAATTTTACAAAAACTGTGGCATCCAAAACTAATAAGCTGTCGATTAAATAATTAGCAGGCTAGGTCTGTGTTTACAGCTTAGCAAACTCGCAAAAAGTTTTCGTTACTCGGACAATTATTTTTTTCCGTTTGGAAAGGAAATAGCGCGATTTGAATGTGTGGAGGAGATTGCAACTTAAAGATAAGTAACAGCTGTAGACTTGTAACTGTCTCTGATATAATCAGCGGAACATATAGACCATTCCGAAGGAAGGCTTATATAGCGATCTGGCTTCGTCTTAAAGAACACTACAAAAAGTAGCCTGCGTGCAGACCCTAACCACGTTTCGTGATTATTAGGGTCTGCACGCAGGCTAAGGAAAAAACGTTGGGGATCGAATCAGTACTAAAAGTATAAGTGTGTAGAGAGTACTGTAAAACATAATAAGTCTTATCTTTATCCATGAAACAGGTGTAAATGAACAGAACTATGTCAACTTAAGCTTCTTATTTCTGGCTGAGTTGGATTCGTAAAAATCACTAACGCACGGCTTATACTTTATTACAGTATGTACTGTTTACTAACTGTTTAACTGGCCAGCGGCATACTGTCGATATGATGTTGTCGAGTATACTAATATAATAGTAAAATATCCAAAAGAAAACAAAACAATAACAGTGGCGGATCCAGGGTAAGTCAAAATAAATTATAGCAGCTCAATTTTAAATTCAAAATAACTATATAACTATGTCATAGGTTATGAATTTCAAAAGAATAAAATCTAACCAATGAAGTTGCTTTGAAGGTATTTTAAAATGTAAATATATCCTAGAATGAGCTGTGGTAATTTATTTTGACTTACGCTAGATCCGCCACTGAACAATAATACGGGTTATTTGTAGTGGCCTTGTAAGTAAAGGTTGCATGCACATTAAGCAGATACTTGAATTTAAATTGCTGGCAGTTTAAGTGGATTAATTTTTCCTCAAGAGTTATTTGACACGCACGTGCACGCAATCATGCACAACACCATTATCGAATATATATAGAACGGCGAATAGATAGCAAAATAGCTACAGTAGACTGGTTCTGAAACGTTCGTTGGTTGTCTAGTCATCTTGCATCGAGCGCTCCCTTTGTTATTTGGGTCTTTAAACATGTTCTTACATCCGAATCGAATACACATGAACACGTTGGCGATCATGGTAGCAAAACTGTACAATTACTTAGGTAAATTTTTACTGTGTTCTTATTAATGAATGATTTGATCATGCACTAGCCGGTACTGAAGTTTAATTTTAGAACTCTACTAATTTAAAAATCATTTGAGGACAAATATGAAACTTTAGCGTGCGTCAAGCAGAATCCATGCATAAACCCATTAACTGTAAACCGAAATACCTGTATGTATTAATTCGTGTATGTTTCGTAATACATTCCTGACTGCTAGCTTAGGAGTTTGTGCGAACGGGATCTTGAATATTTCCTATGAAGTATGTGATGTAGCTGGTTTATAGTTGAACATATATTGCACTATACAAAATTTCTGTTTTATGTGATGGTTTATTTTGGCCAACAAAAGAACACTGTTTAGCAATTAAAGAACATGCAGGCGACATCACAGACACAAGTATAAAGACATCGCAAGGTAATTGAAAGATTTCCAGTTATAACTTATGCATAATCGTAAATATATATAAACAGTTCAGAAAGATTATAATGAAAGAGTTGTATTCAGTGGCTTTAAATGCAGCCATATATACATACTGATTTAAAGGGCAAATACAGTATATATTTCACTACCTAAACAATACAAATAGAGTTGAGATTTGACGTTTCCAGCCAAGGCCCGAGCCGGAAGATATTAATAGTAGAAATTAGCTACTACACACAGATATGCGTAGTTGCGCTATTTGTGCGGTATATCTATATTTTTCTATATTTTTGCGCGGTATATCTATATTTTTGACTCATCTATATTTTTACGCATATAAATCATATTAGAAAGATGTAAACATAAAAAATTGTAATTGGGAAGCAGAATTCCATGTATGATGCACTTACACAAAGACATTGCGTGAATGGAGCATTGATAAAGATCTTAGACAGTAAAACTTCATCATCTAATCAGAAATCCAGTCAAAATTAATCACATATGCACGGACGGAAACACTCTGCTCGACTCGGTTGGGTAGAAAGTTGCTGGGTTAATCCTAATCCCTGAAGGCGTGAATCAAAAATTCTGAAATCATGAATAACATTCATCTGTGAAAACGGATGGTTCTATCTGTGAAAACGGGCAGTTCATCGCGTGAAAACACTTTAATTAACCAAAGTGTGAAAAAAAATTATGGTACCGTGTTCACACTTTGGAAGGCCGTGATCACTCCTTGAGCAAACCGTGCCGTGTCCGTTTCGAATCCGTTCTTTTTCTCATTTTCACGCTAAACCGTTAACGTATGTTTTCCCAAAGAGGGTCACATATACGATATTATGACTTATTTCGTCGTATATTGAAACAAGATATGACACCACGCTATAATTTATGCGGCTTTTGGTGCCTTCTTACTTACAAAGCAAACGTTCAAACTGAGTTTAAAATATTTCCGAAAAATAATAAAACAATTATTAAATTCGGTTCTCGCAGGATATGAGGAGTCATTAAGGCCTCAATTGGTGTGATAACACAAACCTCTGCCTTAATAATTCCTCATATCCTGCTTAACCTCATTCAATAATTGTTTAATATTCACCGAGACGAAGTCAAGGTCAAAACTAACAAATCGAAACTTTTAAAACGAATAACCTTTGAAAATCTTGCATATGTATTAATGGAAAAACGCTTCGGTACAATTTCGCTGCTGGGCAAAGGAAATTTTTCCACTTACGGCTACGTTTTTTAAACGATAAAACAGCCCCGGCCCTAGACATCATGTTTCTCGATAGTAAATTACACTGAAATAATTCCTGAAGAAAGAATTACGCAATCTTGAAAAAAAAACATATCGCCACATGTACACTTTAAGAAAGTTTCTAGCTAAATATTATTGTTTTTCGATCAATTTCACCAACGATTTTCAGTAGTGTATCAACCTATCAATTTTGCTTTGCTTTCTCGTTAAAGGAGAATTATGCAATGAAAAACACAGTGTTCACTAATTTTGGCATATTTTAAATATTTTACTCTGCGCAGATGGGTACTTTATGCATTAAATTAAAGGCTCAATGTGTTTCTTTAGAATGCTACATGCTCAAGCAGTTGTACTTGTGGTAAGGACGAGAAGGAAGGTTACCGAGAAGAAAAACTCAGCATCAAACAATGCACTTACAAGCCTTTCTCCGATGGAAAAGATAATGGACAAATATTAGTAAGTCTTGTCCACTCATAATATTGTAAATAGAAAGAGAGTAAGACACGAGTTACGGAAGACATATTAGAAATTGCGGGCGTGCTATGGTCAACAGGACTTTTTATGTTTACTGCTATTCCCTATTTACAGCCATTGGGTAATTAATCGGGGAATAGGTGATAAAAAGCATGCTCATTGGCATCGATTACTGAGCTATCAGCTCAGAGCGCGCGCACACTGTGAGGAAATGTTCATTCGTGCATTTTATTCAACGCTTAAAATGGAGTCGTCAAAAAATTTGATAAGCGAACGCGGGTAAACCAAGGAATCAGGATAACTGAGAGGGTGTATCGGTCCAAACCTGCTGAATTCTGTACTGAAGTGAGAGAGATATGACCTGCCTCTTCTAGATGATCTTCTTCTACAATTAGCCGAAACCAAAGTATTCTCAACTGCTAATCTTCACGTTGGATATATATATGTATTGCTACATTTGCAACACTCTACCGCCTTTCTGCCTACAAGTCTAAGCGGAAATGTATTCCAGAAGATCGTTCATTCAACCAATCATAGGTTAATTTTACAGAATTCCCACGACATCTTGTATATGAAATTAGGGGGCTCGAAACAATTACATGTTGATGCGGATCATACTGCGGAAACTGAAATGCCTCCTAGTCAAGTGCAAAGTGCAAGTCTTGCTCTTAACCCAGATAATTTGAAGTTGTGCATAGAAATGTTTGCATATATACCCCCTGATGATGGCCTTAAAAATGGAACCGGACCTCGATAAAATCCAAACAGTTAAAGAAATGTTCCGCCCAACTGACTTTGGCACAGTTCAGAGATTTAAATCTTTGTCAATTACTAAAATTTCTAATACAATTGCCGGGCGTTGAATAGCCAATTCGTTGCCTCACCTAAAAAGGTATGGAATGGCATGTGCTGAGGAGCCAGAGAAAGCGTTTTGAGATGTAAAGAAGCTAATCACTGGAGCCTAATTAAGCTAATACGATCGAAACGACGAGACGAAGATATTTAGCTAGTGCCAAGCATGCCAAAAAGGTTTAGGAGCAACGATGTTATAGCATGGAAATCTTCCCTATATGCTGTATGCGTCACGCTCTCGCCCTCAGAACAGTATTACTGTGACCATGGAATGTTGGCTCTCGTGCTTTTCTCTACAGGTTAAATCAGTACATGCTGGAAGACACTTGTTCACACAATTAAAACTCTTCTCCGTAACCATACCGTAACCAGAAGATTAGCGACCTGGGAATACGTCAGAAACGACAAGAAACATATTACAATCGCATTGCGTAGGATCTTCGAAGCTAGTGGAAGACGGTGGCATAGCACGCATGAAACAACTCACAATGGAAAGGCAGGGAGCTTTACCAGCGACTACAATAACGACTACGTGTAACAAATTTAATGGCATGCGCAGAAGTCCTATTCTTTTCGTTTCTGTTCAAATGTTTCTTTATGTCAGTAAAGGAAACAACGAGAAGTAAAGTTTCTTTCACTACATTTTATGTAGCCCAAAACCCTCCACAAATTTAGCTCTTTTTACAAAGAACAATGTGCGAAATAGTTCTAAAAAGCCAGATAATGTTTATAATTTGGTTGTATAACAAACTTACTTGCAGGGAGGTTGGTTCGGGATTAACGCACCGAGGGGTCTGACAGCTGTTCGAACCTACCGAGCGAAGCGAGGTAGGTTCGGACAGCTGTCAGACCCCGAGGTGCGTTAATCCCGAACCAACCGAACCTGCAAGTAAGTTGGGTTTTTATCCCATACTAGACTTATCTTCTTGTGTTGTTTTCCGATTCTCGCTGAGTCGCCGATGTATTTTGTCAACATTTTCTCTTCTTAAACTTATTGGTCTCTTAATATTTCTTTATCAGGCTCTCTATTGTCTTTAGTTTACAATTTTCCGTTTCTTTTTGCTTGGTTTCTGTGACATCTTTAGCCCAAAAATGTTCTTTAAAGTGTAGGTTTAATCATCAGCTAAATTTTGTTCGCCATTGTTGTTGAGCAGTTTGAGGCGGACGGCAGCGTAAGCAGCAAGCAGGTAAGTTCGGGTTTTTGTAACCAATCAGAAAGCCGGTTTTATCGATAAAAGAGAAAAGCGGGTAAGTTCGGAAAAAGCAGGTTAGTTCGAAAAAAACTTACCTGCTGAGAACCAATCAGAAGCCCGCTTTCATGACACATATGGGATAACAACTCTACTTGCCCCCCCCCCCTCTCCCCCAGAAAGCAACCCGGGGCGATGGTTACTAATTCCGCTTCACGAGAGTTTAATGTCGTCGCGTGGGAGTGTACGGATTCGTATGAGTGCTCCTCACTGGTCTCCAAAATATGGCGGACTATCATGAAAAGCCATATCATCATCAACGCCATGTGGCTTCAAACGAAAGCGAGAAGGAAACAACTATAGTAAAAGGAACTGATAGTGTGTATAAAAAGCCTACCGATTGTTTTATTGACAGACGAAGTGACAAAGAACTCACGTAAATAGAGATTCATATTGTTTGATTACTATAAAAATTTTTATAATAAACATGACTAAATTGGAAATACTTTTCGAAACAGGAATGGAATTGTAATGCGGTGTATGAAAGTGACCAGAATACATGACGAAGTTTCTCGCTGATGCAGGGAACATTATACAAACATTTCAAAACATTCCTTACTCGAATATTTAGTTAAAATTTAAGTTTGTATAACCTGAGATAGCATATCTAAATTATGCGTATTTATTACGTATATTTTATCAACAAATCGTGTAAATCTATTCATTGTTTTAACAGTTTTGCTAAAAAATAAAAAATTACCGCGTTGCCATGGTTATAACATTACTATATTCCACATAGATGTGCAACTGGGATAGGATGACGTACGTCATATCCACACGCATTTCTGCATGTGTACTTACCAGAAATGGGCGTGCGTATGACGTATCCAAGCCATCCAATTAAGACATGAAATATCCCGAGTTGCAAATCTATTCTTATTATATAAGTATTGAGATTTATTCGTCGAAATGACAATGCGTAATAATCGCTCCAAAATTAGCAACAGCCAATCAGCAACGCGAACGATGAAATTTCACAGTGAAAATCATCGTTCGCGGCGTTTAATTCCCCGTAAAAATATTGAAAATATAATAATAAAAATAATTGGCTTCGGTGGTGAAGTGGTCAGACCACTCGCCTTTCACCTCTAAGGTTCCGAGTTCGATCCCTAGTAAGGTGGACTCGAACCCAGTCCTCATGGGAAAAGAGTAAAGTCAACGCTCTCGCTCGTGCTGTTGTGTGGACCCTGCCCTTGTGGCAAAGCTAAATAAAAAAAAATTTAAAAAAATAAAAAAAAATAGAAAAAGTACTATTTTGCCCACAAAACTGGGAAACAACGATGTTAAAAGCATTTCATACACATTTTTGCTGTTGGTAAGGCCAAGCGCTTGGCTCTCCATCCGCACCGGGATTAGAATTTGCTCCACCCCCCCCCCCCCCCCCAATCGCCGCATTCCCTTTTGTTTTCAGTGAAAAAGATTATGGTAATATCTCTAGTGTTATTTATAGTCTCTATGCTAGTAGCCGTTGCTAAAGCATTCTAAATAAATGAGACAAAAGCTACTGTATATCAGTCAGATTAGATAAATGACATCACAAGACACGATCGTAATAGAGGATTAGCGAGTCGAACGAGGAATTACCCGAATAAAATGGAAGTAAATACAATGACATTAAGTTTGAAGTTAACAGTAAATAAAGCAATTGGATCCAAATGCCATCACAGTAGGATGGTTAAGGCCACTCGAAGACTTCCGAGTGGCATTCTCATCACAAAACTAAAAGAACTGGCTTACGTATTTTCGTAACACTTGCACTAATTTATAGCACTGTTGGTTATTATATCAAATAGCACTGTTGGTTATTGAAACTTTAGTTTCTACCTTTCTTCTACTATAAACATCCAGACATTAAATTATTTTTAAAAATATTTCCAAGGTCAGACAAACTGCTGGACAAATTTCTTTTAAAATTTTAAGTTACTCAAGGTTAAGTTGACCAGCTTTTGAACAAGTTCACAAGTTAATTTTTCCTTTCTCTTTTAGACCTGCGAATTTCGGAAGAGTCATTCGGACACAGACCTGCGAATCACCTACCATGGAGATATGAGAGTAATAAGTGGCACCAGTGTTTGTCGTCGTTGGTTTATCACAATCGATGGTAAGGAATGTACATCACCCGACACTATCGAGGCAGCGGTTCATCCCATTGGCGTGACAGGCTTGAATTATCATCGTCCTGGAACTTTGGATGGATTCTGTGGTAATATCCCAAAAGGTCGTGTTACAGTTGGTCTTTCTGTCGGTAATTGTAAATATGGCTATGAAAAGCAGCAAGGTGATGCGCACACATGCTGGGGCTCTGTTTGTCGATTGATCATTGAAGAAGTTCCTCGATTGATATAAAGAAGAAGCGAAAATAGTTCTGCAGTTGTTTAGTTATATGCATTGAAAAATACACAATTTATGTAGCAAAAACAAGAAACAAACGAAGCTAAAAAAGGCACAATGTGCGTATAAGCTCTGACGCTTTAATTGTAGTTTAAATAATTCGATATTACTGTATGCAATGCTAGTCAATAAAGCACAATACCGTAGTTTGTTGGCAACATATGAATGATATAACTTTGACGGAAATGCCATTTCTACGTAACGACAATATATTCGGCTCAGAAAAATCTGTATCGACAATGAATGTCGTCACACTAAAATTGTTTCCGGGACACTGTATAGTTTTAGAGATAGGAAAATTTTTCTGTATCTCTATTGAATTTTAGTATTTTTTTAGTAACTGTTGATTTCAAGCATTCTGATTTGCTCCCTCAGCAGTAACTGCATCGCTCTTACTGCTCAGACTGGCTGAGCAGTAACTATTGCTTTTTTCAAAATGGCTGCCAACGAAAGTCGTTTTGAGTTTTCGTACTTTAGAAGAAATTAAACAGGGACAATGCATTTAACAAAAAGCACAACTACTGCCTGTACATGCAGCAAAAATCTTTGACGCTAAACTATTTTAAGGAAGAAATCGTCGTGAACAAAATTCAAGAAGCAAAATAAACTTTCATTTTGTATTTTTGTTCGATTAATATTACCAAATGAATTATGCTAAGTTTTAAGCATCAGCGATTCGTGAATATAGGTTTTTAATCACCTCGCCTTCGGGGACTAATTAAAAGACGATGGAAATGCGGTGGCAGAAAAATTGGCTGGGTTTCCATGGTACGCATAGGTACGCATAGCGCACATGTGAGTGACCTAGATCAGCGGCAGCCACAGGATAGGATCGCCACATTCTTGACAATCATATATAGGTTTTGTTCAGCTACAACCTCTATTAATCATAAACATCATGCATGCTGAGTCACGGAATGTTTATAAAAACAGTGGATGATTGGATGTTAACATATTTTCAGACTGCACATAAAACACTATTGGAAAAGGAGAGGGGTATGGTATGGTATAGTGTTTCAGGATCAGACTCTCTTCACTTTGTTTGCTTTTCTCGTCGTTGACTCGATGAACTCACTCACTCCATTGTATGTCGTTTTCTGATGAAATGTAGTCATATGGTCATACCACGTTTCAGTTCAGTTTTCTATCTCCCCACTTCCAAATTCTGAAGTTATATCGTAGACATGTCTTTCCACAACGCTCGAAGTTTTCTTACATCTCCATGTGTACTGAAATTATGATTTTAAAAAATGCGTGATTAATTTTTGCTTTGTCTTTGTGTTCAATTATGTGTTAAATTTTGCACGTGTTCGCTGTTGCATAAGATCTGCTCATTATCATCAATTGCGCATTTTAAACAGCCTAAAATGAAAAATATAGGATTTTCAGGCGTCGCGCGTTGTTATTTACTACCTATCATTTTTTTCTGAAATTTTTACTGATTAATAACAACATTTCATGCATATTTGTTGGCAGGAAAAAATCATTTTTGCTTAAAATTTTTGAGCGCAGGCCACTTGAAAATTAAACTAAAAAATCGAGCATATGACAACAAAATTGACTGCGATGCACACCTGATGTCCTATTTTAGCTTTTAGGGCCTGTTCATATGAGGTGAGCTGACCCAGTTAATCGGGCCAGTTCAGCTAACCGGGCTAATATTCAAATCGATTTCATATGGAATTTCAGCCCACTTTATATCTCACCTTTTATCCCAGCCTCGTACCTAGGCGCTTTTTAGTTATGAAAATATTATCAGTTAATCCAGTAAGTCATATACAGATCAGATAATATGCAGCTGACAGCGCAAGAAGCGGGGGGTGCCTTTTATCCCACCTTTTCCTCGCAAGTGTGCGTTCTAAAAAACTGGGACGAGTCCGCCAAACCGCGGGAAAATTAAATTAATTCAAAATGGCAAGACAAAACAATATGCTATTGCCATTCATTTGTTTACAATTCATATGTCTTTTATGTATACTCGTTCAATTATATGGCTTCATTTTGGTTCACAAATTAAACGAAAGGCGCTTACTGGAAGCTCTATGTCAAGCACATTTGCGAAAGCGCAATTATTTCCTAATGCGATTGAAGATGTTAAAGCAACGACGACTTAGAAGGGCGAAACGGAGGTATTGGTTTAAACCTTGTCGAACAGATCAATGGTGGCAAAACCTGTTAAATGGTGTAGCGCCACAGGAAGCCTGGAAAAAAATTTTAGAATGACAAAAGAATCCTTTATAGAGCTGGTAGAAAAGTTACGTCCTTTAATTGCCCCAAATCCGAATAGTCCCAACAGCCGAGTTGTAAGTACTGAAAAGAAATTGGCGGTCACGTTATACTTCCTAAAAGATACAGGTTCATTATGTATGACGGCTAATGCTTTTGGTATTGCGATAAACACTGCTTCTAAAATAATAACAGACACGTGTACATTTATTGTAAAACTGTTAGGTCCTACTTACATACATCTGCCACAAGATGAAAATGAGATGAGAAAGAAAGTGGCAGAGTTCGAATCGAAATTTGGAATGCAACAGGCCTTTGGCTGCATAGATGGTACACACATACCAATAATTTCTCCATCAGATAATCCGCAAGATTACTATTATTACAAGGGTTTTCATTCTTTGAATGTACAAGCAGTATGCGATTACAAAGGAACATTTATGGACGTAGAATGTCGTTGGCCGGGCAGCGTGCATGACGCTAAGGTGTTTGCGACTTCATCAGTAAATGATAAATTACGAAATCGAAGGTTGCCACGAGTGTTTCAGTCTGTTCTACCCATTGAACTCAATATAACTGGAAGGCTACCTTTGGCGGGAAATTGGAAGCCACTCGTACCCAGTCTTTTCACGCACTACCAAACAAAAACATTTAATTTGCGTGAAAATCCAATGTCAGTATTATAAACTTGATGGGTTAGACAAGACATTCTATTTTTGATTGAAAGTAAAAATGTACACATAACCCAGAAAATAAACAGTTCACTTCACTAATCCTTTCTTGCGTCTTGCCTTCTTTCGTTCTTTCAAAAGTCAATTTCAGCGCATGCTTTTGTCGCCCCCTGCAGTATAACGCGTGACTTTCAAGGAAAACGCGTGCAATTCGCATGACAGCACGCTAAAGTGCGGTACTTTACCTCCAAACACGCGTGTCTGGAGGTAAAATTTGGCTTCAGGCAAGAGAAGGCATGTTTCATAGGAGGTAGCTTTCCAGTTATATTGAGTTCAATGGTTCTACCTGGCTACGAAAAAGTCCCAAATTACCTAATTGGTGATCCAGCTTACCCACTTACACCTTTTTGCATGAAAGAATATGACACATGTCAAAACAACGAACAAGTTGTTTTTAACAACTTGTTAAGATCAGCTAGAAATCCGATCGAATGTGCCTTCGGGTGATTAAAAGCAAGATGGGCTGTTTTAACCAAAAAGATTGATTTCAAGTTGGAAAAAGTACCAATTGTTGTCTATGCATGCTTGGTGCTGCATAACTACTGTGAGCAGTACTCATCATACATTAATGAAGACATTCTCACCAGTCAAATTCAACATGGAAAAACAAATGAGGAAACTGCTAACTTACCAGAAAAATACTGACTCACTATGTTCGCATCAACCTGCCTGATGATCTAGTAATATGAATACTGTTCCAAAACATTGTGAATGTGTTGTATAATATGCAATATGCAGTAAAATTACTGGTACTTGTTTATATCTCAACAGGCAATGGATAAAATTTATTACAATGGCAATGACATTTTCTATTTTGTGATAAAAATTATTAAAACAGCAACTTACAAAAAACAACAAGCTTAAAGTCAACTGACATGCAGGGATGAATCCAGCATAAGCTGTGAGTCCCCAGCAAAAATATACTGGAGTGTGACTGTCAACTAAAAGAATTAATATATTGATTTCATCATATCTAGAATTAGACAAACAAGGTTGCCTAGACGCCTTCTTACACAGGTTCCAAAGTTCTAGAAATATCAAATATTAGCAGTGCTATATAATACTCTAAAATTGGATCTAAGAGCACATTTGTGTATGTGCGCAGGAATTGCCAGGAAATTATTGCTTTCATATATAGCACACAAAGAAATCAGTTTCTCCATCACTGCAAGTCAGATATAAAATATAGGTTTAATCTATAATATAAACCCATAACCCCTAAACACAACTTTCATTTGCTGAACTGCAATCCTCAAAATGTAATAAAACATAAATATCTGTACAGTACCAGTAATAATGTTGGGTTGATTGAAAAGTTTGCAAACACAAAACAAAAGCACTATTTGGATGTTTACACCTAATGTGTATACTTTTAAATAATTTGAAACAACTGTTAAATATGTTTAAATAACTGTTAAATAAGATTAATAAAACCTTTGTTGTTCATTGTGACTTGGTCGTGGATACGGACTTTCATGGCTGTGAAGTTTGTTACATTTTGCTGCACTCCAATTTCTGCTTCATTATTTGCTACTAATGCACCATGTGGCATCCCCATTGGTGGATACAGGTTCGGGTTCTGATAGAAAATGTTATGGTTAACACCACTGGTAGGCTGAAATTGCTGCTGCTGTGCAATCATTGCCTTGGATAACATTTCAACCGACTGACATATACTTCTCCCAAGTTGTACCATGGTAGAGCTTACACCATCCATTGCATGAGTAAAAGATTCATTTGATCGACTCATACATTGTGACAGGTCTTTTCGGAACCTGGTGTCCTCTCTAGCTTCATCTAATAAGATCTTATCACGTTGGGCAGCAGATAATGACTTCTCAAGATGCTTGCGTTTGTTATCAATTAGCTTAGGGACTTGGTCTGGTGCTTTTCTCTTTTGAATGCTGCTGGGTGGTTTGTCGGGTTCACTGTCAGTCTCTGATAAATTTTCATTGTCATGATCCACATCTATCAGGTGGCTATGAGGACTTTCCTGGGTTGCAATTGCAGATGAACGTTGCTCATGAGCAAGACTTTCTGTATCAATGCCATAGGTAAGGGGTTCTGTTGACGGATATCCTCCCCAAATATGTACCAATTCATCATAAAATTCGTAGATCAGTTTCCCACTTCCACTTCTCTTGCCTGTGGTAACGGCTTTCGAGAAATTTTGTCTGATTTCTTTAACCTTTTCCTGGATCCTCTGATGACCTTTTTGAATTTGGGAATTTTGTTCCTTTTGCTTAGCTAAAAATTTCTTTTTATCTTCCTTGGACATATCTTCAATTGGGCCCGTGGCAGCTGATAACGACACTCGGCCAAACAACGTTTCGTCCTCGATCTCATAAAGTTTGGCCATTTCTTTTCTCAACTCTTTGTACTGGGCTGCTCTGTCCCATCAAAATCAATTGCCTGGTATTCCATTTTTACTCCGCCTGCCGTAGGCGAGGCGGAGTTTTAAAATGGCCCCGTTTCTGTTTTTTTTTATTTTTTTTATTTTTTTTCGGTGTCGCAAGTAGGCGCAGCGCTCATGGGTGATACCGCTGGCACAATTCGTGTGAGCCGACCTAAACACGGCGTTTAAACTCAATTTCTAGCCGAATATGTCAACAAAAAACGCATTTTAACATGCATGCTAGAACATCTAAACCCCAAGAAGGTTTTACGTGCAAAGATTCTCATGCAAAGTGTTTTAAAACGACAAATTCCACCGCGAAACTTTACCGAGGAGCGATGTATCGCGTTTCCGTCATTTTCTGTTGTATTCCTACTTTTAAGGAAATTTAGAAATTTCTACACGAGGATTAGGCCCCGTCCACACGTACCCGTGTAAATTTAAAACCGGGTAAATATTTTCACGGTTACGCTTACCGTCCACACGTAACCGGGTAAATCGCCCACACAAACCGTGTAAATTTGTGACCTTCCATGGGAAAACGTACGTTAACGATTTTGCCAAACGCTTCGAAATATCGTTGGGTATCCGTTCGTTACCGTTGACATGATTTAGCATTTCGTTCATCGAATTTTCAATTCGTTAAACGTTCATAACAGACCGTTGAAATTGTCAAAAAAGATCGTTATAAAAATCTTACTAAAGTGTTTATCAAATCGTTAAACGTTAGGTGATAAACGTTTAGATCCATTGCACATAACGTTCACAGCAAGCGTTTATGTACGCTGTGATGTAGCTTGCAGATGGTTATATGGTTATATGGTTAGATGATTTAATGTTATGTTATGATTTAATGACAGAAAAGTTAGTCTTAAAATGAAATACTCATTGGAAGCATCTCGCGCAGAAGCGCAAGAACAAGCGATCAATATATATATGTGGGGTAAAACGCTACATAACACCATACCTACATCTGCACGTTGCCACTTGCGTCTATCTATATATTTTAACGTAGTCGTTATATTGGAACAGATATAATATTCCGATGCAAATCTAACGTATATAATACTCGTCTAGACTATACAGTTTTGACTTGATTTTATTCCTATATATATATATGCCCTTGTGTACCAGTAGAAAAGATACAAGGATAAGAGTGGATTAAATGGACTGTACTTTACTTTTATGGACAAGTCTTAAGAGTTAAAGTATGTTGATTTAATAAAAATGAAAATCATACAGACCCTGCATGATGGTAACAGGAAAGAAAGATTATTGCCCATAAATTTGTTGAACTACCTAAGCTACCTGCGGTTTAGACTTCAAATTGTGCGTAATTTTAACTCTTGACAAAAATAACATCTGTATAACAGATGCTTGAAAATGAGAGCCAAGATGTTAATCAACTTATTTTGCCGGAAATATGCAAAATGCTTTGAATTTTCACCTTTTAGAGTGCACGCAGAGCTGCCAAAATACTGTTTCTGTATTGTTAAATGTATTTTTTAAATTCTGTTATCCTCATCATGTTTTTTAATACTTCGTGGTATGTTTTTTAATATTTCGTGGTGTAATACAAGCCAATCTATATACAATGTAAAAGGCAGAGCCGTATAAATAGCGTTTTAATTGGGAGGGGGTTGTACTGTACATTAATGACCTAAATTATTCGTGTTCTGCCCGACTAAGTTCTTATATTATGAAATCAATCGATTTAAGACGACTAACTTCAAAAGAAATTAATCGGTCTGGTCGAACAGCTAGAACACGAATACATGAACATGTAGCCACCCACAAGCGCTAGTTACGGTCCTGGTCAAACTAGAAGGCTGCGTCAGCCACTTAATTCAATGCGGTACAAGTCAGAATACAGTCAGACGGATATAACACAATCTTAGCGGGCCAATTTTGATCGGCTCACATGCAATGTAATATCACAAAATTTTGATATAGTTCTTGGTAACGGCCGATCGAATCACTATGATTTCTTGATCAGTTAAACTTTTTCTTTAAACTTTACAATGCTTTCTTTTCATATAAAGCTCTTGTACATATTGTAATATCTTAAACGCTCTGAACTTTATAGAAAGTACACAATCCCAGGTCCCCGAAAAACACAGTCAATTGGGAAGCTATATATCATTTAAAACCCGATCCTACTATCAAGCCTTCTAACAATCGAGTCAGCAAAAAAATTAGCTTTTAGTAAGTTGGGTTGGAAAATTCAATTTATGCCATATATTGAATTTGGTAGGGCTGTAAATCTCCCTTAATTAATGATTAAAAACAATAATATACCTATTAGTTCACTTTGTTAATCACCTGAATATGTTCATAACTGTTCTAATGTTCTGCTACTAGTTGGTTGGTTCAGAGTCTTTTTTGTTGCCACTTAATCCTGGAATATGTCTGCTGGTTAGAAAGTTCATGAGTAAATCCGGTGGCTGAACAGTCTGTACACTGAATTTTGAGGTATCTCAAAATGACCGCTTCTGGGAAGTTTCTGAATTTGCTGAAGTTGTTATTTGCCGAAAATAAACAAGTTAAACAGACAAATGATCAGGCTAAAAATTGATCTTAAAATGAAGGAGTGGACATTTGTTTTATCCGATAAAGCATCAAAGATGCAAAGCTAGGAATACACTCTGAATATATAGATAGCCCCACAACGTTAGCTTTAATATTTCAGTAACAAAGCTAATATTACAATCACACTTCAATGCAGAGAGAGTTTTTTTTTACACGCACGTGCATATAGACATGTACAAAGCTGGCAAACAGGCAGAAAGGCTAGGCTGCATGATTTTTATTAATTATTTAATTTGATATGAATACAGTGTCAGCATAGGTTCATTGCTAGTGTGCTCGCAGCCTGTCTTACTAGGTCATTGCCTGCCTGGTTATCTTCCATCTAACGCCTCTGCTATTTGCATTGAATTTACACCCTGTCCCTGAGCTTTCAGTGACATTATATTATCTGACTGTCAACGAGTTAATTTAAGTTATGTACGTCAGCATAATATCAAATATCAAATATATAGCAAATTAGTATCAGTGCATAGTATACTCCTTGCGGCATAAAAAAAATCTTGATATATTGACACTAATATAATGCTTTTTAAGTCACATGGAATAAATATGAACAGGACTGGGGAGTCATGGAAAACCATATATTTGCTAAGGTAAATTATTTGCAGTAGGGTTCTTAAATTTAATCAAGCATAAATGCATAATGTTGGCCTGTGACCCTTGTGACCTCTCGCCTAAGATGTTAAACTTGCACTATGAAAAATCTGTTAGCGTATGCTATGCAAAAATTTCGCATTGTTTCATCACACAATTCGCTATAGCTAGCTTTTTTCTTCAGTGGCCCATACACGCGTGCAACGTCAAATTACAATTTCAATGGGATGCACATAGTGCGCTTTATATGAGGTCCATGGAAGGTCCATGGGGTTATGGCCAACGAAAGAACTGTTTAGTTACAGAATTTACGGACGTCATTACAAGTATGAAGACATCGTAAGGTAATTAAAATGTTTTCGTAAGTTAGAACCAAACAGTCCAGATATTATTTATTACGTTGTATCATAAAAAAAGGTTCGTATCTATCTACCAATTTGTATATAACTGTACTCATTTAAGAGAAAAATATATCTATACAGCACACAAAACCTTCGGATCACCCACTTCCTAAATGACTCAGCCAGGCCCTATAACTACACGACGAATTGCCCTTGCTCGGATATTATACATATGGGTTAGGTTATGTATAAATCCTGACTGCGCATCATTGACATTAAAAGAATGCGTGTCATATGCTTGCCATAATTGTTCATTATCTGTGCTAAACTACAAGAAACATGCGGGGCTCATTGCGCATTTTGCGTACGCTTTATCATGTTTATTTTGTAGCTACTTGCATGAGATTTTACTCGCGCCACGGCAAATGCATAGTCAATGGGTAATTGATGCATCATTCCTGAAGTGCATTTCAACAATTAGGCCTAAATTTGACAGAATGCCTGATGACTTACTTATATTTTATTCAATAACCACTTTGAAGCTGGAATAGAGCTTATTATGTTCCTGTACTATACAGTAATGGATTCTTTAATACTAGCTCTTGCCTTATTAACAATTATCTTGGTCAAGTCAAATGATTCATACTAGAAGTCCGGCATCTAATAGCTTTTTATTTTTTGTTGGAGTTTTTCGATTTCATCATTCCTGTCACTGGCATTATTAATGCATTTCCTAGGAATAGACAATGCAATTCTCTCTTGTACAATCAGTAGGGTAATAGCCAAGAAAGCATAACTCCATTCGTTTATTTAATAAATAAGTGGCTTTAGTGGCCATAATTTACTTATCATCAAGCATGTTTTCCGGACGGCGTACTTGTGTTTTACATGTTGGTCTGTTACACAAAACGTGCGCAAAGTCATGGTCTATCGACTGATATACGAAGTGTACAGATATAATAAAAAATCTACTTACAGCTTTGACGTGCCATTGCTATGGCTTTAATTAACTATATTCAAATAATAGCAGCTTTAACTGCGATCTCAGCCTTGCGTGCTCCAACTTAAATCAAACAGTCTCCTGTAAAATTTCCAAATATTCTTCTTACTTAATCCAATTTCCCATCATGAAATATTTGTCAAGTGAGACATATTTTCTGCAAAATCTCACACGTTTGTTGTGACTAATATACTTTTCGAATAATAATTATGTTGTCTATCTATCTAGTAAAGGTCAGATGTATACAATTATATTTGTAACACAGAAGGTGTACGTTATAAAAAAGTGAGTCGTTAAAACTCAAATTAGCCCCAACCTTTCGTACTAATTCGACTGCTTAATTTGAACTACTTCAAATTGACAAAAACACCAGATCTTGTACACATATAGTAAACGCGTATCAATGTCCTAATATTTTTTATGCTCAGACCTGTTTTATACGTCGCATTTCAGTCGCGCCGAATGCAATTCAAACAATGGATAATGAGATGACTCACTTCATTATCTATTGTTCGAATTCATTGCGTTCGACGAGGCTGAAGTGCGACGTATAAAACAGACCTCACACTGTAGCATATATACTGATACACATGCATTAAAATAAATTATTACTAATCATATACCTAGCAATTATTTAGTACACATAAATATAGGTCGTAGACGTGGCCATAACCATTATAATATATATCAGTGAAAAGATTTACAACTCGCTTAAGACGCCTTTGGTTTTGCGATAGCATTTTAATTATTGCGCTAACGTTCAACGATGTTGATTCGTTAGAAAATTACCGTTCATAAGATCGTTATTTGGAGCGTTTGAAATTTTGTTTTAAAGCGTTCGCAAAACTCCACCCAAATCGTCAAAACGTTCGGCGTATCCGTTCGGCAATTTTTCAAAGCGTTTGCAATCCGTTCGTCATCGTTTTTTTGCTGGTTTTAACGAAATATCGTTAACGTACCTTTTCCCATGGAAGGTCACATTTGAAAACGCCGGCCAGAGTGCGAAAATATTTAAACGGGTAAATATCGGTTACGTGTGGACGGCGTAACCGCGTAAATATTAACACGGTGACGTCAAATTATGAAGGCCACTGCCATTTGGATGGATACTGAGCACGGAATAAGTCTAAAATGTCAGTATATTTTGTTTGACATGTCTGCCAGTCAACATTCTCCGCCGTTCGTGCTGTTTTGTATTCAAGAACAACGTTTAGTAGCAACTCGACTTCGTCGTCAGACCAGACAAAGTTGTCAGACTTGCTCTTCTTGGCTTTTGACGATTGCCCTTCCGAATTTGGCATTTTTTTAGCAATTTCAAAAGCAATAAATTGAAAATTGGCGTTTTAAACAGTCCAAACACTAGCCACGTGTGATCTTACGAAAAGAAAAACAAACTGCATGCAGGTTTTTGCGGGCTCGTCTTTTCTCCAGCGCATGCTCAGATAGTGTTTCATGAGCGTGTTCAAATTTACCCGGGTACGTGTGGACGGGCGAAAACGATTTGAACACGGTTACGTGTGGACGCGGTACTTTTCGTAACCGTGAAAATATTTACCCGGTTTTAAATTTACACGGGTACGTGTGGACGGGACCTTAAACGCAAATTCGCGTGAGCCGACCTAAACACAGCGTTTAAACTCAATTTCTAGCCGAATATGTCAACAAAACACGCATTTTAACACGTATGCTAGAACACCTAAGCCCCAAGAAGGTTTTACGTGCAAAGACTCTCATGCAAAACGTTTTAAGACGACAAATTCCACCGCGAAACTTTACCGAGAAGTGATGTATCGCGGGGAAGTTTTGAGAGCGTGTTTCCGTCATTTTCTGTTGTATTCCTACTTTTAAGGAAATTTAGAAATTTCTACACAAGAATCAAACGCAAATTCTACTGAAATATCTATATACAAAACACAATTTTTAACATGTAATAGTTAAAAAAAGGGACAGCAAGGTTCTTTATCAAAACATTGCTCCAGAAATGTTTCAAAACGGCAAATTCTGATAGACTCCATCATTCCATGATTAAGGAATGAGTCAAGGAAATGTGTTCCTAATTCTAAACACTTTGTGATTTCTATCCTTGGTTTTCTATTTCTACCTATGTTGAGATGCTAATATTTCGTGCAAAATGATTTATTTGCTTGTGCGATCTCATATAATTATAAAAGGTAAGAGACATTTTAAATTCCAATTCCAGAAATACATATGTTAGTCTAAAGTTCCCAACAAATTATGTTGTTGAGACTTCAGGCAGTGTGCTACAGAATAGATTTAAATGATGCTACAGGTTAATATATTGATGTATTGTACAGACTTTTAGTCAAATTTTCTTTACTTGCAAAATAAAACAGCTATATGTTAGTGGTATTATGAAAAAAGAGTCTTGTTTAACAGATGTACTATGAAAGTCTTTAATTTAAATTAAATTCTAAAAAATGCAATCCTACTAGGACTCTGGACAGAGTGCTTGGCAAGTCACTCAGACATTGATTTTTGGTTATCTTAGTGATTACATAAGATGTGCTAGCAATGTCTTACTGGTAAAATGCCTTGGAAAGTACCCTAATAATAATTTATTTAAAAAGGAATTAGTTGGGCAGAACAGAAATAAGTGAATAGACCCCACGCTCAATAAACTCTCTAGTTACAGCCCTGCCTGGCCTTGTGCCCATTTTCGATTCGGCAGGCGGAGTGAACGCCTTAGCAAGCGTCTTGTTGATTTGTAAGCCGTTAAGCAATTTATCAAGTTTTGAATCATCTCTGAACTCCAGCGAAATGGTTTTTTCTTTTGCGGTTCGTTTACCTTTTGCGAGCTGTCGGCCATTTTGATTGCAAACACATGCTCAGTCCCAGTAACGCGCGGTTGTTTTTATCCCAGTTCACAGGGCCAATTCTGTAAGCTGTGTTCATATGGGCAATTTTCATCCCACCCGACCGAGATCTCGCATTGCTCATGCCGATATCTCACCTAACCGGGCTAGCTCTGTCTCCATATGAACACAAAGTTGACATTGTATGAAAACATTGAAGAAGGCGGGATCTCAGCGTAACAAAATCAGCCCGGTTAACCGGGCCAGCTCACCTCATATGAACAGGCCCTTAGTTGCTGTTGGTATCCGTAATTTTCCAAATATCCAATTTCGAAGCGATTTTGTATTTAGGACATTTTTATACATCCCGTATAGATTGAAGCATTTTATTGCATCTTGTTTTCTCCCAAACAACTTTGAACAGAATCAACTGTATTCTCAATGTTTCTGATTATGTCAGTCTCATGAAGGACTTAGATCTAGCTAAAAATCCGTCTATGGTTAATCCTCGTCACAGTATAGGGAATAAACAGTAGTGTTGAATGACTCATTTTTTCCTGGCTTTCTGCTATAGTATTACTCGACGGGATCGTCGGGCCGTTAGGAGGACGGCTTGAATAGTAACCAAAGATTAGACAAGGCCAATCTTCAATGTCATACAGTATTTAATATATAAAGTTCTCTTCCAATATCTCTCTGTATCTTTCTATCTAGTTCTCCCGTCAATTCTTCAACTCTCAAATATCTAATCGTCTCAAATACGCGCGTATAATGTTCTTCCCCTCTGTGCTGCAATGTTTCTTTGTGTATTGATTGGTGTCAAATCTTGGAAAAATCACTCTTAAAGTGCTTGGCAAAATATATCAACTGAAGTTTCTCTCACAAGCTATACAAACTTTTTTTTAGTATTCGCTCCTTTGCATGTTTAAGACATATAATTATGGTGTTCCTTGTGATTTTTGAGACATATTCGTTGATGAAACGGATGTTATGGAAGCATGTATAATAATTAATGCTCTCTCTAATTATCTGTTTTAGTGGCGTCACCACCTCGATAAGTTAAGGGAGGCATATTCATTCATTCGTCTTCTGCCCACTTAATTTTTTTGAAATCAATTAAAAGAAATTAATTAGATGGACCACGAAGATATGAATATGTCACTAATCGAGCTGGCGACACCACTGATTTAGAGGTGGGGTACTTGCATTGTTGAAAAATTAAAAATATATGATATAATTATAATATATTGTTACATGTAGTCTTGAAATCGATGTACATCAGATCCACAAGCTAAAAATTTACTTTTTAAAAACCGCCACTCCTCGAGCATGCTAGTTCCATGCACGCTCTTCTGAACACACACAACACACACTGTTGACCACACACAACACACTCCCCCTCTGGAGTTTAAAGCCTTCCCAGATTAACCGCATTGTTATCTTGATATAGTTCTATGCAGCTTTTCTATTTGATGAACAAACACAAATAGAAGAGTTTAAAGTTTGTTTTGTGTTCGTTTAACTCAGAACTTAAACCGATAAGGCGGTTTTCGCCCCTTTTTTTGCTTCTTTCTTGTTGTTTCTGAGGACTACCATTGCCCTTCCTATTTTTGAGTTGATAATATCAGTGTCATATTTTCTCCAATGTATCGTCTTAATCGATTACGGTGCACCACAATTGGCTTACAGCGATCTGTTAACTGAATCCGATATACAAAATCAATTCGTTTCAGAATAACGTACGGACCAACTCAATTCTTTGACAATTTGGGCAGTACTGGAATTCTTTTGCCGCGGCTTGTTGAGCGATTCTTTGGTCACCACGTCTAATCTTGTTGCAGTCGCATCAAGATTATACCTTTCAAAATAATAGCAATAGATACTCCGGGCGGGCATCTCGATCAGCTTAGTTAAATATATTAAAGCACAGACAACAGCTTCAAATAGAGCCATAACATAACTATAAACAAAACAAATTTTAAAAAAATATTTAATGAAGTTAACGTTTTGTTGCTACACTTGCAACATCTTCAGAGCAGTTAAGATATTACAATATGCGCAAAAGCTTTATACAAAGCATTATTATATATGGCTCTGAAGAACCCTGCATTCTGATTGGTTGACGTCGGTCCGTAAAACCCGTATTCGGACCGTGGTCCGTAAATTTCCGTATTTGGACTCGGCGTTTTCCCAGTGTTTTTAATCGCCCTTTTTACTGCTTGCAATATACTTATTAATGAAATCAATGTTTTACTGATGTGTTTGAAAACTTTATATGTGTAAAAAATAACGTTTTGTCATTGTTGGATTTATTATAACTTTATATTTCAATTTATTATATATTCAGATGTCGTATTGTCATGTTCAACTTTTTTGTATTCTAATTAACGAAACGATCGACGTCAATTGAATACAAAATGTCACACTAACTCTGAGAATGACTGCGAGCCATATAATAGACAGTTTATTGACCTCGCTTGTTCAGTCTGTACCGTGAAATATCAGACTTCGGTTTTGTTAGTGCGGACCTCGCTCGCTGCGCTCTCTCGGTCCGTACTAAAAAACCTCAGTCCGATATTTCACGGTACAGACATCACGCTCGCCCACGCTCGGCAATAATGCTTTAATATATTCTAAGGTTACAAAAAACGGTTGAAGGTTTAAAATAAGCAAATGATAGTGATTTAACAATATATATAACAACGGTAAGGACATATAACACTACAAGGTATGATACAAGATATATACAAAGGTCATGCAAGGTTAATAGTAGGATTAATTATACAAGGTTAAAGGCAAAGAAGTAAGATTGAATTTGGAGATAAGTGAACTTTCTCTTTGCGAAAGTTCAAAGGATGAAGAACAAGTGGACAAAATGAAGAAATCATCAGGAGAGATGAGATACCATGCAGAAGCCTGATGATGATTATCATTAGAGAAGGAGCTGTTTTGAGAGAGGTTTATCAGTAAAGGCCAAGATACGCATGCATGTGTTCAGAAATGCGCTTATGAAAATGGCGAACGGTTTCATCAACATACATTGCATTACAGCATTGCCACTTGTATTTATAAACAATGCACCAATTCAAACTTAAAGAAATGTGGAGCTTAAAAATGAAAAAACCGAAAGTTTTTGCATAGGTCAAAAAACACAACGAATTTGAATTTGTGGATATGCCGAAGAAAATAGTTTGTTAATTTGATTTCGAATTTGAGAGGAGTGTACACCTGAAAAGGGAAGCGTACAAAGAACAATCTTTTTAGGTTCATTAGGCTCAGAAGAGATGACAGTGAAATATTAAAATAGCGAAATAAAAGTGTATTTAGCAAATATTTTTGTACGATTCAGGAACGAAACCATCAAAATTAGAAAACAAACCTGTAAACGTGTGCTTCCGGTAAACGGATGTCGAAAAAATATCGTCAGAAAACATAATATTTACATCAAGAAATTTTCGGCAATGATCTTTTTTAATTTCATATGTGAATTTGATTTCATATTTTGAATTTAAATATTCAAGAAGAGTATGATATGATCACGTGACTGAAAAACTACAAAAGAATCATCAACATAACGACGATAGTGCAATCGTTTAAAATACACAGGACAATTTTGCGCCATTTTATCTCATTAAAAGAAAGAAAAACGTTAGCTAGCAATGTGCCGAGGGAAAAGCCACTGCAACACCATCATCAACTTGATCATAACATTTTTACAAATTCAACCCGCGAAAAACCATAAAAAATTTCCGAGTTACAAAAAAGTTGTCGAGCAATGATCTCTTTACTTTCATCCAAAGGTACAGTTACTGCTCAAAAGTTTGAATACACTTTCGGTGCTTGCTCTTGTTCTACGTTTGCTCTCATTCACACTTGTATTCAAACTTTTGAGCAGTATAAAAAGCGAAGTAACATAAAAACTAGCAATCGCAATTTCATGATCGATTTTTTGTTAAAATCAATCCTTAACAAACGAAAGCGTGTCATGTATAGTATACTAGTTGATGGAAAGAGGACGAAGTAAATGGCACCAGGTATTTAGCTAGTGGAAAGGAGCGACCATTGCTAAATGAAACGATGAAACGAAGTGGAATAGATAGCTTATGAACTTAAGGTAAAGGTATTTTGTGCCATTAACCTTGTATAATTTATCCTACTATTAACCTTGCATAACCTTTGTATATATCTTGTCCTATATCTTGTATAGTGTTGTTATTGTAAAATCACTATGATTTGCTTATTTTAAATCTTTAATCCTTTTTGTAACCTTAGTGGCTTAAAATATTTCGCTTTGCAATTGCATAAAACTTTTGCACATATTTCTATGAAGATGTTGCAAGTATAGCAACTCAATGTACATCAGATCCACAAGCTAAAAATTTACTTTCTAAAAACCGCCACTTCTCGAGCATGCTAGTTCCTTATTTTACATATTTACAACCCACGTAATACGCTCTATTGAACACACGCACAATACACTCTGTTGAGCACACACAACAATATACAGACTGTATAAAAAAATGAAACAAATCTCAAATCGCTCTAGCTCTACTTCGCCAACCGTCTCAGTTCGCGACAGCTCGGCCATTTAATACACTCGCTTACATCACCTCGCTCGAATTGAAAGTCAAATTTAGTCGCGATTACTTACATCTAATTACTACAAACAGTACCAATCGATTTCTCATTCGATAGGCTTTTTATTGAGCTTTTATTTGCCGCTTAAGTATCTAGTAATTCAAAATCAAAGCTTACGACATTGAACAAAACATAACTTGCCTTATAAACATGATGAACTCATTGGCAAATATCTCCTAATTTATTTGACAGTTTCCTTCCAAAAGAGAATCAAAATCTTCCTTGTGCTGCGTGTTATAATCACTGATCTGATGGTAGACTGGATATAGCTTCTATAGATACGAAAAGTGAAGCCTAATTATATATGCGAAATTCACTTCCGGGGACCACGGAGTGAAACAAGCTCGTATAGAAATGTATGGCGGATAACATGCACGAACGCCATATTTCGAAAATTTAAGGTACTTCTGGACATTTTACTAACCTGATCGCTCCACCATAGATACACGACGTTATGTGAATATCAGTTTAACATCAAAATTGTCCATATTGCTTGAAAATATCGGCGTTTGTATTCGTTGACATGCAAGAGTATATCTCGTCGCAATCATGCGTTGTCAAAGAACTTCCAGTCCGCTATCGAAATATAGAGCCAACAAACGAACTAGAATCATTTTAAGTCCTGTACGTATCTTCTACTTGTTTATGTTTATGTTTTTTAAGTGCGCGTTACTGGTGTTCGAACAGGACAAGTTTATTCAGCTTCTTTCTCACTTTAGTTTTAGTTGCCATTTCAGTTGTTGTTTTTCCAAGTTGATTCAATCGCACTTTGCAGTAACATTTCGATACAGTTTTAATCAATTTGAAGACATGATTGTCATCGACTGTAGTGTCCAGCATATGTTCATCAAGGTCTTTAAATGGTGTTTGTATATTTATACCATTCAATACAGCGAAAGCAATGGCATCAGGAATCCCTTCACCTTGTGGTAACCTACTGTTTGTTGATACTAACATTCGCTGAAGGCACTTTTCTGTCTCAGAACACACTGATATTACACTGGCTGCTGGTTTAAACAAATTTCCTCTGTCTTTCAAAGTTAGAAAAGCAGATTCACATTTGTGTTTTTTTTTAACCAACTGCCTCATGACAAACACGACAAGTGGTTTTTTTCTGCACCATCTGAGCAATTGCAACATACCCAGCAATATACGATATTGCAGCGCTTTTGAATTCAGATATATTTGAAAGGCTAGGTGCATACTGTAATCACTATCATCATTTTGGCTTTTGTTTAACCCTTGTAAGTCATATTTTCGTATGATAGCAGCCTCATTGATTGTTGCACATGATTCCATATTTTTTGTTTTGTAGCTATCTTCAATCACTTCCAAGATACCAGTTTTTTCTTGTTTGGTACAATTCCCATTGTGGCCTTCAATACCGCTTCTTAATAACAGCCTTTTGTATGCTGCAGTAAATTGCTGGGCTGTCGGATTGTTGTTGAATCCACCAGACGACCGAACTGCACCAAAAAAAAGCTGCAAGTGATCTTGGCTGAACTTGTAGGTTAAAATATAGTTCATTGGTGCTTCTACTTTTTCTACCAGGTCAGAGACCATGGACTGGATGCTATCAATTGCCACAAGAAACCCAACAAAGCCAGTTTTACGACGGGATGTGTACATTGGTTGACCAAGTGTGTTTTCGAAACCAATAATGTATTCCCGTGCTTCATCTAGAAAAGGTTGCCAAGTAGATTTGTTACTTTTGCGAAGAGCAGCTTTAAAACCTTTGGCACAGGGGTTCCGGGAGTTGAGTATGTCAAATAAATGGTCAAATGTTCTAATAAAATTGACTGTAGCTTTTGAACTCTTGAACTGTAGCAGCTTAAGTGCGTCTCTGCAGTAATCAATGGCATCGGCAACACTGGCACTAAAGGTTTGAGCAGCAAGATTCACTTTCATTTTTTGTTGTCACCACTGGATAAGAGAAAGCTTTAACTTGTTTCCTAGCCTCAAACCCTCTTTTTCTTGCAATTTCTGTAATTCAATTAGATATGCCCAACAAATCTTATCTCCATCCTTATCAGTTAATATGCCACCATTGCCCAAAGTGTTTCTTATAAGTTTCAGCATGTGACATATGTCCAGAAAAATGTAGACTTTCTTCTGCTTATCCAAAGGATGTAAAAAATATGGCTCGATGTTAGGAAGCTGTAACTGAGCCCCAAGTGCTTGTAACATTGTAAAACGACATGATGGTCCATCACATATAACATTCCAACATCATTTCACTATTCCAACAATTCACTATTCATTCCATCAATTCACTATTCCAACATCATGCAATTTCTTCAAACAAACATTTATTAAATTTGCTCGTTCTTTCCCGCTGAGACCATCGATAAAGAAATACCCAGTAGGAACTTTCCACGCTTCATTAATGCTAACAGCCATGAAGACAAGAGCATCTTTTGCTCGTGGTGCAGAATCATCATCTTCAACTTCATTTCCAAGGTCAACATAGCCACGATATTTCTTGCCATGCCATGATCGAGACATGTTTCATTATTGCTATTTCATCAATCATTAGACAGCAAATAACATTCTTTCCTGCATCTTTCTTCCTTTGCTCTAGTGCCTTAAATGATGGTTTTGTAAATCCGGGTTCTGCCGGGACCTTGGTATACCACTTTCGGATCTGTACGGGATGAGGTAGGGCAAGATTGAACGTCTTGCAAACAAAGTCATATTCTTTTGAGTGTCAGGGCAAAGGACTTGAGTTGTGGTGAATTTGTTGACATTCTCTTAAATAATTCAACACTAGGCAGCCCAGAAAAATTTCTTTGTAGCATCCCTTCACACGCAGAAGAAATCAAGTCCTTTTCCTTTAGTTGCTTGACTACACCTTTCAGAGTTGCATTCCTTTTTTTCAGTCGTGTTTTTTTTTTGCTGAGACGCCTTCAGTTTCTTCTTGAGTGTTGAAACTTGTTCCTGGTGAGCCTGCTTGATCTTTTCCATTTCTTGTGTACCCTTTGCTGTTGGAGTACTCATGTCATTCACTTCATGGTGCTACTTTCTTTGCAGGGGGAGGCCCACATTCCTCATCAATTTCTAAATCCGCAGTCACGCCTTCATCAGATTGCCTTTTTGTAGTCTTACGTGCCTTTTTAATCTACATTGTGTGATGCATACAATATGTAGCTCTTTGCTTTGCCAAAACTATAGTTATAATCTAATCTATTTTATTTCATATTTTGTTATCCGCATATACATAACGCGTTCCAAACTAAATCGGGATATTCCAAAGTATTTTTCTACGTTTTTTTCCTGTATTTTGCGGAATTTTCATTTTTTTTCAGAGAAATCCTGTTTTTTTACTGAAAAATGCAGAAAGAGCACAAAGTCAACCGATTTATTAGTTTAAAATGATCAATTGTGCGGAAAATTTTTGAAAAATAAATGACAAAAATATTGAAAAATTGCGGAATCACCAAATTTGGCGTTTTTCGTGGGACTATTTTGTAGGAAATTTACGATTTCTTAGGTCCTGCTTTATTCTTCCGCAAAATACAGAGATACGAGCCAAAAAGACTGCTTATAGGGCGAAAAAAATCGATTTTGCTGTTGCAATTAGCGGAATATTTAGGATGAGCTCAATTTTCCGAAGAAACCCGGTTAAAAATAAAAAAATAAGAGGAATTTGTAACCCTATAACTGGAATGCATAAAAACAGGATAAATATTCCAAAATAATACATACTAGGGTCATAAATTGGGAACGCTTGCAAACTAGTTTATATTCTTAACACAATATAGAAGACTTAGAAAAAAATCATCATTGATTTACCCTGATAAAATAGGCGTTTCTGAACCCTGGTTCGCTTGAGCATTTACCATAATATCACAATGATTTCTAGGGTTAATATACTGACTCCTGTAAATCATAAAGGGTTCAGAAATTCTGAACCCTAGAAATCATAAAGGGTTCAGAAATTCGGACCCTTGAAAATCATAAACAGTTCAGAAATTCTGACCCCTAGAAATCATAAAGGGCTCAGAAATTCTGACCCCTGGAAATCATAAAGGGTTCAGAAATTCTGAACCCTGGAAATCATGAAGGGTTCAGAAATTCTGACCCCTGGAAATCATAAAGGGTTCAGAAATTCTGGACCCTGGAAATCATAAAGGGTTCAGAAATTCTGAACCCTGAAAATCATAAAGGGCTCAGAAATTCTGAACCTTCAATGATTTCCAAGGGTCAGAAAATCTGAAACTAATTGTTAAAATTGGGGGAGGGGGTGGAATTATGAATCCAGAAACCCTAAAACAAACAAAAAATTTTAACAGGAAAAATCAGAGCAAGTCTTCAAACATCGTAAAACAAGAGCCCGGTTGCTCAAAGAGGCATGGATTGGCGTTTAATGTTTGGGTTCAAATGTTATCCGTTCTTTCAGTTTGTGAATTTTCTGTTTATTTCCAGACGTCGTAAAAGAAAACTCCTATTTATTCGGACATGATATCTAAAGAAATATGATCAAGTTTAAAAACAGCTGATGGAGACTTTCACTGTGAATTTTGGATAAAAGGTCAAGCTAATCTGCTTTTGAATTCTCTCTGGGATTACCAAATCATTTTTTATGTACACGCAAAGAAAAATTCGACAATCTTTAGAAATATATATATTCGAACAATGTGTATAAACACAATTTTAAAACAGTAATGGGAATGTCTCTTTAGGAGCCTTGTTAGGTATTGGTGCGTTTTGGCAAGACAACAAATTTGGCTGCAATAACTGTGACTACAAGTCCTACATTGTGGAGTCCTGCTGTGTTTTTCTATACTCTGGATGTGCTCATTACAAAACGAAACATTGATCTCTTTAAACAAATATACATGAAGAACACGTTCTAGAGCAAAGTGGAATATTCTATTTAGAATTATTCCAGCACAATTTTAGCATTTTCCCAAAAATTGGCAACACGGGTACAAAGTATTTTTTTTCAATGCTAAAATAGACATTTTAACGGGTTATCGACCACAAAAAAATCGTTGTTGCTGTATAAGAGTTTTTTCTTCTTAAAACGCAGCGCCAATAATAGACATGCAAACAGCACATTCACATGACGACATTTGAAATTATTTAATTTGGCATTGCAAATGCAGCGCCAGCGTTTTAAAAATGAATTACATTTATTTAGTGTCAAGAATGTTTTGCCACTGCAAATGCAGCGCCAACTTATCAAAATAATATACGTTCACTTATATCTAGAATATTTTTGCACTGAAAATGCAGCGCCAACAACTCATAGCTATCTAGAATATTTTGGCACTGCAAATGCAGCGCTAACATGATGAAAATAAAATACTTGTACTTATATCTACAATATTTCGGCACTGTAAATACAGCTCCAATGAACATGCATTATGAAAAATATCAGAATAATATACATTCGTGGATAAACACTTGTCTGTCGTAAGAATCGGGGATTTTCTCTTTCTCACGTATGTGAACGAATATGTGAACAAACTAAGTACAGAACAAATACAGGTAGTAGATTGCTTTTTGTATAGAATTCACTCAATCGCATCGGCCAAAAGAAGCTATCGCCGAATCTCACAAGTGTGAACCAGGCTTAATATCAATATGCAGCGCATACAAGCGCTATTCATGTAAGTGAGATTAGTTCACAATATTCAGTTTGACATTGCAAACGCGCGGTGCCAGGATCATGAAAGCACTATACATGTACTAATAGAAAGAATATTTTTGCACTACAAATGTAGCGTACAACCTGGAACAACAGTTCATGAACAAAATAAACTGTTGTGTTGCGGTATAATTTTCATAAATTTTGCGCTTGGTTTTAGTTTAAAACTAATTTGAGTCAAGCTCAAACAAAGCTTGATAAATATAATCTTTACTTGGTTTGTCGGTCCGGTGTCTGCTCGTGTAGGTCCAAGGAATTTCTTGTTTCAGGTACCCTTCCAATAGTCTATCGCCAATTTGTCTTTTATTTTCTCAATACCTTTCCACTGGGCACTGGCCCGCTTTTTACTGTACCAGATTGACAGCCACATGGCCCGTCATAGGTTCCAACAACAACAACAAGATTCCATGTAATAAATCCGTGGTTGAACATTTTTTACCAGCTGATGAAAACCATTTCTTATACTGCTATATATACGAAAACCTTAGAATAAATTGTCTTGAATAAACTCCTTTTTGGTAAGTGGCTAACTGCAGTGAATTCTAATTACATATTGGCACAGGTGATGTTTGTCCATGAAAGCAGACTTTACCTGAAATAAAAACATTACTATTTTTGAGTAAAAAATATTTTGAATAGAAAGTGATATAATAGTTAAACCCAAATGCTAGTTACTATAAAACATATGTATTGTGACGGCTTTATTAAGAATTTATTACCTGCCGCACGCATAATTGCATAAACCAAAATTCAAATACATGTCAATATAATCTTTATTAATACACCTAATGCATAGTGGCCTGTAAATACTACCATACAAAACAAATAGGCAAATGTCACTACAAATAATTGGCCTAGATGATAACTTTAAAAAATCTTCTTCACCTGAAAAGTAGCTAGCGTGCGTTCAGAATTCATACACTGTAAATTTAAAAGGGCTGAAACGACCCCAAAATTGGGGCTAAAACGTTGACCGCAAAATAGGTCTTTTTTTGGGGTCAAAACAGCACCTAGGAGGCGGCGGTCCCTGAGGGGCGATTCGGCTCTTCTAGTATAGGGCTATTTTAACTCTGTTGAAGGGCCAAAATAGAAAACGACACTGCCGTTTTTATCTTTAGGTGGGGCTGTTTTGGAAAATATCAGGGCTATTTTGGAAAAGAAAAAAGTCAAATTGGCTTTCATTCAGAGGCATATCAGCCCCAAAAAGTACTGATATTGGGAGCCATTTCAGCTCCTGAGATTGAGGGCCATTTTAGCTCTTCTATGGCGACGTTTAGACATTGATAGGACTGAATTTAAAAAGTCGATTCCGCCCCTAAAAGTACTGTTGTAAAGACCGTTTCGGCTCCTAAAATAAAGGGCCATTTTAGCTTCACTATAGTGACGTTTTAAAATTAATAGGGCTGAATTTAAAGAGTTGTTTCTGCCCCTAAAAGTACTGTTGTCACAGCCGTTTTGGCTCCTAAAATGGAGGGCTATTTTGGCTCCACTATAGCGACGTTTTGAAATTAATAGGGCTGAATTTAAAGAGTCGATTTTGCCCCTAAAAGTACTGTTGCTCATGATGAGGGCCGTTTTAGCTCCATTTCAGCGACATTTTGAAATATGTGGGGTCGCGATTAGAAAGAGTCGATTCTACGCCGCTTTAGATGTCATGGGGCTAAAAAGTCTGCTTTTCTTAAACAGCTAAAGCGTCGAACGTTAGGCTGTATCAATGGCAAACTAAATAGTAAATTGCAATATGCTAGCGCTGTTTCTACAATATAACAGTAATATAATAAAATCTAGACCATTTAATTAAGAAGGACCATACGAACACAGTTAAAATATTCTTTTTAAGACATATATTAAAAGCAGACAAAATGTCAATTGCAAAATGTTCTGATTGAGTTATACTGTATTATGTATAATAAAGTACAAAGCATGGTTAAGTGTGCTAATAACTTGCCTCTAAATTTACATTGAGATCAACAATATAAGGTTTTTTCGTGGATGCAACAACAAAACGTTGGACAACATTTCGTTGCACACAGCACAGACAACTGAATTTAAGAAAAAAAGTACATCATATAGAATCATGTACATGATCATACTGTCTCTGTGATACTGTACAAAATACAGGCATTCAAACTTGCCAGCAGGACAATGGGAGCATCAACACGCACTGCATTACTGGTGATGGTACGCCAACATACTGCCATAAATAATTATACAGGATGAGGCTCTGCCAGAAACTCGTCAAGATTTTCAGACTCCTAAAAATGTTAATATTAAATGTTGTTAACATACAGTATTAACACAGTCACAGTGGATGGCATAGCCATAGGGATTACATGTATTACAGGAGGTATCGTACGTATTATGCAATAAGAAAAAATCTGTGAGGTATAGGGGTTTGTGATTATTACCTACACAGGAATTGCATCACATTCATGCTTTACTGCCCAACAAAGAAAATAGAACTTGAGCCCAACACCCTGCCAGAACACAGCAAACTTTCCTACAAGTGAAAGGGGTGAATTTTACCAAGATTTAATACGTGTTTGTTTTGTGTAATGAACTATGCTTAACAAAAGTTAAATTTGTTTAGACGTAAAAGTTTAGATCAGACATTATTGTACATACCATCTGTTATACTGTATACCATATAGGGCAGTTTAATATGTTTTGTCCAGGTTGGGATTTGAGCTAAAATTTTGCAAAGGAAAAGAACAACTAAAATACCCACAAATACCAGCTACATGACTCCATAGTTTAAACTCTTCAACATCCATGACACAATTGAATTATACTTATAGATATTCCTTTTTAGGATGTCCAGTTTATTTGTGCAATCAGTTAAGTATTGGTATCATACAAGTTGAAAATATAGAAACAGGCAATTCTGTATGCACATGCACCTCACATGTTTTTGTGAAAACCTATAGTAATTACTACAGTTTTAAGTTTCTCCTGAGGCTTTTCTGCATGCGGTGGGCTTTAGGGATACTATTATCTTACCACAAAGTCCTTCAAACAGCTTATTGCCTATGTATTTTACAATACTGTAATAATACAATGTATGGAGAACCCATAAGGGCCACAGGTTTGTCATTGTTATGCTGTTTGTTACCATCATTAAGATTCATTGAAAGTTGATTCATACAATATACTGCATGTATTCTATATTATTTGTATAAATGCTTCTCAAGTAAGTGGTCAGGATAAATCAAGTCATATATAAAATAGACAATTTCTTAAAGATCCCAGCTCTAGCTGCAAATTTGGAAATCTGGCAAAGAAATTATGTAAAGCTATATATAGATCTGTAGCAGAAGATGGAGGATAGGGTGGTTGTTCATGAATTTCTCTCATCTTATTTAAGTTGGTACTTTTTTTTCAATCATGCATGTTGTGTGCTGCATGTATGGAAAGCATCATGCAATTTGTGTTGTGCTCCATGTATGGAAGAATATCAAGAATCAGATTTCTAATCTGTACAGTTCTGTTCCTACACAAAATCTTCGCACCTGCACATCGTGTTTAGGACTGTGTTCCAAAACATGAAATTGTTCTGCCCAACAGCCCTGCAAGTTCCCAAAGACTTGTGTAGCCCATGTATATCATAGTACAGACCATAGAAATACAAATTCAAAATATATTTCCATAACAAATATACACGTTCAAGCAATTGTAATATTTTAAGATTATAATGCATGTAATGTAGTTTTATAATACAAACTATTATGTGATTTTACTGATTTACTGTACATGTCTTAAAAATACAGTATAAATACAGCATTCTGAAATGTGGAACACTGCCATACCAATATATGAAGCATAAAAATAAGCAAACTAAATGAAGGTCATTGAAGCGAGTGATTTGAAGCTATGCCACAGAGCGTGCTTTGTATTATTAATATATGTTTAATAAATAAGCATCTGGGAATCTAATACAGTTGGCTTGTCGCGCCAACTGCAAATTTTAAATCGGCGCACTGTTGGCTTAATCTCAATATTAAAATCTAATTTCAAGTCCGAGTCACTATGTAAGACCTTGTATACAAATAATGTAATAACATCATCGTTTACTTCAAATATTGTCGCGCCAAATTCAAATTTTATCCTGGCGCACATTTTCAAAATATTCATGAACGTAGGATGAGAAATATTTCATTTTAAATTGGCCTTATCTATACATAAAACATAACTATATTCCCACTTTAGCTTGGTTAAAAAGCATTTTGTTTGACGTAAACGATTCAAAATATGAATTTGAAAAAATATGGCCGCGAGGAATGCCGAGGTGTGGTGACACTATCCCGAGAAGCTTTGCGGGTTGCAATACAGTAATTCGACACCGGCCAGTCGATCAGCACACGCGTCTCGCAATGTGACAATATAATTATTACAAATTTCAGCCTATATTTTGGATGTTGTGTGTGTTTAAATCTCATAGAACGTATCAGACCTTCTATAAATGCGCATTACATGTCAATGCTATATCACGCGATGTCAGTATCGTGCTTTGCGTCAAAATATCTGTAAATTAATAAACGTTTAATATACATGTTTATAAGTCGATTTATTATATAAAGTATTAGGTCACTAAGTTCACGCTCGATTTAACACGGAGATCGAGTCGATCAATTTGCAAACGAATGCTAGGATGACAATATATAGGGCTAATACACTTAAAAGATACGCTGAGGGTCGCTTATATTCGCTTTAATCTGAGGGCTATTTTGCTCTATAGGGCCGATTTAAAATGCGATGGGCTGTATTGGAAAATGACAGCGTCACTGATGGCAAGAGGCACGTCGAATCACTCGAATGGGCCAAAATGACAATTATATAGGGCTGATACGTACACCATCAGGGTCGTTTTAAAGGAGCTGAGATAGGTCTAGCTCTGAGGGCTATTTCGCTTCATGGGGCCAATTTAAAATGCGAGGGGCTAAATTGGAAAATGATAGTGTCGTTATGGCAAGTGGCACGTCGAATCACTCGAATGGGCCAAAATGACAATTATATAGGGCTGATACGTACACCATCAGGGTCGTTTTAAAGGAGCCGAAATAGGTCTAGGTCTGAGGGCTATTTCGCTCTATGGGGCCGATTTAAAATGCGAGGGGCTAAATTGGAAAATGACAGAGTCGTCATGGCAAGTGGCAGGGCCAAATTGGCTAATCTGTAGAGCTAAATGGGCTTGTGGATGTCGTTTCAGACTTTGAAAGCCAGAACGGCTTTTGGGTAAGGCCAAAACAGCTTTAGCCCTCAGGGGGCCAAAACGAAATTTAGGGTCGTTTCAGCTCTATTAAATTTACAGTGTACTCACGCTGGCTCTAGAATACTTATTAATTTAACAATACTGCATGACATGTTGGCACGATGAAATAAGCATATAAAGCGCAAGTACAGACGTATTGGTAAGTACAAGATAAGCATAGAATAAGCATAAGTGTAACCTGTACAAAAGGAAAATTTCTTTTCTTAGTGCTTGTGTTGCGCTTATGCTTGTTTCATCGTGTGAACCAGTCCTTGGAGAAACCACTATAAATCTACTGTATAGCCATGCATTGAACAGACATAATTTAATATATCGCACTGTGTTCGAATTCATAATTTGTGAACAAATTTCATACCAGAGCTTTTCACAAATATTAGATACGAATGAAAGGCTAAAAGTCATACATATGTGCTCTGTCATGCCAATATAATTCCTTATTGATCGGTCTTCGGCTGTTACTGTTGCCTCGTATACTATGTTATTGGACTTGCATTCGCCATTGAGTGGGCAGTCGGGTTTGACACGGCAGTTGCATTTCCTATCTGAGGTCTCATCATTGGAGTCGTGTGGCTTCCGCTGGATCTTGGTGTTGTGACTCTTAATAATATTTGCCATGTTGCTCATACAGCTGTAGCTGACCTTCATGTTCGATCGGTTGAACAGTTTGTGGAGAGGGTTGTCGGTGGGGAAATGTCTGCTGACTATATATATATATATGTATAGGAATTTCGGCCTTTCGTCTACAAAAACACCTCCCACAGTTTTGGAACTGAAACATTTTGAAGAAGACGTTATAAAATTACAAGAAACCATTAAATTTCGAGACAAAAAAGACCATTTTCAAGACACTTTGGCAAATGACTTAAAGAAAATCAATTCATCCGACAAAATGTTCGTTTTCGCCGATAAAACTAAAAACATATATGAAACCTCGCTCGACACATACAACAAGCTCTTGCACGACAATATTACAAAAACATATAAACACGGATCTGAGGAAAACATTTCAGAAATAAACAACGAACTAAATCATATCGCAAATAAACTTTCGATTGGCAACCGGATTGAATGCATGAAAAAACGCGAAGCTTTTATTTCTCTCAAAGATCACAAGGAAAATTTTCAGAACAACCCAAAATGCCGGCTCATCAACCCAGCAAAAAGCGATTCCGGAAAAATTAGTGAATCAATTTTGGACAAATTAAACACAAAACTTCGGTCAATTTTGAACGTAAACCAATGGAGAAACATGCAAAACGTTATAGAATGGTTTGGCAGCATCGAGAAAAAAACTAGGCATTCTTTCATTTCGTTTGACATAGTCGACTTTTACCCGTCAATTTCAGAAAATTTACTGGACAAGCATTATCTTGGGCCTCCAGTTTGGTTGACATTTCGGACGAAGACTTTTCTATAATAAAACACGCTAGAAAATCACTCCTTTTCAATCGCAGAAGGCCGTGGATCAAAAACAACAATAGCAATTTGTTTGATGTTACCATGGGTAGCTATGACGGGGCAGAAATTTGCGAACTAGTAGGTCTTTTCATCTTAAACCATTTAGGAAAAACGTTTGGCAAGAAAAACATCGGCTTATACATAGATGACGGTTTGGTGATTATTAAAAACAGATCAGCACGTTTGGCAGACAAAACCAGGAAAGAGCTACACAAAATTTTCGAACAGTTTGGCCTAAAAATAACAGCAGAATCAAATTTACACGTAGTAAACTTTCTAGACGTAACTTTTGACCTCTCTACCGGAAAATATAAACCTTATAGGAAGCCGTTATACATACACAAGCACACTGTAAAAACAAACTGGTTAAAATGACCAATTTTTATTGGTTGTAACCAATTTAAATTGGTAATTATAACCAATTAAAGAATTGGTTAGTCCGACATAACCAATTAAATATTGGTTGTTTCGACCAATTCAGTATTGGTTGCAATTTTTGACCAATTTGAATTGGTTAATTGAACCAATTTGAAATTGGTCATGTTTATAACCAATTTTGAATTGGTCAAATGCATAACCAATTTAAAATTGGTAAAACATATAACCAATTTAAAATAGGTCAAATACATAACCATTTTAAATTGGTCATTTGTATAACCAATTTCAAATTGTTCAAATACATAACCAACTTAAAATTGATCAAATAATTAACCAATTTAAAATTGGTCAAATCCACAACAATTATAAATTGGTCAAATTTATAACAAAATTAGAAATTGGTCAAATCCGCAACCAAGCATTGATTGGTCAACTTTATGAATTCTCTAACGAATTATATATGAGTCTTTGTCACAATCGTCAGAAACATATTTATAAATTGTTGATGATCTTTTCGTGAGAATTTTGGGTTTACATGTGTTGGAAACTGGCAGCGCAAAAAGAACCATGTGCTAAAATAAACCTCTTGCATTTGGCCTGATAATAGCAGCATTGAACTAAGAATTTATATTTATAGTGTAAGGCGTATTCATTATCATTGCATGTTTTTACCGGAGGAAATATCTCAGTTTATTCCATGTTGGAGAAACAGAATGATGGTGTACAGTCAATTATATAGATCAGTGGCAGTACTCCGCGCGCAATGCAAACCGGGAAGCGTCATCACATGCTTCGAAGCCATATTTTTCATTCTTTCAATTATGATGTCGCTTTATAGCAAACAAACTTGCAATAATAACCGTGATGACGAATAAAATAACTCCTCATACATCAGGAAAGACAGCGTAATACTCAGCTGAGATGGTTGTTATACTTTTTGTGTCGATAAAGACCTTTTGACGTGTAATATTTACTTTATTTCACCGTCAGGAATTTCAAACACGTGTTCCAGTTTATATATATTTGAATTTCGCGCGGCAGTATTTGAAATAAAACGTTGATATTCACACATTGCCTTGATACAAGGTTTTATTTGAATGGAAAGAACTACAAACGCCAGATGTGGTTATATGCAGACAGATACTGAATGTCTGTGAATGCATGTCTGAATGCCCATCAGACTATGCAATCAATACATATACATACATAGTTATATAAATCAAGCTTGCCACTTACATAAGTTACTGTTTATTTAAATATCTATTATGGATGGTATTGTTCATTATAAGGATGTATATTAACACTATGCATCAGTCAAAGGTTTGTGATGCAGTTTGAATCAGTCAAAGATTCAGTAATGCAGTTTGAATCTACCAACTTTATCTATTTCTTTCTCAGCAAATTTTCTGGGATATTTGCCCTGTATTAGTTATGTGACACTTATTATATTTTGATATCAAGTGTTAGCACAGTATTTAGTTAAGTCTTGCTCTCCCTTTGGTAAGTAAAATTGCCTGCCATAATGAAGACACCATAAAATCATAAGGTAGAGAAAATTGCTGCTTACATGTATATAAAAAATAACCTCATTCAAAAAGTTCCATCATAGTATTGGATGTAAAGCGTCTTACATGCTCGACTTTCAAGTTCTTGTTTTAAAAGAAGTAATGAACTCCTGGTTTGAATATGTATTTTTGACAAACTCTTATGCCAGACTAGTTTTATTTGTGTATCTATACCTGAACATACAATTCTATTCATCAACAGAAGCGCTACAGTATGTGCACTTCTCAAAACTTAGCAAAACAATCTGTTAATGCAATTTTCTAAAGCTTATAAATAACAATGTGACCAAAGCATACCATTTTATTACTATATTTTGTTTAATGTCAGATTATTGACAAGGGAGTATCACCACTTAACAAGGGAGTATCACCAACATTGCATTATTTTCCCATCTAATTTTGACAAAACACCAGAAAATTTTATTTAGAAAGTTGATTTTAGATTCTTGTTTGTATTGTTGCAATGAATAACTAAGTTATGTCTTGTTGTTATATATGCTATGTCATATGCTATATAGCTATTTGGTTATTCTAACATAAGATTTTATTAAATGGCAGGCTTCAAGTATATGTTGCATGTAAATGCATGGAAACATCTTTGGTTATGCTTCGGTCATTGAATAAAAGGCTCGAACAATTAGTTGCAAGCTGCTGATTGCTGTCAAAAGTATTCAGATTATGAAAGAGAGGAAGTTCCAACACAATTTTCAACTCCAGTTTTGGATATTACAGAAGTAATTAATTTACTAGGTTAGTTACAATGCCCTAACTTGAAAGCTTAAGTGCATGCTGATGTTTGGTATAGTTTGTTTATGCCATAAGATATGAACATTTGACACTGGCAAGATCTGATCATTTACTGCATGTCCATTTACAGTTGGGTACAACTTATTTTTGCAACATATGGGCCATGCATAATAATATAGCTTTCAGGTTAGAGCTGATCATCAGTATATTAGCTGTCAGTTAAAGTTTGGTCACTTTTTAATGAGTCAGCTTTGTAAATATCTTAAGTTTATGATTCACTGTCCAGTCAACAGTTAAATAAATGTTTATGCATTTAGCTGGTCATTTTAAAATGGCTAACCAATTTAAATTTGGTCATTTTAAATTGGTTAAAATGACCAAAAAAAATTGGTAGTTTGGATGTATCTGAGACAACCAGTTTAGATTGGTCATTTTAACCAAAACCTAATTTGGTTAAAGCAACCAAAAATGTAATTGGTAAAAATGACCAATTATTTTTTTGGTTAAAGCAACCTATATAAACTGGTTGTCTCAAATGCATCCAAACAACCAATTTTTTTTGGTCGTTTTAACCAATCTGTTTTTACAATGCACTCTAACCACCCACTCAGCATCTTAAGGCAACTTCCAGCATCTATCAACAAGCGCATTTCAACGCTGTCATCTCACAAACAAGTATTTGACGATGCAGTAGAAACATATCAAAACGCACTAGGACATAGCAGTTTCAGCCACAAGCTGGAATACATGCCACATGTAACACAGCAGCCACGCAGGAACAGGCATCGCAACATCATTTGGTTTAACCCTCAATTCAGCAAAAATGTCAAGACAAACATCGCACGCAGTTTCCTCAAGCTTGTAGACACGCACTTTCAAATAGGCAACAAGTTAAACAAAATTTTCAATAGGAACACAGTTAAGGTCAGTTACAGCTGCATGAGTAACGTTAAGTCAATTATCACAAGTCACAACACACGCATAATTAGGAAAAGCCAACCACAAGACATTAGCACAGAGAACTGTAACTGTAGGAACAAGCACGCATGCCCATTGCAGAACAAGTGCATGAGTAAGGACATTGTATACAAAGCAACAATTTTTACAGGCAACACACAGGACACAAAGCACTACATTGGTATGACCTCAAACACATTCAAAGAGCGATACAGGAATCATATCAAATCTTTCACACACAAAAAATATTCGAACGAGACGGAACTTTAGATTTAAAGATTTAGGCATATGGATCACGGACACGTTACACTGGTCTTACCATACCCACGATCGCCGTACTAAGGCAAACAAGATGCTTGGTTTCCTACGTAGAGCTGCAATGGAAATTACAGATGTCAAGATACGCCGCACACTCTAGCTGTCAATTGTTCGCTCAACGTTAGGCTACGCCACTCAAGTCTGGTCACCACAATCGATCGACTTAATTACGCGAGAACAGAGCGAATCCAACGACGAGCTACAAAGCTCATTTTGAAGTTACCGTTTGTGTGCGCAGAAACGTACAAAGACAGATTGATCACCTTAAAGTTGCTCCCAATCACCTACTGGCACGAATACCTTGATATTATGTTTTTCTTTAAAGCCATAAACAACTTTGTAACAATCCCGAATGAAGTCCTTCCGCAGCCAATTATTCCACCAAGGCTTACCAGAACCACGGTCAACACGAGCCTGCTCTCGTTCCGTCCTCGCAAATGTAAGACGCTGACATACCAACGCTCCTTCTTCATCAGAGTGGTAAGAACTTACAACTCTCTTCCAGAAAGCCTAAGGCAAAAGAATCTATCGCTGGTACGATTTAGATCATTGTACTGGACTTTTACCACAACGCTACAAGAGCAGTCTACGATGTGGACGATGTTAGGACATGGAGAACTGTTTGCCCAAAATGTAACACATCGCGCAAACTCAAGCAGCCATTAACGTGCTGCTATTAGTAACATGTTCAGTAAACAGTTTCAATTTATATGTTATTTATGTTTTGTCCATACACAAGGGCCCGCAGTAATTGGCTTCAAGCTGTTGTGGTGTCCCCGCCTTTCTGTTGTTGTTTTTGTTTATGTTAGCTTTGTTCAACCTCGAAACGTAAGGTTTGTCCACCTTCTTCTATGTGTGGTCTACATACAGTATATACAAGGTTTTTAAATGAATTTCATATTCCAAATTTTGGCTCTAAATTTAAGCCACAAATGATGACACGAGTTTTTCGACGTTTGCGCTTTGGGGTTGAACAGAAATGGTAGTGTACATGTTGTTGTTTGTGTAATTATAGGCGAAGCTAAATAAATAAATAAATAAATAAACTTTCGAAACACGTTTGGCACTTTAAGAAAAAAAAAATTTCACCATAAAATGGTCCATAATAAAAAAGTCTATTTCTTACACGGGAGGATCCAAAAGATGTAATTTATGTTTGGAGGAAAAAATTAGTATTTTGACAGAAAAAAACAATTGCTTGCTTAACAAAAGATCGGAAATAGTTTCGGCCTGCCAACACAAAAGCAGATTTCAGGTAAACAACCTAAACAAAGAAAGGAATGCATGCTATTCAATCACCCACGCGCCCACGTTTCCGCCTTGAGCATAAAAGAAGCTCGCACACTTTCGAAATTTGTCTACCACCTGAAGATTCCCTTTGGATGAAACAGACTGTAGTGGTAAGTTTTTGAGGTATTTTGCACAATTATACATTTCGCTCTGTCTATATGTCATTGAGCACTCTTTTGTATTTCGCTAACCAAAACTAGCACATTATGATAACACGATAAGACGTCGTTTTTAACTTAATTGGAAGTGGGAACGACATTCTTTAACCAAAAACAGCATAGGTAACAACAAGAGAATGTTTTAGCTAGAAAATAAACGAACTTGGTGTCATAGTTGAAGGATTTTGCAAAGATTACGTGGAACGGTGGAAAAGAGGGATTCTGGATTTCTAAAATGGATAAGAGTGGGAGATATTAGGCGTTTGAAGGAGAACTGTTCGTAAATTATCATGATCAATGTCTATCAACATTTTGAGAAAGTTTGCTTTGCCCTATATCTTCAAAACTAGCAATGATGGATTGCTGGTAAGCAATAATAATTCTAAAATTACCTCCACTGGTGTCGTGGAATAAACGTTTGGCACTGGATTGAGGCAAAAAAAGGCTTGAGAGCACAACAGAAGTTTGTCCTTTTGACGGGCAGACGAAATCAGCATGATAAAGCTTGGAAAATGTATGCATGGGTTAGATTATTGATATTCAATGATGGTATGTGACCAGCGAGGCTAAGGAGTCAACAAAAAAGTGGCAAAGTAAACGAGTTCTGCTGGTAACAGTGGAAATAGGGATCAGAGGCCTCTTTTGCACATTTAGGCACATATGAAGACATGTTGGTTGCTAATAATACGGATCTAAATTATCGTTCTACCACTTCTTTGGCAGGTACCTAAAACCTTTCATCAGAAGTTCCTTTTCCAGCATTAGGGAATTATCATGTTGATCTCGACTTGTCTGTCTTGTCTTTCTCGACTTGTTGTGCTCTCAAGCATTTTTTTCCTCAATCCAGTTCCAAACGTTTATTCCACGACACCAGTGGAGGTACTTTTAGAATTATTATTGCTTACCAGAAATCCATCATTGCTAGTTTCGAAGATATATGGCAAAGCAAACTTTCTCAAAATGTTGATAGACGTTGATCATGATAATTTACGAACAGTTCTCCTTCAAACGACTAATACCTTCCATTCTTATCCATTTTAGAAGTCCAGAATCCCTCTTGTCCACCGCTCCACGTATTCTTTGAAAAATCCTTCAACTATGACACCAAGTTCGTTTATTTTCTAGCTAAAACATTCTCTTGTTGTTAACTATGCTGTTTTTGGTTAAAGAATGTCGTTTCCACTTCCAATTAAGTTAAAAACGACGTCCTGTCGTGTTATCATATTTTTAAAACTAATAGGCAGCGTGGTCCACCCGAAATATGGAACAACGCCATATTTTTTCAGTCATGTGACTAACATCAAATATCAACATCGTAAAGATCTTCTCACAACTTTGTTTTGATGTTCGTAAATTTTAATGAATAGCAATGCTCATTTTGAGTACGTACGGCATAAATATCTCATAAAAGTAATACCGTGAGTCGCGATAATGAGAATAATGAGAATACAATTTATTATGTTAGTAATTTCAATTAGACCAACGTGTATGCATTAGGAGCTGTAATGCTTTTAGAGTTATATTACAACTTGGCATTGCACTGAGGAGTGCAGGTCTGAAGACCTGTACGAAACAGAACTGTATGCTTCCCATGTGAGAGTCCGTATTTGATTTAATTTATAATATACATTGCTCCACCACAAGTATTGAACACTTTTGGCGAAGCTGAGGCGAATATCGTAAAGTTTGTGAATAATTAAATAATCTTTCAGTTGCCTGATGATCGCCTTAAGATATATATATATATATATATATCCGATGGATCCATCGGACAAGCGTGTTTTCCATCGGACAAAAAATTATCCGATGGAGAAAAAATGACGTCATCACAAGCTAGGTTTAATTCAATTAGGGATGTCCGCATGTTGCCTGCCTGGTGATTGCCCTGACCTCCTGAAAGTCAGATTGTCAGATGGATCCGATGGATCCATCGGACAAGCGTGTTTTCCGTCGGACAAAAAATTATCCGATAGAGAAAAAATGACGTCAAGTACAGTCGTGGGTATAGGTAAATTGATATTAGCTATGACATTGACCAATCATTTTGTGGCAACTTGTCTCTGTCGAAGTCTGAAGTGCATGCTTTAAGTTTGTTATCGATGGCGAAATTTTTGGACAATCCTTCATGTTTATCAAGACTGTTTATGGTTGTGAGCGTTTTGGGTCGTTCGTTCCCTCCTTAGGGAGTGTTTTTAAATAATATTGTCCATACGTTTGTTTGCGGTGACGATGCTGGGCCTTCAACAACAAGCGCGAATGAATCAATACCGGATGGCGCTGTAAATGTTAATTCGGAAACGAAGGCATTAACATGTGCAAAATTCTCTGCCTATGTTGAAAATATTTTTTATTTATACCCCGAAGCATTTGCTGGTCGTGACTCTTTTAAGTCTTTTGATGCCTTTTGCGGAAACAAAGGCTGTGTGGTTTTACTGCGGTTCTCATAAGCAACGGAACATCGTGTCGAAGTTGTGCCCGAAAACTTTTAGCACATGCGACGATCAATGGCAAAGATGTTGTAATATACCACATGACTCGTGGAACATATATTGGAAGCAGGCTTACCAAGAAATGCTCGAAATGTAAAATTCAAGATAATTTTGCATTAAAGAATAGTTCTTAATATATAGACGTATTTTCATGTATTATCATTTGCGGCCTTTCTTTAATAGATTTTTTATCCGTATGCATGGTTTTTTTTAATGAGAAGCATTAATATGTGAACGAATCAAATATCCTCCGAAAATATTAACAGAAATGATCATGTTTTAAAGATGTATTAAAACATCGAAATCCTATAATGAAAAGCTCGAAGTAATTAAATTGAGCGATGATTACGGGCATTTTTAAACCAACATAAATTGAAATAATGCCCCGCAGACACAAACACATTCAAAATCTGTCAACAATACTCAATAGTGTGTATGACCGCTACATGGCATGGAAGCGTAAGCAAAAAGTCGCTCACAACACCTGGAAAAGTCGGTGTCCTCATTATTCTATAATAAAGACTTAAAAGTAAATTTAGCGACCATTTTTGGCATTTTTTAAAGCGAAGGTAGTTAAATTTAAATTGAAGTCCAGCAGACACAAACACCTTCAAAATCTGTCAACTAGTGTGACGCTACATGACACTGTGTGAGCATGAAAGCTTAAGGAATAAGCCGCACAGAAACACCTGCAAAAGGCGGCCGATCCTCTTTGAAAAATTTCCAAAATGGGTTGATCTCATATACGAATAGATTTAAAACAATGAATTTTGGATATTTTCAAAACGCGTGAATTAAATAATTGATGTTATAAAGTACGAGTTTGGCATTGCTATAACATATGAAGCTTTTGTAGGTTATAACGTACTTATAACCCTTTGAAGGCCATGCAGCATCTTATACAGGACAGTAAGAACAAAGATATTTTTACAAAGAAAGAAGACACAATAGGAGTACAATCAACAAAAGAAAAGGATTTTGATAACTATAAAGTACTTAAAATTATTCCGAATAAAGTTTGCATAATGAGGCTTACATGTGCAATGAAAACAATATATTTATAAACTGAATCCATTCATCTTCAGCAGCAATTTAAATTACAAGATATGTGAATACATAGCAAAGCAAGATTTATGTGTACTTAGATTTTTATAAGCGTACTAAGAATACGGATTTATCGCAACGTATACATGCACAGGGCCAATTAAATAGCATTGATAAGTCACATTTGTAATTTTGAGTGTACTTTGATCTAGGTTTTTTAAAGAACGAGGTGAACGTATAGATATATGGCTACATAAACATCAATAAATATATAGCTAAAGTTAAATTTTCAAATAAGGAAACATTTGCCATTGAACCAAATACACTATTTAAGCCTAATTAATTTATAAATATAACTACCTTGTTTTTGGTAAGGGTTTTTCAGGGAACGAGCTAAACAGATATGAACACATACCCAAGTGACATATATATATAGCTATATTTACATAAACAGGCCCAGTAAGCCCCAGTTAATTTGCATTGTCAAGTAATATGCCAGTAAACAATTATGCAGGGTTCTTAAAAAGCGAGGTGAACATAAACATACCTAAAATGCATACTATTGTCTAGTATTAATTTGGCAAATATACTTCGTATACTTCGTATTTGATAAGAATTTTTCAGAAAACGAGTAAGCACGGCCATTTACACGAAAAAATAAGGTCGCGTCTTGATTAAGTCCGTCTTATCCAAGAGGCGAACGGCACTCGTATAAATGGTCAATTTTTGTAAAATTACGACTTATTTTGGCACTAGAAACACCTGTTCTTACGTTAGCTGCAACTATAACATTCGACAATAAACAAATCCACCTTTTATACGAGTGTGTTTGTGCCTTAGATAAGACGGGTCTTAGCATTCGCGACTTATTTTTCCTCCTATAAATGGCCCTAATGACATATGAATACACATAAAAGTAAGATTTACATGCACTTAAATTACTATAAACATACTAAGAATACGAATTTACCGCAACCTATATATATCCACTGGGCCAATTATAGGTAGCATTGGCAAGAAATATTTGCAATTAAAAAATTTGATGCAGGTTTCTGTGACCAATCAATACATTATTTATTAGCTTAATTCTAAAAAGCCGGCCTAATCGATATGGGGTTTTTCAGAGAACGAGACAAACAGATATAAGTACGCGGCAATTAAGGCACAGTCATTGAAATAGTTTTATATCTGGACAAACTTCAGTACGGGTTCAAGCCTAAAGCCTAGCTCACACAGAGGGCGAATTAAGTATAATGTTGCCATTGGCATGTCATATTTTGAATTGTGAGCGAACTTTGATATAGGTTATTCAAAGAACGAGGTGAACATATAGATATCTGCTTAACTAAACAATAAATATAAAGTTAAATTTTCAAATCAGGAGACATTTACCATTGAACCAAATACACTATTAAGCCTAATAAATTCATATAACTAAATCATTATTTTTGATAACGGCGTTTTTCAGAGAACGAGTCAAACAGATATGAATACATACAGATGTAACATTTATACATAGTTATATTTCTATAAACATGCTTGGAATAAGGAGGTTCTTTCGCCACGCATACATGCACAGGCCCAGGGGTAGGGCAAATTAACTATAATGTACGTTATTGCCATTGGCAAGTGATAGCTATTTTGAATTGTGAGCGTACTTTGATATAGGTTATTCTGATTCAAAGAACGAGGTGAACGCATAGATATATGCTTACATAAACATTAATAAATATAAAGTTAAATTTTCAAATAAGAAAACTTTCACCATTGAAACAAATACACTATTAAACCTAATCAATTTATAACTAAATGATACTTTGTTTTTGGTGACGGCGTTTTTCAGAGAACGAGTCAAACAAATATGGTAACATTTATATATTGCTATATTTCTATAAACATGCTTGGAATAAGGAGGTTTTTTCGCCAGCTACATGCACAGGCCCAGTTAATGAGCATTGTCAAGCAATACTTGCGAGAAAATAGTTTGATGCAGGGTTCTTAAAAAACGAGGTGAACCTAAACATATGCCTCACGTGCTTATAACTATAGCATTAATATGTATTGATATTTTAAAAGAACAGAGGATTGAGCATTGAACCAAAACGTATGTTATTAACCTAGTTTGTAAATATACGTTCAGTATGGCATTTTTCAGAGAACGAGCAAGCACATATCAAAACCCATGCATGCAAGTAATATTTATATAGCTATATGTTTCTAAACATACATACGATACGGGTTCATGGCCACGTACATTAATAAAACGTGAATAAATTTATTAAAGTCCTATAAACATATCTTTCCAACGCAAACAAATGAATTCATACAGATACAGATTCACTTTATAGTGTATATAAACATACTTATAATACGAGCTTATCGCCAAATGTATAAATGTAAATATGCTTTGATACGGGTTTACCGGCTGCGCATACAAATAACAATTGTCGCAACTTATACTTAAAATATGAAGTCCATGTTAAAATCCATATTAAATGTCCATGGGGCATCAGATAATTATTTGTCCTGTAGCAAACGCGCTTGTCCGAGCTGGCTATATTTATAAATATGTAAATATATGCCATATTGCTATGCTGAAACATACTTTGAATACGGATTTATCGCCACTTACATACACAGTTCACTTTATAGTTGTGTATACAAATATAACACATTCATATTACTTTGTTCTTGATAAGGATTTTTCAGAGAACGAGTCAAACAGATATAATAAATACACATTCAATTAAGTTACTTATATAGAATACGGGTTTATCGCCACATATATAATTGTATAAAATATGCTTAGATACGGGTTCACTTTATAGCTGCGCATACAAGCAACAATTGTCTTAGTTCATATTTATGATATGAAGTTTTAAATGTCCTTCGGAAAATTATTTGTCCTATAGTAAACTCGCGTGTCCGATGGATCCATCGGATCCATCGGACAATCTGAGTTTAACTGACATCTGCTTCCCGTGAGTCATGACGTCATTTATTTTCCATCGGAAAAATACTTCTCCGACCGAGTATACGTTTGTCCGATGGATCCATCTGAACCATCGGAAAGTAGATTTGTCCATCGGAGTCAGATTGCCAGTATTGGACATATATGCTGTATTTATGTAAATTGCTGGGCAAAGGGCATTTGTTGGGTGATTTGCAGTTGCATCCATTGTTTTGAGTTTTCTTTTGAGGGTCGTCCATCTTAGGATAGATTATTGTGTCCATCAATAGTTTGTTTGACATTGGGCATGCAGGAATAGCTTACTTTCACGGTGTTTCTATTAAAAATTTTATGTAGGACGGGACTTTCCGGGAATTCGTCGTCCAGTATATTGAGGAAGGTACGGCCGATGTGTGTGGCGACGTTTTTACTGTACGGAGGGTTGTACCAGGTGACGTTTCTTTTAGTCGTTTCTTATTTTGGGCAGTGCTAGATACATTAGTTGAGGTTGGAGGTTTATATTTCAGCTCGTAATTGTATCCACTATGCTTAAGGCTTTTTGATATACGGGACCCGTCGGGGGCTGCACGCGGTTGAATACATCTTCGTCAGATGAAATATCAGAGAGGCGTTTGTTGACGGATTCAGGAAGGTTCCTATTAATTACAGGTGAATGGTTGGATTTGCTGTGAATATAGAGTGGTGCACTGTAAAAACTGGTAGGTTAAAGGTAGGGTAAGGTTGTTATAACCGATACTAAAAAAAGTTAAAATAACCTAATGATTGTGATTGAATGAACTAATGAACAAAGATGGGTTGTTTTGACCTGTTCTTTTTGGTATGAGCTAAAATAACCCTGCACTTTGTAAATGACACATGCTATCCTTATAATATGTTATAGCGGATGATTCATGAACATAAATACGATAAGGCTATATATATAATCAGCAGTGTTAAAACAGCTTTATAATTATACAGTGTTTATATCTGCAATAGAATACCACAATAGGATCTGATATTAAGTTATATGGCAGAGCAACGGAGTAAAATGGTTAAACTTATACGCACATAGAGATATAGATAAGCTGCGTCAGTCCAGGTCAGTCTATTTACAAACGCCTAATTGTTCAGATTGACGTCACCGCTTCCTCTCACCGGGATCAGATTCACTACACGACCGCTTCTCATTGGTCAAACGGGTATTACTTGTCAAAAATTTGCATTCGTTTTGAATTCGAATGAGGTTTTACTTTACTCGACAAAACGGGTTTTCTCTTGGTGCTTTGCTGCTTATTGCTAGCGTAAAAGAATTTGTTTGTGTAAGTACTCAGTAAAATCTTGTTAAAATGTCGAGATGAATATCAAGAATGAATCGTCAAACGCCGATGGTTATAGCTTGGCTAAACGAGCGTGGATTAAGTGCGGCTTGTCATGAGTTTCAAGGTAAGATACGAGATTACTTCCACACTATACTTTACATAATAAAATTCTAATACGCGCTTTAGCTACTCCTTAAGTGTAAGTAATTCCTCCAAATCATTGAGTTTTGATATCTACAACCACAGTTGCGGCAACAGCCACAAACGCTGGATAAAGCTAAGTTAGGAATATAAATGAAATGTATTGTTTTCGTATAACATGCGTTATATGCATCGCGTGCGGAACTGTTTGTTACATGATATTTACTGACATGAAATTATGATTTTTTTTGGGTGACTCTAAAGTTTACGCTGGGACAAAAATCAAAGAATGATAAACATCATAATTACTTGCCACTGGATCACTTGAGGAAATGAATCCACAAGCATTGCGTGGTGGAAATACAAACTGTTCAAGTCGCACAACATAATTATTGCGGTCATATGTTTACTACCGTGGTATTATGTCTTTAATGCTGAATATATATCCAAAGGAACCAAGCGGTCACAGTAAGAGCATGAGTGGTCAAACTTTGCTAATTGTAGTAGAGAACTTCATTTCTAAATCCTAGGTTTTTTGTTGATATAAAGGCTATAGATATAGCTATGTTAGTAACGTCTTGTCTTAAATTCATGCACTTTAGACAATGATCGAAGTGCAGGAACAATGTATAGCTGTCATTATACGTGATATTAAGTATTTTTAGAAATACAGATCGCTCTGCAGTTCTCAGCTGGGCTGTCTTTTTCAGCTATATGATCATATACTAGTTTAGCCTGAAATTTTGCCAAGTTTGTAAATATAATTATATATCGCATGGCTATAACTGGTGCAATTATTTTTAGAAAGGCAATACAATATTTTTACTAAACGTAACATATCCTTCAGTCTCTTTGTGTTTCACCTATATTTTTAAGTTATAACTAATAAACCTGATCTTATTGGTTAAATCAACCAAAATTATATCAGTTGAACTAACCCATATTTTAAATAACCTATTGGTTGAACTAACCTTGTTTTATTAGTTAAAATAACCAATTTTTATGATTTATTTTAACCCATTAAATTCAGGTTATTTTTACCTATTTAACTAACCTATTTTAATTAGGTTGTCCTAAATAACCTATTTTAATCGGGTTGTCCTAGACCAATTCAAATAACCTATTTTTTTGGGTTGTTTTAACCTATCATTTTTTACAGTGTGTGTTATTGGGTTTTGCATAAGGCATATGTTTACCATTGGACAAATTGAGAGTTACATCGAGAAAGTCAACGCATTTCTTGTTTGCCTCGATAGTGATTTTCAGGCCATGTTTTCTGAATATCGGACATAAATCTTTCTTTATCAATTCAACCTCGCTTGGGGATTTGTTGCTGATGCCAAGACCGTCATCTCTATATAGGCCGAAATTATTGCCGTGTTTTGTGGTGATCTAGTGTAGTAGAAGAAAGCAACCGACGAGCTCACAGGTTTCTGCGCCGTAGCTACCCATTGTGATGTCGAAGAAGTTAGATGAGGATTTCTTGCACCATTGCTCTCCTGAGCTAAACAAGCATGATTTCTTTGCGTGAGTAATGATGTGTCTCTCATCGTCTGTAATGTTCGCATAGTTGGCTGCGAAATGTAATGCGTCGTTCAAAAGATCGAGGGAAATGGATGGGTAAAAATCAACCACGTCAAAGGCAATAAAGGAGTACTGGTTTTTATTTTCGACATTGTTGAACCATTCTAAAACAGCAGTTGTATTCTTCCAATTGGTTAAGGTTGAGGGCAGTGATTATTTCCTTATTGATTCTGTCGAGTATTTGCTTACTGATTTTACCAATTTCGGATTTTGTAGGATTAATAAGTCGGCAGGTTGCGTTGTTGTCAAGATTTGGTTTGTGGTCCTTTAACGTAATAAAGGCATCTTCCTCAGCAGTAGTTCTGACTCTGTCATCAACGTTTAATTTCTGTACGATGGATTTTATCCATAGAAATAATAGATATAGAATGCGTGCTTGGTAACCTAGCCTGTGCCTAAAATTTAAAATAATTTGCCCTTATAAATCCGCCATATTGAATTTGGCCAGGAGTTAAACGTCAGAGTCTGTAAAACAAAGCAGTTCCTGATAAAAAATTGTTTTTTGTCGAATTTACAGTTTAATTACAGTTCTCTTGAAACAATGAAATAAAGACAGTGACACACTGATGGTAAATAATAGTTGTGTATTATAATACAAAGACGGTTTTAGTTTTGCGTAAGCATGATTTACTTTGAAAATGCTTTGCATGCATATAACTAAACATTTCTTTAAAAAAGTGACCAAATTGTCGCTTTTTTCATTGACTTTTGAAGCTAAATCAGAAGACATTAAGATAACAGAAGTTATGTAAACTACAATATTTAACAGTGCACGAACAAGGTGATTGTTTGTAAATATCGATTGCTTAAAATTCTCAAAAACTGCCTTTCAAAACTAAGGTCAGTAAGGAACTCCGACTAAAACAACAAAGGTACCATTTGAGCTTTCAGAATAGTGTTGAACATTACATAATTATGTGTATTTTCAAACGCTAAAAGTCTAAAACATACCTGTGAGTTTTTATCATTTTTTTAGTCTTGTCACAGCAAACTTGAAAACTCCGCAAACAATTTCTTGTATTTTCTGCTCTTATCATTTGCATTATCGCACTCTTTGTGCCATCTTTTACGTAAAAAGTCTCAAAAAACTGTTTTCCTTTATTCGAAACGTTTTATAAACCTTTTTTCCATTCAAAGTCTCGAATTTATGTCTTTTTTGTAAACTCTGGTTGACAAAAACAAATCGCACTCCTTGCGACCGCGTGAAATGCTCTGTTGCAGGAGTCTGGAACTAGTCAAATGCCCTTATAAATCCGCCATTTTGTGGCGACAAGTTTTTCACAGAGAAAAGATAGGAGTACGCATTCTATATCTATTATTTCTATGATTTTATCTCATGCTCAATGGAGGATGTCGCTGTATGCAGGGACGTGGCGAGTCAGTCGCAATTGGGGGGCGGGGTGTCATATTAAAATGACCAAGTAGTTATAGTTACATTTACCAACGATTGCTTATTAAATTCTGAAAAATGAAAATGTTACTGAAATTGTCATGATATGAGAAAGGCGTAATCTTTCTGTACATCATTTTTAAGTTTTAAGACAAGTAGTAAACTGGAAATCCAGAAACACGCACTAATTTGCGGATGATTAGTCTATTCTAATCCTACATTTTCTGACATTGGCCCATCTGTCGTCTACATGTTGGATGTCAATTGCATCAACGATATCCCTTTCGCAATTTAACATCATCAGGGCGTCTAATCTATCTTGTGACATCGTACTTCTCAGGTAATTTTTAAGTAGCTTGTTGCGTTGAACACTTATTATACTTGCACCTAGAACACTTTATTAATTATACACTATTGATTCACTATTGATTGACATTTAAGATTAAGCTATCATATTACTGCACAGACATCAACACAACACAGTTAGAAAGTCGCTAACCAGGAAATCGGAACTGAACAATGAAATGTGTTTTATGCTAACCAGTATTTGTTTTAATGTAAAGGAACACGGGGATATTAGCACAGAAATCGAATTGCATTTGCGCACAATATATTTGTGACAATAAATACGATATACAAATATCCAGTCGTGTGGCATTTAACTCAACGAGTGTCGTCAATTCGACGAACCATAACATTCGATTTCTCGTTATCTGTTGTCAAGTGGAATTGACGATATATGTGAGCAATGACGGACGTTTCTGAGGAGTTTTCGAAGGCGAATTGAAGATTGCTCGACGCACAGCAAAAGCCGTCTTTACACGCATTGGAAAGGCCGTAGAACATGAAATTAACCATAAAAGACCATAGAACGAGGTGCTTAATCAGGACCGAAACTAAAGCGTTAATTGGGGGGTGCATATTCATATATTCGCGTTCTGCCCGACGAATTTCTTTTGAAATCAACGGTAATGACAACTGATTTCAAAAGAAATTCGTCGGGCAGAACGTGAATATATGAATATACACCCCCCCCCCCCAATTAACGCTTTAGTTTCCGCCCTGTGCTTAATTCACTATTAAAGCTCAATAATGCCTTTGGTTGGCTTGTTTTGAAACACGAAGCCTTAACAAGCTTAATTACGGACGATGATGAATTTGATAAAGAAGAAAAATGGTTAGCGGAGTGTCAAGAGTACTTTTTAGGAATTGATTTAGAAGCAAAAACCTATATCGAGATCGTTAATGTTGAAATTTCGGCGAAAGAATTACAACAGCCAGAAGGAATGATCGGAATGCGAGAAGAAAGCACACCGGAAGACGTTGGCAGCTCGACGCAAAACACAGGTGTTGAGACACCAGAGGAAATAACGATAGCTACGAACGGAAGTGTAACTGACGATATGCAGAATAATGTGTGTCAAATGTACAAACTGGATCTATTAACAATCTAGAAAAGGCGAATATTAATGCAAGATCAACGAAAAATGAACAATCGTGTGGTTTTCAGATGGAAAAGCCAAAGTTACCAAAATTTTCAGGTGATGTAAGAGAATACGTAATATTTCGGGCTAATTTTAAGCACACAATTGAATCGAGGTACAGTAAACGGGACGCAATAACTTTGCTACAGACATGTTTAAAGAATATACCCCTAGAGCTGATTCAAGGTATTGGATCAGATTATGACGCAGCATGGAAGTACTTGGACTCCATTTATTGGGACGTAAGGCATGTTTCAGACACGATAACACAGGATATCTCCCAATTTAAAGCATTACAAGAAGAAGAGGATGCACGCTTCTGCGATCTTGTGCATCTAGTGAAACGGTCCTATAACACATTGAAAGAAGTTGGTGTAGCAAGCGATATGGACAATAGCCATATGTTGTCAGTGATCGAAAGAAAGATGTGTCCTAGTGACAGAAAGATATGGTCAAGAGATTCAGAAAAAGAGGGAAAACCTTCAACATTTAGCGGCTTGATGGAGTGGATGACCGTTGAAATGAAGTCAAGGATGAGAGCAACAGCATCAATACGAAGCGCAGGATTAAGTCGTCAAAACGTGAACCATTTTGGCAATGAGAAAGATCAGAAAGAACGACATAAGTGCTGGTTTTGCAAAGACTCGACACACTGGCCTGATCAATGTACGAAGCTTGGTTCCATGAACGCTGAAGAGAGAATAAACCATGCAAAATCCAACCACGTATGCTTTAGCTGCATGAAAAGAGCTGGTCGAGAGCACAAGCAAGCTGATTGCAAGCGACGGCGTCTGTGCACTAAGATGGAAAAGGGAGTACAATGTACACATTGCCATCATCCATTGCTACACAAGAGTAATACAGTGAGCATTGGTGTCGCATCATTACACGAGAATGAAGAAGCAATGCTTCCTGTTACGTCAACAGACCTATTTGGATCAAACAATCTCCGAAAGCGCGGAAATGTACTGTTTGACTCTGGTGCCCAAGTAAGTCTTATCAGGCAAGAAACTGCAGATTACCTCGGTCTCAAAGCAAAGAAAATCTCGGTGACTATAACGAAAGTTGGTGGACAAGAAGAAGAAATAAAAACCAAAGTTTACAACGTCCCAATCAGCGCAATTGATGATCGAAGAACATAGTCCGTAAAGGCAATCGGAATTCCAGACGATACCTATAACGATATATCTAGGGCTCTTTACTTGCCATCATACTCAACATCAAAACGCGGTTATAACACTATTTCTCGTGTAAAATTAAATTCTGTGATTTAAACGCCCTAAAAACTATCAGACGATGAAGGGTTGATACGTGCCTAACATTTGTTGGACTATGTAGCGACAAATCATGTCACATGATTCGTCACGTGACTGCTCTTCATCAAAAATCCGCTTTTCCCTCAATTGCTGTAAGTTTAAATACCAGTTTAGACATTACTAAAGGTTTGATTCACATTATATAAACTTACAGCAACGCGTTTGGTCGTATTCTGTCTCGTTTTATTAAAGAACATTTTTCCATTGAAAAACGTTCAAGAAGTAGCTGAAATACGCGCTTTCCCGTAAACTCGTACCCAGGCTCTTTGTTTTATAACATGAAAAATTTGCGAAAATAAGGAAAGTTTATAATAATGATAAATATATTGACGTGTCACTAATGAATAACATATTTGAATTAATATATTTTAGCGTAATATCTACTTTTTCACACAACATTGTCCAGTGTCATTTTGTCATTCACTCTCCGAGTCACTGGATTCACCATAGACGATTCTTCGTTGAAAGGGTTGCTGCATCCTTCATTGGCCATGCAAAGACAAGCTTCAGTACATGCAAGTTCATTCTTTTTGCAGGAACAGTTGCGTTTGCAATCGGATGTTGTGCAGTGGCATGCTGTCAACTCTATAATGCCTTCTGGGGCGGGATTTCGTGTCATCAAGACAGGAGCTAGCTTTCCATCCTCCAATTTCCAACCGTTTCCTACTGACGAGGGCATGTTTTGAAATGGGCCTAAAGCTGTATTCCAAACACATACTTGAAAATTTGCTCTCTTGAAGTGATGCGAAAGGCTATCTGATATGGGGGGAAGTTCTTCACTCTTTAAACTTCGTTGACAAAACAGAAAGTATCGGGCATCATCAGCATTCAACGACGAACCATAACATTCGATTTCTCGTTATCTGTTGTCAAGTGGAATTGACGATATATGTGAGCAATGACGGACGTTTCTGAGGAGTTTTCGAAGGCGAATTGAAGATTGCTCGACGCACAGCAAAAGCCGTCTTTACACGCATTGGAAAGGCCGTAGAACATGAAATTAACCATAAAAGACCATAGAACGAGGTGCTTAATCAGGACCGAAACTAAAGCGTTAATTGGGGGGTGCATATTCATATATTCGCGTTCTGCCCGACGAATTTCTTTTGAAATCAACGGTAATGACAACTGATTTCAAAAGAAATTCGTCGGGCAGAACGTGAATATATGAATATACACCCCCCCCCCCCAATTAACGCTTTAGTTTCCGCCCTGTGCTTAATTCACTATTAAAGCTCAATAATGCCTTTGGTTGGCTTGTTTTGAAACACGAAGCCTTAACAAGCTTAATTACGGACGATGATGAATTTGATAAAGAAGAAAAATGGTTAGCGGAGTGTCAAGAGTACTTTTTAGGAATTGATTTAGAAGCAAAAACCTATATCGAGATCGTTAATGTTGAAATTTCGGCGAAAGAATTACAACAGCCAGAAGGAATGATCGGAATGCGAGAAGAAAGCACACCGGAAGACGTTGGCAGCTCGACGCAAAACACAGGTGTTGAGACACCAGAGGAAATAACGATAGCTACGAACGGAAGTGTAACTGACGATATGCAGAATAATGTGTGTCAAATGTACAAACTGGATCTATTAACAATCTAGAAAAGGCGAATATTAATGCAAGATCAACGAAAAATGAACAATCGTGTGGTTTTCAGATGGAAAAGCAGCATGGAATTTGGCGACCATTTTGGAATTTTAGCCCGCGGACTTATCGAGAGTCGGCGTGCGGTTTTCCCCATTAACGTTATTTCCATGGCAACAACATGGACGCTAAAATCAAAGACTTTAAATTTTACCCTTTTTTATGGCAAAAATAATAAAAATCTCGAGATCAAAAGATTTAAGTTGGATAAAATTTACTCATTTATATTAGAAAAAGCCTTAAGAATCTATAATTTATTCATTTTAGCTCAAATGTTTTACTTAAATGCACGATTAACGATAATAAAATTCGAGGCATCGTGCTAGGACAATGTGAAAATTTATAAAATAATACACTGAATGATCGGGGATTATTATATAAACATTCAACAGACTATATGGTATAACCTACATGCTTCTAATAAATATATAAAAAAGATAATTCTCAAATGCAGTCGAAATAACAAAACACATTTGTTTATGAATTGTAACAACTTATAATTTTGCGGGAAATTTAAAATCTACTTAAAATCTACTATAGGAAAAGTGTATCAGAGGCTAGCTGTAAAAATGTGAAATTGTGTAGAATGTTTGGGACTTTTCTCAGTCCAGATACATGTGGGTTTGCAAAAATTGGAGCACTAGAAATCGAGAAACAAGTGAAAAATGCAGTTAAAGGAAATGTTGCATCTTCCAGTGACAACACAACCAAACTAAAACAAGAGCAGTACAAGCAGTTCAATGCTTATTTCAATAACAGTGAAGGTGGCAAGAATAGATTTGAAATAAGTTTTCTCAAGTACAACATAAACGTCCTGAGGCTAAAAACTGCTGTTGAGAAGTGGAACTACCGAAAATCTGCAGAGAAAAAACAATATTTAGAAACATTTTCTCCAAAGCAATGGCAAAAATTGTCACACGAAAAAAAGGCTGAACACTGTTTGGCTAACTGTAGGGGGTGTGCACTCCGATATGCTACTGTTCTAGCATTCTTTCCTGTGAAGTCGCGCTTCTTACAAGGTTGATGCAGAAAATCTAATCCTATATTACATGCTCGAAATCAGGCTGAAAAATTGAAATCGCCTACTATTAAACCAAAACAAAGTGAAGTAAAACATTCAGCCAAGGCAATATAACAAGTCCTGTCAACACCGTTTGAAAATACATTTGGTACGACCTTTGCCCAGGCTTTGGCTGCTATCCCTGAACTGGATTTGCAAACAGGAAACAACAAGGAAAACAAGAAAGAGAAAAAAAAAACAAAGGGGAGGCCAATACAGGAAAGCAAAAGAAAATATTGAGCAACAAATGAAAGACACTGCATTTTTGAGGTAAGTTAAGCATATACGCAAGCAGGTGAACAAGGACAATAATTCTGCTATCTGTAATGAAAACCATGTTAATCAATATTTTAAACTGTAGGAAAATTAACCCATCAAGTTCTAACATGTCTAAATAGTGTGCCTATACTTTACTATTTTATTCCGTCTGGCACCAGACAATATCATTCGTCAAGTCGAGAGTTCACTTAATGCAGGATAGCTGGGCTATCATCAAATTCTTCTATTTATAACCATGCACCTGGTGTACTTTATCACTTAACTTGTTAAGTAGAATGCTGATTTCAGCTTTGTGATTAAATAAAGAGGCCATACAATTACTTCACTCTACAATGTATACATGCCATTATTTTACCTGAAAAGAATAAACCAATTGTGGTCTGGTTTTAAAGCAGACCTTGGTCATTACTCAGCTCTCACAATATTTTCATATTAATTGCAATTAGCTTTTTGTATAGCTCCTCCCTAAAATCATGTCAATATTGCATGCTGCTAAAATCATATATACATAATATGCATGAAAAAAGTGTGATAGAATGTCCCAAACAACCTACAATCGTCGACAAAAATCATACGGACACACAATTAAAATTTAGCTGCGCTTATTTATACACAAGTTATACCTTATATTGGTAAAATTTGGTCAAAATACCCCCTTTCCCCCCATTCAATGTTGTCCCCTTTAATGCTGGCGCAGTGAAATGAAATACTTAAGGCCCTCAACATTGTTTTGGGGGAAGAGGGGGGTGAAAATGTCCCAATACTAGTTGACATTACGTAATTGTAGAGGCGTATACTGTGGCTGTCCGCATAGTTTTGTCGACGATTGTAGTACATAAATAAGAGTCATCAAGGAGAAGTGTGAAACCCAAATATTTTTTCTTGGGCAAAATTAGATTATATGGTACTGGTCAATCAGTAAAGATTGACTTTACTGATTGACCAGTAAATACCAAAAACAAAACTACCTATAACGCGAATAAAGCCGAAACCAACAGAAACACCACAGCCAAAACCAACTGAAACACTGATGCCAAAATCAAGCTCTGAGCCGAACTGTAAAAATGTGGACATTTACATACCCATTGAAAAATCGACTGGCAAAAGGAGTGGCAGTTGTACTGGGAAATGTCGAGGAGGTACAAAAGCTTGATCGAAAGAGATGTAAACTTAAAAATGTGTTAAAATCCAAATACCACATAGGAAAGCAAGAAGCTATAGAAGATTATGAGTGTGTTTTAGCTCCAGTGAAGAGCAAAGTTTTGGCAGAACAGAGAAAAGCAAAAAAGCAGCTTGACAGCTGGGAGAAAGCTTACTACAAAGAGAACCAAAAGGCTGCAGCTTATGAAGTGATGAATGGGGATAAGGTAGCATCAGTGCTGCTAAAAAAAATAAATATGCCAGTGCCCTACTTAAAGAGTGGAAAATAACCTTGTAACTTTAGCTGCTCTTTGTAGCAGGAGTAACAATGATTACTGTAAGCAAAATTGGGTACATTTTGTATGACTTTATTCAGTTGAAAGCTACCACATGAGCTCATTAGCTGAATAGTTATTCTTTATAACTGGTGGTTTATTTACCATTCAGCATGTAAATTATTATGTTTGCTTCACTTAAGGTGGCCAAGAACACTTACTGTAATGCTCGTACACTACTTAAATGCTCGCACGCAAGTTCGTAAATAAATCGTCTATACAGTTAACAGTATGACTGTAAAATATAACAATAGAGTGGACGTTTGCGGGCATAAATATGTTTTTGGCCCGACTCAGAATCATTTTAGCCCGAGCGTAGCGAGGGTTAAAATGAGCTCTGAGGAGGGCCAAAAACATATTTATGCCCAAGAACGTCAACTCTATTACTATTATAATAACTTTAAAGGGAATAATCATATAAATTAAAAATTCAAAAAGAGCATGCAACGGTAAACAGTTTAGTAAACACAAGGCATGTACATGTAGCTTTTTATACCTGTTGGGCAGTTGTGGCAGAAAAGTCAATGGATTTTGGCTAGTTTAGAAAGTCTTTTTGAAAACTTAAGTGTGGACATTAAAATAAATTAATACAAACACAATTCTCGTGAAAAACACAGACGTTGTTGCTTATTCATTTAACTTTTTCCAACCTAAACGATAACATGTACACTGAGAATAAATAGTTCTTCAACGCTGTTTGTTTGACTTCCTTTAAAATATAAGCATTAATTAAACAACAATTTCAGAGGCATTTCTGTGATAACATTCATAAACAACAGAAGTCACTTTGCAGGATTAATATTAATAACGCAATTGTTAAACTGACAATTCGCTAGAATTTCCTGAACTGAACGGGTTTGATTTGACGATGAAGACAGGCTGACATTCAATCCGGCATTGTTGACTGAAGTAATGCAGGTATTTTGTCCACAATCCATGGCTTCGTTTGATGTAAGTGCACGACCAAGTATACTGGAACAAACACGCTTTTATGAACTTGAGCTATCCTTTATGTAGGGATTCAAGCTTTGTTCGTTTTTATGCTTCGTAATGGCACAAATTTGTTTGGCATCTACCCCAGCTTGATGCAGACTAGTTATTGTTGAAGCCCGTACACAATGTGCAGTGTAAACTTGTGAAAGGCCAGCCTTTTTTGAAATCTTTGGCATTAGTTGAGATATTGCATTTTTGCCCATGGGCTCGTTCTGGAACCAGCACGTTCCGGACATGTCAAAGTTTATCAACGGGGTTTGAAAAAGTGCTTCACAGCTCGGATGAAGTTTGCTGAGCATAAATTTTAGTGCAGCCACAGGATCTAGTGCTGAACTAGGTATTTCATACATCCTCACGTCTGTATAATCTTGATCTTCTTGCTTATAGCCGCCCTGGTGATTCTTGGTCTGCCCTGTGTGCTTCACTGTAACGTATTCTTTATCTTGGTCGTCCTTATTGAACTCAAGGGAATCCTTCGTCAGTTCACGCCAACCTTCCCTGCCTCTTCTGCCTAAATAATAACACAGACAGAACAAAACAAACTCGACGAGCTTTTCAGGATTGTCACATGAGAAATAGGACTTCAGTTTTTGCATATCTCCACTTTCGATTGGGCTTTTGTGCTTCGGCTTGGGATTTCCTTACTTGTAGTACGACTTGCAAACGACTTCGAACATTTTGTTTGCTTGCAAAAACTCGGGATCTTTTAGTATGTTAATGGGCCTTGAAATGGGCTGGCTTGTAATTGTTCGATGAACAGCTGCTCGTATACCGGTTAGGGCACTTGGTGTGAGATCCTTTTTGTCCTTGATGGTTTTTACTTCAGCATAAAATCTCCTCAAAATACTGCTCAAATCAGTAGCGCCTACGACAGCCAGGTCACAAACAATCCGTCTCCTTTGAGACCACTTCTCGAATTTTCTTATACCCCACGATGTTTGCTTTTTCGTATTTTTTGGTATAGACTCCTCCTCGAGCTTTTGCAGCTCGTCTTCTCCCAACTGTGATGACTGAGAGCACGCCTCTTCGGTAAATTCAGCCATCAGACAGTGTTTTCAAAAATATGAACAAACCGGCGCAGCAGTTAGCGAAGCACACGTATTTTGGAACCCGGGTTGAAAACAATCCTTGTTTCTGTTTGGCTAAAAACAAAATTCTCCGTTTTCTGATTGGCTAAAAACAAACTTCTCCATTTTCTGATTGGCTTAGATCAGTGGGCTAAAATATATTTTAGCCCAGCAAATTTATCATTTTAGACCGCAAAATACACCACAATGCCCGCTAAAGTTAATATAATAGTAAATATAGCTTGGTTTCGTACCTTCTTTCGTGTTTTGATTGCAGTAGAACCATATAATTCCACGCACGCCGAAGCACGCTACATAAAAGCGCCAAACGCTGTCTACATCGGCAATTCCAGCTAACACAAATCCATAAACCTTTAGTTGTACCAAAACCCAGCAGTTAATCACATTTACAACACCCAGCGTCGAAAAATATTACTCAAATATCATATAAATAAGTATTTAACACTTAGACCACATTGACATTTCGCTCGCGTCAAACTTTAACCGTCAAAATTACAAATTATTAATTAAATTAACGATATTGCAAAAGCAAACGCAGTTGTCACGAAAACTCCACGCAACACGCAAAAAACACGAGATACCCATAAGCTCTCTGCTGGGGGTCAAATTCACTTTTTTGAGCCATGCCTTAATGCCCCTGAGTGAAAGAAGTCGGCCAAAGGAAAGGTGAATGTCATGGATGGGTATGTATCTTTGTCGGTCCTTTGCACGCGTTTTAAACCGTAGCTCTTGGCAGGACAATACTTCAAAGTGAGCTACTGAAAGCACAGCGACATCGGTGTCTGGTGATTGTATCACAATTCTTGGGTGGGTATTGGCAGCATGTTTGGCGTGAAGCAGAAGCCTGGTGTCCGCTTCTTCGTGCTCTGAGCATAAATTATGCTCAACAGCCACTGAGCTTTGTGTTAAGGACACTGTTTTTGATCCGTCCAGAAATCCACCAGCCAAGACAACCTTTTGCGAGGAGCTTAAATGTTGTGGCAGCTGTTTACTTAAAGCATCACAAAGAAACTCGGCCAGGTTTTCTTAATTTGTTCTTCGGGTTTGTTTCGGGACTCGCGTTGATCTACTGTGGATGATTACTTCCAGGGAGCTTGATTCCCCTCTCTTTCTACGTTCGTCAGCCTTTACTGAAACAGAGGGATATTGGTCGAAAATCAAGTCTACTCTTGTGCAGCCGGGTCTGCTTAATGCAGCCAAGAGAATCTTTTCGTACTTCTTAGACAGCTCCAGATACGTTGCACACCCTGCAGACTTGACCATCTGTATAAGAGCCATTGCATTAATTAGACAGGCTGAAGTATACTGTGAAGCAGGAAGGCTTGAACAGGAATTGACGTCTTTTTCTAGGAACGACATTAGCGTGCTTTTAGTCGTCTTCCGAATACTTCCGTCAGGGTGTGCAAGTGCAATCGGTACACTGCATAGTTCATAAGAAAGTATTTTTTTCAGATTGATCTCCCTGTTATTCGCAGCTACAAGAAGTCGACCAAAAAGCTTCCGATCAGCGTTGATCGATACGATCTTTTCTTTCTGGCTCTTTATTGTAACACTCTTTGCCACTGACCTAAAAGATTTGACTTTAAGCTTACAAATCGGATCCCAGAAATCAACTTCTTTACTCTGAACTCTGGATAAAACAAAGCTTTCCATGCTTTGTTTTCCTAAGTCTGCTGCATTCAAAAGTCTGTTAGCCTCAGCATTTGGTAGAACAACACCTGTGGCAAGATTACTCAAGGGTAATGGTACTTTGCTGTCGATAATGTCGTCAGGAATGTAAAAAAGGGTTACTAAGGAGTTTACCGTTGAATGTATCGAGTATCTTCTGCACATCGTTTCCATCTCTCATTCGTCTTGTCGCTCTTGCTTCCTTGTGCGTTCCGATTCTCTCGCAACTCTGTATCCCACACATGTTCTTGAGTTCTTGTGTTATTGTGATTAACTAAGTTATTAATACACCTCTGCATACATATAGACACAATGCAATTGCAGTTTCGTTTCTCTGCTATTGCGGCAGGAGCGCTAATGGTACTTCAACACAAATGTTATTTCCGTACTTTTGTATGTCTGTGCTCATACACAATGCTATACACTGTCTTCACCTATGGCCTACACTCGTTGTTGCGATAAATCAAAAAAGCATGTACGTGCGTGCGGCTTTAACAATGCGTTAATATTGCGACGGCAAAACCACTTCAGGTGTAGCCCGACAATTTTTATGCGCAGAAAACATGCGCACTCGCCTGTCGCCCACCTTTAAACATAGAGATTATAAAAGAATAGAGGGGGCATCTTAGGATAAATTCAGTCAAACGAAAGGGACAAATTGAAGCTTGCTAATGGGGGCCAAATTTAAGATCCGGATGTAGGCTTGGGCGCCTATTGGCTGGGTATTGACTTTTCACAACAAGAGATCGAGAAGGCTCGAGAAAAACTTTTTTCGATTTTTTCGCACTCAAAGTTTTTTTATGTAAAACAAAGGCAAAAATGTTAAAGATTAGTGCGGGATTGCCATGAACGTTTTGAATTTTGTGTTTTGAATACAGGATAAAGTTGGGTATGTTTAATATTGAGTATTTGTGAGCGAAAATGCAATTTTTGGATTCGAAATATCAGATGAACACACTAGAAAAGTCCTTAAAGTTTAAATACATCGCAGTATTGTGGTTGTACACCTTGTTGCACCTCTAAAATAATTTTGATAACTGTTTGAAGGCAAATAAGTTCAATTTGTGTCCAGATGTGGGATAGTTTAGCAGATATTTTGCAAAACCTCGCTGCAAAAAACCAGTCAAAAACTGATTGCTATGCGTTGCTAGGGAGAACCTAAGGTTTAAAAACTCCAATATTTTCACAAAAATCTGGCTGTCTCCACCTAAAAATACAAAAACTGGAAAGCTACAACATATTTTCTCATTATAGTCAATATCTGTGTGCATCATGGTCATAAAAACAAGCAGTATACCTCCGGGACTTGAATTCCGGGGCCCCCATTAGATTTGTTCAATTTGTCCCACGATTAGTCATCCAATGCCACCTCTATTCTTTTATAATCTCTATGCCTTTAAAGACATTACAAACAACGGATTTTATGGAAATCAACTACGATCATATTTGGTCGTTTTGTTAGACGTAATCAAAAAAATCGTTCGGCTGTCTGGGTTATCTGACTTTAAGGGAAAAGCGGTAGCAAATTTTCCGTGTTGACATTGAGTTATATCATCATTAATAGAGGAGATGTTTTGGAAACTCGTTAGAATAGAAATATAACTCTTTAACTATGTTGGTCATCCTTTACGTAAAAATACAGCCATTCATCGTCACGGCTGTCTTGTGTTGTTTTTCCTAATACACTAATAGCAATCCTTAAATTCCTATTATTGTGTATGACGGGGATGGTTAACTTTCCTAAAACCTTAGTATTAACAACAATTCAACACGCACTTGACGACGAAACTAAATCTTATTTCTGAATATGTCGGGCCAAACTTGTGCAAACGGTTGCTCCGAACGGCTCACACTATGACATCCTGCCATGAATTCTCGATAAACTTCAGGATGTTTCGATTCTAACATGTTCATATCAGAAAGGTAAACGGGAAGCCACCGAGCGTAGTTAACTCTGTCCATGGAAAAAAAATGGGGAACCATCGCGGCAGTAGCTAACAGATGAAGCTTCCAGTTCCCAGTTCGTTCAGCTTTAACAAACTGCAGGAGCAACAGCACCATATTGATGTAATCTTCCCAGAAGTTGGATACCTTAGACTCCTTTCTGCTCTCTAACTTGAAATCACCGAGCAGCAGCATCAGAGGCTCGATACAACCTTGTAAAGACAACCAATTATCCGCGAAGAAATATTCTTGATTAATTGTGTTTTGGCATTGCTTAATTCTACAGAGAATAACTTGCTTTGCCCCGTTCTCCAGTCCAATTTGTTGCCTTTCCAGCCATTCCAAGAAGGCTTGCCACAAAAGCCTGAAAAGTGCTTCCATGGTAAGCTTGTGTTCCCGAATCCCTCGATTGTAAGACTTGCCAAGCATAATTGCTGAAGTGGTGCCAGCTGCATAAACTCCAGATTCAAGCAGCATGTCTTCTATGCCTGATTGTGTGCATATTTCTTTCCCAGGAGGGAGAGGTAGTTTAGCGCAATATGGAAGCCACCCATTCTTACGACGGTGCTCTGAAATTCCTCTGAGTATTTCATTTGCAATTTCTTAGCTTTTGCATAAAGTGCCAGATTGAAAGTGACAACTGAGTCGCACTGTCCTAAGGTGTTACATATCTTCTGTGCCAGCTTCATCACAGAGTATAGTGTACTGAAATTGCTTGATTCTGCATTGATCATTGGATGATTATATTGCCGATGACAGTTTCCACTGGTACGCTAGGGTGTGCGATAGAGTTGAATCCACTCCATCCTGGTATACTTTGCTCTTCTGGCGTTTGTTTCTTGCACGCCATAAAAGGATAAGAAAGACGAAGTGACACCCAGCAGAGGTCAGCTGTACAGCAGGACGCAAGCTGGCGGTCAGATTGAAGGTACATGTAAGTAATAACATCCTCACCTACATAGTCACCAAGAGTTGGTCGCCTGCCGCATACATTCACTTCTTCTATGGCAACCAGATTATGAATCGAATCCAGTGACCTCTTCTTTTTGGAATGATCGGCCCGCACAACGCGGGCTGGCTTGGGTCCGTGCTACTTGCGCTGATATATAGCCATTGTTGTTGCATGTGTTGTTTTCTTGCCATCGAGTGTTTCTTCATTAATATCGTTGTTGTAAGCCGCCATTTGTATAAACACACCGGGATATATATTAGTTGGGATTATAAGGCCACTGATGTTTGACTTCGTTAGACTTTCATTGGCCAGACTCGTCTCCACTTGTTCAATTTCCTCGTAAGAAGAACAGTGACCATTCTGTCCAAAACAGTTACCAACTGTTTTGAACCAGTTAAGTGTTTGACTGACATGCCAAGCGTTACGTGCATGGGAAGCTTTACTCTTGCATGTGATGCGCAGTGAACGAGATCTTGCGCGACTATTATAACCTTGTGCTCATCTGCAGAAACTCTCGCAATTGAAGATGAACTCCGGTCGCTATACTGCTCCCCAGTAATGGTCCATCTTAAAAGCCAGTCGAGATTTTGGGGAAGAAACTCTTTCGCAGTATCAAGGTTTAAATCACTGATATCAAGCGGATTGATGTCGATGCCCTTAAGCTTCATTATTTCTTGTCGCACTTGAGTTGCTACAGCATAGATGTTGAAGAATTCGGAAGTGGACGCGTTCATTTTTTCCGCGGACATACAGCTTGACGTGTCTGGTGGTGGACCGTTGATTGCAGCATTTATGACGTCAACTAAAGATATGGAACTGCTATACACTATCTCCGGTTTGGATTGTTGAGGTGGCTGGTGGAACACAAGGTCTTTCTTATAGTTGGCCACTAATCGCGCTTTAAGCTTCTGCTTCGTGTAGCTTTCTCCAGCATTGCACAGTTTTTCTAACTCCTTCTTAAACATAGCTAAAAGACTATTCATGTCGTAGGCCTTGCCATTATTGATTTCAGGCGTTATAGTCTTCACAAGCTGGTTAAAGGCTTCATCAAAAGGATTTTCAACAGTCGTGGACGTATCGCGGTGACCCGCTTTATATTTACTTTGCTGACGTAGGAGGCACGGCATGCTTTGTGATATTTCCCTTCTGCTGCAATAAGATCATAATTAGCTGATCGAAGGACGTCAAGCCTTTGATGATCTTCTCGTGCTTCAGCCGACTCTTTTATGGTGTTACATGCTTCAAAGGTGACAATATTTTATAAGATTTCTGTCCTTCTTACGTGTTGCGTTCCTGCAGAAAATACACTTCGACCAATCAAATAATGTGCTGCCTCGTTTGCCAACTTTCACTTCAACGGGATCATTTGACGTTTGAGAGTCTGAAAATCGTAGATTTTGCTTGCTTGTGTATGCTTCATAACAAGAGGAGTGCCATAAAACTTCTTTTCCCTCTTCATGACGAAGATCATCAGGTGTGAGACGTTGGGACAACTGCAAATGTTTATCCAACTAGTTTAAATTTAATCTTGTCAACAGTTTTGAGGGGTTTTATGACAAGTTTATAAACTTTATTTTTCAGAAAATGTTACAAAGCAGTAAAATAAATAGGGAGCTGGGGTCAAAATTGGGGACAGAAAAAAGCTTTCAAGGGGGCAAATGCTCCCCTTGTCCACCCCCTGGCATCGCTAGATACTATGATACGGTACCTCGTCTTGCCGTTGCTTCAGTACAGAAATAACTTTCTCCAGTGAAGAGGGCTTTGCAACTCACACATTAATATTATCCTTCAGGCAAAAAATACACTTTTTGAAACAGGTTAACTTCCTTGGTCTCTTAGCTGGTTTTGGAAAGAGCTGCCATTTAATCATCGTCATTATCCATTTTCTTGGAAGCATTTGGTCCGCATATTATAACTTGTGCATAGATTATGTTAGCTAAAATGAACGTTTTGACCTTATTTCATCGTTTTTGACTGCCTGCAGAAACAACATTACCTATCTTTTTTATCAAAAATTTTGTTGACAATAATACCAATTTTGGCGGAAAATATCCCGGCGATGTCGGCGATGTTAAGACCAAAATAACAACACTCGCGAGTTAGTTTACGTGTCTTATCTAAGAAATAGGACAAATACTTTTATACAACAAAATTTTCATCCTATACAAATGATTTTTTAGCAAAAATTGGATGACAAGTCCAAACGAGAAACTGTACTAAGCATTGTACGTTTGTAATATTTTTTAAAACACGATTTCGCCGCAACCCAATATGACACTAGGCTAAATATTGTTTTGAATACAATGAGGAAAACAACTCACGAAACCATATAGTTTTCTGTTAATTTATTATATCCTAGTAGCAGTAAAAAATCTCCTATACCTTAGCTAGCTTTTCAAATTTTTGTGTACAAATATATACTAATATATGTCCTATTTTTCAAACTTACATTTTACCTTTTCGTGGAGTTCCTCATCAGCAAAATCACATCGAAAACAAAAAGCAAGAGAACTCCAGGTCTATTTTATACAAAATACATTACTTAACCATGTTAAATTACTTTAATCTTTTAAAGCTTGAGATAAATTGTATGCAAAACAATGTTACTCGAAACGAAGAGCAAAAAAATACGAGCAAAGAGCCTGGGTACGAGTTTACGCAAAAGCGCTTATTTCAGCTATTTCTTGAACGTATTTCAATGGAAAGAATGTTTTTTAGTAAAATGGAACAGAATACGACCAAACTCGTTGCTGTAATTCTTTATAATGTGAATCAAACCTTTAGTTAGGTCAAAACTGGTATTTAAACTTACAGCAATTGAGGGAAAAGCGGATTTTTGATGAAAAGCAGTCACGTGACGAATCATGTGACATGATTTGTCGCTACATAGTCCAACAAATGTAAGGCACGTATCAACCCTTGATCTTCTGATAGTTTTTAGGGCGTTTAAATCACAGAATTTAATTTTACATGAGAAATAGTGTTATAACCTCGTTTTGATGTTGAGTATGATGGCAAGTAAAGAACCCTAGATATATCGTTATAGGTACCACAATTCGCGACTACATAGCATCTAGTCTTATTGTTCCGTAGGAAACCAGTGTCAGACCTTTTCTGTCGGGTAGGTTGAACCAAACCGGTTTTTGCACGTGTCAACTCTTTGACTATTGTGATTACTTTGGTCCAATCGTTGTCAAAGTTAGTAGAAAGAAGACAGCAAAACATTATGGCGTACTGTTCACCTGCCTGAATACCCGAGCGGTCCATCTCGAGTTAGCCGTTGATTGCTCGACAATGTAATTTTTACAAGTACTACGAAGGTTCTTTGCAATCCGTGGGACCCCAGCAGTTATGATAAGCGATAATGGCACACAGTTCGTTGGCGAAGAAAAGGAATTGAAGGGAATGGTTAAAGCTTGGAAGTTGGAAGAATTGCGTGAATTCTGCGCAGAAAAGGGTATGAAGTGGCGATTTACAATCCCAAAGGCTCCTCACCACAACCATAGTTAATAGAAATAATAAACATGGTTAGGGAGGCCGGGTCACGTGATCGAATATGTTATTGTCTGGCCATTAATGAAATCCGAGTGCACAAAGGCGTCATTCATAATAGGAATTGTTATTGCACCGCCTGGTATTTTTGCGCATTTTCGCTGTTATGTGCCATGGTTGGGGCGAACTGTAGCATTTTTGGCTGTGGTTTGAATAGAAGACATAGTGGAATCAGTATCTTTTCCCTTCCAAAGGGAAAAGACGATTTATCGATCAAAACACGCGATGAGTGGGTGCGAGTGATAACCTGAAACCGAGACATCGATAAGGATTTTCAGCGTCAAATAAACGCAGGGACTCTGCATGTCTGCGAAAAACATTTTGAGGAGAAATGTATCAATAAACGTCAGTATTGCAACGTTTTTCTTGTATTTAAATCATTAATATTCAAGTACTTATTACAATATTTTGCAAGACTTTCTCAATGCTTCGCTGCCTGTGCTACAAATTTTAATACATTGCAAAGCTGCAAACAATGGCACATTGTAACAGTATAAAATCTTTATATGTCTAGATCGTCTCAGCAGAGCATGGAAACCGGGATCGATTCCAACTATAAATCTGCCGAAGAAATCGCACGAAGAATCAAAGCCTTCTACCTCAAGACGGGTGATAGAAAGGAAAGAGTTGGTGCCTTCCAAAGTTCATAAGGACATAAACGATTTGAAATCGAAGGTTTCTAAGCTTGTTTTGAAAGGTTGTTTTTACTGATGTATCTATCTCACCTGTAGGTGAATATAAAGGAATGTCATGTCATATTAGACCAATGACAACATCAGATTTCTTATGTTCACTTGTGTAAAAATACTAAAACCATTTAAAATGTTATCCTATTTGTTTCATTGTGCACTCAAGGTTATTGTCTGATAAATATGTTTATAGCACTTTGTTTGCAGGCTGTAACGTTCGCAAGTACTTCCATTTATAGGGACATGTGGTATGAACTATATTATTGAAATGGATTGTTAATAGTAACATGAACACATAGAAAGTGGTCTGGCATAATTATACAGTTTGAAAATCAGTTATGTTAAAATCCTCTTTAGGGACTTTTTCCAAATAATTTTGTCATTTCATAATTTGTACGAAGTTGCACAATCGTGTGTTTAGATTGTCCTATTCTATTGGTTTAAGTTGCATTTCAGATCTACAGAAAACCAACCTCCTTGGTCCTATATCAACCCCCTTCCCCTTTTTATAAAGGTAGCAAAGTATCATAAAATCTGGACTTAATAGAAGATTTAGAGTAGTCCAAAAACTATAGCATACATTTTATTTTACCAACTACTTTATCGCTCCCATATTTAAATATTTGTACAGTAAAAATAAATTGGGACAAACTATTTCTAATAAACTGAACTTTTTGAAAAACAATATTATCTAATTAAAATGGTTTTAAAATTGGTTTAACAATCATAATATATTGTGCTATTTTAAATATTTACATTATTTTATAGTCTCTTTCACAAGCATTTCTGCAGAAACCGGTTGTGGTTTCATTTCAGCAAAAATTCTTAACATTACTCTGACACAGTGACCCTACAAGATGAACGTGGAGAAGGCTGATTATCAACATTTTCATAACTGATACTCTCAGTGGTCCTTCAATTAAAACTTATTTACTGGGAGCGAGGGAAACAGCATGTTTTGTGATCGCTGGTCGAGGGATCACAAAATATACTGCTTTCCCGAGGGCCTAGTAAATAAGTGTTATATTAATATATCAAGCAGTGTCAAAGTGAACGACAGTATTAAAAAGACAAAAACTGTTTTTATTGAACAAAATTATACAAAATAATTTGATTTGAAAACACGAAAAACAGAAAAACAACTTTTGGCTTTTAACCAATAAGATACTAGTATGAATGAACTTTGACACTTGATATATAGCTAATAAGATTATTCATTAACACCCCCCCCCCCCCCCCAGGGTACAGTTTGTACACTTGTACAAATATTGGTAGTGTAATAGTGCAATGCACCATTCTTGTAATGATGTTAAATGCAAGTTTTAATGGGATCTGGAAAAATACTCAGCCCATCAAATTCCATGTAACGTTAGGTTTTCCACATTTTACATCATTATGAGAAAGGTCTATTTTGGGTGACCCCAAACAAGATGAACTGTTTTCCTAATATTGCATGATATGTGCCAACATACAGCATTAGACAAATATAAATTATTTTCCTTTTTAAGTTCTTTTCTCAAAGTCTTTTTCTTCAAGGCCTTTTCTTTCAGCTTATACTTGTTCCCTATGTCTCAGCATGAGGAAGCTTTGGACTTGAACATACAATTTGATACAGTCTTCTAGCTAGAGCAAGCTTGCTACATTCATTGCAAACTTGGGAATCCAAATCAGCAATAATGCTCTCCCATAAACTTTTTACATCAGCTAGGTGTTGCTAGAACCTGGTCCACAATTTTAACTGTAGGAACAGATAAGTGAGCAGCCTTCTGAGATTTCAGATGTTGACGAAACATTATTTCTGTCATCTTGGCAAGGCTTTTAACACTGCTTCATTTGGGGCCCAAAGACCACCTCTTGACAAGGAGTGAATGTATTCGTCATCTTTGGTTTCAGCAAGTTTTAATAACTGAAGCAAAAACTGAAGTTCACGACTGCGTACAGAATTCCAGTGCTTGGAATTTTTACTTTTTCTGTACAGGGACAGCTGGACATAACCACATCATAGGCAGGAGGACCAATTTCATCTTGATGTAACTCAATTTTGTCCAAATCCTGAAAAAAAGTCCAGCATTAAGTGCACTTCTGCTACATTGGTCAGAAGGATAGGTGGGTATTAGAATGGTTTACGTACAGATGTTTAGCTCATGCCATATGGTATATTGACATTTTGTCCGAAGTCAAAAAATTAAAATTAGCATTCTGTTCGGCTAAAATTGTATATTTATTTATTACTATAGTTTTTTGTTTACGAACTTACCTCATTTTGTTGCGCGTTGCTTGCGTTTTTGTGGTAGGCAGTCAACCTCTGTGGAAGATGGGTTAGCAGCACATTGATAGCCATTTGATTGTTACAAGGTGGAAAGTAGACTCTCCACTCTTTAATTATTTCCCCATAAAACATGGCTAGCATCGCATCTTGGTTGCGCTTTCGACAAAAAAAGCCGAAAGCCTTGCTAATGAACTTGAAAAAGGATTCATTAGGCTTCAAGTTGGAAATGGTGTCCAGAATTTCTTCCGGATAAATACTCTCTTCCCTCAATTTAACTGCAGTTGCACGAAGAATATTTTTCACAATTTCAATGCTTATGGGTGGAATGTTCGCAGTCACTGCTGCCTCATGTTTACTTCGACAATGCCTAGTTAAACCACCCTTTGATTTGCAAACTTTCGAGCAGTCTGGGCAAGGAAACTGCTTTGATCCTTCTACCTAGAATACAAGAAACAAATAAGGAAAGATTCCCTTATCAATAATATAATATACGCTGATAAAGTGATATTTGAGTAACAAAGTTGTATAGTGATATGTAAATCTACTAAACTTGCCTCCGTAATTGCGTCCAACACTTGGGATCAATTTCTTCAGCGTTCGATTCAATGAGTTCTAAGGTTTCTGCAAACTCGTTAACTTCTAAATCGTCTTCAAATAATTCCACGTCGCCAATGCCTATGTCTTCCTCACTTCCGGAGTCCATTTGTCGCGCAAACTGTGCGGTTTTCCTCGCTCAAGTGAGCTCGATACATAAACTTCGCATATCAAATTTCACTCCTTCTCAACAAGTTGTGCACTCGGATTACAAAACGGAAGTGACCGCTACATCACGACTTCAAGCCTTTGAAGTTTGCAGGCCTTCCTAACCATGTCTATTATTTCTATTAACTATGCCACAACGGATGCGCAGAAGCGTTGGTGAAAACATGTAAAAAAGCGTTAAAGAAAGCTATCGGGAATCAAGTGCTATCACCATTTGAACTACAGGTATACACGTATTTGTTCGAAGCTGCGAACTTGGTGAATTCAAGACCTATTGGTAGAGTACCGAATGATCCTGATGATGGAACGTACATCAGTCCAAATGACATATTGCTTGGCCGTTCAACGTCAGAGGTTCCTCAAGGACCGTTCAAACAAACCAAAAACCCGAGACACAGAGTTGAATTTGTTCAAAAACTGGTGGATTCGTTTTGGACAAAGTGGAGCAGAGATGTTTTTCCGTCATTAGTCCTGAGAAAAAAATGGCATACACAACGACGTGACGTAAAGATCAACGACGTTGTAACATACGTGGATGAAAACGCTGTCAGAGGAAAGTGGATGATTCGTAGAATCGTAAAAACGTTTCCTGGACAAGATGGAAAAACGAGAAATGTGAAGATTAAAACGTTATCTGGCAATATATTCGACCAGTAACGAAGATTGTGGTAATCGTTCCAGTAGATGAAGATGAAGAATAAGGACTACGCCTTATTGGGGGGCGAGGATGTTGCGTAAACACTTATTATACTTGCACCTAGAACACTTTATTAATTATACACTATTGATTCACTATTGATTGACATTTAAGATTAAGCTATCATATTACTGCACAGACATGAACACAACACAGTCAGAAAATCGCTAACCTGGAAATCGGAACTGAACAGTGAAATGTATTTTATGCTAACCAGTATTTGTTTTAATGTAAAGGAACACGGGGATATTAGCACAGAAATCGAATTGCATTTGCGCACAATATATTTGTGACAATAAATACGATATACAAATATCCAGTCGTGTGGCGTTTAACTCAACGAGTGTCGTCAATTGTGTCGACCTTTCACTTTTGCAAACTGATGGTGGAGAGGTTAGGAGCAAGTGACAGACCTTTGCAACATTTGGATACATCTTGTGCTTTCGATGACATTCGATTGCAAAGTCTGCTGCATCTCTCAAGGTAAACGGTTCTTCTCTCTTTGCTTTTTCTTTATCACAAAGAGAAAAAAAAACTTCTATTTCAGCAAACTGTGCATCTTAATCTGGGACATCATCCGGAAAAACTGTAGCAAGTTTTACTACTTTGTCTGTGCTTGGCGTTTTGTTTGGATCTAGAACATCTACCAGAGGTCTGAAGGAATCTTCTAAGGAAGAAATTTTAGAGGATACTACAGTACCGACGGCATTGTGTCTACAAACGTAAAAACTTCCTTTCGATAAAAGTTGGCCATTGTAAGATCTGCTGCAGTCTCTGAAGCTTCATCTAAGTGTCTTGGTGGCACACGTTTCCGATGAATCTTCCGGAACTCATATTCTGCATCGACATCAAATTGCTTAGCAAAAGAACATGCTACTTGAACTTCATTGTTGACACCACTTTCATCCTTGCGAATGCGTTCCAAACTTTCCTTTGTTTCTGCCATTACCAACAAGGCCCCACTAACATCCAATTCTTCGGTTTGCAAAGTGTCTATCACTAGCTGCATTTTGTTCATTACGTTTTTCATAAACATAATTGCAAAAATAAAATCGAAGCTTTTGATTTTCGTGAGAAGGTCAAATGCTTTAGCTTTGCTCTCTTTGTCAAAGCATTCATCGCAGGAAATTTCTTCAAGGCTACAACAAATTTCTTTGTAACTTGCCCAAACAGCTTTGATTGCCTCTGGTCTGGCGCTCCATTGCGTTTTTGATAGGTTTGTTAGACGTAAGCGGCTCTCGGCATCCTTCAGCTTTTTACTTAGGACAGAATTACGCTTTGTGCTTGCTGAAAAAAACACATACAAAGGTTCTAGCGTGTCGTACATGTAACTAATGATGCGGCTCGCATTTGAACCATGCTCAATCGCCAAATTGGATCCATGAGGAAGGCAAGCTGTGTAAATGATAGGTCGTTCCACTAGTTCTGAAAAGGCTTGTTGAGCACCTTTGTATTGCCCAGACATTGCTGCAGCACTATCATATGTTTGGAATCTAAGATAGCTTTAGCAAGCCCAGCTTTAGCTTTAGCTTTAGCAAGTCTTGTCATGAACTATCTTGGTCTCTAAAAGGCGTTCACAGGGTTTTCCACATTCGTTTACATAACGGACAGCAACAGTGAATTGGTCGTCATTCGACATATCAGGTGTTGTGTCAGCCATTACAGCAGTGAAAGGAGCTGCATCTATTTCCTTATCTATCAAAAACTTACATTGGTCAGCGAGAAGTTTTATGAACTCGTTTTGGCTATCTGAGATTAGGTATGTGGTTTTGTACTTCCTACCTGCTCGAGACTCGATCCATCCTTTAAGTGATGGGACGTATCTGCTCATCGATTTAACTAACTGACAGAAATTTCCTTCATCCTCACTTTCATTGCCCCGAAATGCCAAACCTTGTCGGCTAAGTGTTCTAGCAATATCTAGTAGTAATGAGATAACTTCTCCATGCTCTTGGACCTGCCTTTCCTGTTCAATTATTTGGGCCCAGGCTTTTTTGTCCCATAGTAGGTTGATGTGACCAGCCTGTTGACAGAAGTGGACAAAACTTTGTAACGAGGCTTTATGCGATTGGCTGCTAAAGTGCTGGCTGAACTTTCCCGGCTTGCCTTTTCCTTGGCTTCCCTTCATTTTGTGCCAGCTTTTGATACCAGTTATCCAGGCGTCATCGGCCTTTTGGCGGCCCAACGTGATGGAAAAAAGGGAGCATACAAATCAATGAGCTGAATGGTTGGAAATGCTATACTCTAAATAGGGATATTCGTTATACCATGATGCGGAAAACCGGCACCGTGATGATTTCTTAATCTCAGCATTCTTGGGAAAAATGGTTAATTTTGCCTGGCATGGGCCGAGATGGATCAGGTAATTTTGGTCATCGTCTGATAATGTTGTTGGTCTTTTTCCAGGGTCGCATTTTTCCAGGGTCACATTCTGTGTTAAGATCTTCAGGCAAATCACGTTTGTAACAACTTTTTGTGGTGCTTTCCTCCAGATATTCTTCAGCAGTTTTTCCTATCTTTTCGACAGCTTCAGAAATATTATTACAGGAAAATATCACCCCGTTTAACACAGACTCCGCATCAATAAATGCAGCGCTTCGCAAACGCTTAGACAGTGCTGTAACCTTTCCAACAACAAACTCCAAGTTTCCTGCAAGTGACAACATTATTTCTGGCGAATAGCTAAAGTTTTCGTTTTCGGCTGGATCTTGATCTTCTAGTGATATATTATCATCTTCATTTACCTCCTCTTCGTCACTTACAGTTACACCGGATGACACATTTGCGTTATTCCCTTGTATATCCGTGGCAGTGGCAGCCACAAGATGTTTTGCCTATTAAAGAAAACTTAAGTTTGTAAGTAATGTTTTTACAATTTTGAAACGAAGCTAAGAACAATGTCTAAATTCCCAGAATCAACAAAAAAGACGTACATCTCTATCCCCAATTGATTTATTTGTAGTGTTAATGTTACAAGACTCTACGTTTAGACACTCCTCATCAAACATTATTGCGTCTGAATTCGACTTCTCCAAAATAAGAAAGTATAAATACATCTAATACAGCTTCGAATTCTTAAAACAAACTGGACTTTTATTGCTTGTTTTTTATTGCTTTAAATTAATACTTTAGACAAGGCACATTCTATGTCACTAACATCAGGCGACTCTGAGCAAAAAACTGCGTCATTAGATGAAGCCATCGTTTCTTTATTGTTAATCTGCTGCTCTTCATTTGATAATTCGTGAGTCTCCTACCAAAAAGATCGAGTTATATTTTTGTTTCAAAATAATTATACACTGTTGTTATGAATTACGAGTTAGTACATTTAACCAATAAGGATATATCAAAGTAATCAGACGGTACTGCAAAATATGTATATTCATAAATTACGGTAATACAACTCATAAAACTGTAAAAAGTAACATTGTCTATTTCTATCTTGAACACTTACGACCGTTTTCAAAATTACGCGACCGGACCAAAAATAGCCTGAATGAAGTGTCAGTTTTATGACAAAGTTGAAATCGTTTGAAACTTTAGTGGTTTGTTATCGATTCATACGCTTTGTCTGTTTTATGTAAGATTGTTCACAATATATTTCAAGAAATGTTAGCGATATTATTTTACAATATTATATCATATCAAAACTGAAATCATCACAATACCGCTATCGTCTAGCGCAAGTGTGTTTGATATGCATTTGATGATAAATGAAATAGATAGTTATGTTTCAAGTTTGAAAGTCATTCGCGATGCAGTTTCTTTGATGCTGTTTTGCTGTTTATTTTCATTTGTATATACTTACTTCGTTTCGGTTCGATATTCGTCTTTTGCCAAAATGCGTTTCAAAACCTCTGTTGTTTACGTTTGCTATTTTTAGCATTCTATATGACATAAACTGACATTTGAACGAAGACTATTTTCGTGAAAGGTCGCGTAATTTTGAAAACGGGTGTAAAACGTCTAATTCTATATTCTTTAAGAAACACTTTTTTGCACACCTTTGACTTTGTTCCAATAGGTTCAAAAAAACTTCGAACGTCAGACGTTTCATGCTCAGCAGTGGGACCTGTGCCAGAGTGGGTTGGTTTATTATTGGCATTGTCCTGTCTTAGTTGACTCTCAGAGATTACCCTTACAGGAACATTCTTTCCGCCGTGTCTTTTATGTTTGTGGTTATTTCGGGAAAACTCCCAACTCATAGACTTTTCACATGTTATGCAATGTACTTTTCGTCTGCTTTTTCTTGCTCTTTTTATACTTGCTTATCCTTACCCAACAGACCATCGTATGTAAACACATAATATTACTATTAAAGAATAAGTCGCAAAAACGTATAGCCTAAATCGTGCATCTAAATATATTAAAAGTATCTATATGCCGCTATTTATACACATACCTGCAAGTTTGTCTAGCATGAATCATTTATGATCTAAAGCTTGAGGTGAAGGTCAAAAACCATCCAAGTGAAACCTTTCGAAAGTTTGAGCTTTGAAGCTCTGGTCTGCGGTCTTACAGTGCAATAAGTCATGTTATTCACAACAAAATACCTTTGCTGGTCTACTAGGTAAGAACATGTAACGATAAACGATGATTGACCAGCTCTGCAAATATTAGCCAATGCTCAATGGTGACCAGAGGTTTTTCTTTGTTTGTCCAACTACTGATTTAGAACTTCAGTTTTCCTACTGGCAGCTGGATTTTGACCAACTGCTTTTTAAAGAGCTCCAGTCCGCTGAAAATCGTTCACTTTTACCGCAAATAGATTTTGGCTACACTTAGACAAAGGTTGTGTTTGCGATGAGATTCAATAGCAAGTTTTGCGGCATTCCGAACTGTGTATGTCTCTAGGGATACTACCTTTCGGCTAGATTACGCTACTGAAAAATTTACGACATTTTTACTCTAAAATTTTCCACAGTTTAAACAATTTCCGCTCAACAATTGCTGACCAACTGTAATGCTTATTGTTTGACCAACTTTTTAGCACTTAGGATTATTGGGGGGGGGGGGTGCCGCACCCGCCTACACTCCCCAGTCACCACGCCCCTGGATGTATGGCTTACTTTCTTGTAGGTTTTGGTGATGTTCTTTTGCAATAGTTCGTTATAGGAATTACTTTCCACTTTCCATTTGATAGAAGTTGGTAGTTTTATCAGCGGGGACTAGTTTAGATTTCTTGATATTTCGTATGTCTGCGGATAGTTGATTTTGAAAATTACAGTTGGACTTTCTGAACTTAAGGTTATTGATCATATTAATCAGTCTATTCTCAAAGTTAAGCATCTGTGGGATTGGAGGCGGTGACTTAGTTGAGTTAAAGTGAATATGACATAATCACCATTTTTCCCAAAAAATTTGCCTTGACGAGACGATTCGAATGATATATACCATTCTTCGAACGGATAAATACTTCCAGAGATATTTTGCTTCAAACATGCCAAAAACTGCGGTTTTTGAAATCATGACCGGGAGAAAAGAGGCTGGGAACGAATAGGCTTTCTGATGTCATAGGGGGAACGGAAGTAAATTGACACGCGTTGTTTTACTATAATTTTCGCTTGCATTTCGAAGAACGCTATCAAAATTTCCAACTTAATTTTGTTTCGCAAGAGAATGTCGAGTTCAGAATTATCTGCAGATGAATCCCAATCATCAGGAAGCTCTGAAATTACATTGTCGGATTTTGAACTAGCGATAGAAGAATTTGAAACGCTTTCGGATGGGTCTGTGAGTCGTGGCCAAAGCTCGCTTGATGAAAGCGAAAAAGCAAGCGGCTTATGTGCGCCTGTACCGTACGATGACGAACCATTGGCAGACGCTGAATGGGTAGAAAAATATAAGGAAAAGAAGGAAAGCGAGGCGATTGAACGTCAAGCACTTCAGGGTCGATTAGAGGGCAGAGTTCCCATCAGTGACTGGTGAGTTGACGGAGTTCATATTTCCATTGTAAACAAATATACCCACATTTTTGACACCTCATGTTTTAGAATTGTTTGAGATTGAAATGAAAATATTATTCTTTTTTAAATCGTAGGTGCAAGTGCAATAACTGTGACATAGTTTTGTTACAAAACGTCTTTGAAACTCGGTGCTGTCAAGAAATTGAAAAATGTATCCAAGAGTTACATTTACACGAGGTGCTTGAAGATACTGAAACACCACCAAGTTGCATCACAAACCACCCAGGATTTCGTTTAAATTGTTTGGAAAAATGGACACTACGATTGGAAGCACCAAGTTATAAACGAAGAGATCATGTAAATTATTATCAGAGTGGTACAGAGAACGCGTAAGTGTTAATACCCTATACCAGGGCGCTTGTACAGGGCCTGCCCTATACAGTGGCTTCTTAATTGTTTTGTTTCTGTTTGATCGGGTGGGGGGGGGGGGCAGTTTGGCTATCTCAGTGGATCATGAAACAAATAAACAAGTGTATATGAAAGCATATTGCTGTAATCATATATTTTTCTCTTTTAGTTTCTTCAGGTCAATATCTTACAGACAATACGTTCGACTTGCCTATGGTAAATTGGGTAAATTACGAATTCCATTACCGTCATGTGTTTATCACAAAATCCGAAATCAATTTGCAAGTGAGAAAAATTTCACTGGCTTTGAATAGAACTCCCCAGACTCGGACTGACAATTTGACATTTATTGTAACGTAATAAATTTTTACATCAAAATCCCTATTTTCTTTTGTTGCGTGGACAATTGACAACATTTTTGTGGCCCGTCATAGGCTGATTGCATTCCTTGCAGTGTGGTTTAGCCCTTGAACTTGTGGTTACTGGTTGAACTTCTGGCAGAGACACTATAAAAAAGAAATAAATTATCATTTTCTATTTCCTCGTAAGGCAACAGATTAGGACATGGTTTAGGGGGCAGGACAAGTTCAATTATTTTAATTAAAACCTAACCTGCTGTGGGGGGTACATCTTTAACCACCATTGCTTTTCTTTCATTACGCTTTTTTATCGCTTCACCTTTTGGCTGTTTTACCAGCATTGTGTTCATGGGTTCTGGGGTCATTTCTTTCAGGTGTTTAATTTCTTTTTTGAGCAATTCCTTCTGATTTATCGTTTCTACCAACATGTCCCATACATCTTGTACATAACCTTTAAAAGTAAAAAATATGATTTTGTAATTTCAACATTAAAAATGATTGATTGCCATGTATATTTGTTTTGCATTTTTTCCCTAGCAGTGAGGGCTATCAAGAAATTTATTACCCATATGAGCAAGCAAGTAACCAGCATTCTATACTTACTAAAATTTGCCTTCACTTTGATGTCCCGCACCGTAGCTTCCCCATTCTTGAACTTTGGGTATGTCACAGCAATTTGTTCAGTTCCATCCTGTTTTTTTTTGTGTTTTCGCGATGGAAGTTACAGTTGAAATGTATGATTGCTATGACATGCCTGTTACAGAGGATAAATCTGGATATTAGTACAAAGCACCATTTCAAGATACAGGTACTATGTACAGCAGAATTGGCCATATTTAGAGCAGGTTTAAAAAGAATATGGTTACATTTTAGACCTCACCTGATAAACATTCCAGGGTATGAGAAAGCAATCATCTTCGGTGCAAAGTGATTTAGCACCGAGTGAAAGCCCTCGATACAGCTTGTTTGGTTAAGTGGAGATGCCTGTTTTATCCCTCGCATCAACCTTTTGTCTGTCAATACTTTTTTCACCTTTTCATATGCAACAGATCCTAGGGTTAAAATAAATCTATAGTTAACATACAGACAAACAACATGACTACCAGGACAGAAACTTTTCCCATGTATACATCGAAGGTAGCCAACCTGTAACTATTAATCCAGATATTTTCAAATGAGGAGTACGATTGTCAGGTGTACAAATAACAACATTGTATGCACTGGAGGGGGAAGGGGTGCAGTTAAGCATTGCTGTGGTAAGCTGTCTGAAAACTGGAGTACACTGCACTACAGTGCACAATATTATTAATGGTACCGGTACATACTGTGTGTGACTTGGACTGATGACTTTGGCGAATTTAATATTTAGCTTACTTTCATCCAGCCACTGTCTTGTTTCAATTTCCTCATCATGGGCACATTTATTAAAGAGAGGGTTATTCAGATTTTCATGTTTATCCAAAACATGACCAAGAAAGGATAGAAATTTGGCCAAAATCACATTTCCATCACCAGATGATGTTGATGTGGCACTCCATGACAAGGGATTCTCACATGCACGTATCCAAAGGTTGACATCTTCACAATTGCTCTCTTTTCCTATCTTTGTCAAAACTTTTCGAATTTCTAAAATAACATAAATTTGTTGCATGGTATTTTTGAAATCAACTAACAAGGATGGAACCCCATTTGTTTTTGCCTAGTATACAGATTTGATAATTGCCAGTTTCTCAGACAAAATTTTCTAATGTTAGTATTTTTACTCTAACATGTATTAATACTAGTATGAACCTTAGTTGGTTATACTTAACAGTTTATCATTAGCTTACAAATTACTGAAAGTTAAACCTTGTAACTTGGGTAATTAACATTCAGTTTATAATCCAATCCACACTTGACAACAAGCAATATTGAACTTTTATTTTCTTATTTTTTCTTAAGTGCCATAGATCAAAGTAGCGCTTGACCTCCTTCATGTTTTCTCTCATGTGCTTTGAAATAGAGTTGTGCCGATCTGTTATCAGAGAATCAAATAATATTTCTTTTTTTTCCACATGATCCATACATCTTTGAAATGCTAGGTACTCCATACCCTGACTGCTGCCAGCTTCATTTCTCTATTGTTTCAAGAAAATTTTTGTTGAATATATGTGAAAATATGCTTGCATGGCTTCTTTATTATCTTTAATGTAATACAATACCTGAACAAGAGAGAAATGAAAAATCTTTGCTGACATGCAATTGAATAGTGTATAGGCACAGTACTTTGCACTGTGCCCCATGCTGTCGTGCCTTCCATCACCTGCCACGACGACTTTCTTTCCACTCACATCTTTCATGATTTGCTCTTGATATCTTTTCCAGTAAAATGAAATAACTGGGAACAGCTTTTCCTAAAAGTGCATAATTGACAATCACACAACCTAATCAATACTAGTATTCATGCCTATCCAATAAAACCTGTCACAAACACCTTAGCTTGGAAAGAAACTGTGTACATAATCATGATATACATCACAAACACATACTTTAGTTTGATCTCATCAGTTGTGTTACTCACTTTTTGATGCCTATAAAATTGCCTCAAGGAAGGGCATGCCACACCCATGTGTGAAAATACCCTAAGGACTTTACTTGCAAAGGCACCAGCCAGTAATATTGCGAAGCTCAGAAGAATGTTCCCTGCTGCTGTCTTTGTGTCTTCAAGTAGAGGCTGACTTTGCCATACCAAATCTCTTTTCGAGCACTTGGGATTACCACATTGTGTTTGCACACAAATCATCGTTCCACGTTCACTGGTATCCACTATTATGTCATCACTTTTACATGTTTGACAAAACCGGAAAAGAAGCATCAACTGTGACAGGAATACAATATATTTTGGTTCTTGTCTGATATTGCCTTTCATACTGGGTCTATATAAAATATCCATAACCAGAATTTGGTGTGATAAAGAAACTCTGATTGTCCTCAAACTCATTTAGGCATGTTCCAGTTTTTTCAAATTGTTTAAATTGATAATCTTAATTGTCGACAAGGAATAACTAGCTTTTCAGCTATAAAACTGAATTATACATTAAGCTGTAGAATTCTCCATGTGGCTGCATGAAAGTAATGTTACTATAAATAACATAACATTACAACAAAATAGAAAGTAAAGGCACATCCAGGAAAAAAATAAATATTCTGTCAAACATTTCATTCACAAACTCAATAATATTTGCATAGGATGATGTACTCAAATTCATATCGCTATTATAAACTTCACCATGCTCAAACAAACCTGTCAACATCAGAAGCAGATGTTTCTTCAGACTCGTCAGTTTCCATGTCATGTTCTGTGAGCAGATCATCTGTCAACACAACATCATCTGAATCAAGGTTCTTTCCAAGCTCATCAGAACTTGTGTCAACTAAGATATTTGCATCACGACTCTCATCATTACTCTCTTCAGCAGACGTTGTTAGTGGCACTGGCAATTGTGGTAATGTTAGTTCTAGGAAAACATAATTTTTGTTATGAAACATGCAACGAGTCAATAATACAATGTTTATATTTACGGTATATATGTGTCCCTTTCACTTACTCTTCTTTAATTCTGCAACGACAGCCTTCTCCTTCGACAGTTTCTGCTTGTAATCAATCAATCTATTGCGTATGATGCGATTTTCGTTCTTAAATACAATACACTGATCGCATTCCAGGCAATGAAACGTTTGAGTGAATTTTTCACTGCTTAATTCCAGTTCCATTGGCTGCACAACCTTAAAGGCAATAACAATTACAGCATAAAACAGTGCACCTAATACCTAATACAGGCTACTAGAAACACTGTTCTTTCTATAAACCTCTCTTTCAAACAATAAATGCATAATTACCGGTTGACTGACTATCGGCTCAGTATCAGTCACAATGGCAGACGCTTCCTCGGAGGCTTCTTTAGGTTCAAAATAGTCAGTCGATGTAGATGGCTGTGGCTCTGTCTTCTCCCATTGCAACCTAAAAAGAAAAGGCAAGTGTTGTTTATATGTAACAAGTTCTTGCAAATAATTACTCATATAATGCACATGTCAATGATATTTTACACCCAAACTAAGCTTGCGCTGAATTGCCCTAGAAGCTCTTGCTGAAATTGTCTCTTGCGGTTCCACAAGACTCTGTATAGTTGGATATGGAGTAACACCAATTTCGTCCCTTTTGAGTCGAGGAAAAGTTGTTTCTTCTAACCATGGTAAATTTAATTTGCGCACAAAATCATCGGCCTCGAAATGTCACGAACACACCCGGCTTTGTTTCGACGGCTCCCATTTGGCTCGCTTTTGCTTCACAAAATCTACCCAACGTTTCCTTCTCTTTACTGCCTCGGGCCGTACATCGCCATTAAACGGTATTGGGTGAAGTGCGATTTGATTTCTAGCATCTGGATAGTTGGAGCAGCCATATACTACACATCTAGAAGGCATTTTGTTGCGCACAATATACAAATTCCGACCAAACACAACAGAAAATTATAGTAAAACAACGTGTGTCAATTTACTTCCGTTCCCCCTATGACATCACAAAGCCTATTCGTTCCCAGCCTCTTTTCTCCCGGCCATGATTTCAAAAACCTCAGTTTTTGGCATGTTTGAAGCAAAATATCTCTGGAAGTATTTATCCGTTCGAAGAATGGTATATATCATTCGAATCGTCTCGTCAAGGCAAATTTTCTGCGAAAAAATGGTGATTATGTCATATGCACTTTAAAGCCATACGTTCATGTTTCGTCATGACATTTTCTTATTTTTATCTGAAATCAACGCCAAATGTCATGACGAAACATGAAACGTATGGCTTTAACTCAACTAAGTCACCGCCTCCAATCCCACACATGCTTAACTTTGAGAATAGGCTGATTAATATGATCAATAACGTTAAGTTCAGAAAGTCGAACTGTAATTTTCAAAATCAACCATCTGCAGACATACGAAATATCAAGAGATCTAAACTAGTCCCCGCTGATAAAACTACCAACTTCTATCAAACGGAAAGTGATTCCTATAACGAACTGTTGCAAAAGAACATCACCAAAACCTACAAGAAAGTAAGCCATACAGCGACATCCTCCATTGAGCATGAGACAAAATCAATCGTACAGAAATTAAACTTTGATGACAGAGTCAGAACTACTGCTGAGAAAGATGCCTTTATTACGTTAAAGGACCACAAACCAAATTTTGACAACATCGCAACCTGCCGACTTATTAATCCTACAAAATCCGAAATTGGTAAAATCAGTAAGCAAATACTCGTGATCGACAGAATCAATAAGGAAATTATCACTACTGCCCTCAACCTTAACCAATTGGAAGAATACAACTGCTTTTTTAGAATGGTTCAACAATGTGGAAAACAAAAACCAGTACTTCTTTATTGCATTTGACGTGGTTGATTTTTACCCATCCATTTCCCTTGATCTTTTGAACGACGCATTAGATTTCGCAGCCAACTATGCGAACATTACAGACGATGAGAGACACATCATTACTCACGCAAAGAAATCATGCTTGTTTAGCTCAGGAGAGCAATGTTGCAAGAAATCCTCATCTAACTTCTTCGACATCACAATGGGTAGCTACGGCGCAGAAACCTGTGAGCTCGTCGGTTGCTTTCTTCTACTACACTAGATCACCACAAAACACGGCAATAATTTCGGCCTATATAGAGATGACGGTCTTGGCATCAGCAACAAATCCCCACGCGAGGTTGAATTGACAAAGAAAGATTTATGTGCGATATTCAAAAAACATGGCCTGAAAATCATGGATAGTTAATGAAAGTATCCATGGTACAACCATTGAGTATCCACATGTTTTCATATTTGACAAATACCACAAGTGCTATACCAATACGATGCGGATACTCGGGGTTTATTATTACTTATATCAATGATAAAAACAATGGTGAGGACATATGGATACTCAAGGTTGATAACAAATTCTTTTTGTGTAAGGGAGATGAACGAAAAGAGACGCATTTTAAAATGCGTTATAACAATGCAAATAATACAATGTAAATAAATACATCAGTTGCTTTAATTGTCTTTGCTTCGTTTTAAGTTCATTCTTAAAGACTTAATTACTCATTGTCTGTTTTTCCCTTATTTTATAATTGCTTATATACTGCCTTGCATACGAAAAAGAACGAACTCGTAAATACAGCTTTACAATGTTCTCTAAGCACAACTTCTGGGTCGAACTTAATTCATCTACCCCTGCTTTAAGAACTCAACAACGTTCCCATAATGATTTGAGCATTGGAGAGCTTAGGTAGACTCGCAGATAGTATCAGTGGGTATATTTCGCAAAACAAGTTCGCCCTCACTGACATTTTTTCTAAAACAAAGTTCAGCTTCCTCTACAATGATCATATTTCATATTACATGGAGGCTGCCCCATTATGAACAAAGGGGCTGTTGTTACAAAATATTGTTTTATTTTGCTGGACACCAATATGGTTTTTATTACCTATTACTAAATAATAAATATTCATGCCGAAAACTGTGAGTATATTGTATCTTTCAATACGCGTTAGGCAAGCATTACAAAAATTTTAATTTTGTATCTTTTATAAGTTTTAATGAGATTTATGAATGCATCTGAAAATCAGAAGTATTTATAAAAATTCTTCATTTTTAAGCATAGTTTTGTGTTAAATATTGCTCTAAAAATTCAGGAAATCGCATTTCCCAGGCTCTAGATTTCAAAATTTTCCCGGGGGAGGAACCCCCCGGACCCCCCTAATTGTGTCGCGCCTTCGGCGCTCAGCGTCCCTTTCAGCGCCAATTGTTAATTGAATTTCCGGTTGATGCATCGGTCAGAAATTTGCCTAGATCCGCCCCTGCCTAAATACATTTACAGGCCGAACGTACGCTCTAAAAATACCTAACCTTCACTCCTACGCGTAACGCTCTAGTGACTCAATACATCTATTGCAATATACTCTATCATAACACTCTTGCTCTCCAAGCCATACGGACTAAACAGCTCTTGCTTGAACTCTCTATGACACAATAATGACACATCTCTTTAAGCAGATGTATTCTGATAACATTTTGCTCTTAAAAGAAGAATTTACACGAAGCGAATTGACGACAGCGATAACAGTTCAGCCAATTGAAAGAGAAATACAACGGATTGGGTTTAAAACTTTATCTGGGGAATCATTCAGCCGATTGTACTTCTCTGATGAGCAAAATCGAATATCGGTAGAGAAAACATAATTATGGATACTGATCGTAGAAGCTTTCAAAATCCTAAATTATGAAGAACCGGCAGCAAAATGTCGAAACAATTTTGAACAAACTTTTAACTTATCGTACTTAAGTCTACATGCTCTTTACTTGAATATCGAAAAAACTTTTGCTTTTAAAAACTTAATAGATTATCTAGTATGTTTATATAAACCAAAATATAAACACTAGTTCACAATTTGTAATGCTCAAAAGAAATAAATATTTTTTAAACCTATATTGCATTCTCTTATTTGCACGGCCCTGTACTCGCACCCTTCCTTGCTGATAACAACATCAATCCGATGTGCATGTGTTGTCCACGTGCTGTTCACGCGCTATGACGTCAATTCACCGGGCATGTGCTGTTCACGTGCTAGTGACAGTCAGTCAGCATCCACTGCAATTTTGAATACTAATTACTTCCACCGTTGGAAGGATCTACAGGATCTCTGAGGTAAAGGGAATTAACACTGTTTGCAGTCGCCATGTTTCCAACAATGGCGAAGTGTTCGGTTGGGTCGTTTACCGTTTTAATTACTCCGGCTGCCGTGGGTGAGGCGGAGTTTTAAATTCGCCTCGTTTCTGTTTTTTTTATTAGAGAGGTTTAGCAAACATGACGCGACGTCGAAGAGGACGTGAAAATGGCGTGGACCCGCGAAATTCCACACCCGATCCAGTCTAGTCTAGGACGTCGTCCACGTCCTAAAGAGGACGTCAATCGAGTTGTTTTCCCGTCGTCTTCAGAACGTCAAAGTTTTGTTCTTTTTATTAAAGAATGAGTCTCATAGTAATGCATTGCACCCTTAATGTTTATGTTGACATGGATTACAGGTCATAGTTCACGTGCTCGCCTTATGTTCTTTGTAAATTTGCATCCACTGCGTTCGTGTTTATGCACTCTATTGCTATAAAATTATTAGGCTTTTTGCGGAAAATATTAAATATTTTTCAATATGTCCTCATCAGACACTGATGAGGAATTAAATGTATCACAATACGACGTTGAAGACGATCTTAATGCGTACGGATCGTCAGTTCACACGACTGAAGCAGCAGTCAATGCGTTGCCTGTATTGCCAGCGCCGAATCTTACCAGAACTCAGGTAATGTTTAAAGTAAAGTTATTTGTTGCTTTTATACTTGTGGTGTTCGGTTTCATAAAATGAAATTCGTTTCTTTGGGCCGTCCACGCTTTGGGAGCGAAGCCATGACCCGCAATTGTATAAACCAGCTTTTATCTCCGTATAATACAACAAAAGTTTAACAAAATAACTCTCGATAGTTGAGGTGCCGAATTAGCAGTACGATAATTGAATCAACAGAAGGAATACAGCGTCAAGATGGCGCAAATAAGAACAGATTTTCTCGCACTCTTTTTGCTTACACACTCCATTTTCCGTGCACCTTAAAATGGCCGCACAATGTACTCAAGCGCGCAATGCATTACTGTGAGACTCATTCTTTAAAAAAAAATGACAGTAGGCATCTTTAACATAGTCAAATTAGTAAAAACCCGAGCAATTCTAGCTGTTTTGCCACAAGAGTTCAAAAAAGTACAAGAATTAAAAGTTTAAAACAACAGATTTCAACCACAAAAAACTATTGAAAATATTTCTAAATGTCACCAGGACAATCACTGACATGCTATATTATACTGAAAACCAATACACCTGATGGAATCACTCAGAACTTTAAGCATGTACCTCGAAAAATGACCTTGAGCTTTTGTATTTTTTCCGAAAACTGTGACATACTTCGTCTCGTCAAAACAACAAAATATTCCCAGTTTATTCTTCCAGAAATTGTCGACAGCTAAGACACAAACTTCAGAGATAGAAGGCCATCCTTATAGAGCATTTCCTTGCCCATTTTTGGATACCCTGGGTCCAGAGGTTTTCTGAGTGTGCGTGAAGGTAAAAGCCGGAGAAAACCTCTGGGCGTGGCCGGTTGAATTTCATTTCCATGACGTAATTGTTAACATCTTTAACTTCCGGTATACTGAAAACCGGTTTTGCGAAATGTGTTTGCCGCATTGTTTCTCGCGGGAAGGATCAAAGGTCGGCTAAGAACGTTCGATATGCAAAAAGATGCAATTTTAACCAAAACTCCGACGAAAATATATTCTCCTGATCAATTTTGTCGTCTTTGCCAATGTAATTTAGCGATAATTGGCAGGGGAAAGTGTAATATTTTCTCTGGAAAGAGTTCACATGGACTTGCGCGTCGGCTTTCAATTGTGTTAGATACACCCGTGGAAAAAGAAGATAGTGTCGTCAAATGTGTGCTACAAATGTAAGCGTGATATGGAAAAGTATGAGGGCTACATGAAAGCATTAAATGTAGACTTGAAATAATTTTGAGAGCGTTGCGAAAAGTCCGTTGGCAAACAACGTTCTCGCCAACATGTGACTGTCAAACGATGCCATCGTGGAACACCCACGGCTACGAAAGAGAATGCACCAAAGCGGCGATTTACTAGTAGCTCAGAATTAAAAACCACTGCAGTTCGACCACTATTGCCTGCACCTGTAAAAGTAAACCCTGAATCTGCATCCGAAGTATTTGTCTTGCCAAGTCATGACGACCTTTTTATCGCAACAATACCTGGATCGACAACAGAGGTATGTAATCATAAATTTTGTTACTGTGTTTATATTATAAATTTAAAATTTCAGAACAGTGTGAAAAGCTACATTTTCGTAAAGTTCTCTGTTAATTTATATCATGAAATGTACACACAAATATATATTAAAAACATTTCAGACTTTAACTTTCGGATTTTTGGTTGCGTCAAATATTCACTTCTAGCTATGACAGATTGGAGATAACTTGCCTTATTATCAGCTAATTATCCTTTGTCTGAACTGCTGCATTCAAATATATTGATGTTCGGCGTCTTGAACGGCCTTCTATACTCCTAAAATTTACTTCTAATAGGTGATAACAAGATATCCATAAAAAACTACACGAAAGATCGTAGAAGAAAACACGAACGCAAAGATTATACGCCAGATAGCGCACGGGGAACTTGAAATGGCCGCGCGCAATTTTATGAACCAAAAAGAAATGAAGGATCCGGAAACTATTCTTAAAGAGGTAGAACGTGATATTCAAGCGGAATGTACAGCCTTGTGTTCGAGAAAGAGCTCCTCTATTTTCAGGAAAGTTTCAAGCGACGATTTAATGCAGTTAACTGATACAGCAATCGTTGAGGAGTTGCAGGAAAGAGCCCCAATACTTTCTCGCTGCATAAAGACTACAACACGGAGTAAACTGTCGATGGCAGAAAAAGAAAAGGCGAAAAAAGGTGAGAAAGACAAGAGGATTCCAGCAATGTCATTGGCAGTGTCAATTTTGTTGCGGAGTCGATGTTCCTATATGTCAGCTAATTCGTACCGAATGTCAACAATATTATGGCATAGTGGAGTTGATAAAAAGGTTTGTACGTTTACTTTACTTTTGAAGAGTGTTCCCAACAAAAAATACTGTTTGATTTGAAAGAGTATGAAAAATTCAGCTGGTTGCTGTTTATTTTCTTATTGTATTTATTAGTTTATATTTGCATTCCTTTTAACAATTCCAAAATATAAATTGCTGATTCAGCACAACCTGTGACATCATTAGCTGATGCCTGGTTGATGCAGATGTTTTATTTGCCTCTCAAGCCATGTCAAAATGAGGTCCATAGGTCAAATAGTGATAACACAAGCTTGTTTTGAACAATATTGTTTAGATAAGTTGATTTTAGTTGGGTTTTTTTTGTACTGTTGCTTTTAAACAAATACAAAAACAACTTGATCTCCTTGGCAGTCCATGGTTTGTTTCAGTAAGACTAGTTTCCAGTTTCCAAACACTGACGAGGCATTACATGCATTCTTGGGTTTCACTAAGGTATTGTTTAGTTAGTCTAAGTGGGGGTCAACCTAAGATGTATTGATTATGTCGTACTGGAGTGAAAAAATCTCATGAAATTGCATATATTTGCTGCCAAACACAAGGTCAACACATGCAGTGAAAAACTATTTCTCTTCAATGACTGTGCATCGATTTGGAGTTGACCCCCAGTGAAATTATGAAGTCACATGAAACCCAAGAATACAGACTAGAAAAAAAACCTGGTCAACCATCATTCTTTGTGTAACTGTAAGAAGGCAGTTTAATATTTCAAGTGGTTACAAAAACTTATACTGTATGTGATTGATTTTGTAATATTTGCAATGAGCTGAAATTAACCAAAATACATGTGAAAGAGTGAAGGAAGAGGCAATTAAGTGTTTCCATGAGCAGTAGTTGGTTGTGAAAGCAATCCACTTTTTTTTAAAATTATATTCTGTCTAATTATAATTTTGACATGATTTTAAATTTATAGAACTGTTAACTAATGACTATAACCATTTTTTAATTAGTTTTATTCAAGAGGATCAAGGTGGTCACTTTGCATGAGTCATCGTCGGACGTTCATTAAACTGGATGAAATGACAAAAGGATATGATGCAAAGGCAATGTTATTTGTATATGTTTAATAAAGACTCCAAATAACCACATATCAAATTACAAGTGTAAAGCTACATAACTACATTGTATTTACTATTGTTCACAAGTCTCAAAGTCAAACAAAGCCAAAGGAATTTTTTTCAAAATCTACAACATGTGTTCTCAAGTCATGAGATATATATGTAGTTTATATGATTATGTATTGTATTCAAACGTTGCTAATTTAATATATCTTTATCAGGTAATGGCTCGGAAAAAGGAAATTGAATGTGATGCCAAAAGAGAAGAAGTCCTGAAGTGTATTCAAAAAGCTGTAACAGTTGTTCCTGATGAAATAGAAACTCATCCAGATATTTCAGCCAACACTGTGACTGATATAGAGAAATTGAGTCATGATCAAATCTCGGGCACAAATGAGGAGCTTATGATTATTGATGACCCTGTTGAAGAATTGCAAATAGATCAAGATTTGGTGGAACTGTCAAATGATTTGAATACTTCACAGGCACAGTTCAATGTAGGGATTGATAATGACATCAGAAAATTTGTCCAAAGTAGTATGGGTGTCCATTTTGATGAAGAATTATTCAAAAATTTGATGGATACTCTCAGAGAAAAAGATGATAGTATAAGTCCAGAGTATATATCAACCTTGTTGGCAAAGCTGCAGAAGCATCGGGCACCGTGTTATCAAATTATAGGAGATAACGTTGATCTTCATATAAAACCAAAGCATATGACATCAACCAATCAGAATAAGGATATCCATTGGTTTAATTTGAATGCTGTTTTACATAGAGTTACAGAAAATGACCTTTCTGATACCAAACCATCCAAATCCATTACAGATATGGAGAGCGTAGACTTTCTTCCTTCACAAGATGACAATTTGGCATTCTTGACTGACCTAATCCCTCTTGCAGCACGAGTTATCTCTGACAAAATCCCAGCATTTGAAAAATTTAAAAGTTGTGTTATACGTCATATTCCTCACAAGTATTCAGATGTTATGGCAAAGGAGTCAGATCAGGTACCCATACAACAAGTGTTTTAAAATTATGTTAATTTCAATTTCAGTTATACTGTATCGGTTTGCAAGTCAGTTAGTAATCATATATGGTGCCTGTAGGATTATTGGTAAGGGATATATGTCATATGATCAAGTTGTCAGGTTTTCTGTAAAAACTAACCTCGACGTTTCGACCTAGGGGCCTTTGTCAGGAGAGTTAGTTTGTTGTTTTTTTTGTTTCAGGCAGTTTCATATCGTATACTGTTCGCATATTTCTATTGAATGCTGCCACACTGCAACTGGTTATAATGGTTTTCTATCATTCAATGGTGTCATTAGGCTCAGTGGTGCAGCCAGCCCGACGATTTATTCTGATATGCAAATTTCAAATCATTAACATTATTTACTTCTTTAGAGATTCATTTTCTTCACAGTCAATGAACAGGAAAATTTATTGATAACGGGAGTAAATCGGCAGGCTGGCTACCCTACTGATTGAGCTGTAGTATAATTGCGCCCCCAGCAGACCTTACAGAACTTGCCTAACCCTACACAATTTCATCACCTGGGAAAGCATTGCTGCGCAATAAGTTAAACAATACAATACTGCATATAGGTCTGAAAATAGCATAATCACTGAAGTACCTCTTGGCCTCTTGCTCAAGAATGAAAACAAAACTGAAGAGATGGTAGAAATCCTTGAACAGTTGCACAAGCAATATGTACCCATTTCTGGAAGTACAAAGGATACAAAATCAGTTAAGATAGTAGAGAAAGTATTGTTTGGTGGTGACCAGTTGACTGAAGAAAGAGCCAGAAATGCCACAGATGGAAGAAGCGATGGTGATAGTGAATACGAACGTCTTGAAGGTCTTATCCCCAAGGTTGAAGATTGGCATGCAAAACGTATTCTCTATCAGGTATTACAGTGTATAGTGAGAATATAATGTTCACCCAACATGTAGGTTTTGGTGGTTTCCAAAAACATCAGGGTTTTAGGACTTGCAAAATTTTGCAAGTGGTTGTTCTTGGAAAGCAACATTCACAATCATGCATTCACATTCGCAATCAGCAAAACCTGCTGCTATTTTTTACTTGCTCAAGTGATTTTTAAAATTATCAGTACACAAAAATGTGGCATGGTTGCACTTTGGGGCATTAGTCAAGAGATTTTAATGGCCCACCACAATTTTTTGGTTGCGTCCAGATGTCAGGGAGGTGATTTTGTGAGCCCTGCAGGGTTTTTTTATTATCAATTTTTCCATTGGGGAGGTGATACCCCTTTACATAATATTCCCTGCAGTCCACCCCCTGTTCATGCACCCCTGAACATTTGTGGCTAGTTTTCAGTTTCAGATGCAGTGGCTAATTTAATTGTAATGCAATCAGACCTCACTTTGGCGATTGCTGTTTTGGCGATTGCTGTTTTGGAGATTGCTGCTTCAGTTTCAGATGCAGTTGCTAATTTAATTGTAATGCAATCAGACCTCACTTTGGCGATTGCTGTTTTGAGTAATGCTTGATGGGACCTGGGGTCCATATAGCTCATCTGGGTAGCGGGTGTCAACGTTGCGTGCGTTGGTCCTGTTTTTGTGGGGTGTCCATTGTGGGGTGTCCATTGGGGGTTTTTCGGTCTTCGCTCGATGCTGATGGTTGATTTCTTTTACTGCATAGACTAGTGTGATGTTTGCGATTACAATTTACACAACGATTCTTTGATTGACAATTCGAAGCTTTATTGTGTCCAAAACAGTTGAAGCAAAGATTGTCTTTCTTGACTATTTCTAATCTTCTTTGGTAATCTGTAACTGTTTGACAGTTTTTAGATGAATGGGCCTTCTTGCAATAAACACAAGGTGGGGGAACCTTTGGTCTTGAAGTTGGATTCTGTGCTGAGGGATAGGTAGAGGGATACCCGCATAGAAGGACGATGTAATGGACGATTTAGGGTCCTTATTTTCAGTTGGGTTGACAAATTTTCCTGCTTCTAGAATTCTTAGCTCTTTCTGTGGTGCATTTCGAAGTTGGTCAATGGTCCAGTCGGGGGTTGTATGGTCACGTGCCAAGTTTCTCGTATCTCATTTTGGAGCTTGCCAAGGATGATGGGTATCAAGAGGTCACCGTACGTGTCTTGTGCTTTTCCAAGTGACGCAAGAGCGCGAATGTGTGTTTCTAAGGTATCGTAAAATTTCTGAAGGCTTTCTAATTGTGTATCAGGACTGGTAATGTCGAGGAGGGCCTGCATGTGCGCGTTGACAACCTTATGGGGTTGTCCAAATCTGTCCGTAAGGAGAGTGATAGCTTGCTCATAATTACTGTTGGTCAGTTGAAAACCCATTATTGAATGTAGTGCTTTGTCTCTTAATTGAGCTTTCAAATAGTTGAACTTTTGAATTACACTTAACGAGGGGTTTCTATGTACAGCTGTATCAAATGAATCCCAAAAGGAGTGCCAGTATAGAGGGTTCCAAAAAAATATAGGCAGGTTTAGTTTTGGGAGTTTACACATTGTTTGGGACACAGTGGGTACTATGTTTGGCGGTGGAAGCTGAGTTGTGGGAGTATCTTCTGAAGGGCTGCTAATGTTTAACGGATTGGTATCATTTTGTGTAGATGGGATACCAGAGGCCATTGATTGAGCATGTGTCTGTGACTGGACATTGACAGGTGCAAGTGATATGGTTCTATATAAACTGCATTTGCATTCTGTGAAATAGCTGATGAACTTGTGCCGATATTTTCTTGAGTTACAACATTAGACTGAATGTTTATAGTGCTGATAGATAAATCAATGAACTTACGAATGTGATTGATTTTTTTTCCTGGAAGTCAGACAGCTCAGTTCTTCGTCTTCGAAAATCTCAGATTCTAACTCCTTTGCGTCCGTAATTTTTGCCTCCATCTTCTGTTCTGATTCGCTTATCAATGTCCTTTTCCTTACTTGTTGATCAAGGGATGTATTCAAACTGTTTATTTCCATTTCGTCGGGGTTTTCCTTCGCTATAATATTTCTTTGCATTTATTCAGAATTCTCGTGGTGTGCGCTTTGTGGGCTTGTCTTGATGCTTGTATTCTTGCATGTTCCTCCATCCTGGTCACGGCACCAATGTGAAGAATAGCGGGGTTCGATTGGATATTAGGAGGAACTCTCTCAGTTATAAACGATTTATTTGATTATTAAAAGTTAAGGAAATATGTACAAACATGTGTTCGTAGCCATCTTGTAAGATCTCTCCTTTTGACGTTGTAATGTCAACTGATCTATATACATTATGGATGCTAATCTATGACGTATAATGTAGACTGATCTGTATACATTAAGGATGCTAATTTCCGACATGCATTTTTTATAAAATACTAGTGATCAGATGAAGTTTACCATGTTTTAGACATATTTTTTGTGTACTGAAGTAACTGGACACATCAAATTCCATACATGCATGTTTTTGCTGCATTTTTGGCATGTGAGAAGTCAAACATTTAAATTAGTTTGCTTTAATCGCAGTATTAGGTTAATGTGACACAGACCTCTCTGTAACACTGGATACTCATGCATTACAATGAAAAATACCACTTGAGATGATCATTTTCTACTAACCATGAGTTGTCATGCAGAGCAAAACCAAAATCTTTCAAGTTTTTTCTTTACATACTATGTTCAGGGGCAGCACCTTCTTTTGAATGGGCCCTGAACCCCACCAGCAAATCATTGAATTATTTACGCATGAAATATGAGCATGTCAGTGTAGGTAGAAACTACAATAAAAACATTGAGAAATGTTATTATAAAAAATTAGAACAACAAATAGGTAAATTTGTTTTCCCAATCAATCTTATCATTCTCCAAATCTCCCCCCACCCTCTCCACCAGGACATTTGGAAGCCTTTTTCGTGCAGGAGCCAGATATTTGTACTTGATAAGTTTTCAGTGAACTTAAGTCCTGGCTTTAAAAACGAATTTTACCCCCTGCAACGTGGGTTCCGAAGTTTCGTGAATTCGCATGGATTTCACGTGGATTTCGCGTGGATACTAACAAGTGTTAGCCACGAGCAACTAGTGAACTAGGTCACATAGTAGAACAGTTTTTACTTTAATAAGACAAAGGTAAAGTGGAGTTAAAAGAGCCATCTACACGATAAATGAATTATATTTAACGTTTTGAACAATATTTGCAGATATACAAAAGCAATTTTATTGCCTTCCTTGTTTACATTTATACATGACAAAACTTGAATGTTTTCTTGTATATTTTTCTCACATGAAACAAAAGAAGTTGAAAAGATTATATTTTAACTTTTAAAAACGAACTTTAAAAGCAAAATCAATAAAATTTTGCTGTTTTCGCCAAGTTTTTTGCTTGACTAACTGTTTCCATGGAAACAAGAAAATTCAAAATTCAAAATGGCGGAAAATGACTTAAAAGCTAAATTAATTCTTTTATCGTAGTGAATTTAGCCCTGCATGGGGTCCTTTTTGGGGGGAAAAATGTTTATGCAGTAACACAGTTGTTGCTAGATGGCACAAGAAGTGTGTTATGTCACCTCATCTGGGAAAAAATGAGTAAAATAATTGCCATACAGCCATAAAGCTGTCAAAAGTCAGAAAAAAATTGCCTCGGGAGACTACCCTGTATCAAATACCAGCTCTCAGTGACTATGAAAATAAGTTCGTTTCCCACCCATTTTGGGAGAACTAACCGGAATGTGTGTCCTCTGTGCCGAAAACATAAAAAAAATTCAAGTAGAAATGAAAAATACATCAATTTTTAAAACAATTCTTTCTTTGTCCTAAACTATACATTCAGGACACTCATTCCAGTTAGACTGATAAACTTGAATATACGTGCTTTCTAAAGCATACAATTTCTAATGCTAACATTATTCCCAGACCCATCTCCCAAGTCCGCAAAGATAAGTAACACAATATCAAGAATGTTATGGTCACGTGACCGTTTCCATAGCAACAAAATGTTGCAGTTTGTTAACACTAGGCCTAACTATTATTATAGCAAGTTTGGTGGAGGTTGCTTTAATATATGATGAGTAATTGCCATTTATGTCATATTTTGCTAAAATGAGCTGAAGCCATGACTTAAGTGCACTGAGTTTCTCCCACAGGCCAGGTATTGTGTTCCCTCTTAGCATTTGTTTTGCCTTCTGCTGTGAACACATTCCATAAATAGACCTCCTCAGCTTGCATATAAATTAACCATTTCAGATCACATGATCGTTGATCGCCAATAAGCCATTTCAGATCATGTGATCTAAGATTGGTTAATTTACATCTGAGCTGCGCAGATCTATATGCAGTCTGATATTCATGAAATATATGGGTCAATTTGTGGATCAAAGTGTGAATCTCGTTTCAATTGGTCAACATTCGTACTAACTAGTAATCTTTGACTGGCATTGTCAATGACACACTTTCCTTGCCAACCACAGGGCAGTTGTACACTTGAAGAAAAAACAACTTGCAAGGCTGTGCCAGAGAGGGGCTTGTTATTGATATTTTGACTCTTCACTCTTGCAATACCTCTATGACATGTGCATTAGAGATACACATTGAAAGTTTCTACCCGTTTAACAAAATCTTCATAATTTTGCTTTTCACTGCTAGTAATCATTCAGAAAAATCAAAATTTTAACTCTCCTCTTGACACAATATAAAGTTCATGGGTAGGAGCTTCTTCTGTTGAATTGTCTCGAGTCTGGGTCTCGAACCACAGTTACCACATAACTCAAGCTATTGAAAATTTCTGGTATGAACACGCAATTTTACACGAAATATCAACGTACCTTTACTTTCCAGCAAATGCCATCCCATTAGCCGTCTTTCGAAGAACATTCTTCTTTTCTGTCCAAACATTACAGTTTACAAAAGCAGAGTATTCTCACATATTTGATTTCAAGTTCGCCATAACCAAAACATTGTCTATTGCATATTAAAATTCGGAATTTGGCAGGAAATTTGGAACACATTTCGAAGACTCACTGATCCTCACTTCTTGACGGAATCCATCAAAATTTGTCGTTTTAGAGCATTTCGGGTAAAATGTTTTGCATAAAGAATATCCTGCACTGCTCCCTCTCTATTTACTATCTTCATGTTAAGAAGTGTGTTTGTGTAGAATATGAGTTTGATCGATGTGTAGAAATTTAAGTGGAAGCGCAGCTGAAAATGACGGAAACACGCCCTGAAAACTTCACCGCGATTCACCGCGCCTGCCGAAAGCCTTGCGATGGAATTTGTCGTTATAAAACACTTTGGATGAGAATTTTTGAACGTACAACCTTCTTGCTGCTTAGATGTTGTAGTATCCATGTTAAATTGTGTGTTTTCGAGACATGTTCTGCTAGAAATTGAGTTTAAAAGTCGTGGTGACATGCACTCAGACGGCATTGCACAGCGGTATCACCCATGAGCGGCAGCCTAACTTTCGATGCCGAAAAAAAAAGAAAACAGAAAGATTGAGCGAGGCGAATTTATAACTCCGCCACGCCTACGGCAGGCAGAGTGATTATTCTAGGTAAATGACTTAGTTCATACAGTCGTTACAGTATGCAAGACAGTAAAGCCTAGTTTCGATGTAGTTGTGAATCTCGTTAATATATCAAAGTGAACGATGTGATAGAGTATTTGGGAACTGCTTCCTGTTCATTCTGGATAAATTTATCTTCATTTCATCGATTCTCACAAAATTTATAGCGATTTTCAATTAACAATGCACGTTTTCCGTGCGTTATTGTCAAAACTACACTCAAATGACTCGCTGTTACCTGAGGTAACAAAAACACACGTAATTGAATTTGACCAGTTGCATGTGTGGATAATTATGTACAATAAACAAAGATCATATGTCCTTCTTCATCATTCAAATATCAAACACTGTCTCGTTGCTGTAATTTTGCACCAAAAACAATGTGTAGTATCAGTGAATTTCCAGACAAAGGGGTCAGTTTGCAAGGGCAAGACGTGAGTTGGATAATGTAGATGACAAACTATATAATTTCATTAGATGAAGCACGATGATGCACTCAATTGTTCTATAACGTGTTTTTCATAATGTGTTTATTCAATTCGTTACAAATAAATTACTTGTGAATTTTACAGGTGATAAATTTTCTAAAGGAAATTTCAGAAAATTTGATGAAGTAAGTTTAATGTATAATAAAAGTAAATGAAATATAGCGAAAATTTATATGATTAAATTTATGCAGTTTAACCTTTAATTCACCTTTGAAAGGTTAGGTGTTCAAGTTTGCCGTACTCATGTATTTTCTAAAGGCGTTATTGCAAGCTAACATAAGAATGCGCAATTCCAACGACAAACGCTTGCTACCAATCCCAGTTGACTCGATAGCTCAATTGGTAGAGCGGCGGTCTAGAAACCCGAAGATGCAAGTTCGAATCCCGCTCGAAACAACGAATTTTTCGCTGTTCTCTGCAGTGTCAGATTAATATGAATCTATTTTTTATAGCTCTGAGGATGGTTCTGAAATCAAATGACCTACCTCAGCACTTTATATGAACAAGTAGATATATCTTTATCCGCGGCTCAATTTGGTATATACATTCGGTACATTTTGTATTCGCTGCTCTCAGTTATCAAAAGCTATTCCGTAAATTTTCTAGAGACCTGTTTTTCTTCAACAATGTCTCTAAAAAATTCAGTACTACTGGATACTCCATGCTACATGTGCTACCGTAGTCAGTGCTCCCGTACCGTAGCCTGATCACCTAAACTAAAGTAGCTATAATTATTCTTTGTTAATTGACTCAAACTTAATTAAAATATCTTCAAATTTATCAGAGACTTCAACAGAAGTCAGGAGGCTTCTACATATACTACCGCAGTTGATCAATCTCAAGCACCGCAGTTTTCAACCATAGTTCAGAAATTAGTTTTCTTTACATCCAGAACATGATTTGATTTTCGCAGCAAATATTTCAATGGGTCAGTCCACTAGAACTTCGGCTTGCTTGGCCATTTGTGTTGTTGTTATTATTCACAACAGGATTTTTTATTTACTTTCTCTTCATAGATAGCGCAAACGGATTTTCGGAAAACTTGAACAGTGCGTGTTTTTGTGGCTGGATAGAAGAACGGCTTCACCGCACTTTCTTTAAAAACATGAAATCCACTACAGTCGAAGCATATAATCAAGAACAGTCTCCCATCCAGTTGAGTTTAGATTCAATAAATGACTTGAGACTCTTTAAGTCCCCTAACCATTTTAATTTTGGTTTTTTTTATTTCTCTTTTAATCGATCAAGGAAAATCAGATTCCTTTTTAACATTTTTGGCATTACTTGGCAAGTTATTTGCAAATACACGGAGGCTAATTCACAGACGATTGGTTGTGTGTCTGCAAAAAAATTTACTGATTGTCTGTGGTTTCTGTACAGAATATGCCTTTGTGTTTCCTTTTTCTCAAAAGATCAAAAATTACAGACTTAAAACTATATGACTGTAACCGCGGGCTGTAACTTATGAAATCCTTGACAATCGAGAATGTCTTAAAAACCATAGCATCAACAATTGTCTAGCTCCAAAAATTCTCCTTAAAGAATGAGTATCAATCATGCTTTGCGCGCTTGGTCGAATTTTATTTCGGCCATTTTAAGGTGCACGTAAAATGGCGATGGTGCTATGCTAGGAGTGATATGCAATTGTCCGTGCAATATTCATCAAATATTGTCAAGATTTTTCCAATTTTGGGTTGAAAATATTTCTTTAGCTGCTGTTAATTACATAGGTACTATTTTCTAAAACAGATTTTCGTAAATAAATATATAAATGTCTTCGGCCGGCGTATCTGCGCCAAAGCGTGGGAGGCCAAGAGATGACATCGGATTCGTACGTATCAAGTTGAAAAGGGACGTATACGATATCTGGAATTCCAGGAAAGAATCAGTTGGACTCTCCAACAAGACTCACAGTGATTTTGCAAGGTACTTACTTCTCAATTTTTGTGAGAATGAGGCTGGACATTCACATCTTTCACGAACAAATATGGAATCCCCTGACGACGGTAAATACTAAATTGCTTTTGGTTATACTTCGTATTATATATTCGATAAAAATTTGCATTTATTAAAGCACAAATTATTAATGTTATGTTTTACTTTATAAATAATTCAGATCGCTCGTGTACACTGCCAAATCCTGTTGGATTTTCAACGCCAGTTGGTGAGTTTAGCCAACCTGTGCCGAATATATTGTTGTCACCCATTGTACACGAAACTGGAAATGTTATGTAAGTGCTGAAACTAAAACTTTGTTTATAGCAAGAATTCTCTTGTGAATATGTTATACTCCTATTTTGTTTTGCATTAGTGATAAGTCTTTGTTTTTCTATCGTAAAATGTAAACAAAGTTTATCTATATTATGTATCCTTGACATCTATATCATTAGACCTGACCACTGAATATATGTATAGTCGCCACTATTAGACATTTCTATATTACTAGTTATTGTATTAACAGGGCCATGGATGTTGCATTATCAGTGGCTAACCTTGACATCAGCAGAGTTGAGAGTGTATCAACTTCCATCAATGCTGCATTTGGATTACACAATGAGGGTCCATCATTTGAGAGTGATAGCAGCAGTTCTGATTCAGATTCTGATGTGAGGTAATGTAATAATGCTTAAATAGTATTTGCAGCATTGGACTGTTTTTCTATGGCTTGTCAAACAATTTCCATTTTAATATTTCATCGTACTTTTTTAATAATAGTGTGCATTCTTCAAGTGATTCATATGAGAATGAATATGAAGATGACTATATGTATGATGACATCTATGGGTAAGAGAAACACCAGTGGCAATTCGAATTCTCTGCTAACTCAAATTTGGATGGGATAACCATATAGGTAACACAACTTTTTGCTTGTGTTTTGTTTTTTAGATTTTTAGAAGAGTATGATCAGGAGTCAACTAGTGGCATACAAGCTGGAGAAACATATGATCCTGAAGCAACACTAAGTGCCATAGAAGATGAGTACGAGCATGAGGAAACATTGAAAGTAACCGAAGATGATGGTAATGTTACAATAGGTGAGAAAGATATGGATATAAGCACTGTTGAAGAAGACAATTTAGTGGATGTACCTCAAAAACCAGAATCCTTACAAGAAAGAAATGAACGACTGACTATTGAGATGAAGAATGCATTTGGTGTTCTTGCTGGTTTAGGTACCAATAACACTATGTATGGTGAACATTTTAAGAGAGACAGGGTGATTGTGGATATTTCTTATATATTTGAATTGTTCAACGGAGGTTGCCAGCATTCATCTTGTTCAGGAACAAGTACGTCAAGTCAAGCATCACATCAAGGAAGGAGGTGTTCTGAAAATATGGTGGAATTGTTCTGAGGGTCATTATGGAATTTGGGTATCTTCTAAAGAACTGTGTGAAAAACATGGTCGTCATGTGTACACCAACTCTCTATTGACTGCAGCTGGTATTTTCCTTACTGGAAACAATTATGATAAATTGGCTTTGTTTTGTCGATTTTTGGGACTTGAACTGATTTCGAAGGCAACTTATAACAGAATGCAAACGCATTATATTATCCCTGAAGTACAAAGATATTGGGAGCAAATGAAAAACGAAATATGGGACATCTTATCTGGTGAATCGGTTATTTTGTGTGGTGATGGCCGAAATGACTCCCCAGGGTTTAGCGCAAAGTACTGCATGTATGCCATGATGGAGCAATACCTTGACATCATTGTTGATGTTGAAGTAGTTGATAAAAGACAAACAGGAGGTGTATCAACAAACATGGAGGTTTTTGGTTTGAAGCAAATACTTGAAAGAATGGTTGGGGAAATATTGATATCCGAAGTTGTTACAGATGCTTCTTCTGCTGTGATTGCTTTGGTTCGAACAATGAAAGGTAACCTAAGGTGTTTGTTATCCATTTAAGATGTTTATTTGTCAGTTGAAGATATCTCCTGATGATGTGCTTAGTTTGCTCTAATAATTTATTTTTGTCCTCACCAGAAAAACATCCAAAACAATTTGGTGACCTATTTCATGCACTAGATGTGTGGCACAAATCAGTCAAGCTTTCAAAAAAACTTGCACAGGTATTAGAAATCTTAGTTATATGCTAGATATACTAGTATTTATGTTATATGCCATCAGCCATCCTCATAACTGCCAAAACCTCTTTCTACCCTAGCAACTACACTAAATTATAAATTATTAATGTAGTACCTTTTTATTGTATATAGGCAGCTAAAGTAAAGGATTGCCAAGCAGTTGTTGAATGGTCCGAAGCAATCAGGAACCACTTTTGGTTTGTTTGCCAGGAATGTAATGGAGATGTAGAGAAACTCAAGGTATTACTTTTTAATTAAAAAATATATATTTCTATAAAAGAACATTTAATTATTGCCAGCTTTATGTTTTCATTAGTTGAGTCAATATGTTCATGGCTGGATCCAGCACGATCTGGTAGAAATAGGAGGGTGTTCTGCTTGTTTGCTAGTCCTGGTAAAGGGGGTTACTTGTCAAATATGTACTTCAGGTGTGTTAACTTATTTTCAGGACAATTGGTTTGGAGTGTTACACCACATTGCTGGCGAGCACGAATGGGTTGACGGATAGTGTGCCCATGGACCATTAGTAGCTACAGAAATAGGAAAGACCTATTTGGATAAAAACTCCAAAGCATTTGAGGAAATTCGGAAGGTTGTCCTTGATCAAAAATTTTTGAAGAGCTTCCAGCATTATGTTACATTTCGGTATGTTTATTTCATAGTTTTCTCAGTAGCTTGAAGTTTTTTCATTCTATAATTCAAATTGAATGTGTACTTTCATATTTCATATAGGCATACAAGCAAATTAGAAAACTTTAATTCAATTTTGCTAAAATATGCACCAAAACGAGTGGGATACCAGTAAGTATTATTTTTGGATCCATTTGTAATGTACTTGTTTGCTATACTCAATACTGTCAATATAACTGATTTTATCTAACATGCTTTTATTAAGGAATGATGCATTTGTGGGTAGAACTCATTTGGCAGCAATTGATCATAACTCGCACACATTTCGAAAGGCAGCATTCACAAAAGATGGTAAACCAAAGAAGAGCAAAGTTTTCAGCAAAAGATCAAATAACTGGAGAGTTACCACTGTGAGAGAGCCGAAAACGTATGACTTCTGGCCCACAATTGCCACAAGAATTTTGAAGAAAAGAATTGATGATGAGGAAAGTGTTCTTCGGAGAGTCACACGCTCTATAGACCATCCAAAGAATATTGCCCAATCGATTGCGCTGAAGCCTATCCCCAAAACAAGTGATCTCGTGGCACAGTCATTGTCAAGGTTCAATTCCCGCACAGTGATCAGTAGTCACGAACAAGATGCTGATGAACCAAGCATTGATACAGACCAAACATAATTAATGTTTGGTATGTTGTACTGTATATATGTAAATATTATGTTGTACTGTATATATGTAAATATTATCATTATAATGCTCCAATAATACATAACAGGAAGTCATGCAGGCACTTCTATTGTTTAAATTTACTTATGCAAACTTTAAAGCTGAAATATATGTACATATGTTATGACAAAACTACATGCAGCAGTTTTGGTAGCAAAATAGAGCAAATTTGTGCTCTTTTAAATCCCATGTAAACACCATCATTTGCTGGGTATAGATGCCGTATTGTTAGCACAACACATGATGGGCACACCTTTCGATTGCCCCTTCCTAGCTTCTTATATCGCCATAAAATGTATTGCCTATATGCTGCCTTTCTGAAACTGTTTAATTTGTCGAGTAGTTCGGCTCTTCGGCTCTGATGTCACATCTAGCTCTTATAGCCATTATTAGGACATCTCGGTCAGTGCATGTGTTTTGAAATGTTACATATGATGTTACACAGGTAACTTTCTTACAGCACTTGTTTTCTTCTTCAAGAGGCATAGGTCGACATACTCCACATGTGCACCAGGGAGGCTTTGTTTCCGGATGAACTGGGGGAGTTCCACCAAATGCAACCAGATTCTTGGCATAATCAAGGCTACCTTTACCATTTGAAAGAAGCTCAAGTAACACTTTATCCTTTTGGTCAATTGACAAAGTTCCCAGAAATTCCTAAAAAATATATAATTGAAGCTGCTGTGAATACCTTTTCAATTTCACTGGGGCCTTGCTGTTTCAGACATTGATAAAATAATAAGTGTGTATTGAAAATAATAGATATTATGTAAATTATCTTATTCATTTATTATCTTATCAATTCTATTTCTTATCCATTGTTTTGAATGCATTCGGTGTATGCTAAATTGAAACAGACCTGACAGAATTACTCGATCACCACAAAATGTAGGGTGTAGTATGCATGCAATGTTTACACATGCATATGTATGTATATGTATGTGTGTATATATATATATATATATATATATATATATATATATATATATATATATATATATATATATATATATATATATATATATATATATATATATATTATATATATATATATATATATATATATATATATATATATATATATATATATATATATATATATATATATATATATATATATATATATATATATGTATAAAAGATATGTTACGAAAAGTAGCATATATAGGACTGGAACTAAACGAGCGCTCAATACCGGAGAAAGTAGAGCGTAAAACATATATATATATATATATATATATATATATATATATATATATATATATATATATATATATATATATATATATATATATATATATATATATATATATATATATATATATATATATATATATATATATATATATATATATATATATATATATATATATATATATATATATATATATATATACTGTAATGGTGAAATATGATCTTGAGAAAATGCTATGTTTATGACATTGTTCATGCTGTTATACAGACAAAATTATATTGATGAATAAAAATACTACAGCAGTCTAAATGCACTCTTACTGTAATCTGGTTTCTTGCTTCTGCTACAGCGATCTGATGACGCTCAAACGCATTTTTGCCGGCATTTGTAGCTGCTACAACTCCTTCAGCGTCAAGCCTATTTTTGCAGCCCGCTTTCTTCGTCCCACTTGCGCAACTATCCACGCACTTGAGATCTTCGTCTTTACATGGACATCCTCGTTGTTTCCTACCGCTGCGTCTGCTGCATGTATTTTTGCAACTACAAAACTTACAAGATACGAAATATGATTTACAAAAACCCGTTCAATTTTGTCATAAACCAAACCGAAGAAAACACTTACTTGCGTTCTATTTTGTTCAACTTGTGTTTGAATTGGCTCACTGACCGGCGCTGCTGTTGTTTCTCGTGGCTTATATACCGGTGATCCGTACACGTTTAGATCGTCTTCTATATCGTAACGCGATACATCCAATTCTGGGTCAGATTCGGACTCAGAAGCGGACATTTTATCAAAAATATATTAGTGTAAACTGCGGACTTCTGAAACGTTTAGTGCGATATATATAAACGCGATGTAATGTTAATTTATGCAAATTATGATAGCGACTAATATGTAAATATAAACAAAAGGCGCGCAAAGCATGATTGATACTCATTCTTTAACTTTTACCATAATAGATTAACACCTTGTTTATAACATGTTCTAGTGACTAGTATATATGCAGCTATAAAGATAGATGGTGACTAAGTGACGTAGTTACATAATGAATGGCTACCAAGATTAATGAAATAGTCTGAATTCACAAGTACGAATTGTAGTTCCCCAACCCGTGATTTGCGCTACAAGTCGAGAGATTGTTAGGGAAACAAGTACAATATGTTGGACGTACTCAATCTGGCGCCTCGGGCAATCTTAGAATGTTTTAGAAATCACTCGTAGTGCAAGTTATTCATTAATTGCACTCAATTCGTTACGATGATTTATACTGATTTTCTGTACACCTCTTCTTTTGGAATTAATAATGTTTGACTACGCAAAATTGGAGAGAGGGCAGGGGTATATTTTTCCGGAATTGACTTCTGTTCCCCGACAGTTTACAATGACCTTGTCATACTAATAACTCTTGTTGAAATTTAAATACTGTTATCCGGGTCATACTCTCCCGAGAAAATTTCAAAATTTTCATTTCTGAACTTGCCGGAAAATCATAAAAAATTGATGGTGACTCCTCCTCCCTTTCAAGATATATAGAAATATAAAAATATATATATAAAAAATATAGATATATTAAAATATAGACATATAAAAATATTAGTAAGTATATTTAAAAGGGGGGAGGGGGGGTTGTGAGCCGTGATTAGCATTATTGGCGTATCGTGATTTAAGAAAATATAATTCCGTGAATCGTCATTCAAATGCGTTTTGTGAATCGTGAAAACTTAAAAGGCTGGCCAGGGCGTTTTAATTTGACCAATATTTTGCCCTTATTTAAACATATTTAGATTCAATACTCTCCTACAATTAAAATAAAGGTCAAATATCATAACATTTGCTTTCCCCTTCATTTTAATCCCACTCTTTTCTAACATTTAGTTGTCATGTTGTCTGGAGTGTTTATGAAAATTAAATTATCTAATTGTTAAGGACCTGTCACACGGTGCAATTTTCATGCAACTTGCAATGCAATTCTACTCTTGAGAGCTGTAAAATTGGCAAACACATGTTTCCATCACAGTTTGCCAATGCATTCTTAACATACCAAACATTTGTCACAAATTTATATTAATTAAGAGTAGAATTGGATTTCAAGTTGCAAGAAAAATTGCACTGTGTGACAGGGATTTTTGTCATTTGTGATTTCGTGAGAAGCATAGACCACCCCCCCCCCCCCTACAAATGTTTAATTTCCTACCCAAATGAAATATCGCAAATATCACATGGAAGCACAGTGTTTGGAATTATTGGAATTTTGAAGTCAATTTCGAAAGTAAACTAAAATGGCTTCATCAAGAAATGTTCCTCTTGATAAACTTGAAGTGTTGTTGGAATGTCCGATTTGCATGGAGAGAGTAAACGATCCCAGAAGCCTTCCTTGTTTTCATAATTTTTGCAAAGTGTGTTTAGAAAAGTATGTTGAAGGTCTGCGTGATGGAAAGAATGTCGAAACATTTCCATGTCCAACATGTCGCTCAGAGTTTCCACTCAAATCCAACGAAAATGTCAAGGGAATGGCGGGCAATTATTTCATCCGGAATATGCTGGAAGTTGTGACGTTGCAACAAGAAGCAAAAGTATGTGGTTTGTATGTTTGGTTGTACAATATTTGATACATTTATTATGCATATACGAATGCGCGGAGAAGACTTCCCCGCGCACTTTAACCACTGTGAAGGTAGACGCGGATTCGGCGTCGGATTACGCCGCAGATTGGGTCTCGGATTGAGCTCATTTCAATCGTTTAAAAGTAGATTTTAGAAAAGATTATTTCCAGTTATTTGTGAGGTATTTTTCGTTACAAATTAGCGTTATTATGAGCAATGTATGTATGTATGTATGTATGTATGTAACCTTTCTTTACAAGCAAATTTACCCACGCTAGCCTCATCAACATACTGTTGGTTTCCATGAGGGGCGTCGGCATAATAAAAACTAACTATTTACAAGAATAAATCTGAAAAACTAACTACAAAATTATTTACAAAACATTTACAAAACACTAAATATTTACATTTTTATTGATGTTATAAATGCATATTCGGATGAGGCTAGTTTTGCTTCTGTGGAGAGGTTATTCCATAATTTTGCCCCACTATACTTAAAGCTTTTTTTAAGATAGTCTCTTTTTGGGTTTGGAAGAATCAAATCAGCAATACAACCTATCTGTTTATTGCTGATCGAAAACTAAGGAAACGTGATCCTTTGTGAAAGAAATAACGCCTCAAACACACTACGTACATATTATGTCTGAACTTCACTCAGATTAATACACAAAATTGGAGATAAACCGTATTTTTAGCGCTCTTTCCATTGATGTGGGTTATTTTGTGGCACAAGCTTTAAAATACAGCATTTAAACAGCAATCAAGAGTTAATTTGCTGTAAGGGATGCAGCATTACAACGTGCAACTAACCTAAATTTTTGCGCGAGAAAATACACTATTGTGTAGTTTTGTCATGCTCGATTCATTAATGTACGCGATATTATATGGCACAAGCTATTATCCTGTATATTTTAATGAGCACACAAGTCAAAGCTCAAATACCGTAAAGGCTCAAAGTATATAGGATGACAAATCTCAAAGACTATATTCACGCAGCGTTTGCGCAAGGTAAATACAAGCTGCTATTCAAGACAACAATATTGTGTAGTACCTTGTATGCTCTTTTCATTTCTGGCCGTTATATTGCGGCACAAGCTGCACAAGTAAAGAAGTTATTGAGCAATTAATACGAATGCACAGCTCAGTGGTTGCACTTTTGTATATGTCCGCGCAAATATTTAAGATAATTATAGCTACGTGCTATCTGCGCATTTTTTTGCTAGAAAATGTACTTGTAGAATAAAAAACACCCAAAGTGCAAAATGACCGTGTTCTACGGATGCGAACGTCAACATATGTCCGCCGACTGAACATACCTTGAAATGTTTATCAGTAGAACTCATACTCATAGAAATTTTTTCATGAGACAGAGACAACGTCGCTTTAGTTAGCTATCTCGCGGTGCATATTTTCTTTTCGCGTGAAAATGGGAGCCCTTTTCATTCGCGCATTAGTGGTCGTTTGAATTGTCTTCTCCGCGCACTTTGCAAATTCTGCAATCTGGTGACAGTAGTAGTATAACAATGCTTTACAACAATTAATTACATGGGAACTAACCCCCTAATCTTACAAAATCAGATGTTTAATTTAACAAAATTAAATATTGTACAATAAAATGAAGTGGCTATTCGTGTACTTGTTAACAGGCTGTATTTGCAAGTACCATGCTAGCAGTAGTTTCTGGGTTGTGTTCAGGGTGAAGGAAGAAAATCCACTTGTAGTTGTAGCAAACGAATGCATGGTTGTTTGTCGAGCATATGCTGATAGGCAAAAAAAGCATGTACTGTAAAATGCCACACTGCAAAGTACCTATTTGGTGTGTAATGAAATTTACTCGATTAAGTACACCAAAATTGGAGACAATTTGTAGTTTTGCATGAACTGGCATGGTACAATATATCCTTAAAAACGTTATATATATATTTAGCTAAATTTGGTGAAGTAGACACAGTCCCAGTGAGTGAGAATAACCCTTTTAAAATTGAGAAAAAATATTAGAATATAAGAAAAAAAAGTATTCAAAAAATTAAGAAGAAAAAAAAGTATAAAAAAGCGCATAACTTGGCAGTGGCGGATCTAATGTAAGTCAAAATAAATTACCACAGCTCATTCTAGGATATATTTACATTTTAAAATACATTCAAAGCAACTTCATTGGTTAGATTTTATTCTTTTGAAATTCATAACCTATGACATATTGTTATAAAGTTATTTTGAATTTAAAATTGAGCTGCTATAATTTATTTTGACTTACCCTGGATCCGCCACTGTAACTTGGCTCGAACCGAAAAACTAAATTTATACTGCTTATGTAACCTATTATATTTTACCGCTCAGTTGTGTCAAGTATGTGCTGTCCAGCGTCGTGTATATGTTGTTCAGCGTCGTGTATATGGTCTTGCATATTAAGTATATATTAGGCAATCGTTTCCATATATGGAATACGTACGGTAACTACATATGTTTCATAAGAGCATTTCATCTATTCAGTAAAACCAATCACATTAATAAATTGTGTTTTACAAAAGGTCCCTGAGAAAATAGCTTATAAAGTAGTTGCATACAAGCGTACGGTTAAGACATAGTTTGTATCGTAAATCATATCCACTATTTTGTATTATTATTATTATTATGTCACAAGGGGGGGGGGGGGGGGGTACGACCAATCTGTTTCCTATCAAAAAGAATATTTACTACCTAGAGCACTGTGCCAAGACGGGTATAGGTTTTGAGTTTTTTATTTCTGCCATAAATATTCATTATCATCAGACATTCCGTACCAATGTTTTATGCAAATTATCCGTACGTATTCCAGGTTTCTTGCGAAATTTAAATTCTTGGTTTGTAATCAACCTCGTGAAATGTATGTGTGTACACATAAGGCAATCAGATACATGCATGAACAGCGAACAATGTTACCCGTCCGCGCAACTATAGCTGCCTGAAGTTGAAATACGTTATGTTTACATCACACGCAAACATATTATAGTCAAATACATGCAAACAGTTCTACAGCAACATTGAACATTGTTTTAATTGATAAAAAGTAACAACAAGGGCCTATTTATAAACGTTTCAGCACCTAGTGTAAAGTGACTGCTTGGACATGTTTACGATTTGAGGTAATTACTATTTTGTTCTAAATAAATATCGCAACTCAAATCTATTTCAGCACAAGCCCTAGCGAGTGACGCTCTGTCAAACGTCTTGTAGCTAAGGGTCCGTTAACTATTTATACCTCAGGTGGGCACCGAATAGAAATTAAAAAACGTATATATAAAAAAATTACCCAACTGCTCTGGGTGTTCAAAATTTTTTCACCCAAGCTCTGATAGAAATCCAAGATTTTAAAGCTGCCTTTGTAAACTTAGCTCGAAATGACTGTTTTATTTGTTTTGGTCATTGCGTTTTTCATGCATACGTTATTAATTGCATTCGCTTATCAGCTATTATTATTCATTGTAGTATGTTCTCGTTTTCTCATTGGTCTTTTTTTTCACCCAACCTTTTAGGGGTTTCAAAAATCAGTTACCCACCCAATTTCTCTTCAGTGCCCCCCTGAGGTATAAATAATGAACGGTCCCTAATTAGAACATTTTTCTCTATAGTTTTTGCCTAAAACGTATCAAAAATTTTCAAGACACATCGGTGTTACTACTTTACCTAAGATATGTCTGGTTTTATTGTCCTTAGGATCCTTCGGAACGTTTTAATGTTCAAGCATGCAAAGTTATTAAAGACGTATATGTCATTGGTGACACTTTAGCATGTGTTGACCTGTTTCGTGTGGACAGCATACACTCAAATGGCTACGAAAGAGCGTTCTTCTCTGACAATACGTCGGACTTAGTTTCTATTGGTCAGTCTCGTAAACGGAATATACAATCATTTTCAAAAGTGTTGGGACACTTGGGGAAATTTCTCATTTTTTACAAATAATTCATTCCCCCGCGCCCCCTTCTCAATGTTGTGACCCACCTAGCATAACATATTATGCGTTAGGGTGTTGAGGTTGGGAAACCAACATTGATTGGGGAGGCGGGGAGGGGGAAATATGGATTTTATAGATATATCAACGGTGTACGTTGATTTTTCATGAAAAATTGCTAGTGTCCCAAGTACTTTTGAAAATGATTGTAGCTGTACACTGTGCAGATGAAAAATGCCTGTTATTTCTTTACAACTTACGCTTTATGATTTTCCAAGAATATTTAAGGCTTCGACATTTAGCTAAAAGCAAAGCAAAGAAATTCCATTTGTCAATTCGCTAAGTGATCAAGATGTTATGACCTATTATTTATGCGCGATACCGGAGATGTTTAATATACGTATTATATAGTACGTATCTTTTTTGCACAAAATTTTCACAAATTGACACACAGTTGCTGTAGTTTGAATAAATATATAGAGTCACATTAAGAGCTAACAAAACTTTTACGCCGTCAATATTCTCCTCATTGATTTTAAGAAGAACAACCACTTATATATACGACAAAAATCCTCGGGATTCTTTTCCAATGCCTTTAAAAATTTCTTCCAAACTTTTTTTAGTGTATTAACATTTACATTTGCAGCGATCATGTTCAAAATCTTTGTGAATCTGTGGTGTAGTGGTCAGACTACTCGCCTTTCACCTCCAAGCTTCCGAGTCTGATCCCTAGCAAGTTTTATCTTAATGTAGTCTTGAAGCCTTATGTGTTCTTATGTGAATAGAGTATAGTCAACGCTCTGTCGAAAGTTGTGGGTTTCTTCGGCTACTTCGGTTTCGTCTCACAGGGAAAGTTGACAGGGTAGGTCAACAGGGTAGGGCTCACGCTGTTGTGGCGAAGGTAAATACATAAATAAATATTGCGGGACATTTCCAACTGTATCGACACAAAACATGCAGAGTGGTAAAAATGAATGTTGAGTTTGATTATAAAGCGCGTGGGTCAAGTTGCTGATTGATAATATCAATCAAGCTTAATTGGCGAGAACGCTTTTTTATAGCTATTCGGGCAGGTATTCTCCCGCTGCCACCCGCACAAAATGAGAAAGCGACTTGTTGTCTATGTTCTAGGAGCTAAGTTGCACTCATTGTATAGTTTTAAGCCACATCAAACAAATTCATTCATGTGTGTCACAAGATCCTTAGCAACCACCTTGGCAACAGCAGAAATCTGTATGAAATGTTTTTCTCATCGTCGTTGAGGTCGTTTTACCGGTTTTGTGGGCAAAATAGTACTTTTTCAATTGTTTTTATTTTCTTAGACGATCTGGGATGATATTTTCAATATTTTTACGAGGAAACACATTTCAAAAAGCAGGAAAACTTGCCTAAAACCACTTTTTTGCCTGAGACATCGTGAATGGTGAACATCCGGGACTTGAACCCCCAATAGCCTCGCTCCCTTTTTTTGCCTTCGATGACCACTCTAGTGTTATTTATAATCTCTATGGTTTTTTGGGGGGCAAATTCCAGTCCCGGATGCAGGGCCAGGCGCTTATTGGCTGAGCTAATGCTTCCTTAGCAACCACCTTCACCTTTAGCAACCTACAGAAATCTGTATGGATTTTTTCCTCATCGTTCTTGAGGTCGTTTTGCCGGTTTTGTGGGCAAAATAGTACTTTTTCAATTGTACATGTTTTTATTATTTCAAACGATCTGCAATGATATTTTCAATATTTTTACGAGGAAAAACATTTCAAAAAGCAGAAAAACTCGTCTAAAGTGACTTTTTTGCCTGGGACATCGTGAATGAGTGAACATCCGGGACTTGAATTTTCCCCCAATCGCCGCGCTCCCAAATTTTACCCTCGATGTCCCCTCTAGTGTTTTTTATAATCTCTATGTATCTTACACTGTGGGCCAGGCGAAAACTGAAGCCGGATCGCAGGCGCTGGTCGTTCCCGTGGAGGAGCATGATAATTTGTGCATTTTGTATTGCGAAAATGGACAAAGTTGACAGTAAGTCCTCTTTTATGCAGCTAAAAAGTATTTAATACACAAATGCAGAAAAGTATAGTGTTTTCTGTAGCATTTTTTTGATGAGTGGGAACGACCAATATGGCCACCGCCTATTGTTATGATAGGTTACCGCTGAGATTTTTGGCTTCAATTTTTTATATACAAATCCGCTATCTAGTGTATATGAGATATCTATGGTGTAAGGCATTGCAGTGAAAACCACGCAAAACCATAGGCTCTTTACTGCCTTGAACGATGACACGTAATGAAATAACCTATATTTTGTAGAACACAGATGTCTGAATCTTGCTTTACAGATATCTCCGGACATAATCCGGCATTGGCGCAATTCATGTCAAATTTCGGATCTTGTATATAGTCATGATCTTGTATATAGCAATGCTGTTGAGCCTGACGACGAACCCATGGTATGAGAAAGTGACCATGTTTTGGAGGAGGTTGTGCATGTTTTCATCTGCATTGTGTGTGTTGACGAATTTGGTAATTGTGTTTCCCTTAAGGAGGAAGAACCAGAGCCTGTGCCGGAACCCGAGCCCGAACCACGACGACCCACGCTACAGGCAATGTTTAAACCCGCCGTCGCACCAGTGAGTATTTTGGGCCTGTTGTATAACAGAATTGGAATGATGTTTTGCTCCCCACATTGTTCATAGTTGTGAACAATATTGACAAAAATTGTTGAGCGTAAATAGGCCTGGTTTTTGGGCAGTGAAAGATTGTTCAATTTCTGTTTCTTCAACATTTCAAGATATTTAATGAATTTTTTCACTGAAAGGAAGAATAGCAGTTCAGTATTTTTCTATTAAGTTATTATATAAATGTCGCCTAATGCTTTCTCTCGCTTCATGATGACAAGTCTGCTGCAACAGGTTTGATAAAAAAGTTGAGCCAAGATTTTTTTCCACAAATTTGATGAAAGCAGCTTTATTATAACCTTTAGCAAGTCTGCAAGTATCTAGTTTTATCAAGCTTGTTTTCATATATAGACTTAATCTGCAAATTGATGACAAGATTTGCATCAAGCCGATATTTCCACAAATTGTATCAGGTCATTTTCTGGCTGAGTATGGTTTGTTTAATAATTCCCAACAATCTCTGGAATAAATACCAATACGATTTTTCTCATCTTTGAGCCATTTGAACAACAACCTTTTTTAGATTCTTCTATCTTCTGTGTTTCTTGCTCTTTTGTTCTTCCATATTCTTTGCAGAGAACAAAAGGTATTTGAATAGTGACTCGTTTCCACATCTTATCTTGTTTTAGGGCTCAGCAAACCCGAATAGAAAGAAACTCGAAGCTGTATTTAACAGTGAAGAGGACTCTTCAGGTTCTCAAGCCCCAAAACGTAAGCTTGTACCTCTGGATTATTCTGAGGAGGAAAAGAAAGCTGTTGCCACTGCAAAAAGTGCCGAACAGAAGAAGAAAAGTATCAAGTCCTTGATTGAGAGAATTCCCACCGCTAAAAACGAACTGTTTGGTTACGCACTTGACTGGAAGTGTGTGGACCAGGTATGGTTGGGAAAGCTCCTAGATAGGAGCACGCAATGTGTGCAAGCTTGGCTTGGTTTTTGTTTTTAGTTGTTATCGTTGTCGTTATCCTTGATTGTTTTTCCTGTTGCAACCGGTATTGTTATTGTTTTCACAGTTACTATTTACTGTTGGTGTTGTTGCTGCGGTTGCAGTAGTCGCTGTTGTTCTTTATACGTTTGCTACTGTGTTGTTTACGCTGTTGTTTTTGTTTGACAGACGTGTTGTTGCTGCTGTTCCAGTTCTTAGTAATTGTTATTGTTTATTGTTTGCTGCGTTGCTGTTTTTGATCGTGTTGTTTTTGTTGTTGTTGATCGTGTTGTTATTGTTGTGGTGATTGTTGCTACTGCGCTGCTGCTGTTGTTGTTGCATACTTTATGTAGGTACCTAGTATTCAGTGGGCTAACATAGCTTAGCATCGTATCCGCTAATTGATTCACATCAGACCTTAAATTCGTCAATATTAAAATAGTAAAAACAAATCTTAAACATGAATGGAACACAAAGAAATTTGGAATGTCGTTTGGTTGACAGTAAACTGAGGTAACAGCGCTAGAAACAAACCTATGCAGGTATATTTTGGATTTCTCGGGGTCTTTGTAAATCAATGCAGTTTTCCTGCAGTCTTTTTAGCATGAATAATCTTGCTTCAACCACGCGGGGCAAAATATTGCCGAGGTATGTATCCAGTGCAATAAGCACGATATACTATAAAGGTCCTTGTTTTTTATTATCATGACTCATGGTCTTGACTTCTTTTGTTTAGAATTTAATAGATCGTAGAATAAGACCTTGGGTCCAAAAGAAAATCGTGGAGTACATTGGAGAGGAAGAGCCAAGTTTAGTTGATTTCATATGTATTCAGGTGCGATTATTTAGAAAATCACTTGCTGTTTTTAGTTGCTTGTCTTCGACTGGAATGTGGAGGTAGCTGGCCCACGCTTCGTGATTTTTTTAGGGGGGGAGGGGAGTTTTGGTTTCCATTATATGTAATGATGCACTGTAACTGCATGGCTACAAAAAGCTCGCGTGATCATATGACCATCTTCCCTGTAACTGTTCAACATGATCTTCATTTTAGTTTTCTTTCAAAGCTGTATTACCAATTGTTGAAAGACAGATGCACCCCTGCCCAGCACCCCCGCCCAAAACACGTACATGAAGAGCAAACCCATTCCTCCACCGGACTGGATCAAAACACACATGCACCCTAATTATTACATACCACTGCACCTGTCGATCCCTTATTCAAAAGTTCCTTTCTTCTCAAAAATTCTTCCTAATTCAAAGTGTTTTATTCCTAGCTTCTGGCAAGACGTCATCCCGACAATATTCTTCATGACATGTCGAGGGTAAGACCTTTATAATGTTCGCTTCATTCTGTTTTTTTTCCACGAAATTCTAACTGGAACTAGCCAGAACCACCTTCCTAAGGATTTCTAAAACCAACAGTCGGTTCGCTTTCCTCTTTCCAGGTTCTGGACGATGAAGCGGAGGTATTTGTGGTTAAGATGTGGCGACTTCTTATTTACGAAACAGAAGCGAAGAAAATCGGTTTAGTTAAGTAGATATGTTTTCTATATGCAGCAATGTTGTTGTGTATTAGACATTCAGTAAACGCTCACAGAATGGATTCGAGGGTCATTATAACGTTTGCCAATATTTGGCTGTTAGGATCACAAACATGCGCGAAACAAAACCTACTGTATGTTGCGTCAGCTATCAGCTAGGTTATTTTAAAATAATTAACTGCTGTAAAAACACTTCGTTTATCAAATTATCAAAGTTTCATTACGAAAGTTGTACCTGCTTTGTGCAAGTTTTTCTTTCTCGATGTAAATAGGACCTCGACATGCGGTATTTCATAAGGGGGCAGTGGGCGGGTGATTTTGAGCCCACCAGTCATTAGAAAAATAGTTACCTGGGTTAACTAAACACCCCGCGCCGCTCCGCCCTGCCCCGCTCCGCCCTGGGTTATCTTTCAAACATAAATTTGTTTTCAGTACAACGACTCGTCGACCAGTCATCAGGGGCTTGTTGTGCAGGGTGTACAGGATAAAATAAGCAGTAAAACACGAAATTTCTATCGAACATTGTCATCACAATTTTTTTCTGGAATTCTTGTCAACTTTTGTCCTCAATTCAACCTCCATGATAACTTGAACTAAGCAGTGTGTGACCACGAGAAAGCGTAACGATGTCCGTACACCACCTAAACAGAAATGAAAAAAGCAATTGCCCGCTTCGTTAATCTAATTTTTATAAATCATGCTAAAGTATAAGCTTATTATGGTAATGCACACTAGTTAACCAATATGTCAGTTGATCTGATCGTGAGAAGAAGGTCTGGAACTAACTACCACATAGAAATTAATATTCCTGTTTATAATCGGTGATATCTTTAATTTTCCTTTATGGAGATTAGTTAAGCCAGTGTGCCAGGAGCTTGAATCCAAAGTAAATCATATTTCATCAGGAGTTTCATGCAGTGTTATCAAAAAATGAGCCGGTTTCTACATGAAAACAAGTGCAAGTACTCCGATCACCTAGAGTAACTTTAGTAAAAGTGAACATTATGAATTTAATGCTAACAGTACCTTTAATGAATATAACCTTTAGAAACGTTAAGACAGACTGGTACCCAACAAGAAAGACACAGTTACTTAGTATGGCTGTGACTATCGTACAAACACCGCCAATACCGTGCAGACGTCTCGTTGCTGCTGGCGAGAGTGTTTCGTGCTAAAAGCAAAATTTAACAATGTTTATTAAACATTGTTCTCACATATCAAAATTCAGTCGAAATGATGCTTTAATATAACAATCTCAAAAGAACACTGATAGTGCTCCGAATGAAGATATTTTGATCAAGATGTACCTCTAATTGCTGTAAAGGATTAGCCGGCTTCAGTAATTTAGCAATCATTGCTTCAACAAAAACACCACACTACTGTAAGATAGCTCAGTATACGTATACGTAAGCAAATGTTGCTATGGAGCTCAAAATCTGTCTAAACATATCGTGTTTGGAACCACCAAGCGGGATGTAAATGTATCTGCAAAAAAAACCAAGGACATTGGGCCGAGTGCGATTACTAGTGCACTTAAGCTTTTTTCCCACTGGGCGAATGTTTTCGTAGCGAAAACATGAATTTGGCAAACTGCAGGGGCGGATCTAGCATTTTTGTTGAGGGGTGCATATACAAGATGCACACCTAGTAGGGGGGTCCGGGGGCATCCTCCCCCGGAAAATTTTGAAATATAGAAGCCCGAAAATGCCATTTCCTGTGTTCTGAGCGAACTTTAGCGTTTAAAGTTTGTACGAAAATTAGATCCAAATTTATCGCATTAGTTACACAAATGCGCTAAAATTTCTCTTTATAGCACAACAAAAATGTGTTACTTTTGTCATAAAATGGTTTCCATTTCATGTAACTGGTGAGTGAGATCTAGAATATAAGAAAAAACCTGAAACCTAATGTAGTCATAAGCAATCATTCCATTTGCTTGCTTGTTTGTCTATTGTCAATTCATGCCATTCCATTGAACATATTTTTAATATTACACACTGAGTACTGTGTGCTTACTTTTACATGCATTAGATAATTCTGTAGAGCAGCAAAACTAGTGGTGATATATGTTCCATCACAATGACCTGAGTCACCTGACAGGCTGACATAAATTGAATTTAGGAAGATTTTCAGCACAAGTCCCGGAACATTTGTTCCTTTAAGGCAGTTTTATGTTTTTTCTCAGGAAATTTATGTTATCATAGTCATACACAGATGAAGATCATGCTTGCAAGTCAATTTAATTTGGTTAATTGTACAGTTTGTAAATTTTGAAACAGTCATGGAGGGGCAGCAGAGTTCAAATTAACAGTGCACATTGTTTTAGGACACATGGTGAAAATTGCACACCACCTTTCACTGAAAAATAATGTGTCAAAAAATGTTAATACACATTAATCAGAGCTAATCTCTTGACTCATAATTCCTAAAGTATTAAAGTGATTTTGCATTCCCACAACCAGTCCATCTCAATACTAGCAGATGTAACATTTTGATGTCACAGATAATAATGAAATACCAGTAGTCAATATTTTACCACTGTAGACTCTGGAAATGCAATATCAAACATTCTGAACATTAATGATGAATATGTTCCCACAGTGGCATTCCTGATTGCTTCTCTTTGGATGCAAACCACCCTGCTGCTGGGATTTTTCCTGCCATATCCATCACCCAAACCAGAATCAGACAATGTCGCAGATAAAGCAGTATTCTCCGATTCGAACACATGTAACTTTTCCAAAACATATGGATGAGAAGCATAAAATTCTTGATGATTGAAGAGTTCAATGCTTGTCAAGTTTCTCGACATATCAGAAAGGTTTTCCTTGCCACACAGTAATTTTGAACAAGCTCTATCTGTACAGACAATTTCCATCACCTCTAGTTCTATAATGTTTTAAAAATATGACACTCAGAATGTATGTAATAACAGTTGAAAGACTGTATTCGACACTCATTAGACACATTATTAGACTCTGAAGTCTGAAGGAGGTGGTTATACTGGCTAAGGTTAAAAATTAATTAATAGCTAAATTATCTAGCTTCAATTTTGATAATGATACAGATTAAGATGTTTACTACAATCATTTAATATTATGTCATATTTATACTATTTTGCAATTATAATTCCTTGAAGTAAGCTGTGGAAATATATAAATTGACGGATTTTGAATTTTTACAAAAATAAATACTTACTTCAGAGCCCTAAATTCTCCCCGCTGCCACTCTTAGTTATATGGACTGGAATCAACACCTCAGTCGAATGATCCCTTCCAGATTTACCTTTCGAAAATGGACTTGGATTTTGAAATAAAGTCAGCAACCTTCATCTCATAATTTTTTCGTATTCTTTCTAATTCCAGAGAATTCTCATCTCGAAGCAAGGAGGAAATATTGAACCTCATTTGCATATCTTTCTTAGCCGCCATAACGACGAGAAAGCGCGAAATCCTCAGAAGGCCTTTACGTCACGGTAGATTTCCGATGCACCCTTGCATGGGTGCAAGCGCCAGCAATCTGCGCGCGATGCACCGGTCGGCGGTATGAAATCTACCGCAAAACAATGGATTTAATGATGTCACAGTAGATTTCACGCGAAAAAGGACTCGGGAAGGGTGCATTTTGGGGTGCAAAACAAAATCTACTGTGATGCGTGATAGTGATATATAGCTCAGTGACATGACGCTGCCGAAATTATTACCGCCTTCATTCATTGTCGCGAAATTATTTGCGACAAGACGTCGTCAAAATCAAAATAGTGTACGCAATTTGTATTTTGATGAATATTTGTAAATATCGTTGTTTATCTTTTTTTGGACGCACTTTGCAGTTTTCTATAAAGATCTCGGGCAATAACAAACACCATCACCTAATTTGAGCTTTGAATAGGAAGTTTATGTTCTAAAGCTGAGTTAAATGTATTCGAATTGTCAAGCAGACTGTACCGATGTTCCATTCTGAATTTTATATTTAGCATCTTCTGACCGGTGCATTTGCACCGATTGCACCCCTTTGGATCCGCCCCTGGCAAACTGACTAGTTTGGAACAATGTTTACAAACAGCTTGTTGTAATGTTGATAAAAAGTTGAAAAATAACCGTTATGACATCAAAATTAGGAAGTTCTTTGTCTTCGTAAAGTCGTATACTTACTTCATAAGCCAAATGTGCAATTCTTTATCAAATGTTCTACGCAATAAAAAACAGCAATTAGTGGAGTAACAACACTAGAGCATCAACTATGGTAAGTACTTAGTAACCAATTCTGAACTGTTAAAATGGGGGTAAATATGCAATAAGATAAAAGTATACTTATGCATAAACTTCAGATGTAGTCCATACAACCCAACATATCGCTTTTATGTTTTGTACTCTAAACTACTTCACTTATGACACTTATAGTCTGATCGTGGGAGCTCAAAGGCACTCCTCTGATGGGGAAATAGATAATTATACTTACTGCCACATTACAGTAAACGTGTAAATATTCAAAACGCATTTTGGTATATCTGGTGGTGATATTCTATCCAGCCTCGAGTACATTCCAGCCACTCGATAGAACACGACGTATTTGATTGAGAACAGCAGCACGAGCAGATACATTAACCCTGTTGACATTATCACTGGCACACTCTCTATGCTGTATCGATCTCGACCTAGCGACGTGACGTACAGGAAGTGAAAACCCAGCTCCTTAATAACATACCAGAACATGGTCAGATGATATAGTCAGATGCAACAAGGGCAACTCATTGCTTTTATACAATAGTTTTTTTATCATGAGCAAAAAAAACCCAGCTGTACCTGTTTGTAAAATTCGTTGTAAAGGACAATTGGTCCGTTACAAAATAATGGTAAATATAGATTATATCCTAGTAAATCAACAAAACCATATTTGATTTGGTCTTTATCATCAACTTTATCTTTCTTTGCATCGCCTTCCTTTTTTCTTGCTGACAAACAACTGTCAAGACAGCAAGTCATTCCCCTGAACTGGCACATGGGTGAGGTGAAAAACACAAAGTCACCATCATTTTTGCTCCTATTGAATGTGTAAAACTGTAAAGGGAGATAGATTTCATACCATAATTACAATTTACTATACTGTTTCATTTATGGTATTGTCATATTTCATTGCTATAGCCCAGCCTGCCATTGTACCAGCCACTCAAATGAAACAAGCGAAACCACAAGTGACAATCCCACAAACCAGCAAAACAATGTCGACTTTGTTTTTGCAGCACCATAGTAAAGTACATTGTGTGCCACAAACACAAGTGCAGGTTTCCAACCGATACTTATCGATAGAAATACCAATTGAAACACAGCAAAAAACAGCATTCTATGCTATAAAAGAAAAAATTCAGTTTGTGAGCATCTGAAGCTTGGGATCGATAATAGCTACAAACAATTTTTTTGGCACCTATACATACATATCTGTGGATACAACCAGCACACCAAACGATTGCCATATGAATAAAGAGATGATGCTATTACAAGGCTTACAAATTGACCAGTCCAAAATTGCCATCCAAAATCGGCAATATCCTACAAAGAAAGTATGTTTATTCAATTATTGCCACAAAATTGATTTCATCCAGACAATAAATCGAGAGAATATTGGTCATAACTGTTATCATTAACACCTAGTGAGGCCAGAATCGGTCCAGTGGCAAAGCCAGGATCTCCACCCAGGGGGGGGGGGGGTTGGCTAAGAAAAAACCATGGGGGTCTACTTCAGAATTAGAAACCTTCAGAATTAGATCAGCAATTTTCTCAGGGAGGCAGCCGGGGAGAACCTCTCTCTGGCTACACTTCTGAATCAGTGAACTCTGGGAAGTCAAACAATTGTTGAATAATAAGAAAGGCAACTCTTTACCTTCTTTCTTCCTAAAAATGTCCAACCATCCTTAAAATCGTCTGCATACAACTCCCCTGTATTTTCTGTAGAATAATAAAATTGAATGTTGAGAATTGGTAAAGGAAAGGTATCTCACCACTTTTCTGTGGATTAGGCATGACCCCTTTTCCCAACACCCACACATAGTCTGAGCATCTTTGTTATAGTCATTTGGAAACACCTGTGCAATTTAGTTCAATGGATATTGGGACATATCACAATTGAAACGTAATCAATTGTTATTTGGGTCAAGATTTTATAACAAGATAAAATGGCAAAGAGAATAGTTGGCAACAAATATGAAGACCCTTCACATGATCAGGGAAATGGTTTGACATTAGACTGTAAAATCATATTAAAACATGGTCATGAAGAATTTGGCATAGTGAATATGCTAAAACAAACCAAAATACTTACCCAGCGGAAATAAATAAATTTTGTGTGCTGCCATCGCAAGAAAATACGAATGTACAAAAAAATAAACTTTTCAATGAACGGTAGCTCAGCTTCAGCACCAACTTTTACCCTCACGACTGCTTGATTTTCTTTCTTCATATTTCTGTTTAATTCGTTGTCCTTTTTGGTGGTTTTCGAGCTAACCTTTTCTTCCTTTGATGTAGAAGCCATAATTAAAAGGCTACCGTCTACTTAAAGTAATTACACTACATAAATAATTGAGCTAAAGGAACTGTAATATTATACATGACAGTGACCGTGTATGTGTTTAAAAATTATTGGCTTATTTCAAACGATATAGTTTACATGCAGAGAGCTCATTGTTTATTCTTTCCTGATACTAGGTCAGCAAACTTAAGGTCAAGAGGCCACGTAAAGTTACAAATTCTTTTTGTAGTATCACGTAAATTTATCGATGTTTTTAATAGCTTACCACTCAGAATATCAGTGTTTATTGAATTATAGCCCATTTCTAATTTGACACTTTTATGACCTTTTTAACTTTTAATATATCATAAGTACAATAACTTTCACTAGTCAACAATGCTTCTGATCGTTCTGATTGGCTACTTGTTTGCGTTCGTAAATTCTGATTGAGTTGTCATGCAATATGTTCTATATGGGATCCTTTGTCGTAGGGCTTTGGGCTCGTTTTCGTATGGAAAATTCTCTGGGACTTTCTATAAATATATTGTGCAAATATGGTATTTTTAACCACTTTTAGAAAAAAATTAAGCCCGCTCGTAAGAAGTGCATTGGCACCCAGAGCTTTAACGCGTTTTATGCACTACGAATCTGGAAAATGTTTGTTGAATAATGTTGAGTTGTATTATAAAAAAGTTGGACATGGGTCAAAAGTACTGCTGTGTTTTCCAGGAGGTCTAGGCTCGACAAGGACTGATTTTGGGCCTCAACTTGAGCAATTGAAAGAGAGTTTTACTGTAATTGCATTTAATCCAAGAGGATATGGCAAGTCTATACCTCCAAAGAGAGATTTTCCATTAGATTTTTACCATAGGGATGCAGATGATGCCTTTCGTCTAATGCAACAGCTTGGTAACGTACTCATTTTTGTCTACCATTGACCTGTAAGTACACTGGACAGCTGCCAGTAATAATGTTTACTGGTTTCAAAAGTGACATGAATATACATGTTATACATTGGTTATGGTAAGTACTCAGTACTTGGCTAGAGTGTATGAGGCGCCAAATGTAAAAAAAATATTAATGAAATTTTCATGTTGTTTTTTTGCATGGTTTGTAAACAATCTCATGGTATAGATGATTATTTACAAATAAGCATTGTTTGTTTGTAAATAATCCCTTTCAAAAAAATTGCTTATTTGTAAATAATCATTCTCACAAAATGGTTTATTTATAAACAATCAGTTTTACAAAATGGTTTACTTGCAAATAATCCATTTCACGAAATTGCTTATTTGTAAATAATCATTCTCACAAAATGGTTTATTTATAAACAATCAGTTTTACAAAATGGTTTATTTGCAAATAATCCATTTCATGAAATTGCTTATTTATATATAATTATTTTAACAACATTTGTTTGTTTGCAAATACTCAATTTATCAAGTAACATAAAAATATGTTCTTCACATCTCTATTCTTATTTAACCCATGCAAAAAAAACGGTTGTGTACAAATAAACATTTTACTGTGCTAAATAATCCTTGTATGCAAATAATCAATTTCTAAATTTGATTATATGCGCAGTTGGTATGCGCAGTAGTGTGCCTTGTAGCCCTCGCGCAATTTGGTCAGCGACAGCATTTTTAGCGCGCTTTTATGTAAATATTTTCCAGTCGAAGCGAGAAAACTTGATTTGTTTATACATTTGTGAGCGATTACAGCCGTTCTTTTTTGAGAAATTGAATAGTTTTAACGCAGAGGAATTGGGAAGGGTTGTTGCGAATGCTGTGTCGAGTTTCTTGCGTCCATCAGGCCCGCAACGAGTAAGCGAAGCAAATCAAACGACGCCATCTGTTTCGTCAACAGCTGCTACAACATCAGCACGAAGCACACCTCGAAGCGCCACTGGTACTTCGTCGCATCGCAATACACAGGTATAAACGTAAATAGTAAATTAATTTATTTACTTTTACAGTACTGCTATCTATCATATTGGTGAGGGAAAAATGCATTTTATATTTTATATAAAATACATTATTTATTGAAAATAATTCAAAAGTTTTGATTGGTTTAAAGGGGAGCTTCACCCTCAATACAAGTTAGGTTTATATGAAAGGACTTGTCATTACTAGTTTGTGTGCAAAATATTTTGTTAGGGGTCATCCTAAGGCGTCCCAAATATGCAGTTCAAGATGGAAAATAGGTGCTTCTAAAACCTAAAATGGGCAGTTCTAAAAATTGAGTTTTGGATTAAACCTGAATATATTATCTGCAAAACAAACTCCAGTATAGTAACAAAAGTTTTTAGGTTTCAAGTAATTTATCCTTTTCCACATGACATTTCAAACCTAACATTTTTCTTGAACTTGGAGGCTTATACGAACAGCACACACCAGATCCCAGGGAAGCTATGAAAAGGGCAACTCTGATTTTTCCTCAGGATGATCCCTGATGTAGTGCAGCGGTTCCTGGAATTTAACTAGGATATACCAAAATGATCCTAGGCACACAATCAGTCAATCACAAATAGTTTGATCAGCCTCTTTACATAGTACAAAACAGCATAATTTTTCCCTTACATATCGAGCTTCTACAACATGCACTTGTCTCCCTATTTATGACTCTCTTCCCTCCTGTTCATCTGTCTCCCTTTTCCTAAATTCAGGTCGGGGGGGGGGAGATTGTTACTACAAGTATTGTTGTTGCTACAACAAGTTGTGACTGTTCTGATTATGTTTGGTTCTTTATTTTATAAAATTGTTTGCTGTTAGGTTTTTTTTAATACAGTTACACTTTGTTACATCACATTCTCAAGGTCACCAGGATTTCATACTTTCTAAATATTATTTTAAAATAGGGTTGTTGGAAGGCCAAAAAAAAGTGTGAGTGAAGAACAACTAAAAGAATTCAAAGGTCTTGGTTACAAAACAACGCAAATTGCACACCTCCTTGGAGTTTCAAGACCAACTGTGTATCGGATAATGCGTGATCTTAACATAAACCCAGCCGATCGCTATTCAAACCTCTCTGAGAGTCAGATAGATCAGAAACTTTCTCATATAAAGGCTGACCATCCCAACATCGGAGAAGTGATGGCTGCAGGCCACCTCAAGGCGCAAGGGATCAGAGTTAAATGATCTGCTTTAAGATCGTCACTAATGAGAGTGGACCCAGAAGGTGTTGCAGGACGTAGGCGAAGTCGTCTTCATCCTCGTGTGTATGATAGTCCGTGCCCAAACTATGTATGGCACATAGACGGTAACCACAGACTAATCCGTTGGAGAATGGTTATTCATGTTGGGATAGATGGATTCATCAGATTAGTAACTTTTGCTAAAGCTTCCAACAATAATCTCTCAACTACAGTTTTTGCCCAGTTTCAAAGAGCTGTTGAACAGTTTGGGCGACCTATTCGGGTGCGATCAGATCATGGAGGAGAAAACGTTTTAGTATGGCAAGATATGGTCAATGAAAATGGTCCAGAAAGTGTTATTGTAGGATGCTCTGTCCGTAATCAACGCGTTGAACGATTCAATCTGGACATAAACACAAATGTTACGAGGCAGTTTTTTGCAATATTTAGAGACCTGGAGTTTGAGGGGTGTTTAAATCCTTCAAACGAAACTGACATATTTTGTTTGCGATATGTCTATGGTCCACGAATAAATCGAGTGTTGAATCAATTTGTATCTGCTCACAACCACCATGCTATCTCCAGTGAAGGATCGGCTACGCCGATGCAATTGTATCATGCGTATTGGCATTTGAGTGAGCTTCACGGCTCCTCTATTCACAGCGTTCCAAACCCAGTTGTAGATGTACAACATCTACTTAGCAACCCTAGTGAACTTCCTTATGTTGAAGTGCAGGATAGGGCATGCCCACTTTCGTCAGAGAAATTTGATGAGCTGCGAAGATTGATTGATCCCCTTAGACCGTCATCGTGCCTTGGTAAAGATGTATTCGACAGAACAGTGGAGTTCGTAGCCCAATCCTTCTTGGAGTGACGTGCATTTCGTATCGTCTTTGAAGTGCCAATCATGTTCCAGTCCAAGTCTAAGGATTTGCACTGGTCTATTATTACGTATGATAAACAAAAAACGATTAAATAATTAATACAAGTTCGTACAATTTCTTTTTTATTAATGGTTATCGCGTCGGGAAGCACAAGTTGTATTCCGTTGTTCTTGCGTGACAAAAAAAAACAGGGTTGGGTGATATCTAAAAAAATATCTCACGGTTATTGCCAAGGAAATTATCGCTATATTCGATAATATCGTGATAAATGGAAGAAAACAATGGTAAACGTCCACCAGGACAAATGCCATGGGCACACACTCTACTATCAATGAACATCTCTTCATACCTGGATATAACGTTATGTTCAAAAACCGTGCTTCCCAGTTACACGGGGGTGTGTGTATATATATAAAGAACTTGATTACCTATAAACGCTTACCTGACTTGGAAGATCCTGAATTTGAGGTGCTGTGGTCCCATATTAGGCCTCCAAGACTACCTCGTGGTACTTCTTGCATAATCGTAGGTACGATATATCACCCTCCAAGATCCGATGACAGTGCTATGTTAGATTATCTAATAACCACACTCATCTCCCTGGAAGGCCTTTATCCAGGATGCGGTATCCTATTGACAGGCGACTTTAACCATCTCAAAATTCAGCGTCTTGTAACTCAATTTAAAATGAAACAACTAGTTCGCATTCCAACCAGAGGTAACAATATTTTGGACCTTATAATAACCAACATGCATCAAGCCTGTGACTGTAACTCTGTTTGTACCATTCCTCCCTTTGGTCTCTCGGACCATAATGGTGTCCTTCTTCGTCCCAAGGAGCGATCTCCCAATATTAACTCCAGTAGGAAAATCCTGGAAAAACGTGACACTCGCCCAAGTCGAAAGTATGAATTTGGTCGGTATCTAAGCTCAATCGATTGGACAATTCTAGAAACGGTTGACAACTGTGAAGCTAAATCGCAACTACTTACCGAACTAATCACTACAGGCGCTGACATAATAATGCCTCTAAAGCGAGTAAAGGTTCACGTAAACGATCCTCCATGGGTCACTTCGCACTTTAAGAAGTTAATTAAAGCTCGTCAGCAAGCAGAAATTTTTTTTGGGATCACTTTCGTTGGGAGCTTTGTAACCGCGCCTACTATAACGCAATAGGAAAACTTCGCCTAATGTTAACCCTGATCCTAACCCCAACCCTAACCGCCTAAGTGCCTAACCGTAATTTTATTTTTACACTAACCCTAACCCTAACCCTAACCCTAACCCTAACCCTAACCCTAACCCTAACCCTAATCCTAACCTTAATCCTATTCGGGAAAAAAATAAAAAAAAGGCAAACCAACAAACAAGACAAAACCAAAAACAGCGCGAACGGGACCGAACCCTAACCCGCAACAGCACGGGCAGCGCCTTAGCCGACTGAACTAACGAAGCTCGACGGATTTTAGCGTTCAAAAATTGTTTTTAACTTACTGCTACCGGCGAAGTTTTCCTATTGCGTAATAATAGGCGCGGTTACAAAGCTCCCAACAAAAGTGATCCCAAAAAAAATATTAGCCGTCAGCAAGCCTATTCAAACGGTGAAATTGAAACCTATCGCCATTAACGCAACCTTGTTAATCGTGAAAGGAAAATTATCCGAAACAGATTCTTTGCATCTAAAGTTCGGCATCTTAAAGACACGAAACCTAACCAGTGGTGGAATGATGTTAAACGTATTGCTGGGATCTCGACCCCTTGCGGCTTTGAGACTCTCCGGGCCCAATTACAAATACCAGGTATTGACTCACTTTCATCACATGAAATTGCCAATATGATAAACGTGACATTTCTGGAACCGATGCAAACGTATCAAAGCATTGACCCCCTCCACCTTTTGAATCAATCCCAGACCTGTCCCAGATCTCGGTCGAAGCTGTTTCATCTATACTGGAGAAATTACCTCACAAAGCACCTGGTCCTGATGGCATCCCAAACTGGATTCTTAAAGAATATGCTTTAATACTTTCTGATCCTATTTGTCATATCATCCGTTGCTCCCTTACTGATCAATGTCTTCCTTCCTCTTGGAAACTGGCTAATATCATCCCCGTACCTAAACAAAGTCCAGTTCAGGATATCAACAACCATCTCCGTCCTATCTCCCTAACCCCAGCTATTTCTAAAGTTGCGGAGGAGTTTGTCGTGAAATTGTATATCGCACCCGCTATTCTTCAAATCATCGATCCCTGTCAATTTGGTGTCATACCGAAATCGTCGACAGCACACGCCCTTATCTCTATGATTCATAATTGGGCGCAAGCAACCGACGCTACTGGAGCCGCTGTTAGAATCGTTTTGTTTGATTACAAAAAGGCTTTCGATTTAATCGACCACCAAATCCTTTTACAAAAGGTCTTTAGCTTAAATATCCCCACGAGCATCGCGCGCTGGGTGGCTGATTTCCTGACGAACCGCAAACAACGAGTTAAACTGTCACACGACTGCTTTTCCGAATGGGGTGATGTCCCCTCAGGAGTTCCACAGGGGACAAAATTGGGCCCATGGTTGTTTGTGTTAATGATCAACGATCTAAAGTTTCAAGATGTTAGTAGTTGGAAATTCGTTGACGATACTACGATATCGGAAGTTGTCCAGAGTAAAGACAATAGCCATGTCCAAAATGCAGTCACACATGTCGAAAAGTGGTCTGCTGAAAATAAACTCCAGCTGAATGCTAAGAAATGCAAAGAGCTCATCATCGATTTCAAACATACTAAACATGTTTTTGATCCCCTGTCAATAGGTGGAAATCACCTTAGTGTTGTAAAACATCAAAAGATCCTCGGCCTAATTATATCATCCGATCTTCAGTGGAATATTCACATCGCAGAATCGATTAAGAAAGCTAATAAGCAGATGTACTTCCTTGTATTGTTAAAACGTGCTGGAGTTCCGTCTTCTGACATCCGAAACTTTTTCTGTACCTGTATTAGGCCTCTGTTGGAATACTGCTCGCAAGTTTTTCATCACTCTCTTCCGATATACTTGTACGAAGATTTGGAAAACGTTCAAAAAAGAGCATTGGCCATTATTTCCCCAAACCAAACATACGCACAAAGCTTGCAGAAGCTTAACTTAACTTCACTAAAAGAAAGACGATTGCTATTATGTGATAAGTGGTTCTCGTCCATCGTAAGTTTGGAATCCCATAAGCTGTGCAATCTCCTACCCCCTCTGCAGGAGGACAATTATGACTTTAGGAATCAACGGCTTTTCAGCATCCCGATGATACGTACCGAACGCTATAAGCGGACTTTTATTCCGTCTATGTGCACTAACTTTTAACGTTCTAATGTGCTAGTATCAATATATATAATTAAACATTTGGAAATTTTATATTAACATTAATCCTATAGTATTAAGTTTAAGTTGTGCTATTTGTATTATAATATAATAATATTGTAAATAAGTTACGAAATTCAGCAAATTTGAGCTGTAATGTAATTTTTATAATAAACTATCTATCTATCTATCTATCTATCTATCACATCACAAATTCCATCGTTCAGCGGAAAATACATAAATGAATTTTGGTCTGCGGTTTACTAATCAATATTTTCCAAATTCTCTTTTGGAAATAGTTTTAAATTTTTAAAAGCCACATTTTCAAAGAATTGAAAGAATTCTTTAGGATTTTGTAAAAGCTATGTTCACATTCTTAGCAATATCACGATAGTCATCGATCATGACGATAATTTCGATAAATATATCGTTGCTCAAGTTTTTACTTTCGATACGATAATCGCAATTAAAATTGTCACGATAAATCAAAATATAGAAATATCACCCAACCCTGAAAACAGTATGGACAAGCAGGTTTGCTTGGCGACCATTTATTCTGAGCACACATTTGTACTCTTGAAACAAACTCGCTCATTGCAGCATGTTTTAAACGTGAAGTTAAAGGCAAACTTATTTTTCTTTTGTTTTCAGCTTTTCATATTGTGTGTGACTTGTACAGCATGGTTGTCACTAATGCTAATAACCGTTACGTGAAGTTGCAAACATATTTCAACTAAATAGCAAAGAACACCCTGTAGTTTGTATGTATTCATGAATTAAGGCCGGCCAAAACCTGGTGAGTTGAGGATACCATCATCCATTAATTATTTGAATTCATCAAATGAAACGTCATCTCTATTTGGCCAAGTTGGAAGGCATATGGCATTCGCGCAGTTATTTCCTCTTGGCCATCTATCTTCCCAGAAGTCTACGACTGGATCCGGAGTAAAACCACAGGAAGGGACCTCATCAGCTCCCGTAGCAAAAACCAGTATGTCTTCTAATGTCACACCTGTGTTACCAGCTATAAGTTGATTGACATTAAAATTAGATTTGTACGTCATAATATATATATAAGTATATATATATATATATATATATATATATATATATATATATATATATATATATATATATATATATATATATATATATATATATATATATATATATATATATATATGTATATATATGTATATATATATATATATATATATAAAATATGTTAAAAGAAACGTCTTCAGACATTAAAAAGTAATAATAAATATAATAATTATAGTAAGTAATAATAATTATTTTATAAAATAATTTATGGAAATATTCAAAACCATAGACAAAGAAAATGTATTGAAGCGATGGAAATCCAAAAACACTCTGGGAATATTATGAACGGTTGTGTAGGACGTGTTATTAGCATTTAATATAAACAGTACAAGAGTTCAATCAAGTTATTTTTAATCATGTGAATAGTCGTTAATTTATTCAATAATCATGTATAAAGGAAAAGAATATTACTATAAGATCAGTCCACTGAAGAAGCTCTAACCGGCGAAACGTCTGGACGTTTTTAATAAAGTTTTTTTTTAAACGTTTTTTATTATTACTTTTTAATGTCTGAAGACGCTTCTTTTAACATATTTTATGAATAATTCCAGACATGAAACCTCAGTCACTTTCATATATATATATATATATATATATATATATATATATATATATATATATATATATATATATATATATATATATATATATATATATATATATATACAATTATCAATGTTTTGAGACAACAACATAAGAGCGCTCGATATTGATTTTTATAGAGCGTAAATAAATGAATGAATTAAAGACGAGAAATATAGTTTTTCTGTCGCTACTCAGTTTCACGCGCTTAGGCGATCATCAGGAAACTGGCAGATAATATTTTATTATTCACAATAAGTTTGGTTATAGTTAGTGGTTTACAGTTACATGTCGGCAAGTGTTAAATAAATCTGAGCGTTTGTTAAGCAGTTTCTTCCGGCTTTTTAAGATTAAAAGTTTTTCTTCTAAGCACAACTCCCGTCAATTCAAAAAAATGTTACCTGTGCTTAGAAGAAAAACTTTTAATCTTAAAAAGCCGGAAGAAACTGCTTAACAAACGCTCAGATTTATTTAACACTTGCCGACATGTAACTTTAAACCACTAACTATAACCAAACTTATTGTGAATAATAAAATATTATCTGTCAGTTGCCTGATGATCGCCTAAGCGCGTTAAACTCTGAGTAGCGACAGAAAAAGTATTTCTCGTCTTTAATTCATTCATTTATATATATATATATATATATATATATATATATATATATATATATATATATATATATATATATATATATATATATATATATATATATATATATATATATATATATATATATATATATATATATTATGTACACATACATACATACATACATGCCTGTTCACCAGTCATTGTGGGGACCAATTTTGACACTACGCTATGGGGACCTCTGTGTATGAAAAGTGACAAAACACGGTAATAATTCCGTGTTCTAATATAAATCTTAATCCAAGCCCTAATCCAAACCCTAATCCTAACCAGCGTTTTATTTGTCATGTTTTAACTTTGATGGATTGAAGATTAATTTCGCGTACTGAGAACACGGAATTGTTACCCAAAACACCCTTGTGGGGACCTGGCAGTGTAAACTTTACGGGGACTACGGACTTAAAATGTAAACTTTATGGGGACTTAGGATAGAAAGTGTAAACCTTGTGGGGACTCTTTCTGCATGCAAGGTACGTTCAAGGTACACTGCTAAAGTAATTTAGCACTTGCTTTTTGTACATTTTTGATAAACATTCCAGTTTCGCCTTTAATCTATACACAACCTGACTGCTAATATCATTTAATTGCTTTTTTCACGCAACAAACATAATTCATAGGAACTTGTATTACACGGGAATGCTAGTTACAGTCTATACTGCAAGACGAAATTCATGTGGAGCATCCTCTCAGGGCTTTTAGAATATAAACTCCCACCCTCAGAACTACGAATTTTAGTTTATGGTTTCAGGTGGTGAAAGGACCTAAACCCCTCGTGTGCTGTACTCAAATTTAGGCCCATCACACAAATAGCACTCAGGTATCGTTCAAAGGAAGCCCCTCTCCTCAATGTAGGGCAATTATACCATGTACAGGTGTAATTATAGGTCTAGTCTAAATATTATACACATTAGCACGTAATTCAACATTCTGCAGGACGTCGTGTTATGAATAACAGAGAGGTTCAGATTTGACTTCCTCTACCACTACCGTTACCTTTTCCCGATTTTTAAACATTTTGATTGGTAAATCAGGTAGGTCCGCGCATCAGCGGTAGAAGTATTGGAAGCCAAATCTGAACCTCTCTATTATTACTCCACCTGCCGTAGGCGAGGCGGAGTTTTAAATTCGCCCCATTTCTGCTTCTCATTTTTATTTTCGGTGTCACAAGCTGGTGCAGCGCTCA